>OU342649.1:4061190-5389087 GCA_910589605.1 Chrysoteuchia culmella
AAGTCGAAAAATAGTTCTTGCTCGTGTATCATGAAAATCAAAAACAATGAGGATAGTAACACCCAGACACGAGATAAAAAATACCTACATTCAGTGGGTCGGGTTTCGTAGGTGCAGTTACACGACCACACACATAGTCACATTTTTCTCTGCAATTTTGTTTTTACGTTTCAGCTGCAAATGAATATTATCTTTTTTGATAATGAAAACAACTTATTAATTATTAATAATAAAGTAAATTAAAAAATAAACAAATAATATAAAGTCTTCAGATAAAGAAACTCCGCTTGTAAAAGCAACCCAGCCAAGTCGAAGAAAAATGGGTTCAACTTCCTCAGACCATGAAACCGCTTGGCTATTCAAATGTTCTTTTGTTAACAAACAACTGAATTAACTGCGATCATTTTTCTTTACAACGTTATTTCCAAGTTTCAGAGACCGATTAAGTTCTTTTAGTCATTTTTAGTTTCAAAGAAACATTATGGAAATTCACACTGTAGGCCAGTAGAATATGACATTAAAATCGGTGATTTTCGAAGATGCAAATTTTGGTTTACAGTAGGCTAAACACGAAGCACGAATAACTTTTGAGTAAGTATTGAGGAAGTAAAGTAAGAAAATGTATGACATATTGAGCATTTTCCTATTTAATTTTTTGACATTACATGCGCCTTATTTAAAAAAATTTACAACTGGGATTCTATTAGCCTTCATCATACCTGATGTTAAGTATTGATAAGGCTGAAGATGGAAGCGAGCCTCTCCCGGAATCCTCAATCACTGAGGAACTGGCTATCTTATCTCTAACAGCCGGAACACAACAATGCTGAAAATATTGTTGTTATGGCTTCAGACTTAGATAGACGGTAGTAGCTAGCCAGGCGGACTTACAACTAGTCCGTCCACCAACCAAACCGAATACAATATGTATCCCCGCTGGGAATCGAACCCGGGACCCCTGGGTCTGATACCGGTGGTTGTACCACTAAGCTACAGAGGCGGTTGAACGACACTTACTCGATACTATTTCGACATACGACAAAAATCAAAACTACATCGTCCTTTACGATTTTAGTCATTTTCTGCCCACGTACTGATACCTCGTCTAGCGGAATCCTCGCGGTTTTACCCCGTTCCCGTGGGAATATTGGGATAATATATAGCCTATGTCACTCGGGAGAAATGTAGCTTTCCAATGGTCTAAGAATTTTCTAAATCAGTCCAGTAGTTCCTGAGATTAGCGCGTTCAAACAAAAAAACTCTTCAGCTTTATTTTAATATCTAAACTAATATTAAAAGCCTATGTACTGATACCTCGTCTAGCGACTGCTCGTGGTTTCACCCGCGTGGTTTCTGTTCTCGTGGGAAGATTGAGATAAATTGTAAACTATACGTTTTCTGACGTATAAACTATATTACTTTAAAGTTTCAAATAAATTCGTTCAGTAGTTTTTGCGTGAAAAAGTAACAAACATCCATCCATACATCCTCACAAACTTTCACATTTATAATACGAGCGGCCGCCCGCGGTTTCGCTCGCGTGGTTTCCGTTCCCGCGGGAATATCTGGATAATTTTATTTTAGCGTGAAAGAGCAACCAAAAGACAAACACACTGACATACCTACTTTCATATTTATAATATTAGGATCAGTAGGATGTAGCAAAATAGCTTTTATCTCAATGTAACACGCATTGGTAAAGAAATATTATAATTCACCTAATGTCTGATTGGGATATCCAAAAAGATTATTTAATTATTTAAAGCAAACTATTAGTTTTACAAGTTCCCTGCAAATGGCAGTCATTAATAATTTAAACTTAAGATGTTAAGCTATACTTATTTAATAAAACCAGCGATAGTGCAGTTTGGAAACTTTAAGTTTTAGACATTAATTTGCTTAGACTCAACTTGGAACGTCCATCGGGAAATGAACGATTAAGCTATTAAAGTCTCAAAGTGTAATAAAAATATCCAGAAGCTACTAATAGGTATTTGAATGATATTCATAGGCGGACTCTCTTTATCCTACTAATCCTAATTATATCATAAACTGTCGTCCACGATTCCACCCGCCTGGTTCCCGTTCCTGTGGGAATGATCTTATACCTCTATACAAACCTAGTCCTGACAATAACGAACATAACAAAAAAAGAATTCTCCAATTTGGTGCAGTCGATCGGAAGTTATGCGCTTACACACATACATTTCGGTGATTTATTTTTATATATTTAGATAGATAAATATGAAAGCTAGCAGGTTTGTATTCTTGTTACTCATTCACGCAAAAATGCATCACGCAATTTTGAATAAACTTGGCTGGGATAGTTCAATTAAAGCCTGTATTGAGACATATGAGCATTCTCTTCTCCTTTTTATATCATCAAATGTTTTAATTATGAGTGCGCGAAGAAACGTAAGGTGCTTATTGTTTATTTTAATAATTTCGGTAAATGATTTTTCAAATGTTAATTTTATTATATTTGCGATAAGTTTTAAGTTTTAAGTACGAGCAATATGTAACACCTATGTAACACTTAGTTGCAAATAAACAGTTTAAGTTTGAGTTTTAATTTTTTATTCCATATAAAAACGTAGTTTGGCCGAATAAATTTGTATAGATAATACTAAATGCATCTAACACATTGACTGCCGTCAGTCCACACACAATAGAAATTTGAAAATCTATTGTTACTATGAGTATACTCGTAGGTTGGCATGCAACGTATTAACTTAAAAAAATATAATGTCATTTGAATCTTTTACGTGGTTGATTATAACCAAAAAAAAATGACCTATCAAACTCTATGAATGCAACATCACATTTCCTAGTGTTACATCCAAAACTTTGCCAAAAGTTCGCATCGGTTCTGGCAACTCGGAGTGCAACCGATCATTATAAACCAAACAAAAGCTCGCGGCACAGCAAACAATGGGACCAATCAGCAAATATTTCCTGTTACGTCCCCCGCCCACCTGCCACTAGCAACGGGCCGAATCAATCGAGGGCGAAAAAACGACCGATGATATAATAGAATTGAATTATCGCCGAGATGAAGATCCCGGACGCCCGGGTACAGTGCATTGAAGAGGAATAGTAGGTTATGCCAGATTTCATACATTTCATGAATTTTCAGATTTTAATAATATACTGAAGAGTTTTTTCATCGATTTGAAGTGAAAGGGCGTTCGGCTAAAATCTAAATAGTTTACAGAAAAAAAACCTTAAGGTCATTTCACATGCCGTGTAAACGACTCCGAAACCCTGCCATACTTGACTTTTCACATGAACACGGTGTATGCCCGTCCGTACGATGAGTCATAAAAAAGGCTAAAGAGTGATGACAGTCCCTACTCGCACTATAATTATTGCATTAAGAACTTTACTAGCTTTTCAATAAAACTCAAAAGAGCAGTTCCATAATTAGGTAGATACCGAATAACTTGTCCTACTGCCTCTTCACTTCTTAATAGGGCAGTAAGAAAGGCGTTCAGCGTGCCCGAAAGAGTCGGTAATTCGATTGTGTTCGGTAACAATCGGATGCGGTATAGAGTTGTTTGCCCTCACCCCAACCCCCTCTCCCATCGTCTTGTGGACTTCTAATGCAATAACGCAAATTGTTACAGATCTTTACTTTGCAACAGGTGACGAAATGGACAAACATCACAATACCGTAACACCTTTGGAATGACTTCTAAGACTATTTAAGATACATTTTACAATCGGATGCGGTACAGAGTCTTTTGCCGTACGGGGGGTAAAAATGTATCTTTACACCCGTCCCGTCTTGTGAACTTCTAATGCAATATTAACGCAAATTGTAACAGTTTTTTTTCTGCAACAGGTGACGAAACGGATAAACATCACAATACCGTACACCTTTGAAATGATTTCTAAGACAATTAAGATACATTTTTACAATCGGATGCGGTACAAAGATGATTGCCGTAACCCCTACACCGGTTTCGTCTTGTGACCTTCTAATGCAATAACGCAAACTGTAACAGATTTTTTTCTGCAACAGGTGACGAAACGGATAAACATCACAATACCGTAACACCTTTGAAATTACTTCTAAGACTATTTAAGATACATTTTTTACAATCGGATGCGGTACAAAGATGTTTGCCGCAACCCCTACACCCGTTTCGTCTTGTGACCTTCTAATGCAATAACGCAAACTGTAACAGATTTTTTTCTGCAACAGGTGACGAAACGGATAAACATCACAATACCGTAACACCCTTGAAATGACTTCTAAGACTATTTAAGATAATTATTTTACAATCGGATGCGGTACAAAGTTGTTTGCCGTAACCCCTACACCCGTTTCGTCTTGTAAACTTCTAATGCAATAACACAAACTGTAACAGATTTTTTTCTGCAACAGGTGACGAAACGGATAAAACATCACTGGAATCACTCGTAAGACTGATGATTTGTTTTATTCAATTAATCACTAGAAAAATTAGACTAGTCTTTAAAATTGCTTAGACAGGACCGGTTGATTTTGCTGGTATTTTTCTAGTAATAAAATAGCAATTCAACTCAACCCAATATCATTTATTCAGTTTAGGCTGTTACAAGCACTTATGAATGTCAAAAAGGCTACGCCATCGGTTCATAAACGCTACCCTAGCCATTGCTTTAACTGTAAAATCTTTTAAAGTTAAAACAAAGCTTTGACTTAAAAAATTTAAGTATTCAAAATTTTCAGTTAATCTTTTCCTCGCAATAAAAAAAAACCTAGATCGAGTTGACAATGCGTCAAGTAGGAAAGCTATCAATGGGTATTTATCAATAAACAATAAACGAAAATTATAACTCGTCAAGAAAAAACACAAAATCAATATTTCCACTAATTTCCTTACTATGAACTCGCGGCACTTAATAGGGCGATTTAAAATATCATTCTTATTGCCTTTAAAAGTTAGCTCCTCACAAATGAGTTTAGCCTCGACTGAAGGATGGTTCCTCCGGGAAATAAGCGCAGTTCTGCAGCGGCGAGGAGTCAGGGGGATTGTTTGTATGCACAGTTACGTAGATCGCTTTGATTGCAACGTAGGAGCACTTTGTGTGCCTATGAATGTCGACTGAAGAGCGCATCCTCTTAAGGAAAAGGTTGTGGAACTTATATTGACGTATTTAGATAAATATGTAGGTAAAACTATTATTGTTAGTTTTCACTTTGTTCGGAAAACTTAGAGAGTATTATTTAAGATTTTTAAGCTACGTTATATTTTTCATAAAATTTGTTATACATACCTATTAAATTAGGTAAAATTTAAATACACCAAATTACATACAGGTTTACGAATCAAGCATCTTTTAAAACACAATCATTGCGTAACATGTTTGTTATGTTATAATTTATAAATGAAATGAAAAAAAAACTTGACCGTAGCTTAAATAATTGTAGCGCTTTTCGTAGTAGCTTCGTAGCAGCTACGAAGCTTCGTAGCGTGTACAATAAAGCTAAACAAACATAGTGTAACAAATATGTGTCTTCTACGAGATAAAAACGTTTGTTAACACATACTTTTAGGAGTACTTAATCATCATCAACTTTACTTTATCCTAATTCAATTTATTAAAATCGACACAGTGAGTCCTTATTTCCCAAAACTATAATTTTCTGGAAAAAAAACAAGGTTCAGTCAACATTGGGTCTTGCACTGTGACCTTGAGAGCTTCATTATGTCGCTCGTTATCGCGGTGGTTTCCGTGCTGCAAGCGTAAAGCCAGTCGTGCGGTTGACTGTACACTTCTGATAATGTATCAGGGTAACATAAAAGTATGCGTCACCAAAGGTAACATATAAACGCACTTACCCCACTCAACGTTTTGATATTGTGCAAAGCGTCTTGCGCTTTCAACGCCGCTTTGCGCGTGAAAAACGTCACAAAACAGCACCCTGGAACAGAAGCGCACACATAACATACCTGACATACACAGAACGTACACATTTTGGCGGAAAACGGAAATTCAACACATCTATTCACATAAACATTGCCATTCTAATGCCAGCCTTTCACTGCGAAATAGTACGAGTAGAGCCGATTGGTCAAAGCTCGGGTAAAAATTGTTCTCCTGATTTCGTAGATAATAATCAGGAATAGTGAAGGTATGCAAATCGATTTATGACTCAGACAAAACAAATACAACATCACATGACATATTCTAGGGGTCGAACCCACGACTCCTATCTCAAGCAGATTGACTACTCAGCCATCAGTCCAGTGTGATAGCACAATCTAAACATCTTTCTTGTCATTGCATCAGTTTTTGCATTGCTTACAAATGGCCCAAATTCTCTGTTTAGCGCAGTAGTTAGTTCGATCCACGAACAAGACAAATATTTGTGTACATGAACATGTTTATTTGTCTTGGTCTGGGTGTTAAATATGTATATTATGTATGTATTTACAAAAAAAAAGTATATATGTATGTTTATCCGTTATCTAGTATCCATAACACAAGTTCTTTATGAAACTTACCGTGGGCTAGTTGATTGGTGTTATTGTATTCAGTTATTTATTATTTATTAAATGACGCATACACACAGATACGCGCCGCTACACGCGCGCTCGCAACTATTTTACCAGTGAAAACCAGTGAGATCGAGGGGCCCGGCCGTGTAGCGATAGCAAGCGATGCGTGTGTTTGTGAGCGCGTCATATCAGCCGAATGCTAAGACTGTTATGTTTAGACTGTGGTGATAGGGAAGCGTAACGGTCTAAAAGAGTGTCAATGTGATTGTTATACAAGAAAAAAGACTATTACTTTTATACTTATGAGAAATTTTATATAGATTTTTTTTCGGAAAAAGTCAACTAGGTCACAAGTGAATTTTCAGATGGGACTCGAACCCACGGCCTTTGGAAATCCGGTCCAATGCTCTAACCACTGAGCTACCGAGTCAAAAATTTATCATAAGTATAAAAATAACATAGAAATATTCAAAAATCATAGACTATTACTTGTTCCGATTTTCCGCGTATAACCATTTCGCAGTCAAAGGCGGGCAAGCTTGGCACACATTAGCGCAAAACTAGTGAATTGTAACTATGTAGTGTATGGAGTTAAAGGCAGTGAGTAACCTCGTTGCCTGTACAGACAAAAACAGACTACACTAGACAACAAATAAGTACATGTAAGTTTTGAACCGTTAAACATTTAGATAATAGTATCCTAGAACAGGTTGATGATTTTTATAATAATGAGATCTAAACGATCTTCCGAAAGTTAAGCCTTATGAATACTTAACATCAGGTACGATGAAGGCTAACCCCCATATTCTAAGTCGTTCCTCCAAAACTTTTTACACTCCACTCAACCTCGTTGTGGGTAAAAATGGTAGTGTGCGCTAGGCCTAACACGGAGTGGCTACGTACTCTTTGGCTCCTCCAGGTCCTTACGGAGTTATGTCTTAGAATACCGATTTCGAGGAGTATTTTGAAGTGGTTTTCAATGAGGTTTCGTTAAGTCGAGGACGAGTAAGTTTTGGAGGAACGACTTAGAATATGGGTGTAAGTCCCCGTCGATCATAAAAAAAAGATTTTTTTCGTGAGTTTCTCTTGAACGGTTTTAGAGCAGCAGTAATAATAGTCAATAATTTATTCATACTGACAAGAAACACAAACATTATAAAACATGACTAAAAACTACTAAAATTATACATTATAAAAATCATACGTAAAATCAATTTCATTGTTTCCATTTGACGACCTGTTTGGCGTAGGGGTACTAACCCCACCTTCTGCGCCAGAGGTCCCGGGTTCGATCCCCGGACAAGACAAATATTTGTGTGCATGAACATGTCTATTTGTCTTGGTCTGGATGTTTAATATGTATATTATGTATTTATTTACAAAAAAAAAGTATATAAGTATGTTTATCCGTTAACTAGTATCCATTACACAAGTTCTTCATGATACTTAACGTGGGCTAGATAATTGGTGTGATTGTATGGAAATATTTATAATAAAAAAAAAAAAAAAACAACATAGGCATTGGTACTTTGATAAGTAAAGTTAGATGTTTTATTTGTTACTTTTAAAACAGCGAGGGCATCGAGGGATAAGGCAAAAGGTAAACAAGAAAGGATTAAAAAAGTCCTTCAAACAGTTTGTGGTAAATCATGTATGCTGATTCCTAACGACGATAAAGCGATATTCATCTAGCCACTTGTCCAAGTGAAAGTTAAAGATATTTTTTGAATAGACTTATAGATAAGTGCTAGAATCGTCCAATGTTTGGCCCTACCAGCTATCCAGGACATCTTTTAACTGATAAGATCATTTTTTTAACGGCCTCAAGAAACTTTAACAGAAACAACAACATTTACAAAGGAACGGGTTGATGCCAAACAAATCTAAAATCTTAAAATATATTTTATGTTCTTGTTCATTTACAAAAATACTGTATCTAACTTTGTGCATTCGATTGAGCACATCATTTTACTTCATCTAACTAACTAACTAACCACTGACTGAAATTCACGCCACCGTTACTGCCTTCACGTTTGGGAGATCGATTCTCCTCTCGATTGAAGTCGAAGTTTGCTGGTGCCCTCCTCATTCTTAAAGTTTCAATTAAATTAAAGTCACTTAATTGCAAAAAAGCGAATTTAAATTCTGAGAACCTAGCCCGCTTTAGTATAATTGTAATTTTTTATGATTTTGTAATTTTTGCATTTTTCAATGCTATTTTTATACTTATGTTATAAAAGCTTTAGCTCTAACTAAGTCTCGGTAGCTCAGCGGTTAGAGCATTAGACCGGATTTCCAAAGGTCGCGGGTTCGATTCCCGTTGAGAATTCACTTGTGGCCGAGTTAATTTTTTCCAATATTTTTCTATTAAAAAAATTACCATATCATTGTCATTTTACATTTCATTATTTATGCTTAACAGCAATGCAGTCAAAATCTGGTCAGCACAATAAAATACCAATTAAATTATCTGCGCAGCAAGCATCCCAACTCGATACAAAATGTGAGTTCATTAAAAATTCAATTATTAGCCACCGGTACGGAGCACGCTACGCGAACAATATCAATGGTATGACGTCAACACAAAAACGGGAAAATAAAATATACTGGGTGTATGTTTGGAACCGTGGTCCCGGGTTGAATACGCAACATTGCTCGCAGCACGGACAAAGGCTGGTTCTTTCATGAGAACTAACAAAAGGGGCTTTTTCAGACAAAAGACGTTTAACAAAACAAACAAAAATGTCAACACGAAACGTACGCTGGACAATGTTCAAAAGCATTACGATGTCACCGTCATGTTTAGTGTTATTTAAAAGCCGCATAGGGACATTCTAGCCAAGGTGCGTACATACTGCCAGTTGCGTTGTGCTAATTTTTGGACATCACAAAACGACAACACATTAAATTGTTTTTTTTTTATTTTATTTTTTTATTAACGACGGGGAGACTCTTAGCCTTCATCATACCTGATGTTAAGTATTGATAAGGCTGAAGATGGAAGCGAGCCTCTCCCGGAATCCTCAATCACTGAGGAACTGGCTATCTCTCTAACTGCCGGAACACAACAATGCTGAAAACATTCTTGTTATGGCGGCAGACTTAGATAAGATGGTGGTAGCTAGCCAGGCGGACTTACGACAAGTCCTTCCACCAACCAAACCGATTACAATGTGTACCCCCGCTGGGAATCGAACCCGGGACCCCTGGGTCTGATACTGGTGGTTGTACCACTAGACCACAGAGGCGGTTTTGAAGAACATTTACGGAGTTAACGAGAGAGCATACCGCTTTTAATGTAATAAGAAAATATCAAATTGCAAATTCTCCGGTGCGCCGAGTGTAATAATTGAAATTATCTAATCCATAATGAATTCCAAAAGTTGGAAACTCAATACGGCGCGTTTTGTCTCAACAAAAATCGCGACTCGGTTTCTTGCCGACATTGTTAAAATACAAAATTAATTTCCTAAGTGTCGAGTCCCTTTCAACTTTAAGATAGCTTCATCAATATTAATAAACGATTCTGTCGCAAAACATTTTCCGTTAAAATTTATTGTCCATTTTGTTCGGAAACTAGTTCACGAAGGAAATTGAGTAAAATGTATAGAATTCCAACCTGTCCTTTTATAACGTTTTATTTTTACGCTGATCCGAGATTGTTATTGAAACAATGATAGGTCTAATAATATTGTAGGTATTAATAAGTATGACGTCATTTAATTAATTATGAGTTTTTTAATTTTTTATTCACACGTGTTTAAGTACTACTTAATTGCTCAAGTAGGTATTTAAAATCGTTTGTCATCTGCAGGCTTTTAATACTTTTTAAACAAATTTTATCTATTTTTCTTGTGGCAAAATAAGTTATTTTGTTATTTCCTAGTTATCTGCTAGTGCTAGAATATTTAAAGTTTTGAAATGTAATAATGAATTCTTGCCTTAGTAATCACAAACACATCAAAAGTGTATAGTGATCAAGCATTTTTTTTAACGATAAACAAATCCAATTAATATTACTTAATTATAACAAACGTAGTATTTCAGACTAGCTTTTAATTTAATATATTTCTGGAAAACCAACAGCATTAAATATTTATGTAAAACATAGCGTATATCTTTATTTAACACGAATCTCACGACACGTGTTATTACGAACGAACTAGTGTGAAACTCCAATATTACAACTGTCAAATTACATGCCAGATAAGCTATCAAGAAGTTATCGGTTGGTTATGATTCTGGCTCCTAACATACTATGTTTATTTTTTTTTTTAATCATATAATTGGCCTCATTCAGAATCATTAGATTAGGAAGAGGCCGAAGATGCAGCGAGCTTGCCTAGAAAAATGAAACAACTTATAATGCAAACTGGACAAACCTTTGCTGGCTCCGGTGATCTTGTCGCGCAGCACGTTGATCTCGTGCACCCTGCCGAACTCCTCGAACATCTGCCGCAGGTCGTTCTCGTCCATACTCCTCGGCACCTGACCCACGAACATCTGGAAGGAGCAAATTGCATGGTCAGCACTTCAATAACTCGTAAAAACCTTGGTCAAGATGATTACCTAAGGATTAAACTTATCATTAAAAATATTATCTTAATACTAACTAATGTTATAAATGAGAATGTGTGTTTGTTTGTCCTTTTTTCACGCCCTAACTAAGGATACAACGGGAATTCTAATAGTACTGCAATAATTGATTCAGCTTAGCTCCACTATCCTATTTAAAATGTGATGTGTGAATGATATTGTTCCACCAGTCTCAATGGTTTGCCTTTTTAACCGACTTCAAAAAAAGGAGGAGGTTATCAAGTCGACTGTATTTTTTTTTTTTTTTTTATTTTTTTTTATGTATGTTCCACCATAACTTCGCCAGTTGTTAACAGATTTTTAAAATTATTTTTTTATCAGGAAGAAAATGGTTTATGTGTGGTCCCATATAATTTTTACGAAGATCTGGCTAGTAGTTTTTTCATAATCCTGAAAAATATCAATCACCTTTTGACAAGTAGTCGTATACCTAGATGACATCATTGTTGAGTATGGGCTGATTTTTTGTGTAAGTAACGGCACATAATGTAACAAAAAAATCTGAAATAAAAACATTTTATAAAAAAAATCAAACCGACTTCAAAAAGTAAAAAATAAAACTTTTGGAGTCGGTGCTAGTTAGCTAAGGCCAAAAAAATATAGTTAATAGAAGTGCAATGTAGGCTAGCACCGACTCCAAAAGTTTTATTTTTTACTTTTTGAAGTCGGTTTGATTTTTTTTATAAAATGTTTTTTCATATGTAAGGCCCGGCCCGTGCCCGGTCAACGGCGACCGCGTAAAAAAGGCGCTTAGAGCCTTGATTCTGCTAATGTTATCGTAATAATTGTCTCTCGATGGTAATTGAATTGTATTGCTTTCATCATTCATGTGAATAAGTTATTGGCTTGCAATTTTTTAAGTACCTAAATGTATTTTTTACTTTGTATTTAAAGCTTTAAATACCATTCAGACACGAATATTACATAATTTTTTATTTTTTATTGAATATTTTTTACATGTTACTCTAATGATTAATAATTAATTATGTTTTTGAAATCTGACATTGTAATTTTGACATGATTTTGACAATAAGTTTTATTAATTTTAATAATTGTATTTGACAGTTTTCAATTTTTTTTTCTTTATAATGATGACTGTGACATTCCATTTTTATGTTCTAATATTATTTCCACATTTTTTGTATCATCTATATTTTATTATTTGTGTGACTTGCATGTGCTTTGGAGAATACCTCTGTAAACTTGCTGGTATGAAATAAATAAATAAATAAATAATCGTCATCAGGCATTTTTAATGTCCCCACTGGGGCACTGGCCTTCGTTATAGATGGATAAAGAGAATGGGTCAAGACCCACCACGCGGGCCCAATGCGGATTGGTGGGTTTTAACGACTGAAAACGCAGCCGGGACCAACGGCTTAACGTGCTTCCAAAGCACGGAGGAGCTTGAGATAGCAAATTTTTGGTCACCCATCCCGTGACCGACAATTGTAAAAGTTGCTTAACCTCAACAATTGCAGACCGAGCGCGCGAACCACCAGAGCTACGGGCTCCTCATCTTTCATAATATTAGGTACCTTTATAGTCGTTGGCAGATTCGAGACCTTAAGTTGTTTTGCGTTGTGATTTGGTAGTCGGCAAGACTAATGTAAAGAAAGGTTTACTACTGTTTGTATATAGCTCGTCGTTATTAAGTGATCTTTTACTTAAGAAAAGAGCTAACTTAAATCGGCGATAAAACAACATAACCAGAAGAAGTCTCAGATCGAAAATCCGTAGGTACAAAATATTATTAAACAAGAACAAGATGTTAAATAACGTTTTTTTTTCTCAGATTTTTCGCCTGGATCTCTCCTTTACACCCTTTCCGGTACACTGGTAGAGAATTCCTACGGGCGTTAAGTCTGCCTTTTGCTGTTGTATGCAATAAAGAATTAATAAATAAATAAGATGAATATAATATCCATGAAAATGATATTATAACATCCTTCATTATTAAATGCATCAACACTGCAAACGACATCGAATGAAAGTCAATAACGAAACAGTTTTGACGAGCTACTGGTTAATTATTACAACCTTATTACAACCTTTTTCATTTTACTTCGCCGACACGACTTTAATTAATTACACGGGCACTACAAAGTCCCGTCGAATGTATTTTGATTAAGTTCTGAAAGCGTATGCGTCAATACTGGAGACGTATTTTTGAATCATTCGAGATTCTTATGCGAATTTGAAATTCACTGAGTTCCATTTTGTAACATTTTTGGATCATTTGAATAGGGTGTTGTAGTTTTCTTAAACTCTTTAGGCAAATTTTATTTTACACAGAATATTTAAAACTGGAAACTAAATCTCCAATGATTAAAAAAAACCGATACTGAATCGGACTTGAATCGCTTGAAGCAAATCCTTCAGAAGCTTTCAAACTATTAGTCATGTCAATGTGAAAATAAAACAAGTGAAAACAACATTAAGACCGTACCGACCTTTTTAGCGAAAAAGGACAGTTACGGATAACATGATATTAATAAAAATAATTTATTTGAACAGTTAAAGTTTAGTACTACGGATAATGTGTCTATACTGTTTGCGAGGTAAAAATTTGAAATTGTGCACATATTTTTTTATTGAAATCATCTAAAGTTGCCCAAAATCTTCAAAAACGTCTGCTGGCGTTTAAAAAATTTCGTATATTTTTCCTTAGAAATATTATGTAAAAACTAATTTTACGTAATGTCTAGTAAGTAGGTAATCTTCAAGTTTTGCGTCTTTCATTTTTAATTGAAGGTATATATATGTAATATAATTTTATTAACAATGCACTCCAAATTCTCCATACAAAATTACTATGGACGCGATGTACCGTATTTTACATGTGAAGCGTTTTTTTTTTTCATAGTAAACAATAATGTCATTAGGGTCGGTGGAGCCTAAAGTTTTAAACGGCAAACATTCTATCGCTTGAATTGCATGCGAATTGGAGTTTCAAAAATACGGTTTTCATGATTCGCATGCGAATTTAGCGATTCCGTTAGCAAATAGCAATTCGAATGATTCAAAAATACGTCTCCTGATTGTAGACTGAAATTAAACATGGGGCGCGCAATTTCATATTTGATTTTCACCTTCCGTAATGGCTTTTTGACTCTTTGATGTGCTGTATTATTGTCTTTGCTAGTTAATATTCGTGTAACGAGAAATGTATGACTATAAAAAGAAATGTCATGAAAAATAAACCAGTAAAAGGATATGTTGTCGGAATAAAAAAAAAACGGCCAAGTGCGAGTCGGACTCGCGCACCGAGGGTTCCGTAAAAACCTGTAGGTATATAACTAAAAGTTCACCCATCAAGACAATCGAGTCATAGTTTTGGTATTTTTATTAAAAAAATAAATTTAAATTTTTCATAAATGTTTTTTATTATGATGTTACTAAAAATTTACTGTTTTCGCAATTTTTCCTCTACCTGTACTATAAGACGTTACTTCTTACTAAATTTCAAGATTCCAAGTTCACGGAAAGTACCCTGTAGGTTTTGATTCCCCTGCGAGTTTCGAAAATTCGCGGAAATTTGCGGCATAAACGGCTGTATCTTTTGATTGCTTTGGCTTAGAAGTATGATTTTTTCACAGCTCCAAGGGTCAGTAGACCTCAGTATTAGACATAAATTTCAGTTTGATACCTCCACGCGTTCCTGAGAAAAACGGTCTTGACAGACGGGCGGACGGACGGACGGACAACGAAGTGATCCTATAAGGGTTCCGTTTTTTCCTCTTGAGGTACGGAACCCTAAAAAAACATATTTTCAGTTAAGAAGGTCCTTAAATGTTCAAAGTGCATATAAATAGATAATACATCGTCCTTAAGAGCTTTTACGCACTCTGATCCGTATCCGATCCGAATCCGATACGTAACTTCCTATTTTAACACTATCAGTGAAAGGTGTTGGTAATTGTATAAATTTCGGGTGGATTGTATAGGGCCGTTTCTATAGCAAAAACAAAGTATTATTTCATATACTTGTAAACATGTAGATGCAACATACGGCAGGAACACAGAGCTGCAAGAGGATGAGAAACAAAGGACACAATCACAGCTTGTTTAGGTGGAAAAAGACATTTTTCCACCTAAACAAGCTGTGAAGAAGCCCTTTCTAAATCAACCGAAAGGATAAGTCAGGATCTTGGCCTCCAGTTACGTGGTGGTGGAAACTACCACGTAGAACAGATATGCACAGTTTTTATTGATTTCACAACACACATTTCTTAAAAACACAAATAAAATCGCAAGTCCAGACACTTAGTTTAAGTCAGCCATCACTACTCGACTCACGATTTTGATTGTTTAAAAAAAAATTGTGGATTCAATAAAAATGATGCAAATATGTTCTCCGTGGTGGTGGAAATAAGTGGAAACCAGAATGCTAACTCATCCTTTCACGTCTAATAATAAAAATAATAATTGCATACAAACACAACAATTATCTAGCCCACGTTTAGTTTCATAAAGAACTAAATAACGGATTAACATACTTATATACTTTTTTTTGTAAATACATACATAAAAACATGTTCTTGCACACTAATATTTGTCTTGTCCGGGGATCGAACCCGGGACCTCTGGCGCAGAAGGCAGGCTTAGTACCCCTGCGCCAGTTAAAATGTTCTTCATACGGTCCGTCATAGAGATTCACGGATGGCGGAGAGAAATAGAAGGCGGAAAACGGATGTAGTGAGTATGCTACCATACAAATAGTTCTTCGGCTATGACAGACCGTATTTTCAAGGATTTCGATCGGATTCGGAACGGACGTAGTGCGTAAGCGCTCTTAGTCTTGTAAAAGTTCTGTAGTATAGTCCTGTTATGGCGGAGAGAAATAGGATGACTGAAAACGGATGTAGTGAGTATGCTACCATACAATTAGATTTACGGCTATGACTGACCGTATTATCACGGATTCCGATCGTATTCGGAACGGACGTAGTGCGTAAGCGCTCTTAGTCTTGTAAAAGTTCTGTAGTGTAGTTCTGTTATGGCGGAGAGAAATCGGATGACAGAAAACGGATGTAGTGAGTATGCTACCATACAAATAGTTCTTCGGCTATGACAGACCGTATTTTCACGGATTCCGATCGTATTCGGAACGGACGTAGTGTGTAAGCCCTCTCAGTCTTGTAAAAGTTCTGTAGTGTAGTTCTGTTATGGCGGAGAGAAATCGGATGACAGAAAACGGATGTAGTGAGTATGCTACCATACAAATAGTTCTTCGGCTATGACAGACCGTATTTTCACGGATTCCGATCGGATTCGGAACGGACGTAGTGCGTAAGCGCTCTTAGTCTTGTAAAAGTTCTGTAGTGTAGGTCTGTTATGGCGGAGAGAAATCGGATGACAGAAAACGGATGTAGTGAGTATGCTACCATACAAATAGTTCTTCGGCTATGACAGACCGTATTTTCACGGATTCCGATCGGATTCGGAACGGACGTAGTGCGTAAGCGCTCTTAGTCTTGTAAAAGTTCTGTAGTGTAGGTCTGTTATGGCGGAGAGAAATCGGATGACAGAAAACGGATGTAGTGAGTATGCTACCATACAAATAGTTCTTCGGCTATGACAGACCGTATTTTCACGGATTCCGATCGGATTCGGAACAGACGTAGTGCGTAAGCGCTCTTAGTCTTGTAAAAGTTCTGTAGTGTAGGTCTGTTATGGCGGAGAGAAATCGGATGACAGAAAACGGATGTAGTGAGTATGCTACCATACAAATAGTTCTACGGCTATGACAGACCGTATTTTCACGGATTCCGATCGGATTCGGAACGGACGTAGTGTGTAAGCGCTTTTAGTCTTGTAAAAGTTCTGTCGTGTAGTTCTGTTGTGTAGTAGTTGTAAAGCTTCAAATTTTACTTAATTAGCCGAAATTCAGTGTAACTTTGTAAAAATAACATTACGATTTCGATTCTAGGCTTAAAATCAAAATTTAATTAGCTTTTGTTCAAACTGTTCTTGTTGTATAATTAACAATCTTTAGAAAGTAGTTTTAATGATCCCTGTAAAATTAAATAAAGATAATAATTAGTAATTTATTCAACGTGGATTAAAAATACGCCTACAGATTCTAACTTGTGATTATTACCTAGAAAGAAATAGGAAATTACGAAATTTCCTCAGGATCCGTTACGGTATGAAAAGCTGTAATTTAGAGCAAGGTCAATGACCGAGCATTGATCCAGCTATTTCGTAAACTTTGTATGAATTTAAAGGACGACTACGCTCCATTTATGCTAATTAAAGTAAGTTTGTGATTCATTATAATCGTACTAATAATATAAATTTGAAAGTTAGCGAGGATGGATGGACGGATTTCCAAATCAGATCAGTAGTTTTATTTTATTTTATTATGTATAAGTTAGCGCTTGACCGCTATCTCGCCTGATGGTAAGCGATGATGCGATCTAGGATGAAACGCTTACCTAGAAGATACCTATTCACACGCGACTTGAAGACCCCCAAATTGTAAGTATCAGGAAACACAGACTCAGGCAAAGCATTCCACTCTCTGGCAGTACGGATGAAAGAGTAAAAAACAAACTAACTGACATACTTTAGCATTTTATTATTAATGACATTTATCCTACGACACTCAAGGTAAGCGCGTATATTACTTTCAATGAATGAATATTTAAAGATTTCGTTCATTTGACCTCCGTTCATCATTTAAACCAAAAATACCCTTTTTAATACTAGAATAAAGACACAACAATTAACTTGATTAATGAAAATGATAAGATAACAATCCAACAGACATTTAAAAGAAAAGTCTTGTAATTAAGAAATTAAAGTGTAGCGCGCAGTTCAAACAATAAATTGTGATATCTTACAGTAGGCCTAGCACGATAAATCTTTCGAGTTATTATCGAGGAAGTTATGAAAAAAAATTATGAAATTTTAAGCAGCGGCGTTCCCACTGGACGTAAGCGTAAAACTACATTTTCCTATTAGTTTTTTGAAATAACGTGCTCGATACGTCCTCGATACTAATTCGATGGTTTTTCCTGCTAGCCCTACTGGTATATTAATAGAAAAGAAAGAAATTAACGTCGTCTAGCATGCGATAACGTTTAATTTAATATAGCTTGGGTAATTTTGAACACCGCCATCGAAATAAACCGTCCAAAACACGCAAAGTTAAACATCAATATCGGTAGCTATCTCTTCATCTACCATTACGACAAATTATGTTGAATTTAGGTTAAGACCACAGACCTATATCGAGATAGACGGTAAAAGTGTACCTACCTTGCGTGCCAAAAGGTTGATCCACGGTCAAAGTTTTATGACCTAAATCAGTCCGCTTGAGACCATTGCCATGAAAACATGCGTCACTCAGAAACGAAAATGGTTAATTGTGCAGTGCTTTCTTGCAAGAGCTCGTCAATTGTATTTACACATCACTAAATCTCGCTCGTGACGTCATCGTAGGTGCGAAAAATTCGATACGCTAAGTTCACATACAGTTTGAAGCGCTCTTTTATATAATATAAGTTTGTGGTGAAGATTTAAGGTAACTTTTAGTACATTTAACACTTTCGCTGACAGTGAACGAGACACAATAGATATTGTATTCTTTATAATTTTTGAATTTTTGGATTTTTCAATGCTATTTTTATACTTATGATAAATTTTAAATTGAAAAATATTGGAAAAAGTCAACTCGACCACAAGTTAATTGAGAGATCTCTCTGAGAATCCTCTCCCATCTGAAAATTCACGTGTGGCCGAGTTGACTTTTTCTATTATTTTTCTTTTCTTTTCATAAAGAATTGATTACTTATAACGTCTATAGCCGTTGTTTTATTGTTACTGTTGAGGATGAGAATCGGTGGCGTAGATTCGCGCGATCGGCTTGCGATTGCAGCTTTCGCAATAGTTGGTCATGGGATGGGTGACCAAAAATTTCCTATCTCGAACTCCTCCGTGCTCCAGAAGGCACGCAAATTGGTTCCGACTGTATTTGCAGTTGTAAAAACCCACTAAACCGCAATGAGCCCGCGTGGTGGGCCAAAGCCCATTCTCGATAACCATCCATAAGGAAGGCCAGTAAGCCAGCAATAGGAAATCCTACTAATATTATATATGCGGAAGTATATCATTTTGTTTGTTTGTTATTCTTTTCACGGATTTGAGTGAAATTAGGTACACAGATAGTAGAATACTTTTTATCCCGATATTCCCACAAAAAAATTGTTACAAATCCTGTTCCTGAGTAATGCATGCTGCATACTTGATGTTAATAAAGTTGTTTTAAAATAAAAACTTTTTTGTCTTAATTTTCTGTCTTTGGACTCAAAAATCTCAGGAACCGTATCACTTAGCGTCAATTCACACCGAGACGCGACGCGACGACACTCGAAGAGGCCAATGATTTCGCGATGCGCCGCGCGCCGCCGCGCGACGCCTCAAAACGTCGCGAGGCGCATCGTAAAATCGTAGCAGAACAACGACGCCTCGCTGCGCAGCGAGACGCCGCGCGACGTGTCTTCTCGTAAACAAGTAGTACAACTAATACAACAAATAGTAGACAAGTCGCCACAGCGGCCTCAGGCTGCGCTTCGCGGCGTCGCGCTGCGTCGCGCGGCATCGCGAGACGCCGCACGTACAGGCGATGTTCCGCTGCGTCGCGATACGTCGCACTACGCCGCGATACGTCGCGCTACGCCGCGAGGCATCTCGAGGCGCAGTGCTGCGTTGTGCAACGTATTCTGAATTCTCACAATGTGTATCTTTTCGTGAAGTAAATAAGGTATATTTTGTGTCGCTCTAATAAAATGTGCGCGCAGCGTCGCGTCGCGTCGCGTTTCGGCGTGAGGTGACCCTAGAGATTAGATCACTGAAAACTTTTTGTTTGTAATCACATACTCTATCGATTGGCATTTCTTCTAAAATGGCGGAATGTATAGGTATTTAGTTTTGGAACGCAATTCCGTAACCGTATCACTTAGGGCCGGTTTTAATAATCTATCCCTAACAAGAGGTAGGCCTATCTTGGTTACGTTACTTAGCAACCGCTGTTATTTAGGGTTATTTTAGGTTGCTTAACAAAAATAGCTAGGCAACAAAGCTCTAGTAAGTCTGTCTTTTACTGAGGATAGGTTATTGAATTGATCACTAAAAACTTTTTGTTTCTAATCACTTACTCCGTCGGTTGGCATGCGTTTCATCGCTGGCCGCCGAAATACGTTTTTTTTTTATATGGCGGACTTTTTTTTATTATTATTAGATAGGTAAAGCGCTTGACCGCTATCTTGCCTGATGGAAAGCGAAGATGCGACCTAGGATGTAAGGCAAGCGCGTTGCCTAGAAGATACCTATTCACTCGTGACTTGAAGACCCCCAAATTGTAAGTGTCAGGAAACAAAGACTGAGGCAAGGAGGTCCACTCTTTAGCGGTGTGGATGATGAATGTCGAGTCAAAACGCTTAGTGCCACTCTTGGGTATATCAACCATATAATTGTGGCGCCTATTTGTACGTCTGGTTGCCCGATGAAAAAATGGGGATGGTGGAATGAGGCTGTGCAATTACGCTGCACACTCCCCGAAATGTAACCTATAGAATACGGATAGACCATCAACCTTCCGTCTATGTTCAAGGCTCTTTAGTTTATTAAATAACTCATCGTTGCCGTACTGTAAGTTATGCCAGGTTCCATATAAATATATTGGAACCCCTTTAATAACTGCAGAGTTATTACAAACTTACAGAACAGAGCCAATACACAAAACACAACAAAATCATTAGCATTAGATAATGTTAAAATAATAATTTTATAACAATCATAAGTCACATAAGTTTTTATAGCCGTTTCTTGCATCCTCAATAACTGGTAAACCGTACAGTTCTGTACTTTACCTCAAAATTAGTCTTTATGTTTACACAAAATAGGTTTAAATTAGCTCAAAGTCAGTCTCCGTTAGAATATGTCTTACTCAACATTCGAGACTATGCACCGATGCACAGGTGCACTGCCAAACAGTGATGCAGCCCACAAGTTGCATCTGTATGATGCAAATTAGTCTGTATGCAAAATCAAGACCTGACGTATTCAAGCTAATGCCATACTAAATACAATATTGGGTAAAACAGTACCTCAACTCAACTAAGCTAAATCGAAATGGGAAATGGTGATTTTACTTAGTAAATCAAGCAGTAAATTTCAAAGCTTTTGCACCAAGTCTAGTGGTTTCGTTCCTCACAGGGGAAAAGTTACCAATGTGCCAATGTCATTCACGCCATTACAAAAGTTTGTTAGTTTATGTTATACAAAACATAATTTGAAATAACTTCCCACGTTTGGATATTCGTAACGCAAAAAAGTAAATTAGTGAAGAGCTGAGTGAATGTGAGAATGTGAATGCGAGTTCTCAAATAGAGCGTAGTTGAGAGGTCGCACTCGCGCTGTTTATCTTACTGCTGCAGTCTAAGTTCAGAAACTTGTCAGTAGGCCTAGCACGAATAACTTTCGAGTAAGTATCGAGAAAGTAAAGTAAAAAAATGTATGAGATATTGACCAGCGTTCCTACCGGATGTAAACGAAACTACATTTTCCTATACATTTTTTGACATTACGTGAGCGATACTTACTCGATACTATTTCGATAGTTATTCGTGCTAACCTTGCAGTTTTTGATATGCAAGTCGCGTAAAACGAGTCCTAAGCACTTCGTTCCTAAGACAATACATTTAACGTCGTCGTGTGGCAAAGATAGCACACACAACGCCAAAGTCGCGCAATGACGCCACAGAAAATACCACCACTTGCAATTTCGAAAACTTTACTGTTTTGGTTGAGCACCGTAAAACATGGTTTTGCAGTGATACACGTTTGTGGGGGTGCATTAGTGCGTACCCGCGGTACTGCCTAGGCTTATATTAACAATGTTATGTAGGTATACATACTCGTAGTTAGCTGTTCTGTTTCTTGCGACAGTATTTTAATGTACTTAGGAACTCAGTAAACAAAAAAAATACAGTAAAATATGCATGAGTTACAAAGACAGTCTTTTAAAACCCAAGCAGATAAAGATAATGAAGCAAGTTGTTAATTATTTCATATTATTTTCCTTACGATGTTTACCAAACATTACTTAAAACTTTGAACAATTAACCATCATTTGCAAAGAAATCAACTTAAGGTGGTACGACTTCTATACAAACAAACATTACACAATTATTGGTTCATCATACCTTAATGATTCATAAACACATGCGCAACTAACTCGTTTCAGTTATTTGTTTGCGCGAAATTATAAATAAAAATATTTTCATACATAAAACACGAATATACTAATATCTTATAATTTCAATAATTCTACGTATGTGTGTGTGACCCATCGCATTTATATAGCTCATGTATGAAAATACATTTTTTTTATAATTTCGCGCAAACAAATAACTGGAACGAGTTAGTTGCGCAAGTGTTCATGAATCATTAAGTTATGATGAACCAATAATTGTGTAATGTTTGTTTGTATGGAAGTCGTACCACCTTAAAGAAACTAAACAACAAACCAGACAAAATTACCCGTTCTTTTAAGTTGATTTCATTTAAGTCATAAAGATACCCAAATTTTACGACGAAAATGGAATTGAAATTATCATATTACAAACCTTGATGTTATCGGGGTCAGGCATGTTGGGCTTCTCCTCATTATTGTTGTTGTTATTGATGTTGTTGTTCAAGCTCGTGTTGTTGTTGTTATTGTTGATGCTCATATTCAACCCACTGTAACAAAACATAACAATTGTTACAACATGATATGTGTCACGCCGCACGCGGTTGTTACGGTTTCGTCAAAGGCATCGATGTTATTAAAAGATAAATTCTTTGTTTAGGGAAAGTCTTTATATGTAGTAACAAAAACGTGTTACTTTTGATAGGGCTGATAAGTTTCTAAAGCGTATTCTGTTAGTCTATCAAAAAATGCCTTGAATGGAAAGGAAAAACTGTCAATTAATTCAACATTATCATTAAAACTGATAATATATTTCATATTTCCTTGTTTCTTGATTTTATGGGAGGTTCATAAGTACTTTAGCAGGCACTCGTAATCAGAATGCTCCAAACTACACCGTAATACTATGATACATATAACACAATCATAAAATAATAGAATTTAATGTTATAAAGTGATACATTTTTACTTACTAGAAAAAAAGAAAAAATATCATACAAAATAAATAAATAAAAAAACAAGCGTTTCTCCAAGAATAATGTCAAAGTATTATATAAACGGTTCTAAAAATGGGAGCAGAAAGCACGTCACACAATCTGTCCCATGATTTGCTGGCGTAATTTTAATGAAAAACAATATCCGCCAGAACGTGCCGGCAATACACGTATTACCATAACACAAAACCTTTCCTCGGCTGATTAAATCAATACAGAGGGGCGCATAAAAAGGGATACGTTAAAATCTCCCAATCGTGTAAATAAACATTTTTATTGTGCTCAATGTACGCAAAAAGATCGCACCCACAGGGTTGCCAGGTTTTAAAACCGGATAGCCGGACATAGGGTGAGAAGGCCGGATACCCTAAACAATATTAAAGATTTACGCACCACCACTATCACCACCAGCAGATAAGTGCTGCAGGCATGACTACCAAACAAAAAAGCAACTAGTAACCAGTTTCGCGCTGTCATTAGTGTCACATTTTTTTTTTTTTATGAAGTACGGGGAATCTCTTAGCCTTCATCATACCTGATGTTAAGTATTGATAAGGCTGACGATGGAAGCGAGCCTCTCCCGGAATCCCCAATCACTTAGGCTATCCTATCTTTAACTGCCGGAACAAAACAATGCTGAAAACATTGTTGTTATGGCGTCAGACTTAAATAAGATGGTGGTAGCTAGCCAGGCGGACTTACAACAAGTCCTACCACCAACCAAACCGAATACAATATGTACCCCCGCTGGGAATCGAACCCGGGACCCCTGGGTCTGATACCGGTGGTTGGTGTGTGTAGACCACGGAGGCAGTTAAGTTCTTATTCTATGACAGCCAAAATTGCGACAAAACTGTAACTGTGCTAACTGTCCTACCGCGTAAGTGTTGTCGACGTCGTCGACTTGTCAAATATGGGCGCGGCTCTTCACACCCGGGCGCTGATGATAAAGCGCTGTCTCGGTCGCACACAGAGTTGAGTATCAACTGACTATGGAAAAGGAATTTGATGATAACGTTGAAGATGCACTATACAAAAATGCAGTCGGCTGTCAAAGTGAATTTGATAGCGATGCCGACGGCACTGACGCGGTAGTCCCAACTAACCGAGTTTTCGTTACATAGGTAATCAGCCCTCTGGATAGCTTAACATTTTCGCTGACAGTGAACGAGACACAATAGTTATTTTATTGTAATAACGTCTATAACCGTTTACTGTCAGTCATTTGACAGTTGTAAAATGAAAAATATGTCAAATTATCTTCCAAGTAAGCGATACAGAACTTTTCAGTCGGCGGTGAAATCGGATAATATTAGCATAAATAAATACGAAAAAAATTGTTATTTCAAAAAGCACAGCAATTCTTTTTTGCTGAATTGTTCACATGGCGGAAAAAATTAAAAAGCCGGACGTCCGGACACGATCTTATTTAGCCGGACTTGCATCCAAAAAGAATCCGCCCGGCTTTATCCGGACGCCTGGCACCCCTGCTCCGCGTTAATCTCGATAACGCGTAAATCAACCCTTTTTTGCGTACGAGTGCTTTTGGCAATAATCCATTATACTGTATCTAGTCAATGAGATCTAAACGCGCGTGTCACGGAGGTAATGTATCAGCGAAATTTCAAGTCCGCAAATAATAATCTTTTTCGGACTCCAGGAGAATGAGACACATTAAATATTTCATTTTTGTGAGGACACAATGAGGCCGCGTGGGATTTAAAAGCCTAAGGACATACCTAATATAAAAAGTATTTATAAAAGACTTCTAGAAAAGAAAGAGGTTATCAATTCGTCACGTATATATTTGTTTTCGAGCGTCTTCGAGTAATGTTCACCGATTACTCGAGAACGCCTGAACCGATTTTTTTATTTTTTTATTCAAGACGGGGAGACTCTTAACCTTCATCATACCTGATGTTAAGTATTGATAAGGCTGAAGATGGAAGCGAGCCTCTCCCGGAATCCTCAACCACTGAGGAACTGGCTATCTTATCTCTAACTGCCGGAACACAACAATGCCGAAAACATTGTTGTTATGGCGTCAGACTTAGATAAGATGGTGGTAGCTAGCCAGGCAGACTCACAACAAGTCCTACCACCTACCAAACCGAATACAATATGTACTCCCCGCTGGGAATCGAACCCGGGACTCCTGGGTCTGATACCGGTGGTTGTTACCACTAGACCACAGAGGCGGTACAATATGATTCAATGTTTGGGTTCGTTCCCAAGTTGGTCCAATTTTTCGAAATCGGTTCAATAGTTTTCAGGAAATCTTGAAAAAAGAAACTGTCGTTATGACGGTCAAGGGGTTTGACAAAAACCCGTTCATTTCGGTTTGATTCAAACTAGTAGTGTAGGCAAGTATGGGACTTAATCAAAATAGCCTTTTGGAGTCTGGTTTAAAAGATAAGCTTTTTGGAGTCGGTGCCAGCCAAGGCAAGTAGTATAGAAGTGCACCATCAATGCCTTGGGTGGCACTGACTCCAAAAGACTTATTTTTTAACTTTTGGTTTAAATAGTTTTTTTATGTTATGTTAAAGTATGAAATTTCCGATTTTTTTCTTACACTTCTAGAGAACCACACTACTTCTGTGATTAAAGTGTACATCTATTGCTTGATTTTATATTAAATAAAGATCATAATGATCAAGAATAATTAATCTCATGGTTATTATTTTCGTTTCTTATACGATAAAAAATAACTCCAAAGTTTCTCCTTTTTTTGTTAGCAAAATTTACTACTTTATTTAATATAATTTATATATTATTTATAACTTTAAAAATAATTATATAGCATTAGATTGCTTAGTCTTCAAACAATGATTGTTCATTAAAAAATTGAGGCATGAGCACTTGCGGTAACAAAAACTGAAAGTATGGAAAACGTACTTTCTTTGAAAATCTTCATACAAATCGGCAATTTCATAGTTAAAGACCTAATATTTTCTTGTTAATTTGCAGTAATTAGTTACTATCCTTCTGTTTACTAATGTGAAAGTTTGAGTGTTAAAGGATGTTATATAATGTTTGGATTTGTTACTCAATCGGTTAGGTCTGTGTAGTACCTACGTCCTTCTCCTCCACTCCCACTCTGTAACCCTTTATATCCTCATCCACTCACTTCTAATGATTATAAATCCTAATTGTGAAAACAGTAGAAGACATGGAAATTTCGTTAGGTGTAGGCGTTAAAACTGCTTTTGCAGGCGGCAACAGTCAAATAATCTTGCTATGTATATAACCACTTGAATACGCAGTTAAATATTTATCCTAGAAAATGTCAAATACTCATTACCTATTGGCTAAAAGATAAAGATAAAACGAAATTGAAAAATTTATAAAATAATAACTTATACTTTCTCTCTTTATAACTGTTTTAATTTTGCATTTTACAATGCTATTTTTATGTTCTCTCTCACACACTCATGCACACACACATACACACACACATACACACGCACGCATGCTGGCACGCACACGCACACACATTTTTGTTAATAGCGTTAGGTAAAAGTCTTTAATTATTCTTGTACCTCTAAAAATGCAACTCCACAAGTGTTTATTCTTTAAACTTAATTGCAATGTACGATGTGGAAGAGCGAGGTCTCTTGGCACAAGTATAATTTAAAGAAGAATTTTATGCTACTGAATAAATATATCTTTTTTTAATTTTATTAATAAATATTAGGTAATATGAATTTGCTCTAAATTAAGAATTTACCAAACATAAAATATAGCCGTGTTGTATCTGCTTTCTATGTACGCAGAGGTCGTGTGCTCGATCCCTATATTAAGACAAATATTAATGGAGCTCGTGGCGTAGTGGTCGCATCATAAGTAATGTTATTGTTATGCTCTCTCGCTATAAGATAGCTAGTTCATCAGTATTTGAGAATATTTAACTTTTGACGACCTGTTTGGCGCAAGGATACTAACCCCACCTTCTGCGCCAGAGGTCCCGGGTTCGATCCCCGGACAAGACAAATATTTGTGTGCATGAACATGTCTATTTGTCTTGGTCTGGGTGTTTAATATGTATATTATGTATGTATTTACAAAAAAAAAGTATATAAGTATTATCCGTTATCTAGTATCCATAACACAAGTTCTTCATGATACTTAATGTAGGCTAGATAACTGGTGTGATTGTATGGAAATATTTATTTATTTACTTATTTATTTATTTATAACTAGTTTGACAGATAGGAGGGTTAAATGGTGTAAGACTTGTTGAGAATCATTAATCATTAAATAATTTTCTTTGCAATATGTCTGTAAAGTCATTTATTCATGTATATGGTGTTTTTACATAAGATACCTACCATTTAAGTAATATTTTTGTGTTAGCCTGCCCTAAACACAAATTACAGTAGGTACTTATGATGATTGCAAAATTAAACTAAATTTTTTTCTAAGCTTCAATAAACATACAAAGATTATCAATGCAATCGTTACGTAAATACTAATTTCATAATATAGGTTATGTACCTCATTGTTCTAGAAAACACTTTATTCCAACGTTGGCCATAGCTGTTTGCCATGACGGCATCATTGATAACAGCATACATTGCTCGATTACAACCCACTTTTATCACTTATCAAACTCGATCAACAACACTGAGCACCGACTTTTTCTTTAGTAAAAACTACGAAACGCACACAATATTCAGATAAACATTACTTTTTAAACATTAAAAACTAAAACAAAAGACGAGCAAGTAAAATGCTTCGAACAAAGTCAGACTGATATTGAGGGTAGTCGTAACGAGATGTTTATTTTGCGCTGTCTTAATGCGTTTTTAAAAGACGTCACTTTTATGGCATTGAATACACGGTATTTGAGACATTGCTTCACGAGACGCCTTAAAGAAGCAGTCTGTATAAAGAAAACTATTACTCAGCCGAAAAACTCGATACTGGCGAAGGACACCGCCATTACATAAAAATAAGAAAAACAACACAATTTGAAGTCAATATTATACCGTACGGTGGTTTTTTATAGTTTCCCAATAATAATATACATTTTTTAAATTTAAATGATAATGATTTATTTATTAAAAACTAGCTGTGCCCCGGGGCTTCGCTCCCGTGGAATTTCGGGATAAAAAATAGATAGTAGCGGATTCTCAGACCTACTCACACGCTCACAAAATTTCATGAGAATCGGTCAAGCCGTTTCGGAGGAGTATGGGAACGAAAACTGTGACACGAGAATTTTATATATTAGATGTAACTGTGTCAGGCAAATATTTATATACTTACGAAATATATTTCGACATAAAAGAACACGATATTATATTATAATTTTTATATTTTGCATATTGTAGAATGCCACTTCATAAGAGATATTTTTACTATTAAATATTATGTAAGTATGTAATGTTTTTTTTTTATTTATATTAAGTATTTTAAAATTAATGCAAAATAATTTGTTTATCTACTTATTAAAAATAACAGTCGTAGTTTAGTTTAGTTTCCGTGGGAATATAACGGGAATCCAACTTAATTATAACTTTTTTTTAATTTTGCATTTTATAATGTTATTTTTATGTGATAAATATTAAACAAGAAAATATACCGTGTCCACGTGTCCTCATAGGTCTCTGTAGCATAATTGGTTAGTGCATTGGGCCGGACTCCCAAGGATGTGGGTTCGAATGTTAAAGTTGCTTTTTTCTGGTATATTTTCTAGTTTAATATTTATCACAATCCAACTTAATGTTCCTGAAGGCTAATCCTAATCCTCACTAATAATATTATAAATGCGAGAGTATGTTTGTTTGTCCTTCCTTCACGCAATAACTAAGCAACCAATAGACTTGATTTTGCCAGAAAGGTAGTTGAAAAGACGGGGAGTAACAGGCTTCTTTTTATATTTCCAATATTCCCACGGGAA
This sequence comes from Chrysoteuchia culmella, assembly GCA_910589605.1. Taxonomy (NCBI): domain Eukaryota; kingdom Metazoa; phylum Arthropoda; class Insecta; order Lepidoptera; family Crambidae; genus Chrysoteuchia; species Chrysoteuchia culmella. The sequence continues at coordinate 4,090,375 of OU342649.1, forward strand.
CGGGAACCACGCGGATGAAGCTAGTCAGGATATAAAAATGAATCACTAAACGGGTTGAATTACTTTGGGTCGCGGCGCTATCTTGGTAAGTAAGTAAGTAAACATGTTAATAAGCGAAAAACTTGAGACTGGCTGGACAAATTTAGTAGTTTTTTTTAATATTCCTTGAAGTCTCAGTAGCATCTGAAAATATGTTTCTTTCGAATGCAAGGATATTCCTAGCATTGATGTGACAACGCTGGCCTACAGCGTATTAAAAATATAAAAGTATTGGAGAATTTCGATGGTGGTCCGCAAGTCTCGGTAGCTCAGTGGTTAGAGCATTCGACCGGATTTCCAAAGGTCGTGGGTTCGAGTCCCATCTGAGAATTCACTTGTGGCCGAGTTGTTTTATTCCAATATTTTTCTATTTAAAATTTATCATAAGTATTCCTTGAAGTTCTCGAAATATTTATGACGAGAATTTTTCATTTGACGACCTGTTTGGCGCAGGGGTAATAGCGCCCGCCTTCTGCGCCAGAGGTCACGGGTTCGATCTCCGGACAAGACAAATATTTGTATGCATGAACATGTCTATTTGTCTTGGTCTGGGTGTTTAATATGTATAATATGTATGTATTTACAAAAAAGTATATAAGTATGTTTATCTGTTATCTAGTATCCATAACACAAGTTCTTTAAGAAACTAAACGTGGGCTAGATAATTTGTGTGTTTGTATGCAATTATTTGTATATATATATATATTTTTTATTATTATTATTTATTTCCATGGGAACAGGAACTACGCGGCTAAAACCGCAGGCGGCCGGTTGCTAAAAATAATCCCACTTCTAAAACTCAAGACTTAACTAAATAACCAACTAGATAACTAACAATAGCTAAAATTGAAGTGTCAGGAACCAGGCCTTGTACATACAATATCAGCTAATCAGTCAGCTATCTATCGATTCGATGAAAGGGGGGGGATTAGTGTACTCCTAATATACATTTATATTAAGCAGATAAGTACATCCCTATTTGTGCGACATCTGCCGAGTGCTAATAACGCTCAGTTTTTTATCTTATCGGCACTATCTATATTTACATTATAGCAACTTAACATTTGTGTTGTAGAACAAAACGGATATCAATATTAAAATTATAAGTGCGAACGTAACTCTGTTACCTTTTCACGCGTAAACTACCAAACGTATTTGGTGAGAAGGGACTTTAAATAGTGGACTAGGGTACTTTTCATCGCGATATTCCCCACTCGGGTAAAGCCGCGGGTTACTGCTAGTGTGATTTAAGTGTGCAAAGCTAATCACGTGAACATCATAGCACATCACATCACATCGCGAAGCATAGGTTGTGTTTCGCGATGTGATGTGATATCCGGACTTTCAGAGTTAAACAAGCCTCGTTTCGCTTCATTTCACTCCTCCTATGGCACTTGGGGAGTGCACGCGATTTTAACCCTTACAAATTACACTTTAGTATCCATTTCTACTTACTGCTGAGGGACGAGATACGAAAGCCCTTATCAGACCGTAATGTAAATAGTTGGATTGTTAGCTTTGTTTGCAATACTGCCGCTCTGAATGATATCGACGATAGCCTAGTTTCGCTACAAGTACAAGCGGAGAACTATTTTGGTATACTTAGTTATATGACCTTTTTTGTACAATACTGAGGGGTTAGCTGTCGTGAAACCATCGTCTATTATAATTATAAATAAAGACAAAACAACAAAAATAAGGTATATTTAGATTCAACTTTTAGTTAAGATCTTTTTACCGGAAGTTGACGCGGAAATAACCTCAAAATTGTCCTCACTGTTGTTGTGGGGTGAAAAATTGTGTGTTGCGCTCAGCAGAAAAGTTTTTAGCGTTTCATACCTTTGAAACCCTCGCGACAATCAGAATTACACTCGTGGTTCAATGAAAGAATCCTTCGCTTACTTAGGTTTCAATAGAGGTAACTCGCCGCTAAATCCAACTTTCCAGCCTTGCATAACAAATAAGCACGATGGCGGTCAAATGGTTTTACTCCTTCAATAAAGATCAATATGTAAAACTTGAAACATGTGAAACGTGTAGTCGACAATTCCCAGAATAATAATAAGAAAGTGTATGACGTTTACTTATTTGTCATTACATCAACTGTGCTTATCATACCATACCTATCTACATATTTTAAAGTACGACATTCGTCTTAATTCAAGACTAAATTAAAGGCGTAGGCTACTACGCCTTTAATTTAATTTAATTAAATGTCCTATGGGTGATTCTTTTTATTATTTATATCTCGAGCTACTCCATACTTCGGAAGGCAAGTTAAGACGACTGCGTTTTTGCAGTCTTTATACATTGGAAAAGCTTAGAATAGCACTACCCCCTCTCATCCGTAAAAGGCGACTAAGGGACTCAGCCTTCAGGAGACGGGCAGCAGCGTCTCCTACAAACTTGGCCTTTGGGTTACTGCGATCGCCAACCCGCCTGCCAAGCGTGGCGATTATGGCAAACCCCCTCTTTTGGGGAAGGCCTATACCCAGCAGTGGGTGTCATGTGGCTGAGACGACGATACATTGGATATGCGTGGTATGTCATTCATTGCCAATGCTCCTCATCGATACATAAAGAAGTCCTGAGATAGAACCCTCTTCATGGTACAAGCAGTGTTCCCAAGAGTGAGAACATTATTATGGTAGACGATGAACTAAAGGTCATGCCAACGTAACTACAGTAACTCGCTCATGGCCGCGCTTGACAGACTGATCGTATTCGATCACGTTCGTTAAGCAAAGTTCGGCCCGGTCAGGTGTCGGATGGGTGACCGTAAAGTGGCTCTATAACTGAGCGCTTCCGTGCTTCGGAGGGTACGTTAAACCGTCGGTCCCGGCTGTTGTCATTTGATTACAGTCGTTAAGCCAAGTCCGAGGCCTTATAGGCGGCATAATAAACTCTGACACCAGAGGTGGCCACTAATCCTCACTCGCAAAGAAGAAGAAGACTACAGTAACCATACTAAGAACTAAATATTACAGTGAAGTGCCCAGCCACGGCCAAAACACTTTTACCATCTCCTAAATTTGAGATCGCAAGCCGTTTCTAACGGAATTATTTAGAAGCACTTTACAAATTCAGGATTCTAAAATGCATCCCAGGCGTCTGCTAATCTTGCCGTTTTCTATGGAATATACCGGCTAGATAAGCGTACCTTGTGTTAATATTTGTACGGGTAGATTACGACCGCCTAATACGTTGAAGTCAATGACATCACATTCACAACATTTGTCATCAGTGTGACGTCACTGCTTTTTTGAAAAAATTACTTCCGAGCAAAGTATCATGGGCATAAATGTATGGAGACTATACGTACATCTTATGTTTTGGCGCGCACTGTTCATTGAAATAAAACAACTTTTACGGATATCAAACGCGCTATATTTTACGAAGTAAGTTGTATGTATGTATTTTTTGGTTTTTAGGGGTTTTTTGATTTTGAAAGTTGTTGTATGGATTCTGTTTCAACATGCCAACACTGTTACAACCTATGCCAAATGGAATGCATTTGAAGTGTAAAATATTTCATAATATTAGCACTAAGTCGAAATAGAGCGCGAACAGAGATTTTAATAAAATATACTCCATTACATTTATTTTCGTACAAATGGTCAAGTATTTTTGACCACAGTTTCACCGATGTTTTCGAGATATATTACTTTATTTTTAGGGTTCAGTGTTTCTAGTAAGTCGAATGGGTATACTTTTATAGAAGAAAAAAAAACAACAAATATTATTGTAGGTAAATTTATGTTTTTTTTACTAACGACGGTACGGAGACGATATATGCGTTTGGGGTGAGAGGTTGTTTGTTCGTGCAAACCAATGTTACCATTTATCAGGTATGATGAAGGCTAAGAGTCTCCGCGACGGCGACATTAATAAAAAAATAAAAATAAAACTACTAGTCCAATTTTGATGTGGTTTGCAGTGATGGGTTTTGGTTTTATTGGTGCATGTTTTTAGATAGGTGTTACAGTGACAACACACCAGGGGGCGCTGTAAACATTTGTTTTGCAAACCAATGTCCGATTTTGATGCGGTTTTCAGCAAAGGGTTGGGTTTGATTGTTGAATGTCCTTATATAAGTGTTATGGTGAAAACTCACCAGGGGAACGCTGCAGTAAACATTTGTTTGAGCAAAACCAAAACTACTAGTCAGATTTTGATGCGGTTTTCAGTAATGGGATTTCTGTAGTACAATGTACATAATATATATGCTCTCTAAAAAGTTTGAAATAAAAAGCAAAAATAAAAAAATTGAAAAAACCCACGACAGTTAAAGCGTAATTGAAAAAGTATAAAATAATTTAAAATCCCGCCTTAATTACCTGGGGGCTGCTATCTCATTATAAATTTCAGCATGAATATAAATAAATCCAATTATTCACTTTACTATAAAACTGCAAAACTATAGTTCATTTAATGGCAGCCCCCGACAGATAATTTTTCAATTACGTTTTTACAGTTTTGTATATCCAGTGTCTTTGGTGATTCTGGTAGGAGAGAGAGGGAAATGTGTGCATAGCAGCGCGGCGACGAAGGCGGCGTATGCGCCGGTACAAAAAAAAACAGTTGTTTACGGTTTTTGATGCTAAGAATTCATGCTTTTTAACGGTTTAAAATGCATCAAAACACCATAACCGCGTTAATTATTGCCTTAGCCGTTATAATATTAAATGAAGTGATCCCAAGACCTTTAATTTGATATCACTTCAAACGTTGTTGAGGAATTGGACCTAAACGCCCATAGTTCTTTCTAGGTATTTTTTAATTCTTCCGTTTCACGCTTTATTAAGTTAGGTGTAACTTTTTTTAAAATATGGAACTAATATGTAGTAAAATACTTAACATCATGTATGATGAAGGCTAAGAGTATCACCGTTGTTCATAAAAAATATATATATTATGTGGAAAAAGCTTGATTCATAATTTAATGACTTACTACACGACTGCCCAAGAAAGGATTCAGCTAGGCGATTGCGTAAAGTCGATCGTATTCATTTGACAGTTCATATTGTATCATATTAAATGTCATTCCATACAAATCGCAGCCGATTGTATACGATATGAACTGTAAAATTAATACGATTACCTTACGCAATCGCACCCCTGAGTTCAAGTATATTTGTCATTTGTATGTATTTCTATCAATATGATGTTGTTGTAGGTTTCTTTATCGTTTGTTGATAAAAACTTTTTAAGAAATCATTGTCATTCATAATGTTTCTGTAGGATTTTTCAGAAAGTCATTAGTTCAGCATCAAAAAACTATTTACAATTTCAAGCTAACAGTTTAATATGATCAATAAAAAATGAACATGTTATCACAAATTTTCTTAGCCGAGTTATAAGAAAATTACGTTCAACGATTACCAAGAATAGGACTTTGTTATCTTAAAAATATATATATATATTATTATATATATTTCACAGCATCCTGTGTGCGTTGACAGATAGGTTGGGAATTTCCACTCCTGCAGCATTGGGTGGCGCTTCATGTGCCCCAAATAAATAAATATGTATTTTATTTTTAAGTAATTTATTATTTTATTATTGTTATCACTACATAGTATAAAGCAAAGTCGCTTCCCGCTGTCTGTCCCTATGTATGCTTAGATCTTTAACACTACGCAACGGATTTTGATGCGGTTTTTTTTTATAGATAGAGTGATTCAAGAGGAAGGTTTATATGTATAATAACCTTCAATATAGAGTAGAGAAATACTGTAATGTTTGAGGTTTCTAATGTTATGTCGTAAATGATTACATTTTTTCCGCTAACTTTAGTAGCGCAAACTGAACCCTACGAGATTTATCAAAATAATGTACTAAGTATTTGTACACCTTGAAAAGGTCTACAGAAAACTCCGCGGTGGTATATGTTTATCTTAAGTCGTGTAGTCCACGCGGGCGAAGCCGCGGGCGAGAAGCTAGTTATCTATAAAATATGGATGTAAATTTCTAAAATAAAAACCTTATTACTATTATTTCCAAATAAGGATCTATTTAGCCGAAAATCCAAAGCGCCCTCACCATTGATTCACCACACTATACATGTTCGCTCACAAATATCTAGTACAACAAGTGCGTTCTTATCAGAGATAACATCCAAAGATAGCCTTATTACAGCCACAACGTGAGACGATGTATGAAATTTAGGTCTGGTTATGAAGAGTAGGTTATTAATTTGAATAAATTGTATGTGAAGTGAACTTATTGAGTTTGTGATACTGTTGTATTAGCTGTATGGTGTTATTGTGTATCACTAAATATATGTCATTAAAATAAACAACTTTTACGGAGTAAGAAGTGCAATTTAAATTTCACAGTTAATATATTACTTTTGGATTTGGTGTTACTTTTATATATTTTTTATAAGTTAAAACAAGCTGTGCTTATGTCATAAGTACTAAAGTAAAAAACTGATTTATTAGATAATTTATTTTTATGTACTTTTTGTAACGGACACAACAATACCGAGGATAATCCTACTAAAGCCACAGCATAATCAAAATTCTGATCGAATTTCATTGTTTAGACACAGCAAAATCTACATATCTTTTACCAAATCAAAGTTGAGTCTGACTGAGTCGACACGCTAAGTAGTCCAAATCAAAATAATCTACCGTTCCTTGACCAGCAACAACTCACTACCTCCATATCTCCTCGCAAATGCGATATTATTTTTGGCATTTGCAATTACTACAGTAGGCCTAGCACGAATAACTTTCGAGTAAGTATCGAGGAAGTAAAGAAAAAAAAATATATGAGATATTGAGCAGCGTTCCTACTGGACGTAAACGGAACTACATTTTCCTATAGGTACATTTTTGACCTTACGTGCTCGATACTTATTCGATACTATTTCGATAGTTTTTCTTGCTAACCCTACTGTTGTCTGTTTCCAATTGGCAACATCCCGTAGACTAGCGACTGCAAAATATTATATACGTTATTCTTTAGACTTTATTTACAAGTCACAATATAAGTAAACAATAAGAAAATACCAATCAAACTTTATTACTTAGACCTAGCAAAATCTGTTTTTTTTTTACAAAATCAAAACAATCTACCGTTTTTTTTACAATTACTCACTCCCTCCATATTTCCTCACAAATCTGACATTATTTTGGCATTTGCAATTGACTATATTTGTCTGGCTCTCAAAATACCGATCGAATTTTATTCTTTAGGCAAAAATGTCTACCGTTCCTTGACCAGCAATAACTCGCTCCCTCCATATTTCCGAAACAATAAATCGCAAATGCGACATTATTTTTGGCATTTGCAATTTACTACAGTTGTCTGGTACCCATTGGCAACATCCCGTAGTAAGTTCTAAGCATCAACGAAATTGCAAAGGGCGGACGGCGAAGGGCCATTGCAACCAGATGTCGCTATATCTGAGACTGTAAGCTACTGTCTTCATTTAGGGGTATTTTTGGTAGAAGGGATTAAAAAGAACCCTTTGGTGTAATATTTCAGAAACTTGTCCATAGTATTATCCAAAATAAAATATTTACACTCGGCAGCAAAGAAATCGAACCACTGCGTTATTTTCATACAAAACGTACTCACTTTACAGTCTCATTATTCCAAAAGTAAAACAGTTATGTAAACATACGTCGACTCATACAGTCGAATACTCGACTTGCGAATAAAGTCCAAAAAATTCAAGAAAACATTTAGTTTTGTGCAATGTAAGTAAAACAAATTAACTCAATCTGGTCTCTCACAACTTTATACGGGGTGAAAATTAAACATTTGGTTTACAAAAATTTTAGGAAATCAAGAAATGTTTTCAGTTGTCTGTTAGTTGAACTTTTCGTCATCAACACCCCAAATCTCTGCAGAAATACACATACAAATTTTATTAATAATTTTATATTTATTAGATCGTGAAATGGCCATGTTCGTATGAAAATAACGCAGTAGTGGTTCGATTTCTTTGCAGCCGAGTGTAGATAACTGGAATCTTAACTGCCCAATACAGGGAGAAATATAATGTGTAGACTAATACGAAAAGAATTATGTTTGTCTTTTACCCTTTAAAAATTGAATCACTGTATCCTTGTTGAAGATTCTTGTATTTAATTTTGGTGCCTATTGAAGTTTTTCTCAACTTTTTGGAAGACATTAAAATGTTATAAAAAAACTATTACTTATTTAAATTTTTAGTTTAAAGACAAACCTGTCATGTGTGTTTTACAAAAAAAACCGCAAATCATTGTTATCATGAACCATCTATCATGAATCATCAATAAAAGGTAGGTATGTGATTTAATATCGTAAGTGTTAGAACTCAAAGTTTCATATTTTGTAATCAGGAGAAATCTCTTAGGAAAACGGTGCGTTGAAAGAAAAATCTTAGAAAGTCAGTAGGTCGACAAAGGTTAGAGGAAACAGCACAATAGAAAATAAATCATAAAGAAGGATAATAGATACCCCAACTTCGTTTGAGGGGTTAACATAATGATGGATGATAAAACTCCAAAAACGCAACTTACTCCGAAACAGTGTGTGCGTCTATAATTTGGAATAGGAGAACTTATAAAAAAGCAATTTGATATGTGAGCATCGAAGTTACTTCGCGTAGTAAGTAAAGTAAGCTTGTAACTTAAGTTGGGCAACATAAAAACTTCAAGTTTACATAAGCTTCCAAAGTTAGTAACGACGAGTAATAAAAAAGTTCATAATAGCCCGCATTGAGTCGCTAACCGGGTGGATGTTCCTATGTAGATTTTACGTTCTTCAAATTATAATTCTATGTTATTCTGTGTACATACAAAAAATATAAGGATTTTTTTCTCTAAGTAATTATATTTTAACTGCCTGTTTTGCGTAGGGGGTACCTTCTGTGTGGAGGTCTGGGGAGTGGGTTCGATTCCCATACAAGAAAAATATTTACGTGCATGAATATGTAGATATTGTATATTTGTCGTGGTCTGCGTGTTTGTTTAATAAGTGTCAAAAGTATGTTTATAATAGTTTTCCTATAATCATGTATGCAAAACGCAGGTTTATAATGAAATTCACAATCACACCGAGGATTCTATTTTGTGTAGGTATGTATTGTTTTTACTGATAAATTTTAATCATATGCGTGGAAACGAGCGCTTTTAAAGGAATACTGCGTAACTCTCCAAAAGCACAGCTGGGAGAGAACAATTTCATTTCGGTTCATTGAATCTAAGTTATAATAGCTTAATGGTATATTAAAATAACTGATAAGTTTTTTGATTGAGCTTGATGTGTTTTTCTGATCAGCCATACAACTAGATTTTGGATTTGTATCTTAGTTTTCGTAACACTTATCCTTCTCCTTCCAGATTTCTCAACTTCCATTTTCATTATGTTTTCATACTAGTATAAAAAAACAGTTCTTTTTCCATTGAAGCGATATATTGACTGTAAATTCAGCACAAATGCTACTAACTACGCTGCCCTTCTTATGAAGAGTGCAATAACTTGCTTTTGGATACTTTCGCGCTAATCGCAATTAAAGATTTAATTTTTATTTTGTGTGTATCTTCGTAACTATGATAGGTAATACCTTGAAACTTTTACTATACGACAGATAAAATGATGCAGTATTTTATGTAGTATATTATATTTGTATATACATCCATATAGGCATTAAAAATACAAAAATGTATTCATCTTTAGGATTATTAATTGTTTAGGTAGAGCGTGACTAATCATAACCGCAATAAGTAGACTACTTATTGTAGTTATCCTTAGTTAACCGACAATGTGCTCTTTTGAGTAGCATAAAGAGTAAGTTTTATAGTTTTCTTCCAACGATAAGTGCAATAAATGTCTTAGTTATTGCGGTTTTCATTAGCAAAATATTTTAATCAATCACTATGCACCAGTGAGTTTGGTTGCAAGAATATTATGCTAATATGAAAAATGATTAAAACAAATAACTAAGATGAAAATACTTATTTATAAAATTAACTGTTGTGAAATATGTTACAAAAAGTCACTTTATCTTCTTCAAAATAAAAATCACTTTGGAATTGCACAATTAGGTATATAGCTAGGTAAGTCACATTAATTAAAATCAACAAAATTATTTGTCCATTTTATTACGAAAAAAATTTCATCCAAATGCGTTTGTTTTTATCCAAAACAAACATCAAAATCCGTTTAGCCGTTTTTGCGTGTAAACGAATCATCCAAACCTTCACTTTAATACACAAAAAAATATAATAATTGAAATCTAATTACAGAAAACCGGGGAATACATGGCCCGGCCCGGGGATCGAACCCGACTCTTAAACACAGCTTTATTTAAGACCGAGCTACTATGTGTCACCAAAATAGTCATAAGTCTGCCTAGATGTCACATACTTTAATTTGAGTAGAATTATAATATATAAATAGTACCTACCACAGAACACAAGAAGAGACTTTCTGTGTTTCTATGGTACCTACAATTACTCTGAGTCAATTACCCACACACATATAAACGCGTTCTTTTGCTTCAGTATTTTGCTGTCAAAATGTATGAAACTATCTTTCTGTGTTATTATTAAGATCAAATTGCCCGATGCCCAAACTCAGGTCAAACTCACTAACTGTATAGCTATCGCTATGCCAAGGTCGTCTCAACGAGCCTAAACAAGATATGTGTGCTGTAAAACATCGAGGAGTTAGGTATTCTGCAGACCGTCCGGGTCGCTTCATCAGGGCAAGCCCACCGTATTTTAATTACGGCACCGGATTTGCCTACAGTTTTCAAATTTCGACTCGATTAGTCAAGTTTTCAAATTTCAACTCAATCAGCAAATATCGATGTCCTGTGAAAGTTGATAAATCTATGACTGTTTGAGACAATGTAGCTCCTAAACGAATGGTCGAATTTTGATGCAATTCTTTTTATTTGAAAGCGGATATAATCAAGATATTCTTAGCTTATCATTTATAAAGATCTGCTAAGCCGTTTGAATGCCATCAGTCCATAAGTTCATTTAGGCAATTAAAATGAAAATTTAAGTAGGAAATGAGCTGACAATCTTCAAACGGCTGAACGGATCTTCATAAACTATAGCTAAGAACAATCTCGATCACGCCAGCTTTCAAATACAAAAAACCGCATCAAAATCGGTCCAGTTGGCTACGTGTGAGAGGCAAAATATCACTACCCTTCACACCCTCTCGCGCCTTCTTCACTACTCATAACCGCAATAACTCGAAGACAAATTGCGATTTAGTTTGTTTAGCCATTCAAACTATGTCCGTTTTCTTAATATAATTGCACTAACTTCATTTGTTTTATTATACTTTGTAAGCATACAACTTTAAATAATAAAGGCTTCTAACATATCTGCAAAACCTCATACTTGTTGCGTTAATGACTAGTAAATTTACCCTAAATTGTGTAAATGTGCTGATACTAAGTGCAATAACTTTAGTAATAACCCAAAATATTATAGCTAACCATGCCATATCTTAAGTTATTTCGTTTATGATATGCAACTTACAAATGGTAATATTAGTTATTGCAGTTATAATTAACAAAAGAACCGAAACTATTGTAAATACAAAAAAAACATCTAAAGAGAAAATATAGAGCTCATTTTCCTGATGACGGATATGTACTTAAGTCAGTTTGCCTAAAAACCCGAGTTATTGCACTTTTCGTAAGAACGGCAGTACGTCGCATACAACTTTGATACTATTAGCGGACTATTCCGAAAAGTGTAATAATAAGCCTGTTTATTGAATAATTCAACGATGTTTAGTAACTATAAATTAGGTCTCATACTAAGGAAAAAACGTTGATGATAAACTTGTTTTTTGACGAGTGATAAATTTGATAAAGAGATTAGTCAAAATAGCTTCAAACAGTTGTGTGTTTGATGTGATGGGAAGTAAAAATAATGGAATTCACGAGTAGTTGTTTATCGCGATCAAATAATGAGAACTCAATCGTCTGAAACCTGTGCCCGTACCCTTTACTTGTACTAATATAAAGTTAGTGTAGGTAATTTTATCGTAGTATTGATCAAAACATGCTTTATATAATGTGCGTTAGAGCACCTGTAAGTATCAAGATCCAGATTATCATCGTACACTGTTCAGTCCACTATAAGTAAGTGTCTCGTGTTTACAGATACAGCAATGTCCGACTAACAAGATTTGATTCTCATGAGCGAGTGTATTACTTATTAGAAATGTATTACTTATCAAAAATCTTCTGTTTGTCTCAAACTTCTGTTGAATTTGAGTCTTTTTCGATTTGAAATTCTAAATCTAGGAACCATAAGGATAACGCCTTTCTCCTACAGGGTAAGGCACGTCAGTTCTTCAGAAGTTTACATACTCGTTCATGAGATTCAAATTCAATCTTGTTGGTTGGACAAGCAGAATTCGACCAATAAGATGAGAGCCGAATGAGTGTGCAAACACGTGACACTTGGTATTTGTATGTGTTTAAGGAGACTTACTTGGGCTTGGTATACGGTGAGGACGGCGACATATTCCTATGGTTCTTGTTGGGCTGCGTGTGTCTGTTAGCGTTTGAGTCTAGGCCGCCGCCCGGCGATATCTTGCCGGCGAGTGCGTTCAGTGAGTGGAGCATTGCCGGCGGCGGCCGCTTCGAGCCAAGCCTGGTCACGCTGATGAGTCGACTCCGAGTGGCGAGGGCCCCGCGGGCCGCCACTGTGCCTTATCTGCTGATAAGAGGCGCGGGGGCCTACCCGCCCCCCGCCTCATTGCCACCTGACACTCTCACACACGCACTGATGTTTGTTTAATATTACCAACACTTTTCTAAAGTCAATTTCGGGTCAGCGTCCTGTCCGGCTTGGGCATACTTTCATATCTATATCACTTCGATGTTTTTTTGTAACGTCACTTATCACTCTTTATCAGCACCGATCTGTTGTAATGGAACACTTAGGAATGGTTGCGATATTTCGACTCGAATGGGTATAATGGCGTTGAATGTTTTGATGGAGAATATTTGTGGAGTAGAATTTTTTTTGGCGTCTGTTCATGGATACCCGTTATTTTGCATTCCGTTGCTGTCGATACGATAACGATTCATTTCGACGCCTAAAATAAAATATTAGCAATACAGAGTCATTGCAACTTATACATTTGCAGGCGTTTTAAAAGTAAAACCAAACAATGGCATTGTCAAGTTTGATAACAAAATCACTTTGTTTACTTCGACTACAAAATAATTATTGTTATTATACGTAGTGTTTATAATGTAGGTGTAGTCCTTTCCTCACATTTACGTTAACCTCGAGCATCAACAAAAGTAGGTAGCGCTGGGAGTTTACTAATGGCTGTTTATCTCTCCAGTCGTTAAATTAAGTGGCCAACAAGATGTTGAGGGATGATTACATGGTTGTTCCACTTTTGATGTATCAGGAACTTTATGGGTACGGAGGGCCAAGATTGGCTAGTTTCAGTAGTTAATTTTATTACCGGGCCCAGTGTGCTCCCCTGGGGAACCCTGGGCTCCGTGTCAGACGCTAATGCGTGGTCCGCGGCATGGTCTTGGGTACTAATTGCTCGATTAGAGGCTGCTGAATTATTTAAGTGTGATGTGCGTCTAGGTTAATGTTGAGCAGTTAGAGTGCTCACGCAGTATGTAAGTGGCAATCATTTTGAAGTCAAGCGTTTTAAAAACGTTGTCTTATAATACCTTGGATTAAAATATAAATTTTGTTATTATTTTAAGATGACTTATTAACTGATGAAATGCGACAGAACTAAAGCCCAAAAAGTATTTTGTAACAATACAATAAAAGTAGAAAAGATCCAATTCCGCGCATTTGCATACTTAAGTAAAAAACGAAAATCAAAATAATCGCAGAGTTGTAACGAGCTACTTGGTCTAAGGAAAAAACCTTAAACTTAGAATATTCATTAGACGAACTAGAAAAAGCAGGACATTTGCAAAGAAATGATATCACAAATGAATACAAATAAAAGCATAAAGATTTGGCACCCGAGTGGAACATCAACAATAATGAAAGTAAGAGCTTACTCATTGGATATATGATAATGCGATTAATATCACGGCGAGAGATGAAAGATGAAAATAAGTTATCTAAAAATATGAGCACGCTACAATAGCCTGTCGTTATAAGTTACGGCCCTCTAGAGCTTTATGTAATAATGTCATATAAGAGGAAAAATACTTGGTGAAATGTGATATGTAATTAGTCTTTATTATTTCACTGAAATCCTCTTTGGCGATACAGGCTCTCCATCTCAATTATATCGTCATTTTCTTGACGCTTTCATTGTAATGAGTTAGTCGGAATATTATTTAGTATCAGAAGAGCTTTTTCTTTGAGTTATGTTAGATCCGTTAACTTTGTTGCATATTTTGACGTCTTACTGTTCATAGAAGGTTGAAAGTTATACATGTGACGTGATTGCATTAAACTTATTACAGGACGTCTCTTGGAAGTTGCTTCGTGAAATATTAAAGAAAAATGTGAATTATTAAAGAATTAATTATCCATTCACATAATTTTCTAAATTCATCTTGTTGATGAGTTTAGGCATGTAATAATGAAAATTTATAAAGATGATTCTAAAATTGCATCTAATTAAAGGTCGATTTTATTTAATACATACATTAATTGTAAGACTGTTTTGTGTGACAGTTTTATTTACTTTGTGACCGGAGGTACTATCATTATAATTAATAAGATTGGGAACTGTGAAACAAACAAGATATTGTGGTCACTAACTTAAAAATCCATAAAACTTTTTTGTAAAAAAGAAAAGCCGAAATGTACCTAACCTATGTGTGTACCTTTCTAGGCGCATAAATACAGAATTGGTTACCTAATTATGTTTTTGTTTTTTTTTATTTTTCGAACAAAGCTCGACAAGGTCTGTAGGTGATAAAATTATAGTGGTGATTAAATGATAGATTTTTAAAATGTTTTTTAGAAATTTCATGCACACTAAATCAAATGTGGAAAGCTTTTAAAAAAATTGAATGAAGCTAATAAAAAATATTAAATTTATTCCAGTAGCTTCATAGTATCTTACAAACTCAATAAATCTTCAAAAGTATAGATGCAAGATAGATAACCTTGGGCAAATTTATAAGCTTTTCCGTTTACGAAACCGAATGCTCCCAGTAAAGGTACGTCGCGAATTACCCGCAGCGCCCATTACGTGAACATAAATTGGGATTTTTTTTATTGAGCACGCCAAATCGGCGGTGACACGAAAGGGTAGCTTACATACTTCGTAGTTGAAAACTGCAAGGTTAAAGTTCTTTGTGAACCCAATTTTAAAGGAATGTTTCTCAATTGATTTTAAGTGCTTTTGCACTAAATGTTGCCATAGGTATTTACTTATTTTATAGAGTACTAGCTTCTGTTCACGTATTAGCTTCCGCCCGCGGTTTCACTCGCGTGGTTAACGTTCCCGTGGGAATATCGGGATAGAAAAGCTAAGTTACTCGCCGTTCTTTTAACTAACTCTATGCTAAAAATAAAGTCGATTTGTTGCTTAGTTAGGGTGTCAATAAAGGACAAACAAACACACTTTCGGATTTATAATATTAGCTAGAATTAGGATTTGGAAGAATGACGAGTGTTGAATGAGAAAAAGTTGCTTCTGGTGTAGCTTTACACAAGAAACTAATTATCTAAATGGAAATAGTTTAAACTTTTTTATTGTTTATTTGTTTATTGGGCAGTCAACGAAAACATGTACTAACAATATGTTATAAATTAAATATAGAATCTTAGTCTAAATACAGTTTCTAATTATGGACAGCCACGGCATGCAATTACGAACTTCAAAAAAATTCATAAAGACAATGTAATAAAGATGTTTACTTCTGCTAATAAAAATGCAATCTTTTAATTTTATTTATGGGTTATCATATCAGTTTATGAACAATACTAGATAAAATCTCCTCACCGTTCATAAAAAGAACATTATTTATGACCATCAACTATAGTTACTACTAGTCCACTCAACATATAGCTCAAAATGGGTTGTAGAGTGCGTGAGCTGGAACCTACGTGATTACTTGAGAAAGTTGTTCAGGGTGCTTAGGGAGTAAACGTACTAAAAATCTCCGCTTATAGGAGGTGCACCGGAGTGGGGGAGGGGGAGGAGTCGCTAAAATATTCAAAACGGTGCGTCGTAGAGCAAAAATATGTTCTATGTAATGAAAGCTTATAAAATTTTCTACAACTTTTATTTTATACACTTTTGATAAATTTTAAATAGAAAA
Organism: Chrysoteuchia culmella; assembly: GCA_910589605.1. Taxonomy (NCBI): domain Eukaryota; kingdom Metazoa; phylum Arthropoda; class Insecta; order Lepidoptera; family Crambidae; genus Chrysoteuchia; species Chrysoteuchia culmella. Next base: position 4,106,660 of record OU342649.1, read on the forward strand.
GTATTGAAAAAGTCCACTCGGCCACAAGTGAATTCTATTTAAAATTTATCATAAGTATAAAAATAGCATTAAAAATGCAAAAATAAAAAAATCATAAATGTATACACTTTTGTAGCAATTTTTAAAGTACAGGTTCCAGAAAAGTGTACAATAGCTTTTGCCTGCTACTCGTTCACGTTATTTTGAGTTTGAGGCTCAAAAATTTTATGAACTTTAACGAAAGCTCATAATTTTTTTATTTTTGTAATGACAGAACATAATTTTCCTCTACGACGCACCGTTTTGAATTTAATAGCGAATAAAGTGACATACATCGGACATGACGAATTTATAAGGGTTCCGTTTTTTTCCATTAGGCTAGGGAACCCTAAAAACTATAAAGTGGGACCTTTCCCCCCCTCCCCCCATCCATCCATCCATCATTAGCCTGTGGACGTCCACTGCTGGACATAGACCTCTCCTAGCTCACGCCTATTGTGGCGTTCATAGGAGGCTATTAGCCTACTGCTACCACGCTGGCCAGACGGGTTGGTAGAGGGTTTGTTTCAAGTTTTCCTTCTCTCGCACAGGTGTTCAATGCGTCGAGCCTCTTAGTCGACTCTTACGACATCCCAGGCATGTAAGGGAGTGGTGACACTTGTATTCTTAGGCCGTCACCACACGGCTCCCACCCTCCCCCCACTCCGGCGCATCTCCTAGAAGCGGGGATTTTTAGGATATGTACACCCTAGGCACGACGAAGTATGTATCCTACCCTGCTGAAGAAATCACGTAGCTTCCAGATCACGCACTCTAAAACTACTTTGTTGGTACCTATATCTATTCAACTTTTTCTGAGACAGAAGGTAAACAAACCATAAAAAGGTTTTTCAATAGGTCGAATTTTATACGCATCTCAAATCTATTACAAAAAAAGGGGCATTAAAAACACCTTAAACAGTAGCGTAGGAAGCGCTCATAGCCGCGCTTGACAGACTGATCGTGTTCGATCACGTTCGTTAAGCAAAGTTCGGCCCGGTCAAGTGTCGGATGGGTGACCGTAAAGTGGCATTATAACTGAGCGCTTCCGTGCTTCGGAGGGCACGTTAAACCGTCGGTCCCGGCTGTTGTCATTTGATTACAGTCGTTAAGCCAAGTCAGAGGCCTTATAGGCGGCTTGATAAACTCTGACACCAGGGGTGGCCACTAATCCTCACTCGATAAGAAAAAGAAGAAGACAGTAGCTATTCCCAAACTTTGAATGCATTTTTTATTTAAAAAATAAATAGACTTATTGAATTACATTCCTACTTTGCAACACTAATTTATCTCATAGACAGTGACAATTTTATTTATATACCAATATTAATGAAAATTAAGAAAGATTGGTTCATTTGTTTACCTTTTGACATTATTTACAATATATTAATTTCATTTTATTGCTAATTTATATTGATAATTTTGACATTTAATCGTTACAATCTTGATGTCTTATGTTGATGTTGAATTGTAAAAAATTTAGGTTTGATAATTTAACAATATTAATTTAACGGCTCTGTAATTTGTTATATTGTATTAACTTCTATCTACTCATATTTTGATTTTGCACGACCGTGAGGGTAGGATATGGCGCTCATTATATTCCATTATGTAACCTGTACATTCTTTGTATACCCATGTTAAAAGCAAATAAATGATTTGATTGATTGATTGATTGATTTTGTCTCAGAGGAAGTTGAATATGAGTATAGACTTTGAATTCCTTCAATTATGTAATAAAATAACTTTTAGTTCTGCCATGATGTTGCTGTTGCTTTGACGGAGGTTAATACATGGCATAAAACATTTAGGTACATTTGTTTTGAATTTAAAAGCCACAAACTTCAGATAACTAATTTGGCAATGGTATGCAGGTCAGCTGTAAAGTTTGTATTTGATATTAAGTTAATGAATACTATCACCAGGTTGGATTATGCGGGTCAAGTATCTACTGTGTGCCAAATTAGCAAATTAATTTCAATAATTTGGTCATAATGACAAATTAGGATAATCGGGAACAATGCAGTCGATTAGAAAGAAAAAACTAAGTAATTTTATCTTTATTTTATGATTTGCATTTGTCAATGCTATTTTTATATTTATGAAAAAAAACATAAATCATTGGCTGTTGCATCATAATCGATCGTTAAACATCTGAAAAGATGTTTCTTTCGAATGCAAGGATATTCCTAGCATTGATGTGACAACGCTGGCCTACAGCTTATTAAAAATATAAAAGTATTGGAGAATTTCGACGGTGGTCCGCAATTCTCGGTAGCTCAGCGGTTAGATCATTGGATTGGATTTCCAAAGGTTGTGGGTTACAGTCCCATCTGAGAATTCCCTTTTGGCCGAGTTGATTTTTTCCAATATTTTTCTAATTTAAATTTACATAGCCTCATGCCATAAATTTCTTGCAGTCAGTGCATCTCTTACTCATTATAGAGAGACATGGCATTATCGCAATTCAGAAAAGTGTCTAAAAATAAGAGGTTATACTATCCCTAAGTCCCCTGACCGTAGATAGGCTTTTACTAACGTATTGGATCGCTCCGAGTCCAACATTGTAAACAATATAACTCCTATTAAACGACTTTAATAAAAACCTTTTTCTTTCTTCCTGTCTTTTTTTACATAACTACTAAGCGTCAATTCACACCGAGACGCGACGCGACGACACTCGAAGAGGCCTCAGGCGTACCGGCGCGGCGATGTTCCGCTGCGTCGCGATACGTCGCGCTACGCCGCGAGTCATCTCGAGGCGAAGTGCTGCGTGGTGCAACGTATTCTGAATTCTCACAATGAAATGTGTATCTTTTCGTGGAGTAAATAAGATATATTTTGTGTCGCTCTATTAAAATGTGCGCGCAGCGTCGCGTCGCGTCGCGTCTCGGTGTGAGCTGACCCTAAACATATTCGTTGCTAAAGAACGTATTAAAAGCACATAACTTTACGTCAAAACAGTATGCAGTCATGACGCTCGGTTTGCTTGGAAACCTACTTCCGCCTAATTTTATCAAGTGCAATTTCCCGTTTACAGAGTCTACGTCCTCGTCGCGTCACTAAACGAAAGACCACAGTACATATAATATTCGTTAGGGCAGTAACCCAACTACAAAATATTACGCTCCTAATTTCTATTAATTAGAAGCACTTTCCTTCGTCTTCTTCTATCGAAAAATGCCTTAAGTTAAGATACTGCTTTACCTTATATATTTACTGTGTTATGTCCAAGCAAACTTAGCTCCCTGCCGCACATACGTAACACCAGATTCAACCCACGACGTTTCGCCCGTTGGCTTTGTAAACTGGCCCCAGTTGAGAATTTCATTAATTTCCATCCGTAAAACTTTCGCCTTCGCCTCTCTTAGTTCTCAGCAATTTTGTTTTGGAACTCAACATTTCCAAGTAGCATGAATTCCTAAAACAGTTTTCGAACGTTACGAATAACAGTTTTAAGTAGCTGAACTATTCGCTTGAATAAGTTGACAAATGAATAGCATAACGATGCAGACACAGAGTCTGTAAGGTCTGTAATAACAATAGTTTCACATTAGGGTCCGCTAATAGCTTCGGATATTGAAGGAGTGTATTATTGTTCAAGTTTGTTGTTCAGTACTTATAGGATTAAGGCCGTGCTCATTTTGAATGCGTTTTTGTGTGAATTTTACTACTACGAACCCATATACAGGGTGGAAGAAATCTTTGGGCCCTGGAGGGGAACTATCTTAAATCATTTAGTTAGCCCATTTTACTGAAAGGAAACATTCCTTTACTTTTTAAAAGAAACAAAACTGCATTCAAAGATTTATGTAATTTAAAAAAGAGCCTTGAATAAAAGTGCTTTATCCTTCCCATTGAGTTTATAGGTTGAGTTTCATGTTTTCATTTAATTTAATTTACTATCTTTGTTAGAGAGAGTTGATTCCTTTGATTGGCCCTACCGATTGATGGTATAAAAGTACAGAAGGTAATTTTTTACCGATTTTAGCTGGTTCGAAACCTGGGTGGGGGAAGCGTATTTTTTTAAATGTTACAATGCACTTTTGTTTCTTTTAAATAAGAAAGGAATGTTTCCTTTCAGTAAAATGAGCTAACAAAAGGATTTAAGGTAGTTCTTCTCCAGGGCCCATAGATTTTTTCCACCCTATATACACACACGCACGAACGATCCCAACCTCCCAACTACTAAGGGAGCGCACTTACTGGGTGCAAGAGTCGTACGTATACGTACGAGTAGTTCTGACGTCTTGAATCCGAACTTGTTGGTATTTTAAAATAAGTTCGTGCGTAAAACGCGATATTATCGGAACTCTACTTGGCTATTTGACGGATTACAGCAAATCATTGTGCGCACTCGATTCACACAAACCACGGTCAATGCGTATACGTACGAACAATTCGTGTCCAAAGTGAGCGCAGCCTTAGTGTTTGCTCGCCAGACGCTCGTTTGACACCGGATTGACAGTCGGTGACTGGATTGGATTTGACGTTAGCTCGGAGCGATTGATTGCAATCGAGCCTGATACGATTTCAGTTGTTAGCTCCATTGACGCGCCGATGCGAAATCAGTATTGACAATGATTCGTGTAATCAGTCCATAACCTTGTTTGGTCAGTAGTCTGATTCTGTGATTGTTACCCGTGCAATGATGCACAATGAAAGTAAGTAAAATTAACTAGTAAAATTTTATAAAGTAGCATAATCTCATTCCTGGGATTGTTCATCAACTGTATTGCGATTCATTTTAGCTAATAAGAGTAAGACGCCGCTATACGCACCGTATGACAGCATCCCGCGCTCTCAACCTAAAAATTACCTAAAATGAATCGCATTACAGTTGTTGATGGCCCCTGTACACTGCTTCTACTCAAACGATCTATCCGAAAATTATGGAATCAATATTTATGGGTTGGTTAAAACCACTCAACCAAGTTAAATTTTCCGCGGTCGGTCAATGCCTCGTTTTCCATATTCCCATAAAAACTTGCAGTTATCGGATGTACCTACCTATAAGATAAGATTGACCTTGTATTGAAGATCTGCTAAGTTGAGTATGAATATTCTTTTCTCTAGGTAACCTTCCGCGAAGTCAAATTTACCTCAATTCATCTGGTAGTCGGGGAGCATCCCGGTCAGTAGAGTTTTTTTAAAGAGCTTTATTTAAAATTGTTACAGATATATAGAAAACGTCTATATCACAAATAATAGAACATTAACAGGTATTTCATTTCAATAAATAAAAAAAATTAACATTAGTACTTTCCGAGAAAACGTTTCCCAAAAAAACTACTGATCAACCTGGTTCCTCGCCGCGGAAACGTAACGTAATACATCTCAATCAAATTGGTTATTTCACATTCAAACAAGCAAACAGACAAAACACAAAAGAATTAAACTGTAGGCACCAACGTTTAAAATCCACATCAGTTTCACGCCGAGCTAAGGGTAACCGCACAAGTTCCCGTCTCCGAAATCTCACCCGAGTGCATGTGATACACGCCGGCCGGCGCGTCGGCAATTATTCAACAAATTAGGAGCCGACCTTCGCCGGCACACTCGCCGCGGAAACGTAATTTCCTCCCGCAATGTTTTCCTGCCGCCGGCCCGGCAGCTCCTAGCGGATGTATGTTAATATAGAAAAGCTTGCCAGCGTAAGGGGTCTAATCTGGAAGCCGGGAAATCGAAGTTGGTAAGCGAAGTTCGTGTTGGAGTATGAATTGGGAAAGTACACTTTTGGATAATAGAGGATTGCAGTCTGCTATTAAAGGCTTGCCAGCACTATATTGAAATAGAAATGCTTGTCAACATAGAGGGTCTACTCTGGAGACTTCCCGTTGGTGAACGATTAGGGAAAGTACACGATTAATGGAAGATCGAAGCTAAACAAATTTTTATTTTTTTATTTTTTTATGAATGACGGGGAGACTCTTAGCCTTCATCATACATGATGTTAAGTATTGATAAGGCTGAAGATGGAAGCGAGCTTCTCCCGTAATTCTCAACCACTGAGGAACTGGCTCTTATCTCGAACTGCCGGAACACAACAATGCTGAAGACATTGTTGTTATGGCGTCAGGCTTAGATAAGATGGTGGTAGCTAGCCAGGCGGGCTTACAACAAGTCCTACCACCAACCAAACCGAATACAATACGTACCCCCGCTGGGAATCGAACCCGGGACCCCTGGGTCTATCTCGAACTGCCGGAACACAACAATGCTGAAAACATTGTTGTTATGGCGTCAGGCTTAGATAAGATGGTGGTAGCTAGCCAGGCGGGCTTACAACAAGTCCTACCACCAACCAAACCGAATACAATACGTACCCCCGCTGGGAATCGAACCCGGGACCCCTGGGTCTGTACCATTAGACCACAGAGGCGGTTTATAAATATTGGAAACTTAAGTTCTATTTGATTGTGAGGTAAGTACAGTCGGGGAACTTCGCGGATTACCAGTAGAGTTTGTTTAGGGTGCATTATTTAAAAAAGTAAATGATACATAGGACCGTTTATAACAACTAATAGAACATTAATAGGTATTTCATTTGAACACTGAATTATTTCTTTTCTCATATAGTCTAAGAGCCCACGACACTAAACCTAGTTCGATAAGACTACCAGATGATATATGTATAATTAGTCACGTTTTTAAACAGAGAAAATAAAACTAGATCATAAAGAAAATGAGGCGTCTCGTACTTAGTTTAACATTCGAAGGACCATTTTTGAAATACGTATGCTGTGGTAAATTAGCTAAAGTCGCACACAAAAAGTACATCTCAATAAAATATTTGGACAGTTTCAATGTTCGTTCCAAGCCTAGCCCACCGTCGATTGTGTCTGTGTTATTTTTTTCAACTCCTTTTCTCATTTCCGCGAGCAAAAATTTTCGTTTGCAATTCCAATTTTTTCCCTGATGACAGTCATCCGATATTTCGTCCGATATCTATGAACACTGCAATCGAATATGATACTTTGTCTGTTTCTAAAAGAATTCCCATTTGAACGACATTCTTTTGTTTTCGTTTTCGTTTCGAGTTTCGCATACTTTTGTGACGTAGGTACCTAAACAATTCAAAAACAGTGACAATGAACGAGGAGAACTTGGGACAGAGTTGTGTTGTTGTGTTTTTTATTCTAAAGCTCGTTTTGGCCTCTTTAATCTCAAATACTGAAAATTCTAACATAATACGTAATATTCACCCAGTCCAATACAAATAATATAAGTAATAAACAACTTTTAAACCCGAAGAAAAATTGCATGCTCATTTCAAGTCGTAAAGTATACTGTCCCAGTAAAATCAATCTTGGTTCGGCACAAAACAGGAAGGTAATATCCGTGGATGCTATTGAAAATTCAGATTCAGGTATGTCCCTGAATAGTATTCCGTTTGGATTCTATCGGAAAAAGGCTATAAGGCACAATGGCGCAAGGAAGGCAGTATGAAATATTTACTCGGCCAATACTTAATTTAAGACCGGAGTTGATTAAATCGCTTATCCACGTCTTTACTATTTTTCAATTGATTCCTCAACAGTTTATAATGATTACCATAAATGTATGTAACTGTATTGTACATTGTATAAAAATAACAGATGCCTAAGCGCATCTCAAGTATCTTCGCGCTCTCATAATTGAAATAAAATACTTTTGCGGAGTATTTAGTGCGATTTATTTACCCGTGACCACGGCTGAAAAGGTGCCGAAACGTCGGGATACCAAAAAACCTCAAATTAACCGAAATAATATAGTTCAAATATATATTTCGGGTAAATAAATCGCACTAAATACTCCGCAAAAATTGTTTTACTTCAATAGCAGATGCATTGGCGGATTTGTAAAATTTTTGATAGGGATCATCTTCAGACTGTAACTAGTTTACTACGGATTTTTCTGCAGAATGACTCCTGCCGTACAGCATAAAGTTAACGTTTAGATTTTTTTTTTTGAAAAAAGTCACTAATAACGCAATAATAAATTTCACAAAATATTAGTTTGATATAATCGAAGAAAATCAAGGCTCTGTTGCACCAGATAACTGTTGGGGTTGTCAAAGCTGTCAAATCTTATTACATTTTCTCACCTTCAAAGTAAAAGTAACTATTAAAATAAGATGTTGCAATTCAACTCAACTAAAAAAGAAGCAGACCTACTCATTTTGTCTTAGAAGCAAAAAAGCAAATGGAAATGTACGGTACTGTACGTACGTATTGACTATGCCGTTTGAAGTCGCTTGGCAAAGGCATAACGAAAAGGTCGAAATAGAATGGAAAGATTAAAAATATGGCTTTAATGTCACAGCACATACCTGCAGTTAGTATCGATTTTACTGGAAAGCCAACTTTGTGTATTGGCATCTTTGAAACGATTTTCAGTTACAATTCATTTCTTGAATAAGTTGAGACAGTCTTGTTATTTATTGTATTTAATTTGCAAGTTAGATATTCGAAATCCAATAAATTCAACCATAATTAAAAAATGTAGTGAATCTTGATGATAGTTTTTGGTCAAAGTCAAAAGTACACTGAACGTCAAAAAATCGCACCTTTTATAAATTTTCTTAAGCGTTATTATTAACACTTTTCAAATGCGTATATGGCGTATATGGCGCTTATATGATTTTTTTTAAAGTAATTACAATTCACCCGAGTTCTTTTCGTAATAACACGTGTTGTGAGGCTCCAATTTTAACTCAATCTACCGTACAAATTTCTTATATTACAAAATATATTTACTTGACATTGGCAAATTTCGCGTATTTAACGCGAGCACGCCATTTCAAGAAGAAGAAGTTTATAGGCTAATACCACATTTTTTTCTCTGTCTGTTTGTTACCTTTTCACGTGTAAACCGAAACGAGTCATACAAGTCATCTCTACAGTGATAAATATTAAACAAGAAAATATACTAGAAAAAAACAACTAGTCTCATATCGCCCTGACGAGATGTTTCATCTCTATAGCTTTAGTTTCAGCTTTAGAGACGACTTGTACCGTGGAGATGGACATAGGATACATTTTTTCCGATAGATACCGCCACAGCGTGATAAACTAAGCCCGCGCGATAACCAAATTCCAAGCGGACGAAGTCGCTTGCGGAAGGCTAGTAAAATAAATAAACAAGGCTTCAAAAATTCATTGATCGCTTATCCCACTAATATCTAATATATGTATAAAGCGATTCCTCACACAACGTTACAACGTCATAATGCGCGGCGGACGTTAATTTGAATGAATTACGCACGCGATCCGACGCGGTGCGGAATAACGGAGATTTGTCATGCGAAAAGTCGTCAGCGGAAATGTTCCGACAGACTTCGGCGGAAGGCACCGCTGCACGATGCTTGCGAAGATTAATTTTGACAATTATTCATTATTATATGTTGAAAACTTTTGAATGATTTTGGTTTGAATACTGGTGTTTATTTACAAAATCTTAATGTATGTGTCAATAGCAGAAGCCACATGTTGTGATATTGCTGGTATCGATTGGTATTTTTGTGCTTTGAGCTGATTGAATTTTAGGAAAAGCATTCATAATAATATGCTTTTAATAATTTTAATGTAATCCGTTTAATTGAGACTACCGGCCGCTCGCGTTTTCACCCGTTCCCGTGGGAATATCAGCATAAAAATCTACTACTATCTATCTACTATCTGTGTACCAAATTTCATTCAAATCCATTCAGTACTTTTTTAGTTTATATGTTGCAAACAAACAAACAAACAATCAAATCTTTCCTCTTTATAATATTAATATAGATATGTTCCACATACTACTTTATCTGTCGCACCACTCCTACATTCCTATATATCTCTCAACTAGAATTAATTAAAATCGTTTCAGCGGAACGGAACCATATTTACAAAAGTAAAAACAACACCACACCATTTCAATTCATTACAGACACCGCCATCCTTTGAGCAAAAAAACTAGAACAGTAATAACTGGCTTTTTGACCGGACCATTAAAATCTTCGTGCACCCCGTCTGCTGGGTAATCTGCTGCAGCAGCGAGCGTCGCCAGATCGTTTTTAAACTCGGTCTCAAGTCAAACAGGCGAGGTGCGGGCCGGGCTTGGCCGACTCGGCCCTCTCGGTTTACACTTAATTAACTAATATTTACATTGGACCGGGGAAACAATTTTCAACTCGCACACCTGCAGGCTATATGCGGCTTGGAAGGATGCCGGAGTGTGGCTGTATATTTTGCGGGAGCGGTTAGCGCTATTCTGTTTGGACGTTCTAGATGTTTTCAATGAGAATTTAGCCAGATTTATAGGAACGATCAGGTGATAAAAGTATTTGCATTCCAAATTTGAGTAGGTACTTTTTTTAACCTTTAAAGAAACAAAGGGTAATATTAGGTATTTACCTATGACATTGCCGACTTGTATGAAGCATTATTAATCAATTTTTTTTTTTTTACGGAAAACGAACTTCGTTTTCCGTAAAAAAAAAAATACTTAGTTACTACCGCAAATGATAATGTCATATTTTTTACATACAATCATTGTAAGAAATCTAATGCTATATTTTTAAGTAAATCTTATTAGTATATTATAAAAAAATGGGCATCTTTCGAGTAATTTTTAGCTTTTAGGAAACGAAAACGGCAATCTTATTATTTCTGATTCTCGACCGTTATGATCTTAATTCAATTCAAAAGCAAGCAATTGATGTAACTTTTAATCATAGACGTAGTGAGGTTCTCTAGAAGTGTAAGAAAAAAAAAAACAACAATATCATAGGTAAAGACCTATTATGAAGAATCAGTTTAAAATATCAACATAAATATTAATGAGCAGAGGAGTTTAATAGAACTTAAATAGTGATTTTTTTTTGTTTCAAGTTGGGTTAACATAGCTAGGTATTATTTTGTACTTGCTAACTGCTATCACATAAAGCTCTCAATGATTTTATGAGCTGTAAGATAATTATGAGCTTATAAAATATTTGTTGACTATATATATCCGTTAAATGATCGAGAATAATATAGTATCTGCAGCATAATAGGTTGAACAGAGGCAAGGCTATTGGTAACGATAATATCAAGAGAATATAATATTATAGTCTGTTCAACGAACAGTACTGAGCAAATTTTCTCGCTCTTGATGAAGCGCTTAGGCAATTCGCTCAATGAGCGTTCCGCATGATTTTATCTAAATACATAGAAGTATGAACTGATAAATCTATTAGCTAGAGTGAAAAAAATATTTCAATCCGACAAAAAATTACGATGATACAGCGATTTTAGTAAAGCAGTTTTTAAAAACGCATCTTAATAAGCGCGCCAATTGCGATGACGTCATTTGTCACAACGCTCGCGTTCTTTCAATAATATTTTAGGTTTGATCACGTATAAGTTCGTCATTTATGGATTGATTTTGATAATTCTTCTTTATATATAACGCGTATTATACGCATAATGCTTTCCTGTTTTCCATCAATCTTTTATCTTTCGCCGTTTTAATGTATCACTTCATTCGGCCTAACTAATAAAGAAAATGGACCATTAACCCTCCACGCAGGCACAAAGCGGAATGGAGAGTGTTAAGTAACTATTGCAGATGCGCCCGGGACTGACAGCTTAACTCCGTTCCTGCCTTCCAACAGAGTAATCAAGATCAAGATCAGTCTTTAGTTAAATTTGTTTATTAGTTAGTCATTTAAATGCGCGCGGTTTCAAATTTAGCGTTTCGAAAACTTGTAATTGCTTCATCATTTCTGGACCGATTTGCGTGTTTTAAAACTATCTATATACTTAATTCAGGTTTGCAAAATTTGTGACGACTCGATAGGGACTTTGGCGCGTAGTACGCGGCCGAGTTAGGTATCAAATTAAAGGTACTCGAGTCTTTTTGTTCCGAAAACTATAAAATATACAAAATATTAAACGTGATGATCACAAACTGCAATTAAAGATTTTCGCATAATTTGGAATTTTTCGTCGATCGACGAACCCGAGTATCGGGTTGTATGTGTGTACTAGTAATAATAATAAACAAAGATTAATACAGGTACAGATTTAATAACTCAAACTTCAAATGTTTGTTTCATGCGGAACGCTCATTGGCTAAGGATAATGCGCATAGGCAATGCGCCGTATCTTCAGCCAATCGCAAGCGACCAATTCATCTCAGTTCTAGCTCGTTTCCGTGTTCTTCCGCTACTTTATCCGCGTCCGCTTCTTTATTTGCTCAAATCTGTCCCCGGTGGGACTAAAAACGGAATTTCCCTCAATTAAATATATCATTTATCAATAATCCATTAATCGTCGAAGTTGTAAAAAGTTCCAATGTCTTAATCCCGAAGTAACAAAACAAAATTAATTATACAACCTCGAGCTAACTCCTTAATACCTCAGTCGACTCTTTTAATCGTTTCCTAATTTCTGTTGAAACATCAAAGGAACCAATTTGGGGAGTCCCGATTGACCTTGGCTATTCCAGGTAGGGTTTCCAACATTTTCCTATCAAATATTGTATGTTCGAAGCTGTTATATCAACAATATAGTAGATGGCAAAAGAAAGAATAAAAAGTAAGTATGGTTGATATATATTTTATTTTTTTTTGTGTAGAGAGAGCTTTAGAAAATGTTAAGGCTGTGTTCTGCTTTACGCAAAGTATAGTGATTTCGGTTTCTATATTTTTTTAGAAATATAGTATATGATCCCTTAAAATAGTAGTAATAATAAATAAATAATTGCATACAATCACACCAATTATCTAGCCCACGTTAAGTTGCATGAATAACTTGTGTTATAGTTAACGGATAAACATACGTATACATAAACTTATATATTAGGATACTATTTTATATAGTAGGGTTGGCAACCCTAACCAGGTGAGATATAAGTTGGGGTTTTAAGACGATTACACTTTCGGGATTGCGATTAACAAACTTTGTTGGATCTGTAATATTACACGAGGCAGTTGTTTTAGGGAAAATACTTTAATCCGACTGAGTCAGATTGGTATTTGCAAAATTGTTTTTAATATAGGACTAATCCTATATTAAAAAACATTTTTTTAATTGGATATTACTAATCAAATCCATGTGGATTTGCTATTTCAGAATACTTCTGGGAAACATCATTTTCTAGACTTAATAGACTATTGGCATATTATTGGTTCACAGATAGAAGATAGCCTGGTTAAAAATATAGAATACGTTTTATCCCGACATTCCCATGGGAATGTTAGCCACGAGGGTTTTATATGAGAGAACTGGTTAGTAGTCTCATAAGATATGCCAGTTCAAAACTACCTCTGTTATTGGGATTACTTGATGGGTAAAAATGTCAGAACTCCAGCGTTGCGTGACTCACCTGTTTGATGAAGGTGAAGTGAGAATCCCTGAAGTATGTTTGACACAAGATGAGGTAAGACCTAATTGACCTTATGAACACTAGCCATTATTATTATTGTTATCATCACAGCTATTATTGTATGATTTATTGAATTAATACAACTTTTGCGGATTATTTAGTGCACTATATTTACCCGAAAAATATATTTGGTAGTATATTTTTTGGGATTTTTATGTTTTTTTTTAATGTTTCCCGACAATTCAGCACCTTTTCAGTTGTCGCGGTCACGGGTTCACTAGCTACTTATAAGTCTTCTACCTTAAAAAAGTTTGATTTATTATTTGTGCATAATATGTGGTTTGTCTTTGGTCAATAAAAATTATTCTCTATCGTTCTAAAGCTCCAATTTCATCTGATGGTAACACGAACCATAAAAACAATTATTGAACGTAAACCCTTACAAATCAAACTAAAAACATAATACACATACCTATATAGACACGAAACATGCAAGTAAACCAATTGGAAGCAATCTAACCCAAATTCTATTACAATAGAGCTTGTGTCAAATGAAATAAAAAAGCATAAAACTAATGAATTAGTGATTTCGGATTCAGAAGTGGACTATTCCATTTTTAATTCGTGTTTCAAACGAGCAAGTACAATTCGAAAGTAGGGAAATTCCGCTTCGGTATTAGTGGATTCTCCCACCGAGTCGCTGACGTAGACCGATTGCAAAAAGTTACGAATAGTACAGAATCACGTTCACTGGGGTGATTCTAGCGTTAAAGCTTGTTCCGCAAAAAAGTTAAGCCTCCCTTGAAATTTGAAATTTGTAACTCGTTTTTCCATTATTTGAGTAAATCTTAATAATATAAATCTCCTGTCACGATGTTTGTCCGCAATGGACTCCTAAACTACTTAACCGATTTTAAATTAAATTGGCACACCGTGAGCAGTCTGGTCCAACTTAAGAGATAGGATAGCTTTGATCCCAAAATTCCCACGGGAACGGGAACCACGCGGGTGAAACCGCGCCCGGCCTCTAGTCCAATATAAAAATCTAATCTATTCCATTCAAATAAGATTGGTATTTCTTTGTCGAAATTCAGAAATGTAATACAATGCAATTTTATAAAGCATGTGGTACTCCCAACGGAACGGAACAGATCATGAACAGAAAAACGAAATAACAACAATATCGTCAACTGTTAAAGTCAATGTCATCGTTTTTGCCGAACGAAATTACAAGTTTATCAATCAGACTCGGCTTTTAAAACGTTCCACCGGCAAAAATATTCCTCTAAAAAGTTAGGTTGCCAGTAAGAAAAATTTAAAGAAGAAAACTAAATGCTCACCAAAGCAATCAACTCCAAAAGCATTAGAATAGAAACGCATTACACAAGTGGATGGTTTTGTCCGTATCGGACACGGGCAGGGGAAGTTTCCCGGGTGCCGGATTAGTGACCCCGCTGACGTGGCCCGGGTACAAAAAGTTGCCAATAGTTCGTAATCACGTCCCGACGGGATGATGTTATCGTTAGCCGTTAAAATGTTATTATGTTTGGTATTAACGCGATTTGTAGATCGGACTCGCCGCTTAGATGCAAGGTGTGTTCTTTTTTCTTATAGCTAATGAGTTTATGAAGAGTTTTTGCACAAATATTTAATTTCAATCCGACATTTTGCCTTATATTAAAGATTGTTTCATAATTATCACGAGATAAAAATTCAGTTGAATCGTAGTCTAGAAATTGGACGCTTAGAAAACAAATTGTACTTTTGCCGATAAGTAAGCGGTTATATAGGTAGTCGATGTAAATATAAAACTATAATATTATCAAAATATGAAAATATCTTTAAAATATCATACATACCTAGCAGAGAACTCTGGCAACGAAATATCTTTAAAACACCAAACCAAAAAGTGATTCAAAAGAAGTTTAACACACTCAAATCCGACAAAACAGAACCTGCTGAAACTCGAGCAATGTCCATTTATTTGTTCAGCTCTTGTTCCGGTTGCAAAGTTACCTTCCACTACGAAAATATCCTAGAAATATCAGGGAAGCCTTCGACAGGCTTCTCGATCCACTCGCGGTGTCAGCTGGAACCAACAACGGCCAACTTGAAAAGTTGATACGTACCTGAAAGATTCTAGTAGCGTTCGCGTCGTAATATTTCCGATATAGAAGCAAACTTTGAAAAGTTTCAAAAGATTTGGAGACTGGAACATTAAGTTTAATAAAAATGGTACACACAGAGGCCGCTACTTTTCCGTTTAGAATTCTAAGAACCGATAAAATACGGATTCATTTATTTACTTCATTTCTTCATTACGGAAATGGCAGTCTGTAGAATACTAAAATTATACGTGATGGTTGAGATGACACGAGATAAGAAGAGAAGATATGTATGAAGTTTTCAACAGGCTTCTCGATCCACTCGCGGTGTCAGCTGAATGTCGCGTCGTAATATTTCAAAATATGGAAGTAATCTTTGAAAAGTTTAAAAAGATTTGGAGTCTGGCACATTAAGTTTAATAAAAAATTTTAGATGCTGAAGCTGCTACTTCCACGTTTTCTATTCTAAGAACGGATAAAAAACAGATACCTACATTTTTAACACGTTGAGCGCCATGTGTATCCTTTTGGAAACACAAGGTGCCACCTCCTCCTGAGGCCATGTGTATCTTTTTGGACATACGGGCAGTGCTTCATTGAGAGGCCCAATGTTTCCAGCCGGATACACATTTTAGTACAAAAAACTAAAAAAGAAAATGTGTATCCAAAAGCATACACCCGGCCTCTGACGTAAATTTCTATACAATACTTTTTCAGAGGCCTTGTGTATTTTTTTGGCACACAAGGAAAAAGAGAGAAAATCATGGAAAGTCCTGTTTTACAAAATACAAATGTAGTACCAGAACACATTATGAAGTGTTTTTAAACAAAAAAAGTAAAGTCCAAAATATGAAAAACACTGTTTTTGTGCTTGGCGGGCAACGTGGTAAAGTATTTACAAACATAGCTGCGCTTTGGAAATTACTATCTTAAGAATACAAATAATACATGTTAGTTGAGGTGACATTAGACAAGTCTCGAGATGACATTTGACATGATGGAAAACATAGAATAGAAATGCATGATTGCAAGCGAGTATGAGTAGCATAGTTCTCGAGAAAAACTCCCGATTCAAAACTGAATTATCTACTGGATTTAGATATTTATTTCTAATGAAAATCTTAAAGCAGCAGTTCGGCTTTGGCTTTGCGTTTATTAACTTGTCAATTTCTTTTTGATTACCGCTGCAATTGTAAACTGCGTTTTCAAAATGTTAATAAGTTTCTAGTAGAAAGTAACAAGTAACACAACTGAAGAATATGCTAAACTAAAATTGAAATTTCTTAGTTCCCTCTCCCAATCCCACGCCCCCCTTAAACAAAAATTATAGTAAGACAATCCAAAGTTGCAGCATACCTCAGGGGCAATGTTTCACCCGCGGTCGGGCCGTCGGGGCGCGCCAGTAATTTATCGTTCTTTGAGCTTATTCATCAAACTTCCTAACGACGCTAACTGGAGTAATCCAGTTGTTGTTGCAGCCAGAGTTGGAACCTTATTAAGCAGGACAAAGCGAAGTCAGAAAAATATAAACGGAGTTTGAGGTTAACGATGGGAAAGGTGATATGGCGGAAATGAGTGAAGAAATTGAGGAAAAGAACAAAAGCCTGTATAAAACTGTGTTTCTTTGCAATTAGTGATTTTTTATTCGAATTTTCAGCAATCGATTTGATTTCTAATTTTCAGGATTGAGGATAACTCACAGTAAGCCGTGCCAGGTCTGAGCCGAGCCCTAGCCGATATATTTAGTATAAACAACTGGGCCTCCGTTGCACCGTGGGGAAACCGAGTGAATGCTGTATGCAACAGCGAAACCTCGGCACAGGACCGGCAGTATAGCGTGAGTCATCCTTTGTATCAGTTACAATTATAGTTAGCAGAATTTCATATTCCTAGGCTCTAAAACTTTGTTCATAAAAACACTTGAAAGAAAAAAAAAAAAAAAAAACACTTCAAATATTTAGTTCTTACTCACATTTTTTTAAATCAAGCACTGTATTATTCTACTCTATATCAAACCTGGTATTCAATGATGGATTACACACAGTACGCATTAGCAAGTTTCAGGTAGGTACTCACATTCTGAATCTTTAAGCAAATGTTCTGAGAGCACTAAGGGTACATTCACACCGTCATCTGGCAAACAGCTGGGTTCGCTCGCATTAATACACGTCACACGAGAGTGTTGAAACGATTCGATTTCGGCAACTTGCATTAGCCGTGATACATAAGTTGGCGACTGTTATTTATCGTGCGCGGAGCTATTCATCATCAAACTTTTTAATGCCGCTCGCGAGATGAATAGAGTTGTGTTGTTGCAGGTTTAACTTGGCTTGAAGGCAGTTGGCGTCGCTTGGAGTGTAAAATGTTTTGATTACATTAAATAGGCTTCCTCTTAGCCTCATACTGAATCGGTACGGTATTCCACTGCTTGGCAGTGCGCATAATAAAATATGAGGTGAAGCGCTTTGTACGCAAACGAGGAATATCAACCAGAGGCCCTACCGCGCAAGTGTCGTCGTCATCGACATCAACTTCATTTGACAGATGGATGTGACATATTGCTCTTAGTCTTTTATAAGTTTTCATTTGTGTCAAAAAGAAGCAGCAATGTGTCACATCCATCTGTCAAATGAAGCTTATTTCGATGCCGACGCCACTTGCGCGGTACGGCCCCAGGTAGTGGTTAGGTTAGGTTAGGTTAGGTTAGGTACGTCGTGCTTATTTATCGTGCGCGGAGCTATTCATCATCAAACTTTTTAATGCTGCTCGCGAGATTAATAGAGCTGTGTTGTTGCACGTTTATCTTGGCTTGAAGGCAGATGGCAACGAAAATCCTTTATATATATATTTTTTATATAAATATGGAGTCTAACTATATTCTAATCTAACATTTACTATACATTAGCAATAGCCTCTTTTCTGCTTTACTATTTATTTTACATTGGCTACTTTTTATTCGTATAAAATGTCCTGTTTCTGCTTCATTTTTTTACACATTAGCTGCTTCTGATATATATTACAGGTACTTTTATGCTTCAAAATTTACTTTGCAATAACGGAGAAGTTTCCTGTTGTCCAAAACATTATATTTCACTTAATGTGATTAAAATGTAGATCAAACCTAATAAGACGATGATTTTTTAAATCCATCAAGAAATTACTGAAAAAACATATTTTCGCGCAGAGTTGACCGTTGCCTCAAATATGGTGGTGACGTCCCGCCATTGCCTCACGTAAGCGAACCGCCCTACAAATTACCAACAGGCCGAGATGGCGTGACGTCACACGCTGAGCCGTTAAGCGCAACTTTAAGGCCCCAAAACCTTTCTATTTGCAGAGATATTTTCACGATTCTTTCACACACTTATGTTTAATTTTACTTATATTTTCAAATTTGATTAATAGAAAATATATGGAATTTCTGCATTATCTACTTTTTATAATATTAAATGTCCTATGTCCTGACTGCCCCTGGTTGACATAGGAGAAACAAAATCATCGCTGCAACCTTTAATATTCGCAGACGAAGTAAATATTACGACTAAGCACATACGACCGACCAGACAACAGAAAATTACTAATACCTGCAGCAATACATGAACGTAAGCGAGCTGAGGGGCCGATTAATCCTTTAATGCTAGCTAACAGCGTTTACTGAGCGCGTCGTTTTTAACCAGCCGTTCTTAACCGATCGGGCGCTTATCCCTTACAATGCAGCTCGTTAGCTAAATGGGGGTATTAATTACCTATGCGTACGGACGCGGGGTCTAAGGGTTGACTCTTTGATTTAGTGCTCTGTATACCTACCTATGGTATAATTGAGTATATTGCTTACATAAAACTGTTAATACGGAATGGAAACATTTTAGAAAATATTGTGTCCTATAGCAATTATTCTTTAAAATATTTACAGTTTAGCCCCTTATTTTTTTTCTTCCGTATTCATTCTGGAAAATATGTAATTACGGATAAATAGTTTTTAACTGAATTCAATAGTTTTTAACCAGTCGCCAATCGTGCTTATCCATTACAATGCAGCTCGTTAGGTAAATGGGGGTATTAATTACCTATGCGTACGGACGCGGCGCTGTAAGGGTTGACTCTTTGATTTAATGTATCCGGTATATGTAATATATTTTGAGTCCATTGTTTATGTGATACTGTAGAATGAGGAATGGAGACGTTATAGGAATGGTATTATGAGAACAATTCTTTATCACATAAAAAGGTCAATGCCACAAATGTATGGAGGATATTTCGAAAATCCCTGCACACCATTCAATTCAATTCAATTCAATATCATTTATTCAGTCTAGGCTGTTACAAGCATCTTATGTTTTGGCGCTCACTGTTCATTGAAATAAAACAAATTTTATGGATATCAAACGCGCGTTTGATATCCGTAAAAGTTGTTTTATTTCAATGTTACAAGCACTTATGAACGTCATAGAAGCTACGCCATCGGTTCATAAACCCTACGGCGGGAGTTTCTTGCCGGTTCTTCTCGTTTCAAACGAGAGAAGAACCGGCAAGAAACTCGTCAAGGGCTATTTTTAAATTAAAACCTTGTTCATTCGATAGAGTATATATGTGCGAACAATAGTTACTGAGACAGCTCATTTCTAAACCATATCCATTCTGAGATAAATGCACATGTTCATCACTCTATTCATTTAATAAGGGCTGAATGGTGTGCAGGCATTTTCGAAAAGACACCAAATTGAATGAAATTGAATTGATGAATTGAATTTAATTTTGATTTAACCTTTTTTACATCCATTTTCATTGAAATAAAACAAATTTTAAGGATATCAAACGCGCTATATTTTACGAACTAAGTTGTTATTGTCCGTATTTTTAGGCACCTTTACCACGGCCGGCAATTAAAAAGGTGCCGAAACGTCGGGAAAATAAAAAACCCCTAAAACCAAAAAATACGGACAACTACAACTTAGTTCGTGAAATATAGCGCGTTTCATATCCGTAATAGTTGTTATATTTCAATGAACAGTGCGCGCCAAAACATAAGATGTACGTATCCATTTTCATTCTTATGAAAAACAACATTTACGGAATAAAACGTATTTTTTAGTAACACATCTCGTTTTTCAAATTAAATACTCCCTTCTATTATTAATACGCAAACAAACCTGACTGTACTTATTTACGGGTGAACCACTGAAACTGAAATAATTTGAACTCTGGAGATGGACATTAAAATACTTTTCATTCCGATAGATGGCACTACCACGTTATAACCCAATCCATGTCCGAGCGATAACAACATAACTCCACGCGGATGAAGTCGCGGGCATCACCAGCAGGCCTACAGCCCTCTTTTAGAAACCGTCATGTCGTAAGAACGTTTTGTTTTCCTTTTGTTTCAATACTGTTTAAATTGCAAACTTGACTTTATTTGACCTAAGATAAAAATCTTGTTTGAGTGAATGATTGAGCGATGACGCCACAAAACTTCCGTCAAAAGACATGCTTGTTTTAAGAGGTTCGCGGTACGATATGACATATAACAACATTGCGCCGATACAAACTGACATTAAACAATATTGCGTTAAGAGATGGCGGTAGGCCCGCTGAAGTCGCTTAAAAAGCCATCTAGCATTTGTTTTTCAAGGTTTACTTATTTTTTATCACAAACAATACTTAATTTTAGTATGGATTCAAGAGAAGCTAAGGTGTCTTAGTAAGTTTCGTGTTTCAAAGCTAAGTTGGAGAACTACAGAGTTCTCCCTCGCTTTATCTCACGGAGCATTTGTTTAAGCTTTACAAGAGGACATTAAGGAACTTTGTAATGTGACAAGGTTTTCAAGTGTTTAGACAATGTGCTTAATACGTTGTCATCATAGTGATTAATATGACTGAGACGACTAATTGAGATATCTTGTTTGTTATTTTGTAACATTAATGCGCTATACGACTGAAGCAATATAATAATGAGAAAAGGACGCGCGCGGTAGCGACACCGATTTTGCAGATTAGGCGAAATAACCACAAAATCATTTAGTAGTAAATAACTTTTAAACTATACGATTCTGAATATTATTGGTGTCCACTTTTACCTAACAACTGACCTGTATGTACCTCACAACTTGCAGTATAGTAATCTTGTAATGCGAGAAATGTTGTAATGTATGACAGACAAGTCTTTCTTTGCCAGTTGAAAATTGTTTACGGTTACAATAACCATAAAATGTAATATTTTAATTAGTATTTTCCTTTTGTGATGGAAATTGACCTTACTGATATGTTAAGGTCACTTTTCAATTTGACGACTCTGTATGAAATAAAACAGGGAGAAAAAAAAACAGCCCTTGACGAGTTTCTTGCCGGTTCTTCTCGTTACAAGGTCTCCCGCCGTAGGGTTTGTGAACCGATGGCGTAGCTTCTTTGACGTTCTTAAGTGCTTGTAACAGCCTAGACTGAATAAATGATATTGACTTTGACTTTGACTATTTAAACCGATTGTCAATAGTATATCTAACCTAATTTGAGAATAATCTTATCGGGGATTTTCGTATTGTTTAGGGCTCGTTTCAAAAAGAAAAGTGTCAAGACAAAATCATAAAATCGTGTTTCTGAAACTTTACAAATCTAGACAATGATACGTATGTATATTTTTTTCTGTCCAATTCCACAGGTATTTTAGACAGAAAAAAGGGGAAAAAAATCTTCATTGTCTGTGGGCTGTGCTGTCTGGGTCATATCTGTAACACGTGCTTAAGTCAGTCTCGGTATGAGATCCATGTTTGCATGCGATTTCACTGTTATTTATTTTAAAGTTAAAAGCTCCTTTTATACTTTGCTTATGAACAAACTTAAATCAAACGTGCAAGTCGGTTCTTGTTTAGCATATAAAGTGCATCTTAGCAACCTTAGTCTGAACACTAATTGGGTGTCGTTTTACGCTATGCAGGTAGTTTGCAATAAGTTTGTGTGTAGCTGATTTTATAAGGAGAAAATTGTGTTCCGTGTGGTTTCCGTTCCCGTGGGAATGTCGGGATAAAAAGTAGCCTATGTTAATATCCGTGGTTTCAACTATCTCTATGTCAAAAATCAAGTCGATTGGTTGCTTACTTAAGGCGTGACGGACAAACAAACAAACACACTTTCGCATTTGTTAGGAATAGGATTAGAACTTAAGTTTACGATCTAGTCTATATACTTAATTCAGGTTCGCAAAATTTGTGACGACTCGATAGGGACTTTGGCGCGTAGTACGCGGCCGAGTAAGGTATCAAATTAAAGGTACTCGAGTCTATTTGTTCCGAAAACTATAAAATATACAAAATATTAAACGTGATGATCACAAACTGCAATTAAAAAGTGTCATTATTTTCGCATAATTTGGAATTTTTCGTTGATCGACGAACCCGAGTATCGGGTTGTAACCGCCCTAGTAATATTTCATCGCAGTATTTATCAAAGCACATTCAATGTATTTCTATTGAAAGTGAACACAGACCTGCCCCCTAATTGTTTAATTTCAAAATCTATCACAATCCCTTTCAAGGTATTGTGATTGTGATAGTGATTTATGGAATTGTGTAACTTATGACTATAAGTTTAGTTTAATAATTCCCTTTGAGAACGAATGATGTTTTAAATTACACTTCCTAGGACACTTCTCCATACATTTGAAAGTTATTTCCGTCTGTCACTTTGCTTAGACAGTTCCATTTCGTTCATTCAATACGTTTCAAAACGCGTCCCGATCACAATCCCTTTCAAATGTCAAATAGTGACGGCCTGAAGTATGTTAATATCTTTTATTTTTTATGATTTTGTAATTTTTGCATTTTTCAATGCTATTTTTATACTTAAGGTAAATTTTTAATAGAAAAATATTGGAAAGAATTAACTTGGCCACAAGTGAATTCTCAGACGGGAATCGAACCCGCGACCTTTGGAAATCCGGTCCAATGCTTGACGAATTGAAAGGGTTTGCGATAGATTTTAAAATTGGACAATTAGCCCCCTGTTTGACGACCTGTTTGGCGCAGAGGTACTAAACCCGCCTACTGCGCTAGAGGTCCGGGTTCGATCTTCGGACAAGACAAATATTTGTGTGCATGAATATGTATATTACGTTTAAATTTACACAAAAAAAGTATATAAGTATGTTTATCCATAACACAAGTTCTTCATGAAACTTAACGTGGGTCAGATAATTGGTTAGAAAAAAAAAGAAAAAAAAGTACTTTGATATCAAAACAGAATCAAAATACTTAAGTAGTTAGCGCCATAACATTATTTGTATTTCACTTTTCTATGTAGTATGTTCACATTCAATCCGGCTGATTAAAGCCGTAATAATCACGGGTAAAACTTGTATTAGGAAAATTTAATTTCATTAGGGGGTTCCCCGGGGTGCTATTCAGCAGCTTCAGTAATAAATTTTTAATCTTGAGCAAACTCGCCTCTGAAAGACTTATTACACTGATAAAGCTTGACAAATTAATTTTTTCTCTACGTTGCGATTTGTTTGGTGAATTATTAAATCATTATGAGATTTCATAAATTAAATTCAAATTAAATTCTAAATACTTAGTCAGACATCCCTTGAAGACGAATTTATTTCGTACGTAATTAGAACAATTTTCTTAGTCAAATGTTGTTAGCTTTAATGCGATGTCAATTTTACAATCTCCCGCACTTATAAAAGGAAATTCAAAATTGTAATATTCTCCAATAATTTTTATTTAAGCCATTGCAAATAAAATTAGAGTCTTCATTTTGCTCGTTTAGTCTCGTGTTTCAATTTTACATTTAATTTTCATTAAGTATAAATAATGATTATATTATCACATTTTACATAGACAAACAGAAGGATTTTACGGATTATAAGGCGATATTTTTTTTTATATTTTAATTTTTTTGCATACAAACACACCAATTATCTAGCCCACGTTAAGTTTCATGAAGAGCTTGGGTTAAGGATACTAGAAAATTGATAAACATACATAAATATGTTTTTTTTTGTAAATACATACATAATATACGTATTAAACACCCAGACCACGACAAATAGACATGTTCATGCACACAAATATTTGTCTAGTTCGGGGATCGAACCCGGGACCTCTGGCGCAGTAGGCGGGTTTAGTACCCCTGCGCCAAACAGGTCGTCAAACAGCCCCTGATTATGTAACTTGTTTCTAACAACGTTTGATTGAAAGTGCTGTCACATTGCTGCTTTAGTAAATAGCAATGTGACAACTATCTTACTAAAGCAGCAATGTAACTACACTTTCAATCAATTTAAATCAAAATCTGCTAGCAACAGATTTAGATAATCAACTAGCTAGGTCTGTGTTCACTTTCAATAGAAATACTTTGAATCTGCTTTGATAAATACTGCGATCACTTATTATTTAATATTACTAGTACTTACACAACCCGGGACTCTGGCTCAGAAGGCGGGCTAAGATCCCCTGCGCCAAACAGGTCGTCAGGTTTGTTTTTAGCATTGAATTCATCAATCTTATGATTTATTATTGATTTTATATGTGGTCTGGTTATTTATTATAGCTCAAAACTAAAAGCTTATTTCAGCAAAAGTGAAGAGACACAACCCTCTTTGACTCACAGTAGGGGTCATTCAGAAAGAACAAACTCTTTTGTACTCATTTATAATAACCCTATTCTGTTCAAAACGTCAAAGAGATCGCAATCTATTTCAATACAAATCAGATAAAATTACGCTTACGTCAGTTAATTCGAATATTGACGAAGCTGTAAAGGCATTGAAAGGGCTACGGAGGACTTTGATAAGGATTCCATTCAACTTGCTTGATTTCATTGGAGATTTGTTACATGTTGGTATAATAATGACTTTGCTGTAAATAGCTGTGTCTATGGTTATGTTATTTGTAGTTCAAAAGGCGATAGTGACTTAAAAGTGTTTACAAAAGTTGTAATTAAACTGCTACTGTAAACATCTATGCGTACTTAAATAGTAAAAGCAACATAATTACTAGCTAATAAATAATAAAAATTAAGAAAGGTAATCAATTGCTTATTATGAAATTCCCGATGATATATACAGTACATAATCTGAATAAAATTTGTGTTGTCTGAATATTTTTCGTTTAAACTGCAAACGTTATTACTACCTTTTATTCTTTTAGCGACCTTTCAAAAGACGTTGGAGCATGCTCTTTTGATGTCGTAATAAAAGATAAAAACGAACACTGAAAGTTTAAGAATAATCATAGCGCGATATAAAACTATGGTACCGATTCTCAGCGCCAAAGGTAAGCAGACGTTAAGTTTTTTCCGGTCAAATGGATGGAATTTTAATTAGAGAGCCGGTAATTAAGGGGAGAGGATGCCCGTTCCGGAACTTTATTTTTGAATCGCTCGTATGACATTACGTCGTCTTCCAATTGAGCGAATTGGAAGACAGAAACGAGTACTTAGAGCACTCGTAGCGTCCGAGCGATAAAAAATATGGGAATTCAAATGTAGAACGAAAATCAGTAGAAAATGGACCTCATAGGCGACTTGATACACTCTGACACCAGAGGTGGCTGCTAATCCTCATACAATAAGAGAAAATAGTAGACACCAAGCACTCGACTCGAGACGAGTGAATCAAAAATAGAACTCCTGGAGCCAGGGACGAGACAAGATGTCTGTTTTATTCGAGCATTAATCGATTGCATAATCGAGACGACTCGAGTCGTCTCGAGAAATGCACGGCTGCTTTTTTCTCGACTAATGGGTGGAATTTAAAAGTGGCGTTAATTAAACGGGTGAAGAACAATATATATTGCAAGTTAGTGAAGTTTATTATGGAAATGAACGCAGAAAGTCAAGTTTATCTAGGAAATGAAAAACTAAGTAGGAACGTAATAGCTTTGTTTCAGTTTAAAATTATGTTAATGGCATTACAGAAAGAAAGGATGTAAAAACAAATTTAATAGCAAAAGAACCTAGGTAATCTGTTTAAAGCAAACAAAACAGAAAATTATGGAGAAATTATAAAACAAAACGTCCAGCGAGTACGGCATACACATTATTTTATTACATTCCCCGACATGTTATTTCATTTTAGGATTACAAATTGTTTCACCTTCGTTGAGCTCATTCTCTGAAAACATGAACCAGCGTTCTAAAATAATAGCCTTTATGTTTCCAAGTTCATTGAGAAGTGATTAGAAATACCTAAGCCCTAAGGGGACAACCCAGAAGGAAATTCACTGATCGAAACAGGTTGATATCGTCAACAATGTGTTTATTAAATTACACTCAATGACAAAAAAATCTCACATAAAAAAAAAATACAGAATACATGTACCAAGTTTCAACTCTTTCCGTTACCCTAGTTTCCCATAACACAAGCTGTAAAGTGCTTACTTTGGGGCTAGGCTTTGGTGTAGGTAAGTGTAAGAAATATTTATTTATTATCTATATACTTAATTCAGGTTCGCAAAATTTGTGACGACTCGATAGGGATTTTAGCGCGTAGTACGCGGCCGAGTAAGGCATCAAATTAAAGGTACTCGAGTCTATTTGTTCAGAAAACTATAAAATATACAAAATGTTAAACATGATGATCACAAACTGCAATTAAAAAGTGTCATTATTTTCGCTTAATTTGGAATTTTTCGTCGATCGACGAACCCGAGTATCGGGTAGTAACCGCCCTAGTTATTTATTATTTTGTATTGGCCTCGTTTGAAAGCCCAATAAATAAACTAATTAAACAACATTTATTAAAAAATAACATAATTTCAAAATGTGACATTTAAAAAAAAATGCAATTTTGTTTCTACTATTAGGCCGCTGGTTGAGCAATTGTGCTACAATTTGTGGGTATTAAAGGGTCAGTGCAGTTGATTGGTTATCGAACCGTTAAAAAGTATTTATATACAAAATATATAATACAAAAGGCAAAATTAAGGAGTGTTATTGTTTTGCACACCACATCAATTTTTTGTTCTATTCCAATTAAAATAAAAAAGTAGAATACTCCTTTTCATGACCTTTCGAATAATTTACAACATTTCTCTCGTAAATTGATTCCAAATAAGGTTACTTAGATGGGTGTGTAGTAAAAGTACTGTGCTGTGGCTGTTCACTTGAACTATTTAATAATAAATAATCAGCCCCACAATACACCAAGTTTCTTTATAAACACTTTTTAAAAGGTTTCATTTTAAATAATTAATAATTATAGTGCGAGCGTACGTTTGTAAGCCGAGACGGAATAGAGACTGAGATTCTTTAAATTGTGTTTAGATTGTCAAGCAATACTTATCACAGTTTCTGCCTCAGGCATTCACAATATAAATTAAACTTCTATAGTCATAATCACTATCAATATTAAGAAAAATGGATCACATACGTACATCTTATGTTTTGGCCATTAGTCCATTGAAATAAAACAACTTTTACGGATATCAAACTCGTTTTATTTTACGAACTAAGTTGTAAATGTCCGTATTTTTTGGTTTTTAAGGATGACATCCCGTGACCACGGCAGCTTAAAAATTAAAAAAAAAACCCCTAAAAAACCTAAAAATACGGACAAATACAACATATTTCGTGTAAGTTGTTTTATTTCAAAGAAAAATGGAATTATTATCATTACCATGTATGAATTTAAAAATGAAAATGGTAAATAAACCATGATGGTGAAGATTTCATGTCGCATCACTAGACAGGATATCCGGCTTTTGTCTTCAGCGATTTTTATTATTACTTTTTCCTCTCCGTCTGTGTGCAGTTTGCTTTGATACGCAATTAGTAATTAAAATGAAGCTATTGTTAATAATTCAGGAGGGAAATTAGAGGATGGCTGTTACTCACCATGGAAAAATGAAGGTGGATCTGTACATAATTAAAATTTATTAAAATAAAATGGTTAAACAAAATTTAATTATTTCTTAACCCTTCTTAGCCTTCTTCCGCCAAAAGCCATATGTGTGAAGGGATAGGAGTATTTTAATATTTTACTGAGTATACCTAATCGTAGTAAGCTTTATGGTAAATTCAACCTAGGTAGGTAATTGGTAGGTAGACTTAAACGCAGTCACGAAATAAATAAAAAATAGACAGTATCATTTACAGTCATCTGTTTTCAAGGGTTAGGTTTTAAGAATTTAGTTGAAGAACTTTGTATTACTACTTATATAATAGCCATGATGACAATACTGTTTGCCCTGTTTGCAGATCAAACTAACGACCTACCAATCGGTTCAATCATACCAGTGAATTGTATATATTAGGATTTTTTTTATTATGTCAGTTAACTTATTACTAATTTTAATTTTTATCTACTTTTTTTTTAGGCATTGAGTGAATTTTTTTTTTTTTTTTAACTTCCAAACACTATGCTAACGCGCACCATCGCATACATATAGGAACACAAATACAAAAATACGCACATACCTATGCACACATACACGCACATACACACATATATACAAAATCTAGGTTAATGTTTGTCTTTGTTAATAAAATATTGCTAAATATGTTAAGCACTAGTTAATCTTAATACCTCCTAGCTGTAGTCATAATATGTAAGATTTGCTCCACCTTAATGTTAGCTAATTATGTAAAATGTGACCAGCACTGTTGGATTCATGATGACTGTATCTGAATACTACTTAGTTTTATAATTGAAATATTATGAATCTGTTTGTGGTCCTTTAAATAAATAAAAAAAAAAAAAAAAAAAACTTCGTAATCCCTAACCGGAATAACAAAACGGAATAGCCCTTGAGTACGTCATCGGACCCGAGTGTAGTACCCCTCGTTAGTATGATGGCCGTATTAATTGTGGTTACTTTGTACAGATAACCGCCTCTGTGGTCTAGTGGTACAACCACCGGTATAAGACCCAGGGGTCCCGGGTACGATTCCCAGCGGGGGTACATATTGTATTCGGTTTGGTTGGTGGTAGGACTTGTTCTAAGTCCGCCTGGCTAGCTACCACCATCTTATCTAAGCCTGACGCCATAACAACAATGTTTTCAGCATTGTTGTGTTCCGGCAGTTCGAGATAAGATAGCCAGTTCCTCAGTGGCTGAGGATTCCGGGAGAGGCTCCATTCCATCTTTCAGCCTTATCAATACTTTACATCAGGTATGATGAAAGATAAGTCTACCCGTCGTTCATAACATCCTATACATTAATTTGATTTCAAAATAGCCTAAGAACTTTGTATTACGTTGGTATATTACAGCCAAACGAAGCAATAGTTAAGTATGTTATCTCCATAAGTTACCCAGCTACAAATACAGATGAAAATATTTGAGTGGATATCGAACTCACGACCTCTACATAACAGACCAATCATACCTGTCAATTATTGTATTCCGTGCATCCGATTTTTTTTTTATTACCGGATCATAACCAAACAGAATAGCTCCCGAGTGCGTGATCGACCCCGCGTGTAGTGGGCTCGTTAGTATGATGGCCGTATTAATTGTGGGACACGTTGTCCCACTCACTGGTGCATTGGGACACGTGTGATGACCAAGTGTGCGACGGTTAATGTTCAACCTTGTACAGCCAACAACAAAACCTTTGGCTTATACAAAAAAAAAACTGCAGACAATGCCAAAATCAACGGCTTACGTCTTGATGTTTAAAGTCGGAGTTTTTTTTTTTAGTTTTGTAAAGCCATACCTGCCGTTGACCGTACAACCAGTGTCAGAAATAGAACTATATTAAAACACCGATATAACGAGTGAAATAATCTCGCTCTGTCATTCCGTATGTCATAACTTATGCAATAAAAATCATCGCTAATTTACATGTTATCAGCATACAAAAAAATAAAAAAATTTTAGAACCAAAGTTGTTTTTATCTATATAAAAAGGATAAAATAAAAATGAACGCTAAAAATCATCCTAATTAGCACCAAGTTACGACCATTAATGTCAAGTTCATGTCAATGTCCATTACAGCTTTGCTAAGTTTTTGCAAAAATAAAGCTGAAAATAAAATAAGTCTCCATTCTATATTTCTATAATATATTTATTGAGCAAGCAGAGTTATGTGTATTTTACGTAAATTATTGAGTGACTGACAAACTACAAGGGCTGATCTGCTAGGTATACAAGCTAATACAGGGCCAGCAATCATATTGCGAAAAAAGCATTGATCGATACCAAAGCTTAATTTCACTCGATACTGACAAACATGTCTATGGATGATTGACATGGTCATGATTGTGTCTATGGAATGAATCCATCATCAGACGGTGGACGTCCACTGCTGGACATAGGCCTCTCCTAGCTCACGCCTATTTTGGCGTTGATAGGAGGCTATTAGCCTACTGCTACCACGCTGGCTACTGCTACCAGTTGGTAGATAGTTTGTTTCAAGTTTTCCTTCTCTCGCACAGGTGTTCAATGCGTTGAGCCTCTTAGTCGATTCTTACGACATCCCAGGCATGTAAGGGAGTGGTGACACTTGTATTCTTAGGCCGTCACCACACGGCATATGAAACGGCATATGGAATGAATAAATATTGTATAAATCTAATTTTATTATGTACCTATATGTTTTGCATGCTATTGTAAATGGCTGATTGGGCTGATCTATATTTTAATGTCATCTGCAGTGTACCCCAAACAAGTGAAAATAAATGATTATGATTATGATTAAGTCATAATCAAAGTTGCTTGAATTATAGAGTACTGA
This sequence comes from Chrysoteuchia culmella, assembly GCA_910589605.1. NCBI lineage: Eukaryota > Metazoa > Arthropoda > Insecta > Lepidoptera > Crambidae > Chrysoteuchia > Chrysoteuchia culmella. The sequence continues at coordinate 4,137,791 of OU342649.1, forward strand.
TACTCGGATTATTTAATTACTTCAAACAACGGTACGCTGTTTAACATTATATAGCGGTAAAAAAACCAAATAAAAATTAAAGCAACTCGGCTACCTCACGATCGTCTACAAATATAAGTAAACATAAGTATATAATATGTACCATTAGTAAGACAACATGACACGACAGGAAAGCAACTTTCAACATACTATATCTATACTAATATTATAAAGCTGAAGAGTTTGTTTGTTTGAACGCGCTAATCTCAGGAACTACTGGACCGATTTAGAAAATGTTTAGACCATTAGAAAGCTACATTTCTCCCAAGTGACATAGGCTATATATTATTCCGATATTCCCACGGGAACAGGTACCACGCGGGTAAAACCGCGAGGATTCGCTAGTCTCAAATAAAAAGAGAAAATTTCGTCCAAAACGCCTCAAATATCAAAGGTAATATTCGTATATTTTTACTGTTTCAAGCAAACTGTTTACATTACCAACTTGAAGCATCAACAAAGTCGAGTAAAAGAGAAAAAAGAAAACAACTTGTTTTTTTTCCACTCCTCACATTATGCAGATTCGTCCTTCCGAATTACTTTTTAAGCAATAAACGGACTGCGACGCCGCCCGTATAAAAATCTTCGCCTAGAGGAATGGAGTAGAGAAAGTGTTTAGTTCAAGTCATAAGTGACTATTCACACATTCAGTACTTATTTTTTTATAGTACAGTTTGCTTTGCACTACGAAAACCGCCGCTATTTTGAGCGTCATAAGGACGATCTCTCTCTCTCTCCTGCGCAATTATTATTCAAACATGTTGGTAGGGGTCTGCTTTCGGCATCTTTCTTCTCCACTTCACTCTATCTGGAATGTCGTCTTGAAAGACTTAGTTCGAGCTAAGGTCTACATGAAACAATTCCCGCAATATTATTTTTGGCCTACCTCTTCTTCTGGACGACACAAGAACGATCTCAAGGTCAAACTAATCTCAAGGACACACAGTTAGTTACAAGGATGGGCAGTAACATAGGCTTTTTTTTGTCCTGATATTCCCACGGAAATGGGAACCACCGGCGGAAGCTAGTAGTGTTCAAGATTCTTTATTACATGGAACTACTGCCAGTAAACCACATTATCAGACATGTCGTGTAACAATTGATATATTTGTTGCACTTTCCATTTGCAAAATCATATTTATACTTAATCACTTAATTTTAAATCAAGCTGATCAAAAACAGCATTTTTGTATACTATAGCTATAAAGTTACAAAACCGCTTTCCTCTTATGAATTGTACCACGTACCGTCCAAAGGGCAGGAGCACAGTGATAATGGTTATGGCTAAAGTTGTCGCAGTAGCGTCGCGGCCGGCGACAATTTGTCGCCAACGACTGTCGCGCGACGATTGGGTGTTATTGCGAACGTCAATAGCGAGTTTCCACATCTAGGAGACGTCTGGAGGTGCCCATAATGAAGAGGGGAATCTCCCATTCAAAGGAATTGATCGCGAGAACGGTTTTTCTTGCCCCTTTTATTTACTTAATAAAATTTAGGCGTAATCCAGTACCGAGTGAAAGTTTAAATTTATTCGCTCGAATTTTTTATGTATAATAATTTTATTTCATAGTTTAAACTTCAGAAACTTAAACTAGCATTGATATGTCCTAAATACTATATTAAGTAAACTGTTATGTAGCGGTTATTGAAATCGTTAAAGACTCAACTGACGTGGAAGTATGCGTGAGATATAGCAAGCGTGACCTCTGGCTATTGGGTCACAAAGATTTTGAAATGGTAAATACCCACGTATAAACAATGAATTACCCTACATGGTGAAACAGCGTGAGCAGCTGTTGAGCAAAGTCAAAGTAATATTGAGAGATATTGATTCGCACTCTAGCTTCCGCCCGCGGATTCACCCGCTTGGTACCCGTTCCCGTAGAAATATATATAAAAATCTTAGTGCTCGCCTACATCGTTAAAGGAACCTGTATGCAAAACTTCAGCTAAATCGGTTCAGCCGTTTTGGCTGTGCGTTGTCTGTCAATCAGTCTCGGTATTCTTTTAATAGTCTAACTTCAATTTTGCGATGACAGACTGATTATGCTGATGGTTTGGCAGGTAAATCACCGTGAAGATCCTTGAAGGATGGCATGGCCTAGCAGTGGAGTCAGTGAGGTTACTATGATGATACTAAATTTTTTGGTAAAAATAAAAAGACTTGAATATTTAAAGGCAGCATTTTTTATAACAAATCGTCGAAAATAATGGAGTCAACAGCAATTCTTCTCTTTATTGACTTACCAAAGTAATAAATAATTCAGGCAAAGTATTATATGATTTTTGAGTTGCATTTTTCAATGCTATTTTTTATACTAATGATACATTTTAAATAGAAAAGTATTGGAAAAAATGAACTCGGCCACAAGTGAATTCTCATATGGGAAATTGAGAAAATTGGACCGAATTTCTAAAGGTCGTGGGTTCGTTTTCCATCTGAGAATTCACTTGTGGCCGTGTTAATTTTTCCAATATTTTTCTATTTAAAATTTATCATCAGGTAAAGTAGTTACCGTCTTATAAAAAAATATTGATACACTTAATATTCTTTAAAAATATTAAAGCACCTTATCCTGAAAAATAGAATATCAGAAAGAATGTAATTAACTTTAGACTCACGAAATAATGAAGCCTAATAGCTTGAAGATGAAAATTAATTATCTAAGGTCAAAGAGGGATGAGATGAGGCGGACTACCAGTGAGACTGTGTTCACAGCTTTAATATTGCAAGTACAGTCAACAGCAACAACGGCTGCTATATTTTATGAAACTAGCGCTTAAAAACACTTACTTTTATGCCTTGGTTTAGAGTAATCTTACAACTTTTGTGCCATATCAACTATTGCTCCAAATGACCAATTCTAACCATACGTAGGTATTTTTTTTGTTGGCCGGCAGTTTTAGAAACGGTGGACCCGTTTCTAAAGAAAGTAAGTAACTCCTTTGCAAATAAAAAAAAAAACAAATCCTTGCCCGGAAACAAAGTGATTTATTTCGACCTTATCTCGATCATACAAAATCATATCGAAAATTGTTTTGGTTGACGACGCGTGGTCGGCATCGATACATGCCGATAAATCGCGCGACTGTCGTCGTCAGTGATACATGCCGATAAATCGCGCGACTTTCGTCGTCAATTATGCATGTCGATAAATCGCGCGATCGTCTTCGTCAGTGGCTGCAGCAGACAAAACAGCAATTAATTCAGGCATTCAATGTCAGGCCATTTGTTACGACGATATTACATGAGACGATGCATAGCGTTACAAGGTGATATACCAAGTCAGGGTACAGGCAACTGCTGAAGAAAGCTGAGAGCTGCTGAAGAATGCATCATTATTTAAGCAAAAACAGAAATAACATTTATATTGAGTTTGGTAGTCAATATTATTTTTTCGCGCTTGGCCTGCAATTGTAGCAACTTTCGCAATGATCGGTCACGGGATGGGTGACCAAAAATTTACCATCTTGAGCTCCTCCGTGCTTCGTAAGGCACGTTGAGCCGTTGGTCCCGGCTACATTTGCAGTCGTTTAAACTCACCAATCCGCATTAGACCCGCGTGGTGGGTCAAGGCCCGTTCTCCTTATCCATCCATAAGGAAGGCCAGTGCCCCAGCAGTGGGGACATTAAATCCAACGATTCAAATCATCCGAATTCGTTACAAAACCCACTCCCCTCCAGATATCTATTGAATTATTACCACAATTCGAAAAACACATGTGCCTGTTCACCGCCTCGGCAACTCGATTCTCGACTATACGAGTATTCAAATCGATAAATCTCGTTAACTGAAATCAATTTACAATCCGTTTGTATGTTAATCCGCAAATCTCATTGACACAATCCTGAGACTGAACCAGCACGCTGAACAGGATGCGAACGAGAAAAATAATCGAGAAACGGTATTCGGTTAGGTTTTGGATTACAGAATAAAAACAAATCTTCGATTATGATTTCAAAATTCTGTCTTCTTCTTCCTTCCGAATCGACAGCAGACTTAAATTGTATCGGTCCAAATCTAAAATTTAAAACAGACAGGCAAAAATTTTGCAATTACAGGACATTTTCAGCATGAATAAAGATCTTATTAATGCTCCATGCTAAATTATAGACTCCAAGCTGATTATAATTCTGTTAGTAAAAATAAGGATATTGATATTTTAGGACTAAGTTTACCTACATTTAGGCCTAGCTGATTTAGGCACAGCTTTCTATTTAAGTTTTTATCTTGGCATTTTCTTGTATTTACTAGCTTTAGTAAGAAAATGTTGTATCTCTTTTTTTAAGTTAAGGGACGCCTTATGCTCCTAACTGTTCTTTTAACAAGTTTGATTTCCATGGCAACCTTTAATTTAGACAGCACCAATTCTTGAAACCACTGGCTGTAACTCCTAGCATTTACTATTTTGTATACTTAACCATAACTCATAATTAAGGACTCATAATTTAGAGTAAAAGTTGGTCAAATGTTTGTACCATCTATTTAAGTATAAAAATTGTAGTGCCATATCGAAAGAAGAAGAAAGAAAGAATGAAAAACAATTTATTTGGGACAAATTACACGTTAACGAAAGGCAGTACAAACAAAGAACATTAAAATTTGTTCCAAAACGGTCACGACTCAGCATAATGCGTGGTCTTACGACCCGCGCTGGTCTTCCGTCGTGACCGGTCGGGTTTCATGATGTTACTGATTATTTACTTTACCACCATGTTATATACCTACTCATGAAACAATAAAGATATTTGTATTTTGTATTTGCATTTAAGGTGTATGATCTCGTCGGTTGTCCAAATAAATACATATATAAAAATCTTAAAATTTAAAACCGAAAACAACGACCCTCATCGTTGATTCTCTCAAAGTTTAAGAACAGATTACTAAATACGAGGAGCACAATATATTTGAAACTAAAATTACTTTGTCATCCATAAAAATTGTTTTAACAACATTGAGAAGCGCTCGAAAACCTTAGACACAGAATCATAAAGTAAACGACTAATAGTTACAGAGCTTCATCGTTCGAGTTGTCTAACGTTAAGCTGGCGTGCGTTCTCTTTAATTAAAAAAAGGTCAGAACGAGCGAGTAAATACAGTGATTAAGCAACCACCTGTCGTGGCCAGCTCGGCACTGGCCGGCGCACTCGATACTAATTTCAACGTTTTAAAATTGAATTACAAATAAACCTTTTTCGTTTAGTACGAAATTTTGTGTTAAAAATAAGACTACTTTTACGGACTACAAAGTGCTATATTTGAAAGGGAAAATTGAAGAAGTGCCAATCGAAAATAAAGTTATTACCTCAGAACACAAGCTAAGAAAGAGTTTAAAGAGGATAACCGTAGTTTGTGGAACTAGTAAGTAATTGTTCTTTAGTAAAGTGTGAAATTGTAATATTAATTAACGCTTCTAATCGCTTTTCAGGTACCATTGCAGTTGACCTTTACGTAAATTTTTTATAATGACGGGTTGATTGCACCATCTAACTTTAACGGTAAATATACGGCAGGTCAGATAACCATAAATCTGTTAATTATCTGGTGCAACTCAGTCTAAGTTTTATGTTTTTAACTAAGTATTAAAGTCTTCAGTTAAACCTGATAACTACACCAATATCAAGGGCATTTTCTGCAAATTTCGCTTCATCAGACATTCGTTTGTACCCGGCACACAATTGCGCTCTCAGATTTCACAAATGGCGACAAATTTTACATCCTCGGAGCAGGCGACACATCAGTCCGTGCGGGCTTCTGATCAAATAAGCAGAGATCGGCAGAACGTGCACGCGCTTAAATTAGGCATCACTTGGAGCTTGGAACGTAACCTGACAGCGTTGAACACAAAGTACAATCGAGGACAGATCAAGGCTTACAATTGCATTACAGTCAAATAAGTTGGTATTTTTTTTGAAGTGAAAACTACTTCGCGGCGTTGTGCACATCGGTTTTAAAATTTTGGGATAGGTAAAAAATTTAAAAGTCGCGTCAAGACACGTGACCCTGATCGAAAATTCGTAAGACCATTTATCGTTGACCTATTTCAAATTACATAAAGTCTCACACTTGAAAGATCTACGTATATTAGTTAATAACAACCCTTATTAAATATTAAATACATTAGGATTGGGCACTACGAAAGATCATCAAGATACCCAACGAATTTTCTAGACAATTGTTACAGAAGTAAAAATATTTTAGAAAACCCATTCCACGTTACTAAATAACAAACTCAACTATTTAATTAAACCTTACAGATGGAATGATCATTAAACTGTCTTCATAAAATCGGTTAAAGATCGATTTTATTACACCGATAAACTCGGGAGTAACGTAGGTGAGGCCTTAGCTAGGCCCCATGAAAAATTACCTCTGCTACATCCTGGAGGTGGGATGCTTAAATCGATTAGGGGCCCGATAGGAAATAAATCTTGGATGCTGCGAATTATCATGGGCGAACTGCATTCTCGGGAATTTAAAATGGGGAAACCTTTTTGGTTTGGGTTGAATATTCTATGTTATCTATCTTTTTCGCCTTCAGGACTAGAAAAGTAGTAAAAGTTTAGCCTAAACCAAAATTTATTTTTGTGTCCTCTTCTCTGTCTTTTACCAGATGGTTTGGATTAGAAATCTAAGTCATTACGACAAACTTTGATAATTAAATACATTTCCCAAGATGAAGAATATTTAAAAAAAAACAATGGGCGTCGTCATCATCATCTTCTTTGATGTCCCCACTGCTGGAGCACTGGTCTACCTTCTGGTTGGATAAGGAGAAGGAGAAGAATACAAAGCATGGACGGTCCAATTTTCCACCACCAACGAGACCACCGTAACTCGATAGTTCATTAAATACTTAGGTTGTTATTTTTACAGAGACTGATATACTGTACAATACAATAATAAAGCTTAAACCGAACAGAAAATTATGGGTTGAAAATATCTCCATCCATGAAATAAAATACACACAACGGAACAAAGACAAACATGCTCAAGAAAATACGAGATTCCCTCGAAGCATTCCATTTCAGATGTCCAACTTTAGTTATTTCGAAAATGCTTTTACCGGTCTTATTCATCATGACCGTGTCGTGGGATTATTTCAATGCTCTCTGCAGTTCACTTCACTCAACATTGTAGAAATCAATTTTATTTTATTTTAAGAATGTATTTTAAAAATAGACCGAGTGGGGTTAGCACGATTAATTTTCGAGTAAGTATCGAGGAAGTAAAGTAAAAAAATGTATGACATATTGAGCAGCGTTCCTACCGGACGTAAACGGAACTACATTTTCCTATACATTTTTTGACATTACGTCCTCGATACTATTTCGATAGTTATTCGTGCTTGCCCTACTGAACTATTTTCGTTTAATAAATTCATAAATAATTACATACTACAATCACACCAATTATCTCGCCATGTTAAGTTTCATAAAGAACTAATGTTATGGATACTAGATAACGGATAAACATACTTTTATACTTTTTTTGTAAATACATACGTAATATACATATTAAACACCCAGACCAAGACAAATAGAAATGTTTATGCACACATATATTTGTCTTGTAGTCGATCGAACCTGGGACCATTGGCGCAAAAGGCGGGTTTAGTACCCCTGCGCCAAACAGGTCGTCAAAATAGAATAGATTGAATCGTAACTTCAAAATTTAATCGTAAAACATCGCATCGTAACGATTTCGTCTATGTTTATTAAAAATATTCGATTTTAATGAAAAACTGTTTTACTCGTATTAACTAAATAAATTGGAATTTACAATAGAGCCTTACTTTATACATTTATGTTTTACATCAAAATCTATTCTTCTATACAAATATTATAAAGAGGAAAGATTTTATTGATTGTTTGTTTGTTTGCATTGAATGGGCTCCGAAACTACTGAACTAGATGAAATTTGGTATACAGATAGTAATTAGTAGATAGCCTGGTTATGAACATAGTATGTTATTATCCCGTTATTCCCACGGGAACGAGAACCACGCGGATAAAACCGCGAGCGACCGCTAGTTGACTAATAAACTGAAATAGCTCAACTAAATTCAACTGAAATAAATACATTTTGCGATGTCAAGGTACTCATGCTTTTTAACTGAAAATTAGATAGAGCATTCGCAAACAGTTACTTCTACATTTTGGATTATTGTTTAAAAAAAATAGTACATTCCATTTCAAATGCACCGTAATAAAGTACCTCAGTGATTGAGGATTCCGGGAGAGGCTCGCTTCCATCTTCAGCCTTATCGATACTTAACATCAGGTATGATGAAGGCTAAGAGCGGACCCGTCGGACATAAAAAAAAAAAAAAAAAGTCCACGTAAAACCTAATAACAGTCTATTTCAACAGCACCAAAAGCGCTACTGTTATTACGTATTCTGTTTTAATTGGTACGCTGTACGTTCGATCGTTGTCGATTACGCTTGTCGATTACGCTGGGAACAACAAAATATTAACAGAGTAAGTTGGATTTACGGTACCGGCGAGTCATCAATCACGCGATCACGAATTTGTAAAATCCCATTATTTGAAATTCCAAAAATCGAAAGTCCAAAAATATCCGATTGCTTGAATGTTTTCATTTACCGTAAGAACGCACGCAGGTATCAGAACTTTTTGGAACATGAAGTGAAAATGTAGGTTAAGTAAAACTATTAATGGTAATTAATATAATTGCACAGTATCTACTAGAATACGGAATAATTAAAAATTTAATTTTTTATACAATACTCGTATACATACGTACATCTTATGTTTTGGCGCGCACTGTTCATTGAAATAAAAAAAACTTTTACGGATATCATACGCGCTATATTTCCACGAACTAAGTTGTAATTGTCCGTATTTTTAGGTTTTTTAGGGGTTAACAATATCAGAATTCACTGGCACAAAGCTCAAGAAAAGAAGAAATAGCCAGCATTAAAAAAATGGAACACCAGCCTCCATTAGGGGGAATAATAAAAAAATAAAAAAGGCCATTCGTCGAGGATCTCGGCCATCAATCAGGCGATTACGTAAAATCACAATTATCACACCGCGCAGCGAAACGGTTAAGTCGCTTAATTATTCATTTATAGCACACTCCGACGTTATTTACTGTTGCACAGTGTAGTGGACACAGTAGGTAAAGTGATGGTAGTAACTTTTGTATTCATGTTTATTAGTAACTAGCGGCCGTGAGCGGTTTCACCCGCGTGGTTCCCGTTCCCATGGGAATTTTGGGATCATTTATAGCCTATGTTACTACTTGGGGTCTAAGGATTCTCTATACCAAATTTCGTCAAAATCGGTCCAGTAGTTTTTGAGTTTATTTGTTACATACAAAAATGCAAATCTTTCCTCTTTATAATATTATTATATATTACATATATATAGTATAGATTAATAGATTATTACGACCACTGAGCAAGGCACCGGCTATGTTTTCTGTGTTTGAGTGTTATAATGCTATTTTTAATGCGTAATTACTAGTTTTACGGGAACAAAAATATTGAAAATGAAATTGATTGATTTAATTTATGACTTAAAAGCACATGGACGTCTTAAAAGTTACGCAATCGGTTTACAAAATTCTACAGCGGGAGAATCTTTGTAACGAGAAGAACCAGCAAGAAACCAGCAAGGGCTGTTCTTTTCTCCTTGTTGTATTTCATGTCTTTTCTTGATTGAAACACTTAACAAATTTAACGTAAAAAACTAGATTCAATGAAGCTACATGATTATTAAAAGGACACCTTAAAAACACACAAAGTTGACGTCATACGGACAGCACATTTCTTGCCATTTTTCACATAAAGTTTTCATCGTACGACGTTCGTTTTGTACACGGTACTGAATTCAACGGCTTCATTGTTTTGTGAACATAACTTACTGCTATTATTTTGAGTGTGACCTGTGCTTTTCACGGTCGACCGCTTACGGACTACGAGCTACGCTACGGTGCTACGATGCTACGCCGTAGCCGTCCACTACGGTGATAAACTGGATCGAGATTGTTGTATTTTCGCCGTGCGCCGTGAGGTGGCAGATACGGTGCCGGGGAAAAGTGTGCTCTGTTTTCGATTTAAAGGATTTATGTGTTTCGATTCATTCACTCGTATGAAGCGTATGACCAGTTTTCATTTTGTACGACGGTTTTTGTTCGGTCCGCTTTGATGTTTGATGTCTTTATGGGTTGACTACTTTATTCTATCCCTTATTGGTGTTACAATAACATAGTGTTAAGTTAGACTTAGTTTAGACCTAATGCAATTTTAGTATTTAAACCAAGTCTAACTTTAGAGACTACTATTTGTAGGAAGATATTGTAGATCTTACGAGTTTTTTCTGAAGTACATCTATGACTGCACATTGAATTTTTACATTATTTGTCTCTTGTTTCTCGTCAATAAGAATTTGCAATGTTGAAGTTTAGAAAAAAAAATACAAAAACAATTTGAAGTTGATTCAAAGTTAGAAAATTAGAAATCTATAACTTTGCTTTATAATGTAAGCCACATCACAATTTCACTTTATCAATTTACCTATAATATTCAGCGCTGTATACACCAATGAAGCCTTCGAACAAGCGACTATCGGTCCATCACGGCTGAGCGGTTCGCGGTGGTCTAATTTCCTAACTACCAGACGCCAGCCGTAATTGAAGAGATGCTAATATATGACACATTATTATATTAAAATATTAGATAGAAAGTACTGCAGTACAGACAGAATCACTGAGTAATTTTCATACTCGTACTAGTATACGTCAATAAAGCCTTCAAACAAGAGACTATCGGTCTGTCACGGCTGAGTGGTTGCGGTGGTCTAATTAATTAACTACCAGACGCCAGCAGTAGGTAATTGAAGAGATGGTAATATATGACACATTACAATATTATAATATTAGACAGAAAGTACCGCAGTACAGACAGAATCACTGAGTAATTTTCATACTTGTACGAGTATACGCCAATGAAGCCTTCGAACAAGCGACTATAGATCCGTCACGGATGAGCGGTTGCGGTGCGGTGGTCTAATTAACTTCTAGACGCCAGCAGTAATAGAAGAGATACTATTATGTTACGCATTATCTAATAATTTAATATCGACAGATATTAAATTGTACGTTTACTGTCTGAGGAGGTAAGCACTAAAAAGTATTTTATACTTTTTCTTATTTCGAACATGTAAATTAGAAACACAATTTTGGTTTGAGAATATGAAGAAAGACATACATCGTTAAACATCTTAAAAGATGTTTCTGATGATGTGTCATTGAGATGTGTCAGTATTTGAGAATTTCGACGGTGGTCCGCAAGTCTCGGTAGCTCAGTGGTTAGAGCATTGGACCGGATTTCCAAAGGTTGTGGGTTCGAGTCCCATCTGAGAATTCACTTGTGGCGGAGTAGATTTTTTCCAATATTTTTCTATTTAAAAATTATCATAAATGAAGGAAGACGTTGCTGTAATTGATGTATATCTTCTGTTAAACACTAGAGTACCTACACGCGCCCTAAAATACTCCTGCAATGCTCGTATGGGGTACCTAAGTAGCCCCTTATGATATAGTTATTATATTATTATGACCTTATTTTTTATTTTTTTTTATTTTTTTTATGACCGACGGGGAATCTCTTGGTCTTATTCATACCTGATGTTAAGTATTGATAAGGCTGAAGATGGAGGAGAGTCTCTCCCGGAATCCTTAATCACCGAGGAGCTGGCTGTTTTATCTTTAACTGCCGGTACACAACAATACTGAAAATATTGTTATTATAGCGTCAGACTTAGATAAGCTGGTGGTAGCTAGCTAGGCGGACTTACAAGTCCTACCAACAATCAAACCAATACAACATGTACCCCCGCTGGGAATCGAAGACCACAAAGCCGGTAAATTAAAGTAAATAAGTTATAATGTGACGATTTCACTTGTCTCACTAAATACATAAACAAAAGTAAACAATTGCCACTGCGCTCACATTTAGGCACCTAGGAAGATGACACACTACTAAAGAGTGGGACATCTGTACTAGAGGAATACTTGAAAGGGCAGCTCTAAGGCGCGTTTCGTTCAAAAGTTATTTAATAATCTTTCACTGTGGGTTACGTATGTAGCCCGCGCGAGAGCTCTAGTGTTAATACGCCAATTTGCATTTACGAAAGAGAACGTTATAACATAATTCAAATTACTATTTAGGTATTTTAGGTAACCTCCTAAAATACTTAAATAATAATTTGAATTGAACTACAAAAAAGCTATATCAAGTTAAGTACTTCTACCATATATTCAAAGGCAAACGATCTTGCAAAGCCTGCGATTAAAAATGAACTGTAAAGCTAATTGGAAAAGGGTCTAAATTCAGCCAATCGCACTCAGAAAACCGAGGCAAATGCGAGTGGGTCAATTGGGTCACTTCAAAGACGTGAATGGAGGCTAATGAAAAGATTGTAGAGACACCCGTAACGCGGCACCGGTGTTAAATAAACATGTGGTGTAGGACATGCTGTGCGAAAGTAGACCTTATTAAACAACGACGGTAAGACGTCGTCTAGACTGCTTTTTGTATATAAAAATGTATTTACATACTTATAAAGCAGTTATTGAAAATTCACCAAACTAGACCTAATTGCAATGGTGGTAAGTCTTCGTCTAGCCTGCTTTTTGTAGATAAAATTTTGAGCAATTACAGATTAATTTTTTATCATTACGTATTTATTAAGATTAAAATACTTCAGTAAGAATACTTTTTAAGTAACTATTATGGGCATTATGTTTACGAATATTTGCATGCAATAAAATGTTGTATGTAGTATAAGGTGATGTGAAAACAGCTATTGAACATTCACATAATTATGTGAACATTTATATAATTATTTTCATATTAGATTTTTTTATTTTGATATTAGAGTGAAAAAATCTGCAGATCAATTTTTTTTTAATTTCATAAAATGGTTTACTACTTATTCGATCTTAGTGTCATTCAATTTAATAACGAAAGATATATTTTTTATAACAAATTGAGTATGTGATTTATGTATCACATACTTAATTTGTGTCAATTTATGTATTGTTCCAAAACACGCCTTATTTACCAGCTCTTTTGTAAATAAAAAACAGTTTACCTTGTACGTGTGTTAATTTTGGTGTACAGTGGCTATAACAGACTACAAACAAAAACTTCTGAAATTTTATTTAGAGAAGGCGATTTCAGACAATACAGAAAATAAAAAAAGGCAAATTAACCATAAAATGGTAACAGTATTCAAACTTATTCTCTTGCGGTTCAGATAACAAGAATTCTAGTCGCGTGCCACCTTTAAAACGAAACGCAGAAAAAGCACCATCAATTTTGATTCTAAATTAAGGAAGGAGACGGGAGGCGACGAAAAAGCTTAACAAAAGATAGAGCGAAGGTATATAGATGTTTAATGAATAAGTATTGCGGTACACAAGTTTTTTTTATTGGTAATATTGCACCATAAGAGAATATAGCAACATTTGAATTATCGTAATCACATCGAACAAAACGGCTTAAGTCACTTGTTTGTTTATTGTTTCAGTCTAAAAAACATAGAGGCCATTACGTAACGTAAAAGCATTATTATGAGTTTTTTTTTTAAATATATTTCTTGTTTAATAAAGCAATTTTTACCAATATATTAAATACCGTCGTTTCTGATTAAGTGATTATTTTTGCTCAACAGAATATATTTTCCTAATGGCGTACGTGAATTTAAGAAGTTTAGACAATATTCAGATGGTAGACATTTATAAATGTTTAAAAACAGCATTCAAATTTCGATATGATGAATACGTCACTTGCTAGCAGGACACCGGTGTCCAGAGAAGAATGTAATATCTAGTGTGTCTCATAATTCGGGGCCTGAGAGATTTCGACAATTTCAGGCAAGTGAGTAACATGAGGGCAAAGACAAGGCAGTCGCTGTAGGATTTATTATTCTATTTTATTGGCAAAAATTAATCAATAAGATTAATAATTATTTGTTATGTTTTTATAATAAAAGGAAAGTTTCATGACTAGAAAATGCCAAAGTATACTTGTTCATTCAATCCCCACTTAAATGCTCATTCGTTCGATCAACCTCACTCATTCGATCATTCTCTCGTACCTTTTGAAATCACTTTCACTTGCTCTCTTGCATTCTACTGTGTTAGGAATCGGTCGTATTAGCTTCCTAGAGAAAAGAATTAAACTGAATATAATTATTATTTTACAATTCATTATTCCGTATTTTATTCAGCTCCTCTGACCTATAAATTCAATAGTCGCTAGTTATTTACAACTAAAAGAATGAAAATCAATACTATTTTCGTTATATTTATCTCGCTAGTCTCTATTTAACTCATGACGTTGGTTTTAAAGCATGATAAAAAAACATATATTTAGTTTGCCACAATTCAATAACAAAATTCTGAAAAGTCATTTCAATTCCATGTCGCATTTTGTTTTCATCATGCCAGACAGTGGCAACATAAAATGGATTTGAGCATACAAAGCGGCTGTCACGAACTATTTCGCTTCAATTTTGTCAAAAATAGAAAAACGAAATAGGCAGACATAAAGGACAAAGTTATAATCAGAAACCGACACAAATCATACAATTGATTCCATACTAAAACTTCTCAAATAAAGGCCATTCAACTAATAAGTAACTGAGCATTGATCATAAATACGTTAAGAATAGAGTCGAAAATAGTTGGATAGGTAATCGTACACCACTGCACGGTTGGTGTACATCGACTAATTGACAGATCGAGTGAAAAGGCACTCCGGATGTGCGATATACCGAATCGAACAGGAATCAGCAAAGTAGAATTTCATTTGTATCTGTAAAACGAATGGACGTTCCGTGTATGCAGTCGTGCTAATTATAAATGACAATTAAATGTTTACGGTTGATTGAACTGCTTAATTCAGTATGTGATACTTGTGCTTTTAATGTCAATATGTTGGCATAAAACCATGTTCATGTGAAACATATGGGAGATGATGATCGATTTTCCGGTTTATTCGACCAAAACGAAAAAATGCAAATGTACACCGAGTCAGATCTATAATATGTCCATAAGCACAACATACTGAAATGCTTAAAAAAACAAAAAATATGAGCATGACTTTTCACTATGTACCTTCCAAAATCAGATATTGTTGATTATGCTTTAACACGCAGTAAGGTCTTATCACATGGATATTTTTTCAAAGGCAACGTCGAGGATTGAGTGAATGCAACTAATAAAACATAAAACTAATAACCCAATCTCTTCTATCATCACAAAAAGCTCTTAAAACATTCCTTTTATTCCTTACCACATAGCACTTTCACGGCAGTCATAATTCTATTTCAGTGACACTTCACAACGCAGCACAAAAGAAAACGAAACGCGACCAATATCAGCAAATTTATATACCTATCTCCTTCATATCTCATAAACATATATCACGAGTCTTATGATATACGACGTCGATCATCAAACATAATTGGGACAGTGGTACGGGGGTATAACACAATCGTTCCTATTATGGCCACGACAATATATTCCTAACTTGGGGGCAAGGTATTAAGAAACACCAAGTAAGTTGTGTTACCCCCGGTTCCTATAAAGTCACATCATACTTGATACTGTGTTCGCTCAGTAGCCGTGGACACCGCATTTCCGTATATGTTGCATCTGGAATTAATACACCGATTCCGAAAAATATTGCCAAATGTGAGTACTCAATAGCGTATTATGTTTAACTTGATACTGTATTGCATGTCATCTATTACAAAAAAAACTTCCGAGTTATTACTTATAGTTTAGCTTATTTTTTACGCGTACTTACGCGTTAAATGAGTAGGCAACGTAGTATTCATTCAAAGTGGTTCTAGAATTTTATAATTGTCAATTTGTTTGTACACTGACATTAGTTCCAAATACTTAATTTTTAAAGTAATACAAAGTAGAAGAATGTGGCTTTCTAACGACAAGAATCAAGCTATAAGTAAGTGATAGTCAGGAGCTATGATTATTGAAATTTTTGAAACGCTATATCTCAAAACTACGGTTTTTTAAGTTAGGACTATGTTGATTTTCATGTGCGATATTTTCCATAGAATAAAGGTTACAATTTAAGTGTCGGTAGCAACCGGGAGTTAAACTCTTTCTTAATAAAATTTAATTAATATTATTGCAGCAAATATAATTACGCTGTCAGCAATACGCGATAGGTCTGTCTGTCAACAAAGTACAATTAGCCTTGTACGATTAGCTAAAAGTTTCAAAGGGTGCGTTCGCCGGCCGCAGGGCACATTCGAGATTGAGACGCCTGCCGAGGTCTCGCTGAGATGAGGCGCGTCGGTATTACTTGCGAACGGACCTCTTGTAGGAAGATAAAATACTGTATGTATCTTTATACTGTGATATTCCTAACTCGGGGGCGCGAGTTTATTTTCAATTCCGAATACAATGCGGTGTTTTTCTCGCAAACTACCCACTTAAATATAATGCGGGTGATACCGCGCGAGCGATAGCGCCTGTTTTTATTCCTTTCAACGCGGCGGTAAGCGGTGAGAGGTAGCGATACCAATTATGTTTATTGCCATATTTATAAAAGATAAGCATTGATAAGATTGCTTTTACTTTGGTTACATAACGGGTATATAAGGTTATTATTGATAATATTGCATTAAGAATTTTTTTTTTATATTTCCACGGGATATGGAATAAAACGGTATTGTATTTAACCTAATTCCTCGCAGATAAAGTCGCATGCGGAAGCCTTATATACGATATTATTGAGTCAAAGAAGTACATACTGAAAAACTCATCATTATGTTTTATTTTTGTATGGAAACAACCGAAATATCGCGAAGAAAAAACAGCTGTTTCATACATTTTTTTTTAACTCTTCTTTTTACTCTTTTTGGCGAATTCGGGGTTGCTTCCATAATAAAAGCTGTTTGCAATAACGTTGTTTAAGCATTAAAAAGTTTAATTCTTTATTGATTGTATTTACCGTCGACTTATGAGTGGATATAATGTGATTTGTATCAAACTAGAATTTACAATACACTGTTAAATAATGCTTCTTCGCTATTCTTCTTCTTCTTCTTATCGTATGCGGATTAGTGGCCACCTCTGGTGTCAGAGTTTATCAAGTCGCCTTGAAGGCCTTTGGCTTAACGACTGTTATCAGATGACAACAGCCGGGACCGACAGTTTAACGTACCCTCCGAAGCACGGAAGCGCTCAGTTGTAATGTCACTTTACGGTCACCCATCCGACACCTGACCTGATTGATCGTTGCTTAACAAACGTGATCAATTACGATCAGTCTGTCAAAAGCGGCCACGAGCGCTTCGCTATTTAACCCTTGTATTTATAAGCACATCTTTCTACGCACATAGTTTCTACGCGCACTCATCATTGAAATAAAACAAATTTTACAGATTTCAGTGCACACTGTTTACACCGATATTAAGTGGTATATTGTATGTTTTTTTAATGTTTTTTTTTTGGTGCCGAAAAGGTGTCCAAACTCTGACTTTTCGGCACCTTTTCAGCTGCCGTGGTCACAGGTGAGTGGCTGTTTATAAGTATACACTCGGAAAACGACGAGAACACAAAAATAAACATTTTTTTTTGGTTCCTGTGAAAACCAAAAAAAACCTTAAAAACCCATACAATTTACCACTAAATATCGGGTAATAAACAGTGTGCACTGAAATACATAAAAATAGTTTTATTTCTTATTTATGGTAGTAAAACTTTGTTTCCAGCTCGTGTGTGCCGCCTCGCCGCTCTCCCATAACTTAGTCTTAAATATACTCCGAGTACATCCCGGATGTAGGTATTTTATTTAGAAATATTGTTTTGGGACACACGTGGGGCTCGATCTATAGACATTCGCCATTGTGTTAAACTGGAGAAAGAGCAATTTAAATTCCGTTTTGGAGTTCAAACAGGTGACGTTATAGGAAGGCTTTTTCTTAGAGAAACAACAGAACCTTTTGTCTTTATTCTACGGGAATGTGTTTTTAGTTAAGCGTTTGTTGGATATTTTATTTAAGTCGCTATTCGGAAAAGTACTTACTTTTTGTTATAAAACTATAGATAAGATATTGATTCTATTTATGTAATTCCTTTTGATATGCTGCGATTGTACTTTATTCATAGATGATTTTGACATTTATTATGGACATTTGTATTTTAATATTTCTTTATTCTATATATTTTTTGACATACTGCGATTATTTTTTAGTTCATAGATGATTTCGACATTTATTATCGACATTTATATTTTAATATTTTTCCCTAATCAATAATTCTTTTTGACATGCTGCGATGGTACTTAATATAGTTCATAGACAATTTTGACATTTGTATTCTAATGTTTCTTTGTTGTATTCTTTAATGTTATTATTTTTTGACATAGTTCTCAAGATTTGACAAATAGTATTGTGTAAATTTTGTACCTATTTATCATTGTAACTTTTTTTTATGCAATTTTAATTTATTTGGATTGTTAGCGAGCGTCGTTTTCTCATTGCTATCTCGCTTCAGTCGTATAACGCCTTAACGTGAAGAAACTTTAACAGCGTTATGGGCGTGAGAAAAGATGCTTTGTCTTTGACGTAGAATAATAAACCACAGAAACTATACATACTGTTACTCTTCCGCTCTTCTAGAAACATAAAAATAAGAATATTTTCTCAAACATGCATGGAAATGTTGTCATTATTTTTGAAAAAAGAACACGCGAAGTATCGAATTTACGGACAAAGAAAATCAAATCCATTGCAGGAGCGTTTTTTGGATTTGGAACATTACAAAGAGTATTTAACAACACCAGCACGCCGTTTCATACAACATTGCTGGAGCGCTGTAATGTTCCAAATTCAAAAAGACGCCCCTGCAATGAATTTGATTTTCTTTTAGTAATTATTAAATGTATAATATAAAAAGTATGTTTCATTTCCCTGCATTCTTTGAGAAAAGCACTATATATGCCTCGGCGGAAATGGCAATTGCCTGTCTCGTATTAGTGAAGTCCTCGGCTACGGCTCGGCCTTCAAACTCATACTCGACCTGCAATTGCCTATTTCACGGCCTTTGCAATAATGTACTATTATTTGCTTATTACCATGTACAGACCGAGTTAGAATGTTAGTCAATGCGGATTAGCAGTATTATACCTTAAAAATGTAGGCATGAAATATGATTAAAAATGTTAACCTCACAATAACTACTACAATAATAAGAAACATTCTTCAAAAATACAATAACGTCAATAATACAGTTAAAGTCAAGATCTTTTGAATTCCAGATATGCTTTGATTGAATAAACAATATTATCAAGGAGCCAACACAGTAAATTATTTTTAAATTTATTTCTAGCTGATGGCAATGCACATTTCTGATGTGCGGTGGTAGCTTATTATATAATTATATTGCCATCATTACTTTCACAAAAAAAAATCTTAATAACTTTTTGGTAATACTCTTAAAAAATTTCTAGAATCCCGAACATTTGCCTTAGCTTGACATAGTCGCACACTTGCTTACATAGAAGACAAGGCTTTTCCTGTGACTAGAAGTGATTTACGGAATTGTGTAACTTATAGCCGCAATCCCTTTCGGAACGAAACTTCTCCATTTGACACTCCATATATTTGAAAGATATTTTCGTGTGTCACTACTTAGACAGTTTAACTCCGTTCATTCAATACCTTTCAAAACGCGTCCCGATCACAATCCCTATCAAACGTAAAATAGTGACGGCCTGCAGTATGTAAATATCTTTAAAATGACGAATTGAAAGGGATTGCGATAGATTTTAAAATTAGACAATTAGCCCCTTGGTTTTCGTAATGATTTGCGAAGAGCCAGTTCCAGTTCAGTAAGTAAGTATTGATTTCATTCACGCACACCGCACACAAATTCAGTATTATCATTATAGCTATATTTTAATTAAGCATTATGTAAAACAGCGCCATCTAACGAAATCTTGCTCAACTTCGTAGTTTATTAGTCATTGATCTTTGTACGTTTATCGCGCAACCGTAGCGCGCTAGTGGTTAAGTATACGCCAGATGGCGCCTGCGGTAAATTAGTTGAATATGAATATGGGCCCGCTCCACGAGCGCCGCCACTCTGTCTGCGAACTTCTTCCTGTGGAAAACCTAACAATAAATCCCAGTACACGAAAATTTTACTTTTCTTCGGGGCACATCCTTACACATTATTTTTACAACGTGTCATTGACATGCTCTCAAACCACTTTACAGAATAAAAAATCCGACCTTAAGTAACTAGTTTTAAATGCATAGACAACTCATATTTTATTATTATCCTTGCTTAGGATACACTGAGAGTCCGCTCAGGGGGCTAATTGTCTAATTTTAAAATCTATCGCGAACTCTTACAATTCGTCATTTTAAAGATATTTACTAACTTCAGGCTGTCACTATTTGACATAAGTTAATAATGACTATAAGTTACACAATTCCATAAATCACTATAATTATCACAATACCTTTGAAAGGGATTGTGATAGATTTTGAAATTAGACAATTAAGGGGCAGATCAGGTATGATGAGGGCTAAGAGCCTCCCCGTCGTTCACAAATAAAAATAAATAAATTAAAAACGTCTTGCCTGTGCAATCCGGTCTGTGCAGGCATGCTTTCAGGTAAAATGGAGCGTGTAGCCGGGACATAACGTCGACACAACGTACTGTTGACATTTACACCGATAAAGTTTCGTAAGTACTACCACGGCCAAACTTTTTACTGTACATTAAAATCCTAAAAATGGCCTACAAAGTCTTGGACGCCAAAGTCATGAAAACTAAAGCCAACCACGAATACGACTCGAACGACAACATAAAAGTATATAAATCCCCAGATGTCTTTTAACGTTTGTGTACAAAAATTACTACACAGAGTTACGACTTTATTTATATTCCTTTAATTTAATATTCTGGACAGATTCTGACGTTTTATCTTTCGTGTAAAAGGCAACAGTTTGAACTTTTTGATTGCGGCAAGTCGTTTACGTGCCAGCCGGATTTTCAAAGTTTTTTATTAAAAATAAAAGCGGACAATAGCACCTAAAGGCGTTTTTAAAGGTTCATATTTTTTAGGGGAGATTTTAAACCAGTATTGTTCGTGAGCTAAATTATGAGTACCTACCGAATGAAGAGGAGCCATGATTTTGATTTTTATGTTGTAACTTTGAGATTTATGATATTTTATAACAGGTTTTTAGGAAGACTAAAATAATCTAATCATAATAAAGACAAACACCGATATCGCTCACACAATAATAGTTGATATGTAAAACATATAGTGAGGTGTGTAGTATATATATATATATTTATTTATGAAGTACGGGGAGACTCTTGGCCTTCATCATACCTGATGTATTGATAAGGCTGAAGGTGGAAGCGATCCACTGCCGGAACACAACAATGCTGAAAATATTGTTGTTATGGCGTCAGACTTAGATAAGATGTGGTAGCTAGCCAGGCGGACTTACAACAAGTACTACAACAACAAGTGCTTCCATATAAAAAGTTTATCGTTTTGATGAGTTCTACAAAGGTTTGAGGTTTTAGGTCAACTTAAAATAACGTTGTATAATATCATTGGTAAAGAAAATAAAACTCGTACAAAGAGAAACATACAGACTACATTGCGATTTTTGCAAAAGGGTGGCAACGCGAGAAACTTACTATTTCTAAGTAATACCTTGTGTTTTGAAAGACATAAGTACTATGATGACCTCATAAACATTAATCTTAATAATGGTAACTTGGAGCTTAGTATTTATACAAGTCTCAAACACCAAAAGATTTTTGTTCCTATACTAATATTATAAAGAAGAAAGATTTGACTGTTTGTTTGCATTCAATAGGAACTACCAAATGGATTTGAATGAAATTTGGTACAGATAGTAGATAGCCTGGTTGTGAACATAGGATACTTTTATCCCGACCTTCCCACGGAACCGGGAACCACGCGCGAGCGCCGCTAGTTACTTATAATGGCTTTGCTCTTAATCAAGCCCAAGGGTTAAGACAGGATCCCAATGACGCGAGCTAACCCAGAATGAGCCTATTCACCCTTGCTTTGAAGATGGACGGGTTAAAGTACTCGGAAATACAGATGCAGGGAGGGAGTTCCACTCCTTTGCTGTGAGCTGCGAGGTATCCTAGGAAATATTATCATGTTGATAAATCTAATATCAGTATCTAGCGACAAACGAGTCTTCCGCTCCTATCCGCAATAATGGTTGGCTTAAAGGTACCACAGTAAATATTATGTTAGCAGAATCGCAAATAAACCACATGGGGTAATTGTGCGGTAAATGTATCTACGTTCCTTTGCAGCAGCAAAAGCCTTTATGATAGTGCGAGGCACAGTAGTAACTGTCACTGAACTTCGGTAAGACGAAATGAAAAAACTTTTACAAATTTATGTGCAATTTAAATTTTCGTCGTTAACACATTACTTTTGGATTTTGTGTTAGTTTAGGGTTTTTTAGGCTTCCCGACGCACGTTTAAACCACATAAACCACAAACAAAACAAAAACGCCCTTTATGTAGGTACTTTCACTTAAAATTATATTTTTAAATGGTCTTTATTTAGACCCCGTACGACAATAATGCTCTAACCGCTAAATAGCCGAAAAGTTTAAAATGTTATGGAATTTCTAGAATTTCATCAACATGTATGATATATCTGTATATTATGTATGTATTTACAAAAAAAAAATAAGTACCTATGTTAATCCATTATCTAGTGACCATAACAGAAGTTCTTTATGAAACTTAACGTGGGCTAATTGGTGTGTGTGTATGCAATTATTTATTTATTTATTATTTATATATCAAAATCAAAAACTTTTTTTTATTGTTTTTTTCACTTTCGGTCAAAGTGCCTATTTGAGATACTGCTTCATCTTACTATGTACATGTTGATAGTGTAGCGTGTAATAGGATAGCCGGCCTCATTACCGCAGGGACCGTATGCTCGCGAGGTTTTCGAGAGCGCCGCAAGTCTAGCGACTGCTTAAAGTGTCTGGCGCAACGGGTGAAATAATAGTAAATTTTAAGGCCTAGAGGTATATTGCTTCAACATGGGACAATAAAAAAAAAGTTTAGTGATTATTATCATTACGATTATTTATGCGCTACCTATTTGAGGTACTGCATCATCTTTGTATGTGTTGTGTTGATAGTGTAGCGTGTAATAAGATAGCCGCCCTCATTACCGCGGGGACCGTATGCTCGCAAGGTTTCCGAGGACGCCGCAAGTGAAGCGGTGGCTTAAAGTGTCTGGCGCAACGGGTGCACTTATTTCAAAACAATTGTATTTTTTTAAGCTTAGTAGTCATATCATTTTATTGACCTTATTACAATTATGTTTGAAAAATTTACGAAGGTGAGTCTAGTTAAAAATATGTAATAAAAAACTTTATTATCGATTTATTATTACGAAATAATTGAAATATAGCTTTTTAATTTTGCATTTTACAATACTATTTTTATGTGATAAATATTAAACATGAAAATATACTAGAAAAAAGCAACTTGTCTCATGTCCCGTCAGGGCGACATGAAACAAGTTGCTTTTTTCTAGTGCTTTTTTTTAATATCTATCACAAAATAATTGAAGTTGTTGTTGTCACCAACAATTGAGTGTTGAATTCAAGAAAAAATAAGTATGTATAAAGTTATAATAATGTGCCACGTTTTAAATGCATACCGAAACCAATTAAAAGCTAACATTGTCTATTATTAGTTACTTTTGATATTTTGCATAACACCCACTGTCAACCCAGCCGTAATACACGTCAGTTTAATGATGTAAGAAATATGAGATCCAACAATGCCGTGTAGTCCCGCCGTTCCCATCCATAATGATACGGAGGGATAAAATTTCACGGCCGTGGGGAAGCCGTGATTGCATCGCGCAAACAAATAGATGGGTAAAAGAATATCAATACGAGATATACTGCTACGAAATATTGGACAATTAGAGGGGTAGGAATAATGAGAAAAATAAGCGCTTAGGCAAAGAGTATGTACATTTACGTGACTAAGGTGTACACTTCAAAGCATGCAACATGTAACCACCATTCCTTTTCTAAATTAATTCAGCTAAAGTTTTTATTATTCGAACATTGACCTTTATAATTACTCCAAATTAAATTTGTCTATTGTCTTTTAATACAATAATGGGTGTTAGCGCCATCTAGTAAAGACGAATGGAGGCACATGACAGCTGACCGGACCGGGGTGTCACGTCATTGAATGAAGAGACCTAATACGATACGTCATACATTAATTTGTCATTCGTTATTCGTCTCACTGACGGACTACTATTTTTGCTTTGTCATCGCTTGTACATATAATAAAAATCGAATTAAAAGATATATTCATCTTTTTAAACGATAAGTCTTCATTTTTATACCGTGTACATTAATTATTCGACCCCTGAGCTTCGACACCAACGCGAATAAACACCCTAATTTGTGTTCATAACGAGTACTTTAAATTCTCTAGTTCGGGAATACATGCATTGAAAACACATTTTTGCATAGCTTAGCTCGTAGTGGGGCCTGATTGAACGCCTGGATATTAAAAAAAAAGCTTCTCATGAAAGCTACCTATAAACAATTAACTAAAAAAACTGCGTTAAAAACCGACTTCAAAAACTAAATAGAAAAAAAATGCTTTTTGGAGTCGGTGCCAGCCAAGGCAAGAAAAATAAAAGTCCAAAAGACTTATTTTATCCTTTTTAGTTTTTGTCCCGTGTTGTTTGGTCGTTGAAAACGAACGACCGTCCGTGCGCAATACGACAAACGCACCGCTATGGCACCGCAGCGGGCCGACACGTAACGTCCTAATTGAAAGCGCCCTTAGTCTTTGGTAAGTTTTCATTTGTGTCAAAAAGAAGCAGCAATGTGTCACATCCATCTGTCAAATGAAGCCGATTTCGATGTCGACTCCACTTGCGTGGTAGCCCTTGGTGGTGAATGTGAAAATTTGAGTTAAGAAACTGAAACAGTTGAATATTTGCTATTGAAGCTATCTGTGTCTCTCTTTTCATTAAATTAATAATTACCATAATAATTAATAACCGCGATTAATTAAAATTGTTTTTCTAGTATATTTTCTTGTTTAATATTTATCACATAAAATAGCATTGTAAAATGCAAAATAAAAAGTTATAATTAAAATTCCTTGCTATAAAAAAACTTTTATCCTGAAATCCAGACTCTTCAGGCTGGAAAAGAATGTTCTAATCGCTGAGAGGCCGAAACGTTAAAAATGCAATAAAAATTTAGCACAATTTTATTCGCGAAAATTTCATCGACCTATCAAAAGAAACCTTTTTCCATGTTTTTAGATTCGTTAGTGATAATTAAATTTTGAATTATAAACTGCTACGTGAATTAACAATTTCCTCATTATGACGAAATTACCGTAACCATTCACAGTCCACAAAAAATCTCAAATTACACCGACAACAAGGCGTTCACCGCTGGTTTTCCCATAATTGCTCAACTATTATATTATTAAAAAAATTAAAACCAACACCTAATCGTCCCCTTGCTCAAACGAATTACAGTAATTATGCTGGTGAGTCTGGTGGGTGTAATTTGAAACAGGGACGCGGTGAAACGTAACGCGGGGCCATTTGAAACAGGGACGCGGTGAAACGAAACGCGGGGCGAAACCAAATGCGTGGCCAGTGATGAAACAAAACGTGGGGCCAGTTGAAACTCGGGGTGGAAAATACTGGAAGTGAGCGGGGCGAGCGGCCATAATATTACACTATTTGCGGCTTCGCAGATTCCGAGGGGTATAATAATTATGTATTTTAATTTAAAAAAATTAAAAACTACTTTTAAATGTGACTGGAGGACTGTAATTTATTTAAGTAATCAACTAAGTATGTATTCAGTTTCAGTGTAGGACTTTGGATCATGAAATTTTCTGATGATAAATTTTATAATACTTATTAAAAAAAAATACTTATGTCGAATTAAAAAAGAACAATGGTTCACATTTCCAAGAATCTAAATAATTTTAGAAAAGATAGATTCTAAAATTTAATTTCAAAATCACGATTTTGGAAGTAGATAATATTGAGCTTAAACAACTTTTTTAAATTCTAATAATAATAACTTAACACAATTTGATGCTTAAGTAATTGGTTTCAAAGGCGTATGCCGAGCTTATAATTATATGTGTTAATAAAATAAATTAATATTTTACCTATTGTATAAACATTAATAAGGTGAAATAAAATAATGGTATAGGTAGGTACTTCAAAGATTTTTCTGATGTTGATTATAAATGCAAAAAAAAAGTGGTCACACGTACTTATAGTAACAGTAACCGGGACTTATTACTGAATTTGACATCCACCTGAAACAAAAAAAAACAAATGTTAGTACACATTTTTTTTCAGAAATTTATATTCAAAGTTTCTTATGCAATATATTTGTTAAGCATCAACCATCGTTGCCTTGGATAGTTTATGGATAGCCTATGGATAGCCCCTGGTCTTGATTGGGATCATTAGCAAACCCATTCAAAGTAAAAAAAAAAATGGTACCGTTTGACACCAAAAGGCTTATGTTTTACTTGCTGAAGTCGGTTTGTAATTTTTTTATAGGTAAAAAGTTTATATTTTATACGGATCATATAAAGCCAAGATAATGTTGTATCCACCCACGCTTTCATTTTAGCCATAAATGTGTATATACCTATAAGACCATTTACACAATACTATCTTATAGATAACACAAATATGTACTTACTACCATTTATAATTTTTGTAACATAGTAAAGTTTTAAAGAAGATACTACAAAATGCACTGTTAAACATCCCGAAACATTACACGGCTACCGGTCGACTTAAAAAGTCGTATTTTAAAAATAAATTTAAATTTATAGGCGGCGGTCTTATAATGTGGTCACAAATCTCCCTGATAGTGAGTTACGGAGGCTCTGGATCTCTATTCCTGAGGGTACCAAGTACAGGTGGGGCTTGAGTTATGTCGTTATTTGAGCCGGGAATCGATCGCGCACCCCTGTGGCCGCCGATGCCCTAACTGCTGAAGTTAGACTGTTTTATTGTTACCCTTTTTGTTGTTTAATTCCGATGTTGTTTGTTGTTGACCCTTATCGCCGGCTGTAAAGCTCAGAGTATCGGCTGAAGTGGTTTTTTATGTACATATAAACTGGAAATGACTATCCGTTACGGTATACGTTATTTTATAAGGTTTGTTCTTTTTTACTTGTTGATCGTTTCGTGCTGTTGGAATATTTTGTAACTTCTTGACTTTTTACGTTTTACTAAAGTTACTTATAATAAAAATTGTAAGTATGGCAAACGAAATTTCTTTGAAATCTAATATATAAAATTTTCGTGTCACAGTTTTCGTTCCCATACTCCTCCGAAACGGCTTGACCGATTCTGTGATTTTGTGAGCGTATTGAGTAGGTCTGAGAATCGGCTACTATCTATTTTTTATCCCGAAATTCCACGGGAGCGAAGCCCCGGGGCACAGCTAGTATTTTATAAAAATCGGCAACTTCAAAGGTAAAAACCCAATCCTACTTTCTACTAATATAAATGCGAAAGTATATCACTTTGTTTGTTTTTTTCTCTTTCACGAAAACTACTGAACGGATTTGGATGAAATTTGTTACGAAGGGACTTCAAGTAATGAACTAACACATAGGATACTTTTATCCCGATATTCCCACGGGAACGGGAACCATGCGAACGAAATCGCGGCCGGCCGCTAAAATTACAATACAACTTTATTGTGTAACTTTTTGAAAAGGGAAATGAGGCTGTGTATTAATAAAAAAGGGCTTTATCGTCTCTTTAAATTAACGATATAAAAATATGAATAATAATCGGTTAAAGATCGCGATTTCAAATTTAGATTCCTATCTAATCATATTCACATCGCACCTCGAATCAACATGGCAACTAATTACAAAAATATGACCAATCATTTGAGCAAACACTTCTACTTCACATATTGAACCTAACTGCTGTGATTTAAGATCCATTTTCCTTTGTAAGAGAAATGTGATCAGTGCCAAACGTCATGTATGTTTCAATCAAACGGGAATTAAACGAAACACCGGATGCAGCAAGGAAGACTTTCATTAATTATTCATTAATTTGACCCGTTTTAATGACATATACTAATACCTATTGCGAAATGAACGATAGATTTAAATCGGGCAAAATTGTAACAAAATATTTTCAAATATATGAATAGGTTCCAAAGCCAGATTAAAAGAAGGTATTAAATATGAGATTTTAGACTTTCGCGCTCCATTATACTAATAATTCAGAGCAACGGGACTCGAACCTCAAACTGTCAAGCTGTAAGTACATATGTACAGTCACTTACAATGACAAAGAAACACTAAGCAAGCTTGTCACATTACATTATTGAATAACAAATGTGGACACAGAGAGCCGTTTCCGTATGCGTCAATGCAATAAGGTTGTAAAGTGTATATGTCGCAGCCATCTGGTTAAATCAGCCGTTTAATTGAACGGCTAGAGCGTTCATTGAACGCAGGCATTCAATTAAATGGCTAAAGAACAACTAGCTAAAATGTTGAATGAACGTTTTACGACTTGGCTAAACGTCATATTTAGCCGTTTCGTTAAATTGACTAGGGGAAAACTACTTTATAGACCCACTATTTTGATAGTTTTGGGGGGTATTTGCAAAGAGACTTCTTAGTTTAAAATAAATAACCTCAAAATTTTACCTATCACGTGACCTACAGGGCTAAGGCAACAGAAGTACAAAAAATTCTTTAATTATTGTCAGTAGATCTATTCAACAAAAAAATGAGAATTTCTAACGAGAAAAACATACAAAAACATTGTCAGCTGAGCTGAGCGAGCTATCTGACGCCATATTTGTGTTGGTGACACCAGCCGGTGGTGACACCGCAGTAGTAAAAAAATAACTAAATTTAAATCACCTGCCTGAATTCACGTCAGCCATCTTTAATGGGCTAGCTTACAATTAGCCAACTAGTTGAAAATTGAGTGATGCTATTTCAATCAATTATCGGCCTAGGCATTCAATTGAATGCCGGCGTTTAATTAACGGGTTAGCCTTCTTTTCAAACGGCTGATTTAACTAGTTGACTGCGACATATACATGTCATAGCTCGTGTCTGTACTTCATTATAAATGTCGCGTTTGAGTCCCGTTGCTCTGAACTAAAGGTTAAATTAGTCATCAAACTTTCATACTTCTTTTTCTTCTTCTTCTTATCGAGTGAGGATTAGTGGCCACCTCTGGTGTCAAAGTTTATCAAGCCGCCTATAAGGCCTCTGACTTGGCTTAACGACTGTGACTGAAATGACAACAGCCGGGACCGACGCTTTAACGTGCCCTTCGAAGCACGGAAGCGCTCAGTTATAATGCCACTTTCCGGTCACCCATCCATCACCTGACCGGGCCGAACTTTGCTTAACAAACTTGATTGAATACGATCAATCTGTCAAGCGCGGCCATGAGCGCTTCAACTAATATTACTTTCATACTAATATTATTAGTAAGTTACAAGACTCAAAATGTAGACAAAGAAAAAAGGGTACTACAACCCCTCTACTATGCTTTGAAACAGTAACATTCGCGGGAAAATTACCAATACTCGATCTCGCATTAATCAAACCGTAATAGATGCGTATGACGAGCTCTCGACTGGCGAGTGTCTACGGATGATTGATGACGTCATGATCGCGCCGCCCGGGGCGATGCTAGATGGCACAGACAAACACAGGCCAAACGAATCGTAGGTATTTCATTTTTGCTTTTTCATTTGAATGTGTAATAGAATAGGTTCGATAGTTAAAAGTTGTTTGTGTGCTAGATTTGAGATTGTGAGGAGTATCTCAAGCTTTACCGTGATTCGAAAGGCACGTAAGGCCGTTGTTCCCAGATGTATTTGCAGTCATTGAGCCCCACCAATGCGTATTGGGCCCGCGTGGTTCTCATAATCATAATCATAATCACAACATTTATTTAGTACAGGCGAAGGACATAGAAGTGATATTAACATAATACAATAAAAAAGATACTAAACGAAAAAAAAAAACTTAATTTTAAGTTACAGTATTGAATAAATTGTCCCACGGCTGCACTAAAAGGGACCTAGTTCAGCATTGTGTCAGTATTACACTGACGCTGGTTTTCAACTAGACCGCTTTTAGTTTATTGACACCTGGATGTCATATACATAAAAATGTATAAACAATAGTGCAGATGTGCGATTGTGTGTGTGGTTTTGCATAGGTATGTTTGAATGAGAATGTTTGTGCGTGTATGTGTACGTGTGAATGTGTGTATTCATCTCTGTGCGTGCGTGTGAAAGAGTGTTATTATATCTGCGCGTGTATCGTTAAATGTAGGACATATCGATATTAATATTTCCCAGCTCCCGCTGCGCATCGTTAAGATGTTGTCGTAGACGTTTTCTAAAAACATATATAGAAATACTATTCCTTATAGGGGGTGGAATGTTATCCATGCATTTATAAGAAGGTCAGTGCCCCAGCAATGTGGACAAAAAATGGATAATGAATGGATGCGTAGTATGACAAGCTATTGACTGGCGAGTGCGTTCCGATGATTGATGACGTCATGATCGCGTCAGGGCGATGCGACGTGGCACAGCTGAACCTGATATACACAGAGCAATGGCTCTCATAGTTAATGCTTTTTAATTTAAAGGTCTGAGAAAATGGTTTGATAAGAAAATGGCAACTTGAAATTGTATGCTAGAATCAAAAGTGTCTAAAATCTTAACGATCTTAACTTGTATTTGGTGATACACAACCATCAACTTGAAACACGTCAAAACCATGAAAGTATCTGATAGAGGAAATATCACAGACAATCGGATCACCTTTAGGAAATGCAGCAATTTTGGTCTATATCTTCAGAGAGTTTAACGTAGCTAACTTGAACATTAGGTAGTCAATCGCGACAAATCCAATAAACATTCTGAAAGTAAAAATAGTTTCAAAACATGTCAAATGACTAAATGTTGTTTAACAAGATGCGCGTCCAAATAAATTGGAATAAGTTAACTGCATAGTATATTACCAAAATATACTATTTCTATAAAAATATTTTCATATTAAGAGAAATCCGAACCGAAAATAAACGTCGCGTTTACAGTGAACATTTACGAGGGCGGAAACCAGTGAACCTTTTCTGATTAACGTCTCGGGACGACCGTGGAAGGGTTGTACAGCGGTAACGGTGGCAACATACGGTCTCCTACTTTGTCAGTGACCGCGACTTCTTAACGACAATTATCTCGCTATGTCTGTCCCACTTATAAGTACAGTATGAGGGGGTCGGACACTGTGCTTACGCGAGAAAATATTCAAGAAAGTTCTGTCGAGGTGCGCACGCTACGCCTGCTGTGAACCTTTTCTGATTAAAACGAATCAAGCCTACCGTAGAGGGATTGTATATCGGTGACGGTGGCTACATACGGCCTCCTACTTCGTCAGTGGCCGCGACTATCTGTCTCGCTTATTAGTACGACGTGAGCGGGATAGACACTACGCTCTCTCTCTCTCTCTCTCTCTCTCTCTTATCGTAGATCCGAAAGTAAGCGTCGCGTTAACAATGAACATTTACAGGGGCGGAAAACAGTAAACCATTTGTGATTAACGTCTCTGGACGACCGTGGAAGGGTTGTATAGCGGTAACGGTGGCGATATACGCCCTCTTATTTCGTCAGTGACCGTGACTTCTTGCCCCGTAGCGTGAACATCGCTATATCACGCGATACCTACGAGACACTGACCGCCAAAAGCCGCTCATGCTAGGACTACTTGTTGACAGTTATCTCGCGACGTCTGTCCCGCTCATGAGTACGGTTGGAGCGGGACAGATACTGAGCTTCAAGAAAGTTTTGTCGACATGCTACGCCTGCTGTGAACTTTTTATGATTAACGTCTTGGAACGACCGTGGAAGGGTTGCGCAGCTGTAACGGTGGCGACATACGGCTTCCTACTATGTCAGTGACCGCGACTTTTTGTCGACACTTATGTCGTGATGTCTGTCCTACCTATAAGTACAGTATGTGGGAGACGGACACTGCGCTTACGCATGAAAAGCTTCAAGAGAGTTCTGTCGAGGTGCGCATGGCACGCTTGCTGTGAACTTTTTCTAATTAACGTATTGGGCCGACCGTGGAAGGTTTACAGCGGTAACGGTTGCGACATACGGCCTCCGACTTCGTTAGTGACCGCGACTTTTTGTCGACACTTATCTCGCAATGTACGGTGTGAGCAATTCTGTGAACTTTAGCGAGAAAAGCTTCGAGAGAGATTTGTTAAGGTGCGCATGCTATGCTATGCTGGCTGTGAATCTTTCTTGATTTAACGTCTCGGGACGACCGTGGAAGGGCTAAAGCGGTATCGGTGGCTCCTACTTCATGCGTGAATGGTCTAGTGAGAGTTGAGAAAAGTAAGTTGCAGCAGCAGTGCATTTAGCTTTAGAATTGCAATAATTTTGCAAAGAAAACGCTTCAATGAACTTCGATACGGAAACAAAATCGTCAGGTTGCCAAGATGGTGGGGTAGACGGAGTAGTGCTAAAATAACAAGCGGAACCAACCCTCATCGCTTTCGTCGCAAAATGCGGTTAGCGTAACTAGAAGGTTCAAGTTCAAATGTGAAACAATTTAACTTTTTCATTTATATTTCCTGACGCTAGCTTTTTATTTATTCATTGTATTCATTCACGCTAGCTGCTTATACCAGTGCATTACTATTTATAAGCACTTTGGTACAACATTCGTCTCCGTATGTTTCTGTCATAACATAAGGAGTAACGGGCGAGCAACAATATCGCTACCCCTTCTGAGTGTGAGTGCTCATATTTTTATGTCAGACATAAAACTATATACGAGAAGCGTAAAAGTAAGGATTTGAAACACTCAAAATTATTCTACAGTCTCATATCTACCAGGTAAATAGAAAATTTTGGGAGCAGAACTGCCATAAAACTACGGTAAAGGGGAATTGTGAAAATGATGTTTTATTGCTGTCGTAAAGCTAAATCTCTTGTTTTGATTTGGTGCAGTCATAACTTATTTAAGTATCACTTTTTCAAGAGTTCAGCTACGCTACAAACTTATACACTATGATTATGCATGCAATTGTGTTATTTTACTCTTAAATCACTAAAATATTTTTGATTAACACGTTCAATGGATTAAATATTTTAATTTTGCATTTTACAATGCTATGATTATGTGGTAAATATGAAACAAGAAAATATACTAGAAAAAAGCGACTTGTTTATTTTTTATAGTATATTAAGTTTCTAGTATACTTAAGAAAATATTAAACAATAAAGTAATATATATATATATATATATATATATATATATATATATTTTACTGTTTAATATTTATCACGTTTTATGGACTTTGGAAAAAGGATATTCGCTCCCAAAAATGCATTATATTTTCATTTTTCAAAATCCGCAGCTCTTAATTGGATCTAAACAGAACTTAAATACTATATACAGCAAAGAACGGATTTTAAGGTATTTTTATTGAATAAATAAAAATTTAAGTAAGGGAGACGCACACAGCTATTTTGTGAGTTGAACTTTAAATAATTAATGAATTTGTTCAATACTATATGGTAAAACTACATAAACAATATATAAGTTATATACATACATACATATAAATAAAAAAACTACCTCTTCTCATTTTCACTTAGCAAGATAAGTTGCCAATGTCTGTACAAGTTGCAAATAATATTTTCAGATGTTTATCACAGTTTGAGTTGACATTGCAGATTCTTATAAGGTCAACATTAAATAGAAAGAAAAAAAAGGAAGAAAAATCATTTAAATAGAAAACTATTGGAAAAAATTAACTCGGCCACAAGTGAATTCTCAGACGGGAATCAAACCCGCGACCTTTGGAAATCCGGTCCAATGCTCTAACCGCTGAGCTACCGAGACTTAAATTAACTCGGCCACAAGTGAATTCTCAGACGGGAATCGAACTCGCGACCTTTGGAAATCCGGCCCAATGCTCTAACCGCTGATCTAACAAACAAACAAACAAAACAAGATATAACAAATAAACAAAAGCACGATTAACAAGAAGGCAAGGAATGCAAACAACATTATTCCTCAAAAACACAAAAAAAACCAACACCAAGCATAATAAACAGACAACAAAACAAACAAGCACTGGACAAATCCAAAAGGGCATCGCCATTGATATAAAAAAAATGGCTTTCGCCTTTGCACTATAACTCCACTTGCAGCAAAATTTGTTAAATCTCGATTCTAGATTTAACATATACGAAAGTGTCAAAATATTAAATCTAGATTAAAATATTTGACGTTTTTGTATGGCTAAATCTAGATTTAACAAAATCGAGATTAGCCAATTTTCGTGCAAGTGCGATCATTCACTTACGCGCCCAAGCTCGGTAGCCGTCACTGCCCTCACGCGTCCACTCGCGAAATAATTGCACATCGAGAATTTGCAATTCGTAATGTGCCGCTTTAAAACTTAATATCTAGCAAACTACTACTGCTAATATCAAAATAAAAATATGTGTAGGTGTATAGCTGAAAGTATAGACTATCGTTTTTACTGCATATTAGACTAAAATAACTAAGTCAAAGTACTTAAAAAAATGTTAAACTTCAAAATATTGGTTAAATTTACACAAAATACTTTTTCAACAAAGTTTACACACAAAATAATATAACTTATATCAATTCAATTTATTTATTTGTTAACTAGATCATATTTTAAATTACGACTGGTATTTCATTTAATTAAATAAATAAATAATAAAAACTTCGCCACACACAGAAAATCTTGACACTGACGTATTAAAAAAAAATTCAACAACAAACGGCACAGACTACACTGGTCAAAGGGCTTAAGAAAGGTTCGTTTTCGATTACAGAATAATCTAAGAACAACTTTCTTTCTTATCTGTGAAGTTACCACAAATAAAAAACAGTTTAAACTGAAAGGGTCAGCTGGGCTGCCATAGTCGCCTTAACGTTTTTAACCATTTTTTTTGGGCGACCATAGTCGCCCTGACGCCAGTGGTTTTATTTTCAAATTGCTGTTTTCCATAATCTCTGATAGTGAACGTAACAGAAATTAATTTTTTTGCATAGACTATCATTAGTTAAATTCCAAAGAACAACTTAAAGAACTAATAAAAGTTCAACCTCAAACGATCGAATCTTAGTTCCCTCACTTTTTATTTGTAAAGACTTTTTTATCATAACGGTTCTTCCTTTTCCCGGGGTAGGATCTCCCTTACTTAAAGTCTTAGTGGTGTAGTAAAAATAACTTTTCCGCGCAGGGTGGTTACTTTGTGACATAATTTCGGATGAGTTAGCGAACTTTCTCGAAACGGGGGAACTCTCGCTTTATGAAGAGAAGGTACAGAAGATGGAATCAATAGATCATAATAAATTTGGGGCTAAGGGCTCGCCCCTGTGGCACACCTGAAGTGCTGTCATAAATAATGGAGGTTTTTTAATGGGTTTTAATGGCACGAAATAACGAGTTTGGCCGTTGTGGCTTAGAGGAGTTGAGAACAAAAGTAAAAGTAAAAATTATTTATGGCTACAATGTTTCCTTTCGCGCTTTATTCAGAAGTTCCGCAAGCCAAGACATTTATGTCCCATCAGTGCGACATGAGACAAGTTGCTTTTTTCTAGTATATTTACTTGTTTAAATATTATCACATAAAAATAGCATTGTAAAATGCAAAATTAAAAAGTTATAACATTTATATCAATTAAATAAAAATCAAAATTAATAAGGTAATAAAGAACCTATCATAAATTAAAAAAACAATTTCTAAAATCAAATTTTGAGACATTCGCACTCTATCAAATAACTTCTTTATGGTTTTTAATTTAGTTAATTAATGTTGCACTACAAAGCGACGAACAACATTACTCAATATTATTAATAAAGGCACACGAAAGTTAATTAACCAAACATTTGAAGCCAAATATGCAACAATAATTTGCTTTAAAACGTTTGTCAGAAGTCAGTTATTTAATTGAAATTGTTTCCATCAATAAAAGCTACTGCGAATCGAATGGAATTATCTGCATATTTCCTCGAGAAGTAAACTGGGTCTGTTATTCAGATTGCGCCTAGACTGCGACTAAGAATTTCCTTCATAGCAGAACTGAGTATTAAAATATTTCCACCAACGATTTGCAACAAAAAATTTCATAAAACAAAACATCGTCCACCGCAACGTGGATGTTGAACCGATAAATAATAATAAAGGAATGCTACGGGCGCGGAATTTAATTATTTCCAACAAGTTGGCAGCAAAGCTCCTGGATTGAGCAAAATAAATTTCACAAAGTCCCCTCACTAAACACTGTAATTTACTGGGTGGGCCGTCGAACAATGGACGACTAATAACGCGGCTTCCAGCGACCGCCCGTGCTTAAAACACCCCAACCGAGACACTCTGAAAGTCCGCTATCATCAACGTAAATGGTCAATTCCTTATTTAAAACTCTTACGATCACCTTGCACCATGATGTTATCGTTGGTCTTACCGCAGACTCTCCTACTGTTGATGTCAGGTTGACATGGCGAATTTCTAATGGGAGGTTTTAACAGTTGTGTACAAAAGCAAAACAAACAAACAAATTTATTTATTTGCAAAATATGGGTAGGTAAAAAGTGACCGAGATCAAAATCTATAAATATAGCCAAATGGAGAAGTTTCCTGATTTGAAAACATTATATTTCTCTAAATGGGATTGACATATAGACCAAAACTAATAAGACAATGCTTTTTTTTATCCATCAAGAAATGGCTGAGAAATTAATAATTTAAACTGCATATTTTTACTGTGGCCTCAAATACGTCACGCCACTTCCTCACTTCGGCGCACCGCCCTACAAATTACTAGCGGGCCGAAGTGGCGTGACGTCACGCTGAACCAAATAGCGCAACTTTAAGGCCCCATAACGTCTTTATTTGTAGAGATATTATCATGATTCTTTCACACATACGTTTAATTTACCTTATATTTTTAAATTTGATTAATAGAAACATTTAGAAACTTCTCCAATGTACTATTGCTTCACGTGCAGGGGACACTCCCCGTCTGAACTAATACACCAATCGCCATATCGACCTGTCGCGAACTTAATTCGGAGCGAGAGAAAAACAAAACCCCGACACAGGCAAAATTAGCGGTATGTGAAAGAGAGAGAGAGATAGAGAGAGAGAGAGAGAGAGAGAGAGAGAGAGATAACAATTTTTATTGACCAAAGGCATTTCAAACAAAACAAAAATCGAAAAATAAAAAGACAAATCACTTAAAATACAATGGTCAATTTAATAGTACTAATTTTCGTTTGCTTTGCCGTGACGTAATACATTTATGTTCGCTGGCTCTTAGAAGGCAGAAAGTTTATTATTAGTTAACATGTGTCCAGTAAACGTTGTTAATCGTAATGTAAATTCATTATCAATATAATTCCTAGTATTAACGTAATTTTCATGTGATTAAAATTAATGTCCTTCAAGTAGGTAAGTTATTTCAAGGATTTTTTTTTTTATCAATTCTGCAACTGAAATTGCAATACCTTATTAATACAAAATGTATATTGAGGGATGCTATACCTATGCAAGATAAGGTATTGTTTCCACTAACTAATTCCTCATGCCAATCATTTTAAAAAGCTTTACGATCAGTCAAGTTAAAAGGGGGCAATTTTTCTGTCCATTTGTTTGTACGAATTGCTACCAAAAGAAGTTTTAATACAGCTCTTACTTTGTAGAAGCGTTTGTGTTATTCAGTATTTAAAATGATAAATGAACAAAATAATGTAGTGTATGTAAAATAGAGATAATGTGGCTGATGTTTACACATTTTTTTTACTGTCAAGCTGTTCTGAAAACCCTACGCCAGAAATCTCAGGTTCGACCCCGGCACAGGAGAAATCGCATATGAATATCAACATAGTCTTAAATTATTAAGTTAAGATTTATTAGAAAAATAAAATAAAAACTGTGAATACCATTATTTTGTTTGGTAGTCATACATATAATAAAAGCAAAGTTATTACATAACTCATTACTTTAACTCCTACCTCTACCTCCTACCTACCCCAAACTCGCTTACATTTTTTCAAACCAACATCAAGATATGAAATACACGACCTTAAACGTACTTACATCACATTTTCTCGAAGGCGCTCTTACAATTAAAAGGTCAAGGAAAAAGGTTCTTACGAAGACACACAATGAAGAACTTCGTCCGGAAACTTTCTCCAGTGATCAACAGTTTCGGAGTGGCTGCTTTTTGAAGATTTCTGAACAAATCACGCTGACGCGTATCGCTCAGCTGTGTTTAACTTTTGGAGATTGTCAGAATCTCCAAGTTGACCCGAGCCGTGAAATGTTGAGAGCTATTTACATTTTTTATGAAGCTAAAAATTTCAATCTGTGTACATAAAAAAAAAATGGAGTGACTTATGGAACTGAACAACTTGACGACTTTGGCTGTTTTTAGTTTAGGTGTAATTTTTTAAGAAGAAGTAATTAAGAAGTAAGAGTGAAAAATTCATAAAAAGCGTACAGACTTAGAAGTGATTTTATTTTGTTTCATTTGGTCGGGTGAGGGTCAAATCGGGAATGTGTCAAGTCTATTTCGTTGAGCACACATGGAACTTATAGGTCCGATGCGTTATATGTGTTGTCTACCGACCCAACCCGCGCTTAACTCGTGCCCGCCCTCGTCGTCGTCGTCGTCTCAGCCACATTACACCCAATCCTGGGTATAAGCCTCCCCCAAGGTTCTCCACAACGATCGGTCCTGCGCTGTCCACATCCAGCGGCTTCCCGCAACCTTCACCAGATCGTCGGTTCACCTTGTCGGGGGCCTACCCACGGAGCGTCGTCCTGTGCGCGGTCACCAACTTTTCCGCCCCAACGGCCATCGTTTCTTCTCGCTATGTGTCCCGCCCACTGCCACTTCGGCTGAATAATCTTTCGAGCGATGTCAGTTACTTTAGTTTTCCTTCGGATCTCCTCATTTCTGATTCGATCACGTAGAAAAACGCCGAGCATAGCCGATAGAAGAAAGCTAAAGGTCATCCAGCGTGCAATGGAGAGCCATTGCACGCTGGATGACCTTGAGCTTTCTTATCAGACCCATAGTTGGTGACGACGTTGCACCGTAAGTCATCACTGGCAACACACACTGGTCATAGACTCATCTTGAGACACTGCGGTAAGTTGGACGCGAAGATTTTACGGAGCTTCCCGAATGCTGCCCATCCGAGTTGGATTCGACAGGAGATTTCTTTCTCGAAGTTCGAAGTTCGAACTACTATCTTATAGCATTGTGTTCTGGTCCTCTAAGGTCTCAGCCATAAGGACTATATCATCGGCAATATGAAGGTGTGACAGATACTGAGCATTAATGTTGATGCCAAGTCCTTTCCAGACCAAGGGCTTAAAGATGTTCTCCAACGCAGCTATGAACAGTTTCGGACTTCGCTGCATTTGGATGGGATTTGTGCTCTGATTCTGTAAGCGGACTGACATGGTGGCATGTTCGTAAGGGTACCTTAACACCTCGATATACCTATAGTCTACTTGGCACCTCTGGAGAGACTGCAGCACCGCCCAGGTGTCTATCGAATCTAAGGCTTTCTCATAGTCCACAAACGCCAAGCAAAGTGGCAGATTATACTTCTCGGTCTTCTGTATAACCTGCCGCAGCGTATGGATGTGGTATATGGTGCTAAAGCCTTTTCCGAACCAGGCTTGTTCGGGAGGCTGGATGTCGTCGAACCTGCGAGCGAGACGATTCGTTATAACTCTCGAAAACAACTTATGAACATGGTTTAGAAGTGAGATGGGCTTGAAGTTCTTCAAACGGGTGTTATCTTCCTTTTTGAAGAACAAAATCACCTTACTTATATTCCATGCCCTCGGCGTTT
Organism: Chrysoteuchia culmella; assembly: GCA_910589605.1. Lineage (NCBI taxonomy): Eukaryota > Metazoa > Arthropoda > Insecta > Lepidoptera > Crambidae > Chrysoteuchia > Chrysoteuchia culmella. The sequence continues at coordinate 4,177,925 of OU342649.1, forward strand.
TGCCCTCGACGATGACGGAATTGAAAAGCTTCTGGAGGACTTTGAGTATCGGCTTACCGCCCGCTCTCAGAAGTTCCGCAGTAATTCCGTCATCGCCCGCCGCCTTGATGTTTTTGAGCTGTTTAAGAGCCATAATAATCTCGTACAGGATTTTTTCGGTGAAGTGTCGGGTAAGCTTGCCTCTGGGGTCTTTAGTCTTTCTTTCAACAGGTGTCAATAAACATAACTGCCCATAGAAACTCTTGATCTCCCTCAGGATTTTAGGTTTCGTAGAAGTGATGCGACCGTCATCAGTTTTCAGCTTCGTCATCTGGCTGTGCCCAATAGATAGATCTATCGCGAACACTTTGGAGCCTTTATTCCGCGCGATTGCCTCTATAATACGATTCGCATTCAATTGGCGAAAGTCGCTTGTTAAAGACTTAGAGATCTGCCTAATTAGCTGCCGATAGCGATGAGCATCCGCTGAGTTCTGAAGCTTCATTTCACGTTTGATCCATGAGCAGAAGTGTGAGGTCGAAGTTTCTTTAAATTAGGACGGCGGGTCTTAATGTACTTAGACCCTACCATCCGGACAGTATCTACCACGTATTGTGTAGATCGTCCACATCGATGCTGTTCTCATGGGTTTCGAAGCGGTTTTGGAGCTCGAGTTGAAAACTCTCGGGGTTTTGGGTATGGGCCGGTAGTGGTCGGAGCGTATATTTTATCAGCCGAAATCTTTCCAGCTTCACATTGATATTTAACGTGCCACGAATCATTCGGTGATCACTTCCTTGACGGTGTTGATCTCTGGACTTGTGGACGATGAAACCGACAGCACCGTTCTAATAAATACTGACTGTTGGTCGCCATCCCGGTAGTATAGCAGATTATCGGAATTGAAAATTATCGAGCCCTCTCCCTCTCTTCCGACTTCCATAATCCATAATCGCCAAGCTTGGCAGGCAAGTTGGCGATCGCAGTATGGCCAAGTTTGTAGGAGACGCTGCTGCCCGTCTTGTTGCAATTGCAATTGCAATTGTTGCAATACTATTGTGTCTTATAACCTAAGACCTAAGAGGTAAACTATAATTTTAAGCTGAAGAAATCAGACCCACGCACACCTCGACCTGCGCCCGACCCACGCCCACCCTCACTGTGTATTATTTGGTTGTTTTTGACCAACATGGATATGTTATCAAAATAATTACCTATCAGTCAGGAGCTGAAATCGCATTCAGTAGGCTTCCAGGATAATTTATTTGATCAGTGTGTAGGTATACTGATTGAATTAATGTGATTGATCTGATCCTAATTGAAATTGATATCAATCATATCGACAGGTATTATTCAGTATAGGTAATAATGGCATAAACTTTGGTTATGATACAAGTTTTAAACGCAAACAAAGGTAAAAGCATTATTTTGGTACTGTAATTTTTTTCCTTTAACTAAATTTTTTTGTATAGCTATTTTCTTTGACTGAATATTTAAAAAAATATTAAATCGATATTAATCGTATCCAACAATTTATTAATAATATTGTATTTGCGAAAGTGTGTTTGTTTGTCCTTCTTTCAGGCCATAATTAAGCAACCATTCGACTTCATTATTGGCACGGAGTTAGTTGAAAGAACGTTACCTTTTATCCCGATATTCCCACGGGAACGGGAACCTAGAGCAAAAACTAGTAACTAATAATAATATGAAGAGTGAAGAAGGAGTCGAATTGATAACCTTCCTTTTCAAGTCGGTTAAGTAAACATCTTGCGCTGATCGCATCCACCTTTACGCGTAACGAACGAATTTATTACGCGATATTTGTAATTTGTTTCACATCATAACCGTGAGGGGAACTCCCATGCATTATGCAATAGGATAATTTAATAAAGAGTATTCATCCGTGGCCTCGGTTTGTTTGTAATTACGAAGGTTAACTTTACAGAATATGTTAATATGTTTCGTTGGTAAAGTTCGTCAATAGATTAGCATAATTTTTGAGTTAAACTCCTTTTATTATGGCGGGGCTTAGTTTTAATGGGAATTTTGGTTTAATTGCGAAAATACTTAGCTCTTGCTCAGACACGAACTTCGAAGTCATGCGTTTACCGCCTCATCTGAACAGCGCCTAATGATCCTTCTAAGAAGTTCATAAAAATTACAAGGGTATACATATTATGCACGGCTTAATCTTGTATGATTTTTCTGATAAATACGAATGATATTTCCAAATCCATTCTTCAATTTGACAATTGTCGTTAGATCATAACAGATCAAACGCCACGAGCGGCGATAAAAAATGAGCATTTTGCAAAAGCTAAGTGAAACTTTATTAGTATAAAACTCAGCAAAAACATCAATTGAATAATAAAATAAAGAATCTTTAAGCGTAACTATGGACTTTCTGGCAAAAATTAACACAATTATTTGTCTAATTCGTGGCTAAAACAAGTTGTTTCACAAAATATGAAAACGGGCGTGAGCGAACGTAACTTTAGGCCGAGCGCAGACAGCAACGTCCTGCTTATTACCGCATACCACCGTGTTTTGTTACACTGCGACGCTCTGTGCACGATTGTTTTGAAAAATAGCACCCAGCCCGCATACTGCGAAACAATGGCAGAACCGCCAAACAAAAACCTTCTCTAACACCTAACAGCAGAACACAAAATGAGAACTCAAACAAAACAAAATAGAGTCACGAGATTTTTACATTTGATAAATTTTCCGGCAATATTGTTATACTTCTTAAATGAAATTATGTTAATTCACATCTGCGAGTTCTGAAGTCATAATGTGGAACAAGAAAAAGGTAGCCCGTATTACTTTTTACATATTCAAGAAGTCTTTTATACGTTTTTAACAAATTGGAATATTTTAACTTTGATCAACTTTTCCTATAAGCTCATGGACCTTAAATTGACTGAAAATAATCCACTAAATCGCAGACAATTCCAAATACGCAGCTTTCTCCGAAGTAAAATAATTAATATTTGTTACCAAACAAAATGATTTCGCTCCAATCCCAGAGGCTAATTAAGGCAGAACTTTAATTTATTTTGCGACGACTGACAACGGAAGATTTCAATTCAGAGAGACCAGTTAGTTATTCAAATGGGATGCCAAATTAAGATGGACACCTAGAGAATGTAAACAAAGCGCGTCTCTCATAAAACTCGACACCTGCACCTTTCTCTCCGGCAAAAAAAGCGAAAAATGTCAGAAAAAAATAAAAAATGACGGCATTAGCCAAACAAAAGGGAGCCCAGAGGGTCATAACTCGAGGCGCATTTTCCTTTGTCAGGGTGACATTGCTAAATCCGCTACTGACGTATATTATTTACGGATGCGAAATCGTCCACTGTACCTGCCACGGCGCGCCGCAGTGCAGTGCGCACTCGGTGATTAATGTTTCTATTTTATGTTAAAATATTATTTTATAGAACTAAATCCAACCTACTAATAATACTAAACTACTAAAATCTAAAAATACTAGCGGATCCTCGCGGTTTTACCCGCGTGGTGCCCGTTCCCGTGGGAATATCGGGATAAAATATAGCCTATGTCACGCGGGAGAAATGTAGGCTTTCTAATGGTTTAAGAATTTTCTAAATCGGTCCAGTAGTTCCTGAGATTAGCGCGTTCAAACAAACAAACTCTTCAGCTTTATAATATTATTATATATTATATTAGTATAGATGCTTCTTTATAATTTTGTCTCTCGCAATTACCTGTCGTTCTTTGGCATGACAACATTTAATTTTGTAATAGGGAGAAAAGGAAAACATATTATGATAGAAGAGAAAAAATACTAATGTAAAATAAATGTGATTATTTTATCATTTCGCAGTCCTTTGCTGGATGTAAGCCTCCTTTTTCATCCATCCACTACCTGCCTTCGGTCCATCTAGCGTTTATTATTCTTATAATAATAATGAAATAAAAATATTCAATTTAAAACAAAGAAAAAAAAACTATGTTCTCTAAAAAGTCCCGCCATTTTCCACCAAGATATATAAAATAAAATTTACCTTGAAGGTATTTGAATTTTAATAAGAGAAATTTCTTTTTGCTCAGTTTGTACTATACTGTCGGGACTACACTATGAACAATATGATACCAAGTCATTTAAATTGGATGGAAATTTTATATTTCGGACGAGGAAATTGTTTTGATTCATGAAAATTGTCTGTAAAATGTATTATGTTTCTTTTACATATGATGTATGCCACACAAACACTAACAATGAGCAATGAAACAAAGGAGCAATTTCCTAGACCTTTATCTAAAAAGAGAAGGATTATTATATTACGCTATGCTTAGTAGTAATTATTTTATGCTGTATCTTATTTCAATGCAGGTAGCATGTTATTATAAACTCAGTAGAGCTTTGTTGCCTAGATATTTTTGTTAATCAGTTTAAAATAAAAGCGGTTGCTAGGAATATATTATTGTAACCGTCTATGACTAAGGACAGTGGCGAATGTCGAGCGCCAGTACAGTGAAACAGGCAGCGCCCGATTTTACATGGATCGACTTGCAAGGCCAGCTTGCAAGCCAAGTTGACTCGCCACTGGCCAAATGTTTACACCACTAACTGTACTTATGTAACACACTTTTTTTTGCTGTTTTAAGCTGTTTATCCTTTATTTTTTCTTTTTTTTTATATATATCATGTCATGGCACCGCATTACTAGACCTGAAGGCCTAGCATGAGCGGCTTTTATCAATTCGATAACTTGATAACGTGCCGCTGTCCCGCTCACATCTTAGCGGAGTAAGCTAGACAGCATGATGCGCTATATCATATCGCGTGATGATGATGATGATGATGATGATGATGATTGGAAAGGCAAAGGAACTCGATACTGTGCAGCCTTTCCAATACCGATTTAATTTTTTTTTTTAATAGTTTTATTTTTGTTTTTGATATTTTTTTGGTTTGTTTTATTATTATTATTCCTGTTGTCACCAAATAGGCTCCTCCAGAATACCAGCGTCTCAGTAGCATGCTCCATATGTCACTGTGACATTGCTGAGGATGGGGTCTAGTTGGCCGCGCACTTTTTTTTTATTTTTTTTTTTTATTTATGTTATTATTAATTTGTGTGTGTCCAATAAATAGGTTTTCTTTCTTTCTTTCTTTCTACTTACTCATTGTACTCATGTACCTATCAAAAGACTTGAACCGTGTAAATCGGGCACAAATCGAAGAAGCCACGATTCAGGAAATGCACAATATCTAGCTTAACCATTTTCCACGTTTCCACAACGGAACCTTAAAACCCGAAGACATAACAAAGGAAATCTCCAATAGCATCAAAATATATTCAACAAAACTCGACCACCATTCAAAGCTGGGAGGATCAAATCACATATTGCAACATCATTTTCAATACCCGAAGATGCGATCCGCTATTTGTATTGCAGTGTACACTCCTCGACGATTCTTGGAGCAGTGAGCTGTCCATATCTGCTCGAGTGGGACACAACCAGATCTCCTCACACCCCGAAGCTATAGTCGAATTGAATCAAATAAATATTGCCTTTGTAAGGGAGCAGATATCGCATAGCTATTTTATTTGCGATAAAACTTATGTGATGTAGGACGCTGCCATTTAACGTGTTATAGAGATATAAAAGTTGGATGAAATCATTTTGTGACGTAAACTTGGTGTGTCGTGTCGTGCTTTGTTTTTTATTAACAAATTACAAACGTACAGCCAAATTTAATTAAGTTCTTAGTGTGTATCTGTTTGTATCGTTCTTGATGTCACCTATGTGTCCAGCAGAATACCAGTGCACTTACACTGAGCTGGACACAGTTTTGGCATCACGCAACGATGAACAATATAATATGGTTTGAGTTGTGTTGATTGTAATTTTGTAAGGTTGTGTTGTGGTAGTCGCTGTGTGATTCTGAAATAAATGTATTTTTTCTTTCTTTCTTGCTTTCTTGTGTTTGATAACTATGACCTAGTGACCTTTTGTGTCACTGAAAATTTATGTTCAACTCAATACTTCTGTTACAATAATAATAAAAATGTATTTATTTTCTCTTACACTAAATAATTATTACATTCAGAGTTTAGCCAGGTGCTTACAAATTAAATGTGAAAGACTGGTATCTGTACTAGGGTAACCTGTCTTAAAGATTACCAGGCCCTCGCCTCACGGAATAGGACATTACATTATACGTTATATTTTAATAGTATGTCGGCTACCCGCGTTTCCGAACGCAAATCATTTTCGATAACTGGGACCGTACCGCGCAAGTAACGTCGGGATCGTAATCAGCTTCATTTGACAGATGGATGTGACACATTGCTGCTTCTGTTTGACACAAATGAAAACTTACCAAAGCTAAGAGCAATATGTCACATCCATCTGTCAAATGAAGTCGATGTCGATGCCGGCTACACTTGCACGGTAGGGGCCCTGGTCTCGACTCGAGTACCTAACACCTACCTAAAAGAAAAGACTGAGGCCAGAATTGCGTAGATATTCTCAATAAAAAGAGAATATATGCCGTTTGAGTATAACTACTGTATACCTATTGAAACTGAAGGATGTGTAACAAGAAAAATAAACATTTTTAAGCTCGAAAGTTTTCATTCGCGCAGCACTTCTCTACTAGTCGTAGCAGTATTAACTACCATTGCTTTTACAATATTTAAAAAAAATTAAATGTAATACAATAATTGTTCACAGCGTTTTCAATCATGCTCCAATATAACACACGTGGAAACTTACATTTAACACGATGTTTGAAGAGAACATCTGTTACGCAAATAAGCTCTCATCTTTGTGGGCGCAAGAAACCTCATCCTGACAAATGCCTTTGCATCTCTCGTATTCGTCTGTGCCACATAAATTCTAATACATTTTCGTTCAATAAATGTTATGATAATAATCTATAAATGTATACATGATGGAAAAAATCTACGGACCTACCTTAAATCCTTTAGTTAGATCATTTTACAAAAAGAAAACATTTCTTTATTTTCAAAAATAATTTAAACTGCATTCAAAGGTTTGTGACCGGGAATCGAATCGGCTTAAATGAGAAAAAATACACCTGTAGTTTTATGGTACCAATCGATAGTCTTAAGTATATAGATCGATAGTCATAGGTATTTAAAATTTTACTTTTATATTTTTTTGTTTTATATTAATTGTTACGTGCTACGTTCCCTAAAATATGGTTGAGCGAAGCGATGGCTGGTTCATGCGTCAGGCTCGTGAACGGGTGCTGCCAGCGGGATGGGTCTGCTCATGTTTGCTTGTGTTAAAATGTGTAGAGATATATGTTGTTTTGATTTTATGCTATTTATGATGTTTTAAGTTGAGATGCGTGGCACTGCTTGATCAGAGTAAATAAAGGTAAATAATGTTTTCAATTATTCCAAATATATATATACCTTTTTTTTGTTTTTTTTAACTTTAATTACGCTTTGAGATTGTGACCCAGCTGATGCGTCTTCTAGTGACATTGTAGGTTGTGTTGTGTCTTACATTAAGGCACTTTTATCTTTCTTTTTTTGCTGTTGCCATTGTATTTTTTTATATTTATACAGCTTAACATAAGTACCTGAAGTACTTCATGCTCACTCAAACGTTTCTTCGGCGGTGTCGTGTGAGGCGGGTCGTTACGTTCCCTAAAATATGGTTGAGCGAAGCGATGGCTGGTTCATGCGTCATGCTCGTGAACGGGTGCCGCCAGCGGAAACGGGTTTACCTCAGTCTGCTTATCTTAATGCTGTGCTTAAAGCCTAAATATTTTTATCTAAAATAAATTGATACTGACCTGTATGTACCTCACAACTTGCAGTATAGTAATCTTGTTGTGCGAGAAATGTTGTAATGTATGATAGACAAGTCTTTCTTTGCCAGTTAAAAATTGTTTACGGTTACAATAACCATAAAATGTAATATTTTAATAAGTATTTTCCTTTTGTGATGGAAATTGACCTTACTGATATGTTAAGGTCACTTTTGAATTTGACGACTCTGTATGAAATAAAACAGGGAGAAAAAAACAGCCCTTGACGAGTTTCTTGCCGGTTCTTCTCGTTACAAGGTCTCCGCCGTAGGGTTTGTGAACCGATGTCGTAGCTTCTTTGACGTTCATAAGTGCTTGTAACAGCCTAGACTGAATAAATGATATTGACTTTGACTTTGTTATTTTAGATTGAAGATTTTAGAATGTATTATTTTAATAATAAGATTTTTACGTTAAGATTATGAAATTGATTGTAAATTATTGACGTACCTAGGTTGCGTTATGTAACAAATGATGAATAAATAAATAAAATGAAATAAAGATCTAATTAGCTAAAGAAACTAAGTGTCTTAAATTAAAGACAAATCCTGAAAAGCTTGATCAAAAAACTTTATTGACACATACTTTCATCCATTGAACTGGCGTCTCGTCGCCTTTTACGATGAACATTAGTCCAAAAATGTTAATTACCTATAAATTAAAATCTGTGTATTGTTGCTCTCATTTCGATCAACATATTATTATTATTATTATAAAGTTAAGAACTTATTTTTTTTTTAGTAAGTATGCTACCTACTTACTGTAGGTACAGTAAGGTGTATTGAACTATTAATCTTCTATCTTTCTAGGCTTTAACTCTAATTTAAGACACTAAGTAACTTATGCTAAAATAATTGATCTTCATACTTAAGACTATTGATCGGTATCATGAAAGTTCAAGATGTATTTTTTCTCATATAAACCGGTTCGATTCCTAGTATAGGTAAGTGATTTATCAAAAAATGCAGTTAAACTAATTTTTGAAAATATAGGAATATTTCCTTTCAGTAAAATAAGCTAACTATAGGATTTAACGTAGTTCCATAGATTTTTTCCACCTGTATAGTAGGAAGTTTTCCAAACACCAATAATATTTCTTTTCAATGGTTAATGCTATCAAAGGGACTACCGGAAGTTTCCGGGTGTTCACTGACCGTGCAAAATCCCTTAAACTGCCATCAGTGGGTGGGTATGCCCATATGACTGTCCAAAAATTAATATGACTGTGCAGCCCGTGGTGCAGTGGTTCGCGCGCTCAGCCTGCGATGTTGAGGTTAAGCAACTTTCGCAATGGTCGGTCACGGGATGGGTGACCAAAAATTTATAATCGCGAGCTCATCCGTGCTTCGGAAGGCACGTTAAGCCGTTGGTCCTGGCTGCATTTGCAGTCGTTAGAACCCACCAATCCACATTGGGCCCGCGTGGTGGCTCATGGGCCAGTCTCCTTATCCATCTATAAGGAACGAACGTATGAAAAATTCGACATGCTCGGTTCTCATACAGCTTGAAGCGCTCTTTTCGTCTATCTCGATATAGGTCTGTGAGTTTTTCCAACCGATCGGTGCTCGTAATCTATTTCCGTGATGTTTGCTTACTTTTAATTGGCCAGTGGATATTGTAGGAAAAAGATGCGGATTTCCCCTGACAGACACAGCAGTTTCGTATATGTAAAGGGATGGTGCCTACTTTAAGTATTTTGAGATCTATAAAAAGATTTGATGACGATGATTGTCCAAATCGAACGCACCTACAACTACTTAAAAGTAGTGTAATGCACTAATGGGAACTACAGCGAAGGTACAGATACTTTCGCATTATAATATTTGCTAAATAACGCTCAAACACGACGCACACGCAATAAAAAAAATATATGTCATGTTGACACTGTCTCCGGTCCCCGAATTGCCCTCTTTGATCTCGTTGAATTAAATATTCCACCAATAAAAACATCAAAACCAAGCCTAATGATACAGGCAAACAACGAGGAAAATGAGGCTCCACAATAATATTACATGTACAAAACTTCTTTTGAACATATACTTATCAAACGTACGCCATGTGGGTATAACCGAATTCCCTTTTGTTCTCGCAAATGAATTGTAAACCCGTCCCTTTTCCATACAAAAATATTACTCAAACTTTTACACCTGGAGTTATTGGCGGCGAACCTCATTAGTAGCTCCCTCGTATTTCGAATTTCGAACAAAACGCCTAATGAAACAAAGGGCGATTCTTACGGCTGTCGAATATAAATTTAATTACGAAACTCTAAGTTTATTACGATTCAGCAAATTTGTAGTTGGACCTCAAAAATGTCGAGTCTCAAGTCCGACTTTGATGTTATATTAGGTCATTAACTATGATATTGCTGATTTGTATGAAGATATTCAGAGAAAGTTCATTTTTCATACTAACAATCTTTGTTATAGTTACTACCGCAAGTGCTAATGCCACAATGTTTTAATGTACAATCATTGTTTGAAGACTAAGCAATCTAATGCTATATTTTTATTTTAAAAATTATGTATAATTTATAAATTATATTAAATAAAGAAGTAAATTTTGCTAACAAAAAAGGAGAACTTTTCGGGGTATTTTTTATAGTATAAGAAACTAAACTAATAACCATGAGATTAATTATTCTTGATCATTTTGATCTTAATTTAATACAAAATCAAGCAATAGATGTACCTTTTAATCTAAAGAAGTGTGAGGAAAAAATCGGCAATTTCATACTTTAACCCCTATTATTTAGATATGGTGGGTATAACAATGTATTTTATGTTATCATCAATGTTAAATCAATATTATAACGTGAAAGTTACCACGACTATCTGAATGTATGAACCGAATTTAAGAAATGAATTTACATTATATAATAGACTACAGAACTAAAACTTTGTTATTCAGGTATTGCATCGATTAATGGAAACGAAACGAAAAATCATGCGTTGCGAATATAAATCTTGAGAAGAGAAGAAAAGAAAATAGTACAGTCAGGGTTCTTCCCGGTTGATCAGTAGAGTTTTTTAAGGGAGTTTTATTTAAAAAGGTAATGAGTTTAAAGAAAACGTTGATACCACAAATACTAAATCATTAACAGGTATTTTATTTGAATAAAAAATATTTCTTTAACCTTAGTACTTTCCGAGAAAACGTTTCCCAAAATCTCTACTGGGCAACCGGGAAGTTCCCCGATTATACCTAACAATTTTCTATATATTTAAACTTGTATGGGAACCTAAGTTCAGTACAGTTCATTTTCAGATAATTTTTTTTCTAGTATATTATTTATTCAGCTTCATGTTCAAATATTAAAGAACAATCAAAATATACACGGCAAACCCACAAAAATTTTACCTTAGACCACTATTCGTAATTCGACGACGACGACGACGACTATTCGTAATACAGGTACCGCAGACGTCACCAAAAAATGGAGTAGATCTTAACATTTTCTAGAACGGCACGAAACAACAGACGAAAAACAATTATCTCAATATTATTTCAACTTCTTTGAATTTACAAAGACGTCTACCAATACTCTTCGAAATGCAAATGTGTTTCTAAGTTTTCTGAACAAAGCGAAACAGTCTGATACCTCTGGCTTTGGAATATTGAATTTAAATGAGACCATAGCTTTTGACGAGGCACTCAAACCACCTGTTACGGTATCTAATAAACTTACCGTGCATTACCTTTAAAAGGCGATAACACAACAAGTTAAATCTGCACGAAATTAAAAAGTTTATTGACGTTGGAAATTCTTTTAATATATTTTACTGCGGGGTTTTTTTTTTTTATTTATAGAAAAATAATTGAAGCAATGCATTAGGTAAACAAACGCTTATCTCACAGAGTTATTTTTATTACGATTTTAGATTATGAACACGCTAACAGCGACTTTTTTTAAAACGGTAGTAGACTACAACATACAAAAATCGGCCAAGTGCGAGTCGCACTCGCACATGAAAGGTCTCGCCGCTCACCCAAGATAGCCTGGAAGAGACTGCTACGTAACTATAAGGCCGCCTATTGTGTGTTACTCTTTTTTGAAATTTTCTATGTATGTGTTTGTTTTTGTATCGTGTGCAATAAAGTTTCTATTATTATTATTGCCAAAATGCCATTATATTTGCGGTTTTGAAACTACTATACTATTTGAAATAAATTTCGTTCAAACCAAATTTTTATAAAGATCTACATCATATATTTTTTGTTGATTTTTCACTTTCTTATTTTAAAAGTTAGAGGGAGGGGGGGACACACATTTTTCCACTTTGGAAGTGGAACTTTCTTTCAAAAGGTTGACTTTGAGAAAAAACTGTTTTAGAAGCCTCACACATATACATACACATATAGGTACGATGAAAGAGATTTTTTTTAGTTACAGTTCTATGTATGGGGATTTTTTTTTTTAATTTTTTTTTTGTGTAAAAACCGTAAAGCGGTTTACAGAATACACCTACCGACCAAGTTTCAACTGTGTGATCCTTATAGTTTTGGAATAAAGTGGCTGTGACATCTTACCGCTTTGGAAGTGTATATCTTTTAAAAGGTTTATTTTGAGAAAAAACTGTAATAGAAACTTCAATGTAATTTTTATATTTTTATAGATACGCCTCAAGTATAGGTTTGATGAAAAAAAAATGTTTTTTTCAAATCCCTTTCGGGAAAAATGCTATATTTCTAAAACTGACAACCATATTTCGTTCAAACCAATTTTGGTTGAAAGTTTTTATTAAGATCTACAGCATATATATTTTTTTAAATTTGTCACTCTTATTTCAAAAGTTAGAGGGGGGGGGGGGGGGGGAGGACACACATTTTACCACTTTGGAAGTGTACATCTTTCAAACGGTTGACTTTGAGAAAAATCATGTTAGAAACCTCAATGCAATTTTTAAAGACCTATCTACAGATGGCACACGTATAGGTTTGATGAAAAACATTTTTTCTATGTCAGTTCCATGTATGTGGAGCCCCCCCTTAATTCATATATTTTTTAATTTTTGTGTAAAAACCGTAAAGCGGTTTACAGAATACTACCTACCAAGTTTCAATTGTGTAATCCTCATAGTTTTGGAATAAAAAGGGTGTGACATACATCGGTTTGGCCGAATCTATAAGGGTTTCGTTTTTGCCTTTAGGCTACGAAACCCTAAAAACTGAACAAATGCTATATCGAAAAAGTACATACTTTTTGATATAAAATGATAAGACGGTTAGAGATGTAACAAATCTGGTAATAAGATATTATATTTCTTCATACCTTTGTCTACATTTGTATAGTTTAAAAAATATGATTTTATGATTTTGCCTAGACACTTATTCTTTTCGAAATGACCCCTCAAAAAAAAATTTTTTTTTCAAGGTTATTCCCAAATGGGATTGCATATACCATTGGAAATTGGTTTAATTAGTGGAGACCAATAATATTTTGGATCGTATAATTTCATTTCCTCTTAATTCGCTATAGTTATTTACTACGAAGTGATTTCACGTTTTTTCGCCTAACCTGCAAAATCGGTCTTGCTCTCTCGCGCAACCTTTCCTCATTACTATCTCGCTTCAGTTGAGTCCCCTTAATAGTTTTTTTTTTTTATAAACCTTGGAATATTAAAATATTTTACAAGTATTTTTTGAATTCCTCCATGTTTCAGATATTGCCTGGATATAGATAATTATCTTATTACGAGTAGTAAAATTAGCGAGTTGCAAAAAAAAACTGCTTTATGTACACCTTACAATGAATTCGTCTACTTAAACCAGGAATCGTATTTTTTAATCACTCGAATTACATCCTGACCCAACGAAATTCACGTGTGATAAATGCGCTAGTACATTGCGCGGCGCTAAAGGTACCACAGCATAGCTACCACAGCACATCATAATACCAGTAACTCAACAACATAAAAACGTCCTAAACAGCGCGTGGTTCACGCAGACAAGCGTCGCTAAGTGCCCACTCGACAAGGTTCTGAGTTATCGAGAGTGACACGTCGAGACTCATAGTTCACACATTACTATATAGGAAAGAGTTTCCACTATTTGCGTTCCGGTAGATACTTGTCTGTACTCATTGTGGCTTGCATATTATTTTAATGGACTTGTTCAGATACACAAAAGCATGATTTTAATTATCCACGACTTTTGTCTACATGATAACTAGATATTCAATGGGAAAACCTAAACATGATCTCAGTACGTGGGACAGCACAATGGGGGATGCTCCCTAAAGAACATTTTTTTTGTTTAGATTTGAGCCTGACTGAACTGCGCTTGACGCAGTTCAGATCCATGGCACAGTCAAGAGGCCCAACCAAACCAAATACTCGTGTAGCTAGCGCAATAATATCAAAAATGGACTAAGTTGTGAATGTTGTGATACTGCAAGAGATACATTATCTGTGGTAGTATCTCTGGATCCGCTCGGTGCATTTGCATGCGGTGTATTAGTGAATGCCCGGATTTATCACCGTCGAACCAGCGACGTTAGCGATTTATGGTCGGTGGCACTTGATACGTAGATGTGAACCGTGTGCACTCGCATATTTTAAGAGAGAAAGTGCACGGAAAAATACTGAAAACTGTGACAACGTATTGACCTGTAAACTACATGACCATTAATAGCAGTGCTCAAACGACGAAACCCTGCATTTGCATAAGCAGGCATAGCGAAGGCCCTAAGTATAGGCCCTAAGGCCGTATGTATTATACGCACGATATTTATAATATTGGCTATGCCTCAAAATTTTCATCACATCGATTTTAACATACTAGCTTCCGCACTCGGTTTCAGCCGGGTGGTTTCCGTTCCCGTGGGAATATCGGGAGAAAAAGATAACTCTCCGTCCATTCATTATTCAATATGGTTGCCACAGTTCATGTTAAATAAAATATAACATGTCATACAGGATTTAATAACAAAGGTCACATTTTTAATAATCGGTTCATACATTTCATGTTTATTTATCATGTTCGGTTTTCATAAGTTAAAGCGATACTATCAACTGTCGTGTATTTACCAAGGCTCTGTAAACAACCAATACAATGAGATGTTTGCCTAATTCGAGGGCGATGAGGTCTAGACATATATTTTGCTTTTTCAGTATTCGCTGTAATAAGATGGAAGATTTCTCCAGACGGTATGCAAAGCCTAAGTCTGCTGGTCCAATATTTACTTGTCTCGTTTCTATAAATATGGCAGGATTACGTTTATTAAATGGATTATTTCTTATAACCACATGTTTATCATTTAATCGTAAACAAGTAGGGTTTAAATCAATATAGTGCTACTGTTGGCAGTTTTTTTTTTAATGAACGAGGGGAGTCTCTTAGCCTTCATCATACCTGATGTTAATTGTTGATAAGGCTGAAGATGGAAGCGAGCCTCTCCCGGAATCCTCAATCACTGCGGAACTGGCTATCTTATCTCTAACTGACGGAAGACAACAATGCTGAAAACATTGTTGCTATGGCGTCAGTCTTAGAAAAGATGGTGGTTGCTAGCCAGGCGGACTTACAACAACCTACCGCCAACCAAACCGAATACAATATGTACCCCCGCTGGGAATCCAACCCGGGACCCCTGGGTATACCGGTGGTTGTACCACTAGACCACAGAGGCGGTTGAAATTTCGTAGCATATGAGCAAGTTGGGCAAACGCAGTTCACTTTGCGGTTATGCGAAAATTTCTCAAAGTTTACGACAGCAATATTTTTTTCACCTCACACGCTCTGAAAAGGAGGTTTTGTCAATCAGTTTAGGCGTAGAAAATCGCTTTCTGCGGCCTAGCGCGGCAAAGTACTTTTTTAATTTAATACCTAAAAATATGTCATAATGCGTTCCGAATCGGACTATTGACTTTTTTGTTATATTTGATTATTAAATAGCTGTAAATTATTTATTACATACTCCGTTTTGGTTTTATTATATTATTTTTGTTCATTGAATCATAAAAACAATTACAATAAGATTAAATTATTTGTTATAAGAATTTTATATTAGGCTGGGTGAGATTTCACAACCTATAATGGGATTTCGGACTGTGACATAAATCTTTATTTTTAAATTGACTTTGTCTTGTACCTTATGTCAGTGTCAACATTTACGGAATCGTTTTTATTCTTATTAATAAGTAACAATATATTCCTACTTTAAATAACTTTGAATTAACTATAATACTCACTTTTTTATTATTTAGTTTTTTATATCATTAAAACAACGAGAATAAGGTATATTTAGATTAAACTTTATGTTTAAAGAATTTTTTACCGGAAGTTGACCGCGGAAACAACCATAAAATGTTCCTCGCTGTTGTGAGGTGAAAAATTGTGTGTTGCGCTCGGCAGAAAAGTTTTTAGCGTCTTGTACTTTTGACATCTTCGCTTCGCTCAGATCAATTCAATCTCAAAGCTCAGATTCAATCCTGAATCCTTCACTTGCTCAGATTTCAATAGAGGTAGCTCGCCGCTAAATAACCAACTTTCCAGCCTTGCATAACAAATAACTATACATTCGAGGTCGTTTACTCGCTGCAAGTTGAACACTATGATTTGAACATGTACAATCGGGGAAATTCCCGGTTCACCAGAAGAGTTTTTTTGGGAAACCTTTTCTCGGAAAGTTAAATAAATAATTTATTATTCAAATGAAATACGTCTTAATGGTCTATTATTTGTGATGAAAACATTTTCTATATATCTTTTACTTTCTTAATTAAAGCTTAAATAAAGTTCCCCGACTGTACGTTCATACCTATATTAACATGTAAATCAAGACAAAGAATTTTCCTTGTTCTGTGTCCCTTAAATAATCTAATCTTATCCTTAGTTTTGTTAAACAACGTTTTACAAACAAGTCAAAGAACTGTTACTTAAAAAAAAAACAAAATCTCCAGCGCGTTAACTGCATCATTATCCTGTTAATTTTCCATACGCTTTCCCCACAAGCGTCGCGTTTAAACTGTACATCCAGCCTTTTGCAAAATTTCCCGGACGTCCTCTAATTTGCCGGCGTCCACAGCGGCCATCGAATTAATGACGACGGTCGCAAATGAGGGAAACGCGTTTAGCCCTTATTGAGCATATTGTTGCCACAAAGTAAGTAAGGCAGCGGCAAGTGCTCAAGCAGAGAGATCACTCAGAACAAAATGTCAATTCTCATCATCATCATCCAGCCTGTAGACGTCCACTGCTGGACATAGGCCTCTCCTCGCTCACGCCATTGAGCCCGGTCCTCAGCTCTTATCCAGTTCTTGCCATTCTCATATTATGCACTGAAGCACTTTTAGAAGTATTCAGTGTTTCATATATTTTTTGTTACACAAAATACTTGCGTTTGCGCACAGTCACTGACTGTCATCCCATCTCGCCGCCGCCGCCCGCCGACAGACCGAGCATGTCAAAAAGTGGCTGTGACATACATCGGATTGGCCGAATCTATAAGGGTTTCGTTTTTTGCCTCTAGGCTACGAAACCCTAAAAAGCAAGCACGGTATGGGCGCTGAGCCGTTTAGGCGACGGTCTTTAGGACATGAAAAGGCGCTTGACAAAGAGTTGAAACCGGCGTTAATAAATTTCATAATTCCAAAAATAAAACCTACATTGTCAATACAGTAGCAACACTAGCAACCCTCATAAGTTAGGCATATTTTTCGAGTGTGACACTGGCTTTCCTTCTGGTGACTTTTTATTTTGTGCTGTTGCGTTACAACTTTTCGTAGTAGCCGTATTGTATCTGCCACTTAGGCTGGTGACATTTGGAAGAATGTAGGCTATCAGGAAAACCACTTAGATAATATAAAGAAATTGGTTAAGTATAAGTATATTATGATATAGGGAGATAGTCGATCTTTGTCTGAATTCTAGGAGCGCAATTAAACAAAATCCTATGTCATTGAAATTTACACGGTTTTTAATTTTAATTTCAATTTTAATGTCGTTTTAATGACAATTTTTATTTAACTATCGTGTCGACACTTTCCGTCATGCGACTGAGCAAAATATGGCAAAACCATAGGTCGAGGAAACAACAGCTGATAGCCATAAAGAACTGTAATCGCGTGTCCTCGTGTGAGCGAGGCATTAAGACGTGCGCCATTTATCCGTCCGAGGGGGCCATAGCTTTCTGCATGCATATTCATCGGTGCACATCGCTGCAAATCTCGGCTAAGAATTATCACATCGTACGGATTCCATTTTACTAATGATACCGTAATGAATAATGTCGAAATACATACCAGTGGGGTTAGCACGAATAACTATCGAAATAGTATCGAGTAAGTATCGAACATAATGTCAAAAAATGCTGTTGAAAATGTAGTTCCGTTTATTTTTTCTTTACTTCCTCGATACCTCCTCGAAAGTTATTCATGCTAAACCTAATAGTAGCAAATTATTAAACTCTGAAGATCTACTTGACCATTCCGTTCAAAATTATGGAGGCATCTGAAAATCACTTGAAAAAAAAAACAAAATAATGACTTAACATTACATAGAAATACGAATTTAACTTCCTACCTCTGTATAGTAGAAATTCAAATATTCATCACATAAATGTTCGTAGTCATCACATAAAAATCGAACCCGTAACCCTTTGCGCAGTAAGGGTACTAAAATAACGTCATAAATAAATATTTGCATACAATTACACCAATTATCTAGCCCACGTTAAGATTCATAAAATACATATTAAACACGCAGACCAAGACAAATAGACATGTTCCATGCACACACATATTTGTCTTGTCCGGGGATCGAACCCGGGACCTCTGGCGCAGTAGGCGGGTTTAGTACCCCTGCGCCAAACAGGTCGTCGATATTATTCAAGTCGACGACGCGCTAAACTTTAGAAAGCTAATTCTAAATAATATCATAAATGCGAAAGTGTGTTTGTTTGTCCTTTCTTGACCACTAACTAAACAACCGATCGACTTGGTTTTTGGCATAGAGTTAGTCGAAAGGACGAAGGTAACATAAGCTACTTTTTATCCCGATATTCCCACGGGAACGGGAACCACGCGGGTGAAACTGCGATTGGAAGTTAGTAGTTTATTAGTTCCCTAGTGAAATACAAAAGCATCGCCATAACATAAAACGAAAAAGACGAGTACAATAGCTCGGTTTATTTAAGACGCTATACGAAAAAATTACGTACTTTTTATTATAAAACTAGAAGACGGTTAGAGATGTTACAAATCTGGTAAAAAGATATATATTTCTTGATACCTTTATCTAGATTTGTAAAGTTTTAGAAACACGATTTTATGATTTTGCCTCGACACTTTTTCTTTTCGAAAAAAACCTTAAAAAGAAAATTCAACATTATTCTCAAATGGGGTTACATACTATTGGAAATTAGATGTAATTGGGGGCCTGGCTCCAGATTATGATCAATAGGGTAAAAGCCGGATAGTTGCCCCACTTTTCAAAAAAGCTCTATTATAAAAAAATATGTACTTATGAAGAATAATGCAACATGTATATCAAAACATAGGTCTTTGATCTTTCATAGTAGCCTATTTTAGTTAACATAATTAATAAGGGTTTTGACTAAATCCTGTTTTATTTGACCTCTAAAAAAGGGGATAGTTGTCTACTCTAGCGGATAGTAGCCTAACGTCAAAAATGCCTCGGGGGATACGTCACTATGATTTTTTAAATAAAAGAAATGTATATCAATTTAAGTAATCAGTCTTTATTATTAACCATCATCTTTGATTAAGTACTAATCAACTAAGTAAAACTAAGTTGTTTACTACGAATCGATTTCGTGGTTTTTTCACCTAATCTGCAAATTTGGTCTTGCTCGCGCGTGCGTCGTTTTCTCATTGCTATCTCACTTCAGTCGTTTAGCGCCTTAACACAAAAATAATAGAGACCGATTACAATTTCCAACCTGTCGTATTCAACACATAATTGCAATGTCTGCAAATCTAATTTCCACCGTAAACGAGTTTAACAGTGTTATTTATACTATGCCATAAAGGCTTATTTTATCGGTTGCTTTAGTCTCTATTCGTAGCAAATAAAATCGGATTGCTGACGTTAAAAAGACTTAAAATTGAATCTGGCTCTCAAAGTGGCGATTCACTTAAATTATTTAAAAGCTTGTAAAAACATTTAGGTGTCGTTCACACTGAATGCGATAGTGCGAATCTTGCTAGTTCGTACGAATTTAAGCTGGTAGTGCAGATATGCATAAACAAATAGATATACTGAATCAAAAGGAAATTGAAGCCTTACTTCGATCGCTTTATTGATTATTGCTTAGTAAGCAGTAGCTTGGACTATGACTACTAGCCAATGCATAGTCTTTTTTAATATTTTCTTTCGTAAAAACATACTATACCACCCAGGCCAACACAAATATGTAAACTCATTATAATACAATATATGTCATGTAAAAATCTAAATCCACGGCGAAACGATCTGCAATCCGACACTTGAACGTTTAAAAAACAATAATCAATTTAGATATTTGCCTATTTACTAACTGGTCGATTAATTTGATTTTCTTAAACTTGCTTGGAAATATGAGCATTATTTTGACAACCTTCTTCGAGATAAATCGATATTGCTGTACTAGCCACAAATACGCGAGCAGCGGCCGGCAAAAGTTGTATGATAATCTATAAATAAATTACATAGTAAACTCATATCTGTCGTGTAATTTAAAAATGGAACGATCTTTTACTCCGAAATATGGCAACCATGGAGGAACCTTATCAAAAGTTTTATTTTAATTTCGAACTGACTTGCTAATAGAAAGCTGTTTTAGAAAAAAAATACAACAAATGCGCTCATACTCAAACACTTTAACGCGTGAAAAAATATTGTTGTTCGTTGGTCGTCTGATTTCGAAAAGCAGTCTTAATTTCCGCGCATTATTTGAGAAAAGTACTATACAAACCTTGGCACAATTAGGCATTGATGGACGTATATGTGCCTCGGCTTTGCCTCGGCCAACATTTACACGTTCGTCCATCAATGCCTCTTTTGCTGGCCGCTGCAGTAATGTACTATTTCCGCCATTCAAGTTAGACACATGCAGAAGCGCCACTGTGGCGCGGTAGCACGTGACACAGTGGCACGATAGTGGCTCGTCAGTGGAGCTTCTAGATATTACATGAAAGCTAGTAGTGTAGTACTACAGCGCTTCTTCATGCGTCTATAAAATTTGAAGGCACCCTTACCTTTTCAATTCATTTAATGAATCCTGCTCATACCATAATATCTGTATTATATACAACTGTGAAGAAGTTCTTCTTTCGGCCGCTGCAGTAATGTACTATAAGTTACTTATTCAAGTTGTTCCTCGAGTGCAGTAAGTCGTGTATAAATTTTAGGCATATATTGAGCCATGTCACCTAAACTAAAATGTAATTAAATATGAAATACCTAAAAAGGTTATGTAAATTGCTAATTGATATTAATGAGATCAAGTAACATCATTAGTCACCACGATTCGTCAGGTTAGAAATTTCCATCTAAATATGGATTCACATCAAATTACATTCAAGATTAATTACTTACGTTGATGTAATAATTTTAATCCATAGTTGTTATTTTAACCGTAACCGGTAGCTAATTAAGGATATTTATGTACCTGAAACAAGAATAACAAGTCGTTAATAAATTACACGTCACCGTAAATGTGCTTGTAAATCACCATTGTTATGTTCTTAAGCGTATGTTATGTTCTTGAGGAGCCCGTGGCGCAGTGGTTCGCGCGCTCGGACTGCGATTGTTGAAGTTAAGCAACTTTCGCAATGGTCGGTCACAGGATTGGTGACCATAAATTTACTATCTCGAGCTCCTCCGTGCTTCGGAAGGGACGTTAAGCTGTTGGTCCCGGCTGCATTTTCAGTCGTTAAAACCGACCAATCCGCATCTCCTTAACCATCCATGAGGAAGACCAGTGCCTCAGCAGTAGGGACATTAAAATGGCTGATGATAGTGATGATGATGTTCTTAAGGCTAGGAATATTATTAATTGTATGATTTTTAAGTATTATTGCATTTCAATGCTATTTTTATACTTGTGATAAATTTGAATAGAGAAATATTTAAAAAAATTACTCTTTTTTTTGAGAATGATTTGTGGCCGAGTCGATTTTTTTATAAAATTTATTTATTTATTTATTTCGGACGACCAACAACTGCATGTTTTACATAAGAGATAACTTATCTAGTAACAGAAAGCCAATTATATGTCATCAAAGGTAACAACAAAGTTTATAAAAAGCACAATCTTAAGTCTAAATTAATACTAAAACAGTACAAAATTAGGTCTCGTTGAAAAAATCTTTGCTCATGATTCGCTTAATAGAGGCCTCATTCATTGCAAATAGATCTAAGTCTGCCTGTCGCGATGCTAAAGGACATCAGGCAATCTTCATACAAAGTTGGTCCAAAAAAAAAGTGAGCGGCCAGACCTAAGATTATTTCTAATAGGTAGTTCATATTAGGACCTAAAAAAAAATATATGGACTTAACCCTGTAACCGCGTGAACTGAGAAGCTATTTAAGATAAGGCATTCTGGGCAAAAACACAAATAACATTAGGCGGACAGACCCGGGATTATTATTAATAGGTAGTTCCTATAAAGACCTAAAAAATAAATATATGGACTTAACCCTGTCACCGCATGAACTGAGTCGCTATTTCGATTTAAAAAATCTGGACAAAATAAAAGTGAGCGGCCAGACTCAAGATTATTTCTAATAGGTAGTTCATACTAAGGCCTAAAAAATATTATATGAACTTAACCCTGTTACCGCATGAGGAGAGTTGCTATTTCAAGTCAAAAAAATCTGGACAATAAAAAGTGAGCGGCCAGACCCAAGATTATTTTCAATAGGTAGTTCAAATAAAGGCCTAAGAAAAATGATATGTACTTAACCCTGTCACCGTATGAACTGAGTCGCTATTTCGATTTACAAAGTCTGTACAAAATAAAAGTGAGCGGCCAGACCCAAGATTATTTCTAATAGGTAGTTCATACTAAGGCCTAAAAAAAATTATATGAACTTAACCCTGTCACCGCATGAACTGAGTCGCTATTTCGATTTAAAAAATCTGGACAAAATAAAAGTGAGCAGCCAGACCCAAGATTATTTCTAATAGGTAGTTCATACTAAGGCCTAAAAAAATTATATGGACTTAACCCTGTCACCGCATGAAGAGAGTTGCTATTTCACATCAAAAAAATCTGGACAAAAAAGTGAGCGGTAAATCATCTTGGGTCTCACTTTTTTATTTGTCCATATTTTCAACTTGAAATAACAACTCAGTTCATGTGGTGACAGGGTTAGGTCCATATAATTTTTTTTAGGCCTTAATAGAAACTACTTATTGAAAATAATCTCGAGACTGGCCGCTCACTTTTTTTTTTGTCCAGATTTTTTAACTTGAAATAGCTACTTAGTTCATGTGGTGACAGGGTTAGGTCCATATATTTTTTTTAGGCCATAGTATTAACTACCTATTGGAAATAATCTGGGGTCTGGCCGCTCACTTTTTTTTTGTCTAGATTTTTAATTTGAAGTATCTACTTAGTTTATGTGGTAACAGGGTTAGGTCCATATATATATTTTTAGGCCTTAGTATTAACTACCTTTTGTAAATAATCTTGGGTCTGGCCGCTTTTTTTTATTTTTGTCCAGATTTTTAACTTTAAGTAACAGGGTTAGGTCCATATAATTTTTTTTAGGCCTTAATAGAAACTACTTATTGAAAATAATCTCGAGACTGGCCGCTCACTTTTTTTTTGTCCAGATTTTTTAACTTGAAATAGCTACTCAGTTCAAGTGGTGACAGGGTTAGGTCCATTTAATTTTTTAGGCCTTAGTATTAACTACCTATTGGAAATAAACTTGGGTCTGGCCGCTCACTTTTTTTTGTCCAGATTTTTTAACTTGTAAAAGCTACTCAGTTCATGCGGTGACAGGGTTAAGTCCATATAATTTTTTTTAGGCCTTAATAGAAACTACTTATTGAAAATAATCTCGAGACTGGCCACTCACTTTTTTTTTGTCTAGATTTCTTAACTTGAAATAGCTACTTAGTTTATGTGGTAACAGGGTTAGGACCATATATATTTTTTAGGCCTTAGTATTAACTACCTATTGTAAATAATCTTGGGTCTGGCCGCTCACTTTTTTTGTTGTCTAGATTTTTTAACTTGAAATAGCTACTCAGTTCATGTGGTGACAGGGTTAGGCCCATATAATTTTATAGGCCTTAGTATTAACTACCTATTAGAAATAATCTTGGGTCTGGCCGCTCACTTTTTTTTTGTCCAGATTTTTTAACTTGAAATAGCTACTCAGTTCATGCGGTGACAGGGTTAAGTCCATATAATTTTTTAGGCCTTAATAGAAACTACCTATTGAAAATAATCTCGAGTCTGGCCGCTCACTTTTTTTTTGTCCAGATTTTTTAACTTGTAATAGCTACTCAGTTCATGTGGTGACAGGGTTAGGTCCATATAATTTCTTTTAGGCCTTAGTATTAACTACCTATTGGAAATAATCTGGGGTCTGGCCGCTCACTTTTTTTGTCTAGATTTTTTAACTTGAAGTATCTACTTAGTTTATGTGGTAACAGGGTTAGGTCCATATATATATTTTAAGGCCTTAGTATTAACTACCTTTTGTAAATAATCTTGGGTCTGGCCGCTCTTTTTTTATTCTTGTCCAGATTTTTTACTTTAAATAGCTACTCAGTTCAAGTGGTGACAGGGTTAGGTCCATATATATTTTTTTTAGGCCTTAGTATTAACTACCTATTGGAAATAATCTTGGGTCTGGCCGCTCACTTTTATTTGTCCACAATTTATAACTCGAAATAGCTACTCAGTTCATGCGGTGACAGGGTTAAGTCCATATAATTTTTTTTAGGCCTTAATAGGAACTATCTATTAAAGTTAATCTCGGGTCTGGCCGTTCACTTTTTTTTTTTGGACCAGAATGCCTGATGTCCTTTAAACTATTACTCGCACGCCATAAATATGCATAATATAATATTGTAATTATTTATTGTAGTTAAAAGGATTGATTAGTAGTCGTTTCTTGAGTAAAAGAAATTGGAGAGACTGAGATTCATAATAGCAAAACTCTTATTTTAGTAATAATTACATATTTACATTAACTATTTGTTTTATTTGTATTTGTATATAAGTTGAAGATTTAAAAAAAAATACGAAATTTAATAAAAAATCTTATGGCATATTTATAAGAAAATCTAAAAACACTAGTCATATTCTAAGAACACAAGTGAAATTGAAACAGCCGAAAATAGCGAAATAAAAGGATATTACCTTGACGACCTGTTTAGCGCAGGGGTACTAAACCCGCCGTCTACGCCAAAGGTCCCGGGTTCGATCCCCGGACAAGACAAATATTTGTGTGCATGAACATGTCTATTTGTCTTGTGTTTAATATGTATATTAAGTATGTATTTACAAAAAAATGTATATAAGTATGTTTATCCGTTATCTAGTATCCATAACACAAGTTCTTCATGAAACTTAACGTGGGCTAGATAATTGGTGTAATTGTATGTTTATGTTTGACAAAAAAAAGAATTAAAAACAAATAAAGAATTTATTTATTAAACCTATTGACTTATTAGATCGCATTCATATTTAATACCTGACTGGAACAATATTATAATCCATTTAACCTTCCAGTATCATTTTAGAAATACGTATCAAAAACAAAAGCGCTACGTTCGCCTCTAAAACAATTTATTTCCTACAAAACCAGCTAACACTCTTGCTTCAAAAAACCAGGAAAACACACAACAAAGTTCGAGCTTCGAGCATTGAAGTTTGAGTGAGTAGTTACTGTTAAGCCGAGGGAGAAACTTTGCGATCATTTAAAAAAGTTTTGCGGATTCATTCAGGTGTCCCCGAGTTTGGGAAAAAAGTTAAAAAGGCTGAATCCCTCACAACCTCTGCGAGTGCACAATGAGAAAAAAGCTTGCTACCTAACCTACTTGGAAACTAGTACCTTCTGTTTTTATCATTTGTAATAATAAAAAAAAAAATCTATCCAATCATCTTCATATTCATCATCAGCCTGTGGACGTCCACTGCTGGACATAGGCCTCGCCTAACTCACGCTTATTGTGGCGTTCAAAGAAGGTTATTAGCCTACTGCTACGGGTTGGTAGAGGGTTTATTTCAAGTTTTACTTTTCTCACACAGGTGTTCAATGCGTCGAGCCTCTTACGACATCCCAGTCATGTAAGGGAGCGGTGACACTTGTATTCTTAGGCCGTCACCACACGGCACGTCACCGTAAAAGTACGATCTTCATATTAACATTGTTATATTATAAAGTAGACAAATATTCAATGCTGTCACTGTGATCAACACCTTCAAGACAGGGAGCGATCACCGAATAGTACATGGCTCATTGAATATCAACGTAAACCTGGAAAGATCGCGACTGATAAAATTTAGGCTCCGACCATTACCGGCCCATATCTAAAAACCCGAGAGCTTTCAACTCGAATCAAGAACAACATCGATATGGACGATCTAAACAGCATGGTGGTGGATACTGTCCGTACAGTAGGGTCCAGGTTCTTTATAACACACCGTAAGTTAAAGAAACTCTCCGACCACACACTCGTACTCATGGATCAGAGACGAGAAATGAGGCTTCAGAACTCAGGGGATGCTAATCGCTATCGGCAGCTAAATAGACAGATGTTTAAGTGTTTGACAAGCGACCTTCACCAATTTAATACGAACCGTATTAAAGAGGCAATCGAACGTAATAAAAGCTCCAAAATGTTCGCGAGAGATCTATTGAGCAAAGCCAGATGACGCAGCTGAAAATTGAAGACGGTCGCATCATCTCAAATCCTGAGGGAGATTGAGAGTTTCTATGGTCAGTTATATTCA
The DNA here is from genome assembly GCA_910589605.1 of Chrysoteuchia culmella. Lineage (NCBI taxonomy): Eukaryota > Metazoa > Arthropoda > Insecta > Lepidoptera > Crambidae > Chrysoteuchia > Chrysoteuchia culmella. Next base: position 4,204,652 of record OU342649.1, read on the forward strand.
CGGAGACACCTGTTGAAAGCAAGGCTAAAGACCCCAGAGCCAAGCTTACCCGACACTTCCCCGAAGATATCCCAGACGGCAGCTTGTACGATTTTAGTACGAGGCTCTCAAGCAACTATAAAAACAACAAGGCGGCGGGTGATGACGGAATTACTGCGGAACTTCTGAGAGCGGGCGGTAAGCCGATACTCAAAAACCTCCAGAAGCTTTTCAATTCCGTCATCGTCGAGGGCAAAACACCGAGAGCATGAAATATAAGCGAGGTGATTTTATTCTTAAAAAGTGACAAGACCCTCTTGAAAGAACTTTAGAGCCCTCTCGTTTCTAAGCCATGTTTACAAGTTGTTTTCCAGAGTTACCACGAATTACGAACGCTCGCAGGCTCGACGACTTCCAACCTCCCGAACAAGCCGGTTTCCGAAAAGGCTTTAGCACTATAGACCACATCCATACGCTGCAGCAGGTTATACTGAAGACCGAGGAGTATAATCTACCACTTTGATTGGCGTTCGTAGACTATGAGAAAGCCATTGATTCGATTGAGACCTGAGCGGTGCTGCAGTCTATTCAGAGGTGCCAGGTGGACTAAAGGTAGGTATATCGAGGTGCAGAGATACATATACTAACATACCACCATATCGGTCCGATTACAAAATCAGAGCAGAAATCCCATCCAACTTCAGTAAGGTGTGAGACAGGGAGACGTCATTTCTCCGAAACTGTTCACAGCTGCGTTCGAGGACATCTTTAAGCTCTTGGACCGGAAAGGATTCAGCATTAACATTAATGACCAGTATCTAACACACCTTCGTTTTGCCGATTATATAGTTCTTATGGCTGAGACCTTGCAGGACCTGAACACAATGCTCGATGAACTCCGTAGTGCTTCCCAAAGATTGGGTCTTAGGATGTACATGGATAAGACGAAAACCATGTCAAATTTCCATGTTGTACCCACTCCAGTTCTCGTTGGGAACCTTGGACAGACAATCCAGTTAGGTAAGTCCAACTGCGAGAAAGAGCGAAGATCCAACTCGGATGGGCAATATTCAGGAAGCTTCGTAAAATCTGCGCGTCCAACTTACCTCAGTGTTTCAAGACGAAAGTCCAATGTGTGTTGCCAGTGATGACTTAAGACAGTGAAACGTGGTAGCTAACTCTGATAAGAGGCCTTCTGATAGGAAGGCTCAAGGTCACCCAGCGTGCAACGGAGAGAGCTACTCCCGCCGTTTCCTTGCGTGATCGAATCAGAAATGACGAAATCCGCAGAAGAACTAAAGTTACTGACATCGTTCGAAGGATTGCTCAGCTGAAGTGGCAGTGGGCTGGATACATAGCGAAGAGAACCGACGGCTGTTGGGGCGGAAAGGTTCTAGAATGGCGACCGCGCAGCGGACGACGCTCCGTAAGTAGGCCACCGACAAGGTGGACCGACAATCTGGTGAAGGTCGCGGGAAGCCGCTAGATGTGGGCAGCACAGGACCTATCGTCGTGGAGATCCTTGGGGGAGGCCTATACCCAACAGTGGGTGTCATGTGGCTGAGACGACGACGACGACGATTATAAAGTAGTAATAGTTATTCTATTTAGTAACATTATAAATATTTGTAATGCTGAAATGAAAATTGACGATTCAAAAATGCTTATTTTAAAGTTTATTTTAAGGTAATTGACAGACAGAGAGACAGCTACTTCGCTTATATGCATGGAAGAAGAGTTAAAAACGGAATCCAAATAACTTATTCACGAATTCTAAAGTAGACCAGAAATTGTTATTTATTTCAGCGTTTCTATTATTGGTTAAACAAACTCTTCGCTGTAATGTAAAAACTGAAAAATAGAGGGAGATATTTTATTATAATAAAGAGAAAATATCCAGTAGGTGCTTTTTGAAAGCAGTTAAAAAAACTAACGAGCATTTTCATAGCCGTAATATAAATGAGTTATAAAAAACCGGCCAAGTGCGAGTCTGACTCGCGCACCGAGGGTTCCGTAAAATATTTTTTATTATACGATGTAACTAAAAATTTACGGTTTTCGCAATTTTTCCTCTATCTGTACTATAAGACGTTACTTCTTACCAAATTTCAAGATTCTAAGTTCATGGGAAGTACCCTGTAAGTTTTGATTCCCGTGCGAGTTTCGAAAATTTCGGCATAAACGGCTGTATCTTTTGATTGCTTTGGCTTAGAAGTTTGATTTTTTCACAGCTCCAAGGGACAGTAGACTTGAGTATTAGATATAAATTTCAGTTTGATACCTCCATGCGTTCCTGAGAAAAACGGTCTTGACAGACGGACGGACGGACGGACGGACAACGAAGTGATCCTATAAGGGTTCTGTTTTTTCCTTTTAAGTTACGGAACCCTAAAAAACTTTTACAACTTATTAAAAGAGTTAGTTTCTTTTGTAAAAATGAAAAGTTTTCATTTGTGCTATAATTGTACCAATAAACAATTTACAACTGCGCAGTTTTGAGTAATTATCATAAAAGAAACGGTATAATAATCTTGTAGTTGTAAAAATGATTAAGTTTGTCGGGTATCTCATTCCCGGTAGTTGTAAAAACTGCTTTAAAGCACGTATGGAGCTGTTTCACAGTCAAATAAATCTGCGTAAATCCTCAAAACTTAATAAACGTCAGTGCCAAAGGCACGGTGTGTAATAACAGCGGATGCTTCTCATAGGTTTAAAAAAATAATTTCCATGAAATTATATATTCCTAGGACATTTAAATAATATTAAAAAAACATAAAAAAGGTGCTGAAGTACCTGATAAATTGCTTTGTTTCAACACTAGATTTTAAACATCAATTATAGCATCGTATCTATGAGTATAATATATTTGCTAAAGTTTCAACATGCAAGTGCTAAATTTCAGTGGTCTCATTCAACATTCCCCCGCATGCATTCAAATTAATACACTTTATTACACGTCTGAACACGCTGAACATTTGAGAGACAGACAACGCTCTGTCCGCAACTTGAACACGTAGAGGGCGCCATATAGGGTACGATCGGTTGTTACGATTCGTCACTTCAGACCGATGAAACAATTAAGCAGGTAACCGAAACGATAAATAGTAAACGATATCGGAAATCGTTACGATCTTTGTTTCTTTTTTTTATGAATGACGGGGAGACTCTTAGCCTTCATCATACCTGATTTTAAGTATTGATAAGGCTGAAGATGGAAGTGAGCCTCTCCCGGAATCCTCAGCCACTGAGGTACAGGCTATCTTATCTCGAACTGTCGGAACACAACAATGCTGAAAACATTGTTGTTATGGCGTCAGGCTTAGATTAGATGGTGGTAGCTAGCTAGGTGGGCTTCCAACAAGTCCTACCACCAACAAAACTGAATACAATATGTACCCCCGTTGGGAATCGAACCCGAACGAATGACTAGTTATTTATTTATTTTTGGAAGGTTAACAGCTTATAAGTACAGAGACATGAATAAGCATTATTACTAACTAAAAGCTCTAAACTAAAATTATAAATCTCAAAACTAAAATTAATATCATCCGCATGTCAAGTTATATCATGTTATATCAAGATCGGTAACGATTTTCTTGATCGCAGGCGATATCGCAACAAAAACCTATGCAATCATTTATTGTGACGATGAATCGGACTGACCAATCGTAACGACGGCTCGTTAGCGTGTGAGCGGCAAATTGGACGATCGGTCCCCACGATATCCTTTCAGATCGGTCGTTACGACGAATCGTTCCGTATATGGACCCGTATATCCTTCCGTATATCCCCTAACAAATGCAAATTCCGATCCTCCTCACACGGGATACTGTTCAAAATCTGTTTATCACGCCATTGATATTGCTACGTTTCTAATTAAACCGCTAAATTCGAGCGTCGACGCGCTAATATAATAAAGCCAGAATAAACCACTCTCAACCGGTTTAATATCAAGAGGGCGGTGGATCGCTCAACTTTTCACCGCGGTCGGGCGCATTACAAAGTACACTCAAGCACATATCGGAATACCAATTTAAAACGTCAACGACCGTAGCACAGGTTTCATAAATTTTTGGGCTAGGAATAGTGACTTTAATGAATACCTTCATATTCACAACAAAAAAAAGGAATGTACATTGTCCACTGACATCTATTATCTCATAGCATAAGCTCCGCTAAGTTTGGACCTAGATTGTGTTGTGTTATTTGTCCTAAATTTTAGAGATTTCAGTATACTCGCTGAAAATTTTCTTCCTTATGTTTAATACTAACAAAAATTTAGTTTGTGGGTTATGCTGGAAGTACCATTGAATATTGACGATCGTTCAGTCAGTCAGTCAATAAAAGAATGAATGGGTGAAGGTTGGCTGAGGAGATATCCCATGTTTTGCTATGATCGACTTAGAGGGAGCGATCCTATCCTCTCCTGTCCTGCGACAAATTAGTTGCATAACCAGTAATCGTTGAAGGAAATTCCGACGTTCTAAACGGTAATCTGTAGTCAACTGTACAACAGGGTGGATTAGCAGCGATGTGCGCACGGCTTTATACGGCGCCTTTGTTTGAGTTATAGTAGTTAACAAGAAGTATCAAATTAGTCGGAGCTGGAGGCCTACCATCAACTCAAATGCGATTCATTTTAGGTTATTTTACGGTAGTAAGAGTGAGGCGCCGCTATACGCACCCTATGGCAGCACCCCACTCACACAACCCAATAAGTAACCTAAAAAAATCGTAAGAGTTGATGGTAAGGCTATTATAAGGTTATTATAAAGTGGTAAAGGGGGGATGCGTACCTCTGTCTTATCTTAATGAAAAGTGCGTAACCGTTAAATAAAGGGTGAATTTCAACGAGCATGTAGAATAGACAAGTTACTTAGATCATCATTACGAAACAAGATCGGCGCCCTTCACTATCGTAGCGAAGGCATCAGACGACTTCTAAACCACTTGACCCTAATGTTCGAAACTCAGTATTTAAACTTTTCTCATTGACATATATATAAAGGTGTACCAAAAATGGTGTCTTTAGCTACTGTAGTTCCTGAGATTGAAACATGCGCACAGACACACAGAGCCAGCACATAAGACTTCTACTATCGTATGCAAAGCATAGTTTAGAAGTGTAAAACGGAGTTTTTACTATGTTTGTAATTTCTTTCGAGTCTGTAAAAAGTTCCATAAACCACAGAACACAGAAACCTCTTTCTTCTTGTTTCTTTCTTTCTGTGCATAAAACAGAATCAGTGTACCACAACAGTAACATCTTAAAGCTAAAACACTAGGAATCACAAATCTACGAGAATAATTATCTATCGACACTAAACTAAGTCTGTCCGTCTGTACTACCTAACTGTGTCACTAACCAATTTTATGAAATTTTCGTCGCAAAAATTTAGAGGTCGCGAAAAGGAAATCCCCGGGAGTATAATGCAAACGATTATCAAAATTGCAGGCAAATTCGTAAGTGGAACGCTTATAATCAACAATAGTAGTAAAAATCAAAAATATTACTAAAATAACAACAAAGAGCTCCAAATCAACTAAGAACTAGAACAAAGACTTCAAAGTCAAAGTCGAAACTTTTTATTTGAAGAAACTTTTAAATAAGTTAGTTTTTTTCATTCCAGCCATTCAGAACATCTTTTAGCTGACAAGAATATCGGCTACAAGAAATTTTATCAGCTTTTTCAGAATTTTGACACTGAAATAACCATTCAATATGTTTTGTAATTAAAAAGTTCCACAAAAAATCATATCTGAGGTTTATGATTTAGTAATTTTTGCATTTTTCACTTATGGTAAATTTTAAATAGAAAAATATTGGAAAAAATTAACTCTGCCACAAGTGAATTCTCAGACGGGAATCAAACCCGCAACCTTTGGAAATACGGTCCGATGCTTTATCGCTGAGCTACCGAGACTTGCGAACCACCGTCGAAATTCTCCAATACTTTTATATTTTTAATACGCTGTAGGCCAGCGTTGTTACATCAATGCTAGGAATATCCTTGCATTCGAAAAAAACATCTTTTCAGGTGTTAAACGATCGATCAAGATGCAACTGCCAATAATTTATGATTTTGTAATTTTTGCATTTTTCAATGCTATTTTTATACTTATGGTAAATTTTAAATAGAAAAATATTGGAAAAAATTAACTCGGCCACAAGTGAATTCTCAGACGGGAATCGAACCCGCGACCTTTGGAAATCCGGTCCAATGCTCTTTCATTGAGAGCATTGGAGCGCATTTCCAAAGGTCGCGGTCATATCTGAGGTTTACAATGTTGTCCAACTATAAACTATGATGAACAAATACCATGACTTTGAGCAATTTAATACTGCACATTTTACGTGGACTCTAGAGACGAGATATTTTAATACTTTCAGCTAAGTTCGAGCATAGAGCGCAAGCTGTAAACTTAAGAATGTTTAGGTGCTTAAATTCCTCAGTAAGTTAGATGCTCATCTTTGTATTTAAACTATACAGAGTTAAATATAGCCCAGTCTTTTTGTCTTGATGTAAGTAGATATATTGGTGTACTTAAAAAGTATTTTATATCAGTCGGTATTCGTCAATAAAACCAACGCCGATGATAAAAATCTTAAAAAATCGACAGAGTTAGTTTTATAGCACTCATAATTTTTATTTTATAAAAACCTCCTTTATCAAGATTTAATTTTGCGAGGAAAGATCTAATCTGTATCTGCATTAAAAACGATCGCGTTTGATTCAGTAGTTTGGTTGTGAAAAGAAAGCAACAAAGGGATAGAGAGTTACCTGAGTGATGGGCAGACAGAAAGAGTTATTTTCGTAATTATTGATTCAATGAAGTACCTACCAATGAATCCAGTGAAGTTCATTCCGAAAATAAATTAAACCCTAGATATTAATTCAAGCTTTAATATTGAAAACATAAAGCCGTAATAATATAAATCACTAAGGTTTAAATTGCAATAGCACGAAAAGTCATATAAAGTGCAGACCGCGTATTCGTTGTAACCCGACCACACTTAACCCTCTACTGCCCACAGAGTTTTTCGGCGGAATCACTAAATCGGGGGCCAAAGTTCCCGCAAAACTAATTTAATTATTTCAACGGCCGTAAGTCAGGACGGGTTGAAGCATAAAGCAGCCCCTACAAATTGAAAAGAGTCGATCGAGCGTATCGCGTTCGTATTATCTAGATTACATATAACAGTTTGGAAAGTAGAACCCTTTTGTTTTAAAGATAAAACCGATTTTCGACTGAATCCATGACCGTTGGAAACGATTCTGACGTGGGTTTACTCGTGAGAAGCAACCTACCTCTCATTCATCATAACGATTGACGTATCTTTTCAAAGAATATTGAAAACAATCACAATATATTTTCAATAAGTATGTATTGCGAAGTGTCGCATCTATTTTTAGCTGTGTGTTTGTGTGTGGGTGTTGTGATTTTTCACAAATAGAAATGTTATTGATTGAAAATTTAAATTCACGGAATCAGGTTAATAGGAAAGGACTGACTTACTTTATTTATCGAAAATTGGATTTCAAGGAATTAATATGGGAAGTAACTAATTACCAGACTTACGCTTCCATTATTGAGCAAGTTTTTTTTTAAATAATAAGATATTTGATGTGGATTAAATTAATTTTGTTAGGAATCTCCACCAAAATTCACACAATGTCTTTGATGGCCACTATATTTCGATATCGTATGATATGTTTTGAAATCCTCAGGCTATATAATGATAAAAAATAGGAACCTCAATAATATTTTACAAATCAAATGTGACTTCAGCTCAAATCTATACCACCAACATTGTATCAAATTGTCGTATTTCGCACGCCGTTATGCAAATACAATTCTATTTCGAGAATAACAAATATTCATTTTCAGTTTCCATGAACATCTATAAATTTTCCAGTGAAATAGTGAACAGTTGAATTACTTACTTTATTAAAATAACTTATGTATTCTTTTTATTTTCATGTAAGTGACTTATGTAAGTCTTTTTTGAAAATAAATTCTTGAAAACCTAAACCAAAAAGACTATTGATATTATCAGTAAGTTTTACTCTTTTATTCTACCTTACTATTTAGAATTTGTGGTCTAGTGGTACAACCACTGGTATCAGACCCAGGGGTCCCGGGTTCGATTCCCAGCGGGGGTATATATTGTATTCGGTTTGGTTGGTGGTAGGACTTGTTGTAAGTCCGCCTGGCTAGCTACCACCATCTTACCTAATCTGACGCCATAACAACAATGTTTTCAGCATTGTTGTGTTCCGGCAGTTAAAGATAAGACAGCCAGTTCCTCAGTGATTGGGGATTCCGGTAGAGGCTCGCATCCACCTTCAGCCTTATCAATACTTAACATCAGGTAAGATGAAAGCTAAGAGTCTCCCCGTACTTCATAAAAAAAAAGAATGATATGAGGTAATATGATATAACAATATTTACTATATTGCTGATTTTGAAGCTCATTACTGTTTTGATAGTCCTGCCTCGCGGGTTTAAAGTGGATTGGTTAACGATTGCATAATACCGACCTAAGTAACCGTCAGCTTAGACTCACATACTCTCTATTCCTCTTATCGTATGAGGATTAGTGGCCACCTCTGGTGTCAGAGATTATCAAGCCGCCTTAAAGGCCTCTGACTTGACTTAACGACTGTTGTTAGATGACAACAGCCGAGACCGATTTATTAAGACACTATACCGAAAGAGTATGTACTTTTTGATAAAAAACTATAGGATGGTTAGAGATGTCACAAATCTGGTAATAAGATATACACTTCTTCATACTTTTATCTAGATTTATAATATACCAGAAACAAGATTTTATGTTTTTTTTAAAGTACGAAAATTTAAGATTATTAGTACATTTAATGGACACCAATATATCGTCACCAGCCATTATTAATGTCCCCACTGCTGAGGCACTGGCCTTCCTTATGGTTGGATAAGAAGGAACGGGCCATGACCCACACGGGTCCAATGCATATTGGTGGGTTTTAACGACTGCAAATGCAGCCGGGACCAACGGCTTAACGTGCCTTCTGAAGCACGGAGGAGCTCAAGATAGTAAAATTTTGGTCACCTATCCCGTGGCCGACCATTGCGAAAATTGCTTAACCTCAACAATCGCAGGCCGAGCGCGCGAACTGCGCCACGGGCACCAATATATAACTATAATTATTTACTACGAAGTGATTTCGTGGTTTTTTAGCTTAATCTGCAAAATAGCACTAGCTCCCGCCCGCGTCCTTTTCTCATTTCTCTCGCTTCAGTCGTATAGCGCCTTAACGTGTCCTCCAAAGCACGGAATCGCTTAGGGTCACCCATCCGATATCAGGCTAAACCGAGCGTTGCTTAACAAATGTGATCGAACACAATCAGTCTGTCAAGCGATACCACGAGCGCTTCAATAATAATACTAATAACACTTAAATAAAGTTACACTGGTGTTCATTTGGTGTAACTATGGATAATAATAATAAATGAATATTTTTTACACTCCCACCAATTAACGTAGCTCCAATGTAAGCACTGTACAGTATCCGGCGATAAATATTGCACATCGACCTTTGGATTTTGTATTTTATACAAAGAATAAAAAGAATTATCAAAAGAAGCACATCATAATTGTTTTAACAGCTCCTAATAGATACCGGACTGTTTGTATTTCGTGCGACAGAGATAACGCTCTACGAAGCCGAAATTAGCCGATTGTCTCTTTCCAAAGGTCGATGTGCAATATTTATCACCGGGTTCTGTAAGACCTTCATCGTACGATGTTATGTATTGATAAGGCTGAAGATGGAAGCGAGCATCTCCCGGAATCCTCAATCACTGAGGAACTGGCTATCTTATCTGTAACTGCCGGAACACAACAATGCTGAAAACATTGTTATTATGGCGTCAGACTTAGATAAGATGGTGGTTAGCCAGGCTGACTTAATACAAGTCCTACCACCGACCAAATCGAATACAATATGCACCCCGCTGGGAATCAAACCCGGGACCCCTGGGTCTGATACCGGTGGTTGTACCACTAGACCACAGAGGCGGTTGATATAAGTATTTATGTGTAGATGTATAGTGTAGATGGATAGGTTGGGTCCTTCCGAAGCAAGGAAGAGTGCGACATAATACATACGAAAATACATCCTACAACCGCCCGATACTATCGGACTTTTATCTCCCTTAAAACAGTATTAACAAAAACATTTATCCAAATTTTAATTAAACAAATTCTCCTCAGCAGCTTAAGCCCCAATCCAAAGTTAACGAAGTCCATTAAAATCGACTTCCCATTGGCATAAATTGCATCTTATTAAGGAGAAACGTGCGTAAAATTAGGTTCATGCCTTGCTGTCACCAGATTTCCACTCGGTTCAATTAGAGTCTCGGTGAGACAATGTAACCCCTGGGGCGGCCGTAGAAAAGCGGAAAATATAAAGGGTTGTGAATATAGAGGAAATGTTCTTGGAGTACATCGAGTACAGAAAAGAGGTCGTACAAAATTTACTCTTAACAATTCGATCTAATTATAACTTTTTAATTTTGCATTTTAGAATGCTATTTTTATGTAATAAATATTTAACAAGAAAATATACTACAAAAAAGCAACTAGTCCCATGTCGTCCTGACGGGATTCGGGATTTCTCTCATTGATGAAGCGACGGTGGCCAACACCGTAGAACGGTGAATATACTAGAAAAATTCGACGTGTCCTCATAGGTCTCTGTAGCATAATTGGTTAGTGCATTGGGCCGGACTCCCAAGGTTCGAATCCCGTCAGGGCGGCATGAGACTAGTTGCTTTTTTCTAGTATATTTTCTTGTTAAATATTTATTACATAAAAATAGCATTGTAAAATGCAAAATTAAAAAGTTATAATTAGATGGCTGTTTCATCTTAATCGATAGTCAAACATCTGTAAAGATGTTTCTTTCGAATGCGAGGATATTTCTCTCATTGATGAAGCGACGGTGGCCAACACCGTAGAACGGTGAATATACTAGAAAAATTCGACGTGTCCTCATAGGTCTCTGTAGCATAATTGGTTAGTGCATTGGGCCGGACTCCCAAGGATGCGGGTTCGAATCCAGTCAGGGCGACATGAGACTAGTTGCTTTTTTCTAGTATATTTTCTTGTTAAATATTTATTACAATTCGATCTAATTTTCTGTATATTGTACATTTTATTGTCATTTATTTTATGGGAGTTCTCAGTACTATATAGCACAGTGTAAGAAAGGGAAATATATAGACTGTGGTACTAGCATAAAGTTGGTTTGCGTTATTTTTCACTATGTCATATTCTGTTAGACAGTTTCGGCAAGTTTCAATAATCTATCCCTAGTAAAGGTAGGGCGTTATTCGTTATTAACTATGTATGGAAGACTTATCTTCGTTAATCGATACATTAGCAACCGCTGTTATTTTTATGATTAAAATAATGTCTAGCAACAAAGCACATCTCTTACTGAGGATACGTTATTGAAACCTACCGTAAGTTTACTTTATTATCTTTAACCATAAAGCCTAATAAAGTTTTCCAACTAAGGTTTTAGTTAAGGATTTCTATTGTGTTGTGTTTAAAAAATAAAGGTATTTTATTTATTTCCAATTATAAACGTTGTTTGTTGTTGTTGTTTCCAACTATTAACTGTAGTAGTTTACAGTCTTAAGATTATTGTGATGATAAAATGATAAGAGCTTATCAAATCCTTTATGCTTCTCTATTCATGTACGTACACCGATTTCAAGGCCTACTCTGAGGTCCTGGGTTCGAATCCCGGTAGGCGCAAATGTTTGAATGATGAATACGAGCATTTTGTATCTGAGTCTTGGATAGAGATAGAGATAGACAGATAAATACTTATATATATGTATAATTATATGTATTGATATCCATTACCCTATTATCCCACAACACAAGCGTTACAGTGCTTACCTTGGGTCTAGGTTAATTGACCTTCTTCTTCTTATCGAGTGAGGATTAGCGGCCACTTCTGGTGTCAGAGTTTATCAAGCCGCCTATAAGGCCTCTGACTTGGCTTAACGACTGTAATCAAATGACAACAACCAGGACCGACGGTTTAACGTGCCCTCCGAAGCACGGAAGCGCTTAGTTATAATGCCACTTTACGATCACCCATCCGAAACCTGACCGGGCCGAACTTTGATTAACAAACTTGATCGAACACGATCAGTCTGTCAAGCGCGGCCATGAGCGTGTGAGGGTAAGAAAAATTTATTTATTTATTCTCCAAATCTACTCGTGTAGTCAGCTGTTCAATCCACACATCCAAGCTGAACATTACATATAAGTGTAATTATAGCACCATTCGCAGAGCATTAGGAGTCGAGTCACGGGAGAGCCCACTCGAATCACACGGCGCATTTACGTCAAACAAATCGCCACGTAATCGAGTTATCCCTACCTTGGTGGGGTAAGGTCGCAAATTGCTCTGGGAGTTTGATCGTAATCCACCTGGTTGCGACGCCGTATTGTCGCATGAAATTGTCGCATGAAATTGTCGCTGAATTTGGCAAGCGAGCATATTGAGAGTTTAAGTCTGTCGATTGTATAAAGCTAAGAGACTGGCGTTTGTATAATGATGGTCTCATTCTGAGTTTGAACAGTTTAGTGACAAGTAAATTGTGTGTTGATTATGAAATCCAGATGTATAAGTATTTGATAGAATCAGGCGTTACTTGGCGGAAATCCATATCTTAGTAGAAAACGAAAAATATGTCGCGTAATTCCGCAAGAAAAAATGCAGATGCAGCCCAGTGACACACCTTGCACCTTCACCGACTACTCTACACGTGTTTCGCCCACACACGGAGCATCCTCAGGAGTTGTTAGACCGTGCCAATCTCAGCACCGAGATGTATAATATCGGATAACCATTGGAAATCGAACACATTCTGAGTTTGTGATTGTCTCCATTGTACAGGAATCGGGAGTTGTCGCATGAAATTGTCGCTGAATTTGGCACGCCAGCATACGCGTTTAAGTCCGTCGTTTGTATAAAGCTAAGAAACTGGCGTTTGTATAAAATGGCCTCGTTCTGAACTGGAAGTAATGAGTGCCTAATTACGTGTCCGTCTTTATGTGTATAATATTGAATAACAATTGGAATTATGTTAAAAGTATAAAAATTATTATCTTAACGATCTAAACTCTTTTTGACATTTACGTCAAACAAATCACTACGTAATCAAGTAAGCCTTGCCTTTGTGGGGTAAGGTCGCAAATTGCTCTGTGAGTTTGATCGTAATCTACCTGGTTGCGACGCCGTATGGCCTCCATTGCAAATATTGTGGCATGAAATTGTCGCTGGGTTTGACATGCGAGCATATTGGGAGTTTGGGCGCCAATTTACCAACCATCGATTAAATAATCCGAACGTAGTTTTAATTATAATTATTTTATTTAAACCAAACTATGTTCGGTCTCTTTAGGACTGACTAAAGACCAACTGAGCAACTGATTAGCCGTCACCATAAACTTTATTTACATGTAATTTTTTACAGGTTGAAGTTGAACGGGCCAATAAGTTTTTAAAACCACGACTATCTAATCAAAAATTGGTGAAGTCGGCACTTCAGCTTCAAACAAACGACCGAAATGCTCGCGACGCCGTATTGCCTCCATTGCTCAGGAATCGGGAGTTGTTGCATGAAGTAGCTGGATTTCGCACGCGAGCATATTAAGAATTTAAAGTAAGTCGATTGTTTAAAGCTGAGGGATTGGCATTTGTATAATGATGGTCTCATTCTGCGTGCGGGAACTGTTTAGTGAGAAGTAAGTGTGTTAATTATTAAAATCAATACTAATATTATAAAGATGAATGGTTTGTTTGTTTGTTTGTTTGCATTGAATAGGCTCCGAAACTACTGACCGGATTTGGATGAAATTTGGTACACAGCCTGGTTATGAACATAGCATACTTTTATCCCGATATTCCCATGGGAACGGGTACCACGCGGGTGAAACCGCGAGCGTATAACATTGAATAAGGATTTGAGTCAATGTGAGTTTAGGATTGTCTCCAATGAACCGGAAGTATAAACCTGTAGATTTTTTGCGCTGGCGTCTAGCTATAGTTATAACTAGCGGTCGCCCGCGGCTCCGCCCGCGTGGATGTCGGTTACCGCTGCAAAAAGCCTACCCAGGAAAGACACGGTCAGCAAAATGATTCCCAGATCAATTCACAGACACCGACAATTTTAAAAGTGGGCATTAAATTTTCTTCCCTGATTTCTTTTGCGCCAAATGAAGTCATTTGTAAAAGACTATTGTATTTACGTATGTTTGTTAAAAAATTACCAGATAATGGATGGTTATTAGTTAAAAGATTTTACGCGCACCTACGTCTTGGTGACGCCTTCGCAACGGGCCGTGCCGTGCAGCAGAAATCGTAATATTTTAATTTCGCCATAACTTCAAAACCAAACGTCCAATTTTAATCATTCAAAAACCAAATATTATCTACATAAACTGTACTTAGTGATGCAATAATTTATTTTGATAAGGATCAATAGCATGAGTAAAATAAACGCGTTTAAATGTAGTCCAAAAATATTCAAGATTTTTAAATAAAAAAATGGTTGTTGCGCCTCACTCGACATAGATAGGTATAGTGTGTCGCGGACTTTTTTGTAGATATTTATAAGATCTACAATTAATTTGAACATTTTATGGTTCTATCTTTTGTAGTTTAGGCAGCGTACACAAAATAAGTAAATTTTCTGGTTGATTTTTTACACCTTGTGTCCGAAAAACCCAAATATCTTACGGAACCCTATTTTTTCCAAAATAAAATATAGCCTATGTTACTCATGGATAATGTAGCTTTCGAATGGTGAAAGAATTTTTAAAATCGGTCCTGTAGTTTTTGAGCCTATTCATTACAACCAAACAAACAAACATACAAACAAAGTTTTCCTCTTTATAATATTAGTGTAGATAATAATGAATCATTCTGAGCAATAAGTAATGACAAGCAAATTATGTGTCTATTAAGTGTATTATTTTATGTGCATATTGATTCAACATTGATAAGTTTAAGGCCCGGGTTATGAGACACAATAGATAAAACATTGTTCTTTGGACACCAGTGTCCTGCTACCGCGTGGTTATATATACTCATGCATGCACACACACACACACTCACACTCGCGCGCGCAAAACAATCTAGCCTTGTTTATTATAAATATAATAAAAATTATGATAAGTTGTTATTAAATTAATAATGTTAAGGAAGAGAGGCGTCTCTTGTTACAGGCATTGTATGCTTAAAACGGGACTCCGGCCACTAATAATTGTAACACAAAACTTTTTATTGAAATAAAATTTATTGTTATTGTTAATTATCTACCTACCGAAAATATGTGCAAGGCAGACAGGCACGTGATCTTTCAAATGTTCAAGTTTTGTATCCATAAAACTTCAGAGGTGTTAATTAAATATCAATATAGCCTAAAAGTTAATATTATTTACAAACTCCAATCTAGCAGTCTATACCCCACATTCTCCACAACAGACGCAATAAACGAAACAAGTGCTTCAAACACCGTTTGGTACTACGGAAAACTAGAAGCTAAGTGAGTTGCAAGGCAGGAAACTTGGGCGAGCCTTATTTTAAGCGGGATTGTTCTGGATACCTTCGGCGATACGACCCAACTTGGTCTGGGCACCCTTTTTGGAACTGCAGTTAAATGATATTTGTGTTCGGGGGTGTTTAAAGTTAGATCGTCTGTGTCTAGCTTTGAACCTATTTACGATCGGTTTAATTTTCTTGGAGACAGATACTGCTTAGTTAGTGATATTGAATTTGAGTGTATATTTTTAGCTATGACTTACTGAGATATATTATTTACTGAGACTTTGGGTGGATTGCAACATCTGACTTTAACGATAAAGGTTTGACGAATTTATAGCTGTTCTTACTCGTATTAAACTGAAGTAAAAAAAATATATATCAAAGCCTAACTCTGTATCAATAAGACACTGCGTTTTGAACTAGTACATAAATTATGTTGCCTTGGAATGTCGACGACACATTTAATGATAGCAACCAATTTCCGTTACTATAGTATAGTAGGTACAATGTGTATGTCCATATATCGGTTGATGAACTAACAAATATTAATAACAATAAAAAAAAAAACAAACAGTTTGCGATTTCTAACCTACTGAAACACTGAACTGACTTTAAGTCGTAAAAAAACCATAACATACGAGTAAGTTTAGGTTAATATTAAGTACAAAATGACGTATTACGAAAGTACTCCATTTTATACCATACATAAAGGAGTGAGTAATTTTATTATGATTCATTGCTTATAAACATAAAATATTGGGCTATAAAAGTTAGATTTTAGCCGATAAGAAAATACTTTCGTGATTGTTATAATTTAACGATCCATAACACAGTTTTACTTACTTGGAATCAATAAGTTTTCTTTGATAAATTTTCCCCGTTTATGTGAAATTGATAAGCTATTAATAATAATAATGATCATGGTTACTTTTAGATGAATATTTTTGGACCTGAGAAGCATTTCACTGTACTGTAAGTGCCATAAGCATAATTTTACAGTAGAGACGATTTTGTGAAAAAATTGATGGTTTATGGACTTCATCCCTGAATAACAATTAAAACCAATGGGTTAATTAAGATTATTTTTTATTTACTTATTAAAAAAACTATTCTAGATGACAGACACTAAGAGATCAACTTATTTGTTTTCCTTACTTAAATTTGAAGTAATTTAAAGAAACTCCGTTACGTACTGTGTTAAGCTTCGGCAAGTTATTACTACCAATAGTAGTGAGTAAAAAAAAAATATATAATCCTTCCAGAGGGTATCAGAAAGGCTCAGACTCTGCGATCCTTTGGTGAGCAAGTCATTACTTTTCTCTTGCTTGAAATTTATTAATATTAGCTAAATATTTCCTCTTCCGGTATTTATTATAATAGTACATAACTATATTATTCACTAACCTCTTTACGCACCCATTCCCCTATATCCTATTATTTATATATATCTTGTGTTCCCAACGTGAACTGGAGTGGGTACAACATGGGAATTTGACATGATTTTCGTCTTATCCATGTTCATCCTAAGACCCACTCTTTGGGAAGCACTATGGAGATCTTCGAGCATTGTGTTCAGGTCCTCCAAAGTCTCAGACATAAGGACTATATCATCAGCAAAACGAAGGCGTGTCAGATACTGGCCATTGATCTTGATGCCGAGTTCTTTCCAGTCCAAAAGCTTAAAGATGTCCTCCAACGCAGCTGTGAACGGTTTCGGAGAAATGACGTCTCCCTGTCTCACTCCTCGCTGCAGTTGGATGGGATTTGTGCTCTGGTTCTGTAATCGGACCGACATGGTGGCATGTTCATATAAGTACCTTAACACCTCGATACACCTATAGTCCACTTGGCACCTCTGGAGAGACTGCAGCACTGCCTAGGTCTCTATCGAATCGAAGGCTTTCTCATAGTCCACAAACGCCAAGCAAAGTGGCAGATTATACTCCTCGGTCTTCTGTATAACCTGCCGCAGCGTATGGATGTGGTCCATGGTGCTAAAGACTTTTCGGAACCCGGCTTGTTCAGGAGGCTGGAAGTCGTCGAACCTGCGAGCCAGACGATTCGTAATGACTCTCGAAAACAACTTATTTGCTGAGTTTCGATGTAAATAATTCCCGCGTTCCTGATGGGATTCAGACAAGAGTGTTTAGCCTATGTGCGCCTGAATTGTCTCATTTTTTAACACGCCTGTACCGCCTCTCTCTTCAACAAAGAACGATTCCCAAGTCGTGGAAGGTTGTTAAATGCAACCAGTGCCAAAAAGGGTAACCGTGCCGGCCGACCCTACCAACTAACCAATTGCAATTACCTAGTAAACCACGACCTACTCAGTGACCAGTCAATACGGCTTTCGCCAAGGTTGTCCAACAGGAGTCCAACGTACGTTACGCACTGCTGGGGCGAGGCTATCGTCTGGGTCTGACACGCTAGCTAATATGCATCAAAGCCGTGACGACTGTTTGTTACATTGTTATACAATTATAAAAATCAGAGTTCTGGCTGATTTTTCGAGCTTACAATTTTATAGCTGGATAGTAAAGGAAAATTATATAAATTGGCTTAAAAACAGAAAACGCAAAAAACGGACTTACAGTGTTCTTCTACTGCTTCTCAGGTCCAGATTTTATCAACTCCTTTTACCGTAAATATTGTTTTAAAGGTTTAATGTACAAGTATTTACTTATCCATCTTATAAAAAAAATCGATGTATGTACCCGGACAAAAAACTTCAATAGGAATTTGTCTCTATATAATAATAAAGTTGGGTATCTTTTTAGTAGGAGCCAAGTTTATTTTTATAATAATAGAAAGACGAAGGCTGATTAAAATATATTGAACTTGTAATGTACGAGTAATTACTTGGTGTCTTTTTATAACTTTTTAATTTTGCATTTTACAATGCTATTTTTATGTGATAAATATTAAACAAGAAAATATACTAGAAAAACTTGGTGTCTGTCACAGTAAATCATACTTACCTAACTTTACACCACAATTGCAAAATTCAAACAAAATTAAACAAACTTTATGGTTTGATATACGAATACCACTATCCAGTTAAATTTTTGGGATGGGTAAAAAATGTTAAAGTCGCGTCAGGACACGTGACCCTGATCGATAATTCGTAATACCGTTTACCGTTGACCTATTTCAAATTACATAAAGTCTCACACTTGAAAGATCTACGTATATTAGTTAATAATAACCATTATATAAAGATCTCTCATTACTACCAACTTTCATATTGATGCCAGGTCAGTTTTAATGGATTTACCTGCCCAATCAAGTTGGTCTCCGTTTTCATCAACTTTTTATGAAGTTGTCAAGATAATAGTGGATTTTGATCGTTATTTTCGTTTAAGCGGTTTTCACTTCTGCCGGCATTTCCTGATACAACCCGTTGTTTTTTTTTTATATAAAAATATAAAGTTTCAGAATAACAATTTTATGATTTGCCTCGAAACTTTTTCTTTTAGAAAAGACCTCTAAAAATACTAAAATTCAAGAATAGTCTCAAATGAGGTTACATATTATGCTATTGGAAATTGGTTTAATAAATCGTAGTTTCGACCGTGTAGTTTCTTTTCTCTCAACACATAGATTGTCAAACCAAATATTCGGAAACTACCAATTTAGCTAGCTACCAATAATAATCTGTACATAGAACACAAAGGCGGATTTCCTTTGGCGATAAAACAGTGACCCAGAACAAAGTGCCGAAAAACAAAACGGTACCAGAATCGGGATCCAATCAACACGGTTGATCCGGCCCTTCCGGTGTTCCGCCACCGGATCGGACACTATTATACGGCAGACACGATGTCTAGTAAAAATCTGTACGAACATTTTTTTAACATAAAAGTTTGGGAGAACAATATTGTTTGTCACAACATTTATTTTGGTTTTATTTAGCCGACAGTATCTTATTGATTTTACGTATTTTACTTTAAAAATATAGACATATATATGTGATTTCGACACAAATTGGCAACTTTACTTACAAGTTGAAAAGAAGCTGGAAAATGCAATAATATTGTAATAGCGCCGACTTAAGACGATCTCCTCCAGTCTTTGACTATAATCTATACCTACGAGCATATTTTTTTGCTCGTAGGTAAGTATAGAAAGTATAAATTTAAAATTAAACGTTTTAACAAACTATTGCCCTTTAACGTTGCACTATTAAATGTGCTTGTAAACGCCTATTTTTTTATTATTTCAATATCATAAATAACCATTATTGGCAAGCGGGTTAGTTGCCATAAAGCAATATTTTAAATTCAACATTTTTAATCTTTTTCAACAGATTTGAAACGCGCTTTTTTAACACAAGACATCTAGAGTGCCCTTCGACACGCCTTAAATCATTAGTCCTAATTTCATCTGGCCCCGTATTTCTTTGGCCTGAAATTCTTAAGAACATTTATTTTGCTAATAACTATTTGCTAATAAAATCCTATAATCAAACCACTAATATTTAGTGTACTAAAATTTATTAACATATATATCTTTTGATAAAACAATTACTATTATAGGTTTGCATAAGTCAGTGACAGAAACGAATCGCCTAAAAACCAACTCCACGCAGTCTTGTATGCCCTACTCCTACAGTGTAATTTAAGCCAGCGCAGGCGCGGAAGGGCGAGGCGGCCCGCGAGCTGAGGAGCAGGTAAAGGTTTTAACACAGGTGAGCGAAAACCATCTGCGCCGACTTGCCTGCTGCATGATTGCTCGCTGAATTGCTTGCTTGCATGCTTGAATGCTTGCTTGCATAATTACTTGCATGCCTACTTGCGTGCTTGCTTGCACGCCTGCTTGCATGCCTGCTTTCATGCCTGCTTGCTTGGATGCCTGCATGCATGCTTGTCATATGAATAATTTAATTCATTGATTTGATATACGGAAATAGTAAGGCGTAAAGTTATTGTACGAATCGTAACGTACTTGTAAACAGTAGTAGGGATGATGAATGGCTATGCTAATGATGAATTTGGGAAGCGAAAATGTAGCGAAAAAAATTAGGCGAAGTGAAAATAGGCTAATATATGTGTAGGCTATAATATGTGTTCCAAAACACATATTATTGGCCTAAAAGTTTTTCGCTAAATTTTCAAATGACCTAAGCCTATTAGGACAAAAAAAATTAGGCGTTCCAATATATACCCCACATTTAGTTTTAAATTGCGTATCATTTTTTGGTGATTTCGTGACCACGGCCCGAACCTTTAAAGGTGTCTAAACGCCGGAAGACCAAAAAGCCTTGAAATTACAAGCAATTTGTCATTTTTTAGTTACAAAACCAACATTTTCATAACTCCAAATACTTAAAGTGTGACAACGAAAGGTCCTGATTCAATAGTGAGTTTAAATGAAACAATCGAGTTTCGTCAGCGCTCATCTCAGTCAATAGATCGCCGTCTATTTGCCGGTAGTCAGCGAAGCAGACAGTTCATTTCATCAATGGGAACAGTCAATAAATGTGTCTAGTACTGAGTTGAACATTTTGCCGGTTCCGGGCTGGAACAAATTGCCTAGAGACTCTTATTCCAACGATCCTCACACTTCGATTCGAATATGGTCAATGGTTGCTGGATGAGTTCGCAAATTACGTGAAACTTGTTAGAATTTATTGCTTACTTTACTGAAATGTTTGCCATGTTGTTGGCTAAATACCAAGTAATGATTTTGAAATACCAAATAAGCGAAATATAATTTTGCTAGTATAAGCAGTACCCAGTGAGTTCTGTGGTAGTTTTTTCTAAATAACATTCAGATTTTGAAAATTTGGATTACCGCATGTACAGTTCATCAGTATCAGCAAATTTAGTGACCTGAACTGCTAAGACATGTGGTTTTTTTATGAACGACGGCGAGACTCTTAGCCTTAGCCTTCATCATACCTGATGTTAAGTATTGATAAGGCTGAAGATGGAAGCGAGCCTCTCCCGGAATCCTCAATCATTGAGAAACTGGCTATCTTATCTCTAACTACAAGGAAAACAACAATGCTTAAAACATTCTTGTTATGGCGTCGGACTTAGATAAGACGGTGGTAGCTGAATGTTTAATTTTCCTTAAAGGATGGATAGGAAGAATGGGCGATGACCCACTACGAGGGCCAAATGCTGACTGGTGGTTGAGTTACCATCAATAATATGAATACACCACATAAATAAGTTACATTATTGAATGATTTCTGAGTACATCGACTTCCATTCAGTGGTTGAGGATTCCGAGAGAGGCACGCTCCTCCTTCGGTCATAGCATTTAACATCAGGTATGATGAAGGCTTAACCTCTCCCCGTTGTTGGTACTATAAAGTCTTTTAAAAACAAAAACCTACAAAAATTTATATTGAACAGGGTGTAGCGATCAAATTCACCGGATCCAATAACCCCGACCCGTTCAGCTGACGAAGTACGCTTGACGTCGAGTCCATTCGTCGACGACCGTTTGTTGCGTTGCGAATTTTCGAAATTCCTTTTTCCACTTTTGGCAGCTAGTATTTTTTTTCGGATTTTAAATTACTGGAAACTGATTAACGAGTAACTAAAGACCTCCAAGAGGTACCTTAGTTGCTTGTGCTAATCGTTTGACCTATAATTAATAGGTTTGGTTGCCTAGATGTACCTAAATCACTTACCTATGCGTTAATAAGTGTATACACTGACTTTAAGAGTAAAAATCAGTGTAAGCCAATATCAAATTAAAATTACTAGCGGCCGCCCGCGGTTTCTCCTGCGTGGTTCGTTCCCGTGTGAATATCAGGTTAAAAATCCTATGTTACTCTCCGTACTTTCAACTATCTGTATGTCAAAAATCAAGTTGATTGGTTGTTTAGTTAAGGCGTGAAGGACTGATAAACAAACAAACACACTTTCGCACTTATAATATTAGTTAAGATTCACACATTCCCTATGAAAAAACATCGAAGATGCAGCTTGAGAGTAAATGTGTACTGATCAGTCATCAACACCTAGATGATTCTACATTTGACATTGGTTGGTTGGTTCCAAAATCCAAGATGGTAGAACTTATTATTTCTTTCATTTTGCAATTCTATTTTTAAGTAATAAATATTAATAAGAAAATAAGCTATGCTCGGCGTCTCCCTGCGTGATCGAATCAGAAATGAGGAGATCCGCAGGAGAACTAAAGTTACTGACATGGCTTGAACGGTTGATCAGCTGAAGTGGCAGTGGGCGGGACATATAGCGAGAAAAACTGATGGGCGTTGGGGCTTAAATGTTCTGGAATGGCGACCACGTACAGGACGACGCTACAACGTCGATCGACAATCTGGTGAAAGTCACAGGAAGCCGCTGGATGCGGGCAGCGCACTGACTGATCGTCGTGGAGATCCTTGGGGGAGGCCTATACCAAGCAGTGGGTGTCATGTGGCCGAGACGACAACGATGAAGAAAATATACTAGCCACGTCAGCCTATAAATAGTCTCGGTACCATAATTGGTAGTGCCATTGTGCCGGATTTCTAAAGGTGCGGGATCGAGTTCCATCTGAGCGACATAAGACCAGTGGTTTTCTTTTCAAGTATATTTTCTTATTTATTCCAAAATGTTATCTGGAATAATGGCTCCCAAACTAGATAGGAACATAATGAAAAACAAAGAATACACCGGCTGAAATAAAACAACTTTTACGGATATCAAACGCGCTATATTTCCACGAACTAAGTTGTAATTGTCCGAATTTTTTGTTTTCTTTTTTTTTTAGGGGTTTTTTATGGTAGTCATCCAGTGACCACGGCAGCTGTAAAGGTGCCGAAACGTCGGGAAAATCAAAAAACCTAAAAAAAAAAAAAAAAAAAAAATACGGACAATTACAACTTAGTTCGTGCAAATATAGCGCGTTTGATATCCGTAAAAGTTGTTTTATTTCAATGAACAGTGCGCGCCAAAACATAAGATGTACGTATAATACACCAGCTGTTAGCCATCCAGTGCAATGCAGTAAAAGTCGATTAACGAATTAGTATTCTAAAACTATTACTACTATTAGTCGATGAACTGGCATCCAGTCACTATTGCTAAGTTTTGTTGTTATGAAAATTTATCCCAACACTTAATACTAAAGATCCAAGATATGGACCGACTAACAACTTAGTTCACAGTTCTCCGTCAGTTCTAGGACAAGTACCAAATATGGGTAGCCCGGGGCGGTCGTGCGTTAACTTGGAATTGTACGTGCCATATCTGGCCAGAGACATGATCGTAGACATAAGTTTTAATGTACTAGTGATATTGAATGGAGCTTGTTACTTTGATGTGCAGTTTGTGAGTAATATTGTGTTTTAGTAAGAATCATCATCATCATCATCATCATCATCATCATCAGCCTGTGGACGTCCACTGCTGGACATAGGCCTCTCCTAGCTCACGCCTATTGTGGCGTTCATAGGAGGCTATTAGCCTACTGCTACCACGCTGGCCAGTAGGGTTGGTAGAGGATTTGTTTCAAGTTTTCCTTCTCTCGCACAGGTAATCAATGCGTCGAGCCTCTTAGTCGCCTCTAACGACATCCCAGGCATGTAAGGGAGTGGTGACACTTGTATTCTTAGGCCGTCACCACATGGCAAAGAAGTAAGAATACAATATAGATATTATTAATTTGTATAAATGTCGCGTACGACTTGTACTAACTAGAATAAGTCTATCAATCCGTTAGTAAGCCAAATCAATCCGTTAGTAAGTTACAGAAATCAATCCGTTAGTAAGTTACAGTTATAGGTGAGTGCTTTATTTTGTTAATTCCCACACAGCTACTAGTTTCATCCATAACTGGGTCAATACAAATCCCAACTACACCATTAGATATACACCTAATATAGTCTAAAACAGCTACAGAACACCCAGTGAACAACTAATCAATTATCTGCCTCCTGAAACTTTATTCCTATAGAATATTGAAAGCCAAGCTACAAATGGAGTTACCGTGTTCGGTATTAAACAAAGTTTATTAATTGAAAATACTCATCAGAGGAACCTATAAAGAGCTTATCAAGCCATCATTCATATTTATTATTATATTAATGAATACTACTCGAGGTTTTGTTAACATACGAGGGCGGGTCAATAAGTCCGTGACTTTTTGAATTTCTGACCTCTTTACTGAAAAAGCAACACTACTCCTGTCAACAAGCATCTGTCAGTTGACTCCTATCAAAATTTGAACTTGCTGCGTCAGTTAGTTTGTTATTGACAGCTATCTTTATCAGACTACTCAGTAATTTAAGGAAAAAATGGAATCGTGTAACTACTTCACAGGAAGGTTTGGCGTCTATCAGCATCGCAATATGGAGGAGTTTTTGCGCCGTTTTGTAACCGTGGACGAAACATGGATATATCACAACACACCAGAGACCAAACAAGAGTCAAAACAGTGGGTTTCTAAGGGTGAATCCGCGCCAAAGAAGGCCAAGGTGGGTTTGTCAGACAATAAAGTTATGGCGACTGTTTTTTGGGATGCACGTGAGATAATCCACATTGACTACCTTCAAATGGGAAGAACAATCAATGGGGAATATTATGCCAACTTATTGGACCGCTTCAATGACGATTTGAAAAAAACTGACCTCATTTGGCCAAGAAAAAAAATTCTTTTCCACCAAGACAATGCAAGGGTGCACACATGTGCAGTTGCCATGGCAAAAATCCATAAATTGGGCTATCCATAATAAAATTGCTCCCTCATCCGCCCTATTCTCCAGATTTGGCTCCGAGTGACTACTTCTTGTTCCCAAACCTGAAGAAATGGCTTGGTGGAAAAAGATTTGACGCCAATGATGAAGTCATCTCGCAAACAAAGGCCTATTTTGAGGACCTCGACAAATCATATTTTTTAGAAGGGATAAAAAAATTGGAGAAGCCTTGGACAAAGTGTATAGCGCTCAAGGGAGACTACGTTGAAAAATAAAATGATTTATTTATCAAAAAATCTGTGTTTTATTCCAAAAGTCACGGACTTATTGACCCGCCCTCGTATGAATGCCGCTTAGAAGTGTGAAAAAATCGATTGTTCATCATCATCATTTCAGCCTATCGCAATCCACTGCTGGACGTAAGCTCCCCCAAGGTGCACCACAAGGCACGATCTACCTTTTATCATTAGGCGCTACCTGCCACCATTCTCAGTCTATCTAGCAGGCGTCCCAGTAACATTACTAATAATTATTAATTTTCCGGTTCAGTATTTATGATTGTCTGATAGTTCGTTTTACCGGCCCCCTAACTGTCTAATTTCAAAATCTATCACAATCCCTTTCAAAGGTATCGTGATCGTGATGGTGATTAATGGAATTGCGTAACTTAAAGTCGCAATCCCTTTCGGAACGAATGATGTTTTAGATGACACTTCACTTGACATTTCTTCATACATTTGAAAGATATTTTCGTGCGTCACTTTGCTTAGACAGTTCAATTTCATTCATTCAATACCTTTCAAAACGCGTCCCGATCACAATCCCTATCAAATGTCGAATAGTGACGCCCTGAAGTATGTAAATATCTTTCAAATGACGAATTGAAAGGGATTGCGATAGATTTTAAAATTAGACAATTAGCCCCCAGGTTTTCAATATCGTACCTACTAACAGATTGTTTTGGCTACGGTCAGTTATATTGTCCATAGTGGAAATGTCAAAACCAAAATTTAACTATCCGCAGCCAAATCAATCCGTTAGTAAGTTACAGAAATCCGGGGTTAAAGGCTATTAAATATTGTATACGAAGGTATACTGAAAATTAAAAAGAATTCTTTTAAATTTTCAGTTCTAATTTTAATGTTGGTATTGCAACAGATCAAACTAATATTGTAAACAAACTGATTTCACCCCAATCAAACCTATTGATTCCTCCTATTCTTCTCATATCCATTTCTTAATAACTAAGCATTCCTTCTACATTACACAAAGATGACAAAGTCCGACTTCGTGTCTCAGACGTTCTTTTCTGCTTTGTGTGTGGAGGGGACAGAAATGGCACAAAGTACGTAAGCTTAAGCAGAGAGATCACTCTCGACAAAGTGCCATTTTTCATACGCACACATTGACATTACGTTTAAAAGCAATCTCAAGCAGTATTCAGTAGCGATTGTCAAAACGAATAAGCGGTATAATTGAACAATAAGAAAACTTTGTTTTATAAGTACATCTAGCGAAAGCTACCTACTACGTGACAATGGCGGAATTATTTGACTACAACATAAAGCAAGCCTTTATAAAGAAGAACTAACAATGAGTTTTAACCAGTGTCAATAAACTTTCATTGACTCGGCTCACAAGTTACTCTCACGCTCCCCTTCTCGGGCGGTACTCGTGAGCCGAGTCGATTTATTTTTTATAAAAATGTATCATCTAAGATAGCATCGAAAATGCCAACTTAAAAAATCATAATCCTGCAGAGTCAATACAGTGCGTGGTAGAATTACCATCACTTGTGAGTCTTTCGAGTTTTTCAGGGATTTAGTATACAGGGAGTTAATCAATCGATTCATTTATTCCATACAATATACATTGTGTTGAATATTATGAATTTTATAGAATTTACATATTACCAATTAAAAATGAATAATTTCATAAATTGCAATGTCAATTCCAATTACAAACTAAATGACAAACAAAAAAAAAATAACAAGTACAATGTCAACTCCAATTAAAAATAAAAGTCGAAAGTAAAAAGAAAAAAAAGTAAAAAAAAAGTGGTCTCTCTGACCTTTACTATTTTGTCGTAATAGGGAGGTGAAAAGAAGTAGTGGGGAGGCTGACGTATAAATTAATCTTTACGAACAATGGATGCCGGTAAGTGGCGGTCCTTTCGGATGGCCTGCATTGTTGTCGGTGAGCGGGCAGTTTACATGTCACAGACTAAATGCGTTTAATTTCGATGGGATACGTCATTATTCTAAATGGTCTTTGTAGCAATGGGAAGTCGTTTTTGTGAATCAGGAATAAATCTTGTCTTTCTGAAACGAGTCGAAATGCACTTGGTTTAAAAATATTTGCTAAGCGTCTGATTTGGTAATACTTTAGAAGGTAAGTTGGAACACCACAGAATCAATACGGAAATGAAAGAGCTTATAAACGGCTTGAAGCCTAGAATAGAAGCAACTTTTATGCATTGCATTGGCTTTGTAGGTATTATGTTTGTTTAACCAAAGTTGACTGTCAGCTTAACAAAATTACATTTTCATTTCTTACACACAATTATTTGAAGTTCCATAGCCTCCTTATATCTAAGGCCAAACAGAAGATGCAGAACCTTAAAATAATAAATATCATATAATTTTTTTACCATTAACTTGTTATAAAAATTGTAACAAATAAGGAAAATAAGCACTGAATAAACTGTACCATGTCTAGGCTGTGGTAGAGTATTTTATTCAATCCAGTAAAGTATAAATGGACGCAATTAAAAAAAATCCATTGGAAATGTTTCGTGTATCATCGTGGAACAGCGTTCGGGATGACTCTTAACTTTGCCATCAGATACTGTCACTTGAGACCAAGTGTAGCTAATAATAAATCATCCCCTTTTCAGGTTGTTTCGACACAAGTATTTGAAATTCAGGTGGTAATTTTTAATTCAAAATATAAAAGACTTCTATCATTTTTTTATTATTTTTCCTTTTTTTCGTAAGTGCTCGTTTATTACGTGGGTAACTACGTCGTAATAAAATAACTAGATTTTATGTAGAATTATTTATGAAAGAAAAGAAAGAAATAAAAATATTTTATTGACATTCACAGCACACAAAAAAAGCATAAAAGAACAAGAAAAAAAATAATTCTCACTACTTAACTACAACAATAAAACAATAACAAACAAAACAAAAAAACAGAAAAACAAAAAGAGTATATAAGTTTCAGTATAAATTATGCGTGTAGTACATAAAACCCTATCTCAGCAATTAGATTTTTGTACATATTTTGTAGAGATCCTTGTTGGATCCTATACCCAGCAGTTGGTGTCATGTGGCTGAGACGACGACAACGACGACATAATTATTCAGTATCGTGTAGTATACAAGTACGTGTCAAAAAAAATAAATTTGTTTTGTTTCAATAACAGAGACATCAGATATCCAATATAATCATAGAAATGAGAAAATATACAGCATTATCTGAAGCATATTATTGCTATGCATTTATTCGTGATCTGCTTTCTGCGATGTGATTTTCACTGCAATAACTACTACATCAACTCTGCTACTGCATTTCTATCGTTGTTTTAGATCAGGCTTTGAATTTGCCAAGATGATTGCTATTTTTATTTGATTTAAAAAATAAGGGGGGCAATCCAACGTAATATTTCTGGAGTGATCAAATCAATTAAAACTAGCTTTCACCCGAAAATTACTTTGAATAATGGGATGTACTGTAATGTAAACTGAAAGTTAAAAAAATACTAATGTAGTTTATGATTTTGTAATTTTTGCATTTTTCAATGCTATTTATTTATACTTATATATTATAAGTACTTATATATAATATTTTTCTATATAAAATTTACCATAAGTATACTAATGTAAGTTTTCAAATTGTCATAACTACTTATTTATTTCATAGAATATTTAAAATTATGTAAATATTTTCGTGTTTCTACAATTCATCTATGTCTGTTATTGTCACTGTATATTGTTTAAAAGGAAAAAGGTGTTTTTTATTTCATTCCATAAAAATCTAGTCCTTTTTTATCGCTCCCATTAGGCTGTCTCTTACAGGCACATATCTATATCGAGATAGATGGTAAAAAGTGTACCTACCTTGCGTGCCAAAAGATTGATCCACGGTCAAAGTTATCCAACCTAAGTCAGTCCGCTTGAGACCATTGCCATAAAAACACGCGTCACTAAGAAACGAAAATGGTTAATTGTGCAGTGCTTTCTTGCAAAAGCTCGTCAATAACATTCACACATCACTAAATCTCGCTTGTGACGTCAGCGTAGGTACGAAACATTCGACACGCTAGGTTCTCATACAGTTTGAAGCGCTCTTTACGTCTATCTCGATATAGGTCTGTACTTTACAGCCCTTGTCGGTTTCCTATTGTAATTATAGTATCATCTATTAACAGGGTATTACCAAAATTATAACATAAATTAGGATCATGATATGAAAATTAATATCCTCATTTTAACGACTTCGCACTAACACACCTCATCACCAAAACAAATTTACTTATACGGACACTATTATGTGTCGTAAAACTTCGTATAACCCGACCAGATCAAAAAGTTAGATTGACGCCAAAATTGCTAGGACAAACTTTACGTAGGAAACTTGTTAGGGTTGTGATTCCGTGCCCGCCAAAACTAACCTTATCTAATTAGTATCGGGAAAGTCACCTTGGATAATATATAAAATTAAGTGTAAGTGATAAACTACATAATTACATCTTTATTATTAATCATAACATAGACATTACCTACTTTTGGCGAAGCAAGAAAATATCTATTCAATTTCAAACTGAACAAAACCTACAGATCTCACAGTAGGCGCAACTATCAAAGACATGTAATTTAGAAATAAAGCACACGATAAAATTTGACAAATTTGGTTTTCTTTATCGAACTGACGATAAAGTGGACGGAGCGCAGACTGACCTCGCGTGTAAAAAACCCGCTACCGCCTACAGTTTTTGTCCGCCTACAGTTTTTGTCCGCCTACAGTTTTGGTCCGCCTACAGTTTTTGTCCGCCTGTCTCCTAAGATGGCTCAAACTGTAGCTTAATTCAATCCCGAGATACTACTTTTTCCGTTCCCTAAAAAGGAGCTCATAAAAATTAATTGGGTAGTCCTCGATATGAGACAGTGATTTTTTTGAAATTTTTGAAATATTAGTAAATCTTAAAAAGATAAAAGATAAAAAGATCTCTCATATCTGCGAAACTACAGGCAAATTCACAATTTCATAAATCGGGGCACTAAACTCGATCAGGATAACATAAACATTTTCAATGTTAAAATCATACCGTAGCGGCTTAATTATGTATAACTTCGAGAATTAATTTAGAATATCTTTAATAAACGTCTTGTGTAATCGTTACCACTATAGTATTTTTGATTCACTCGTCTCGCGAGCGGCGCGCGAGGCGAACGGCGAGGCGATCAGGCAAATAGCGACCTTGAATGTGTAGACATAAGCTCGCTTCTCGCTTTGCCACTCGCGCGCACGCGTTGGGAAACGGTATTACAGGCGATAAGCAAAGCTATGTATACGTTTGCAAGGTCGCTATTTCGGAAGTACGGAAAATACGGAACTCGAATGTTGCACGAAAATCAGTAGAAACCTCGAAACGAGTGAATCAAAATTAGAACTCCTGAGTGATGAGTATTTTTGGAACCTCTTTTCTTTATTCAGTTTATCTCAGGCTTCGGGTTATGAGACACAATAGATATTGCATATTGGTATCTGGACACCGTTACTGCTATTATATGACGAATTTAAATACATTATTATCGATATTAGACATAGAGATTAATTTAAATTTACGTGTCGTTACAGTTAAAAATGCTATTTACAAGACGATAAAGTCTTGTTTACCAACATTATCAAGCGCTTAAAAACAGTCAACACGATACCAATCTAAAAAGATTTTCAAAAATCTCTCTTGTAACATAAAGGATAAGGTCGAATTTAATAAATATCAAAAGCAAAGCTTTATACTTCGTCGACTGTACTAGAAAATATTCAATTACAACTCCAAAGCGCTATCGTAAAGCTAACACGAAAGACTAGACTAATTAAATCCAATATATGCTTAGAAAAGTTTCCGAATTTCTTCACGAGAGCTGTGTTGGTTCGACGACTCAAACAAAGCGAGCGAGCTGAAACTTGTTTCATAACCATTATAGGATTATGTTATAATTCAACGAGACCATGTTTCAGGAGAGCTTATCCTACTTCTACTAATATTATAAATGGGAAAGTTTCGATGTTCGTTACTCATTCACGCGAAGAGTTAAACCGATTTGGATAAAATTACAGCCTGAATTAAAACATGGGATACATTACATATCGATATTCCCAGTGTAATGGGAACCATGCGGGTAAAACCGCGAGCGGTCACTAGTAAGCGGCCATTTAAAAGTTTTCATACTTATCCAATACTATATTATGTTTCGATTATTAAAGAGACAATATCCCAAAAACAAAGCAGACTTCGGACGCCCGACAGTAACAATAGAATCCCATTCACTTCCAAATAAAATAAAAAAGAGAATAAAAGCAAATCGTTCAAAACCGGAATATGACTGTTCAAGGCTTAAATTATTTTTGCCACAACTAGTTTTACAAAAGATAATCTTTTGAATATCAAAACTTGGCCAACACATATAATCTACCATTAATATTGATAAGATGTACAATTGTATTCGGTTTGGTTGGTGGTAGGACCTCTCGTATGTCCGCCTGGCTAGCTACCACTGGCTATCTTATCTTCAACTGCCGGAACACAACAATCCTGAAAACATTGTTGTTATGGCGTCAGACTTAGATAAGATGGTGGAAGCTAGCCAGGCGGACTTACAACCATTCTTACCACCAACCAAACCGAATACAATATGTACCCCCGCTGGGAATCGAACCCGGGACCCCTGGGTCTGATACCGGTGGTTGTACCACTAGACCACAGAGGCGGTTAAAAAGATTTATGCCCGTGTAATCCTTAAGCACGTTTTAATTTTTAACGTTTCTTAAACCCTACTAATTTTTCACTCAAGCTTTCAAGTACATTGAAATTATCTAATGGAAATTGGGAAGTAGGTACATGAAATTTTAATAAGCCTTTAATGTGAAAACACTTCGGGCAGATGTAAGAATAAGGGGCTTGTCCCACCACGCGCCCTTCGATTTGGGGCCATTAAATGTCTCGTAAATTAGAAATATCTCATACTTAATTGTGATGAAGAGATCGTTTATACGTTGCTTTGAAGTGGCGAATGGAAATTAGCGTCACTTAGGTCAAAGTTTTGTTACTTTTGATAACGTTTTTGGGTTGGGTGTGGATATCGCAAATATGGTGGTCGCAAAAATCGTGGTTTTCATAAATATTTATTTTAGGATCACCTCAAAAATGGGTCTCATTCACGCCTTTTTTATTAAAATTGTGGTTCAAACAAAACTTGTTTTAACGAATACTGTAAGAACAAAGCTATGGATTCTCTGCCCAGACAGGAAGTATGTCAAAGTCAAAGTCAAGTCAAAATATTTTTATTCAAATAGGCTTATAGATAAGTGCTTTCGAATCGTCCATTTTTTTTCCTACCAGCCATTCAGGACCTCTTTTAACTGACAAGAAGAACGGCCGCAAGAAACTTATCAGCTTTAACAGAAACAACAACATTTACAAAGAAAACTATTGTTGCCAGACACAAATCTACAGTCTTGAAATTTAAATATAAGAGGAATGAACTATCATGCCAGAATCTCTTATTGTGCCAGTATATGGTTTTACCCAATATTTTACAAAGACCTTTCTTTGCCACTCAGTGTCACATCTATATTCGCGAACAATTTATATCGCAAATACAGTATTCTAGCATTTTCTCACCTCAATTTCCATCTTTTATATGAATTCGATAAACGCTGGCGGGCTTCCAAACCTACTGAACAACCTGATTTTGTATGCGGAATTTTTTTGACGGCAGTTTTGTTCCGACACAGACTGCTGGTCTGATCAAACGTAAGCAGGCCAGATAATATGGCAGGTACGCCTGATTTATAAGTCTTGATTTCAATCTGACGTATTCAGTGGTATTTTGCATTTATATTTGGAAAAGCGATAACAATCGCTTTGCTATATATAGTAGCATCCTGTTTTGTTTTCTATGAAGAAATGTGCGTGCAAGTCTCATAACCTTACTGTTTAGGAAAAAAGAAATTGCTGGTATTGCAATGCAACTTAATGAATACCTATATAAAATTGTGAATAATACAAAAACATTTGCCATCGGAAGTTTCTGTATGTGGTTTGACTTTGCTATCAATTAGTTTATCTATGCTAACAAAACAATACCATGATTGACAGACAACGCACAGCCCAAACGGCTGAACCGATTAAGCTAAAAATTTTCATACATATTTGCATGCAGGATCTTTTAACGATGTAGGCGGGCACTGAGAAACGATTTTTTGATATTCCCACGGGAAAGGGAACGACGGGGGTGAAACCGCGGGCTGCGGCTAGTAGTAAATAAGCCAGAGTACTTTATGGTAAAAGTCAAAATAAAAATGCCCAACCGAAATCATAAATCATTTATTTGCTTTATGCTTATTTTTTGAAAAAAAAAATACATTGTCCGATTATCACAACAATGATGAGAAACCCAATCTCCAAGCTAATGGCGGATTACATATCCCAATAAGGATACGATACGGAGCATTAAAGAGATCGCTCGCTTAGTGGCCGTCTACCTAATTCATCACGTGCTAGCAGAACACCGGAGTCCATAGAACAATGGAATATCTATTGTATCTATCTAACCCGTAGGCTCAGAGTTTAATAATTGGAACTTTTTACCAAGCTGAAGAATAGTTAGGTACGTAATTTGAAATCCATATTCATGAGAGCCGTCTCCCAACAAGATTTAGAACAAAATAAATAAGAAATTGCCCAATTATCCGATCGAAAACCATTAATACGAGATCATATTCAAAGCCTTAGAATAAAACCCGAAAGCCATATCAATGAAGCAATCTACAACCTAATGAGGATTACATGTTCCAATAAGGATACAATTAGAGCGTTAAAGAGATCGCTTGCCCCGCTCGCTTAGTGGCAGTCTGGTTAATAAGTGGAATTTTTTACCAAACTGAAGAATATTTACTGTAAAATCCATGTTCATTAAAGTAACAAGAATAAGAACAAAATAAAAAGTAATTGTCCAATTATCGCAATAATGATCCAAAACCATTGAAACGAGATCATATTCAAAGCCTAAGAATAAAACACAACATCGAAAACAATGAACAATCTTCAAGCTAATGGCGGATTACATATTCCAATAAGGATACGATCGGAGTATTGACGAGATCGCTCGCCCCGCTCGACTCGCTCGCTTAGTGGCCGTCTGCTTAATAAGTGGAACTTTTTACCAAGCCGGAGAACACTTACTGTGAAATCCATATTCATGAGAGCCATCTCCCAGCAAGATACTCCATTGAGCAGTGCTTTATTCAATTAATTGCGATATCGCAGAATGTAACCGGGATGTTCAGCGTTTAGTTCTAAAGGTAAGACTTTTTTATTAAGAGCTTGTAAAGCGAGCTACAGACCTTCAGTTTTAACAGAACAGTTTTAACTGAACAGTGTGACTGTGCAGTTATAACTGACAACCCTAGTGTCTACACACGTTGAGTTTTTTCAGTTGTAATCACTTTTCGCTTGAAGTTACACGTTCACGGAATCACTTCATCTGATTCTTCATCATCAATGGCTTCATCGTATGACGCTGTAGCAATTATTGGACTATTGTGCATTTTGAAAAAAAGAATACAAAGAACGAAGAAAATGTGGTGTAAACATTGGCAATTACAATATACGTATAATAATTTACTGGAATAAAGAACAGTTTTAAATGTACAGTTTTGTCAAATAAAATTTTTATTAGATCGTCAGTTCAACTGCACAGTTCTCAGTTTTGCCTACAGACGCAACGATTTAACTGTACAGTTCAACTGAACAGTTAAAACTGAAGGTCTGTAGCTCGCTTTAGAAGCGAAGATGACACGAGGAGTTCTGTTAAAAGTTGCGTAGGTATATTGACTTTATTTTTTATCATCATAAAATGATAACTAAGGAATTTAATCATAATAACGCCATGAGATTGATATACGTAAATTAGATTAGGACGAAGAAATATTGAATTAAGGCCTCAGTTTTTTATTTTTTCCATTACATAAAATTGTAAGCTCTTTTTTCAACTCATTTTAACCTTTTTTATAACTTAACTTCTCAGGTTCCAAGTTATGAGACACAATAAATATTCCATTGAACTCTGGATACCGGTGTCCGGCTAGCAGATTACAAATTAAACAAAGAAATAAAGACATGACATAAGTTTTATACACGTCCCACTTTTATTCCCAACTTACACAATTTTAGAAGAATCAGAATTAGAAGTTTATCGATTGCGAGTACAGGTGGTAAGAGATTCAACAGCTGTACTAATTTAGTTGCGCTCAGTGAGAGGTGGGCATCTTCCTAAGTTGTCATTTTCCTAAGTGGTCACCTTCCTAAGTGGTCACTATTATCATCGCATTTCTAAGTCTTCACCTTCCTATGTCGTCATCTACCTAAGTCCTAACTTTCCTAAGTCGCCACTTTCCTTTCTTTTCATTTCGTTATCTAGTTATATTCATACTGATAGAATAGATATTGAACGATAAGTACCAGGGCATCATTACCAACTAGGAGTTAATTATACTTAGTTCAAAAGCTGCTGCTATAAAAACTCGGAACATCTAAAAAAATAACTCCTAGTATATAGCTATGCGATGCTGGTACTTTGATTGTATAATTTAATCGATCGTACATACCAAAGAGGAAGGTGACCACTTAGGAAGGTGACCACCTGTCACTGAGCGTTTAATTCAGCCATTAGTTTTATCTCGCATTCTTATCTTATCTATACTTATATTATAAAGCTGAAGAGTTTGTTTGTTTAACCGCGCTAATCTCAGGAACTACTGGACCGATTTAGATCACCACCACGGGCACCACGCGGGTAAAACCGCGAGGATCCGCTAGTCTTACATATATCTTAATATATATAAATCTCCTGTCACGATGTTTGTCCGCGATGGACTCCTAAACTACTTAACCGATTTTAAATTAAATTGGCACACCGTGAGCAGTTTGGTCCAATTTAAGAAATAGGATTGCTCTGATCCCAAAATTGCCCGCCCGGCCTCTAGTAAAATATAAAACATAAAAGTAGTAATTGAAGTACAATGCCAGATCGTATCTTTCTTAGCAAAAGAAAAGCCCCAACAATATAGTCTCATTACCCTATAATCTCGGCTATAGAGGTAGGCCCACATGTTGCAGCCCAGAGTGTCGGACCAAACCACTATTTGTCCCCATTAAACGACGACACGCGACGCCCCATTATGATGTGGCGAGCTTTGTAATAAATTAACGAGTTTTAGAAACAAAAGCTGATATTCCCTACTATTGCTATTACCTATAAGC
This sequence comes from Chrysoteuchia culmella, assembly GCA_910589605.1. Lineage (NCBI taxonomy): Eukaryota > Metazoa > Arthropoda > Insecta > Lepidoptera > Crambidae > Chrysoteuchia > Chrysoteuchia culmella. The sequence continues at coordinate 4,241,457 of OU342649.1, forward strand.
ATTTGGATCGCCATTCGCCACACTACTTATGTTTTGCGAAATAAGAGAGAGATTAAAAATTAGATTTTACTTTTTATTTAGGGGTAGGTAGTATTTAACCGATCGGTTGAAAAACTTTGAACGACAAAAATGCTCGAGTCCCATCTGAGAATTCACTTGTGGCCGAGTTGATTTTTTCCAATATTTTTCTATTTACAATAATTGTAAATAAAAAAATATTGGAAAATATTTCCTATGATAAATTATTTATCATGGGAAATATTTTGTTTGTGATTTAGTGTTTCCAATCAAATGGATTTGGATTAAGAATTAATTTGATAAATAGTAAACAAGAAAATATACTAGAAAAAGCAATTTGTCTCATATTACCTATAAGCATTTGGATCGCCATTCGCCACACTACTTATTTCGCAAAACGCATAGAGGATTAAGATTAGATTTTACTATTTATTTAGGGGTAGTATTTAACCGATCGGTTAAAAAACTTTTTGAGCGACAAAAATGGTTGGTGAGCGACTTAGTCAAACCTATTTATCCGCAACCCAACCTAGATTTTATGCGCTCCATTTAGTATTTTTAGTCGACCGGTTTATTATATTCCTTTATTTAGGCGTCCCAAATAAGTCTTTGACAAGGCTCTGACCGATTCCATTAGACGCAAAAGACACCAGACTTATGGTAGCTTTCTGAATTTCTAAATTGCATTTGTTTTTTTGAATAATTTAGTTTGAGTTCAGTATCGAGAAACCGAGCACTAGGCTTTTTGGAATCGAAGCGACAAGAGTTTTGTCTTTGAAGAAGGTTAATATAGTTCAATATTTCGCGGTGTAAACCTATCAAATTGGGTTTCGTCGTCGTTGTCGTCTCAGCCACATCACACCCACTGCTGGGTATAGGCCTCCCCACAAAAGGGGGGGGGGGGGGGTTTGCCATAATCGTCACGCTTGGCAGGCGGGTTGGCGATCGCAGTATGGCCAAGTTTGTAGGAGACGCTGTTGCCCGTCTCCTGAAGGCTAAATCCCTTAGTCGCCTTTTACGACACCCACGGGATGAGAGTGGGTAGTGCTATTCTAAGCCGACGCTACACAGCTAATTGGGTTTATATTAACTATTTTATTTTTAACTATTATTCTCAAAAATCAATACCCCACCGTATCTTAAACATAAACACGACAAGAGTTTTCTCATTAAATAAGGTTTATAGAATTCAATATTTCGCGATGTAAACCCATCAAATTGGGTTTAACATAAACCCAATTTGATGGAGGAAAAAGAGGAAGGTGACCACTTAGGAAGGTGACCACTTAGGAAAATGACAACTTAGGAAGATGCCCACCTCTCACTGAGCGCAACTAAATTAGTACAGCTGTTGAATCTCTTACCACCTGTACTCGCAATCGATAAACTTCTAATTCTGATTCTTCTAAAATTGTGTAAGTTGGGAATAAAAGTGGGACGTGTATAAAACTTATGTCATGACGACAACGACGACGAAACCCAATTTGATAGGTTTACACCGCGAAATATTGAACTATATTAACCTTCTTCAAAGACAAAACTCTTGTCGCTTCGATTCCAAAAAGCCTAGTGCTCGGTTTCTCGATACTGAACTCAAACTAAATTATTCAAAAAAATAAATGCAATTCAGAAATTCAGAAAGCTACCATAAGTCTGGTGTCTTTTGCGTCTAATGGAATCGGTCAGAGCCTTGTCAAAGACTTATTTGGGACGCCTAAATAAAGGAATATAATAAACCGGTCGACTAAAAATACTAAATGGAGCGCATAAAATCTAGGTTGGGTTGCGGATAAATAGGTTTGACTAAGTCGCTCACCAACCATTTTTGTCGCTCAAAAAGTTTTTTAACCGATCGGTTAAATACTACCCCTAAATAAATAGTAAAATCTAATCTTAATCCTCTATGCGTTTTGCGAAATAAGTAGTGTGGCGAATGGCGATCCAAATGCTTATAGGTAATATGAGACAAATTGCTTTTTCTAGTATATTTTCTTGTTTACTATTTATCAAATTAATTCTTAATCCAAATCCATTTGATTGGAAACACTAAATCACAAACAAAATATTTCCCATGATAAATAATTTATCATAGGAAATATTTTCCAATATTTTTTTATTTACAATTATTGTAAATAGAAAAATATTGGAAAAAATCAACTCGGCCACAAGTGAATTCTCAGATGGGACTCGAGCATTTTTGTCGTTCAAAGTTTTTCAACCGATCGGTTAAATACTACCTACCCCTAAATAAAAAGTAAAATCTAATTTTTAATCTCTCTCTTATTTCGCAAAACATAAGTAGTGTGGCGAATGGCGATCCAAATGCTTATAGGTAATAGCAATAGTAGGGAATATCAGCTTTTGTTTCTAAAACTCGTTAATTTATTACAAAGCTCGCCACATCATAATGGGGCGTCGCGTGTCGTCGTTTAATGGGGACAAATAGTGGTTTGGTCCGACACTCTGGGCTGCAACATGTGGGCCTACCTCTATAGCCGAGATTATAGGGTAATGAGACTATATTGTTGGGGCTTTTCTTTTGCTAAGAAAGATACGATCTGGCATTGTACTTCAATTACTACTTTTATGTTTTATATTTTACTAGAGGCCGGGCGGGCAATTTTGGGATCAGAGCAATCCTATTTCTTAAATTGGACCAAACTGCTCACGGTGTGCCAATTTAATTTAAAATCGGTTAAGTAGTTTAGGAGTCCATCGCGGACAAACATCGTGACAGGAGATTTATATATATTAAGATATATGTAAGACTAGCGGATCCTCGCGGTTTTACCCGCGTGGTGCCCGTGGTGGTGATCTAAATCGGTCCAGTAGTTCCTGAGATTAGCGCGGTTAAACAAACAAACTCTTCAGCTTTATAATATAAGTATAGATAAGATAAGAATGCGAGATAAAACTAATGGCTGAATTAAACGCTCAGTGACAGGTGGTCACCTTCCTAAGTGGTCACCTTCCTCTTTGGTATGTACGATCGATTAAATTATACAATCAAAGTACCAGCATCGCATAGCTATATACTAGGAGTTATTTTTTTAGATGTTCCGAGTTTTTATAGCAGCAGCTTTTGAACTAAGTATAATTAACTCCTAGTTGGTAATGATGCCCTGGTACTTATCGTTCAATATCTATTCTATCAGTATGAATATAACTAGATAACGAAATGAAAAGAAAGGAAAGTGGCGACTTAGGAAAGTTAGGACTTAGGTAGATGACGACATAGGAAGGTGAAGACTTAGAAATGCGATGATAATAGTGACCACTTAGGAAGGTGACCACTTAGGAAAATGACAACTTAGGAAGATGCCCACCTCTCACTGAGCGCAACTAAATTAGTACAGCTGTTGAATCTCTTACCACCTGTACTCGCAATCGATAAACTTCTAATTCTGATTCTTCTAAAATTGTGTAAGTTGGGAATAAAAGTGGGACGTGTATAAAACTTATGTCATGTCTTTATTTCTTTGTTTAATTTGTAATCTGCTAGCCGGACACCGGTATCCAGAGTTCAATGGAATATTTATTGTGTCTCATAACTTGGAACCTGAGAAGTTAAGTTATAAAAAAGGTTAAAATGAGTTGAAAAAAGAGCTTACAATTTTATGTAATGGAAAAAATAAAAAACTGAGGCCTTAATTCAATATTTCTTCGTCCTAATCTAATTTACGTATATCAATCTCATGGCGTTATTATGATTAAATTCCTTAGTTATCATTTTATGATGATAAAAAATAAAGTCAATATACCTACGCAACTTTTAACAGAACTCCTCGTGTCATCTTCGCTTCTAAAGCGAGCTACAGACCTTCAGTTTTAACTGTTCAGTTGAACTGTACAGTTAAATCGTTGCGTCTGTATTATATTTCGCGGTATATTTCGCGGTGTAAACCTATCAAATTGGGTTTCGTCGTCGTTGTCGTCTCAGCCACATCACACCCACTGCTGGGTATAGGCCTCCCCACAAAAGGGGGGGGGGGGGGGGTTTGCCATAATCGTCACGCTTGGCAGGCGGGTTGGCGATCGCAGTATGGCCAAGTTTGTAGGAGACGCTGTTGCCCGTCTCCTGAAGGCTAAATCCCTTAGTCGCCTTTTACGACACCCACGGGATGAGAGTGGGTAGTGCTATTCTAAGCCGACGCTACACAGCTAATTGGGTTTATATTAACTATTTTATTTTTAACTATTATTCTCAAAAATCAATACCCCACCGTATCTTAAACATAAACACGACAAGAGTTTTCTCATTAAATAAGGTTTATAGAATTCAATATTTCGCGATGTAAACCCATCAAATTGGGTTTAACATAAACCCAATTTGATGGGTCAAATCTGTTCTATTTTTATTTTGAACCATTATTTATTCTAAGACATCAATACCCCACCGTCTCCTAAACTTATATACTCACGCCAAACAAACATCGATACTCGAAGATATCATACCTGGAAAGAAGCAAAGGTCATATTTAAATAAAAGGATTCTATTACATAAAGTGCGTTCTCATAGAACGAATAGAGGAAAAATATTCGTCTCCCTCTTTTGAGGATCACTCGTACCAAAACGCTGACATAGGCCCACACGGGTAGATTGAGCCTTGTAGACGGGGCTTAAATATTCTATTTCGGCGATTTCCAAGTGGTTTCGGTGCCGAGGGGGCTTCCACCACAGAATAAATTAAGTACATACAGTACGTTATCTTAGCCTTTTTACTTGATAAAAGTTAATAATTACTATTGCAGCCGCGTGGTACGCAACACGCGATAGAGCTCCCCGCCAACATAGATTAGCCATGAGCCATTAGGACGCAATAAGCCACACGCTTACTTCGTCCAAAACTTTCACAGCGTGCGTAGGTCACCGCGGCGTATTCGAGACTGAGATACTTCCCGAGCTCTCGACGAGACGAGCCGTGTCGGGTATTACTCGCGAACGGACCTTTTGTAGAAAGATAAAATACTGTATGTATCTTTATTCTGTGCTTCCACTATGCCAGGCTGAGGGTATGTATGCAAATGTAGATTTTGTGACGTTAACAAATTCACGGCCTCTTGATTTCGCGTTTTTATGTATGAGGGAAAGGTATGAATGAATACTATGAAGAGGGCGGCAAAAGTTCTTGGAACTTCTCACAACTGTTATTGTTTAACTGTAAAAAAATACTTTGAGTTAGCATTAGATCTTATCGGTAAGAAATATACATACACGTTAGATTTTTGTATTGAGCAAAAATAATTAAGGTAAGGCTTTTTCATAAATTGAATGCTACGCTACTTATTAGCTATGGACGACTGTCAAATGAGTAGTCGCAAGCAATTTTGCTTCAACATAAGTACCTATACGGATAATTTAAAAAAGCAATCTTCAAAACCGTTTCTTATTTTTGTTGTTGTAACATAAATTAGCATACCACTATCTATCACAGATTTTTTAAAAACTACAGTAAAGTGTCTTACGAAAATAACTCTTAAGGCAAAAGCGATAAGAGCGCACTCAAGGTAAACGAATAAAGCTAGATGTCCCGATCTCACATTGATCAAGTCAAGACGACTTGCTTCCTTGCACAAATATCTACGTAATTTATCTACAAGCAGTTGGATCTTACAATCAAAGGTGATATTACAGGTCAAACCAAAAGAGTTCTGCAAAAAACATTCCAAATTACAACCGCCTCTCTCTTGTATCTTTAGTTCTGTGCCTTCACACGGAGACATGTCAGATCCGGTTTTACTCACAATATAATTTGTATGAATGAGTTCAGACGTGGATCCGATTTTAATCGGATCGGATCTGTCGGCTGCTGCAAAATCGGTTCTTCGTGTGAGCGTAGCGGTAGGGTCGGGAGGGATTTTGGTAATGAATTTATAGGCAAAGCTTGATCAACAACTTTTAAACCAAAATAACCTAAAACGTACATACACTGCTTTGTTTAAATACGTAGTTTTTCAACAGGTTGTTTTAAGGAATTTTATGAATCAAAGGTCAAAATCAAGGGAATATTAAAGGCAAAACAAAAGAGGTCTGAAAAAAACATCCGATGTTACAACAGCCTCTCCCTTAAACTCCTAGTTGGGTCTGGAGGGATTTTGGTAATGAATTTATAGTCGAAGGTTATCTCTCGGGAGACCACTGCGCCACTACAGAAATGATAATTTAGGAACTGTACGTTACTCCTCATAACGTCTGGGTATTTTGGGAAGGTTTTGTAAGGTCATTCATTTTGGAGGTATTTGTGTAAATAGTTATATATCTACTAAATGATGAGTTTTTTTTATTTTATGAGAACAGGATAATTTCCATAAAAATCTTTTTTTTAAATGGGAAAAATATTGATATGATTTTGATGAAGAACATTTTTTTTCTAAAATGGAATTGACACAGTAATATGCGGCTTGGTTTGTGGTAGGACTTGGTATTGTAAGTCCACCAGGCTAGCTAAGCTACCACCATCTCTAAGTCTGACGCCCGCCGTAACAACAATGTTTTAGTGTTATTGTGTTCCAGCAGTTAGAGATAAGACAGCCAGTTCCTCAGTGGTTGAGGATTCCGGGTGAGACGCGCTTCCATCTTCAGCCTTATCATTACGTAATATCAGGTATAATAAATAATAATAATAATAAATAAATAAATAAAAGCTTTTATTTTCCCATCACAAACTTACAAAATCTAATTTCATAGGAACATGATGTTACTATTCACAAACCTAAGTGGTTTATATAGTGTTTTTTTGTAAAATATATAGTGTATTTCTGTGTGTGGTAAAAATAAATAGATAGATTACAATATATAGGAGAAAGAGAAAATAATATGCTGTAGCGATGTGTATGAATGTTTTGCTGTGTGTGCGTAGTGTGTGTGAGTGTATGTATATGTGTGTGTGTGTGTGTGTTTGTATGTGTGTGTGTGTGTATGTGTGTGTGTGTGGGAGGGGGGTGGGGGTGTGTATACACAACGTGCGCGAGCGAGTATGTATGCGTTTGTGAAGCTAAATAAAGGGTAAGCGATTCTCCTTTGTTGCTATTACCCTAAATAAAACCTTTTTCAACATTATGTTTACTCTGCGACATAATTAAGCAACTGCAAGGTTACATGAAAAACTTCTTTGCTATTCAAATTCATAGCCAGTTCGACCGTACCCACATACTTTATCAATAAGCGCACAATACACTAGCCGCTACACTTGGCAAAACTTTTAATTGGCACAAATCCCGCACCGAAGGCGTTTTAATTAGGAAATTTCCTATGAACAAGCGGACGGGATATAATTTCTATGCTAATTTCGCTTTTAACTTCGCCTAACGTAGTGGCTTCTACTGAAGATGGATCGGTTTATTTTGCGTTAATGAAGAGGCAATGGACTAGTTTGCAGTGTACTTAGTAGATTGACATCGACTGCCACTTATAACTACATATTTATTACTTTTAAATATAATTTTGATATTGATGAGTCCGTGACGCAGTGGTTCGCGCGCTCGGCCTGCGATTGTTGAGGTTGAGCAAATTTCGCAATGGTCGCTCACGGGATGGGTGACCAAAATTTTTCGATCTTGAGCTCATCCGTGCTTCGGAAGGCACGCTAGTCCCGGCTGCATTTGCAGTCGTTAAAACTCACCAATCCGCATTGGGCCCGCGTGGTGGGTCATGGCCCATTCTCCTTATCCATCCATAAGGAAGGCCAGTGCTCCAGCAGTGGGGACATTAGAAATGACTGATGATGATAATTTTGATTACCATTACCTACTCACCAACTTGTGTGTGGAATATTTAAAGATGTTCCAGTACTTCCTATGTTTTTGAAGTGTTATAAAATGTCGAGTGAGCATCCAACACTGATTGTAATAAAAAAGTCAACTGGTGTTCCTTACTGTTACTGTTACTTATACACACCTATATATATATATATATATATATATATATATATTTATATTTATATATGAATAGAGCTAGTGTAATATTGTAGTAAGCTCCAGTTTTATTTCAAAAATATATATGTCATATCGTAAATAATATGTAATTACGTTACAAAAGAAATGAACAAGAGGCTACAAAGATTCAACATTTTAATACCATTCTTTTTCAAGTGTTGTTAGTTAAGAAGCCGTAGCTCAATTTAGACAGAAAAGGCATCCAGTGGAACACTCTTCTGTTAAATAGGTCAGTGATATTACAGAGATCTCAAACAAGATCTGAATGCAAATGATGAAAAGCCAAGAAGAAATTTACTGCGAAAGAAAATGCATGGAGAAAAACTATTGAAGCTGTTGTATTTGAACATCCACTGCTTTTTATCATTTTGATTTTTTGTTATTGCTATTTTGCGTTCGTGTAATCGTCAACAGAATTCTTCACATAACTTGTTTAGATAAATAATCCGCATATTCTTTATTTGCGTAATCAGTCTGTTCGTGAGCGTGTGACAATACACTTATTTAGGAAAAAAAAATTGGACGATTCGAAAGCACTTATCTATAAGTCTATTTGAATAAAAATCTTTGACTTTGACTTTGACTTTTACAATACTTATTCCAACGGAAATACATGATTAAGGTTTACCTTTAAAAACTGTATTGGACGATGATACACTTTCATGGTATTTACGATTTGGAACAAGACAAACATCTATTTAGAGTAAGTACATACTTTTTTGGTAAATTTTAATTGTGTGCATTCTGCCGAGGTTGTACGTACAGCATTATTGAAATAAGGAGCGATATATAGGTAGGTATTTATACAATAATTCTGAGCCTTATTTGCAAACTACACATGTCAAGAACGTTCTCGACGCGTCACACGTCAATCGCGTACTCGCAAAAGCCGTTTGCGCGTAAATAAATTAGCGTACGTACGGTCAAAAGCAGGTACGGCTTTACATATCTGTCAAATCTCTCCAATCGACTTTGAACTTTCAGACATATGGCATTGAGTTCAGATTTGTCTGTATAAATTTAAAATTTTGTACGAACCTTAGTTGGTGTTGACTGTACATCTGAAATATCGCAGCCGCGTTCCAACCGCCACTATGACGTTTGGTAATTAATCAAATAGTGGATAGTAATCACTGCTGCAAATACAATACACGACAGAGCGTACATTTTGCCGCACGCCCATTATTTTGTCTAACCATTGTGGATCTGACTTTAGGGTGGCCAACATAAGAATGAAACACAGGTGGAATTGAACAATGGTGACATGCGAATCACGTAACAAAAAGGATCCAGAAGAACAGATAGAATATTTGAATTAGCTAGGCTAATCTGTGAGAGTTTTAAAAATATGAATATACTGCTAGCGCAGCCTATTTATCTTCTCTACCATAAGGTTGTCCAATGAACACGTTTTGACAGAGCAATCGTGCGGGATTTGCGGGGCGAGAGGGGCTGAGACCGAGCTTCCATACTCTTGCTCGGGTCAATGACTGTCAAATACTAAGAAAGTCTTGTCAAAAGCGGCATTGCGCGAGGTTTCATGGGCGTAGTGCCACCGTAAATTCCTTAGTTACGCTGTGCTATTAGCGGCCGTTCACCTTTTCACCGGCATGGTTCCCGTCCCGGGAGTATCGGGATAAATTGTAGCCTATGCGTTATTCTGATGTATAAGCTATATTTTTTGTAAAGTTTCATCTAAATCCGTTTAGTAGTTTTTGTGTAAAAGAGTAACAAGTATACATCCTCACAAACTTTCGCATTTTTATTACTAGTATGAAGTAGGATAAATAATCTAGCAAAGCACAGCTCAGCAAAGCTGTACTTTGTACAGTCGCCTTTATACACTTCGACTTATAGGTAGAAGGTAGGTAGAAGTTATGCTATTCAATAAAATAATTTATGGCATAAATACAGGTTGGTTAAATAGGTAAGATAACAAAGAAGCTTAATAGCACGCTAATGTGTACTATTGATTTTGTTTTGTTTAGTTTCCAGTAATTAGGGGTTGCGTAATAAATGAGGTAATAAATTTCGTACCAGTAACTATTGTCAATGCTTTAGTTTAATTCACGGTGTTTTCATTTATTTTGTGTGCCATTAATTGAATTTCGTTCGGGTAATTTTGGTGGCCATTTCCTGGGCGGAAAATCTACCTCTAATATTCCATTATAAAAAAAAATGGCATTACCTGGCAGAAATCCGTACTTAACTATGTTATAGAAATATAGCCTCTAAATGCGTGTCTCGTCAAGACAAAATAAAAATGGGGAAAGTAAATTGTTTTACCAATTAATTTAGTAATATCAGCATCAGCATCTGCGGATACTGTAAAACCCACATCCGCAACAACCCTGGTCTCGATATTACAAGGTTGCCACGCGGGGCATCATCAAATCTGCTTCACAATGTCGATACGTCAAAAGTCTGCCGCCACTAATGATAGGTACACCGAATTCGAAGAATTCAAGTATAGATAGCCTAAAGTCTTCGTTGCGGATTCATATCATGAGGGTATTGTGATATTATCGAGTTTGTCCCTAACAGAGTAGACATGATCCGCGTTCTATTTATATAAATCCAATAAGAAACAAAAGGCATCGCCTTCGCCATTTAAATATTCATTAGTTCGACTTATCTCGTACTATTTTTTTTTATTCACGACGGGGAGACTCTTAGCCTTCATCATACCTGATGTTAAGTATTGATAAGGCTGAAGATGGAAACCACTGAGGAACTGGCTATCTTATCTCTAACTGCCGGAACACAACATTGTTGTTATGGCGTCAGACTTAGATAAGATGGTGGTAGCTAGCCAGGCGGACTCACAACACATACGGGTGGTTGTTACCACTAGACCGCAGAGGCGGTATTTGCCAGGGTCAATTGCAATCCATTCCCATATTGAATGCTGAGCCTGGCTCGAGGTATAATACTTTCTAGACGTCATGACATAGGTACGAACTTGAGCCTAATAACTAAAATATGTACGAAAAACGGTCTAAAATGTACGTGTCATATGTTTTCTAGCGGCAACATGACTATATAACTTTAGTCTAAAATATGTACGAGAAATATACCAAATTGTACGAATCATACTTTCTAGCGGTAATATGACTTTATACGAACTCCAGTTATATTTATATAAATCCAATAAGAAACAAAAGGCATCGCCTTCGTCATTTACATATTCATTAGTCGACTTATCCCGTACTAATCAATTTGTCAGCGTCAATTACAATCAATTCTCGTATTGAATATTGAGCCGGCTTGAGCGCTAATAGCCCGTTAAGCTTCACTTTTCCACTCGCTTATCACTTCGGAGTTTTTCGAATCACTTATTCAATTCTGCTTCGAAACTCTCGAGTTGGTTTAGACTTTCGAAATAAAAGTTCACCATTTTGTGTTCCGGCAGTTCCAGTTCCTCAGTGGTTGAAGATTCTGGGAGAGGCTCGCTACCATCTGCCTTATCTATACTTAACATCAGGTATGATGAAGGTAAAGAGTCTCCACGCCGTGAATAAAAAATAAATATTAATATTACAAAAGTAAATGATCTGCACCTAACCTTTTAATTCACAATACCGTTTTTTATTGTTTACCTATTGGTTAACAACGTTCTAATAATTAAAAAAAACAAAATTTCTAATTGATAGTGAGTCTGCTTTTCCACTTATCTGGACAGATAATACTTTTGTCTTATTATGCGAATGTTATGTAAGTTTAAACGACTTACTTTTTACTCATTTTTCCAAATATCAATATTTCACTCAGGCTTAACGGTAAAAATCGTAGGTATATTTAAAAATAAAAACATATTTTTGAGTATTACATAAAAAAAGCATATTTATCGGTTGTCATTTCTATTGATAAAAACGAAAAACCCAATCCATTTGTCACTCTCACCCAAACAACTATAACGAATGTTGTTCGGCGTATTGTCGGTTTGTTTTGCGCGGGCCATCGGCACAGTCCATTAGCTAGAGCACCATCATTACACGTTTGATGTATCATGCCAGCCGACCAGTTAAATAGACCGAGTGAAACGCATCGTCTAGGTACTACCATGCCATAGTAAAGTATTCTGCAGTAGCCCAAGAAGCGCACATAGCCGCGCTTGAACGACAGATCATATTCGATCACGTTTGTTATGCAAAGTCGGCCCGGCCAGGTATCGCATGGGTGACCGTAAAGTGGCATTATAACTGAGCTCTTCCGTGCTTCGAAGGACACGTTAAAAAGTCGTTAAGCCAAGTCAGAGGCCTTATAGGCGACTTAATAAACTCTGACACCAGAGGTGGCCACTAATTGACACTCGATAAGAAGAAGATTTTTTTGTATTTTTTCTTCTTTTCTACTGTTATTATTTTTAGTTCATAATTTTTGTTTTATTTAGTTAATTACCAATTATGTAGTCACTAAATGTTTGCAAGTTCATAGTCAATGCTGTGCAATCTTGTAACTGGGCATAGATATAAGCTGTATCAACCTTAGATTATTTTCTTTAATGTTTTTCTATCTGTTGCCTGTAAGTTTGCCATAAATAAATAAATAAGAAGAAGTAACCCAAAACAAACAAAAGCCACAACCAACGCAAATTACCTCTTTACCCGCGTGGTTCCTTTTCCGGGTCATGGTCCATCTGAACCCAAAAAAAAAACAACCAAATCCATTCAGCCGTTACGCGTGATTGGGTAAAAGCAAAAAAAAAATCATGTATGCAACATGAAAAAAAAATTTTGTTTTGAAAAAAAAAATGGTTATTGAATCCAAAAAAACATTCTAATCGGTTAAGCTGTTACGTATGATTCAATATCAAGCTAACAAATTTTCCCATGTAGGATTACGATTAGTCATTAAGAAAGAAAGAAGAAAGAAAATAATTAAATTACCGGCATTACCGCCTTTTTGGGTGTCCGGAAGTTTCTCGTATTGGTACCTTTTTTTGTTTTAAGTGACATTTTTATAATAATGAGTAACTCTACTCATTAAAATCAAACATTATTTTGGAAAAAAATACTAATAAAAATATGATATTATTTATATATTTAAAAATGTCATTTATTAAAGAGGTCTTGAAGTTGCGTTTTAGTTTAGCCAACGAAGAACTTCTAAAACACCTCTCACAGTAAAGTCATCAAGTATAAAGTTATACTACTGCTGTTCCGATTATTATATCTGCCATGAAAGTAAAGAGCACGGGTATAAATTGAAGAGCCCTTTTGTTGGCAATAAGAAAAGAAGTTTCCCAAATACTGTAACGTATGAAAGCAGTTTTTGCTAATGAATATTAGGTACTATTGTCCCAGATGAGAATGGATAGATAGTTTTTTTGATAAATGGATTAATCACTAAGTGCTTTATTTTCTACCATTTTTGCCTATACAGGGTATTAAAAGACCCATAACGAAAACGAAAACCACGTATTCTACCCATTGTTACAATCATTTTCTTGTATGGGGACAAATCTGGGAACCTGATAGTTAAGGAGTTATTGAGGATCAAAGTCACTATTTATTTCTAAATATTATCGTTTATAGTTACAAAACCGCAATGAATATCAAAACCAATCAAAGAATCTTTATTCTGGCTAACTACTCGTGCCCTCTAGACACGCATACGTTGTAGCACGCGTTTTTTTTTTTGCGTGTAAAAATAACACCCATTTTTTAAAACGAAAAATAAAAGTCGTTTCCCAGCAATTATTTTCACATATTCTTATTTAGTTAGATGTACACTATGTGTCTTTTAACACCCTGTATAAATGGAATCATCATCGTCATCAGCCTGTGGACGTCCACTGCTGGACATAGGCTTCTCCTAGTTCACGCCTGTTGTGGCGTTCATAGGAGGCTATTAGCCTACTTGCTACCACTCTGGCAATACGGGTTGGTAGATTTATTTCACGTTTTCCTTCTCTCGCAGAGGTGTTCAATGAGTTGAGCCTCTTTTTCGACTCTTACGACATCCCAGGCATGTTAGGGAGTGGTCAAACTTGTATTCTTATGCCGTCATCACACGGCACAAATAAATGGAATAGATGCTGCGTTTCATAGCTAAAATATCATTCAAAAGTAACTCACAAAATACTAGTATTTGTATTATAGGAATTATTATTTATCTTTTTATAAGGGGTCCCTTGAGAGTTTTTAACTTTAATATCTTAATAAAGTTTTAATCCTTCATATTTCTTCTAAAAGATGATATTTTATAGGCTATTACAAGAAGACTAAATTGAAGTCGACAAACGATCGTGTCAAACTTTCAATTACATAAATAAAACTTGTCATTTCTTCTAAACTCGATTCTATCTACTTGTGTTTAAGTTCAGTATTCAAGTAGAACAGAACGCATCGATCGAGCCTAAATTTAAAGCTACCCGCTCCCAGGTAATAATATGTCGTCTGGAAAGTTGTGGCTAAGTCTATCTGATAGATATCGGAGACGTACCACAATTGTGTAAGTACTTAAGTACTTTAATAGAAACGTGAAAGACAAAAGGGGAAAACTTTGAATATTTGCGCCGAACCACTGAACTAATTTTAGATTTTGATATGATACAATTTCTAGAAATTATAAATAATATCAACATCAGCAGTGAAAAGTTAACAGCCGGAGCATTCTATTTGAGTGTTAACGTACGCCTTAGTTGGTTCTGATTATTCTTACCCGAAATAGTTAAGTAACCGATCTATGAATCAGATCAATATTGTTCAACTGTCTGTTGTCCGAGTTGAAAGTATCAAATGTATACTAGATAATAATACTAAAATTAAACCAATAAGATGTTTGGGCTAATTCCCACTTTATTCTATTCAGCAACACAACCCACCGCTAAGTGCGTTCGACTCAGTTTCATAATACCTGAAAGGTTCCGGTTCTATGCGAGTGAAGATCTTTGACGCAAGGCTTCATGAAACATGCCACTCCCTTAAGAGAGCTCACTTAAGGTGACTTCTAATCAACACATTAATGAGAGAGTTGGTGTTGATACGTAAAATAAATACTAATAATAATTGCAATGACTGATTTGGTCATATAATTTCTTTACTGCGCAAGCGCAACTAATCTTTCGCTGTATAGGAATTCTGACCCTATAGATAGGTTCTTAGTACGAGTTTGGAAAAACATATTATTTGATTCATAACGCTTTATTTCTTTATATTCATCATATATTTTTTTACCGATATGGCCAGTGCATCCAATAGTCGTTTATTTATGGTTAATCTCAACTCGTACTGTTACTACTACTCTCACTTACCACTTACTCGTACCTACTATTCACTTTTGCCATAGAACACTTTTTTTTTCTTTTCTTTTTTTTTTTTTTTCTTTTTCTTTTTTTTTTCTTTTTTCGTAATGTTTTTCGAAATATCTATTTAAATGCTTGTCATTGTCATATTTTTAAATGTTTATATTATTATTATTCCAATTTAGTTTTAGTAATGAATTGTAAATTGAATAGCTTTTATGCATAATGAACTAATTTTATATATTTTCAATCAAATCATGGTGATATTGTGTAAAAAAAAACAAACATTATTGTTATTCAAACCAATTATGGGTGCAAGCCTGAAATAAATTATTTTTATTTTATTTTTTTTTATTTATCGATATAGCGTTATTAGTTAAATATTTACGCATACTGTGTCTCCGTAATCGTAATCAACTCGCTAATCATCATATATCCTACTCTCTGGCAGAATGACCACAAGCGAAGATCATCGAGAGATTATTTTGTCACCAAATATAAAGCATTCAGATAGATAGATAAAACGTTTTATTGCACACACAAAGCACATACAGTACATACAGAGCAAAAAAAAGGTAATACTGTTGGCATAAGAGCGAACTCTTCCAAACAACCTTTGGGCATAGGATAAACAAAGAGAGCGAGAGGCAGTGTACCAGTAACAAGCAAAATTAATGTTTTTAAGTATCTAAAGTCAATATAATTTACATGAAACTTACTTATCCATACATTACTAAATAATACTAAAACGCCTATGCGCTATAAAAAAGGACTCCTAAGATACCTGACGACAAATTCGTTGCGACTATCGGAGCTACGAGGGTGGATTGAAAAGTAGTCGGCCTAACCAAGAAAATAAACACATACTATATCAAATATATTTTTATTTTTATACATAATCACCATCAAGTTCAATACACTTTTGCCACCTTACCTTCAAAGCATTTAGACCATTGAAAAAAAAAATTCTTCCTTAGAGTCAAAATATGCGTCTACTGCTGCTTTGACCTCGTCGTTTGTCGAAAATATTTGACCTCCCAAGTGCTTTTTTAGGTTAGGGAACAGAAAAAAGTCTGATGGTGCCAGATCAGGTGAATAAGGCGGATGCGGTAACAGTTCAAAGCCACAGTTGTGGATTTCAGCCATTGATTGCACAGAAGTGTGAACACGAGCGTAATCTTGATGAAACAGGTCTTTTCTCCTGGACGTTTTTCTTTTATTTCCTTTCGTAAATGACGTAGTAAGGTGCAGTAGTAATCAGAGTTTATGGTCTGACCCCTTTCAAGATAATCAACCATAATTACACTCTTCGAGTCCCAGAATAGTGAAGCCATCACCTTATTTGCCGACAAAATCGCCTTACCCTTTTTAGAGGTGGTGAACCAGGTCTTCTCCACTGTTTTGATTGTTGTTTTGTTTCTGGTGTACAGTAATGAACCCATGTTTCGTCCATAGTAACAAAACGATTCAAAAAATCATCGTCATCGGCTTCAAATAACTCCAAACAGTCGCGTGCAATAGTCAATCGCATGCTATTTTTGTTCAACTGAAAACAGTCGCGGAACCCACCTCGCAGACACCTTGTGGAAACTCAACACGTTGACTATGATGTTTTGAGTTCGTTCATAAAAGATGCCTATAGTCTTAGCTATCTCTCTGATTTTTTATCTGCGGTCTCCCATAATTAAATCAAGTATTTTTTAATATTTTCGTCAGGAGTGGACGTCGAAGGCCTCCCAAAGCGGGGTTCGTCTTTCACACTCTCTCTACCACGCTTGTATTTTGATATCCATTTTTTGACGGATGAATATGACAGAGCGGAATCCCATAATGTACTGACTATATCATCATGGATGGCTTTTGATGACAGCCTCTTCTTATGGAGGTACTTAATGACGGCACGCTGCTCGATTTGCTCCATTTGCTGAGATTATGTCCGATTGTTTTGTTAATAAATTTATAAAATCACAACTAAGTATAGCACACCTTTCAAACTTCACACAATTAACTAGTCTGAACTGAACTAAATAATGTGGGTAGAGTTGATTTTTAGAATTGAATGGATCTGTGTTAGGCCGACTACTTTTCAATCCACCCTCGTACAAAAAGAACGCGGAGACTCTGTGGTTTGAGTTTATCCTGCAGAAGCGAACAAACAAAACAAAACAACAACGCCAAGTTAAAGAAATGAAGATGCCCTCGACAAGGACCAAAAATGAAAAGCAAATTATCATAGTCTGACTTGACTCGGTACAACAAGTCGGAGCCCATCCGACTTTTTGAAAACACCACTAATGAGCCACTTTATGCTCTCTGCGCTGTGGAGCGGGGGAATAAAGTTGAGATACAACGAAATATGTCATTCCCCAGTCTGTTTCGTGGAATGCATGCTGTATTAAAATTCGTTTTTTTTCTGTTTTGTTATGGAAGCGAACTTTGAGCCTATCATGGCAAGATAGTGGCAGTGTTTTAGTGAATTGTGCATTAAAATTATTTGAAGTCAATTAAAACTGACTGAAAATAAAACGGATTCAGATTAATCACGAACTTATGTAATGTGACATGTACGAGTATGTATTGTAATGTGGGATCGAACCCACGACCCTATCGCAGTAGGTAGAATTAGTACCGTAATTTTAAAACAAGTAAATATACTAGAAAGAAGCAATTTGTCACATGTCGCCCTGACGGGACTCGAACCCGCATCCTTGGGAATCCGGCCCAATGCACTGACCAATTATGCTACAGAGATCTATGAGAACACGTTGAAGTTCTCTAGTATATTCACGTTTTCTACGGTGTTGGCCACCGTTGTCGTTTCATTTATGAGAGAAATATCATCGCATTCGAAAGAAACATCTTTACAGATGTTTGACTATCGATAAAGATGAAACAGCCATCTATTTTATAACTTTTTAATTTTGCATTTTACAATGATATTTTATGTGATAATTTTTAAACAAGTAAATATACTAGAAAAAAGCAACTTGTCTCATGTCGCCCTGACGGCACTCGAACTTTTTCTAGTATATTTACTTGTTTAAAAATTAATACATAAAAATTAAAAAGTTATAATTAGAATTAGTACCACTTTCCCATCAGGCTTGTCAATACTACACCTAATTCTGTATATTACTAACATCAGCATACACTGTTTATAATCCACAACCAAGGAACACTATAAATCACATTGGGCTTCAAAAGTTACTTCCCGCGACCGTCCAGGGGACAACACGATGTAATCAGCGACCTAATGGTGTCTCGCATTATAAATAAATAAATATAAATATTTCGAACCCTCACACCAATTAACCTAGCCCCAAAGTAAGCACTGGAAGGCTTGTGTTATGGGATACTAGGGTAAGGGATATAAATACATAAACATATATAAGTATTTTTTATAATTTTGTGATTTTTGCATTTTTCAATGCTATTTTTATACTTATGGTAAATTTTAAATAGAAAAATATCGGAAAAAAATATTTTTTTCCGATATTTTACTATTTAAAATTTACCATATATAAGTATTTATGTTTAGAAATATATATATAAACGTCCATGACTCAGGTGCAAATGCTCGTATTCATCATACAAATACTTGTCCCTAACGGGATTCGAACCCGGGACACACTCAGAGTCGGCGACACCTTGAAACCGGTGCATGTGCCACTCTACCACGGAGGTTGTCAAATTATGCGAATATATATCCTCTTTAGATTCACTCGCTTTATGCCACAACGCTCCCTTAAAAAAAACTCTAGTGGGAAGTTCCTCGATTTAGCATCATCAAACAAAACTTTTAACAACCTACAACCAAGGCATACTACAAATAACATATGGCCAAGGAAACGCTTCCCGCGACCGTCCTACCCGCAGCGACCCAAGGTGTCTCGCATTATACGAATAAGAATCCTTTTTGATTCACCCGCTTTTTGACACAACGCTCCCTAAAAAAAACTCTAGTGATCTACAGGGAAGTCCCTCAATTGAACATCATCAAACACTGTTTTACAAACTTCAACCACGGAACACTACAAATAACATATGGCCAAGGAAACGCTTTATGCGACCGTCCAGGGGACAACACGATGTAAGCAGCGACCTAATGGTGTCTCGCATTATGCGAATATAAATCCTCTTTTGATTCACCCCTATTTGGGTCACGGAAGACCCGACGAACGCTCCAAGAATTCTTAGGTTGATTATTTCTGTATACGGCTAGAAAACATATTTTGGTAAAGTGGGATTTAGTTATGTTACCTTCATTTGATAAATATTATGGACCGCAATACAATTAACTAAGACAAAACAACCAAGTTATTTTCAGCGTTAGATGACCGTTAAAAGCATCTTCATCATCGATGGCCTTTGCGTCTATCGCAGACGATTTACAGCAGTGCCACGGAGGCAACTTAAAGTTCTTATTTTTACACTTCTTTTACATCACAATGACATAGAGATAGCGATTTTAGCCGCGATCGCGAAGAGGGCAACTAGGCATCTTCGGCATGTTTCTACCCTTGCTTGTGCATTTGAATTTGAGAACCTCTGTTTAGATCAAATTGGCTAAATATTCCATAATTCCGGACCAAACAATAATTATTGAACTATTGAACCTTGGTCATCGAACGAAACATCATCGTAGTAAGATTTTATAGTATAAGTAACGGCATTTAATATAATAGGTAGTTGGGTATCAAACCCCTGTCCTCATTTTGAGCCATTTTTCCAGATTCCTATTACAGATAAACGGATATGTTATTATGTTTGAAGATTGATGTCTTGTAATAATATGGAATGATCGATGTCTATTCGGGATTTCACCCATGCCAATCACAGAGACATCTGTACGAAAGAGTTATAAATAAATCATTTCATATTTTATACACGTATTTTATACGAAACTAGCGGCCGCCAGCGGTTTCAACCGTGTGGTTCCCATTACCATGGGACTATCGAAAAATCCTTTCTTAGTGCTCGCCTACATCGTTAAAGGATCCTCTATTCAAAATTTCAGCTTAACCAGTTCAGCCGTTTGGGCGGTGCGTTGTCTGACAGTCAGTCGCGGTATTATTTTATTAGTATACTAGCAGATCCTCGCGGTTTTACCCGCGTGGTGCCCGTTCCCGTGGGAATATCTGGATAAAATACAGCCTATGTCACTCGGGAGAAATTAAGCTTTCTAATGGTTTAAGAATTTCCTAAATCGGTCCAGTAGTTCCTGAGATTAGCGCGTTCAAACAAACAAACTCTTCAGTTTTATAATATTAAGTATAGATATAAGTAATACGTATTTGATTGCCTCATAAAAGACATTTGTGTTTTAAATTGAGACTTCAGATATGAATTGTGGTCGCGTCCCACTGTCCTACATATGTTTTTATTGAAAGTATTGAAGATAAATAGTAACAAGTACCATGTATCATCCCTATCTTCAATCCTTAACCTCCAACGTTGATTAAATTTATTGAAACAGCGATTTAACTCGCTAAAATGAGAAATTCTTCTGTCTGTCCATAAACTGAATTTAATAGGGCACTGTCTGAATATTCCGTTCACGAAACGCAATAAAAATTAATTCGACGTCAAACCATTTCAGAGGTAGGAATTGCAAATTAAACAGTTGTTTACATAGCGGAATGGCAAATGGCATTAAAATAGTGTCCGCCCGAAACAAAGAGCATAATATTTTAATTTTATTAATACGTGTGTTAATTTAAAAGAAAAATATGTGCTTAAGGTGGTACGACTTATATACAAACAAACATTACACAATTATTGGTTCATCATACCTTAATAATACAAAAATACATGCGCAACTAACTCGTTTCAGTCATTTGTTTGCGCGAAATAATTAAAATATTGTACATTCATACATAAAACACGAGTAAACTAATATCTTTAAATTTAAATAATTCTACGTATGTGTGTGTGACCCATCGCTTTTATATAGCTTATGTATGAAAGTATTTTTTTTTTATAAATTCGCGCAAACAAATAATTGAAACGAGTTAGTTGCACATGTATTTATGAATTATTAATGTATGATGAACCAATTAATGTGCAATGTTTGTTTGTATGAAAGTCGTACCACCTTAACCCGGCGAGCATGACCCAGGGTATCTCACACCCTGTTACATTTTCGAAGTTGTGTCTTTTTTAAGTTTTTCGTCTGACAACACTAGCGCGCTCAGTAGCTGGAGGGAGGGGCGTGCGGGGCAGGATAGTGGCGTGATCGCAGTGTGGCGCGGGATACCGGCCGTGATATTCGTGCGCAAACCTGTCGAGGGTATGTCACACCCTGCCTCATGCTTGACGTATTTTTTTTTCGTAAAAATTATATTATGAATAGTAATTTGTTTTATTCATTTTAATATTGGTTTTAGTTATTTGTTATGATTTTTGTTTATGGATTAAGTTGTTCGTTCATTTACTTGAGTGTTTTTACTGTTTTTAGTTTTTGGCCAAAATGGATACCGAAAGGGAAGAGGAACGGATCCGTGCTATGCTAGATGAGACAACGACTGATTCTTCAGGCGATGAATCCAGTTCAGAGCAGGAAACTGACCATTGCAGTGAACACGAAGTGGGTTCTGGGACGGAGCAAGAAGGTGATGACTCAGATGCCATTTCATTCAACTCCAGGCAGGAAGGAGCCGTAGTAAATGAATCAGGTAACGACCCTGAAGACGATATACCATTGTCACTGCTCAGACAGAGTGATTCAGCATCTCGGCAAGTAAGTGGTCCTTCTTATACGTCTAAAGATGGTACCAAGTGGTACAAAAATTGTCAGCGTCCAAACGTAAGGCTTCGATCAGAAAACATCGTAACAGAGCATGCTCGAGTAAAGAATACTGCAAGGGATGCTGCTACAGAGTATGAGTGCTGGAATATTTTTGTGACTTCTGACATGCTTCAAGAAATCTTGATTCACACTAATTCCAAAATTCGCCAAAGACAGTGCGATTATGCTAATGCTACAGAAAATCATGATGTGAAAGCTCCATATTACATGCAAGAAACTACTATTAGTGAATTGAAAGCATTTGTTGGCTTACTGTACTTAGCTGGCGTCGTCAAATCTAATCGACAAAGTTTGAAAGATCTTTGGCGAACTGATGGAACTGGTGTTGATATTTTTCGTACCACAATGTCACTGCAGAGATTTCAGTTCCTTCAAAATGCTGTACGTTTTGATGATAAATCGACAAGACAGGAGCGTAAACAAATTGATAATATGGCAGCCTTCAGAAGCATTTTCAACCTGTTTGTTCGATGTTGTCAGAATGCGTACTCTCCAAGTGAATTTCTGACTATTGACGAGATGTTACTAGCATTTAGAGGCCGATGCCTGTTCCGTGTCTACATCCCAAACAAACCGGCTAAGTATGGGTTAAAAATTTTAGCTCTCGTTGATGCAAAAAGCTTCTATGTTTTGAATTTGGAAGTATACGCAGGCAAACAACCGGAAGGACCATATGCAGTCAGTAATAAACCTTTTGACGTAGTGGGGAGACTCATTCAACCAGTTTCACGATCACACCGCAACATAACATTTGATAACTGGTTCACGGGATATGAGCTAATGCTGCATCTCCTAAATGAGCACCGCCTTACGTCAGTTGGAACTGTTAGGAAGAACAAGAGACAGATTCCTGAATCTTTTATTCGAACTGACAGAGAACCAAAAAGTTCACTCTTTGGGTTTCAAAAAGATATTACACTTGTTTCTTATGCGCCAAAGAAGAAGAAGGTAGTTTGTGTTATGTCCACTATGCATCATGATAATGCAATAGATGAATCAACAGGCGAGAAACAAAAACCTGAAATGATAACATTTTACAACTCGACTAAAGCTGGGGTTGATGTGGTAGATGAATTGAGTGCCAGTTATAATGTCAGTCGCAACAGTAAACGGTGGCCTATGACTTTATTCTATGGTGTATTGAACATGGCAGCTATCAATGCTTGCATTATATATCGAGCAAACAAGAATGTCACCATCAAGAGAACAGAATTCATTCGTAATTTGGGCTTATCAATGATTTCCGAACACCTACATTCAAGACAATCAAAAAAGCATATTCCAAGTTACATCATATGTACCCGGACGATATGTTAGATGTCAGGTTTGTCCTTACAAGAAGGACAGAAAAACAAAATATTCATGCCATGCTTGTAACAAGCCCTTATGTTTGGAGCATGCAAAATTCATTTGTGAAAATTGTGCTGATCTTGACACTAGTGATTAGTCATATTTTTTTTGGAAAAAAAAATCATTATATGCTTTTTTACGAAGAGGATCTCATTATCTTTTAATTTCAAGTGAGTTTAATTCCAAAGAATAAAGATTTTTTATTTAATTATAACTTTTTTGGAAGGCTATAAAGATTTGTTACAATGAGTACATAGTTTATGAAAAACTGAAATAAAGAATAATAATTGTATAATTCAAAACTTGTTTTATTTAATTTCATAAGAAAGAACATTATTTCACAAAATAAAAGCAATTTTTTTTATTAAATAACAATAAGAACAAAATTGTGGTACATTAACTTAAGGGTATGTCGCACCCTGCCTCATGCTTGATGTAACTTTATTTCACCTCATGCTCGCCGGGTTAAGTAAGCGCACGTAACTTGAGATAATAGAGAACTAATGGGGCGTTCGCGAATAAACACGCATGGACTTATTATAGATAATGGCAAAGTTTGTTTCCATGCTTTTCAAAATTTTTTTGCACATTAACCACATATCGTTGGACTAAGGCTGAGTTGCACTAATTAACTTTAACAGAATTTTGGTTGTCAAAGCTGTCAAAACCTATACATATTTCCCCGGTTAAAGTCATAGTTATCGTTAAAGTTAGATGGTGCAATACCACACAAATGATTGATAATTGCTTCAAGATATTTAAGACCGACTGGTATTTATAAATATAAGCAAGAACTCTTTAGTCAGGCAACAATAATGTTAAGTTTTTGGTGATAATTTCAAGTCCACTCACGTCTAGACTGTATCAAAATTATGACCAATAATTCAGGTGACTTGCAAATAAACTTGGCATTTAAACGTTGGAGTGATGGAGGAATCCACAAACGGCAACGAGCCCAGTAATTTATAATGCTAATTTATTATTTATCGTAACTGTACAAAGAAACGTATAAATAATCGAAACCGCTAAAAATCAGTTATGTTCCCTTAAGATTTCCAAAATGTCCACACGGACGAAGTCGCGGCCGGAAGCTAGTAAGCAATAATGATCATCCAGACAAACTTTGACACTCCACAACATAGTTTTACTCTCAGTGCGAAGTGGGTCAGAACTCAGATGCTCTGTCGCTTATTTCGTATGTATGGAGTGGCTGACGACGTATTTAAAAGCAGCAACGTTTGACTGACCGCATGGCGAGTGAATACTGAGTCTGCGGGCATGAGATCTGCGACGGGCGGAGCGGAGCGGCGGCGATGTAAACAACGGCATGGCCAGGCGACGACCCTCACGAAAAGGGCGAGAGCGGAACGGAGCGAGCTGGGTTGAAATTCTCGCGCTGAGATTTGGCGAAGCCGACATTTTTCAAACCTAATTTTTTTTATTAAAATGTAAGTAAAATCTGTACTAACTACTGTCAAAGTTCTTTAGTTACAACGATTTTCGACAATTCCATGACGTCGACGATAGTTTCCATTGAATTTTTAATACAGATTTCTGGATTCAAAAAATTTTGAATTCGACATATCTCAGCACGACCGACTGTCACGCCGTCCCGGGGTCTAATAATCTAACGAAAACCGGTTAAGTTTCAGTTTCGTCGCTATTGTGGCTGTCATATAGTATGAAAAGACAGTAATGACAGCAGGAAACTGGTTGCTAGGTGATTTTTTGTCCTTTAATCAGCCTGCTGCTCCCGCAGTCGCTCCGCCCGACGCAGATCTCGTGTCCGCAGACTGACCCTGACTGCTTCTGTTTGGGAATTATTAAAGCTACTATTCCTACAGAATTGCAGTTTGAGGTATGACTGGAAACGAGACTGCGTTCCATTTTCGTTGTAGATTTTGACCTCGCACAATTTGGAATACCAGATTTCTTTTTACTGTGTATTTGGGTGCGAATCTTGATTTACTTCTAAATATTAGCTTTTAGTCAATATCGAAAATATGTTCAATTGTGAAATAACTATATTAAGGATGGTGATGTGGGACTTCTACCTTGTTGAAAATACTATTTTTCTTACTGTTACAAACAATGTTATCATACTAGCGGTTGCCCGCGGTTTCATCCGGGTGGCTCCCGTTCCCGTGGGAATATCGGGATATATGCTATCTGTATGCCAAATTTTATCCAAATCGGTACAGTATTTTTTGCGTGAAAGAGTAACAAACAAACAAAATTACATACGTATTTATAATATTAGTAGGATAGGATGAGTAGGATTATGGTAGCTATTTCTAACAACTCTATTTTTTTTATTTCAAACAGTAATACGTATAGTATAGATAAAAGAAAAAAAATCTCTACGAGAATCGCAGGAAAAGGACGCACTTACTCATAAGGTGGTAAAGAACTAATAAACATGACACAAAACTTACCCCGCCACAACTGGTCAAGACTAGCACGTGATCATAAAACTTGCACCCTCACCGAGATTTAAATTTCACCCACATTTTCGTTGGAAAAATTTCCCAGGAGTAATTTAGCTAATTAGCTTAACAAACAGGCCAAATTTAATGGTGCGGGTATGGCTCAAAGGACTGTCCTCTAAATTATTTACATACCGGAGGGAGCATCTTCCCTCATCCCGAAAAGGAGTCCGTTGTTTGGTTTCGCCTTTTAGAAAGAAGGTTGTTTTGTTTATTATTTTTTCTTAAATAAAAACAGAATGTTTTGCCTCAAAAGGAGTAGGTTTGCTGGCGTCGTCGAGTTATATCTTTTCAGCGTCTGAGTGCGAGACAAATTAAAGGGAAGTCCTATGTCAGTGTGACCACGCTACAGGTGGATAAGCGGACGAGTCCGTAAGTCATTTGCGTCGGTAGACACGCAACACGCCATATTTCATGCCAGATTCCATTTGGACGCAATTATTTTGCAGAGTGGAATTAAATTATGTAGCGGGTTAACCCGACCACTCTAATTATGCCAAAAAGACGGCTTCTTGGAAATGACGAATTGATTTAATTTGTGTTAATTCAGTTTCAAGCATTACGTTTTAATTACACGACTAACTTTACTAGTAGTTAGTACTTAAACTAGTAGGTTCCTTGTAGTACAATATACTTAGAAATCATTTTGAAACGAAATACACGAAAAGAAAAGACTGATTGATACATTAGCTAAATCAGCAAATTACAAAAACTGTGAGACAAAATTTAAATTATCCTGCAAACTGGCTTTCAAAACATAAAAAAACTCTTATGATTCGTTTACAGCAGTGTGACAATTATTGATGTGTGACAGTATTGGTTTGTCCGCACACTGAGAACTTTCAATAATGTGAAAATCTGTGATTCTCTTGAATAACCAATCTTCTATTTTTTTTTGCATTTATATCCCATGCAATATCCAGTGCATGGCCACCGCTACCCAGCGAGGCGGCGAAGGACTTGCAGTCTCTCCCATTCATTGTGATGATTGCTGCGCTCTCGTTATTGCTATACACCGTAGACTTTACACTCGACATACCTTCAAAGCTACAAAAGGAATACTGGGAGAAGATACCAGATGTAAGCGTTTGTGATTTCCCACGATTTAGTTTTCAAATTTGATAAAAGATAAACATAAAATAAAAAAAACCTATTAGGAGACAATGAAAGCTTTCTGCAACTTATCAACTTATCTTAGCGTATCATTGAGTCTTTAATAAAAAACTTTTTATAAAAAAATTAAAACCGACTTCAAACTTCGGTTTTAATTTTTTTTTAAAGTTTTTTATTTCACAATTTTTAAAGGTAGAACAGGTCTCGTACCTACGCTAATAACCTTATGTCAACTCCTCATTACGTTTTACAAAGCTGCTTTTCCCGGTGCAGGGACGTTACTTATTGAGGGTTTATGGCCTATAGGTATGTTGGCGAGGACTATTTAACAAAAAAGTTTCATCAAAATCCGCTCAGTAGTTATTGCGTGAAACTTCAGCTCGAACAAGAATCTAACAAATACCTGGATGATATAATTGTTTCATGACTTCCATGACATTAGGCCCCATATCTGCGAAGATTATCATCGGCTCTCAATAAGACTTATATGGGACCAAATTGACAGTGTACCCGATCGAACAAAAAACTAACTATTAAAATCGGATCACCAACACCGGAGTAATCGGTATACATACATCGGACAAAAAAAAAAAACGGGTTGAATTGAGTACCTCCCTCCTTTTTTGTTGAAGTCGGTAAAAAGAAAAAGAAATAAGTAATAAAAAATTGAAAAACTATTTTTTTGCCAGCCATTTTTGTCCCTTGTAATACCAAGATGCATGGCCAGTGCTACCCAGCGAGGCGGCGAAGGACTCGCATTCAGTCTTTCCCATTCATTGTGATGATTGCTGCGCTCTCATTATTGCTATACACCAACGACTTTTTACTTGACATACCTTCAAAGCTACATAGTGCAAGACTGGGGGGAAGAAGATTCTAGAACTGAGCGCTTGTGATTTTGTAAATTTGTGGTGTTTTATTTATAAGTGCAATGTTAACTCTTCCAAAGAGAAGTGTTACCAACAAGCTGGCTGGTAGAGAATGTTGAACAATCGTTGTTTCTTGATGTAATACGTATATGAAGCCAAAGAGAACACAATCAATTGTACAAAAACGTTATTTCAATAAAGTAAAATACCAAAAGTTAGGTTCTATAAACAATTTGATTTGCAACAGCTACTAGTAAGTTTCATCGTGTACTTATGTCATGGCTACTAAATAACGGGTTTTTTTTTCAGATACGACGATGACGATGTATCGACGACGAAGACGATGTATTTAGAAAACATTCAGTCACCGAACGTTCGTTGTGAAAAATGAACACGCGAATCAACTCGCAATTAATAACATCAAATTATTTGACGACCTGTTTAGTGCTGGGGTACTAAGCCCATCTTCTGCTCCAGAGGTCCCGGCTTCGATCCCCGGACAAGACAAATATTTGTGTGCATGGACATGTCTATTTGTCTTGCTCTGGGTATTTAATATGTATATTGTGTATGTATTTAAAAAAAGTATATAAGTATGTTTATCCGTTATTTAGTATTCTTAGCACAAGTTCTTGATGAAACTTAACGTGGGCTAGATAATTGGTGTGTTTGTATGCAATCATTTATTTTATTTATTTTAAATTACAGAAGTCTCTAGGCAAATACACTTCTATTATATGAAGTTGTTAATGCCCAATAATATCGTTTTATAGTTTAAGGATCATGTTCCATTGTGGTTAAGTAATTTAACCGACTATCGTACACTAATAAAATGTTTCAGAAATAAATTATGAAGTTAAATTAAGTGGGATAATAGTTGATACATCAAAGGAAGGGTTAACTATTCCTGTTGGCAAAACTCTGTTATTACTTCCAAACTTACTTAGCCGGGAGGATTCCCGCTTTAGATAAGGGATCTAATGTTGATGTACTTGTGTGTGCAAACAGATCATATCGCAAAGAAGATACTGAATAATATTATCTTCAAACTGCATGATACTGGTATTACGAATTTACTCTCAAATGTACTTGATATTTGTTAAATTTGTTACGTAGCTATTTTATAAAAGAAAATAACTATCTCTAGATTTCATAGTTTTGTTGCCATATTTACAGTTTGAATATTCAAGCGTTACCGTAGCCGCTTCCGTAGCAGTATTCGTAGCAAGAGGCTACACGTGCTACGAGGGCAACGGTAAGTAAAAAAGCAGGCGCCTGAGAACAATTTGGATTTTTCTTTATTAAAATTTATTATATAATTATGAAAAAATTGTAAATGCATAATTTAAAAATCATAAATCCGTAAATAATGTAAAATATAACAAAAACAAACAAAACGAAACTGTTGTGAAATTTTTCAAAAGTGGATTTTCATCATCATCGTTATAAGATTCATAAGAAGCTTGAATGTACCCACTACTGGGACTCAGACGTTCCTAATGGATAAACAAGAAGAATTGGCCATTGGCCACAACACGCAAGCCAAACGCGAGTTTGAGGACGTTACCGACTTCAAATGTACCAAGAACTTTACGTTAAAAGCATGGAGGAGCTAAAATAAAAGAATAAAAAAAATATAAAATTTTATACAATCACACCAAATATCTAGCCCAAGGCAAGTTTCACGAAGAACTGGTGTTATGGATCGGACAAACATACTTAAATACATACATAATATACATATAATAAACACCCAGACCAATACAAAGAAAAATTTTTATTCGCACAAATATTTGTCTTGTCCGGGGATCGAACTCGAAACTTCTGGCGCAGAAGGCGGGTAAAGTACCCCTGCGCCAAACACTGCGACAAACAGGTCGAAAAATAAGCTAAGATAATACATTTTGGGCGCTCATAGGAATGGCGAATTGGTACCATACCTGTCAGCGACCGTTACGAAACTGGTTAAACTCAATCACAGACTGAAGGCCTAACCACTGCGTCGTATATTATTGTATAACTTTCGATACACCTAATTAAGTCCCAAGCCTAAGAATAGTCAAAGTCAAAGAATATTGTAATGCAATCATGACAATAGTCAAAGAACATTGTAATGCTCCACACTCATGCAATCAAAATTTCCACGTTCAGAGGAACGTTGCATGGAAAACGAAACCTTTTTCCTCATTCACTGAATTCATATTCCCGACGCAAACCCTCGATTCCGATCCGAGTGACATCAAAGAACGTCTCACGGAGGACCTTTTTAGTCGAGAAAATGTGAAGAACTGTACGCAAATAAAGGGCGAGAGTCAAAAGAGAAACGCACGCTCGACTTCTCTAGTGTTCGCGTGGTAGGCACCTTTTCAGAAATAAATCTTTTTGTGATGAGGAGCCTGCCTGCTAAAAATATGACTTTTTACTGCATTACCGTTTGGGTGTGAGGGTCATGATAAATGGCCTTTCGCGAGAAACCAGTGTACACAAGCTTTGTTCTACAATAATGTGTACCTTTCTTTTTGTTACTACAGCTGCTTACTTTACTACTACCGTAATCAGTAGGCCTAGCACGAATAACTTTCAAGTAAGTATCGAGGAAGTAATGTAAAAAAATGCATGAGATATTGAGCAGCGTTCCTACCTGACATTACGTGTTCGATACTTGCTCGATACTATTTCGACAGTTGTTCGTGCTAACTCTTCAGAGAATGGACTAAATCATTGTTAAAAATTAAGTGCTAACATAGAACTTAAGGCTTTACTAACAAAGGAAGGATCATGTTGTCCATTTCAATAAAAAAAAAACGTAACTTGAAAACAAACTTAATAAATTCATCCTGCTCGAAGGACCAAAAATTAAATTTGGGTTTTTATCTCAGAAAAAAAGTCTCAATAATGTTTTGTCAAATTTACCCAGAACTAAACATTCGTTTACAAATTACGGGACAGAACAGTAGTCCATTTATTCAACCTAATGCGGACAAAACATTTTCGGCAAACCACAACTTGTAGTAAGAGCAACTAACTAACAACTTAACGGGCCCTCAGTCTCTAAGGCTACTTTGACTTAATCAGAGCTTATGCAAGAACGGCACTTTCGTCACATAAATAATTCAAGTCTATAAATAAACCAAAGAATTTGTTTACACTCAGACAAGATACCTACCCAAATTGCACTAAAATATCGTACTAATGGATAAATGGATATCACTTCAAAAAATAGGTAAAATATCGTGTGTGAATTTTTACAATCATAAATAATTACTTTAAAAATAAAACATAAGCAAAAAGATTCACAAATCAAATTTAGTGTCTTTAAATCACTTATGATTAACTACTTAAAAATACACTACTACCAAAACTACTTAAAGTGCATTGGGCCGGATTCAAAAGGATGCGGGTTCGAATCCCGTCATGAGACAAGTTTGTTTTTTTCTAGTATATTTTCTTTTTTATTATTTATCACATAAAATAGCATTGTAAAATGCAAAATTAAAAAGTTATACTTAAAAGTACATTACCAAAAAATGTTCACGAAGTGAAACGTCCAATGAATAACTCTTATCAAAGTGAAAATCAAATGTATGAACTTTAGTAAAATTAGGACACTCATTAGCATTACAAAGCTAAGCATCAGGTTTCGCTCAAAGAACTGAGTATGCACTTTTTTAAATATTTCACTTCAGAGAATAATACGTAAGTAATGAATCGTGTCCACCATCTATAGTGGTAACAACCACCGGTATCAGACCCAGAGGTCCCGGGTCCGATTCCCAGCGGGGGTACATATTGTATTCGGTTTGGTTGGTGGTAGGACTTGTTGTTAGTCCGAAAAGCTAGCTACCACCATCTTACACCATCAACAATGTTTTCAGAATTGTTTTGTTCCGGCAGTTAGTGATAAGGTAGCCAGTTCCTCAGTGTTTGAGGATTCCGGGAGAGGTTCGCTTCTACCTTCAGCATTATTAATACTTAACATCAGGTATGATGCAGACTGAGTCATCCCGCTGTACTTAAACAAATAAATTATACTTGCTTCATGAAAAATGTTGATGAATATCTTGCTTCACGGATAACTGTCCATTTTAGACATATTCTTTATCCTTTTCTGATACCTATCTTTAGTTTAGTAGCGCGCTAATCTAAGATACTTTGACTAAAAATCACATTGTTTTTTAATAAAATAGTTTGGTCACTAACAAAAAAGAACTAATGCTCATATAAAAAAAAAATCTTTCCTACTAAATTATTTAAATTAAATACCAAAGTATTTCCTCCGTTTTATGACTTACGTAGGTAGTTTTTTTTTATTATGTTACTTTTAACCAACTACCTGTTTAGCCTAGCCTAAAACAAACACTAACGCCGAGGTACCGTCTAGCAGACGTATTTTTTTTAGGCGTGTATAATAGTTAAAAATATATTCACTGGTCCGATTCATTTAAAACTCTTATTAATTGGTAACTTTAATGTTTCAGGTAATGTATTTTCGGTTGTAAATAATAATAGTTCCAATTGAAAACTACAAAACGTTTATATTTGGCATCAACAAATCTACATTAGAAATTTTAGGAACTTACATCTGGATTCAAATTTTTTATAATAATAATAAATTCAACAAATGAACTTAAAATATCCTTAATTCAAGATATATTTATATTAAAGATAAAAAAATTTAAGATAAAAAATATTGATAATACTTGGATTCCTATAATTTTTTGGGGTCGACGATCGGGCATATCAGTAGAACCAATGACGCGTTATATACTGAGCAGCAATACAAACAGATTTCTTGATTCAAAGTTCTTTTTTACTTTCATTGGCTTATAGACGATATGTAAGCAAAATTAAAATGATTAGCAGATAGTTTTCGCGCCTTATAGGTATTATACTTTCTTTAGGTTAAAAATTCAGTTAAGAATAAACCGATGTGACGTCTGTCAGACGCTATAAGAGATACATAAGCACCGAGGTGACGACCATGAGACGTAGAAAAGTTCTGTACATAAAACACCGTACTCACGTCATTGAGACGTCGATGACTTTGTTAGCGGACACCTACCCACTTGTTTTGGCTTCAACGCCGGCTAACGCTACAGGGTGGTGGTTGAGGAAGGTACCAGTATTAAAAATACTATAAAAATAAAAATAACCCGTCTGTAAGACGTATAGGTCGATGATTAAGGGTTATAATACTGATGGCATACTACTATACCAGTATATCGATATATTTAAAGTCCAAGGTAACTTACACCGATCTTCTAGTAACTCCCATATGCTTCTGGGACCCAGAGAAATGTTCAGGATTCCATCCATTTTCCGCTCGTTACAGCACCGCGGGCTACTAAATATTATGAATAATGAATGATTAACCAAGCAGCAAGATAATTATATCTGTTCGGTTCGTTTTTGTGGTCCGAAAGAGGTCGGGTATCCCGTGGAGGCTAAATAATTCAACAGTTGCTTGTTTTGCACATGTTTTGTTGTTCCGAATATGTTTCGAAAGCTATGCGGTGTATTTTTAACGAGTTTGGTTTGATATTGATGATGTTTAGCAAACTATAAAGGTTTTATTCGAAATTTTGTGTTTACGCGTGCAAATAACTACAGTTATGAAAACGTTGTAAATTGACAATTTATTTACAAAGTTTGAATTGGAAAATGGGCTTGTGTTTAGTTTAAATAGTTGCCATATATTGTCATTACTTTGCACGGTTAAAATAATATTGACCACAATAGTTTTTTTATTAACTAAATAGAAACTAGTATACTAACATGAATATTGAAAACTTCGTATGTTTCATCGATAATGTGAAAATGAGAAAAAGTAATCAACAAGTATCACCTTTACGAAATCAAAAGCCCCAACAAATCAAAACGATTAGGTGGGAAACTTTTAATTTCTGTTAAAAGAAAACAAAAACAAGAGCCGCAGGCAACGGCACCCTCCATAATTGCTCATAAAAAGATTGCAAATTGAAACAAAAAACGGAACGCGTCAGAACTAAAACTTTGTACGTGTCAATTCGCAACGAAAACAATTAAGGGCGAGCGCGGACGTTGACGGGGCCAAATTTACATAGGGGGCGACACGGTCGCCTGTGGCGGGGTGCGATTAAAATCCCGAAATACGCGTCAACGTGTTGACGTTTTGATGAGGCGATATAAATTGTGGGGGTAGCCTGTACCCCGGGGCTAGCGCGTGCCCCAAGAAAATGAAGGCAATAAGCATACGCTCTTGATCTTTTCCCTAGCGGCCCTCGAATTTGACGCATTCCTATTTGGGAACATTTACGCGGTCGCCGCTAAATTATTTGATGATCGCGTTCCATTGTTTTATCAATGCTAATGCTTCAACGAATTTGGGTGATTAACTTGCGGTCAATTTTAATGATATGTCCCTAGTACAAGATAAAATGATGTTTTGGTTATTTATTTATTGCAGGATATAGGGGCTATGCAGCTCCAGCTGGAACTGTAGTCACTGCGACCTATAAGATCTATTGTAACTCGCCACCTTGTTATAGTATCTCTTTTAGCCTGGCGGCCTCCAGGAAGTCTAAAATCTTCCTAGCTCTAAGAGATTTTAGTTCCTCTGGCCGAATTATATGCCGGCCCAGGTGGATACTGCGTTTGTGAATTAGGGGTCCGCAGTCACATAGGAGATGTTTGGGTGTTTCTCTCTCTAATCCGCAGTAACGGCAAACGTCAGTGTCACTTAATTTCATGTGAAATTGGTGTCTTTTTAGTTTGCAGTGTCCAGTTAAGGCTCTTGCTATCGCACTTATACACGATGTTTTGGTTACGTTAATAAGAAATTATTGTTATTTTCAACGGATTTACAAGAAATATCTGGCCGTCTATTGAAATCGGCCATCAATTACTTTATCCTACTTTTTATCACTTTTACGTATCTTTGAATGTATGAAACAGCATCATTTACATTGCAGTACTGATCTGACTGAGGTAAGCAGCTAAATAAATTATAATACGTAGGTATATCAGATTTTTAACAGATACAGATACAGATACAGTTTCATACACAGAACAAACACAAACGTCGATCACACAATTATATGTCTTGTCGTGGATGGGAATAGAACCTGAACAAGGGTAATTTCCATTGATAGCCCTAAGTTATAAATAAACGTCTACGAAGGAGTGTTCATGTGTACCTATTGAAATGTACCTTCCAAAGGGGATGACTGTGATAGTACAACAATAAGGAATCAACTGAAAGAGACAGACGTGAGCCTATTCAAGTCAACCTACACCCATGTCATCCCATTTCGAAATAGTAAGTATTTTAGATAAACACAATCAAATTCCACATTGTACTTTTGTAACCTGCTAACCGCCTTTTATTATTGACTAGCGGCCGCTCGCGGTTTCACCCGCTTGGTTCCCGTTCCCGTGGGAATATCGGGATAAAAAGTATCCTATGTTCATAACCAGATTATATTCTATCAGTGTACCAAATTTCAACTAAATACGTTCTGTAGTTTCGGAGCCTATTAAATGCAAACAAACAAACAATTAAATCTATTCTCTCTCTTTATAATATTAGTATAGACAAAGACTGGAAATCAGAAAGTTTATAGAAATCACAACAAAAAATATAAAGTATCAACCTAGGTTACACCCATGTCATCCTACCACAATTCGAAATAGCAAATATCTAAGAGGAGGTTTCACCCGAGTTCTTTTTGTAATAACACGTGTTGTAAGGCTCCATTTTTAACTCAATCTACCGTACAATTTCTATAAAATACAAAAATATATTTACTTGACATTAGCAAAATTCGCGAAATTTATCGCGAGCAAGAAGAAGAAATATTTTAGATAAAACTGTCCAATTCCACATTATACTTTTGTAACCTTTAATTATTCTCGACAGAGACTATGAATTTATAAAGTATCGAAAATCACAACGAAAAATTTCTGTATAAAAATGGATTGTATAAAAAATTGCAAATCAAAGTCACCCCTCTCGCATTTTCGGCGTTACAGTTGAAATTATAGCCACCCAAACCACGTCGAATTAATGTCAAATGTCACAGAGTTATTATGCAAATTGAATCCGAATTATGTACGCACATTTCAAAAATGTATACTACCGCCTCCCTGACACTATAGAATTTAGGAATGAAGAAAGAAATGATTGTATAATAACGTGTAAATAATTATTATTTAAACGCCCAACGAGTTTTTTACTAAATTATACAAAATATTATTACTGATTTCTGTAGCTACTTACTATCCTACTCATAATAACATTGTTAATGTGGTTAATTGCGACATAAATATTAGGTCAAAAATCTGAAATTAGTTTATCCTTAAGTGATCATTGAGACAAGAACCGCCTTTGTGGTCTAATGGTAACAACCACCGGTATCAGCCCCAGGGGTCCCGGGTTCGATTCCCAGCGAGGGTATTCGGTTTGGTTGGCGGCAGGACTTGTTGTAAGTCCGTCTGGCTAGCTACCACCATCCTAGCATACCATCTAAGCCTGACGCTATAACAACATTGTATTCAGCATTGTTGTTCCGGCAGTTCGAGATAAGATAGCCAGTTCCTCATTGATGAGGATTCCGGGAGAGGCTCGCTTCCATCTTAGGCCTTATCAATACTTAACATCAGGTATGATGAAGGCTAAGAGTGTACCCGTTGTTCATATAAAAAGGAACAACGCGCACAAAGTGGCAACGCTGCAAGGGTCGTTAAAAGAGTTTCAAAGATTGTTTAAAAGAAATAAATAATGTAATCCCTGAATTATTTCGAAATCGTCGTGCGACTAGTCGCTGATTTGGTATTATGTATGCGATCACTTATCATCAATTTATGTTTGGTTGGAGCCCTACTTCAGGTCATTAATAGCAGAAAGTAGTATAAGTATTTGATAGAATCAGGCGTTACTTGGCGGAAACCATATCTTAGTAGAAAACGAAAAATATGTAGCATAATTCCGCAAGAAAACTTACATGCAAGATGCAAAGCATATAAATGCAGATGCAGCACAGTGACACACCTTGCACCTTCACCGACTACACTACACGTGTGTCGTACTCACTCTACAGGTGTATTAGTAGTAGTATAAGTAATTGTTAACTCAAAACTAAACATTTCTTTTATCAGTAGGTACTCATTTACTATTACGTCACGGTAAACTGGCATGGTGATGGTTTTCCACGAAACTAATTCAATATCAGCTACCTACTATTTATGCCCTATAAAACCTCATACATCACATCCTAATGGATGCTGGGTTTTTGGCTATATATATAACGCTGACCTTTCTCCTTTGAAAGTTTCTAAATCACGGCAAAATGGCGGAACGGATACAAATATACCTATTTTATACAGCAACAGAATTAGATTTAGCCCTAAAAAAATGTCAAATATTTAAATCTACGTTTAATATTTTGAAATATTAAACATAAAAAATCTAGATTAAACAAATTTTGCTGCAAGTGAACCTAAACCATGCGATATATATTTTATCCCGATATTCCCACGGAACGGAAACCACGAGATTGAAACCGCGGGTGGTCACAAGTAAATAAATATTTTGTATGATGCATATTTATTTAATGCTTGTAAATAGGTATCGGTACTAACTTCATAAGTACGTGTAATTAATTGTAAAAGAGAGCATATCCCGCCAACAAACTATGATCATAGTTTAGCGGAAAATTATTTAAATGATAATTGTAACATATCACTTGATATTGATAAATAAATAATAATTAAATCTCTCTCCTTTCCTTCTCCTTCAACTTTCTCCTTCTCCATCCATAAGGAAGGCCAGTGCCCCAGCAGTGGGGACATTAAAAATGGCTGATGACGACGAATAATAATACAGAGGTTTATCACGGGCATACTAATCTGATTGAACATTTAAGTATCAATAAAGCTACGTTGTATACTTGCTCGCGTACTAGAATTGACCCCCTATAAAAATAGCAAAGGCTAGTAAGGTTATACAGTTTTCATTAATGCAAAAGAAGCAATCGTGATTATAAACAATCTAAAATACGACTTAATATCCGCAACGTCGATTCCGAATCGTGGCTTCGCATAACAAGGTTATATGCATGCCAGAGGGTGTCTCGCATACGAGGGTACAAAGTGATTTTTGATTGTCATGTCAGCTTGACTTTAGCGAGTTTTTTCCGCACGATCGTAGGGAAGATGCGGATAGAATAGTAATAAAATACAAATAAAACAGTCTCACATAATTTGTTTCCGATGTTAGCGAAAGAAGTGTTTCTTGTATTTTTGCGGTATTTATTAGTATCGCTTTGTAACACTGATGTTGTAATACAACACTTCGATTTTTTTATATTAACTATATCGCGAGCTAAATTAGTTTTTTAACGGACTTCAAAAAAAAGGAGGAGGTTCTCAAATCGACGGTTTTTTTTATGTATGTTTTACCATAACTTCGCCAGTTGTTAACAGATTTTTATAATTCTTTTATATCTGAAAGAAAATGGTTTATGTGTGGTCCCATATAATTTTTACGAAGATCTGGCTAGTAGTTTTTTCATAATCCTGAAAAATATCAATCACCTTTTGGCAAGTAGTCGTTTACCTAGATGACATCATTGTTGTGTATGGGCTAATTTTTAGTGTAAGTAACGGCACATGATGTAACTAAAAACTCTAAAATAAAAACATTTTATAAAAAAAAACAAACCAACTTCAAAAAATAAAAAATAAAAGCAAACAAAATATATAGTTAATAAAAGTGCAAAGTAGAATGCCTTGGCTGGCACCAGACTCCAAACTTCTTTTATTTTTTATTTTTTGAAGTCGGTTTGATTTTTTTTTATAAAATGTTTTTTTGTATATTATTAACGTCCTATGTATATCGATCTTACGTCGTATGAGCTTCGTCATGCAATGCAAGGGAATCAACAGCTACGTAATATGTACCTGTCAACTATGATATTATCACATATTGATTCTATTGCATTTTCCCTTGATGAAAAAACCTAAATACAGAATGTTTGTCATTAAATTAAATTTAATCAATAAACTTAAATGTGAAAAAATGGCATAGTTACTCAAATCTTAAATATCTCTCTCATTTAAGTAAGTTTCTCTGCCTACATCCAGGATAAAGGCGTGACCTTATGTATGTGTCTATCCCTCATTGTCCAAGGAACTTTTTCTTGTTTCTTAATTAATGGCGTGCTCGCGAAAAATTTCGCGAATTTTGCCAATGTCAAGTAAATATATTTTGTATTTTAAAGAAATTGTACGGTAGATTAAAGATTACGGGATTAAAAATGGAGCCTCACAACACGTGTTATTACGAAAAGACCTCGGGTGAAACTCCTATTCAAGGAATATATCGCCTATATCGAAGGCATTTGTTTTTTATTTGATGAATAAGTAACTGACTTCACTGCGCCCCCTGGCCAGGGGCCCTGGCGTGCTTATCGCATCACACAGGCGACGCAAGGGAAGTTAAAAACACCCCTTTTAAGGGACTTAAAGCAGGGCACGTCAAAATGCATAATTAGATTATAGCGTTTGCGTACCTCGTTAGCACTGTGTTGATACTATTTTTGTTACCTACTTCTGTTTATATTTATGATAGTTACTAAGGGCTTTCCAACTTTCATTTTTATTTTCGCCTTGTTTTCATTTTGCTTGATTATTTTTAATTTGATAAATATTAAACAAGAAAATATGCTAGAAAGAAGTGCATTGGGCCGGATTCCCAAGAATGCGGGCTTGAATCCCGACATGAGACAAGTTGCTTTTTTCTAGTATATTTATCACATAAAAATAGTATTGTAAAATGGGAAATAAAAAAGTTATAATATGTTTAATTTCTTCTACAATTCAATGATTAACTATGTTTATTAAACTTATATTTGCACGCGCTTTGCTCCTTAATATCTTTGCTGTTTTTGTTGCTTTATTTCTAAGTTTGACACTCGCTTTACAAAGTAATAGTTACTGAAAATCGATATTACCAAAAATATTAAATACTAGCTTCCGCTCCCGGATTCCCGCGTGGTGCCCGTTCCCATGGGAATATCGGGATAAAAAGTAGCCTATGTGTTAGGACACTATTTAAAGTACCTAACCATACCAAATTTCATTCAAATCCGTTCAGTAGCTTTTGCGTGAAAGAGTAACAAACAAACTGACATACTTTCGCATATAAAATACTAACGGCCGCCTGCGGTTTCACCTGCGTGATTCCCGTTCCCACGAGAATATCGAGATAAAAAAGAAGCCTGTATGGTTCACTATTTGAAGTCCCTACTTATCAAAATTCATCCAAATCCATTCAGTAGTTTTTGTGTGAAAGAGTAACAAACAAACAAACAAACTGATATACTTTCTTATTTATGATATTAGTGGGATTGATGCAAACGTAAAAAAAATAATTGT
The DNA here is from genome assembly GCA_910589605.1 of Chrysoteuchia culmella. Taxonomy (NCBI): domain Eukaryota; kingdom Metazoa; phylum Arthropoda; class Insecta; order Lepidoptera; family Crambidae; genus Chrysoteuchia; species Chrysoteuchia culmella. The sequence goes on from OU342649.1 coordinate 4,281,699, forward strand.
CTAGCCTAGAATCGATGACATAATTAAACTTCCAAAAAGCGTCAACGTTATTATTACAAAACAATTCAACTATTTCGGATCAATCGCAAGATTTAATATAAATAGTTGTTCATTAAAAGTTGCCCGCTGAATTTATTGGGAAAGTTTTGCCCATCAAACGCTAGAAACTTTGACCCGTATAAAGTTTGGTCCTGAACTAATTCCCACTATATACATATTTTGTCATTTATTCCATTAAGCATATTTGAAATTTATCATCAAAACATATAGGGCCTTCTTCTTCTTCTTCTTATCGTATGAGGATTAGTGGCCACCTCTGGTGTCAGAGTTTATCAAGCCGCCTAAAAGGCCTTTGACTAGGCCTGTCTCACTTCCATACAAGCGGCGCAAAATCCCCGAGATATTTACCTACTATTCTGGAAAAAACCTAATTTCAACCTTTTGCATTGCGTATAGCGTTCATAGTACAATAACTGCCGTCTTGCTTCAATCTGCTAGGGCTGTTGATTGAGACTAGTCCGGTGACCGGACGCTTGCGTTTATCATACCTAAACTAGGGAGTGAAATTTCTGTACCATAAGGTACTAAAATATATATTCCGTGCTTTGACTTGGCTTAACAACTGTTATCAGATGACAACAGCCGGGACCGACGATTTAACGTGCCCTCCGAAGCACGGAAGCGCTCGGTTGTAATGCCACTTTACGGTCACCCATCCGAAACCTGTCCGGACCGAATGTCGCTCAACAAACGTGATCGATTACGATCAGTCTGTCAAGCGCGGCCACGAGCGCTTCAATATAGGGCCTGATAACGCAATGGGTAGAGAGTTCGATTCCCAACTAAATAAAAAAATTAATGAGAAACATTATTTTTTGTTCCATATCTTTTTAATCTGTACATGATAGTTCGTCATGAAAATACATACTTTACATTATCCAAGTAACATGTGGTCGTTATCGTTAGTCTTAGGTACTAATATTATAAATGAGTAACTTGGAATATTGTTTCCACAAAACCGATGTGTTGATAATGAAAAACATCTTTGTTCGCTTTGAACCGCACGATTGCTGACTTATGTGCGGCGTCGTTGTGTCAATCGTGCAAAAAGAAATGAATAGATTCGGATAAATTTATCACACAAAAAGGTTTTAGCCTAATTAAAACATAGGAAACAATACAAACTTTTATACCGGTTAAATGTTTCCTAAGTATCTTCCGAAAGTGCACGGACGAACGTCGCGGGAAGCCAGTATACAATAAAATTATTTTCATTTATTTATTTTAAATTGTTTATCACAGCAATCTAATCACACCAAGCAGAAGATTGCCATAGCAAGACTCAGCCCCACCTCAGCCCGAGACCAAAAAATTTAATAATAAATCTGCAAACATTTCATGCAAATATAACGACAACTGAGCATCGTCTCTAAATGCACCGAAACATAATTCAATTCCAGTATCAGAGAAAATACATTTGAAACATTTCCCCTCCACAATAGAAGCCGTAAACAGCCGCTCCCCTCTGCACCGTTAGAAGCCATGATCATAATGTGTTGTAATATTGGTCTGGTAGCAATTACGAGAATATTTTGGACTTTCATCTGTCCCGTGGCGGACTTTCTTTGAGTGAAAAATTGCAAAAGACGTCTTTAAGTTTGGAAATGCACAGAGCAAAATGATGGTATTTACAAATTACAATATTTACTTACCAATTGTTGTATTGAAATTCAATTCCAGTATCAGAGAAAATACATTTAAATCATTTCCCCTCAACAGTGGAAGCCGTAAACTGCCCCTCTGCAGCATTAGAAGCCATGATTGTAATTTTTTTATGTAACTTTTTTTTAAGTTTGGACAAGAGCATTTTTAAAATACGTTGACTGTTGTTACTAAAATATATATTTATTGAATACAGAAGGCATGATCAACGTGTTGTGGGTCAATTAACATGCTAATAACCTTACTATGTATCCAGTCTATGTTTTGTTGGTTGTCCTATTTAATAAAATAATAAAAATTAAAAATATTTTTGTGTTGGCCATTACGAGAAAATTTTAATGTTCTGTGGCGGAATTTCTTTGAGTGGAAATTGTATGTGACTTCTATAACTACATTTGGCTGCAAAAAAAAACTACTGCTGCACTGCAAACATGGTGACTTCACGTTCTATAAATAATAAAATAAATATTTGCATACAATCACACCAATTTATCTAGCCCACGTTAAGTTTCATAAAGAACTTGTGTTATGGATACTAGATAACGGATAAAGATACTTACATACTTTTTTTAAATACATACATAATATACATTATTTAACACCCAGACCAAGACAAATAGACATGTTCATGCACACAAATATTTGTCTTGTCCGGGGATCGAACCCGGGATCTCTGGCGCAGAAGGTGGGTTTAGTACCACTGCGCCAAACAGGTCGTCAAAATAAATATATAAAAAAAAATATGTCTATTTTTTGCAAAGATTTTGGTGTTGAAAGCAAAGTCAAATGTTCAAGTAACCGATTAGCATTTAAAACAACTGCAAACATATCTCGATTTATTTTTGGTTTTGATTCTAAATAATATTTAATTTCGATTCCATACAAAGTTGTAGGAAACCGAACAAATTCACTGAATTAGTGAATTTGTTTGAACAAAACTTAAAGTTTTCTAGAATTTTTGGAACTTTTATTCGTTAGTCGAGTATTTGACTCATACTTCGACGTACAAATTTTGACGTAACTGTTTATACTTTTGAATAATAGGACTGTAAAGTGAGTATGTTTGTATGAAAATAACGCAGTGGTTCAATTTCTTTGCAGCCGAGTGTACTAAGTTTACAAGGGTATCTGTATAAACGACAATCCAATTTTATTGTTGTTTCAAAAGATATTTTCATTGAATATAAAGGACCTGATTTGACGACCTCCGTTGTAGAGTGGTACGTACACCGGTTGTGTCGCCTACACTGAGGTCCCAGGTTCGAATCCCGGTAGAGGCAAATGTTTGTATGATGAATACGAGCATTTGTACCTGAGTCATGGACGTTTATATGTATTTATATCCGTTACCCTAGTATCCCATAACACAAGCCTTACAGTGCTTTCTTTGGGGCTAGGTTAATTGGTGTGAGTGTAAGAAATATTAATTTATATTAATTATTTATTCATAATGTATAGTCGTCATAAGGTTGGTAACAGGCATAGGTATAATATGTAACAACATAGTATTATTTAGCTACATAGCATATTTCTGTAAATGATCTTAGTTGTAGGATGACGTAAGTAAGTTACCTATACCTAAAAGTAGTTTAACGCGGCTTCTTACAGAGTAAAATCTGGATTGAAAAGCTTTCTCGGGTACTTGAATACTTCTTAAATTAATACAACATAAATATAATAAATACTTTTTAATATCAGAAGAAAGGTGACACTTTCATTGTAGAGAAAACAACAAAAACTATTCACAACTTTACCTTGCCCGAATATGTACCTAAACTAACAGTACTTATTCAAAATGATTAAAAAAGTTCCAATATCCTTACACAATCACAAAAAGTTAGGTGATGAAGTGATCACACTTAGAACATTAAATAGTAGAGCAGACAACAAAACCTCCCAGACTTATCACTCGCCTATTTCTCTATAGAAACCTCACAACTGAAAGTGCCATCCGTAAAGGCCACACCACACTCCCCCTATCGACGATCGGACACAGAGAGTCCCCTATCAATGACATCGGCAATACAGGAAACAATTATTTTCACTCCGTACGTACTCCAAAGAGGGTGTATTATATGGCTAGACTTCGCCATTAAGTGTACTGATTTATGTTAGTGTACAGACTGGAATTATTGGAAAAAGAAACCGTATGTAAAGGGCTAGGGACAAAAGAAAAGTCAATAAATTACTCGGAGTTTAGGTAAGGTTAATGTTAGGGTAAACTTTTCTTACGGGACAGATTGAACAAGCTTGATAGGTACTTCAAATATTCTTTCTTTGAACTGGATATTTTTAGTGACATTGTGCAAAAGAATTTCGATTTATTTTATATAAATGATGGCCGGCATTTATATAAAACTAGCGGCTGCTCGCGGTTTCACCCGCGTGGTTCCCGTTCCCGTGGGAATATCGGGATAAAAAGTATCCCATGTTCATAACCAGGCTATCTACTATTTGTGTACCAAATTTCGTTCAAATCCGTTCTGTAGTTTCGGAGCCTATTTAATACAAACAAGCAAACAATCAAATCTTTCCTCTTTATAATATTAGTTAAAATACATGATTAGGGCATTGTCGGTGCATAAAAATAGATAAGTATAAAAGTCAGTAGGCTATCTAAGTATCAATCATAATCATGTTTAAGTACCTAATTATTAATTTTAATTGCCAGAGTGTATTATTTTTGTGTAAATTACGAGTGATACACTTATGTAAAAGTGAGTTAAAATTTAAAATTATTCACTTGGGAGAAGCCATTCAACTTCAAATGACAAGAAGTGGTTCCCCATTGATTAAACACCTTACAACAACCCATATACACAGGTCCCTTACAAAATTTAATAAGCGCAGCCATTAATCTCTTGCAAAGAGTACAGGTGCCGTGATTCTTACAACGATCTACACCTTGCGTTTGGGCTAATGTGTTTACCCCATTACATCTAGAGGTTTTACAACCACCGTAGCGAGAGCCCCCTCACCCCCCGATACCCGAACATTGACAGGCGATAACCACCCCCCGTCAAGCTATCGCAGGGATCTAACCCACTGGTCGCGTTTAACTGCCTCCGCGCGGATTTCGACAAATACCGTCGAGTCGGCGTTTGCATTAAGTTTTATTACTTCCCGCTCTTGTAAATTATAGGTGTAATATACGACCGCGTCTGGAGAGAAACTGAGATATTTTCCTTGTAAAACGATAAAAATGTAACCGTGGAATTCGCAGACATTTCGCCGTGTTTACGCTTTGATTTGTACGGAATGTATGATTTATTTTTAGCACGAGTCTTGGAATTCAATTATTATGTTTGTGATAAAACCCTCGGATCTTTATAGCGCATTAGGGATACATGTCGTTAAATCGAGTCTGACGTTCTTTTTAACCGATTTAAAAAAAAAGAAGGAGGTCATCAAGTCGTCGCGTATATTTTTTATGTATATTCGCCGATTACTCTAGAAAACCTGAACCGATTGAAATGATTCAAACGTTATAATATCGGGTTTGTTTCCAAGGTGGTCCCATTTTTTTTTATTTGGAAATCAGTTATGAAGTTTACAGGAAATCTTGAAAAAACTAACAATTTTTTTAAGTCAAGCGGTTTGACAAATACTTGTCAATTCTGGTTTTACTCAAATAAATACGGGAATAACTTAACTTTGAAAATTATGAACTGACGGGATCAGGGCGACATGAGACTAGTTGCTTTTTTCTATTATATTTTCTTGTTTAATATTTATCACATAAAAATAGCATTGTAAAATGCAAAATTAAAAAGTTATAATTAAATGGCGGTTTCATCTTTATCGATAGTCAAACATCTGTAAAGATGTTTCTTTCGAATGCGAGGATATTTCTCTCATTGATGGAGCAACGGTGGCCAACACCGTAGAACGGTGAATATACTAGAAAAATTCGACGTGTCCTCATAGGTCTCTGTAGCATAATTGGTTAGTGCATTGGGCCGGACTCCCAAGGATGCGGGTTCATATCCCGTCAGGGCGACATGAGACTAGTTGCTTTTTTCTATTATATTTTCTTGTTTAATATTTATCAAAAATATTTTATTAAAAAAATAAAGACGACCTTCAAAAATAAAAAAGGAAAAATAAGCTGCTTGGAGTCGATGTCACAATCAGGCATCGTCGGTGCATTCTTTAAATTTTACATTGCACTTCTATATTTCTTGCCTTGGCTGGCACCGACTGCAAAATGCTTATTCTTTACTTTTTGAAGTCGGTTTTATGTTTAATGATTCGCAAAATTTAAGAAAGGTAAATGAACATAGATGGCTTTGTTTTGAATGATGATAACACCCGAGTGATCGTTCGAAAAGCTCGGCCTTGACCTAATTAGGCAAAGAGTTTAGATTACTTCGCCGCTCTGCCCTCGCTTTTGGAAATCTCTGTACAAATTACTTTTAATAACTCTCATTTCTGCCTGCTCTCTTCAAAGCGTTTCCATAACAATAATGACTATATGCGATAGGGGATTTGTCAATTGCGACCGCAAGTACTTTAGATTAAGATAAGTATTCCTTAGTTTTTAGCAAATAAAATTTATACAATATAGTAAAAAGTTTAAGATCTCAATCATTAAGTGTCAGAAACTTACTTATTATGTCCCTCAAGCAACAATACCTAACCTTTTCATAATAAATATCAATCAATCTTACCTACTAAATAACCAATATTGCAAACAACTAGTCACAAATTGTATTTTCAACCCTACATTAAATTAATATAAAAAAAGTTTCAGGTATATTCACCGTTAGTGCCGAAATGCCGGTTGTCGTGACCAGACACCATAATGCTGCCGGGCTGCTATGAAGTTTTATAAAAACTAAACTGATCAAAATAATAGACTTCGCTTCCAAGAAGATCGTATGGACTTTTTTGTGAATACAAAAAACTATTAAGGTGCTTTGAATGTTTAGTATTAATTGGTTCATCATCATCATCATCATCAGCCTGTGGACGTCCACTGCTGGACATAGGCCTCTCCTACCTCACGCTATTGTGGCGTTCATAGGAGGATATTAGCCTACTGCTACCACGCTGGCCCGACGGGTTGGTAGAGGGTTTGTTTCAAGTTTTCCTTCTCTTGCACAGGTGTTCAATGCGTCGAGCCTCTTAGTCGACTTTTACGACATCCCAGGCATGTAAGGTAATGGTGACACTTGGTATTCTTAGGCTGTCACCACACGGCAAATTGGTTATGTATAAAGAACCATGGCCATAAATGTATGGAGTCTGGTCCAATATACCAACAGTGTTACAACCTCTGCCAAATAAAAGCATTTGAAGCGTAAAATATCTCATACTATGAGCACTAAGCCGAAATCAAGCGCGAACATGGAGTTTAAACATATTTTATTACTCTTATTTTCATACAAAATGTTCAAGTAGTTTGATCACAGTTTCACCTAGTGGTAAGTGACGATGTTTTCGAGATATATTAAATTATTTTTAAGGTTCCGTATTTCCAGCAAAGCGAATGGGTATAGTAAATCTTTTTATACAAAAAAAACAAGCACATTAAAAATGGCTGATGACAAACAAGAATATTAATAGGATATGTTACGTTTTTGATAATTTGCGTTTAAATCTGTGATGCAGACAGCACACATTGACAATTGACAAGTGGGACAAAAGACACGACAAAGCACGGAAATAATATAAATAGCAAATTGAATCAGACCCGGTAAAAACACAGACGAAGTTTAATAATGGATATGTTTTTCTTTTTGATTAAGATCTGTAAGTGTACAAACCTACTTTGTGTTTTAAAATTTATGTCATGTTTATGTGCCATTAAAATTGTGTAATGTTCTTTATAGTACTATAAAGTATACCACGGCGCACCTGCATCGAAATACATGTATGAAATCACCTTTATTGTAAAGACTTTTTACATGTATGTTAAAATGAGTTTTTTTTTACAAAACATATATTAGCAATGTTCATATGGATAGTTTTAATACTGTTAGTGGCACTATTTGCCATTGTAATTAGATAAATAAATATTTTTATTGATTGCTTTCATCGCTCCTTATTTTTTTATTTTGTTAAAAAGTTTTCTCATTTTTTAGAACAAGACAATAACAGCAACCATCAAACTTGTTTCACTGGTTCAAAATTATTTTCACACTTGTTTCACTGGTTCAAAATTATTTTCACATGTTCCTTAACAAAATAGATCAAACATCCATCCATAACGATACACTCTAAATGTAATACACTCACCAGATTTAATGGCCCACCACGTTACCCAACGCTTAACCTAAACATAAGCATACAGATCTTTGCAAAATTATGTTGTCATTTTTATGTCTATAGTCGCAAAGTGAGCATGTTTGTATGAAAATAACGGGTTGAGCCATTAGATGTGCCGGTGAGTGTAGATATTACCTACGCTAGCATCAACAAAAAGGTAATTAAGTACATCGCAAATAAATATTTCACAGCACAAAACAAAAGATTGTAAACGGAAATGCATCCGGGACCATCGGCTTAACGTGCCTTCCGAAGCATGAAGGAACCCGAGATAGTTAATTTTTGGTCACCCATCCCGTGACTGACCATTGGGAAAGTTGCCTAACCTCAACAACCGCGGGCCGACAGCGCGCGCGAATCACTTTGTCAACGAGCTCCACAAAATGTCTACACGTTTTCAAACAAAAAAGGTCAAACATACATAACAATACAGGCAAAATAAAGTAGATATTACGCGAGCATTACAAAAAGGCAATTCAAAACATCCCAAATAGACATTACACAGCACAAAACCGAAAATTAATTACAACGAACAAGGTGTTTGTGAACTTTCAAAGCGGCATTGTTTGGCGGGCGGTAAATTACCTCACCGCCGCCATTTTGGTTATTTTCAATAAACTAAATCACTAGGTGGTTGGGAACTCCTGGCGCAATGGTTAGAGCGTTCAGCCTGAGATTGTAGCGGCTTTAAAAGCAAACTTTTGATCGTCGATCACAGGATGTGTGAAAAATGTGTTATCTCGTGCTCCTCAATGCATTTTTAAAGACGAATGAATAGCACCATCACTAAGATGTTCTTATAGGCTGTTTCCTGTATGAGTTCCGGATTTTGGACCAACCATGGTTTTGTAATTCGTACCTGTAACGGCAATTGCGACCCCTGAAAGATAATCTATTAATCTATCTGTTTATTTTGAGGCTGCTTATTAGTGCTATGTTAATGAATGAAAATAAAGGATCTAAAAGTATCATGTGTTGCAGGTTATCGAGGCTATAAACTGTGTGCCTCATTCAAATCAGTATCACATTTATAATGTTATAGTGACATTCATATGAATGCAACAGGTCCACATAATGCCGTCTGTCCACGTCGTCACAAAGTGTCCGTAACCAGGGCGGGCCGGACCAGGCGGCAGGGTTCAAGCGCTATCCATTGCGTTACCCAAAGTCAAAGTCAAAGTCAAGGTCAATATCATTTATTCAGTCTAGGCTGTTACAAGCACTTATTAACGTCAAAGAAGCTTCGCCATCGGTTCACAAACCCTACGGCGGGAGACCTTGTAACGAGAAGAACCGGCAAGAAACTCGTCAATGGCTGTTTTTTTCTCCCTGTTTTATTTCATACAGAGTCGTCAAATTGGAAAGTGACCTTAACATATCAGTAAGGTAAATTTCCATCACAAAAAAAAAAACTAATTATAATATTACATTTTATGGTTATTGTAACCGTAAACAATTTTCAACTGGCAAAGAAAGACTTATCTATCATATATTACAACATTTCTCGCATTACATAGTAAATGATCTGCTAAAAAAGTCTATATAATATTCTGGTGAAGGAAAACTTATTATACAAATCAGATTTATGACGAAGGATCTCTAGATGGTGCTGTGTTTAGCATGTGAGGATATCGAAATAAAACGTATCCTGTGATTTAATCCAATGTATAAATGTGGCTCATTCAAATCTATTTTACAGTCATATTATGTTAGTAGAAGTAGGAAACGACATTCATACCTATCAATGCAACTGGTCCACATAATACCGTCAGTCCACGTCACAAACCGTCCGTAACGAGGGCGGGCCGGAACATGCGGCAGCGTCCACGCTAATCCATTACTAAGTACCCAACAACAAACTCTGCTAAGTTTGGGTCTAGATGGTGCCGAGTTCAGTTCCGATATTCTCATATCGGGATAAAAGGTATCCTACGTTTTAATACAGACTGAACTATCGGTGTGGCCCGCGGGCCGCAGGTTGGGTATAGGTGGTCTAGATGGTGCCGAGTTCGGTTCCAAAATTCTCATATCGGGATAAAAGGTATCCTACGTTTTAATACAGACTGAACTATCGGTGTGGCCCGCGGGCCGCAGGTTGGGTATAGGTGGTCTAGATGGTGCCGAGTTCGGTTCCAAAATTCTCATATCGGGATAAAAGGTATCCTACGTTTTAATACAGACTGAACTATCGGTGTGGCCCGCGGGCCGCAGGTTGGGTATAGGTGGTCTAGATGGTGCCGAGTTCAGTTCCGATATTCTCATATCGGGATAAAAGGTATCCTACGTTTTAATACAGACTGAACTATCGGTGTGGCCCGCGGGCCGCAGGTTGGGTATAGGTGGTCTAGATGGTGCCGAGTTCAGTTCCGATATTCTCATATCGGGATAAAAGGTATCCTACGTTTTAATACAGACTGAACTATCGGTGTGGCCCGCGGGCCGCAGGTTGGGTATAGGTGGTCTAGATGGTGCCGAGTTCAGTTCCGATATTCTCATATCGGGATAAAAGGTATCCTACGTTTTAATACAGACTGAACGATCGGTGTGGCCCGCGGGCCGCAGGTTGGGTATAGGTGGTCTAGATGGTGCCGAGTTCAGTTCCGATATTCTCATATCGGGATAAAAGGTATCCTACGTTTTAATACAGACTGAACTATCGGTGTGGCCCGCGGGCCGCAGGTTGGGTATAGGTGGTCTAGATGGTGCCGAGTTCAGTTCCGATATTCTCATATCGGGATAAAAGGTATCCTACGTTTTAATACAGACTGAACTATCGGTGTGGCCCGCGGGCCGCAGGTTGGGTATAGGTGGTCTAGATGGTGCCGAGTTCAGTTCCGATATTCTCATATCGGGATAAAAGGTATCCTACGTTTTAATACAGACTGAACTATCGGTGTGGCCCGCGGGCCGCAGGTTGGGTATAGGTGGTCTAGATGGTGCCGAGTTCAGTTCCAATATTCTCATATCGGGATAAAAGGTATCCTACGTTTTAATACAGACTGAACTATCGGTGTGGCCCGCGGGCCGCAGGTTGGGTATAGGTGGTCTAGATGGTGCCGAGTTCAGTTCCGATATTCTCATATCGGGATAAAAGGTATCCTACGTTTTAATACAGACTGAACTATCGGTGTGGCCCGCGGGCCGCAGGTTGGGTATAGGTGGTCTAGATGGTGCCGAGTTCGGTTCCAAAATTCTCATATCGGGATAAAAGGTATCCTACGTTTTAATACAGACTGAACTATCGGTGTGGCCCGCGGGCCGCAGGTTGGGTATAGGTGGTCTAGATGGTGCCGAGTTCGGTTCCAAAATTCTCATATCGGGATAAAAGGTATCCTACGTTTTAATACAGACTGAACTATCGGTGTGGCCCGCGGGCCGCAGGTTGGGTATAGGTGGTCTAGATGGTGCCGAGTTCAGTTCCGATATTCTCATATCGGGATAAAAGGTATCCTACGTTTTAATACAGACTGAACTATCGGTGTGGCCCGCGGGCCGCAGGTTGGGTGGTGCCGAGTTCAGTTCCGATATTCTCATATCGGGATAAAAGGTATCCTACGTTTTAATACAGACTGAACTATCGGTGTGGCCCGCGGGCCGCAGGTTGGGTATAGGTGGTCTAGATGGTGCCGAGTTCAGTTCCGATATTCTCATATCGGGATAAAAGGTATCCTACGTTTTAATACAGACTAAACATCGGTGTGGCCCGCGGGCCGCAGGTTGGGTATAGGTGGTCTAGATGGTGCCGAGTTCAGTTCCGATATTCTCAAATCGGGATAAAAAGTATCCTACGTTTTAATACAGACTGAAATATCTGTGTGCCTCATCCAAATCCGTTTCAACTGGTTTACATAGTGCCCTCAGCCTACGTCAAAAAGCACAGAAATGTTCGTTTCTTGTGGTGTATTCTTTCACATTTTATCACAATTAAAACTTTAGGTATGGAACTAAAAATCGAGACGGAGTTTAGGCTGAGAACGCCCTTTCATGAGAATGACCGTCATATGAACGACATTCATATCAATGCAACTGGTCCACATAATGCCGTCAGTCCACGTCACAAAGCGTCCGTAACGAGGGCGGGCCGGAACAGGCGGCAGCGTCCGCGCGCTTCCGCCGCGGGGCGCGCCACCGGCGATATTTCCGCTCACTGCTAGTCAGCCTATGTAATATGAACTCTATGACAATCGTGTTAGAGTACTCACAGCTTCCATACGTAAACGCGTATTGAAAGATGTAGTTCGAAGTGACAATGTTAGAAGACTTTTCTGAATATTCAATTTTGGTGTTTTGAAAATACATTTTCATTGACACGAAAAAAAGGTTTTAAAAATTCCTAACTTTCCTACGTTGTCTGCTATCCTATATTTCTAATAATATAAATGTGAAAGTATGTCAGTTTGTTGTTTTTATGTTATAATTTCTAGACGGGTTTGTAAGCTATTAGGCCCAGAGATAGTAAATATACTAGGATACTTTTTATATTTCACACGGGATCAGGAACCACGCTGGTAAAACGCACGCCTTTATCATAATAATAAATAAATAATCTAAAATTGCAAAAATTAATCGATTGTTAAACATCTGAAAAGATTAATTTTAAATAGAAAAATATTGGAAAAAACAACTCGGCCACAAGTGAATTCTCAGATCATAAATTGATAAATTTCCATAAATTGATTTATCATAAATTGATTAATTATGAATTATTTAAAATTTATCATAAGTATGAAATTGAATTGAAAAATGCAAAAATTAAAAAATCATAAATCTGATAAGATGTTTTTTTCAAATGCAAGTATATTAAATAAATAATCTAAAATTGCAAAAATTAATCGATTGTTAAACATCTGAAAAGATAAATTTTAAATAGAAAAATTTTGGAAAAAACAACTCGGCCACAAGTGAATTCTCAGTTCATAAAATTGATAAATTTCCATAAATTTATTTATCATAAATTGATTAATTATGAATTATTTAGAATTTATCATAAGTATGAAATTGAATTGAAAAATGAAAAAAATCAAAAATCATAAATCTGAAAAGATGTTTTTTTCAAATGCAAGGATATTCCTAGTATTGATGTGACAACGCTGACTTTTATATTAAAAATATAAAAGTATTGGAGAATTTCGACAGTGGTCTGCAAGTCTCGGTAGCTCAGTGGTTAGAGTCCCATCTGAGAATTCACTTGCGGCCGAGTTGATTTTTTTCCAATATTTTTCTATTTTAAATTTAGCATAAGTATAAATAAATAATATCTCCAAAAAACATTGGCACACCAATCATGAATCATTAATTCGGTGCAAGCCTTTCCGGCGGCCTTTCTATTCGGTGTAATCCGTATCGGTCTGCTCACCTCCAGATGTCGGTCACAGGGGCACGAGGCGAGTATGGCGATACGAGTCAGCAGATTGGGACGAAATGCGGCATTTCTTTGCGTCTTATCCTTGGCAGCAAGTGTGTTTTTCTTCGAATGACCCCTCAAGCTCTGCCGATGAGGTCGTGAACGTGATACGGCAGGGAATGGAATATTTTATTCCGTTCTCCGACATCCCGCTCGGTCACTGTGCCCGACCTTGGTTTAATGCAGACTGTGCACGCGCTGAAGCGCGTAAAGAGTTTGCTTACCAAGCCTGGGTAAAAGCCCGCGACCAAAAATGGGGGCCTCGGAGGGTTCGTGCGAGGAAAAAGGCCTTTAATTCTGCAGCTAAGGCAAGCAAAAGAATGTCCCGCAAGGCACGTTTCGACCACGTTAGCCACATAGGGTCCAAACTATCATCTTACCCTTCTGGTAGTAAGCAGTTTTGGTCCCTGTCCAAGTTGGTCGAATCTAACTTCTGCCGTCCCACTTTGCCTCCGATGTTGCGACCAGACGGGTCGCTGGCTCACTCCGCATCAGACAAAGCAAATTTATTTGCGTCTTTGTTCGCGAGCAATTCACATCTTGACACAAGCACTGCAGTTCCACCATCTCTACCTCACTGTGGCAGCTCCATGCCACATATCTCAATTCACTGTAAAGAGGTAAAAAGAGCATTGCTTAGTTTGGATGTGAATAAGGCCAGCGGTCCTGATGGAATCCCAGCAAGAGTGCTAAGGTTTTGCGCGCCTGAACTATCTCCTGTATTAACACGGCTGTACCGCCTTTCTCTCCAACAAAAAACGGTTCCCAAGTCGTGGAAAGTTGCTAATGTACAGCCAGTGCCGAAAAAGGGTGACCGTGCCGACCCCACCAACTACCGTCCAATTGCAATTACCTCCATACTATGCAAGGTTATGGAAAGGATTCTTAATAGCAAACTGCTTTCGTACCTAGAAAATTACGACCTACTCAGTGACCGTCAGTACGGCTTTCGCCAGGGTCGCTCAACTGGGGATCTTCTAGTGTACGTTACGCATTGCTGGAGCGAGGCTATCGAGAAACATGGCGAAGCTCTCGCCGTGTCACTCGACATCTCGAAAGCCTTCGACCGGGTCTGGCACGCTAGCTTGTTAAGCAAACTTCCATCATACGGTATCTCTGCTGACTTTTGCGATTGGGTCTCTGATTTTCTGAGTGAACGGTCAATACGTGTAGTCATTGACGGCTGCTCCTCTGACCTCAAGGCTATTGATGCCGGAGTTCCTCAGGGATCTGTTCTCTCCGCGACATTATTCCTGCTGCATATTAATGACCTGCTTGTGCCCGGTATTGTTGGGTATGCAGATGACAGCACGGTTACGGAGAGATATTTATCCAACGCAAAAGTCAGCGGGGAGGAGTCTCGTTCTTTAAGAGAGGCCATGGCTGAGCGGACTAACTCGACCTTAAGTCTTGTCTCCCATTGGGGTGACAACAATCTGGTCAGTTTTAACGCTGCCAAAACACAGGCGTGTTTATTCTCCGCCAAAAAGAGTCCTTTCGACATGACTCTTACTTTCCGCGGTACAACTATACCAATCACTGAGAATCTTGAACTTCTTGGCATGAGGTTGTCATCAGGTCTCAACTTCGGCGATAACATCGAGTTGAAAGCTCAGACTGCGGCAAAAAAGCTGGGCATCTTAAATAGGGTTAAGCGGTATTTCACGCCGGAACAGCTTCTTATGTTATATAAAGCACATATTCGTCCGTGCATGGAATACTGCTCCCACCTTTGGGATGGTTCAGCAAAATACCAGCTAGCCGCACTCGACTCGGTGGAACGCAGAGCCAGAAAACTCATTGGGGATGATAATCTGGTGAACAACAAGCTCCACAGTCTCCCTCATCGACGAAGAGTTGCTTCATTATCGGTGTTCTACAGATTGTACTTCGGAGAGTGTGCTATTGAGCTGCATGAGCTCATACCGCCAGCACCTTTTTACCACCGGGAATCCAGACGTACCGCATGCTATCATCCCTACCTGGTTGATATACCTCGTCTGCGTACAAAGCGCTTTTCCTCATCTTTTATTATGCGCACAGCCAGAGAGTGGAATTCCCTGCCTGCGTCTGTATTCCCGGGTGTCTACAACCCTGGTATATTTAAAGCTCGAGTGAATAGGCTTTTTCTAGGCAAGCTCGCTCCATCTTAGGCCTCTTCCTAATCTAACGATTCAGAATTAAGCCAAGAGTAAGCCTATTTAATGTAAAAAAAAAAAAAAAAAAAAGCCTGATTTCACACCATAATACCACTACAAGTTCCTATTTCCTACTTGCTCCTATTAATTACGTCGCCACCAACAGGCATCAGAATGTGCAGTTCCATGTACCCACTCCTTCCCATTTCCGCTACACCGACACGTATGCAGTTGCAGTACTATGCAACTGCAATGTCGACGTTTCAGTTCAAAAGACTGTATGCCATTTCATAGTAGCAGATATCGGTGAAACTTTTGCGTTGGAAAAAGGACTCTATGGCAGTAATGTTAGGGTAGGGTGCTACTCTTGTTACAGTAGGTAAAATTGAAGTGTTGTGAAATCCGCTGTGATACTGCTATTCGTTTATAAATAGTCAATTTCAGTGTAACAAGTTTTCAATTTATTTACTTCTATTTCTTATTAGAAAACATTCAAATTTCTGAGTCAAGTCAAATGTCGAAATGATTATGTGAAAATATTTTTGAATATCGCCGAAAATCTAATAAAATCGGTTTTTGAAGTGAAAACTTCTTTAGCGTTGCGCACATCAGCGTTTTAAATTTTTGGGATAGGTAAAAAATGTTTTAGGACACGTGACCTGATTGAAAATTCGTAAGACGGAGGGAGAGTAGACCGCCGGCCGGCGCGGCGTAGGAGAGGAAGTAATTAATATTCCCCTCTCTTTCTACCGCGCGGCGAAAATGTATGCCTGCTCCTGCTGTTTCGCTTAAGCGGTTTTCACATCTGCCGGTACTCCCGGAGTGCAACCAGTTGTTTTTTTTTTAATCGAGGAGCAAACATTCATCGTTTCGAATGCACAAATTCTAAGGAATTATACATCATTGCGAGAATGTATGCAACATTCTAACTAATTTTCTGGCAACGTAGCTGACAGAGCGTAGTTCTGTTCCCACCCATATCTATTTCCGTTACACCGGAACACGTATCTCGAAGTCTATCACGTTAAAGTGAAATGAGAAAATTAAATGTTCAACAAAATCAGAGCATTATATTACGTTTTTTTACAATTTATAGCTCTTAAATTATAGTATGTTATGACGATATTGTGATAAGACCACAGAACGAAAAAAGATAGGATATTAAAAAGAGCTGATGAGATGATGAAGAATAATTTGCCGTTATACCTTGTGAAAAAAAAACATTAACACTGACAATGTCATTTTGTGTTTTATTTAGTCGTTACTGTTTTTCTGTGTTTCTTTTGTTGCCGTGACACATATAATGTGGCAACACATCTAGGTTGGCAACACATGCTGAGGGATTGACCAAAAGGACATACTTTATTTTATTATTTGTAATGTGTGTTTTGTGCTAATATTCGTCTATTGTCGTTACCTATGTAATCTTTGTTGTATGTAAGTACATTGGTGTGGTCTTTTGTGTGAATAAATACTTCTCTCTTTCTCTCTCTATCATTGTCTAAATCTTGTCTCTTGATTTAGTTTATAATAACAATGTGATTGTATCTAAAATAAATAAATATTCGCATACAATCACACCAATTATCTAGTCCCACGTTAAGTTTCATGAAGAACTTGTGTTATGGATACTAGATAACGGATAAACATACTTATATACTTTTTTTTGTAAATACATACTTAATATACATACTAAACACCCAGACCAAGACAAATAGACATGTTCATGCACACAAATATTTGTCTTGTCCGGGGATCGAACCCGGGACCTCTGGCGCAGAAGGCGGGGTTAGTACCCCTGCGCCAAACAGGTCGTCAAATCGTCAGGTCGTCGTAAAATAACTAATAGAAAAGCAACATCTAAAATATACTTACCAACAACCCATAATTATATTTTAATCTTATGCTTATAAGTAAGTAGGTAAATGTTAGGTACCTGAAACAAAAGAAATGTTAATTAATCCAACTGTTATTAACGATGCAAACTTGCAATGATCTAAACAAAGCAAAACATTTTCATCTATGATAGCTTCAAGGCGTCACTTAAGTACAATATCGTAAGTGCCTATTACTGGTACGGCGACGGAAAAAGCATTTACTATTGCTGCAGTATCATGACTTGAAGTCATCAACTCATCTCCTGCCACAACCTAAAATCAACCTTAGCTTCTACTGCATAAAGTAAAAAAATCCCTAAGCAGGAAACCCGTCAAAAGATACGGCGTGAAAGTCTCGGGTAGCGATGTTGTATTTATTTCATCTCCGTAGGATTAGGCCTGCCGCTCTGGAGTTCAACAGGTGCTCCCCTCGGGTGCAAAACAAGCACAACGATACAGAAACCAGTAGATAAATATTAGCACAGATTATTTTATACTCAAACGCAAAAGTTTTATTTTAAGAGTTACTGTAAATCATATGGACATGAATGCATGGTTAAGTCGACAACAAATCTATCTCTATCATCAAAGACATTGACATGGAGCGGGAATGTAGGGCGCTGTGTAATAGAGCTAATATGCTTTCCCGAAAGTTTGCACGATGTACCAAGCAAGTTAAAATAACGCTTTTCAAAACGTATTGTAGTTTGAGTAGTTTGACGTGTACCCTTGCACACGTGCAGCTTGTGCATGAATTACACCAAAAGAGTATACATGGTCCTCCGCACCCAATATAACAATGTTTTCAGGAGGCTTTTGGGGCTGCGTCGTCACTGCAGTGAGTCAGGGATGTTAGCTGAAGCGAAGGTGGACAGCTCTTAGCTCTTTCCGTGGTAATTTTAAGTATCAACATTGCGTCTTTGATCCATCGTGTGCAGGGCAGCTCCAATGGTCTCTTGCGGACAGTAGCTGAGAGGCTGGACGTGGATAGTGCTATAATGCAACACTGGACACATGTCCATCTATTGAAGGACACTCAGCTCTCCTCATCATCATCGCCTCTGTGTCCTAACCGCCTCTGTGGTCTAGTAGTACAACCACCGGTATCAGACCGAAGGGTCCCGGGTTCGATTCCCAGCGGGGGTACATATTGTATTCGGTTTGGTTGGTGGTAGGACTCGTTGTAATTCCGCCTGGCTAGCTACCACCAACTTATCTAAGTCTGACGCCATAAGAATAATGTTTTCAGCATTGTTTTGTTCTGGCAGTTAGAGATAAGATAGCCAGTTCCTCAGTGATTGAGGAGGGGAGGGGATTGGAGAGGCTAGCTTCCATCTTCGGCCTTATCAATACTTAACATCAAGTATGATGAAGGCTAAGAGTCTGCTCGTCGTTCAAAAAAAAAAAAAATCAGCCATTTTAATGTCATCACTGCTGGGGCACTGGCCTTCCTTATCGATGTCTAAGAAGAATGGGCCATGACCCACCACGCGGGCCCAATGCGGTTTGGTGAGGTTTAACGACTGCAAATGCAGCCGGCACCAACGGGTTAACGTGCCTTCCGAAGCACGGAGGAGATCGAGATAGTGAATTTTTGGTCACCCATCCCGTGATTGACCATTGCGATAGTTGCTTAACCTCACCAATCGCAGGCCGAGCGCGTGAACCACTGCGCCACGGGCTCATCCGGCTGAAATAAATGGTTTTTATTCATTTATTTTTATGATAAATTTTAAATAGAAAAATATTGGACAAAATCAACTCGGCTACAAGTGACGTTATACGTTATTTATATTTATCAATTAACCTTTCTTTTATTGTCAGTACTGAAAAATTGGACGAGATAAAAGATAAGCCAGTTCCTCATCTTCAGTGGTTAAGGATTCCGGGACGGGTGTACTTCCACCTCCAGCCTTATCATTAGGTTCATAACATGGTATGATGAAGGGCAAGCGTTTCCCTATTGGCCATAAACAATGGTCAGTTTACATTATTCCAGCCCAATGTCGGTCGTTTGAGTGCCTGGAATTAAGTTTATTAGCCGTTACGTGTCATAACATTTATTAACACGAATTCATGTAAATAAATGTTTTGACACGTAACGGCTTAAATATTTTTTTCGTTCATATTCCAAAATTTCCAAATTCCATACTGTTTTATTTGTTGTTGTTTTGGAATCCGCCTTAAATAAACTGCATTGTTCCAGACTTTCAAAAACCGCATTCCAGACACTGGACTGGATTGCACTGGTGGATAGATTTATATTTGTTATTGCTGTCCAATCTATTTTGAACGCATTTTAGTCTATTACTTTATTCTTTACTGATAAAGTTATAGTCTGAAATGTTTTCGAAATAGGTTGGACAGCAACGGTATAATTTTTTTTATTGGTTTTTAGTTGATACGTTTATACATATTACAGAAAAATATTGGGCTGGTGCTATTCTAATTTAGTTTTGGCATGGTATAAATAATTAATATGAGCGACACAGCGAGCATTTTGTTTGTGTTGGATAGTCCATTTAACGAGGAAGGCTTTAGGCTATATAACATCACGCATTTCACACGGCCAACTATATGTAGCATTGTCAAGATCGGGTTGCGGCAAAAATCAGTACGTTCTTCTGTCACAAGAAAATAAAACTAAAAATATCATTTACGCAGAAGTAATTTAAAATATATTATTTTAAAAACTTCTTAGTCGCGATCATAATAATAGAAATTGACGCGGAAGAAGTCGCGGGCAACAGCTAGTTTACAAATAATTCTACAAATATATTGTATTCAACGTCAGCAATAAGGAAATTACTGCAGTGACTCTGGCACCGTCACAAGTTTACATTATACTCTAACTGTCACGCGATGTATTCTTAATTGTAGAATCAATATCACATCATCAGCCTGTGGACGTCCACTGCTGGACATAGGCCTCTCCTAGCTCACGCCTATTGTGGCGTTCATAGGAGGCTATTAGCCTACTGCTACCACGCTGGCCAGACGGGTTGGTAGAGGGTTTGTTTCAAGTGTTCCTTCTCTCGCACAGGTGTTCAATGCGTCGAGCCTCTTAGTCGACTCTTACGATATCCCAGTCATGTAAGGGAGTGGTAACACTTGTATTCTTAGGCCGTCACCACACGGCACAATCAATATAAAGCTGACTAAAAGGGTTACATCCTTCTTTGGTAGCTTTAACGCCCCTTGTGTAAACAAACGCTAACTAAATTGAAACGCCTATTCTGTGAAGACAGCAAATATTGGCGAAAAGGTGACATGTAAATTGTTTGTACTATTTTAGACTATTAGGTCTAAATTTAACGATAAATTATAGAGCATTTTTTTTACAAAGTTGGATTACTTCGATTATTCAATTAACAAATAAATTGATAATGCTTCAATTGCAAGGAAACCGGAGTGAAAGTTAAAACTTAAAGTCTAGTATAAAAAGGAACATAAACTTTTAGTAGAAAACGAAACATATGTAGCTTAATTCCGCAAGAAAACTTACATGTAAGATGCACCCGTCGGCCTGTAAGTTTTCTTGCGGAATTAAGCTACATATTTTTCGTTTTCTACTAAGATATTGATTTCCGCCAAGTAGCACCTGATTCTATCAAAAACTTAAACTTTGGTAAGTCGATTAAATTTTATAGTAATATTTTTCGCCTTCATACTCCTCGTACGAGTTGATCTATCAAATTAGTCGTTATCGAAAACTACCGAATGTACTGCTCATATCGATAAAGTAATCGATAGAATTGAAAAAGATATAGCGACAGTTTTCGATATGAAATTTAGAAGGCATCTGGGTCATACTCTTGCATATAATTATTCCAAAAACTTCACAGAGATTTGTTGATACACACAAAAAAGAAAACTAATCACTGCTGCCAAAAATCACGTGCGTGCTTAGTAAACAGTCAAATCAAAATAAAAGTAGATCGCCAAATAGAATATAGTTATCGCGCTAATTAGACATACTCGAAAGGGACTAGACGTATTGTCGTATTCTGAGGGTGTCCAAAATACGTCCAGTCAGCAAGACCTCCCACATACAGGTGTAATAGGCATTTAGCTTATCATTCCCTTGGTCGAGCAGCCGGGTTAGGGTCATTTTACGCTGGTTAACCCTTGCGGAGTTGCCATTTCGTTATAATTGATTTCCCTTTTTTACGGTTCGGCGGGTGTGCCTCGTCACGCGCCGGTTCGTTTCACCCGCGTAAAATGGGGAGGCCCGCAAAGGGCAGTAGCTCTATAATATTGTGTTTTGCACTTCAGCTTGGCACATTGTTATTAGCAGGGTCGAGTATGTGATTATTCTAATCAGGTCACACTCGAATGAGTATGACAGCGATTTCTTATACTGTACGTTTATTGAAGTCGCTTTAATACAGATAAACTTGTATATACAGACCAAGCCTATTCTGAAATCATGAAATACAATTAACTCCAATTCTATCAAACTCAGTGTTTACGGCTTACGATTTTTCTTTTGAACTTACAGCTATTAATCAATTTATCGTTTCAGACGTTTCAGCATTAAAAAGCTCGTTAGTTTCACTAAATGCCTAAAAAGTCTCGTTATATTTAGAACACATAAAAGAAAAAGCAGCAAACAATTCGTAAAAACTCGTTAGTACGAGTCTTTTGTAAGAACATTATTTTATTGTTTCTTTGGTGAAATACCTTCAATTAGACAAATTACAATAGACCTAAAGACACCATCCTACAACAACTACAATACGATAATAATACGGTTCAGAAATTCACAGTGTACACAATACACGGCTAATACAACCTCCGATGAACACTATACTAATTATTACCTAACTAACATCGTTCGGGTGACTGAATATGAATGGCAACATTAACCTTTGGGTTTGATGATGTTAATAGAACTCAATGTTATGACCTCTGGTTAAAATATGTAGGGAAGGAAGAAAGAAAGAGAAAATGTTTATTTGGGACAAACACAAGGACAATAAAAACTATTTAAAATAATCATCAAAGAAAAAGGCGACGAATTTAACGAAACGAAATTAACGAATGGTTTGTAACATAAAAAAGTTTCATCATAATCCGCTCAGTAGTTATTGCGTGAAACTTCAGCTCGAACAAGAATGTAACAATTACCTGGATGATATAATTGTTTCATGACTTCCATGACGTTAGGCCCCATATCTCCGAAGATTATCATCGGATCTCAATGAGACTTATATGGGACCAAATTGACAGTGTACCCGATCGAACAGAAAAACAACTATTAAAATCGGATCACCAACACCGGAGTAATCGGTATACATACATCAGAAAAAAAAAGAAAAAATACGCATTGAATTGAGTGCCTCCCTCCTTTTTTGTTGGTCGGTAAAAATGGTCCTGAGTCCCGACTCAGCATAGGTAATGCTTGGCTTGTGACAAGCGCTGATCTTCCATCAGTACCGTTTTGCTGGGACTGATAGTAAATACCTAAAAGTGTTATTGTCTATTGATATAGAAAAATATGGATTAAAGCGCACTGCTTAATTGATTTGAGTATAGTTGATTGAGTGACTTGGTTTTTTAGATTTTCCGTCGACCCACTTTCACACGTTTCAAAATGTAATATATTATTAGTTTGTTCGAGTACGGTTAGATAGAGACTATTCTTATAGAATTTAGACAATTCTACCAATAATCATCTTTCTGCTTCTATATTCATTGTCTTTCCTCAATTTTCTCCAGCGTTCAGTGGGGGTAGCTTATGAAACTACCAAATTAATCGGCTTCATTATGAAACAGAGACATACCAACTATAGAAGATATAGTAGTACCTATGTACTGCCGTGATTACTCTAATCACCGTAACACAGTCGGGTGAACGCAATTATACGTTACGGATCAAATCTAACAGAGCGTTTAAGACTGATTGCAATAAATCATATTGCGTATAGGATGAGAGGCTTTCATGTATATTATGTAAATTGATTGTTAAATGGGTGAATCATTCTACGATTTCGAATTTAGTTTATCTTAGTAGAAAACTAGGACGATTTGAACGAGTGACTGGTGCACAATAGCCTAAGATTGCGTGATACGGAAAGAAAGCGAAGAGAACTTTGCGCAGGCATGGGACGATTTAGGCAAGTAGTAATAATAATACCTAATAATAGCAAGATATTAGAAAAATCGACTCATCACACAAGTTGCTCAGGTGGGATATATATTTTTGTGTAAAAAAGATAAATGAAATAGCATCTTTATGCATTTAAAACCATTAAGTCAATTTTGGAATTCTTTTGCATATCTAAATAATAATAAAATGTATATTTACTTGCCAAGCTTACAATATAACATTTTAACGACCGCTCGCGGCCCAATTCATTTGCAATGCAGAAGGCCAATCCAAAGCGCGGTCGAGATTAAAAATTGCCATTTTATTTCTAATTTATAATCGCAATAAGGGGGTGCTGCTCGTGTTGGGTGCGTTTTATGGCCACCAGGGCGCGCTAATGATGCCAAATAATTGGCACTTTAAATGTAAATGACAACACACGCAAACCGTCGCTTTATTAAATTCGGGAATAGGTATAATCGCTGCCAATAGACAGCGAAAATAGTGCGTACAAATGACCGACTGAAAACATGGCGATTTGTGTATATTTTAGAGATTTAATGTACTTATAAAGAAAAACAGAGTAAGCGCACCAAAAAATAATAATTTGCTGACGTTTTTTGTAAAAAAGAGGAAAGACCTCATTACGAAACGTTAGATTAAGGAGATACTATCTAGCTTGCTTACCTCGAGCTTTAAATAATACCAGGACCTCTTTCAGAAATTTATCCGAGCTGCCAAAAAGGTTGGTCACCCATGGACTATACGATCATTAGAACTACCTATCTAACCAGTCAACAGAATATGTGGAATCATCAACCCATCGATTGCTTAATCCAGATGACGCGTGCCCATTGTGCTTCGAAAAGGACCTGTGTAAAGCGCAGCGAGTTAACACTGAATAATTGATAATGCCATTAATCCATTGGGAAATGTGTATACGGTGGAAATTTTTATGCGCATTTAAATTTTTGTTTGAATTTAAATAGAAATGTAAGACAAAGGATCATTTGCACATTAATTTGCCAGGTCACGAAAATTTTACAGCCATTTGTATCAAGTACTCTCAAACCAAACTACATCATTTTGACGACCTGTTTGGCGCAGGGGTACTAACCCCACCTTCTGCGCCAGAGGTCCCGGGTTCGATCGCCGGACAAGAGAAAGAAAGAAGAAAAAAAAAACACATTTATTTTATGACAAGACAAATATTTGTGTGCATGAACATGTCTATTTGTCATGGTCTGGATGTTTAATATGTAGGTATGTATTTACAAAAAAAAAGTATATAAGTATGTTTATCCGTTATCTAGTATCCATAACACAAGTTCTTCATGATACTTAACGGGGGCTAGATAATTGGTGTGATTGTATGGAAATATTTATTATTATTTATTTATCATAATAATCTAGCCTAATTCTATTTGGGGTCGGTTAAGTACGACCTTCTCCTACACTTCAATCTGGCACCCGTCATCTCTTCATCCACTCTTTTCTCTTTCATATCACTACGCACACAATCTATCCTCTTTTGGTGGTCTTCCATTTTCCGTCTATCGATGTTCTAGACCATCAAATTTCTGATAACCTTAGCATTAATCCCAAATACATAACTACGAGCTGTTTTTCTAAAAATACTAAATTAGTTGACATTTCGACGGTTGTATTTCGTTTTGACCTATTTGCTAGACTTTAAGAGCGCAATTAATCACACTACTCAGATTTGTTAAATGAAAAGTTATTAAAACACTGTAAATTGAAATTGTTTGACAGATTTATCGTTATTAACTGTTTCCATCAGGGCCGACCAACCTGCATTGAACTTTAAATTGCTGAGAAAGTTAAAATTATGACAAGTTCAGCGTAAAGATGGGGTTTATTATAAAGACGATAAGGTTGAATTTAATTAAATATTTTTGCTACTATATGGTTGCTAATGATATTCCAGTTTGATGGCATTAGCTGCAAATATTTCGTCAACAAAATATTACGTCAAGTTGATTATGCAGATAAATATAATCGTACATAATTATAAATATCTCAAGCTTACATTGCTTAAATTACTATTTTTATCCCTCGTATATTTTTCCATTTGTTAAATAATCTTTCTCAAGCAGCAATGGAGCAAGCTTTCAAATATGAAATAAGCATTCCCACGAAAGCCGTTTACAAAAGATTAGTGCCAACTGAGAGTCCATTAAACACTACATTCTGCATTCAGCGTAATTTTACGAAACAGACGAGCTTCAAAATCAGCTCCACGCATTTCAAAGTGAATGCTAATACCTAGAGCCACTTGTGCGTTCTTGAACCAGAATTTACTTCAACTTAAACAATATGAATTTAAATCACATTCAAATTTCGCACTTCGATTAAAAGCTTCAAGAGCAACGCGCCTAAGTGCAAAGCAAACAGTGGTACGAGTTAACTTAAATCTATACTGGACAGTCAATTTTAACTGGAACTCTGAATTTTCGTCTCCCATTTCTGGGCAGTGCTGGGGAAATTGGGAGCAGGTATCCTTTTAGGGTGGTCACATTCCTGTGATCCCAATTACTACGTGTAGAGAGCCAAGCCGCTTATGCAAATGACGATTTCCCGCGGACGCATCTAATGGGCCATAAAAGGGGAAGTGGAACCGATGCACTTTTAGAGATGGTGGAATCTCGTAGAGACCACTCCAACAAACATCTGTGGAGCGAAGATACGAAGAGACCAATTTAAGGAGTTCACTAACTGTAATATAGTCAGTGTCGGTATAGAAGCAAAAAGGGCTATTAAAGATAACCACCAAAATAATAAGTCATACTTTAACAGTAAACAACTTAAAAAAATATGGAAACCAAATACACCGTTGTGAAGAAAACAACACGAAGAAATTACTTTTCCTCATCAGTAAAGGAAAAGCTTAAACTTTGGTCGTCATCTATACTAATATCCTAAAGAGGCAAGATTTGATTGTGTTTTTGTTTGTTTGCATTGAATAGGCTCCAAAACTACTAAACCGATTTGGATGAAATTTTAAAAAACAGATAGCAGATAGCCTTAGATAGTTATGAACATAGAATACTTTTTATCCCCATTTTCCCACGGGAACGGGAACCACGCGGGTGAAACCCCGAGCGGCCGCTAGTTGATATTAATGCACGTTAGAATGAAGGCAGCCAGCATTATGTGCGCACTGGCCAATTAATAAATTCAGTCACATACGCCGGTAGGGATCTCGGAATCGAATCAGGGCGAAGCCCCATCAACGAGCAGCATTATTGCAGTGTCGAATTTGAGCGTTATTTAAAGCCGGCCAGCTCTGGTTACGTCGCGCAAACAATATGCAGCCTACAGAAACACCACTCCGAACAAAGCGAGCTCTAAAAGTAACTGAAATTATATTTGCTTGTGTAATAATGCAAGACAATAACCTAGCCAAAACCAAATGTGGCATCGTAGATGTGTGGCTATGGCTGTAATTATTAGGTATACATTTCACTCTCAAGATGAACACAAGCCTTACAGTGAGTACTTTGAGGCTAGGTTAATTGGTGTGAATGTAAGAAATATTATAAATATAAAGCGGCAACTTTGACGCTCTGCCAACCCTACACGGGATTTATGGGTACTCTCATGTTCTGACGTGGGTGGCTCACAGACGGTGTGAGTACAAAAATGAGTGTTACTCCGTTTGCTTAAGTGATCCTAGCCTGCCCTTCCCGGTACCTTCGGGGTTTGGTCTCATGATGCTTCAGCTGGGCGGGCATTGCCGTTGACACAACTCTGGGTCCTGTGGAGCCTTTAAGTGTCCGTCAGGTCACTTTGATGTAGCTGTTATTTATGTGATTTGTCCATAGAGTCTTAGAGACGTAACCTCAGTATTTATGTAATATTTTAGACTTGTGCACCCAGAAATAAACCAAAAACAAAAAAAAAAATATTTAAGTTTCTCAGACGACCATATTAGACCATTCTCGGAACAAAACTGAGTGAACAAAACATCTTTTCTAACGATCGACGAGTGACATCTTTCTGCCTCCGTGGTCTAGTGGTACAACCACCGGTATCAGACCCAGGGGTCCCGGGTAAAATCCCCAGCGGGGGTAGATATTTTATTCGGTTTGGTTGGTGGTAGGATTTGTTGTAAGTCAGCCTTAAATCTGACGCCATAACAACAATGTTTTCAGCATTGTGGTCTTCCGGCAGTTAGAGATAAGATAGCCAGTTCCTCACTGATTGAGGATTCCGTGAGAGGCTCGCTTTCATCTCCAGCCTTACCAATATTTAACATCAGGTATGATGAGGGCTAAGACAAAGACAAAACATCTTCATATATTTGTTAAAATGTTGTAATAAATATTTTTATTATTATTTCTCTTTATCATGTCCTTAAAATTCGTTCTATCAGTTATTAAGCATACATGTTTTGTGTTTTAACCTCTGATTTCAATTGAGTACATAGTATAGGCAGCTCTCTATTTCTTTTTCAACTTGAATAAACTTGAAAATCAGTGCCTGTGCTGACACATTTAGGACATTTCATTATTTTACTAATATAATTTACTTGATTTAAAAGTTTTTGGATTCGATTTAAAGTTGTTAGCATTAAAACAATCTAAGCGTCAAATATCTTAGTAATGATTCATCATTCAGCGTCTGATAGACAAGACGGTAATTAATACCTTCGCATGAAATTTCGCATTTTCATGTCAATGGTATCATCGCTAATACAACAATACAATGACTATAATTTATGTAAAAATATCCGGAGTAGTGGTATGTCTGATAACTTTATATTTTATGGTACAGATATGCATCAAAAATCTTACGCTCGAATCAGGCAGCGACTGAGTCTAAATGTGGAATTAAAGAGCTCCAATGTTGTTGTGACTGGTGGACATTTGAATAATGGTTTGAGCTTGGTTACTATTACTGTGAATGATTAAAACCAAAAAGTTTCTAATCAGCTCTAGTTTTGATACACTCGTCGCGCGTCGAGCGCTTCGTTTCTACTGATTTTCGTTCGACTTTTTGAATCGCTCGACCCCAACGTGTGCCCTCACCCACTCGTTTCAGTCGAACGAAACAAGCGTGCGACGCGCGACTTAAGTCGCATGCGTGTGACGTAAGTCATAAGAGCGATTAAAAAACAGAGCTCCAGAAAGGCGAATTGACTAGTTACATTGAAAATCATCAAGACGAATTAGTCCAGTAGTGTCGACATAAAATAAACGTTCGTTGTAGAAATTCAGGAATTTTATAGTAAATTCTAATTTGTAATTATATTGTCTGAAATACGACGCCCCCTAAACTAGATGGATTAGAAAAAAATACCTATTATCGAAATGAACTTCGGTGAAGAATTTCCAAATAAGTCACGCTGTTAGGTATGTACCCGTTTTAATGGAAGATACGAAATCAGTTATGGATCGTTCTTGGTATGTAAATAGGGTTCGTTAGTTTTCGAATAACTTTGTAGCGAAGAGAGCCAGTTAATTTTGAAACGTAAAAGGATAGAAGAGACTACACTGCTTCTGCGGAAGAGGTATAAACAGAAAATACAGACAGCAAAAAATGTAATCTTCAAAAAGCTTATTCAGAATCAGGAACAGCAATAGGATGAATATTACCTATTAGGCCCTAAATGAACCTATAGTGATCGACTGATTGTTCTGAAAAATTATATAATCCTATTGTTTATGTATCCCTATAAACAAATAGTAATAACGAGCCTAGCAAAACGTGCCGTGTGGTGACGGCCTAAGAATACAAGTGTCACCACTCCCTTACATGCCTGGGATCTCGTAAGAGTCGACTAAGAGGCCCGACGCATTGTAAACCTGTGCGAGAGAAGGAAAACTTGAAACAAACCTTCTACCAACCCATCTGGCCAGCGTGGTAGCAGTGGGCTAATACACTCCTATGAACGCCACAACAGGCGTGAGCTAGAAGAGGTCTATGTCCGGCAGTGGATGTCCACAGGCTGATGATGAATGAATAACGAGCCTACCTTAACACGGAGGAACCGGCACAGTAAATATTATGGTGACCTATCAAAGGATCGACCATAGCGAAATGGCCAAAATCGCGAGTCGAAACAAAACTGCATCATCAAGATCTGTGAGGCTAGATCGAAAACTATTTTTCTATTTAAAATTTATCATAAGTACTTATACTAATAAATTTGTTAAAGTAAAGATATGAAAACTTTTCGAAAGTTCGCTATCAATTAAAAACGATCATTGCACTGTCTTTGGACTATGCACCAACGACTGCAAATACTGCAATGATCAGTTGAAGATACAATACAATGGAGTAAAAACAACATGAATAATCAATGGCTACCCTCCAGCGTATGCAAGATCCAAAAGCAAAACCGTTCAATCCGAACCCTGGCGGGTTTCCCGCAAATTTATCAATATGTAACATTACAGCAGACTTTTATTGGCGCTTATTCCTTTTAATTGCTGTGGCTCATCGGAAATGTGTGCAGAACAAGGTATATTGCATTTTTTGCTAATGCCTAATAACATTTTTGTTACTTATAAATTACGAATTAAGCTCTAGCGGCCATCTGTGACTTCTGCGTCTAAATATAACAGAATTGTTTTCATATCCTACTATCCTATATTTTATATTATAAAAGTGAAAGTATGTCAGTTTGTTTGAATGTTTATTTGTTTGTTTGTTGCTCTTTCACGTAAAAACTACTGGACGGATTTGAATGAAAGTTGGTATGTAGGTACTTCAAGTGGTGGACTAACACATAGGCTACCTTTTATCCCGATATTCCCACGGGAACGGGAAACACGCGGATGAAACCGCGGGCGGCCGCTAGTGATAA
Organism: Chrysoteuchia culmella; assembly: GCA_910589605.1. Classification (NCBI taxonomy): domain Eukaryota; kingdom Metazoa; phylum Arthropoda; class Insecta; order Lepidoptera; family Crambidae; genus Chrysoteuchia; species Chrysoteuchia culmella. Next base: position 4,312,033 of record OU342649.1, read on the forward strand.
GAGCCTGGGGTCTGGTAAACCAATATTCTTTATTTTTTATATACCTCATGTATTAATTCTTTATTGTTTTGGGGTCAATAACAAATATAATGTAGAGAATATGACTTACTTTCAATAGCAATTTGTTCTGTTAAGTATAATATATACTTCAAGATAGAAATAAAACAACTATTACGGATATCAAAAGCGCCATATTTCACGAACTAAGTTGTAATTTTCCGTATTTTTTGTTTTTAAGGGGTTTTTCGATTTTTCCGACGTTTCGGCACGTTTTCAACTGCCGTGGTCACGGGATGAAAGTCATCTCGTCATATATATAAATCTTGGAGTGTCTTAAGTTTTACTTTTAGTTTTACTTAAGACACTGCAAGATTTTGTGTTATTCAATTTGTTATTTTGCTTTCTCAAAATGAATTCACCTTTACAGGTGGCATGGTCACTAGATGACCTGTAGCTTGTTAGTAAAACTGCACAAATGCTACACAACACCATCATTTCAATTCCACTACGAGAGGTCCGTAATCAAGGACACCTCGTAGTTACACGTACATTCCACGTTATAGATGGCCAATTATCCAGTGTTAAATTGCTTTGTTCTCATCTGGCTTAATGCGAGTCCAGTGCCGTTGTACGTGCCTGCTGAACCAGCAACTTTTCATTTTAGCCTGACCATAGTATAACAATACACACAATTTTCTGTCTTCCTACCAAAGGTCCATTTGCGAGTAATACCCGATGCGCCTTGGTGCGGCAAGACCTCGGCTAGACTCATAAGTCTCGAATGCGCCGCGCGGTGATGAACGCTCGCAAAGTTTTATACACACGTTCATAATTTATTTTGGCGGGCATCCCTATCGCGTGTTTGCGTACCGAACGGCTGCAATAATAATTAGAAAAAATTACATTTATAAATAAAGAGTATAATGGCAGAATAATCACACACTACTTAACGCGACTAGTGGCTTAATGTGCGGATGCTGTTAAAGAGCAACCACACATTGAGCTACTAGTCGTGGCCACTAAACGCAACCACTAGTTGCGGACGAGATTTTTCATACATTTTGTATAGTATCGGCGCAAACTGGGCGCTCGAGTGGCTACATTTGAGCCACAAGCTGCGGAAGTCGCTTGAGCTCGTTAGTCGCTACATGAGCGTACTTTCATACAAGCCCGTAGACTTGATGACAGGGAGAAATAGTTGCGAAGACAAAAGTTCCTCGTGCGCGCACTCGCTAAGACAACTTACTTGATGATTCTATTACCTTGCCCTGACCTTTCTCAGTAAGACAAAGGCTCGTTTTGTAATACAATTTCAATGTTTTCCCTTAGTCATGGTCTGATGAGTTCAGCCTGGTTTTGGTTATCTCGAAAATGAGATTACCTGTAGCAGTTCGTTTTGGTTGTCAGTGTGCGGCTAATTGAATAAGCTGTATTTTGGTAAGCAAAGAAGTCGCAAAAACGTCGATTCAAATCTCCTTTTTATGAATAAAGATGTGACTACTTATAGCTGATAAAAAAAAAAACTAAGCGTCAGCGCTACTTCCTTAAAAACACATGAATCTTCACGTTTTATGTGTCGAACATTACTTTACTAACTTGGCTGCCACACTGCTGTGTGACTGATACACTTCGTTTCTATCATTATTAGGCATCGCGGGATTTTTACCATGTTAGTATTTTTTAAGTCCCCGATACACTTCGTTTGTCTTGATTATTGATCTTGCTAAAAAACCATATTCCGTAAACTAAATCACGGAAGCGCGACTTAAAAAGGTTACAACAAAATTGATCTAATGGAAACCCAATAAGAAGACGCGTCCAATCTACCCGTACTCGAAAAAGTACACAAAAAAAGACCGGCCCTCGAATCCATCTGAACGCACGCATCGGAAACTTTTTTCCTATTTGCATACGGCAGGGAGCGTTTCAACTTTTTTAATTTGGCCCCTGTCCGGGCACACACTCGCCAAAAGTGCTATTTTAAACCTTGCAGTTCTGATTGGTATTGTGAGGGGATGTATTATATCGACACATTTGTTAGCAATTTGTTAGCAACTTGATGAAGGGTTAAAGTCACTTTTCAACTTTTCAAATTGGAAAACATTTTCTAGTAAGCTTGGTATTTTTTCTTATGTCCGTAGTTTGTAGCAACAGATCGATTACTTTCAATCTATTATTATAAAAAATTCAATGTCCTGACTGACTTATTGACTGATGATCAACGCACAGCCCAAACCGTTGGGTCTAGAAACTCCAAATTTGGCACATAGGCTCCTTATGAGGTGCATGGGTGCACTAAGAAAGGGTTTTTCGAAATTCAACCTCTAAGAGGGTGAAATAGGAGATGAAAGTTTGTCAGTTTTGAAGATAGGATCTTCAAATTTTGTATTTAGGTTGTCGATTAAAAGTGAACATTGACCTATCTCGACGTTTTCGAAAATTCTTTTATTAAGTATGAAAATTCCACCCCAAACGGCCGCTAGTATTTTATAAATTCAACTACTTTTTTATGTTTCACTGGTGGACAAATTATAAAAAATATTCACCTAATAATTTAATTAATAAATAAAAAAAATAAAAAATAAATATTTCTTACACTCACACCAATTAACCTAGCCCCAAAGTAAGCACTGTAAGGCTTGTGTTATGGGATACTAGGGTAACGGATAGAAATACATATAATTATACATATGTATTTATGTGTAGAAATAAATATAAACGTCCATGACTCAGGTACAAATGCTCGTATTCATCATACAAACATTTGCCCCTACCGGGATTCGAACCCAGGACCCAAGAGTAGGCGACGCCTTGAAACCGGTGTACGAACCACTCGACCACGGAAGTCGTCAATTAATACTTCTTCTTCTTCTGATCGAGTGAGGATTAGTGGCTACCTCTGGCGTCAGAGTTTATCAAGGCGCCTATGCGGCCTCTGACTTGGCTTAACGACTGTAATCAAATGACAACAGCCGAGACCGACGGTTTAACGTGCCCTCCGAAGCACGGAAGCGCTCAGTTATAATGCCACTTTACGGTCACCCATCCGACACCTGACCGGGCCGAACTTTGCTTAACAAACGTGATCCAATACGATCAGTCTGTCAAACACGGCCATGAGCGCTTCATTTAAACCTTACTTTCTTTATACTTACTTTACGTTATACAATTACTTACATAAATCATACACATACAAAAAAAAATTTCCATAACTATTTAAACCGTGGTCCTATTGACACGATTAATTTATAACAATTGATGAGAGTAAACTAATACAATCGAACTGTTTGCATAATTCATGCAACCGTACTGATCCCTAAACACGCCGTGATTCCCGACCAATAATAATGAGGTCGGAGGTGTCGCGTGCGATGTTTTCAATTAATATTATATGAATTTGATGATTCAGATTTAGCTTGTGTGAATCACTAGAGACCGCCTGCGGTTCCATTTACCTAAAAATTTGTTAAATCTTATAAAATCACCATATCCACATTTTATCAATAAGGCAGAAACCGAAAAGAGCGTAGGTAATAACAGTGAGCATATGTAATATTTTTCATTAATTATCATGTCCTTTAAAACAGTTTTGTTCTTATGGTAAATTTTAAATAGATAAATATTGGAAAAAATCAACTCGGCCACAAGTGAATTCTTAGATTGGACTCGACCCCACGACCTTTGGCAATCCAGTCTAATGCTCTAACCACTTAGCTACCGAGACCATTTACCATAAGTATAAAAATAGCATTGAAAAATGCAAAAAAAATAAACAGTTTTGTTCTTTTGTTGCTTATGCCGTTATACAGAAGTTATTTTGGATAAGTATCGTTTTGTATAAATATAATTTTGTACTTAATTTCTAATCTTTTAATAAGTACTATTATTGATTTTAGTAACTTATTATGAATATTAGCAAACACTCGAGCAGCTTACTAGAAGCTATTGAAAAAATTCTTAAAAATTTGAAACAAATCTTAAAAAATTAGATTTATCCAAATATATATTCTAACAACCGTCCAAGAACGCTATTGAATCATGTAGTATTAGAAATTAGAATATTAAATCGCTGACAACAATTACATAACTATATCAATACGATAGCATATAATACGTGATTCAGGTAGTAATTAGCCCGTGTCATACAGTATGTGCTAGGTCTAGGTACAATTTCAGATCAGCTCTAGGGATTAGTCCCAGGTCTGCGCTGGTGAACTTGCCAACACGATCGTAATCCGGTGCTGTATAATATATTTAATTAATGGTAAGTTTATATTTAAGAGCATGATTATGTTTATACCGTTTGAATATACCGTGTTTATTTTCTTTGTGCCCAAAGTTTAAGGGGTGCTACGTTTTTCGAAGAAAATTAAGAAATCCTTTTTTAGTATCAAGTTTAGCGTCGTTTATTTAGATGAAAAACTAAGAAAAAAAACTTATAATAATATTATTATAAGTTTTTTGTTTAATAATATTAATATTAATAATAGTAAAAGTAACAACTATTGAGCGTGCACCAAGCTCGGCTCGTCGATATAAGCTGACCGCGACGCTACGATGACAATAAAATATTTATTGCCCTAATTTTGTACTTGTCGTTTATTTGAATGAAAAACTAAGAAAGAAACTTATAATAATATTATTATAAGTTTTTTGTTTAATAATATTAATATTAATAATAGTAAAAGTAATAACTATTGAGCGTGCACCAAGCTCGGCTCGTCGATATAAGCTGACCGCGGCGCTACGATGACAAAAAAATATTTTTTTCCCTAATTTTGTTCTAAACACATTGCACAATCTCGCCCTCAACTTTGGGCAGATAAAATAAAAACAGCCTGTATGCTTGTTCGCACTAGTGGAGAAGTACCTATGGAGTTAGAAAAAGCCGAATGCTCGGTACATACGAGTCTACCAAAGGCATTTCAAAATATTCAAACAAGCGCCGCAATGGACTTGTCATTCGACTTAAAACACTAGAACCGAACGACCAAGTCAAATTAGTGGAAGGGTAGCAATAATGTCTTACGGTCGGTTTCAATAACCTACCCTCAATAAGAGGTAAGCTTACAAGAGCTTTGTTGCCGAGATATATTTGTTAATGAGGCCAAAATAACAGCGGTTGCTAAGTAACATAACCAAGATAGGCCTATCTCTTACTAGGGTTAGATTATTGAAACTGGCCGTAAGTTAACCTGGGGGGCTGGTTCTAGTTATTTAAAGCTTATAAACTTTCATATCGCAAGTTGGTAAAAAATACGTATTTCCTCCGTGATAAATATTAAACAAGAAAATATACTAGAAATAAAAAATCGGCCAAGTGCGAGTCGAACTGGCACATGAAGGGTTTCGTCTCTCACCCAAGGTTGCCTGGACGAGACTGCAACGTAGCTATAAGGCCTCATACTGTGTGTTCCTCTTTTTTGTCATTTTCTCTGTATGTGTTTCTTTTTGTATCGTGTGCAATAAAGTTTCTATTATTATTATTGCCAAAATGCCACTATAATTTTTCGTCTGCAAAAATAACTTTGTTTTTCATAGTGTTGGTATGAATGACAGATATTTGCGGTTTTGGAAAATGTGCTATAGCTCTGAAACTACTAAATATATTTCGTTCAAACCAATTTTCGTTGAAAGTCTTTATAAAGATCTTTAGCATATTTTTTATTTTTATTTTTTACTTTCTTATTTTATAAGTTAGAGGGGGGGGGGGGGGGCAAATTTTTCCACTTTGGAAGTGTATAACTTTCAAACGGTTGATTTTGAGAAAAAACTGTAAAAGAAACTTCAATGTAATTTTCAAAGACATATCTATTATAGATAGGTCTTTGAAAATTACATTGAAGTATAGATATGCCTTAAGTATAGGTTTGGTAAAAAAAAAAAAAAAATTTTCAAATCCCTTTGGGAACAATGCTATATTTCTATAACTGACAACCATATTTCGTTCAAACCAATTTTCGTTGAAAGGTTTTATTAAGATCTACAGCATATATATTTTTTTTAAATTTTTACTTTCTTATTTCAAAAGCCAGAGGGGGGGGGGGGACACATTTTACCACTTTGGAAGTGTACATCTTTCAAATGGTTGACTTTGAGAAAAAAATGTTTTAGAAACCTCAATACAATTTTTAAAGACCTATCTATAGACACGTATAGGTTTGATGAAAAAAAAAATTTTCAGTGTCAGTTCCATGTATGGGGAGCCCCCCCTTAATTCATATATTTTTTTATTTTTGTGTAAAAACCGTAAAGCGGTTTACAGAATACATCTACCTACCAAGTTTCAACTGTGTAATCCTCATAGTTTTGGAATTAAAAGTGTGTGACATACATCGGTTTGGCCGAATCTATAAGGGTTTCGATTTTTGCCTTTAGGCTACGAAACCCTAAAAATGGTTGATTCTCTGTTTCAAAAGTTGAATATTTTCTGTCCCAGATAGATACCTTTTTTTTTCAAAGCAAAACTGCTACCAAAGTGCCATTATGCCTCTCAAGTCAAGTGCAAATGCTTCTCTTTAAGATCAAATATATTTCTGTCAAGTTTTTCCACCACAAAAAAGGAAATTCAACCAAATCAATCAAATTCCCATATCATATACCTACCTTTCTACTCCACTGTAATTTGATACAGTAAAAACGTATTTCAAATTTTCTTTTCGCACGCCTTTTGTCGCGACAAATCAGGCTAATGTTCCCACACACACCTATAACCGTTATTTACCTAATTTCATAGAGCTTTTCACTGTGAATAGCGGCTTTGGTAATCAAGGTTCGAATCGGTAGCTAATTTCCTTTCAGCCAGCAGTTCGGGTGATGTATCATTACACGTAATGTAAGGGTTTAGCGCGACTGCCCCTGTGAATACACTTTGGTGAGGTAGCATGTGATTTGTAAAACATAATACCTACATACCGCAATTCTAAAGTTTTTTTTTCAAATGCATAGATATTATCGCCAGATATCACGAGGAGCTCGTTGGCACAGTGGTTCAAGCGCTGAGTCTGCGATGGGACCAAGAAAATGCGATAGAGGCGATTGATAAATTTTCTCAATGGTCGGTCACGTGATGGGTGACCAAAATTCCAGCTATATTTGCAGGCATTAAAACCTACCAATTTGCATTGGGTTTGCGTCATTGCCCACTCTCCTCTTATCCTTCTGAAAGGAAGGCCAATGCCCCAGCAGTGGGGACGGTAAAATGACCGATGACTATAGGGCTTTTCATTGTGAATAGGTAATCAAGGTTCGAATCGGTACCGGTTCGGGAACTGTTGTAGCCAGTTCCTCAGTGGTTGAGGATTCCGGGAGAGGCTCACTTCCATCTTCAGCCTTATCAATACTTAACATCATGTATGATGAAGGCTAAGAGTCTCCCCGGCATTCAAAAAAAAATAAAACCTAATTTCTTCTCACCCGGCAGTTCGGTAATACAAACCTAACTGATCTGATGCCAACATTCCTAAAGATCTAAGGATCAGGGTTTTCAGTTTCAGAAATTCCATACATGTTTATGCTATTTTCTCGTTTTCCTTTTAAACATATCCATACATCTCCTAGAATGTTCCCATGTATCACCTCCACCACCTTAACCAGCAGATATTTCTCAACTGCAAAGGCTACCAGTGATGAAATCCAGTCTTGTCGAGAGTCCCTTGTCGAGCATATGAAACTGGCATTTCAGACTGTCTCCGATTGGTACAACGCCTCAGTTTTAATGCCACTAAAACTTGTTAATTAAAGGCTTGTTTATTCACCGCAAAACGGAGTCCCTTCCAACTGACTCCGACTTTCCAGGGTGTATCCTTACCGATAACAGAGAATCTGCAACTTCTTGGCCTAAACCTGTCTTCCAACCTGAACTTTGGCGAGTACATCGACTCCATTGCTAAGTGTGCTGCAAAGAAACTGGGCGTCCTCTCTAAATAACTAACAATTATTTTTTTTATAATATTTCAGTCATTGACTGAAGTTGAGATGGTAAGAACGATGTTTAAATATGAATCAAACCAAATTGCAATGTCTAACTTATAAATTCTCAAATAAAACTCTATCTTAATCCCTAAGTTAAATCAATCAAACCCTTCAACCGCAACACGCTGACCAAACTGTCCCCGGGGTCCATTAAAAATAAATGACGTATTACAACATGCGTGCTCGGACCATCCCATACAAAATTCAGCGGGGCGCGATCTCTCATTAAAGGACAATTATTGAAGGTGGGTGTCCACAACCGCGTGTTGTGCCCTTAAATGGGACGTACTAAATACTCAAGCATTTTATTAGATTTAAACAGAGGGTTAAATGTACAGTCAACAGCAGCTACGCCTATAAATAATAATAAAGCCATTTATTCCGATTTATTTACATCTATGTGACTGTTTGAATTATAATATATTATATAGTATCTCTTAACTCGGTGTGCTTCTTGGCATAAGCCTCCTCCAACATTCTCCACTGTGTTCGGTCATTGGCCACTCTTGTCCAGTATGGTCCCAGAGTGAGACGAATGTCATCCTCCCATCGTCCAAATTGGCGTCCCCTTCGTCTTTTACCATCTCTTGGGTACAATACCGTAAGCCGTTTACTCCACTTGTCCAACCTACAGCGAAGCATATGGCCGTCCAGCTCCATTTTAAGTGATCAATACGAGTAAGCTACGCCTATACATATCTGTAAAATTTCTCCAATCGATTGTGGACTTAAAAACATAGTATCCCTTTGAAATCAAATTTGTCTGTAGAAAAGACATCATTCACCTTGTATGGACCATTGGGCCTCTAGTTTCTATTTTTATAAACCCCCCACAAGGTGAACCGACGACGATCTGATGAAGGTCGCGGGAAGCCCTTAGATGCGGGCAGCGCAGGACCGATCGTCGTGGAGATACTTGCAGGAGGCCTATACCCAGCAGTGGGTGTCATGTGGCTGAGACGACGAAGCCACAAGAACCATGTTTAAAACTCTAAACTTGTTACCGCTTCCCTGTCTGTACATATTAGAGATAGCACTTTTTGTAAAAAAAAACGATCTCTATTATTCGATATTAAAAAATAATAATCTATACAGAGGAAGAAATGGCGATAAGCTCTGTATACCACACCAAAGATTAATGGTATACTCAAATAATGTTCATTGTATTGCTATTTGCATATCAATATAATATAATAGCTGGGGTAGCCCCCATGACATGAAAATTTTGACATATTTTAAATGTGTGACACATGACACATTTATGTCAACAAGCTAGGACATAACGGACTGTCATGCCAAAAAAGTGCAGGCCGCTTCTCGAGACATGCCGCACTTAACGATATCATACGCCGGTCCCTTGCCACCGTCAATGTGCCAAGTCTACTTGAGCCGACTGGTATTGCAAGAGACGATGGCAAGAGATCGGACGGTATGAGTTTGATTCCATGGAAGATGGGCCGGGTGCTGGTATGGGATGCAACCTGTTCAGATGGGATGCAACACGCTCGCCTTCTATCCACATGGAACCAACAACAGAGCTGGTGCGGCTTGTGAAGCGGCTGAAAAAGCTGAAACATGCAAAGACAGGGGTCTAGGCTCCGAACATAATTTTGTCCCATTCGGTGTCGAGACCCTTGGTCCGTGGGGTCCTAGCGCTCTAAGGCTTTTTAAGGAAATAGCAAAAAGGTTAGTCGACATCACAGGAGACCGAAGAGCTGGTTGCTACCTCGGACAAAGAATTAGTCTAGCTATTCAAAGGGGGGACGCTGCCAGTATCTTCGGAACCTTGCCTAAAGGGACTCCTTTTAATAATATATTTTAGTTATTATATTATATTTTTTAAGGTTTTTGGTTTTAGGTTCATTGTTCTAGTGTATATTTTTTTAAAATTGAAATCACGATTGCTTAATGTACTTATAGACAACATATAATAAAATCACTGGCTTCCTTACTGATAAAATTTGACATTCCTTTTATCTTTATTTGTTTCATTTCAATAAGCAAAGCATTAAGCAAATAAATTTTATCTTATATTATCTTACAGTTTTATATTGAGAATACCCCTATGTTGTTCGTAATAGTACTGCTTTTAACCGCCTCTGTGGTCTAGTGGTAACAACCACCGGTATCAGAGTCCCCGGTTCGATTACCAGCGGGGATTCATATTGTATTCGGTTTGGTTGGTGGTAGGACTTGTTGTAAGTTCGTCTGGCTAGCTACCACCATCTACCGGGAGAGGCTTGCTTCCTACACATAACGTCAGGTATGCTAAGGGCAGGAGTCTCCCCGTTGTTCATTAAAAAAAAATGCTTTGTATGTTGTTAACTGCACCATCGAGGCACAATCTTGGCACCGTCTGTCAAATACTTCCAGCTTTTTCAGTACTTACTGTTGCCACTGCCACATGATGTATATTGAGCTTAAAAATTTGTCCGTAAGTCCCGACCAATTTTAGTTGCGATATCTTTTGAGCCTCGCTCAGCACAATTTTTCCGACCGTAGTCATGGATTTTATCGTGATGTTAACAACAATGTTTTCAGCATTGTTATGTTCCGACGGATAGACATAATATAGCCAGATCCGCAGTGGTTGAGGATTCCGGGACTGGCTCGCTTCCATCTTCAGCCTTATCAATAATATCAGGTATGATGAAGCCTGAGCATCTCGCCGTTGTTCATCGAAAAAATATGTTATATGACGTAGGTAATTTTGGGGTATTTACGGACTATACTACTTAAGAAAAACTTCTAATTACACAATCAAAAAACGGCTTTTGATATTTGTCGCTAGAAAATCTTGTTTATCTCGGATCAGACGTCTATTAATTTGATTGTTTTCCAATTGAACGTTAAAATCTCTTGAGTATTTGAATGCGTTCTCTTTGTCCTTTTGTAAGACTATCATAGAATACAAATAAATAAGATGAACGTAGTTGGCATGCATCGTCATCTTTTAGAGCGAAACACAGAAGCAATTTATACATTTCCTTTCTGCGATTTTGGATTTCTTCGTGACAACAAACCTGTTTCAGTACTAAGTAAATGCATAATATGCTGCATTTTATCTCTTTCTTGTATTCTAAGAGTCTATTCCCAACAAAAGTCTTACTGGTGGACACGATGCGAGATTTCACGTACGTGGAACAAGCCGTCTTCTCGCACGATAAATTTAGCGTTCGTTTACAATGTGTTCGCACCCATGCGAGCTTCCGAGAAACGTCTACACGATGCGTGTTTACGCACGAGAAGCATTTCTCGTGTGTGAACTTGCATCTCGCATCGTTTCAACAAGACCTTAGGCACAGCTTTGTTCCATTATTCTGACGTCTACTAGTACTCAATATTAGTCGATAAAGTGCTAAGTGGTACGAGAGTAAGGAACAGTAACAGGACCTCTATTTTTGAATCACTCGTCGCGCGAGTGGCGAGGCGAACGAGGAGGCGATCAGGCGATTAGCGACCTTGCAAGCGTGGACATAGCACGCTTTTCGCTTTGCCCATCGCGAGCTCGTGCTGGGAGGCGGTACTACAGGCGAAAAGCGAAGCTATGTATATGCGTGCAAGGTCGCTTTTACGGAATACGAAAACTCAAACGTCGCACGAAAATCAGTAGAATCCTCGAGACGAGTGAATCAAAAATAGAGCTCCAGAACGTACTAACTTTTTTTTTATTTTTATGAACGACGGGGACACTCTTAGCCGTCATCATACCTGATGTTAAGTATTGATAAGGCTGAAGATGGAAGCGAGCCTCTCCCGGAATCCTCAATCACTGAAGAACTGGCTATCTTATCTCTTACTGCCGGAACACAACAATGCTGAAAACATTGTTGTTATGACGTCAGACATAGATAAGATGGTGATAGCTAGCCAGGCGGACTTACAACGAGTCCTTCCACCAACCAAACCGAATACAATATGTACCCCCGCTGGGAATCGAACCCGGGACCCCTGGGTCTGATACCGGTGGTTGTACCACTAGACCATAGAGGCGGTTAAATACACTGATCTAACAAACAATCAACATAAACTGATCCAAGATAATATAAAAAAAAGGAATTGTACAGTGTTACTCACCACATTGTATCCCTATAATCGAACCCGGGACAGAATGACATAACGCAAAACACAAGTCATACGTCTGGAGGTCATGGATTCGTTCATACGTGATAACAATATAATATTAATTTATTCACTGAGCCATTTCATAAGACATTATAATATCATATAACTAAGTAGCGAGCGAGAGGTAAAAGCAAAGTGAGGGTCAAATGAATTTAATTATAATGTTCGCAAACAATATTACTTAAATTATTTCCTATTTTTATGTTAACCGAATTCTTTCACATAACAGTTCATATATTAAAAAATAACAGATTTCCGTTGCACATATTATGCAACTGCCAATAATTTATGATTTTGTAATTTTTGCATTTTTCAATGCTATTTTTATACTTATCATAAATTTTATATTATAAAAAACACAAAAATATCAATAAAATTATATCGATATCGATTCCCGTCTGAGAATTCACTTGTGGCCGAGTTATTTTTTTCCAATATTTTTCTATTTAAAATTTACCATAAGTATAAAAATAGCATTGAAAAATGCAAAAATTACAAAATCATAAATTATTGGCAGTTGCATCTTAATCGATCGTTAAACACCTGAAAAGATGTTTCTTTCGAATGCAAGGATATTCCTAGCATTGATGTAACAACGCTGGCCTACAGCGTATTAAAAATATAAAAGTATTGGAGAATTTGGACGGTGGTTCGCAAGTCTCGGTAGCTCAGCGGTTAGAGCATTGGACCGGATTTCCAAAGGTCGCGGGGTCGATTCCCGTCTGAGAATTCACTTGTGGCCGAGTTATTTTTTTCCAATTTTTTTCTATTTAAAATTTACCATAAGTAAAATTAGCTACAAAAATCCGTTTCATATTCTTGAGAAATACGCAGTCAAAGATATACGCAATACCTGTCAAAAAGGGTCATAAAGAATTAAAGACACGCAAGTTTTTACTTTTTTTAGGTTAAAACAATAATTTATATGTACGTAGTCTAAAAATATCACACTAGCGTTGGTAATAACTCTGTCGATATTATTAATCTCTCATTACAAAGGCAAAAGATGATCGACGTCCCAACCAGAAGGAAAGGGAAAAAAATAGAATCGGAATCACCAAAAGGGAAGCTTAATTTAATTTGTGATATCTACCGAAATTACTTATGTCACTTGACCCTCTTCGCCAATCCTCTTAAGAACTGCTTTAAAGCTAAATAAACAACTTTTCTTCCACGACATAGAAGGAAAAAGTCCTTATAAACAACATAAAGTTGTGCGGAGCGGTAATTTATGTGAAATGAGGTCGTGGGAACCGTCAAAGAAGACGAAACCTTTTGTTACTCTAAAAGATTTTAACGTTTTTTACTTTGATGATACTTCGCATAATCACCATTATGTCTATAATGCTCTGCGTCTGATATAATGCTGGGCGCTCTCGCAACACGAAAATCTTAATATAGATTCAGATCGACAGTCCACTTTGTTGGACCTACTACTATGTACGGAATATAATTATTGTACAAGGTTATATCTATAATGCTCGGCGTCTGATATGATACTGGGTGCTCTCGCGACACGACAATTTTAATATTTATTTAGATCGACTGTCCACTTTGTTAGACCTACTACTATGTACAGAAGATAATTATTGTACAAGATTATATCTATAATGCTTTGCGACTGATATGATTCTGGGTGCTCTCGCAACACGACAATCTTAATATGGATTTAGATCGACAGTCCACTTTGTTGGACCTACTAGTATGTACAGAATATAATTATTGTACAAGGTTATATCTATAATGCTTTGCGTCTGATATGATTCTGGGTGCTCTCGCAACACGACTATCTTAATATGGATTCAGATCGACAGTCCACCTTGTTAGACCTACTACTTTGTACAGAATATAATTATTGTACAAGATTATATTTATAATGCTTTGCGACTGATATGATTCTGGGTGCTCTCGCAACACGACAATCTTAATATGGTTTCAGATCGACAGTCCACTTTGTTGGACCTACTACTATGTACGGAATATAACTATTGTACAAGGTTATATATATAATGCTCTGCGTCTGATATGATACTGGGTGCTCTCGCAACACGACAATCTTAATATGGTTTCAGATCGACAGTCCACTTTGTTAGACCTACTACTATGTACGGAATATAATTATTGTACACGGTTATATATATAATGCTCTGCGTCTGATATGATACTGGGTGCTCTCGCAACACGACAATTTTAATATGTATTCAGATCGACAGTCCACTTTGTTAGACCTACTAGTATGTACGGAATGTAATTATTGTACAAGGTTATATATATAATGCTCTGCGTCTGATATGATTCTGGGTGCTCTCGCAACACGACAATCTTAATATGGATTTAGATCGACAGTCCACTTTGTTAGACCTACTAGTATGTACGGAATATAATTATTGTACAAGATTATATCTATAATGCTTTGCGACTGATATGATTCTGGGTGCTCTCGCAACACGACAATTTTAATATGTATTCAGATCGACAGTCCACTTTGTTAGACGTACTAGTATGTACGGAATATAATTATTGTACAACGTTATATCTATAATGCTCTGCGTCTGATATGATACTGGGTGCTCTCGCAACACGACAATCTTAATATGTATTCAGATCGACAGTCCACTTTGTTAGACCTACTACTATGTACGGAATATAATTATTGTACAACGTTATATCTATAATGCTCTGCGTCTGATATGATACTGGGTGCTCTCGCAACACGACAATCTTAATATGGATTCAGATCGACAGTCCACTTTGTTAGACCTACTACTATGTACGGAATATAATTATTGTACAAGGTTATATCTATAATACTCTGAGTCTGATATGATACTGGGTGCTCTCGCAACACGACAATCTTAATATGGATTTAGATCGACAGACCACTTTGTTGGACCTACTACTGTGTACAGAATTTAATTATTGTACAAGGTTCCCATTTCAGAAATTTTTCAGCCTTCGCATATTCTCTTAGTTTCCGATCCATTTCAGAAAAACGATATCTTTTTAAAGAAAACATAATCGTTTGGTCATACAAACTGATTGAAATAAAATATTTTTATCAAATCAATGCCAAAGACACAATAAAAAGATAAAATTAATTTTGATAACAATTTTCTATGAAATTAATATCATTATCCAAGCCAGAATATTTAAAGCTACAAATAATTTTGATAAGACTTTTAGAAATAAGAGTTAAGACCAATTGAAAAAATAAGAAAGGCAACATCTGTATATTACTCTAAGTAGAAAATACCGCAATAAAGTTATTTGGAATCCCGCAATGAATGAGAATACCTACAATAAAAATTGTTGCAACGTTCGATATTTATTGCTGCAATACAGAGTTTGTTGTTAGCGCAATGGATACTCCAGTGTGCCATATTAACTAAATTGCAATACGGTGTAGTTGCAATTTATAAACGATGCAGACACTGGGGGATGTAACAATGCAGTGGAACCAAGTTCTCATCTATGTGAAATAACATCTTGCAAGGGAATCATCTAGGAACAAGCTAACTTGTGTTTTACACGATGAATTATAGCGTAATTTATATATCAAATGGTTTTAAACACGTTCTGCGAAGATATATATTTTATACTAGCTTCCCGCCCGCGGCTTCGCCCGTGTGGACTACACGACTTATGCTATTGTGGGTTATCCATAAGAGATAAACATATACCACCGCGGAGTTTTCTGTAGACCTTTTCAAGGTGTACAAATATTATTTGTAATAATACTTTGTACATTATTTTGATAAATCTCGTAGGGTTCAGCCTGCGTTTGCAATGTAAGCGGAAAAAATTTAATCATTTACGACATCACTTTAGAAACCTCAAAATAACAGTATTTCTCTACTCTATATTGCAGGTTATTATTAAACCTTCCTCTTGAATCACTCTATCTATAAAAAAAACCGCATCAAAATCCGTTGCGTAGTTTTAAAGATCTAAGCATACATAGGGACAGACAGCAAGAAGCGACTTTGCTTTATTACTATGTAGTGATTATTACATAGAAATAATATATAATATATGGCCGTGTGGTGACGGCCTAAGAATACAAGTGTCACCACTCTCCCTTACATGCCTGGGATGTCGTAAGCGTCCACTAAGAGGCTCGACGCATTGAACACCTGTGCGAGAGAAGGAAAACAACAAACCCTCTACCAACCCGTCTGGCCAGCGTGGTAGCAGTAGGCTCATAACCTCCTATGAACGCCACAATAGGCGCGAGCTAGGAGAGGCCTATGTCCAGCAGTGGACGTCCACAGGCCGATGATGGATGATATCGATATTCTCACGGGAACGGAAAGTGTTTAGTGGCAGTTAGTAAAAGAAAAGTAAAGTCTGCCTCAATGGCAAATTAAATTGTTTAAAGAATTATAACTTTGATAGGTAATATTTTACAATCTTTTTCAAAGTATTAATAAATTACGCATAACGGTATATTTCTTATCTTATAATCCAGAACCTCTTGTGTAAATTAAACAGAGTATAGAGAAAATAACTTATTCAATACCAGCTTCCAACCGCGGTTTCACCCGCGTGACCGTTCCCATGGGAATTTCGGAATAAAAATTTCTCTACGTCCTTTTAATAACTCTATGCCAAAAATCATGTCGATTCATGTCGCCCTGACGGGATTCGAACCCGTATCCTTGGGAATCCGGCAATGGTTAGTGCATTGGGCCGGATTCCCAAGGATGCGGGTTCGAATCCCGTCAGGGCGACATGAGACTAGTTGCTTTTTTCTGGTATATTTTCTTGTTTATTATTTATCACATAGAAATAGCATTGTAAAATGCAAAATTAAAAAGTTATAATCATGTCGATTCCTTGCTTAGTTAGAGCGTCATTTATAATATTAGTTAGGATTAGGATATGATTAAAAGAAAACAAAATGTCAACGATCTTAACTCCATGCGAACGACATCAATAACTAATGATCTTAAACTTGTGGTATGTTCGTCAGTTACAATAACGCTCATGGCCGCGCTTGACAGACTGATCGTAATCGATCACGTTTGTTAAGCAAAGTTCGACCCGGTCAGGTGTCGGATGGGTGACCGTAAAGTGGCATTACAACTGAGCACTTCTGTGCTTCGGAGGGCACGTTAAACCGTCAGTCCCGGCTGTTGTCATTTAATTATAGTCGTTAAGCCAAGTCAGAGGCCTTAGAGGCGGCTTGATAAACTCTGATACCAGAGGTGGCCACTTATCCTCACTCGATGAGAAGAAGAAGACAGTAACGCTCATCAATACGTATTGTTAAAATGGCTGATGATAAATGCATCAATATGTATTTTCCCCACTGCTGGGGTACTGGCGTCCTTACCGAATTTGCCAAGACCGACAACGCAAGCCCAATACGAAATATAAATAAGAAAAAAAAGGAATCGAATGACTTTACTACCCATTGACAACTTCAATTGCAATATCTGTACATTCATCTAGTTTTCAAGACGCGAAAGATTTATTTTCTCGCGAATGCCAGTTCTCGCATCCCATATGTTTCGCGATGCACAATACGCTAATATTTTATAAGGTTACGGGATTTATGTCATGTATTTTTGTACTTGCGATGTTTGCGTTTATTTTTTGCAATAAACTGAAGTTTCTTTTTAAGAAGAATTGTACAGCAAAGGTGAACAATATCCGTCAGATGATAACTCTAGCTCTTAACCCTTAGCGCTCATCATCATCACATTATAACAGCCTTACCTTACTTTTGCCTCTTACATCAGCTGATGTAAATGTATTTTACGACGACCTGTTGTTTGGCGCAGGGGTACTAAGCCCGCTTTCCGCTCCAGAGGTCCCGGGTTCGATCCCCGGACAAGACAAATATTTGTGTGCATGAACATGTCTATTTGTCTTGGTCTGGGTGTTTAGTATGTAGGTATATTATGTATGTATTTACAAAAAAAAGGTATATTAGTATGTTTATCCGTTATCTAGTCTCCATAACACAAATTCTCCATGAAACTTAACGTGGGTTGCACTTATTTATTTATTTTATTATTATTATAACTTTTTAATTTTGCATTTTACAATGCTATTTTTATGTGATAATTTTTAATTTAGTAAACATACTAGAAAAAAGCAATTTGTCTCATGTCGCCCTGACGGGACTCGAACCCGCATCCTTGGGAATCCCGCCCAATGCACTGACCAATTATGCTTATTATTTTCTAGTATATTTACTAAATTAAAAATTATCACATAAAAATAGCATTGTAAAATGCAAAATTAAAAAGTTATAAGTAGATGGCAGTTTCATCTTAATCGATAGTCAAACATCTGTAAAGATGTTTCTTTCGAATGCCAGGATATTTCTCTCATTGATGAAACGACGGTGGCCAACACCGTAGAAAAAAGAGAATATACTAGAGAATTTCAACGTGTTCTCGTAGGTCTCTGTAGCATAATTGGTCAGTGCATTGGGCCGGATTCCCAAGGATGCGGGTTCGAGTCCCGTCAGGGCGACATGAGACAAGTTGCTTTTTTCTAGTATATTTACTAAATTAAAAATTATTATTATTATATAATTGTGAAATAACTATCCTGGAGCCACTATTCCATATTCACTATGACCACTTAGCAATTCCTTGCTAGATCTACGCCAATGTCGTACTTGGTTTTGACATTTTCAAAATTCGTTTTCACCACAGAACCAGGAAAATGTTCTGTGCTTTTCACCATGTACAAATAATAGTGTTTATGATAATGATGTTTCCTTCGATTGGACTGTAAATGCATAGATTTTAGTTGCGAAATGATACTTTTTAATCACTGGAAGACGCAGACAAGCAAATCGGTAGGTGAGATTGGAAAGGACTTACTTGGACAAGTTTACGAGCCGCCTATGATGGTCTTCTGAATGTTCACATGAGCGAGGCTTCCGAGTGCTTGATAAAATAGTTTTAGGGCACTTTACACACTCCTTTTATTATTTTTGTGTGGAGACGTCGGTCCGGCCGGACTTGAATTTGCCGAAATTGCCAGACGGTTTTTGAAACTCACTGGCTGAATGAATGATTGAAAACGCGTCTGTAGTAATGCGTTCGTTCCTTCTTCGTTCTTCGCTCGTTATTGTACAAGTACGTGATAGTCTGGTTGGTGGTAGGACTTGTTCTAAATCCATCAGGCTAGGTACCACCATCTTATCTAAGTCTGACGCCATAACAACAATGTTTTCGGCATTGTTGTGTTCCGGCAGTTTGAGATAAGATAGCCAGTTCCTCAGTGATTGAGGATTCCGGGAGAGGCTCGCTTCATCTTCAGCCTTATCAATACTTAACATCAGGTATGATGAAGGCTAAGAGTCTCCACGTCGTTCATAAAAAAGTCACAAATGTATACTTATTCAACAAGTAATTACTCTAAAATTTGTAAGTATCACAGAGAAATCAAATTTTGAAAATGTCAATAACCAAATTTGACTTTGGCGTGGTTTGAGCAAGTAATTAGTAAGTGGTCTTAGTGGATAAAGGCCTTAGGAGGTATTACAAGCACTTCAAATTTGACAGTTTTCTAAACGGTAACCAAGGTGTATCTAAAGGCGCATTAAAAGCCATTCAGAAAACTGACACGTTTAAAAAGTTTGTGATTTTTTTTACTTATAGATTTCATTTTTTTTGTGGTCTCTTATTTACAAACACGAAGACCACAGCTTCTTCGCGCTGTGGTCGTCGTAGTTAGCGTAATAAAAGCGTTCATTCGCGTTTCGTCGCACGTTTCCAATGTTACCAGCGTTACGTAATTTGCCAACGGTACATCTTAGGTGCCACAGGAGCTTTGCTTTGGACCTTTAGTTGCTTAATATCAGCAAAATCATCAGACAAGAAGTGTTTACTTAAAGGAAATTTTATAATGTACCTATTGGCCGAGAAAATAGATTACATTTTACTTTTAAGATTTCATTTGAATAAATGTATGAATTTAATCTATTTATTTTAATTATGACCTGATATTAGTGTATTGCCTCTCCTCTTCAGCTAGCAAAAGAAGGTAGCATGAATTAATTCAAATATATTATTTAAATTTTAACATTAGTCTTTTTTCCTGACTTATTTAGAAAAAGGACGACCGACGACCACGTAAGCGTATTAGAAGCGGTTCCCTCGCGTTTCGTTGCACATTTCCAATGTTACCAACGTTACGTAATTTGCCGACGGTACATTTTAGGCGCCACAGGAGCTTAGGTCGAATCGAAATTGGAACTTTCCATGAATATTTTTGCATAATTTGATTAGTAACAGTTTACGAATAGAAATTCGCACATGTAGAAAAATATATTCAGATGCGAACTTACTGTAGCAGTAGTTTCAATAAAATAATTCATGATGTAAAATAGTTGTACTTTTGCCATGCGAAATTCATTCTTGACATTGTGGCTACTTTATTAATCCATTGGCTTGACAATGTTTTATTTTAAATATATTTTTATCAATATGAATAAAAACAAATAAATTATTTTGTTTTACCAGGAAATTACCTAAAAAAATCAAATACTTAGAGAGCTAAAAGTCGATTGCGATTTCGTCCATTATATGAAGGCTCGTTATTTTAAGAGATAATTATAAGAGATTTTACCGCAATAAAAATACTCTATTTGTTTGATAGTTATAGTAATTTTAGTACTGCAGATAAAACACATTAGGTACCTATATTGATTTGCATGAAAAATCAATTACCTAACAGCTGTTTACTAAATGCAGAATTATAAAAGTACCTATAATAATAATAATTATTATAATAAATGCATACAATCACACCAATTATCTAGCCCACGTTAAGTTTCATGAAGAACTTGTGTTATGGATACTAGATAACGGATAAACATAGGTACTTATATACTTTCTTTTTTGTAAATACATACATAATATACATATTAACCCTTAACTGGTATCGCTTAAAAAGGCAACGTAACTGGTAACGGGGGTCAAAAGTGACCCCATATAAAATATGCAAGATAATAAAACAATAAGTTTAAGTTTTTAAATTTTCTGTTTTATTTATGAAAATAAAACTTATAATCTACATATTAATTAAGTTATTTGGCATATTTTAATCAGAGATCACATGGTTAGTTATCAAAATAGCTAACATCTTCATACTACAAATATTTTCTAAGGTCTTACTTTAGGTACTCTTATTTATATAAAAACTTAAAAATAACGAATCAAACCTTCTTTATATTGTTTTCGGGTATAATCAATATAACAAAAATCAGGAACAACTTCTGAGATCACATATAAGAAAAAAAATGACAAACTAAAACAAATCCTCATGAAAGAACTAAAAATTTTACCACAAAAAAATTAACATTTGGTACAAGTGACCGTTATGGCTGTACATATGTACTTTACATATGTAATGCAGGCACTTCCTACACTTGTTTGAACATTTGTCGTCCTTTTTGCGATCGCATAAGTCTTCAGAACAACTGAGTACCTCCGCTTCCTCACAATCGCTAAAGTTTTCATGATCACAAGCAGCTTTTGAGGCATCATGAACGATTTTGGAGTCAGATTCCTGGTCTTTGTCTTTCAAGAGTTGTGCAATT
Source organism: Chrysoteuchia culmella (assembly GCA_910589605.1). Taxonomy (NCBI): domain Eukaryota; kingdom Metazoa; phylum Arthropoda; class Insecta; order Lepidoptera; family Crambidae; genus Chrysoteuchia; species Chrysoteuchia culmella. The sequence goes on from OU342649.1 coordinate 4,333,700, forward strand.
TCTCTGTCGTGTAAAAAACCCGACATGGCGACGATTATTTACTGAAAAAATAATAAAACATTACAAAATAACTCTTACTATAAAATGCACACTTCCGGTATCGGGGGTCAATTTGGACCCCATTAGTATACATACCTCCGTTTCTAGTAACACTAGAGTGACGCAAGTCCGTCACCCGCCGCACCCCGCGACGTAATGAGATTACCAAGGTGCGCAAGAGTGTACGTGCTTAGACTGTAAAGTTCTGATAAAAAATATGAGCTGTTGGGGTCCAATTGGACCCCGATACCAGCTAAGGGTTAAACATACAGTCCAAGACAAATAGACATGTTCATGCACACAAATATTTGTCTTATCCGGGGATCGAACCCGGGTTTGTTTATGTATTACGTTTGTCCTACCATGACTAGTGTCCACGATAGGCAGAAATAATTAAAAAAAGGATAAGGTCGTACTAAGCTTTTTTACTAATAGCACATAAGGGCTGCGCCCGTTCTTTTTCTCAGTTAAAAAAATGTCTTGAATGTGGTAGGAGAAAAATATGGACGCCTAAAAGGAACTTATAAGTTTACTTGTACTATAGAGCGGGGATTGCTCTAGTTAGTACCACTAGAGCCATCCCCGCGCTATAGCTATACTCCTTTTTTGGTATAGATTTCTATATTTCGCTGTCAATTATTAATTATCACAATATTTTACAATATAATATCTCTATAATATATTTTCTCTTGTCTATCTGTACGCACGCGGGCCTCTCGGCCGACGGAGACGCTTTCGTATTTTTAAATAAAAGCAAAGCCAGCCATCAACAGCGGTGTACCGACCTGCTTGCAGTGCGGAAACATATGAACGATCTTTACAGTACAAACATACTTTGCACTTTCAAACCCATGACCTCTGTTGTAACAAACTTAAAGAAATAGCTCAAGACGAGAATCTCCGAGTTATTTATTCAAATTCTTGATGAACGACAGCTGCAGGCATCAGTAAATATTAAATTTTAATTTGCGCGCAAAGATTCTTTATTGCAATGGTTGGTTACTGCGAGTGCGAGCTACTTCCACGACAGAGTTAAGTTTAATTAAAAACCATTTAGAAATAATAACTTGATTCAACACAGCTTGAGACGTAGAAGTTAAAAATTTATTGAAATAACTCCTTGGAAACTGGTTTTTTGTGTTTTCTATTCATTTGACTGGCAATCTGTTCATATTTTTAGTGGACTGTCCACTAACTGAATAATTAATAAAACTGAAAATGGAAAACACAATTTTTTTTTGTCAAGAAGTGTTTTGTCTTCTTCGAACTACATGCGAACTAAATGCGTTTTCGATCCGATTTTTATATTTCGGCACTTTAAATAAATTAGTTTTTTGTGTGTTTTTGTCGTTCTACGGATAACAGCGTAACAATTTTGGCTACTGTTTGGTAGTAAATCAAAGTACGTAATACAAAGTTCTAAGTTTGGGTTACTTATTACATATAAATTTGGGAAACCTAGAACTTCACCCAATGAAAAGTACACCTAAAAGTTACGCGTGTTACACACTACACCTCTGTTCATATTGTGGATGTAACAACACAAACTTAATACCTAGCAAATACCTAAATACAATGTTAAATAGTTAGGTAATACATGGTTTAATCAACTATTTCTTGTACCTAATAGGGATCTATATAAATAAGGATATATCACCATCATCATCAGTCTGTGGACGTCCACTGCTGGACATAGGCCTTTCCTAGCTCAAGCCTATTGTGGCGTTCATAGGAGGCTATTAGCCTACTGCTACCACGCTGGCCAGACGGGTTGGTAGAGGGTTTGTTTCAAGTTTTCCTTCTCTCGCACAGGTGTTAAATGCGTCGAGCCTCTTAGTCGACTCTTACGACATCCCAGGCATGTGAGGGAGTGGTGACACGTGTATTCTTAGGCCTTCACCACACGGCACTAATAAGGATATAGAAAAGTAATACATTTTATAGCAAACTGATTGTGACCCACATATAATACGAGGTACCTATAATGTAGAATCACTAGAAGCCGTGTAAGTTCTGGCAGCATTTGTAACATGAACCAGGAAATCTGCATCGAAAAGTGTCTATAGTATGGATTACAAAGTTTCAGTACGAATTCGCTGACAAGATTTATTTGTTTTTGTTTTAATCAGGATAAATTTATGAACATCATGGTGCATTCAACTCGTTCCAAATAAAAAAAAAATCAACAAGTAACAAAGATAAATCAGTAACACTGAATAACGAGATTTTTTTCCCAGAATTGTCCTGTTTCCTATAACTGGAAAAGTAACCTCGTAGTTAATTTCAACCGGTACATACAAAATCCACTTTATCAAGTAAACAAACGCTGAAAACTCATCCTGCACTGTGGTTTCAGTCTTTTTACCCTTTAATTAGTTGCCGGGGTCAACGCACTTTAGTGATTAACTGGTTATTTGACTTTCGATCGGTTTTGGACGCAATGAAAATATCCATATAGTTTATTATACGTATTAAATTTATAATGAAACAGTTTTTATTCATATTTTCCGAACTGTTACATTTCACCTCCGCAATGTTTCAGACTTTTCAAGCCTACAATTAGATAAACCGTCTATTTTCATCACATTTTATTATTTATGAACTTTAAAACTAAACCCTGTTCTCAATGCAATAAAAAAAAAACACATTGGTAAAAAAGTTTCAAATTTTAATTTTCCTACGTATCTAAAATAAGCTTATACATGAGGTTAGAATCTTTGCATTATATGTTTTATTCAGAATTCAGATAAATATGTGAACGCAAATTGATTTTTTTTAGACCCCAGTTCAATTGAACTAATGTAGAAGGGTGTCTTCTGTGATATTTCTGGAAGCTTTGTAGATATCATTTGCAGACACACGTCATACCTAGACTAACAAAATGCCACATCAAAATACCTCTACCGGTATCCAATACAATAATGGGGACGAGACATCTGTAATTGTAACCAAGATATTACATCAAACATCACGACCAGGAAAGCAATTACTCACCATTCAAAATCTCCGTTAGAAGCATTGTCGAAACTTGTTCGAGCAAATCACATGACTGGTGCAAACGAGTCGAGATATCGCAACGTACGTAATACACACACACAGCGCGTTACTTACTTATAATTCGAAAATTATCGTGTAGGTTTTCACAATGCACTGTCGCGTGCTTTCGTCGGTGAGCGCGGCCGGGGGACGTCCGTCGGGGCCGACGGTTCGGTCACAACTGCCGCCCAGAGCGTCAGTCACCCCGCCCGCCCTTACATCGGCTTTCTTTGTTTCCCATCCCTCCCCTTGGTTAAACAAATCTCGTGTGCCGCGATCACGATCGCGATTATCAATTGACTGAAATCAAGAGGATGCTGATAATAATTTCGAAATCAAGAGGCGCGGTTCATTTGCGTGAATCAAGGGATTTGCTTACTACTCAATGTTGGCTTTAGCAAAATCCTGGAGGATTACGTCAACTTTGAATTCCTTCCTAATCTATACTAATATTATAAAGAAGAAAGATTTGGTTGTTTGTTTGTTTGTATTGAATAGGCTGCAAAAATACTACTGAACGGATTTGGATGAAATTTGGTAAACAGATAATAGATAGCCTGGTTATGAACATAGGATACTTTTTATCCCGATATTCCTACGGGAACGGGAATTAAGCGGGTGAAACCGCGAGCGGCTAGTATTATTATAAATCCGAATGTTTCTGAGGATGTTTGGATGGTTGGTTACTTCTTCACGCAAGAACTACTGAACCGATTTTCATGAAATGGCACACAGGTAGAAGATAGCCTGAATAAAAACATAGGCTATCTTTTTATCCCGATATTTTCACTGGAACGGAACCACGCGAGCGAAACCGCGAGCGGAAGCCAGTTCAATATAATTGTATAGGCAATTTGTGTTGAGAAATGGGTTTAATCTGGATGTAGATACATAATGTAAAGACCTATTGAAATTAAGGTTGGAAAAGCTACCCCCATGAAAATTTACAGTTGGAGAAAAATGCATGTATCAGCCAATAGTTATTTGTTATGTAAGGCTGGAAAGTTGGTTATTTAACGGCGAGTTACCTCTATTGAAATCTGAGCAAGTGAAGGATTCTAGGATTGAATCCTGAGCGAAACAAGGATTTCAAAGGTACAAGACGCTAAAATCTTTTCTGCCGAGCGCAACACACAATTGTTCACCTCACAACAGCGAGGAACATTTTATGGTTGTTTCCGCGGTCAACTTTCGGTAAAAAATTCTTTAAACATAAATTTTAATCTAAATATACCTTATTCTCGTTGTTTTAATGATATAAAAAACTAAAATAATAAAAAGGGAGTATTATAGTTAATTCAAAGTTATTTAAAGTAGGAATATATTGTTACTTATTAATAAGAATAAAAACGATTCCGTAAATGTTGACACTGACATGAGGTACAAGACAAAGACAATTTAAAAATAAAGATTTATGTCACAGTCCGAAATCCAATTATAGGTTGTGAAATCTAACCCAGCCTAATATAAAATTCTTATAACAAATAGTGTAATCTTATTGTTATTGTTTTTATGATTCAATGAACTAAAATAATATAATAAAACCAAAATGGAGTATTATAATTAATTTAAAGCTATTTAAAATAAAATCAAATATAACAAAAAAGTCAATAGTGCGATTAGGAACGCATTATGACATATTTTTAGGTATTAAATTAAAAAAGTACTTTGCCGCGCTAGGCCGCAAAAAGCGATTTTCTACGCCTAAACTGATTGACAAAACATCCTTTTCAGAGCGTGTGAGGTGAAAAATATATTATTTACCTAGTGCAAAATTCCGTTACATAATATCATATAACATGTTCATCTACGTTATTCTATTAAGTTCACGTGAGTTAATTGATTAACGAGATGGCGGCCAGAACGTTATTTCACGTTTTCAGCGAAAATGGTGTTATCAACACTGGTTCGTTATTATGCATGAATAGTTTATTTATGAGTAATTATTAGTTCATTATGGTTATGATAGTACTATCACACCCTATATTAATATTATAAATGCGAAAGTTTGTTTATTGTCCTTTCTACATGCACTAAGCAACTAAGCAACTAATAGACTTCTGCTAAGCAACCAATAGACTTGATTTTTGGCATAGAGTTAGTTAAAAGGGCGGAGAGTAACATGGGTACTCGTAGATTACTTTTTATCCCGATATTCCCACGGGAACGGGGACCACACAGGTGAAATCGCGGGCTGAAGCAAGTGTTGTATAATACAATGTTTTACTATTATACAGGATCTAATTTTTTTTTGTAATAACTGGGCAGACATTTGACCAAAATCGTGTTTAACAAACAGGATGTGGTCTAAGGTAACTAAGATAAGATACTAATATTACTAAGGCTTGAATTCACCAATTGAATAACCGATCGATTAGGGCTAAACGTCATTTAAATATTACTGCATTTCAGCACAGAGCAACGCGGCTTCCGTACCGGAAGGAGTAGCCTTAGATACTGATTCTTTATACAAAATAGTTCTGGCGTTTTTGATGAGCACACATTTACAGAAAATGTGCACACATTCGTCAGCCATGCTGAACATATGCCTCTCCTAGCTCACACCTATTGTGGCGTTCATAGGAGGCTATTAGCCTATTGCTACCACGCTGGCTAGACGGGTTGGTAGAGGGTTTGTTCAAGTTTTCCTTCTCTCGCACTGGATTTCAATGCGTCGAGCCTCTTAGTCGACTCTTACGACATCCCAGGCATGTAAGGGAGTGGGGACACTTGTATTCTTAGACCGTCACCACACGGCTTACTTCTAATAATAATTATTATTTATGTAAAATCTTACAAACAACTTTTGATATCTTCTAAAGTAGGCAAGTACTTAATTCATTTTAATATGTAAAGTACGATTATAATCAATATTAATTACTTTGACTTGAAAATGCAGACTAAATTCAGCTGATGGTAACATACAGCTCGTAGCCACTGGCAAAAAACATTTACAAGAAAACATGTTGTAAAATATAGTCCGGCCGAGAGAATGACCAATAGCTCTCGATAGGTTATTAGTCATTAGGGGTTACGTAAAGATATACCTAATTATGGATTAACGAGTCTTTGGATAGGAACTAGCATACTTTTAATCCCGATATTCCCACGGGAAGGGCAAGTTATAACTAATAATTGAGGGAGGAACCAGTATCCTAGGCAGGAGAGATAGCCTAGGATACTGGTTTTGTTACCTAGCAACAGTCGTTATTTTGGTAATTTTAACAAGAATATCCTAGGCAGCTATCTCAGATAGTCCAATTGATATCTACAGAAAGGTTTATAATTTCGAGTGTTAGTTAATACCAGTGATGTTTAAATAGGACCTATTTTCTGAACAAATTAACCTTGGATAATTGAATTTTGTAATGTTAGAACTTACAGGAGTTCCACGTGTATGAATTTAGACATAAATCAAATAATCATAAAGGAGTGTCTTGGTGTATATTTTTTTCATATTTTGATAAAAGGATATTTGTATTTATGAGCAAAAAACTGTTTTTTTTTCCAGAAAAGGACAGTGTAAAGACTCTAACACAAGACTTATACATAAGTCAAAAACATGATCGAGTACAAAAGACACGTGGTGTGGCCTTAGTTACAAACTGCCACCGCATGTTAGGTTCACAAAAAGCAGTATATGGAACAGTTCATGAAAATCAAAAAGTTATATAAACCCAAAAAAAAGTTATATAAACAAAAAAAGCACTTATTATATGTGTAAGTTACTTAGTAGACAGAAATTCCAATAACATTCTCTTGAACTCGGAAAATCTGGAGTTGATATCTAAATCAGAGTTTCTAAAAAGTGTTCCGAACTGACTTTGGATTCTATCTATAGGAGAAAAATGACCCAAATTAGTCTTAAATGACTTTGGTGAATGTAATTTAAATCGTGATAATCTGACAACCAACCAACTAACCAACTGGACGCCTATTCTTTTTTTATTTTAAGTGGGTTCGCTCTTAATCCTAATCAAGGGTCCTGAGCATTCCTGGTTGAGCTGGGATGGCTGGAGTGATCAGGCCTGACATCCTCTGGATGGATATTATAAGTACTTGGAAATACAGACGCAGGAAGGGAGTTCCACTCTTTGCAGTGCGCAATATAAAAGATGTTGAGTAGCGCTTTGTACGATATTTAGGAATACCAACCAAGAAAGTGTGGTAGCCCGCAGTGCGTCTGGATGTCCGATAGAAGAAGATATGTGCTTATGCAGCTCCTGAGCACACTCTCCAAATTAAAAGAAGAGTTTCTATTTAGTAGATTATCGAAAATCGTTAGGAGACTTCCAGTTTGAATTAATTTGTGTCTGTTAAATGTTTTAAATCAAATCAATATCATTTATTCAGTCTAGGCTGTTACAAGCACTTATGAACGTCAAAGAAGCTACGCCATCGGTTCACAAACCCTACGGCGGGAGACCTTGTAACGAGAAGAACCGGCAAGAAACTCGTCAAGGGCTATTGTTTTCTCGCTGTTTTATTTCATACAGAGTCGTCAAATTGAAAAGTGAGCTTAACATATCAGTAAGGTCAATTTCCATCACAAAAGAAAATACTAATTATAATATTAAATTTTATGGTTATCCTAACCGTAAACAATTTTCAACTCGCAAGGAAGGACTTACATTTAAGAATTCTCGCATTACAAGGTTACTGTACTGCAAGTTGTGACGTACATACAGGTCGATAGCAATTTATTTTAAATTAAAATATTTAAGCTTTAAGCACAACGTTAAGACAAGCAGTCTGAAGTAGACCCATTTCCGCTGGCGGCACCCGTTCACGAGCATGACGCATGAACCAGCCATGGCTTCGCTCAACCATATTTTAGGGAATGTAACGACCCGCCTCACACAACACCGCCGAAGAAACGTTTGAGTGAGCATGACGTACTTCAAGTACTTATGTTAAAGTGTATAAATATAAAAAATACAATGGCAAAAACAAAAAAAAATAAATATAAAAGTGCATTAATATAAGACGCAACTTACAATGTTACTGGAAGACGCATCAGCTGGGTCATAATCATAAAGCGTATTTAAAGTAAATTAAAAATAATAATAATGTTTTCTACTTAATTACAATAATTATTGGAGAACATTTTTTAATATACATAAATCTATAGTAATTTATTTAACTATTACTTTGGTTATGGTAAAGCTGACCACAGCTATTAAACCAAGAACTCCCCAGGGGCATTTACAATATTACGTCGTCAGTTTCTATGTGCAACTTGCACGCAAATTTCGCCCTTATTTAGAATACAATAGGGTCAATTAAAGAGATTAGTTTACTATCCAATGTTGAACAGGAAGAATGATTGTATTAACGTCTAAGTGTTAACCAGCGGACATAATTAAACTAAGCTAGGTTACGCAGTTGACAGCGGGAGTTTCGTCCGAGCGATCGTTTAAATATATACTTTATTAGCGGCCGCTCGCGGTTTCACCCACGTGGTGCCCGTTCCCGTTGGAATATCAGGATAAAAAGTATTATATGTTCATAATCAGGCTATCTACTATCTGTATATCAAATTTCATCCAAATCCGTTCAGTAGTTTCGGAGTCTATTCAATGCAAACAAACAAACAATGAAATCTTTCCTCTTAATATAAATATAAGTAAAATAGGCTTTATAATAAACTGTGGTCCTGAATTGAGAATTTCAAGTTGAGATCACCTAAACTCAAGTACTATTACTAGTTCACTAATTTTACTGTATAACGCTTTTGTAAATCTGTATTAGAATATGCTTCAACTGCTTGGAAACCTCAACGTATTACTCATATTGAAGCTATTGAGAATATTCGAAATAAATTCATTAGTCGCTTAAAGTATAGGTTTCCGCATTATGACGTTGATAGTAACACATCCTTAAGTTGCGAAGGGATCAACGTGACATTAATTTTCTATATAAATTAATCAATGGCATAGTGGAATCAGCCTACCCTTTTTTATAAATGTAAAAAGATGTTTTAGATCTACTCATATTTCTGAAAAGATGTTTCTTTCGAATGCAAGGCTATTCCTAGCATTTAAAAGTATTTGAAAATTTGATGGTGGTCCGCAAGTCTCGGTTGCTCAGTGGTTAGAGCATCGGACCGGATTTCCAAAGGTCGTATGTTCGAGTCCCATCTGAGAATTCTCTTGTGGCCAAGTTTGTTTTTTTTTTCCAAAATAGCATTGAAAAATGCAAAAAAAAACATAATATACTTACTTAGGTTTATACTGTTCCTGTAAAACTTTTATAACTACCCCTCCTGATTTGCGGGCTTAGTAAATCATCATAAATCATAAATCATAACATTTATTTGACACAGGCAGTGGACTAAACATAACATATGACAAAAAATACACAAAAATCTTATAGCCAAATGTTCCACATGGCTGCATCAAAAGGGATCTAGTTCAGCATGTGTCAGTGTTGAAGCTGACGCTGGTTTTCAACTAGACCCCCTTTTGTATTGACACATCGATGTCAATACGGAAGCATCGAAAAAATGAAAACAAAATAAAACAAAGATTAAAACTAACATTTATAAAATAACAAGCACGCGTCTCCTATATGAAATCTATTCGTTTGTATATATGTTATTATAGTAGCTGTAGGTATTTTTGGTGTGCAACAATAGTGTGTGACTGATGTGATGAGTGTGAGTGAATGAATGATGTGTAAGAATAACAAAAAAATGATAATGACAAATATAAATAACTAATACTAATACTATAAAAAAATATATAAAAATAATAGAATTAATAAATAATATAATAAATAATAAAATGATTAAGTACTATATATAAGAGGCGTCAATATATTTTATGCAGCCCAACTCATTTCATTATTTACACAATAATAAATGTATTATTATTGTGTAAATAATGAAAAAGCCAATGTGAAGCATCGGATAAAAATTTGGACTCGAAACTCGTACTGTAAGTGATTGACGGGTGCTTATAGTACGCGTATGATTAGCAATGATAGAAAAACCGTGGTATCTCGTTACCTTCTATTTAGAAAGTTGAAACGAGCCATATGTCAACTAGATTGGTAGATAATAAAACATTTTATAAAAAAAAATCAAACAGACTTCAAAAAGTAAAAAATAAAACTTTTGGAGTCGGTGCCAGCCAGGGCATTCTACATTGCACTTCTATTAACTATATATTTTTTTGGCCTTAGCTAGCTAGCACCGACTCCAAGTTTTATTTTTTACTTTTTGAAGTCGGTTTGAATTTTTTTTATAAAATGTTTTTATTTCAGATTTTTTAGTTACATCATGTGCCGTTACTTACACTAAAAATCAGCCCATACACAACAATGTCATCTAGGTAAACGACTACTTGCCAAAAGGTGATTGATATTTTTCAAGATTATGAAAAAACTACTAGCCAGATCTTCGTAAAAAATATATGGGACCAAATTGACAGTGTACCCGATCGAACAAAAAAACAACTATTAAAATCGGATCACCAACACCGGAGTAATCGGTATACATACATCAGACAAAAAAAAAAAAAAAAAACGCGTTGAATTGAGTACCTCCCTCCCTCCTTTTTTGTTGAAGTCGGTAAAAAAGAAAATGCCTACTTAACATTTTATTTTCAAACTTTAAATATTGGTGAGTTGCAGATTGCCTTTGGGAGTTTTCGCAGCTGTTAAACGCAGTAATGAGGGATGCATATACTGTTACTTAACAGCTATTATTATTATTATATTTTGTAGGATAAAGGGGACTACGACCTGAAAGATCTATTGTAACTCGCCACCTTGTTCTAGTATCTCTTTCAGCCTGGCGGCCTCCATGAAGTCTAAAATCTTCCTAGCTCTACAGCTATGGTACATTTTCTAGCAATACGTACCTAGTCTATAGAAATTGATCCTTAAAAGTTGCAAATTTATTTTACTTTATGTAACTAAATCAGTGTTAGCACAGAACCTTTAATAAACAAATCGAACTCGCACTTGGCCGTGTTTTGTTCAATTCAAACATTATACAAATGTATAAACTAATTTGAACCTTTGTTAATTAAAAACAGCCTACAGGCACACAACGTCTGCCTACACCTACTACCGGACAGCCACCGGTAACACTATGCGATGACAGCCGTGATTGATGGACCGCGATCGATCGACACCGAAACCGACACGACGCTGTCTGGGGGGCTATTCTCGCGCCTTCGACATATCGAATTCGAAATTTTTTGAACCCAAAAATCTGTATTATAAACTAACTGAAAACAAACTTCGACATTATAGGATTGTCATAGATCATTAAAACTAAAGGATTTTGACAGTGGTCGAGATTTTACTTACATTTTCATTATAGAAATTATGGTTTGAAAAATGTCGAATTCGACATATCTCAGCGTGAGAACTGCCCCCCTGGAGGGCAATTCTCGCGCCTTCGACATCTCGAATTCGACATTTTTGAAGCCATAAATCTATATTTAAAAATCACAGAAAACAAGCTTCAACATTATAGGATTGTTAAAGATCATTGAAACTAAAGTATTATGACCGTAGTAAAGATTTTACTTACATTTTTAATAAAGAAATTATGGTTTGAAAAATGTCGAATTCAACATATCTCAGCGTGAGAATTGCCCCCCTGGAGGGCAATTCTCGCGCCTTCGACATCTCGAATTTGACATTTTTGAAGCCATAAATCTATATTTAAAACTCACAGAAAACAAGCTTCAACATTATAGGATTGTCAAAGATCATTGAAACTAAAGTATTATGACCGTAGTAAAGATTTTACTTACATTTTTAATAAAGAAATTATGGTTTGAAAAATGTCGAATTCGACATATCTCAGCGCGAGAATTGCCCCCCTGGTCGTGCGCTGTGTGCGTGTACGCTGGGCTAGACTACGTTGGCGTGCAACTAAAGTTTTTTTTTTCAATATAATTAACCCTTACTGCCAGTCAATCAATTAGTGAAAATTAAAGGTATTTTTGTTTCTTGATTCAGTACAATTGAATTTGGCAATAAATTTATTTATCGAAAAACATTAATGAAGCTCAATAATGGAATGTCGCTAAGTACTAGGTATATATACTAAAATATTTTTCGGTCATGGTTATTGAGTTTTTGTGTGCGCAGGACTTAAATGGAAATAATCGCCACTGTGTTCATGTGATCCATTTTACAACACTATTATTTCACCCCACTACATGTTCGATGCGATATTAACGTAATATCATCGCTGTAAAATCAGACAGAACAGATTTAGATACCTCAATAAATTTTATCAACAATTAGGAATCGAAGAATAGCTTTAAGAAAGAGACCCTTATGGCCGAATATTCAAACGCTACTTAAATTTGAGAAGCTCTTAAACATCACGGTGTCTTTCATCAACAGTTGTACGTGATCTTCAAACTGACTAACAAAACAAAATCTCTAAAATTATGTTATCTACCAATCAGGCTTCGACAAATTTATCTTGGAAAGAGAGCATTCTTAATCAATCGATGCATCAAGAGACTACATCAGGCACTCCTCCCGCTCATCGCTGTCACCCGAACCACACACCACAGTATGTAAACTTGCAAATCCTTCAAGCTTACAACCTCTCCCAAGGGCTTAAGAGTAAGCCGCCCGACAGGTGCCTAAACCTCCTAGCTCACATGTTTACCTTTTAAAGCTTCAGAATCTATAGTTATCATGTTGAGGCAACCCTCCGAAGGTCTCATTCCCCATGGAATTTCGGCATCAAGCATATTTTGATTAATTTTGTACTTTAAATATATTTTAACCGCCTCTGTGGTCTAGTGGTATCAACCACCGGTAACCAACCCTGAGGTCCTGGGTTCAATTCCCAGCGAGGCTACATATTGTATTCGGTTTGGTTCGTGGGAGGACTTGTTGTAACTCGGCGTGGCTAGCTACCACTATATTATGATGCTACAACAACAATGTTTTCAGAATTGTTGTGTTCCGGCAGTTAGAGATAAGATAGCCATTTCCATAGTGGTTGAGGATTCCGGGAGAGGCTCGCTTCCATTTTCAGTCTCATCAATACTTTACAACAGGTATGATGAATGCTAAAGTCTCCACGTTGTTAATGAAAAAAATACCAGCAATGATAATTTACTTCTTTCTTTGAAGTCGGTTAATGTCATGTCACTCCAACGAGATTCGAACTCGCAACCTTTGCGACAGTATCGGAACGGGTTTGAGTCCCGTCTGAATGATATTATGGGGACAAGGTAATTTTATCTGGTATATTTTTTATCACAAAAAATAGCATTGTCAATCCAAAAATAATAAAATATATATAAATATAAGTTTGTATTTTCTAGTCATAAAAAAGAATAATCAGCGTAAGCAAAATTCTTAATATCTCTAGGCTACGAGTTTATCCTTCGGGTATTTGCAAAGAAAATACTTAAATATTTGTTTTTAAGTCTCTGCAACATAATTTAGTAGTTTTAGTGTTCTCAGATCTTTATTAATTTGTTCAAGCAATAATTTATTAAAACAGTACGAGTAAATTCATGAGAAAATGATTCGATTTTCATTGAATTTTTTGTTATTGAAAAAACAAAGTTATATATTTTAATAATTATTTAGGCCAATGTTTTTATGGTAGATGATGTTTACATAGCAAACGTTATTAATATTCAAAGTAACAATATTTGAATAATATAATTTGAAAGCTAATATGTTTTTGAAAGCTGATGAAAGTTAGCAAGCGTAAGTGATCGATGAAAAAAAACTAACAAGACTTAATTTTAATGAAACTGTATTGTTGCGAGAAAAAATTGATGCCAAATATGGTTCTTTCTAATTTTTATACAATAAACTTATATCAAACAAGAAAATATACTAGAAAAAGGCAACTAGTCTCATGTCGGATTCGAACCCGCATCTTTGGGGCCCCGGCCCAATGCACTAACCAATTATATTAGGTCTCTGTAGCATAATTGGTTAGTGCATTGGGCCGGACTCCCAAGGATGCGGTGTCGAATCCCGTCAGGGCGACATGAGACTAGTTGCTTTTTTCTAGTATATTTTCTTGTTTAATGTTTATCACATAAAAATAGCATTGCAAAATGCAAAATTAAAAACTTATAAACTTATATCAATTACCTCTAAGTTTAATTTAATTAACATGGAATCTTTCTAATCCAATACAGTTAAATACAATAATAAAGGTCCCGTTAATCACTTAGTAGAATTGTAAACTACACTTGCTTTAAATGCAAAAGCTTTTAGTCCATATTGTTGTTGAAGCAGTTTCTTAAGTGATTGGCAAATTAAAATACGCATGAGAAATCTTTTAAGTAATTGAGTAAAAAACATATGATTTGGAAATTCTGAATACAATTATTGAATGAGTAATAACGTTTTATTAACAATTAGTTTCATTATATTATTTTGATATTCAATATTATTGTTATTGTGGTATTATTGTGATGTGTGATATTAATTATTTATTGTTGAAATGGTAGAAATGCATTGACTAAAAATAATTGTAGAAATTGTATTCTTCTCAGTTGACATTTGCATGCTATTGTTATAGCTGTATAGGCAATGAACGACATATATCTAATAATGTTCCATCTGTAATGTACCCTATTCAAGGCAAATAAATGAATTCTATTCTATTCTATTCACTTTATTTCATTGGCATCACTTGTTACACATGCAAAAATAGGAAATTACCTGTAATCAACAAGGATTCTATAGTCATATTTAGGTACTGTGATTTATACTACAGTAGTTAGCAATAAAGTAAAAGTTTGCACAGGTTTTCCATCAAAGTGCAAAAAAACAAAAACAAAATGAACGGTTAACCAACCCAAATTGTAACATGCATAGCTTTGCAGTTTAACCCTCAACTGCGACACGGGTCCAAGTGACGTTGGGCGTTCAATCTTGAATAATCCAGGGTCCATCCGAGCGCGGTAATTTTAACAAATTATGACGGCCCGCCGGGAAATTATCCGGCGGCGAGAGCGGCGAGACCGCGCGAAAAAATTAGTTCCGACACGGGTCGTTTTTAAACCACCCCCGCACCCTCTTTGATTTTTGGGTTGATTAATTTCGCAAACACCTGGCTAGGAGCGTGTATGGGATTATCTATTTTGGTAATTTATCAATCTTTTATTTGGTTACCAGTGGGAAAACGGGATACTTTTTGCTCGCGGTTTCGAAATGCCAAAAGTTACTGGTATGGCGGGAATATAAGTGGACTGTATAGCGGTTTTGCGGGGCGGTTTGTGATTTGTGGTTCAGAAAAAAAATGATGTGGACCTTAGATATTATGGAGAGGGAAGGGGACTCACCGAGCGCGGTTCGATTCAGCTTCTGGAGTATCTTGCCTTCAGCTGCACTTCAGGAAACGCCACTCACTGTCTCACACATGCCGGATGGACAGGAACCCTAGGCCTAGGTTACTCTGCCGGCCGGCTAAGTTCCACACACTTTAGAACACTGAATCACTCATTACACAGTTTATAATTAATTCAAGCTGCGGTTAATGCATTTTATTTTAAATTATATCAGGAGTCGCACGCACATCGTGGCGACGCGGCTCGGTCGTCAAAGCGGAAGGACTGACGCGACGAATCACGATGCACTGCACTTGCTTGATTAGTTCTCTCACTCTGCGCACGATGGTGTGAGTAGGAAAGGGATAGGAAGTAAGGAACCACATCATGAAGCTCGCGAATTTAAAATAGGGAAGCCGGAAATGGCGTAAACAGTTACGAAATTACAAACAAAATTTTTTTTCGGAACAATACGAGGCATAAATGGTTTATGCATCAACTTTACTTTTTAACATTAATAATCATTCAGTGTAAGAGTTTAATTTAAGGGATACATAATGATGAGTTTAATGGATTCACTGAGGTTTTTGTCAAGATAACAAAATAAAAGCATTATCTCATCATAAAGCCGCTGGTCTAGTGGTACAAACGCCGGTATCAGACCCAGGTTCGATGGGTTCGATTCCCAGCGGGGGTACATATTGTTTTCGGTTGGTGGTAGGGCTTGTTGTAAGTCCGCCTGGCTAGCTACTACCATCTTATCTAAGCCTGACGCCATAACAACAATGTTTTCAGCATTGTTGTGTTCCGGCAGTTTGAGATAAGGTAGCCAGTTCTTCAGTGGCTGTCGATTCCGGGAGAGGCTCGCTTTCATCTTCAGCCTTAACATCAGGTATGATGAAGGCTAAGAGTCTCACCATCGTTCATAAAAAAAATCTCAGCAATAAAAGAAACAGCTTTAACATGTGACATTATAAATAAAATCTGCCGAAATGTATTATTACATACTGATTCCTGATTTCAGGGTTTAACAACACATACAAAAAGTTGTTCACAAAAAACAAAGCTTCACAAATGCTTTTGAGGTTTTTAGAGAAAATTATGAACGTCGTATAACTAGCTAATTATATTCCATCATCAGCCTGTGGACGGCCACTGCTGGACATAAGCCTCTCCTAGCTCACGCCTACTGTAGCGTTCATAGGAGGCTATTAGCCTACTGCTACCACGTTGGCCAGACGGGTTGGTAGAGGGTTTGTTGCAAGTTTTCCTTCTCTCGCACAGGTGTTCAATGCGTCGAGCCTCTGAGTCGACTCTTACGACATCCCAGGCATGTAAGGGAGTGGTGACACTTGTATTCTTAGGCCGTCATCACACGGCACTAACGGCTAATTATATTATGTAGTCCTAACTACACATTGTTACACAAAAAAAACCCGTAAAGTAAATTATTTAAAAAGCTCCACTGACTCCCCATGACATCTTTCGCACAAATTTGCTGGTTATTTGAATAACTTCGCCGCGAGCTCTTCCACTGTTCCAAACAAAAGTCGGAAATGAGTTCCGTGTCCTTAATCAAGTTTTGCTTTTGTATCGTAACTCTAATGAACGTGTACAATACGAAATTTATCCTTTTTGGGTCTTTAGTATACAGAAATGTTAATGTGTAATTAGTCAGTTTACTTAAACTAACACGGTTCCAATCGGGAGGAGCAGAAATGGCAATGGGCAGCCTATATTAAGTAAGACTCAAAGACAAGAGGTGAGAGAGAAGAGTGGATGCAGGCTGACCAATACACAGATTAAAAATTATTATAGAATTACCATAACTTACATTATAAATCATATTTCATTAACAGCTCTAAATAACTTTTATTGTTGAATGTTTTTTAAATTTACAGCTTATAATTATACTGATTTTGTCTTAGATTAGTTATATATACTATGTATAGAATAACGATACCAACATTGTCACGAGGGCGGAGATCCTGGTATCCTATAATACAGGCTTCGGCTTAGCTTAGGTGCCAGTCTCCTTACAAATAGATGCTTACATAATTTGTTGGTATTGGATTTAGACATAACACTGTTTGTAAAGAGAAAAATAAAAACATTATTATTATATATTATTATTATTATTAAGCACATCTTAAATTTCTTCGCGCACTCATAATTGAAATAAAACAACTTTTGCGGAAATTTAGTGCGATTTATTTACCCGAAATTTAGATCTATGTCTGTGATTTGGTACTATAATTATTCGGATAATTTGAGGTTTTTTGGTTTCGCGACGTTTCGGCACCTTTTCAGTTGCCGTGGTCACGCGTTGACTAGCTACTTATAAGATCAACTCAAATAAACCGAAAAATTATAGTACCAAATATATATTTCGGGTAAATAAATCGCAGTAAATTTCCGCAAAAGTTGTTTTATTTCATCATTTTATTGTTGAATTACTTAAACATTGTGATTTGTTTTTTTTTTATATAACAGATACGCGACTCCGGATTTCAGATACGACTTTGTCCAAGAAGTCCTTCAGTAGTAGATCACATCATGCATTAGGTATCACATGTTTTTTTTAATTCAAGACGGGGGCTCTTAGCCTTCATCATACCTGATGTTAAGGATTGATAAGGCTGAAGATTGAAGCGAGCCTCTCCCGGAATCCTGGAATTCCGAAATCCATGTGATACACTGGTATCGCATTGCTCTACATCTTACTCCTTCGTTGGAAAGGAACTAGATTTCAGCGTTGGAATTAAATAAAAAAGTATCCCGACAAGCCTCTGACAATACATTCATATTATAACTTATGTGCGAAAGTCTTGAATATATTTAGTCTTGAAAAGTGTAGCTGGTGTTTCCATTTGCCTCCATCCACTACAGTACTCAAATTTACTATTTTTCCTTCCCCAGTTGCATTTCTTTCCTGGTCATATTTTCCTTGGCCTTGTGTTAATAATAGGCTCGCATAGGATGGCCATATAACATATAATCCTAGGTGTATATTTAACCTTTGCCTATCCCTTCGAGCATATTACAGGAGTTTATGAACGTGAATTTGAATGTTTATCTGTAAAAAATCTGGATTGGATTGTTAGGGCCGGTTTCACCACCGACTGATAAGTTCTGGATAGCTTATATAGCAGATCATTTGACAGTTGTAATATGTAAAATAGGTTAAATCATCTTCCATTTAAGCTATCTAGAAGTTGAGGGTTCCGGGAGAGGCGCGCTTTCATCTTCAGCCTTATCAATACTTATCATCAGGAATGATGAAGGCTAGTCGTATCCCCGTTATTCATAAAAAAAGATGATAAACAATGATGTATAAACATTCAGATCAAACTCCTCATTTTACAAGAACACAAATGTTTTCATTAGATGTTTCGCTAAATATATTCAAATGTACTCAACGTGATTTGGTGCACAGGTGTACTGTAGTCTGCACTATAAACGAAATGTCTTGCTACTAGCTAAACAGGTGTTTATAATTTCGCACGAGTCAGTGCAATATTCCAAGAACGTTATTAAAGTACGGTCAACAGCACGTACAGCTTTACATTTGCACTACGAAAACCGCTATAACTAGCGGCGTAAGGGCGTTCTCAAGGTCAAAGTTCAAAGCCGTAGACGCTGTTGAATCTACCAACTGTTCAAACTACCATTTCCAGTTAAGTATATCATAATGGCTTTCTGCTAGCTTCCATTTTGAACAGGTGGTTTTTACACAAAACGGGAGCTTCCATTTTTTTTAAATTTTATTTTGCTAAATACTCATGTATACTAGATTTGATGCGCACTACACCCTGTTGTAGCAAATTATGTTCTCATTATGGTAAACTAAGCTAATAATATTTTAAAACTAAAGATTTCGTTTGACCGCGTAAATTTATGGAACTAACAAGCTTTCGGCTTTAAGTATTGAGCAACTTTTTAGTGTCATACTTTGTCTGCAGAGTTCAAATAACATTTTGTATATAACAGCTGTTTTGATTACTATTACAAAGATCCTTCTATACAAAAAAAAACATAATAAAGTGAGAGATACAACAACATACTGCAGCACACAGGTAACTTTCAAGAACAGAG
The DNA here is from genome assembly GCA_910589605.1 of Chrysoteuchia culmella. Classification (NCBI taxonomy): domain Eukaryota; kingdom Metazoa; phylum Arthropoda; class Insecta; order Lepidoptera; family Crambidae; genus Chrysoteuchia; species Chrysoteuchia culmella. The sequence goes on from OU342649.1 coordinate 4,353,157, forward strand.
CCCCTATCTAGAGAGGCCGCATGAATAATGGGCGATGACAGCACACCCGGGGCATACTTCTGATAACATCTAGTCTTAGTCGTATTTCAATTGTATTTCAATTATAGTGCTCTTTTACACAGTTTTTGGGTACAGTCAACATCAAAATGATCTGAGCATCCAAATCTACAAAAATACCTAATCATTTGACAAAAATCAACCTTATCTAAAGACATTTGAGCACTTTCATTTGTTCTGAGACACCAAATGAAAGTGTACACTAACGCCTTGAGACAAGGTTGATTTTTGTCAAACGATTAGATATTTTGGTAGGTTTGAATGCTCCGATAATTTTGATGCTAACTGTACAAGTAAAAAGTTCTACAATTGAAACACGATTGTGATACGATTATGAATAACCATTAACAGAATTGCCCCCCCCGGTCGGTTACAACAGCTCGGCTCTTCGCAAAATTTAACATTCAATAGTTCCATTTAAATTGCACATTTCAAATGCATTGAGCAGGTTTTGGTCTGAAAATTTTTAAAGAGGGTTCGATGAAAAAGTCAAAAGGTACAATTTTGGCACATTTGATTTTTATTTTTGAATACTTCATTGATTTAATGTGTTCGAAAGTTATGTTGTTAGAAGTTCTGCATTGCATTAGAAGTCACCAACACAACTTTTCAACTCATAATGGAGCGACAAAATAAATTAATTTGATGTAGCCTACATATTATATTTCCTACAAAGCGTGCACTCCACAAAGGGCTCCTTACACGAGTTGGAAACGTGTCGATATCTCTATCGTGTCGGACACCGGTGAATAACGCCGACAGTTGTGCGGAACCGGCCACCCTTTGTTACGCTTTACATGGGACCTACATTCTAGTGGAAGTTCTGACGCAGTGTAGCTGTAACCTAACGCTATCTTTGAGAATAAATCAGTGGAAAATAATGCTTGTAATATAAAGCAAGCAAAGTTCTTTTTAAGATTCCCTGAAAACTACTAAAACGATTCCAAATTTCAAAGAATGAGACTTACTTGGGCTCAAGCCTGATGTTTGAATTTTTTCAATCAGTTCAGATGTCTTCGAGTAATCGATGAATAAACGCGAAAAAAATAAATAAGTACAAACAAATATAGAACCTTGTTGAAGTCGGTAAAAAATAAAAAAATTGTTTCTAGAAGTACCAGGCAGGTAAATTTTGGTTAATATAAATATTGATTTAAACTACTTTCTCTGTTAAAGACCACCACCGGTGAATGACGCTGCCGAAAGTTGTACGGAACGTTATCATGGGATTAGGGAACCTATATTTTTTTAACCACGACTGTACGGACACGGTATATGCTTTTGGGGTGAGAGGTTGTTTGTTTGTTTGTTTGTGCAAACCAATGTTACCAACTATCACTACTACTGCTACTAGTCCAATTTTGATGCGGTTTTCAGTGATGGGTTTGGGTTTGATTGATGCATGTTCTTAGATAGATGTTACGCTGACAACAACTGCAGTAAGCAAACCGATTTGTTTTTCAAACCGATGTTACAATAACAAATATATATGATTTAAATTATCTGTTTTCATATTGAAAAGCCTAATCCAATCGTAGGTAATATTTTTATTAATTCATAGTGTCTTTGCAACTGACGATTTCAATGTACTAACATTATTATCTTTACAACTGCCTTATTGCACTAACAATAAGCTTTCTTTTCGCACAGTAGCCATGGTGGTATAAATTAAAGTGTCGGGTACCGCATCTGATGGATTGCGCGGCCATCGGTACGAGTACAAAATAAAGGAGTAATCAGAAGGATCGCCTCAAATATATGCTCGACAAACTTACTTGACTCAGATATTGTTGCAGCTACTGTATTGACAATGTAGGTTTTATTTGTGACAATGAAAATAATTGACAGAGGTTTGCTAGTTGTATAAGGGCGACTTTCCCAACTGCCACAAAATACGTTTAGAGCTAAACTGTTTACACTCTGTCACTTTTCACTTCAAAGGAATGACTGACAATGTCATTTTAAATATGTTTAGCCTTATATGTGTTTAGTGGGGTTGGTGAAAGTCGTCCTAAAATAAAAAAAAACCTGTTTGCAATGTCGATACTATCGCTTATTTATTTTGACAAATAGTTCCTGCTTAAAAGTTTTTACTTAATTATATTACTAGCGGCCGTCCGCGGTTTGACTCCCTTCGCTCCTGTTCCCGTAAGAATATCGGAATAAAAGCTTTAATCCAGACTCTCTACTACATTGTGAAAAATGTCATCCAAATTCGTTCCGTTGTTTTTGAGGTTATTCGTTACAAACATACAAAAGATACAAATCATTCCTGTAATAATACTAGGTAAGCGTTTGACCACTATCTCGCCTGATGGTAAGCGATGATGTGATCTAAGATTACGCGCTTGCCTTAAGATACATACCTATTCACTCGTGACTTGGACTCCTAAATTGTATGTGCCAGGTGTTGTCAATATTACATAATTTAAGATTATATCTATTTATTGTTAAAATGATTGCATTGATTATTTAAAATTCAAATGTATTAAAAGTATCTATGTTAACGAGTCGAGTCTAAACGCAAGTACCATTTTGGCGGGAAAGTATAGCGGTGGGGAAAACGTATGACAGTTCTGGCTAATGGCGGACAAGGCAAGTTGAATTGCAGACGTCGACTCGTCAACATATGACCCGTGATTGTGATCTTAGAAATATAAAGTTTCTGAATATAAAGTGTGTGTGAAAGTGTATTTAGAAGACATTAAAACAAGTGTGCAAAGTAAGTACTCTTTTATTCATTGTCGTTTCCATTTTTCCAATCTGCTGAAATACTGTGCATAATAGTGAAATACAGGCCGGAATCCTACACAGGAAACACAGACTCATGCAGGGAGTTCCACTTTTAGCGGTACCTATGGGTGATCAGAGTATCAAATCAAAACACTCAGTGCGACTTTTACTTTCATGTCCCGGCTACACGCAAGTCTTACCTGTAGGCCTAGCACGAATAACTTTCGAGTAAGTATCGAGGAAGTAAAGTTAAAAAATGTATGACACATTGAGCAGCGTTCCTACCGGACGTAAACGAAACTACATTTTCCTATCCATTTTCTGACATTACGTGCTCGATACTTACTCGATACTATTTCGATAGTTTTCGTGCTTGCCCTACTGAAAGCATGCCTGCACTAACCGGTTTACGCAGGTAAGACAGAGTTGTAGCCAGGATAAACCGCTACTGTAGCCGGGATCTGCCTGCAGATGCTCTCAGGTAAGATAGTACGTGCAGCCGGGACATTATACGGGTATATCAACCATAAAGTTTCTGAGAATGTCTGTAAATGTAACATCAATGTCTGCATGGGAGAAGTGTCGTAAATGGGTGGTAGGGTAGGGTGATTTTAATTTGAATATAGATTTCTATAGATACTAATAATAGAGTATTCTCTCTGCTTTGGCGCCCGCCGCCGACTAACCTACTTTGTGGTACAGGCGAATGCAAATATTTATGGAGGAGCCTAGGCAAGATTACTTATTGATTGATTACACCCGCAACAGGTAGACGGCGAAGAAGACGTATACGGTGGATTCCAAGTTGAAGTTGTAAGAGAAGAACAAATTGGTGGTAAGTGAAATACTTACTACGATTGTTAATGGATTGAGATGTTATTTAGATAAAACCTTATCTCAGAAGGTCGGTCATAGATTAGGTACTAAGTGGTTCGGTTTTCAAAGAAATAATGTCTTATTACTTGTTTACGAACCAGTACAAAGTTACTAATTTGTTAGTTACTTAATATGTCCATAGATGGCGATAATCTTTTCTGTATCGCACTATGGTTTTGTTTTGTTTACAAGGTAGGTCATTTTAAGCTTTCATTTTCTATAGATCAACTTACTAGTACAAACAGATCAAATTCAATTATAACCAGCTTAGATCAGAACCCTGAGTTTTATTTCCTATAAATCCTCACGGGTTCCCATGAGAAGCATCTTCTCATATACCATCAGGTATTGTTCATTACTCTTTTATGCATTAATTACAATTCAGTTACGTTATTAATCTACTCGGATTTAATTCAAATCCGTTCAGCCATTTAATTTTTTTGTAAATACTTAAATCTAGGAACTATTTCAATTTACAAGTAATTCAGTATTTTGGTACTAAAGCTAATATACTTGTTATAAACTGCTACAAATTAATATGAAACTTGCTGACATGAAGATAGTTTTCATCGTCAAGTACCGGAACAACACTTAAATTTTGTTTAACATCCCAGTTAACTGTATTGTGCTGACGAAAGTTTGAAAGTTTCACTCATGGTAAGAATGAACTTCTTAATAAAACATTCTTGTAAAGTTCATTACTTAATTCAGTTGACGACGTGACGACGTTTTTGGTGTGGTCAAGCGTTAGACTGTTGACTTTAACGTCTTCGGTCCGATTCCCACAGAACATAAATAATGTTACATCAATATACTAAGAGCCTCATACCCAACAGTCAATTCGATAATCAATGTTTAAACAACGATCAGAAGGTTCAAACCCCTTTGATGTAGTTTCTTTTGTTTCTGGAACTATTTAAATGAAACCTAGAAAGAAAATACTGAGAATTTCGTGTTCTTCTTGAAGATATACACACATCAACACTGTCTAGCGATATTATATTACATTCTTCATAACTCAAAAACTATCTACAGTACAGACAAAGTTTGTATGGCGGAAATCCCTCCTGGGTTCCGTCTTTAGTTATTTAAAAAATATATATATAATTATAAAATAATGTAAAACAAAAGAATGCATGATAATTTGAATATAACTTTCGCAAAAGTTAGTATTTTTTAACATACCGGCGCTATTTTTGAAAATTAAAGGAAACTCATTTAACATTTTTTTTTAATTTTAATTGAAAGTTTGTTTTGTTTTTTATCATGCCACGCCGACATTTAACCAGTTAAGAACAAATTAGAGCTGCAGGCATGTTAAAAGCTGGCGCTATCCAACGCATGGTTGTTGACTGACTTGAATTGACCCTTCGAAACCACCAAGTTGTGATCTCCTGATTATGATCACGTTATCGTGTCGCGAGAGATGTTGCGGAACGGCATTCTGGCAGAAAACGCGACACCACTCTAATAGTTCAAATACTAATCTGACCACCAATTATATTATATATATTGTTAGTGAGTAACCAAACTGGGAGGAGAAGTTAACATGAAGTCGGTCTTCAGTCTCGCACACCACTACGAGTTCCAGTTTTGCAGCGTGGCAATCATGGACGAAGACTTTTATGGAATTGAGAATTTTTGGCATGGAGTGACGAGCAGTTCTCAAGTGTACGGGAGTATTAAAATTACTTTACCGTCTTAAAAACTTTTTACTAGCCAATATCAAAGCATTTCTTGTGCAAACCTTAATTCCTATAGCGACTAATAGTGATGTGTGCTACATCGACCTGAATGCAGATACTCAATAAGCTCTCCCATCTTCTAAATAACTGCATTCGATTCGTCAATAATCTACGTAAGTATGATCATATGTCTGCACATCGATCGAGGCTTAAATGGTTGCCCATTGGGCAGCGTAGTAGTATGCGGGCTTTGACCACCGTATTTTCGTTACTAAGCTCCCCTAATGATCCCCCTTATCTCACTTCGCGTTTCCAATACTTGTGTACTTCTCACGATAAAAATCTTCGTTCCTCTTCTAATCGTCTACTTATTTGTCCTTCTTATCACTCTGATATCATCCATTCCTCCTTTTCAGTTTACCCATTGTTCTGAACGCCCTTCCATTCGTCTTCACATCACCCTAAGGTTGACTGGTAGAGAATGCCTAAGGCATGAAGTCCGCCTCTGTAAATTTTTGTGCCGTCGTCGTCGTCGTCTCAGCCACATGACACCCACTGCTGGGTATAAGCCTCCCCCAAGGATCTCCACGACGATCGGTCCTTTGCTGCCCGCATTCAGCGGCTTCCAGCGACCTTCACCAGATCGTCGGTCCACCTTGAGGGGGGCCTAGCACGGAGCGTCGTCCGGTACGCGGTCGCCATTCCAGAACCTTTCCGCCCCAACGGCCATCGGTTCTTCTCGCTATGTGTCCCGCCCACTGCCACTTCAGCTGAGCAATCCTTCGAGCGATGTCAGTAACTTTAGTTCTCTTGCGGATCTCCTCATTTCTGATTCGATCACGCAGGGAAACACCGAGCATAGCTCTCTTCATTGGTTTTATGAGGGGTTGAGCCCAGAGGTATCAATATCGTTCTAAACATTTCAAATAAACAGATTAGCATTAATCGACCAGTTATTCAGTTGGTGAACTGGGCCTAAGAAACGCAAATTTAACTGTTATTGCATGTCAGTCATTTGTTGCAAGGGACAGAGCTATGATTTAAAATACCAACTTTAAAAACTAGAAGTTTGAGCTACTACTACTACTTTGAGCTCCTATTGTTTTATTTTTCTTACCATCGCTAGTACCAACTCCAAAAGGCTTATTTTTTTGCTTTGTAGTTTTTGGAGTCGGGTTTTTCTAACGCAGTTATCAATTTTTTACTTTTTAGTGTCTGTAATAGGCTGTTTTGTAAACTACAGATGGTTTTTTTTCTAGAATAAATTAGGTTTTTAGTAACAAAAATATCGTAAAAATTACGTCGTCGAAGTTAACAAAAAAGCCCATAACATAAAACTACTGGGCCAAACTAAACAACATTTTTAAAGGACTAATAAACAACTATTCCGCATCGAACAAAAAAAGAATAAAGTAAATCGAATCAGAAATCTCGGCGTAATCGGTGAACATACCTAAAAAAAAAAAAAATTATACCAAACAAATTGAGAACCTGCTCCTTTTTGGAAGTCGGTTAGAAACGCAAAATAACAAAGCAGTCCAAATCTATATCAACATTGTAACTTTATTTTTAGGTCACTTGAATGGGTAACTTGCTATATCACATTCTTCTTTCTTCTTATCGTATGAGGATTAGTGGCCACCTCTAGTGTCAGAGTATATCAGGCCGCTTTAAAGGCCTCTGACTTGGCTAAACGACTGTTATCAGATGACAACAACCGGTACCGGCGGTTTAACGTACCCTCCGAAGCACGGAAGCGCTCAGTTGTAATGCCACTTTAGTAGACCGAACATTGCTTAACAAACGTGATCGAATACGATCAGTCTGTCAAGCGTGGCCATGAGCGCTTCACATTTATAAGAGTTACATGAATAACACATTAAAATTTATAAGCGTAACATGTTTGTGACAACATTTTCGTACCTACTGTAGTTATATTTTAGTTTAACCGTAAATACTAACCTCATCGTGCACATCAAGCCTAAATAACCTGTAACCGTAACGCAAACTATCACTGACTGTTACCTTTTGTTTCCACTATTATCCCAACTCAAATAAATTCGTATCTTCGCTGGATAGAGAAGGGTTTATAGCTAATTACGTGACCATTAAAAGCCGACCGAATAACAATGGTCGAGTCAATCTATTGTAAAGTTTCGTTTACTGCCGTAGTTTCAGATTTACGTGTAAAGGATATCACACAACGACGACGCTGCGTATTTTGTAGCGTTTAATTAAATTGGTATTTAAGTATACAGGGTGGAAATTTAAAACAAGGCACGAAGGGTAGGTTAACCTTTGTAGCTACATGAAGACTTTCTTAAGAAACCATCCTTAATTTTTGAGAAATTTTGAACTTTTTTCACAGATTTTGAAAAAATGTACAGCTAGCAGGAAAATGGGCCGTTCTCAAAACAATTTTTTTTTTCATGACATTTGATCCTGCTTCTCGTGAGGATTAAAGCAATCTAAGACACCAACGGAGGTTTTAGTACTAGCGACGTCAGACATCGCGAAAATCACGCGCCCGCGCTCGTGCTATACGCAGTCGTACCTTTGTTGAATGAACTATTTTCTTAGCGAATAAGTGGACATATTTTTGCGCGATTTCAAATTTTTCTAGTACTCATACCGCAATAGTTATTTTAAGGTGTTTTGATCCTCATAAGAAACAGGAACGATTGACATAAAAAAAAAACAGTTTTTTTTTCTCCTGACTGTATTTTTTTTTTCAAAATGAATGATAGGGGATAGTTTTCTAAGAACGTTTTCTTGTAGCAACATTAGTTAAGGTACCTACCCTTCGTGCCCCGTTTTAAATTTCCACCCTGTATAAAAACGATTGTATGCGATAGGCTGGCAACATGTCTTTCTTCCGGCGACAACATCAAACCTAACAATCGCCAAATGTGGCGTTGATGAGGTGTGACTAGGAGAGTGACGATTATACATTTCACTCTCAATATGCACTTGGATGTTCTGCCAACCCTGCACGGGATTTATGGCGCGAGGGTACGTATGTATGTATGTCAGATCGTGTAAGAGGAACTTGTGCCGGTGGGGCTACAGTAACGACAACCAATGTGAGTGCGGTGCCTACCCACAGACCATGGCAAACCTTCTATGTTGCCCCGCGTATCCTTACAGCTGTCAACTGAGGAGCTGTGGACTTTAGTTACGACGACCAATGTGAGTGCGGTGCCTACCCACAGACCATGGCAAACCTTCTTTGTTGCCCTGCGTATCCTGCAGCTGTCAACGTGAGGAGCTGTGGACTTTAGTTACGACGACCAATGTGAGTGCGGTGCCTACCCACAGACCATGGCAAACCTTCTATGTTGCCCTGCGTATCCTGCAGCTGTCAACGTGAGGAGCTGTGGACTTTAGTTACGACGACCAATGTGAGTGCGGTGCCTACCCACAGACCATGGCAAACCTTCTATGTTGCCCTGCGTATCCTGCAGCTGTCAACGTGAGGAGCTGTGGACTTTAGTTACGACGACCAATGTGAGTGCGGTGCCTACCCACAGACCATGGCAAACCTTCTATGTTGCCCTGCGTATCCTGCAGCTGTCAACGTGAGGAGCTGTGGACTTTAGTTACGACGACCAATGTGAGTGCGGTGCCTACCCACAGACCATTGCAAACATTCTAAGTTGCCCTGCGTATCCTGCAGCTGTCAACGTGAGGAGCTGTGGACTTTAGTTACGACGACCAATGTGAGTGCGGTGCCTACCCACAGACCATGGCAAACCTTCTATATTGCCCCGTGTATCCTTACAGCTATCAACCTATGGAGCTGTGGACCGCTACTGAGTCTGTGAACCGTGTAGCTGAGTTCTGGGCGGAAAAAATATAAACCACGATTCACGATTTACCATCGACTCTATAGAAGAAGACGACAATTCCCACCGCTAACAACCCCATTGATTGTTTATTCATTTATTTATTTATGGTATACACAACAGATGACAGTCAATAACAACATGAAATGAGAGCAATGCAAGTTTCGAACAAAACTGCCATCCAAATACGTGTACACACAGAAATTCATGGGATGCGAAAACATAAGAAAAAATAAACATAACTACAATAAACATTGACAATAAATTAGCATTAATCAAATAACATAAGATTATCCAATTACGGTAAAAATAATTGAGATTGTTCGTCGATACAGTGTTATCTGCTAAAGGAGAATGACACTAGTAATACAAAGAGTTTAATTCTAGTCACACTTACGCCGTAGATTAAAGGAGCACAGTCGCTACCAAAAGTCAAATAGCAACGCAAGACATAGTGAGCAACTCACACAGATATTTTATATCTACTTACTACGTAACTAGTGTTCACCAGCATACATAATTTACATCTTGGGTCCAATCCTTACACCCCTAAACAGCTGAGAGGGGCGGCCGACCGCAACGACCCAGGTGCTACGATATATATCGTGGTTCCTTAATGAACCAGCTTTAGAACTCTGGACACGCATAAAAAAGGATTAATGAAACTAGAGCGCAAAAAGTTTCGTCTATAAATAAGCCTAAAACAGTTTAATGCGGTAAGCGCAGCGATAACCTCCTGGTTAGTTATGCTGCCCTGGTACTTTTGGTTGAGAGTATATTGGTGGGTGAACAAGAATTCAACATTATTGAATTCAACACTTTTTGGAATTGTAGTTCCAGATAATACAACTATTGCAAATCCAACATTTTGGGATTCAACATAATGCAATTTCATTAAGTCCAGAAGGAACACAAAGTCATCCTGGTCATTCAAAATGACCAGTAACATAGGTGTAAAAAATGTGCTTAATAATTAAATGCAATCTGTACTATAACACTAACAGTTACCTTATCAAGAACACAGCTTTCCTTATTTTTATTTACCTGCAAAAAGAGAACAAATTTAATATTTTTTTAAAACTAGAATTTAATACACTTAAAAATAATTCCAGTAACATGACCCTGCCAGGTGACCTAAGTTTTTTTCCTAGTAAAAATTTAAAAAAATATGTAACTTCGTCTTAACTCAAAGGCATTCACAGTTTTTGATCTTTATGTGAATTCTTAGAAGTAAGTCTTTAAATATTTATTCAAGAATTGAAATGTTAGGCACCTATATTAAAATAACACCGAGCGAAGCACAGATTACATCAAGGTGACATTTAATATAACCTTTCTTTATATTATTCAATCTTATAAATGAAGTTTATATTTCAAGAAAAAAAGTAATATAACACGTCTTGTTAAACTAAAATAGTTCTTAAAAATGTTATTTTGTTAAAGTCAAAAGCGATTAGCGTTTTACAGCAAAAACTACTCATTTACTAAAATGCGTCTTAAAAATCATTTCTTTTTTTGTCACTAAAGTTCAGAGATCGAACGATACAAAGGTCTTAAGATTAATTTAATAATTGCCTAACATGACGCTCAGGGCAACATCAAGACTACACAAGACATTCTAATCTCTAACAAATTTCGTTCAACGAAAACATCAATTAAGAAAATGGAAAAGCGAGCAGATGCAACAAGACAAGTCTGTGTTGCAAAATTATAAACATAATTACGAGTTTGGAGACTTGGCAAATTCCATTTATAATGATTAATGTGTTTGAAAGTCGCACCAATCTTGGTGTAATCACGGTGTTAGCTGTCGATCGCAGCTGTGGCCGGGTCGAACTGATACTATGTAAATTGCATGATTTGTACCATAAATTCAATATGCAAATTCAAGCTTGTGAGCTAGTAGACACTTAAAGTGTTGTTGGCAGAAATATAAGGATTTGGTTATGGAGAAAAAGGTGGTATGAAATTAATGATATTATTTGGTCCATTTGTTATTATTAATGTGTTTGAAAGTTGCACAAATCTGTATGTAATCACGGTGGTAATTGTCGATCGCAGCAGCGGACGGGTCGAACTACTAACGGGTGTAAATTGCATGATTTGTACCATAAATTCAATATGCAAATTCAAGCTTATAAGGTGGAAGGGGCTTAAAGTGTTGTTGACAGAAACAGGATTTAGTTATAGAGAAAAAAGTTGTCATAAAATTAATGATATTATTTTTTTCATTTGTAATTATTATGCGTTTGAAAGTCGCACCAATCTTGGTGCAATCACGGTGGTAACTGTCGATAGTAGCTGCGGGCGGGGTTGAACTGACACTATGTTAATTGCATGATTTGTACCATAAATTCAAGTTTGTGAGCTGGTAGGCACTTAAGGTGTTGTTGCCAGAAAAATAAGGATTTGGTTATGGAAAAAAAGGTGTCATGAAATTAATGATATTATTTCATCCATTTGTAATGAATTTGTGATTGAAAGTCGCACCAATGTTGGTGTAATCTTGGTGGTAGTCATGAAATTTATGATATTATTTCTTCCATTTGTAATGAATTTGTGATTGAAAGTCGCACCAATGTTGGTGTAATCATGGTGGTAGTCATGAAATTAATGACATTATTTCTTCCATGTGTAATGATTAATGTGATTGAAAGTCGCACTAATGATGGTGTAATCATGGTGGTAGCTGTCGATCGCTGCTGAGGCCAGGTCGAACTGATAATATGTAAATTGCATGATTTGTTCCATAAATTCAACATGCAAATTCAAGCTTGTGAGCTGGTAGGCACTTAAAGCATTGTTGGTACGGAAGAATGTTATGGAGAAACGATTTCTTTTTACTCCATGTAAGCTTACGATTTATGAAGATTAGTTTAAATTTAAAGCTTTAAATTGTGCATATTATGCAAACATCGAAAACTTGAAAATCGTTGTGTTAAGAAAAATCCTGATATTTTAAATAGTTTATAAATACTTCATATCCTTTTTTTTAAGTTAAAAGTATAAGCACATATTCAAATTTCAAAACATTTCAACGGGATTCAAAATATTTAAGTAATTAAAAAATGTCATCGTTAAAATTACCAACACATAGTTTATATACATCCATCCTTATTTAATATCGGTTAGGGTTGAATATTCGTTAAATGTCATTTATAGTACAGTTGGCGGCGCATCCCGCATTCAACGGTACTTCTGGAGAAACTGACTCAATTTGATCACTATAACTGCATTCCAACTGTCGCCCAGCCGCGGCCCGTTCGCCATCCAAGTCACGGACTTAGGTGGGGCCACACTGATAGCGGTGTACCGATTCACTTAGATTAAAGTCACAATTCACATAACTCACATAACCCTCATAACCGTCAATAATCCCTATAAGGGTTGAGTGTAAATGTGATAATACTTACCATGGTTGAGTGAATATTTGCAATTTTTGCGCATTCGACGGTACTACCGGAGCAATTGGCTCAATTTAACCACTATTACTACATTCCAACTTTCGCCCGACCGCGGTCCGTTCGCCATCTAAGTCACGGACTTGCGTGGGGCCTTACTGTTAGCTGGTTCACACAATAATAATAGAAGCTACTACCAACGTTCAGAAGTTGCACTCCGCAAAATCTTTTTAAACAGTTAGTGCATACTAACTCTTGCAAGCATTTGCATATTATTATGAATGAAGTATTTTTAAAAGTAAGGTGCAATGGGAAAATTATTAAAGATATTGAGGTAGGAAGAAAGATATTGAGGTGAAGCTAGATGAACAGATTACAAGTGGGGTTTATCACGAGAATGGCGTAGGCAAAACCGGAGTCAAAATGTTAAGATGGTTTCATAACCCCAGACATAATATTTTTTAAAGTTTATATGTGTCTCAGTTTATTAACCAACAGTTAACCTCGCCGTCACTGTGACCTCACCACGAGGAGACTGCGGACCGAGTTCACTAAGAGGTGTTTGTATTGAAATTGATTTATGGAAATTTTGCGGCGAAGACGCGTCGTCTACACAGCGTCGGTCTTCGGATCGTTAAAACGAATCCAGTTTTTTTCTGCCGTTTCCTTGTAGATTTTCAATGTTGTATTCAAGAGGACTGATTGCGGAACGATGTCTGCAAACTTATTTTTTATAGACGGTGTAGGAATAAATATTATGACTGTCAATTTAACAACATGTATTTTTTTAGGTAGGTACCGTTAAACATTTACAGTCGGGGCGTCCCGTCAGGGCGACATGAGACAAGTTGCTTTCAGCAAGTATATTTTCTTGTTTTATATTTATCACATAAAAATAGCATTGTAAATTGCAAAATTAAAAATTTATAATTTACGGTCGGTTTTAAAAACCGGTCATCAGTAAGGCATAGGTCTACTTGAGTTTAGATTAATTTGGCGTTCGTATTTAAAAGAGATCCAAAGGTGAGCTCTTCCCTTTTAGTGCTAAGGCACCTGTACCAGAAGGAGTCACTCTTTCTTATCAAAGCGTGTTTTGTCAAAATTATTAACTACAGTTTTACACCACTGTCTCAAGAATTTAAGTGGCAGAATTTTTGTTGTAGTTTCAGAGATAAACACGTTAAAACAAACAAATTTCACTCATTAAACATTATAGGTAGTGATGTCGATCGTAAGACTTGTCTCTAAGATTTAATAAGCTGCACAAGATTCTTCTTTTTTCTTTATCGATTCAAATCTTTTCATAGAAATAAAAGTTAAAAGGCAAGCTCTTCAAAGCAGTCCAGATTGCATATTTCATGCCGTAACTCGCATCAACATCATAAAGATTAATTTACTTTCATCCGTGCTGATGAAATATTGAGAAATTGACAAATATTTTTGAGCCAACATCACTTTGATCTTGCGTTTCTGTATTCGTGACGAGACGTCTTCTAATCAAAATTCGGGCGATCAAGTCTTTACGCTAAAAGTGAACTTTTGAGAAACAAATATCTGAATAAATTTGCATCTGTTTCTAAGAAAATATTGATTCGAGATATCGTGGAACATATTAATATGAATAAGGGGAAGAATCCACGAATGATTATTATGTGTTGTTCTCCATAAAAAAGAAGTATATTTTTTAGATTATCATTCACCTAATTTAAAGCTTCCTATTTCCAGGGCATTTTTAAATCTATTTTAAACTTTTACAAAATAAAAACAACCTCTATTTCCCTTGGTCACGTCATATCGACGACCTGTTTGGCGCAGGGGTACTAAACCCGCCTTCTACGCCAGAGGTCCCGGGTTCGATCCCCAGACAAGACAAATATTTGTATGCATGAACATGTATATTTGTCTTGGTCTGGGTGTTTTCTATTTATCTTATGTATGTATTTACAAAAAAAAGTATATAAGTATGTTTATCCCTTATCTAGTATCCATAACACAAGTTCTTCATGAAACTTAACGTGGGCTAGATAATTGGTGTGATTGTATGTAATTATTTATTTATATCTTGAGAACGAATGATTCAAATTCGCATTTTTATATTCTTATATGAAAAAAATTAAATGTAATATAATTTCTTTCTTTCTTTTTCCCTTCCCTAATTCCATAATTCGTCCTTAAAAAATACCACTTACGCCACCTATTGTAATGTAGTGTATTTTCCCGTAGAAAATAGGGATTTTTACGCAATAAAAAGTAAGCTATGTTCCTCTCAAGGCTATAAAGTATCTGTGTCCCGAATTTCATCCAAACCCGTTCAGCCATTTTTGAGTGATTGAGACAAACATCCAAACATCTAACTTTCACATTTTAACTATATAAGTAGGAAGTAGGCTAGTAAATTTCCTAAGATTATTTGGCGCCATATTTTTGAGCCCACATTGATAATTGTACTTAACCGTAGGAATGAGGGATTTTAACGCGACAAAAAGTATCCAATGTACCTCTTTAAGCTATTAAGTATATGTGTCTCGAATTCCATCTAAATCCGTTAAGCCGTTGTTGGGTGATTGAGAAACAAGAAACAAACATCCAAACTTGCACACTAATAATATCAGTAAGAAGTAGGATAGGAGGATTTTGAAAATTATGTGGCACTTTCTATTTAAGCCCGTATCGCTTTTCATATTGACGACCTGTTTGGCGCAGGGGTACTAACCCCACCTTCTGCGCCAGAGGTCCCGGGTTCGATCCCCGGACAAGACAAATATTTGTGTGCATGAACATGTCTATTTGTTTTGGTCTGGGTGTTTAATATGTATATTATGTATGTATTTACAAAAAAAAGTATATAAGTATGTTTATCCGTTATCTATATCCATAACACAAGTTCTTCATGATACTTAACATGGGCTAGATAATTGGTGTGATTGTATGGAAATATTTATTTATTTATTGATATTTTACCGTAGGAGTTTGGGATTTTGACGCGACAAAAAGTATCTAATGTTCCTCTCCAGGCTATTAAGTACAATTACATTCAAACCTGTTCAGCCATTTTTGCGTGATTAAGTAACACACACATCTAAACATCTATTCATCTACACTTTTACATTTATAATATTAGTAGGGTGCAGGATTTCTAAAATTATGTAGCCTATTTTACCCAACATTGATTTTCTGTTTTCCCTTGACAATAAGATATTTCAACGACACAAAAAGTATCATTATGTTCCTCTTCAATTCTCTATAAACCGTGTCTCTTTCACTACGGGACGTTGGCGGAATTTCTGTGGAAAACGGAAGAAGCCAAAACTAAAAAAAAAAAAAAAAGTTCCTCTTTAGGCTATGGACCGTCTGTGTCTCGAACTTCACTCAAATCGGTTAAGCAGTTTTTGCGTGAAAGAGTAACAACATCCATCTATCCAGACATCCGTACAAACTTCCATAGGATTGATTATTTATTATTCGAAACGAAAGACGGACTTTGATGTCGTTACATCCGCGAGGAATTAGGTTATCGCGCGGACTTAGAATGTCGCGTGGTGGTACTATTTATCAGAATAAAAAGTTTTTTATGTTCATCTCCACGGTTCAAGTTCTGTTCCTACCAAATTTCACTAAAATCTATTCAGCGGTTTACTCGAGAAAGGGAACAGCCAGGCATATAACAATCACTTTCACATTTATAATATTAGCATGGATAAGTATTAATGGAGAAGTATTTGATATTCCAAAGCGTTAAAAGTCGCTATGTCTATTTTGCATATTTTTTTTTAAACCTTTAACGGTTGAATTATATCCATCGCATTGGACTTTAAAATCAATGACATTTTCGTAATCAACATCTCATAAAACCCCAAATAACGACACCCATATCGATTTTAACATTATTTACCCCTTTTTACCTCCTCAGGTATTTTAAAATTTAGGTTTGTATATTTGTATTTAATTTTCAACCATAAGCCTTATAAAAATAACTGACTTTTACTTTGAAAATAAAGAACTTTTGTTACACAACTTTATCCCCCTTTCCACTCCTTTGGGGATGGAATTTTCAAAAACGCCATGACAGGTAAATTTTTTTTTTTCAATCGTCAACTTAAAAACAAAACTTGAAGATATGAACTTCAAAACTGACGGACTTGCATACAAACTTTTATCCTCTATTTCATGCCCTTAAAGGTAGAATTTCGAAAAATCCTTTCTTAGTGCACCCCTAGACCTCTCAAGGAACTTATGTGCTTATATCGGAGCCTCTAGCGGTTTGGGCTGTGCGTTGATATGTCAGTCAGTTTCTTCTTTTATAATAGATGTGTTTTTCATTTATGCATTTTCAATAGATTTGGTATGAAACCCAACCTTTTAAATGTTTATAGCACAAAATAGCATAACATTTTCTTATCCAAACTTGTAATACTTATAACACACCACCATCTTAAGCGTGCGTTCGACACGTGCCAGGGTCCCTAAGGAACGATCCCCTCAAGACGGGCCATTGGATGCGCGAATTAGTCCCGCCCGCGTCCCAGATGGGACTCATCATATTCAATATGCGACAAACTTTGGTCTTTGGTCCGGACTGAATGATAAAATGCTGGCTTACACAGCGGGCTTAGATTCAAAGTGTTGGAGTTTGTTTGATGTATTAAAATTTATTTAAAAAGTTTACCCAATTTTGTTTTGATTATATCAATAGATTTATTCATTACTAAACGCTTCGTTGGACGCGCGAACTAGTCTCGCACAAGTCCCAGATGGGACCCATCATATTTCAATATGCCACAAACTTTGGTCTTTGGTCCAGATTAAATAGGTAATAAAAGGTCGGTTCACAAAGCGGCATTTGGATTCAAAAATGATATCGTCGATGACGTGACAATACCTCCTAACAATTTATTTTTTAGGAAATTTTTCCTCCTCCTAACTACACTTTTTTTGAATGTGATAGACATAATATTCAGTTTTGCGTGGACTAATGTTTCTTCTATCTGGAATTTCCCATTTAAATAGCTATTTAAACTCTGTGGAAATGGCTGCTATATTATGCACAAGAAAATATTTGCACCTTCATAATATTCATTCATAAAAAATTGTAGTTAGGAGTTTTAAAGAACATAAGTAAAACACCTGGATACTGCTTACAAACTCCTTTACTCTTGATTCTGTACATTATCACAATGAATTACAACGAACACAACTATTTTCACCGGGAAGACTAAAAGTTAGCTTCCCTCTTTTTTTAGGAATGACAACAGCTGTCAAAGGCCGACCGGTGTTGCCACGTTCGAATAAACTAATATTATTAAATAGCAAGTATAACGAATAAGTATCATTCCATTCATGAAATTTATAATTGTTAACAGTCGGCCATCCTGATAGTGTGTCTGTCCCAGACACAAATAAAATTTATCCTAAATATCGGAGTTTTTAACAGAACAGTGGAATTTCACATTAATGACAATTTCACATTACGGTATTGAACTAGGTATTAAATTGAAAAATAATTATCCAATTTGAAGCAGGCAATGCATTATCTTATTATTTATATAAATTTAATTTACCTATTTATTCATAAAGTTGCACCAGCAGGCATGCATCAACACAACCACTAGGTAGTACATTCAAATATCACAACAATTGTATGATTCTGATGATGCATATGCCACTAGGTACATACTTCAATCATAAAGCAAATAAGTTTAATATATACATTCAAATTAAATTCGTTACCAAGATGAAATAGAAAACATTAATCATAAAATACATTAATAACAATTACTAACTCAACGTACACTGATTTTGAACTAGATTATAAATGGAAAATAAAATTATAACCATTAACTGAATATAAATCTAATATTACTTAATAATTTCTTCTTCATAATAATAATCACTTATTAATTAAGTAGATGTACTTTATCAAAATTAACCAACGTAATAACTGTCGAAAACACTATCCTATACCTACAATACTATAATTTATTTAACAGTGGTATAAAATATTGAACAATAGTAGTCAAATTAGTTTTGTTTGAGTTAAAGATTCAATTTAACTCTTGGCCAATGGGAAATAAAATTATATATATAACAATTAACTGAATATAAATCTAATTTTACATAATAATCACTTATTAACTAAGTAGATATACTTAATCAAAATTAACCAATTTAACTAATAACTGTCGAAAACACTATCTTATACCGACAATACTATAATTTAATTGATAGTGATATGTAATAATATTGAACAATAGTAGTCAAATTAGTTTTCTATGACTTTAAAATTCAGTTTAACTCTCGGCCATCCAAACACTACGAATGACCACATTCGTTTTAAGTAAAGTAAATATACCTATTATAAAACGTCATATTTTCTAAAGACTAAAAAGACGACAAAATATATGTCATACATACTAATTTCTTAGAAGATTTTCCCTTTTTAAGAAACTATGTTATAAGTTGCAAATCACATTACTGCATTGCGTTCTTTTAAATAATCTTTGTAATAAAGTAACTTGTCTCAACTTTTGCTTTTTAACACTTTATAAATAACTAACATGTTTCTGCAAGAACTCCAATTATTTTTATATAATTATATTAATTTATTATATACTTAATAATATTTATTAGGGTAAGATAACAGTTTATCGACATGGTACAATTTTATGGGATTACATAATAACCTAGACCTGCACTCTAATATTAAGTTACACCGCACTCATTATATAGAATCGTATTCATCAAATTAAGGTACTTACATAAATGGATGAAATACAAACAAAATGCAGTCATTAGCTTTCTATAATTATTTTACATTAATGTGGTAATGTAATGTAACAGAATATTTAAGTTATTAGCGAATGAAATATAATTTAAATGTTGATCGATTTCTACTTAGGTTTACTAATTAATAACTGTCGCTCAAATCTAAATGCTAATTGCTAACCAACATCGTCACAATATATATTCTTATAAGTTATGAATATTCGTATACTTTATGTGATTATTTATTTATTATTATTAAGCACACAGGTATCATACAGTTTTCATTTGCCCTACAAAACTATTTACATAGTCGACTGTAGAATCTGGAGTCTCGATACAATATTAATAACTTAGTTGTTGTAATAACTTAGTTATAATATAAATAACTTAGTTGGATTTAACAAGGTTTAGTTTACAAGTATGTATGTATTTAACTTAAATCGAGTAAATGTTAAAATTATGAATCAATGATATCAGTCTTACTTTTAAATAAATATATTTTTGGTCTCAAACTTAAAGAACTTATAAGGTATTAATAATATTATTTTATAAAAGTATGTGTATTTAACAATAGGTTTTTAACTTAATATTTCTATGTTATCAAGAAAATGTTTCCTCACATTATTTTTAAATATAGTTTTGACATTTTTAGATCTAACGTTTTGTAGGAGGCTGATTAACAAACATGCTATCAAGTGTTCTATCAACATAATAGTTTTGCGGTTGTAATAGACCTAGTACCATATTAGGGCGACAAGTGAGTGGCGCTCTCGACTCCCATGGTAAATCAATAGGTAGTATACTGCAAACTTTGAATAGAATTGTCTTTTTGTCATGTGATTTAATTAAAGTTATACAAAGGCAGTTCAGTAACATTTTGTGGATCTTAATGGAAGGGACCGGCTACTTTTTTTCTCAAAAGAACGATCATCTCCTTATCAAGTAGACCCACCACCCACACATCACACATACATCTGGTGTGACCCGCCGAGCTGAAAGTCTTGCTATCGTTACCGACCGACTAACGTACGACTCTGGCTGATTGGCAGTCTCTGTGCGGGAACCTATCTGCGTACAAGTCAAACCAGATGCAGTTTGCAGATATGTAGGTCGGATCATAAATCCGCAGACGACGGTATATTAAGTTTTAAGATTACTTTGCTCTGGTAGTTAGCATCCTAATGGTGTTCCTCATTTCTTGCGGTGATTCTCGTCTTCCGATGCAGGTTCCCAGGTAGTCTTCATTGATGTAATCGGTTCTTGGTTATTGCTGTTACAATAATGAGCCACCACAGCGTGCCTTCGTAAAGTATGGCTTTGGGTTTTTTTTATTCCATGAGGTCGTATAGCCTTAGTTTTGAATTCCTCTTATGCTGAACTGGCGCTAGAATTAAAATTAACTACCGACAAGGTGGACGATCTGGTGAAGGTCGCGGGAAGCCGCTGGATGCGGACTGCGCAGGACTGATCGTTGTGGAGATCCTTGGGGAAGGCTTATACCCAGCAGTGGGTGTCATGTGGCTGAGACGACGACGACGACGACGCTTGCCCACTCAAGGGCTACAACCTAAAAATATCGTTCGCCGCTTGCCCACACCAGGAGCTTCGGTCTACCGCTTGCCCGCACCATGGGCTTCGGCCTTTTACCATTGATTTGCCGCTTGCCCGAACCATGAGCTTCGGCCTTATTCCATTGACTTGCCGCTTGCCCACACCAGGAGCTACGACCCCATCTCATTTAATTACCGCCTGCCCACGCAAGGAGCTACGGGTTCAAGCCTCGCACTCACCACACGGTCGCTACGGTCCCAAGTCACGCAGCCGATACCCGTTGGCCACGCGAGGAACTTCAGTTTCCAGATGCTCATCCACCATGCGCTTGCCCACACGAGGAGCTGCAGTCCCAAGCTCTCAAGCCACACAAATATCATGTTGCGATTTTCAAAATGGTCCTGAGAGAAAGAATAGAATTAATATGTAGTGTTACTCAACTCACTAATCTTATATTCCATAAATGTATTACTTCACTAAAATTAATCTGCATTTTCATCAGTACCTTTTACTGTTCTGCGGTTTATTCTTTGTGCCAATTAACAGTTCTGAAATTAACCCAACAACCGTGAACGATTCCTGTTCACAATAGGCTGAACACTATTAAATACTAGCTAGGGTGTTTTCAGCAAAAAGGAAACTCATTACGACACGTATTTAGTTAATAATAATAATAATAATTCGTTCACCAATATTGGTAGGATAGCTGAAAGTCAACTAAAGCTTCGGTATTCATATCCGACGCATCTAATAGAACCGTAATAATCTCACACGGGGAAAATATAATCCTTCAGGCTAATGTACAGATAAGTTTAGTTTAATTAAATTCAAAAAGTTCTCAAATCAGAGTACAAATGTCCTCAAATCTAGTTAAGTCTACAAATGACGCCATACACTATTTACTACTTTCATTAACAACTATTTTCATTCAACGAAATGGTTGTTTTCATATGATTTCACCTGCTATTCATGAAATGTACCACAGTGCTTAGATTCATTAGAGTATCTTGTTCGTCATAATACAAGTGATAATTATGTTCCCTTGCAATCAATGGTATCAACAAATATATCGGCATATATAGGTTTGGACTACAAGTATACTCAGTCGATACAGTCGACGTGTAACTATTGCCAAGTACAGTCAATGGCAACGACTGCCTATAGAAAATGTCAAACTTCTACTTACTATTCTGAACTCGACGGCTTATGTTTAAAGTGCATAGTCGAAGAACTCGACGGTTCTAAAAATCCGTATCTGTTGTTGACCGTATAAATAACAATGATTCAATTCGCAATCTAATGCAATTAAATTGCATGCGAGTTATTGAAATTTCCTTAGATCGTCATACTAAAAATTTAAACAACTAATATAATTAAGTTATCAAAAAGATAATAAATATATGATTACATTCTCAGTGTATGTAAAGTTCGTGTCATATCATTTAGTAAAGAAAAGATTTTTTTCTTCTAGATGTTATGCCTTTTCGTCAGGGTTAATGTTACTACGCGATTTGTAACTCCACTACTACTGTAATGTAGACTGTAGTGTTAACGCTTAGTGTATTTAACTATTCAGTCGGCGGGTTAACCCGCGTCCAGCGTGTCCCTTGCTCCCCTGGAAACATCGAGACAACTTGTACAGGCTACAAGCATCCGGATGCCAAAATTCATCCAATGTGATCAAGTAACAAACTTCTAAACATCTAAACATCCAACCAAACCCTTACATTAGAATATAAGTAGGATTTTGCAATTTAGTGGATTAAGCAAGCGACCGACTCGACTGATCGACCAATAGGCTCATCTCCTTTTGTCAGTGTGTATGTGCAGAGGAGGCTTCCTCGAACATTAAGATTAAACTTAATTGGCCGATTTTATCATCTGCTTCCAACAGTACACCTAGGCGGTACAGTACAGTACGGAGGTGTTCGAGCTTTTGATATTACGCGCTCGAGATAAATCGAATAAGTAGTAAACGTACTAGGTACTAATAGGACTACACTCGGCACGGTACAACGCTACCAAGCACAAACTGTTAATGTAACAATCGGACAGTTCGTATAGTACTTTACCCAATCTCTTGCTAAATCATTTTTTTCAAAACATTAACAACAACAAGTTAACGATATGTACTCGATCTTGTGACCGTTTCGTTGATTTCTTTATAGTCGAACTTGAGCCATGAATCCTGCTTTAGCGCTAACTAATGCTTTTATCGAAAGCTGTTTGTTAAATATACTAGCGTAACCCCGCTTTAATGTAGGCCTGCTTACAACAGCACTTATCGCTCTAATCTGTAAAATGTGGCCTTTTACGTTTATCAGAATATAACAGACTATTTAATTAGTGCTTCAGCTGCCGTTTACATCTTGCCAATATACAGTTTTTATAATAATATATTGTAGCAGTTACGTTATTCGGACTGTATCTACTATGACAGTTTACAGATAATTTACATAGGTATGTAGGTACCGTAAAATGTCGCATTAAGCAGACTAATCGCGACATGTTGAACACTTTACCTACATGGCGATTTGTGTGATAGCGGTGGTTTCCTGGATGTGGGTTCACATCGAAACTGCTAGAAAGTGCAGTCAAAAATGACGAACTTATCATGATCAGCCCAGACACTTCAATAACACAAAATACCAACTTTAAACTTATCAAGTGGTATGGTAGATATTGCCACATCATAACAGACTCAGCTTATAATTCCAAGACAAAGGTCTAGAATCCCGGACATGTCCGCGGTTCCGCTCCTATCCCGACAGATGGTATCTCTGCTCGGGAAAGAGTTTGTTATTGTCAATTTTTTTTTTACTTACTTTACCTAAAAGACAAAATATGGTTCACAGAATTAACCCATTCACATACTGTTGTCATCTGATAACAGGCTAAGTCGGAAGCACCATAGGCGGCCCAACAAACTCTGAAACCAGAGGCGGCCAACAATCATCACACATTAAGAAGAATACTTTATCAAAAATGTGCTAATGCTGAATGGCACTTACTATTATGCTTTCATAATTATTAACACTGCAATAAGCATAATCAGATAGACAGATGCAAAATCAATAAAACTATTTAGAATTCATTCACTGTAAAGCATAAATAGCTGCTGTTTAAATAATAATAATTGCATACAGTCACACCAATTATCTAGCCCTCGCGGCCTCGTCAAGTTTTGTTTGGTGACAAACACACCCTTGTACTTTCCTCTTGCAAACACATACATAATACACACAATAAACACTCAGACCAAGACAAATAGGCACGCTCATGCACACAAACACTCGTCCCATCTAGGGACCGCAACCGGGACCTCAAGCGCAGAAGGCGTGTTCAGCACCACTGCGCCAAACAAGTCGTCAAAGTTTCAGTTCGCCCAAACAGGTAGTCAACGTAGTAGCATTATTTGTTGTAAATAACTCAAATAATTAACAAGACTTATACCTTTTGTTGAATTTATTAATACTGCAGATAACACTACACACACATCAATTTCTCTCTGAACCACATACACATATAACATGCTTATGAAATGTAATGTACAATCATCAAACAGTGATGACTGAGAATAGTATATTTAATTTCACTCCGTTTCTATAAAATAAGTTGCCGGTTGACCAGACAAACTTTATAGTACTAATGTTAACAGTGGTAATAGTTTAGTCAAAACTTATTAATTGATAAATGCTATAATAGCACAATACTATGAAATGAATAACTCCCACAGTTATTTTACTTGTCGATTAATATGACAACATTTAATACTCAATTTCACTTGAGTCGTTCAATAATAATCGGAACATAATTTTATGTTACCACTTTAATATTTTTGCTTCATACATAACATACAAAAAAAACAAAAACATAGGCTTAAATAGTGTTGGGTGTATACCATTAATACCATTTAAGATTTATTTAGTAAATCAATAAATGGAGTTGGATTCTATTAAATTAAATATTAGAAAAGACAAGCTAATTTGTACCCTTTTGATGGAATACTAATACTTTCCTTAAACATTATCAATTAATTATTACAGTTACCATATATCAAACAAAGGGTCCTGCCTGAAAACTAGAGCTGCTGTGACCTGGTAACACAACAATGTTTAGGTTGTTAAAAGTAGCTTTAACTTTTTTTTGTATTATTTTTTTTTTTTGCTCACTACCAAGAATAAGCTATAAAATAATACCCCATGAAACCAAACAGGGCTGACTCAGCGGATCAATCTGATATTTTTTTATTGTGCATGTTCATTTTTATTGCAATCTAGTTAAGCACCACACAGTGGTAATCTCATTTAATTAGAAAGTGATAACTTTAATCAGTTTTGTGGTCTATCTTATCAGTATTAAACTTAATTATTAAATTGCTACACCCTCTCATTGTGTAAACTATTACATGTTCAACGTTATTGAATACTTAAATAGCTACATAAATTTGTAAATTTATTTAACTGTGATGTTATTACTATTTTAATAGCATCCTGCCCCATAACATGTGTATGACTCTATCAATTTAATGATTGGTGAAGTTAACAACAACTTGTGTTTATAAATATTGAATTAGTTTTTAGTGGTTTGTACAATAAGTAGCCAAGTGAAAATTAATAATAGCTTTTGAGTAAGTACTTCTAAACTTCTCTTCTGATTTGTGTTGTAAGAAATACAATCAATTTTAAATGGAAATAAATGATGTACTTGTATATGGAATATGAACATTAGGTATTTGGATTGAAATAAGTTTATCTATCATTGAATCACCGTTTTAATAACTAATAACAAGTGGAATGGATTATTTTGTTGGTAAGATTATTTTAACATGATGCACATAATTTATAAAAGGTGTTACACTTTACATTACAATGTATACAGTAGTGTTATGTAGGTATATGTTGTTGTTATTACCTAAGGTATTCATAATCTTAGTAATTATGATATGAACAAGGTTTCCAATGAAGGTGACTGTGACTGCATAATTCGTCAGTGTAATTTTCTATAATTTATTCAATGAATTCGTACATATAAATACTTAGTTTTGACTTTCGTCAAGCTTTTGGTTAATGCTCATGTTGGGTACCGCAGAAGTGTGAAGTATCCTGCCTCGAATCGAAAGAGATCACAATATTCACAATACACTATCACAGAAAAGAACACTACACAATCTGCAATACTCATTTATCTATAAAATGTAATAAACTTACCGATGTATCCGAGCTTACCAAGCACACGGCCTAGAGCGTAGGCATACGTTCATTGTCGCGGGTTCATTGCACTTCTGAACTTTTAAAGAACATAAGTAAAACACCTGGATACTGCTTACAAACTCCTTTACTCTTGATTCTGTACATTATCACAATGAATTACAACGAACACAACTATTTTCACCGGGAAGACTAAAAGTTAGCTTCCCTCTTTTTTTAGGAATGACAACAGCTGTCAAAGGCCGACCGGTGTTGCCACGTTCGAATAAACTAATATTATTAAATAGCAAGTATAACGAATAAGTATCATTCCATTCATGAAATTTATAATTGTTAACAGGAGATATTGTCTCTTCATCGGCGATATGAGTGCCTATGAGTTTGTTTGATGTGTTTGTTTAAAAACTGTTCCTAAATGTATTTCTAGTGTTAATAAGTTAATTCATATACAGGGTGGAAAAATACGGTTGCCGGGGGGAAAGTACCCAAAATATTGATGTAAGCAAATTTTACTCAAAGGAAAATCTTTGATAAATCACGTACCTGCACCGGAACCGAACCCGCTTAAATGAGAAATATAACATCGTGTACTTTTATGATTCCAATCGATAGTTTTAATCTTAAAGATTAATTAAGTGTGAGTAACAAACTATCTAAAATTAAAAACAAATCCTGTCAAACTTGTTAAAAAAATTTTTATTGAACACGAACTTATTCATCGATAGAACTCGCGTCTTGTGGCCTTTTGTATCGATTTATGATGAATCTTATAAAAAAAACTAAATTAACTAAAAGTTATAAGCTGTGATGTTCTGATGCTACAAATGGCTTTAATTTCGAGCAACTTATAAAGTTAAATAAATAAGTAAGTAACTAAGTAAGTAGGTCACCAAGTTATTTAAGACTATCGAACGGTACCATAAAAGTACAGGATGTTATTTTTCTCATTGAAGCCAGTTCGATTCCCGGTTCAGGTAAGTAACTTTGAATGCAGGTTAACTTATTATACTTACATCAATATTTAGGGTACTTTCAATCCAGCTACCGTCTTTTTTTCCACCCTGTTAACTGCGACATGACGTATTGCCTATCTTTATGACAGTGGATCTACTGAACAGTTTTCGGATTTAGCTAAAACCTTGTAAAATCATGAACTACAAAACCATGAAATGAGACATAAAATTAAGGGTCTAATTATGGAATATAGGGGGTTATTATTAGATAAATTAATAATCCTACCAATATTATAACTGCGATAGTATGTCAGTTTGTTTGTTTGTTACTCTTTCCGGTAAAAACTACTGAATGAATTTGCACGAAATTTGGCAAACACATAGTAGATAGTCTGGATTAAAACAGGCCGCTAGTTATGAATAAGTCAGTCAAATTATATATTTTAATAAAATTATTAAGTTACAACAAAACAATTCTATTGCAACAAATAATAATTAGGAGAAATAAAAGGAAAGGAGCGTCATCCCGTGACCACGGCAGCTGTGTAAAGGTGCCGACAAGTCGGGAAAATCAAAAAACCCCTAATAAACCTAAAAATACGGACAATTACAACTTAGTTCGTGGAAATATAGCGCTTTTGATATCCGTAAAAGTTGTTTTATTTCAATGAACAGTGCGCGCCAAAACATAAGATGTACGTATAGAAAAGAGGATATTTGTACAGGCTTTTTTTCCTAAGAAGGAAACAGGCTCATAATCATAAAAACTCATAACAACCAGACAACATATTTTTTAATTAAAAAAAGTATTCACTAAAGATTAAAGTTGAGGCTTAAGATTAAAAATATTGTTTCCTCATACCGACGGAGTAGTTTCTGGACTTTTTCCAACGACTGATTAAAAAGCGACCAGAGCGACGCAACTTTCGTACAGTGATTTGGCAGAGATCGGACCTTTTCAATGAGACTGATTTTAATGTTTATGTATACGAATACAAATTATGGCGGATTTTCACTAACTACCAACTAAACACAAGCCTTACAGTGCTTATTTTGGGGCTAAGTTGATTGGTGTGAGTGTAAGAAAAAATGTGTCAAATACGTATGTATAGCGCTAAACATAGTCAAAATGGCATTGTATTTGTATCATTTGTTTGAAGTTAAAAGAGGCACTACGACGTTCTAAATAAGTTTCAAAGTCAAAGTCAAAGTCAATATCATTTATTCAGTCTAGGCTGTTACAAGCACTTATGAACGTCAAAGAAGCTACGCCATCGGTTCACAAAGCCTACGGCGGGAGACCTTGTAACGAGAAGAACCGGCAAAAAACTCGTCAAGGGCTGTATTTTTCTCCCTGTTTTATTTCATACAGAGTGGTCAAATTGAAAAGTGACCTTAACATATCAGCAAGGTCAATTTCCATCACAAAAGGAAAATACTAATTAAAATATTACATTTTATGATTATTGTAACCATAAACAATATTTAACTGGCAAAGAAAGACTTGTCTATCATACATTAGCTTTTACATTAGTTTAGCGCTAAATCAAGACACCCTAACTAACCCTAACATCAACTGTCACCAAAAACATTTGGCAACCTCAGAATATTTATGCAAGCATTCCTTTCATTCAACCATATTGGCCGTAGGCAAAATATGATCCGTTGGATAAGAACGTATACAGCGAAAGACGCAGTAAAAAGGTGGCCGAGCGAGTCTAATCGTAGAACGTGCTACGGTTAGACTCGTAACGCGCGTAGTAGTAACTGCTACGTCGTAGTAGGCTTGTTACAACAGCATTTTTTTAAAGATTAGATTGACGAAAAATTGTGCAAAAACCAAGTCCATTCCATTTCACTCATTTGTTCGTAGCTTATTTACAGTTTACATTTGTTGGACAGAACGATGTTTTTTTAAATGTATTAACCAAGCATTTTTAGTATTTTTACTAATTTTGATTATTCATACTTTCTAAGAAAATGTGTTCAATTGACCAAGAAACTAATTTAAAATGAGATTGTCATTTCAGTCATTAGTTTGAGTTCAAAAGTGACAAAGCGATGTTTTATTATGTTTAGCGCTAAACGTATTTTGTGGCAGTTGGTGAAAGTAGCCCAAATAGCAATTCAACAAACAAATCAAGAATACAGTCTACACTTAGCCACCATAATAGTATTCTGCCCCATTTACTATATCCTACACAGATTTACCTAAAACGTATCCTTTGCAGGTACCAAAGTATCCTCCAAAGATCAAGTACATAATTCTCCGTTACCGTCGACTGTATCAAACGCCGCATTATCTCGCCGTCCTTCAGCCTAATGCTCTTTATGTTTTTATTCCATTACTCTGGGAGTAACGTATCTTCAGGTGGGCTTTTTATATGGAGCACTCTCTTTTTTGTTGCGAAACGTCACAAGAATATGTAGGCGTTGTATTTTTTTAAATATTGAAACAAAAAAAGATTATGTTTTTACTGTTTTTAATGCTTCGACTTTACCCAATTTATCTCCCTCTCTCTTCTTTAATAACTCTCTCTCTCTCTCTTCTCTATTAGCTCTCTCTCTTTCTACCTTTTTTTGTTTATTCCTTTATTTATATATCTTAATTTCTATCTCTCTCACTATTTCATTTACTATCTGTCTTACCTCCCCCCTCTATCAATCACATACTACTTTAACCCCCCTCTCTCTCTCTCCAAAGTCCAAGTACATAATTCTCCTTTACCGTCAACTGTATCGAACGCTGCATCATCTTGCTGTCCTTCGGCCTAATGCTCTTTATGTTTTATTCCATTACTGTACAAATAACGTATCTTCAGCTAGGCTTTTTTTTATATAGAGCACTCTCTTTTTGTACGTGTTGTACTGGAATAGTAGTCTATTTATTATATGAAATGAAAAATGAAATTAATGAAGAGATTTTTATAACTCTCTCGCTCCTTCTATCTTTCCTTGTGTCTCTCAATCTCTTTATCTCTCTTTCTCTCTATCTCTTATTCTCTATTTTCATTTATCTCACTTTCCCTCTTAATATTTCTTTCCCTCGCTATTTTTATCTATTTCTCTCTTTTGCATATATCAAATTTTATTATATATCTTTCGCTTTCTTTCTCCCACTTCAGCCTTAATGTTATAACTTAATTTCTGTGGGAATAACGTATCTTCAGGTGGGCTTTTTAGAATTAAATGAAAAATGAAATGAAATTAACTGTTTTCTTAATCCTCTCTCTTTCTTCTTTTTCTTTGTTAACTCTCCTCTACCTTTCTTTCTCTCTCTATCTTTATTCTACTCTCTCTATTTTCGTAATCTCTTTCTTTAATTTAGGTAAATAATTTGCCTTTCTCTTTCTTGATGTCAGATGCATTATCTCGGCGTCCTTCAGCCCAATGCTCTTTATGTTTTTATTCCATTATTCTGGCAAATGCGCGCCCGATTTACGCGTGAACAGACTTTGCAGCCTGTCTTTAAGGTAACGTATCTTCAGGTGGGCTTTTTATAGGGAGCACTGCTCTTTTTATTTGAATACGCGAAACGACACTGAGAATTTGTAGTCACACAACAATGGAAACAAACAATTTAATAATATCCCTGCCATATTTCTACTCTTCTCTTTATTTCTCTCTCTCTCTCACACACAGACTATTTCTTTTCTCTTTTTTTATAACTCTTTCTCTTTTTTATATAATTAAATAATCTCTTTCATTTTCTTCCTTTCTCTCAAATGCTTTATCATGTCCGCCCTTTAGCCTAATGCTCTTTATGTTTTTATTCCATTACTCTTAAGAGCGTGCGCCCGATTAACGCGCAAGTGTTAAGATAACGTATCTTCGGGCTTTATTATGGCGCACTCTCCTTTTTCTTGCGAAACGACACGAGAATTGGTGTGCTAGTATAAATACATTAGCACACACTGATCAATATCTTAATAATGGGAAGAAACCAAATACATACTTGTTTTAATCTTTTTAACAGTAAATACAGTCTAGATTTACTACAAATATTAATAAATTATTTCTACAACTGTTAGTGTGTGTATCTCTCTTTGTTACTCTTTTACTTAGTCTGTCTACCTTCTTTTTTCCATGTATGCTCTCAATAAAAATACCAAATATTAGCAAAGGCTCTATAAGCATGTCTACACTTCATATACATAGTAAGGCATATAATAACGTTGCTTCAAATCAAATCATTACTAATGAAAACATGTTAATATTTTTTAAATTATTATTTACAAAATAAATGCCAGCTTAGTCTTTGCTGTAATAATTCATAAATAAAACTTTTCCATTAATATAGAATATGGAATAAGAAAAGTTTCATGCATAAATTCTGAAACAAGTATACGTTGCCGAGCACTCTCCGGACAGTATTATCCCAAAAGCAGACACAATAACACAATAACCAATAACAAATTACCGTTTAAAAGTTAAACAATATTGCCTGTACGAGCCGTTCAATTAAGAGCCATTATACTTTGATATTGGGTAGGTATAGACCAATTTTACAAAACATTAGATGATTTACACACGCTCTTTATCACGACTTTCACGCGGGTAAGAGCGTGCTTGTCATGAAACAAAAGTAAAAGGAGAATACGTGCGTTGCCCGTTCGTGCTTCTGTTGTGTGTTCCAGTAGCGAATCACGCGTTATTATAGTGAAAACCGTGGGTAGTAGTCAAAAGCACGGATAGTAGCCAAAAGCACGGGTAGTATCTGAAAGCACGGGTAGTAGTCATTTGACTACTACCCGTATTTACGAGGGAGCTAAAATCACGGGTAGTAGCCAAAAGCATGAGTAGTAGTCTAAAGCACGGATCGTAGCCAAAAGCACGGGTAGTAGCTTAAAGCATGAGTAGTAGCCTAAAGCACGGGTAGTAGCCAAAAGCATGGGTAGTAGCCTAAAGCACGGGTAGTAGCCAAAAGCACGGGTAGTAGCTAAAAGCACGGGT
Source organism: Chrysoteuchia culmella (assembly GCA_910589605.1). Lineage (NCBI taxonomy): Eukaryota > Metazoa > Arthropoda > Insecta > Lepidoptera > Crambidae > Chrysoteuchia > Chrysoteuchia culmella. The sequence continues at coordinate 4,385,183 of OU342649.1, forward strand.
AGTATCCAAAAGCATGAGTAGTAGCCTAAAGCACGGGTAGTAGTCAAAAGCATGAGTAGTAGCCTAAAGCACGGGTAGTAGCTAAAAGCATGAGTAGTAGCCTAAAGCACGGGTAGAAGCCAAAAGCATGAGTAGTAGCCTAAAGCACGGGTAGTAGCCAAAAGCATAAATAGTAGCCTAAAGCACGGTTAGTAGCCAAAAGCATGAGTAGTAGCCTAAAGCACGGGTAATAGCCAAAAGCATGAGTAGTAGCCTAAAGCACGGTTAGTAGCCAAATGCATGAGTAGTAGCCTAAAGCACGGGTAATAGCCAAAAGCATGAGTAGTAGCCTAAAGCACGGGTAGAAGCCAAAAGCATGAGTAGTAGCCAAAGCACGGGTAGTAGCCAAAAGCATAAGTAGTAGCCTAAAGCACGGTTAGTAGCCAAAAGCATGAGTAGTAGCCTAAAGCACGGGTAATAGCCAAAAGCATAAGTAGTAGCCTAAAGCACGGGTAGAAGCCAAAAGCATGAGTAGTAGCCTAAAGCACGTAAACATAAACACAGTAAAGTGACAAAAGTGTCGATAAATATACTAAGAATATCGTAATTAAATAGGTAGTCACAAAGTCACGCGTGAAAGAACGCGTCGTGTAAAGCCATCTATTACGATAACAACAATATTACCAAACATTGTTCAACTAATTAAATTATGACGGGTCATAAATAACAAACTAATTTCGACGGTAGACTAATGTTAATTAAACAAATTTGTCGAGAGTTGGGTGTGAATCTCGCGACAGATTCCATGCTGAAGAGCGCGGCCTCTGGTGTACGTGAGTAATTTACTAATGCACCGTCCCCGGCTCTGGTTTTAGCGATGGGAATGAAACCTGGGGTGGGACTTAGTGGGGGATGAGCGGTTTATTAACTAGTTCTTAACACTCTATTTTCATGGCCGCGCTTGACAGAGGGCCCGGTCAGGTGTCGGATGGGTGACCGTAAAGTGGCATTATAACTGAGCGCTTCCGTGCTACGGAGGGCCCGTTAAACCGTCGGTCCCGGCTGTTGTCATCTGATAACAGTTGTTGAGCAAAGTCAGAGGCCTTATAGGCCGCTTGATAAACTCCGACACTAGAGGTGGCCAGTAATCATCATAGAATAAGAAAAAGAAGATCTATTACTATTTACGTTTTACCCTTGCATTTGCAAAGTATTAATCTGTATTTAATACGTGACGAGTTAACACCTTTTAATTTTATTAAAAGGTGTTAACTCGTCAGATATAGGAAAATGAGAAACACTAAGGGTGGATTGCACCATCTTTAATTTTAACGGGAGGAAAATATACCTATAGGATTTGACAACCATAAATCAGTTTAAGTTATCTGGTACAACTCAGCCTAAATAATTCATGTTTGTGAAACCACCGGTGGGCTCGTGATAGACGAGAAATAACGAAAAATTCAAATCGAAGATGACTATTTTATTTTTGCTTTACTTCATTTTGACTTCGTGGAAAATCTTCAATATAAACAAAAAACCCAATTTACTATTTCAATGTTGCAAACGATACGGCTTTCATCACCACAAAAAAGAAATTTAGATATAATTTTTCTGCTGAGCTTATACACCATGTTCACAACCTTAAATGTTAGCACCCGACTCGATGTATGCACTCTCTCTGCATCATACTTCCAACTTTCATTACAGAAATTAAAAAAAGTAAACATAGATCAGACAGTTTCATTCGTGAAAAAATGCGTCGTCGAACTGTCGTCTGAATAAGAGTAATTAGTATTCCACCATTACTGCGGGCCTGCTATCGTCTATTAGAAATTATCATGTCTTATGAACGTTTTGTTTTCGTTTTGTTTTTATTGAAATTGTCACATTTTGACACACTTTACACTTTGCAGGCGATGATTGAGCGAAGACGTCACAAAACTTCCGTCAAAAAACAATTTTACTGAGATTTTAAACTTTCGCGTTCCATTATAATTATATATTAAAACAACGGGACTAAAACGCGACATTTGTTATGTAGTACAACTATGTACTTACAGCTTGACGTTTCGGCTATGTTGCAATAGCCGTGGTCACAAGCAGGTTTTAATATATAATCTTACTGAGATTTTAAACTTTCGCGTTCCATTATAATTATATATTAAAACAACGGGACTAAAACGCGACATTTGTTATGTAGTACAACTATGTACTTACAGCTTGTCGTTTCGGCTTTTGCAATAGCCGTGGTCACAAGCAGGTTTTAATATATAATCTTACTGAGATTCGTAGTACGAAACAGCACTGAGGCAGGACCTAATTGACCATTTGTTTTTTTTTTTCATTTTTGTATTTTTGTTAAGGTAATTGTGTTGTGTATGTGGTCAATAAAATGTTTCTCTCTCTCTCTCTCTCTCTCTCTCTCTCTCTCTCTCTCTCTCTCTCTCTCATTGTAAGATTGATGCAATACTGCGCGCTGAGAGATGGCGGTAGGTACCCTGGAGACTTTTCTATTTTAAGACTCAGAAATATTTTGGTGTTCCACAATCCGAAGGTGTAGCTATTATTAATTTGTCTATGTTAACAGCTTAAAAATAAAGTAATTTCTAATTTACATTCATGTGAAGGTTTTTTACTACTTTTTGACTGAGCTATGTAAATATTGATATAATTCGCTGAAACAAAAAGTGTTTGGAAATAGTTGATGATGCTTACTTGTAATCTCTAAATTAAAACTGAAATATCAACAAGGATTCTTATTTCAAAACTCATAAACACTGCTTTTTGATACATTTTAACGCCTGTACTAAGATTTAAATAGTTGTGATAAATACTGCAGAGTGGTTGGCGATGGCTAATCCTAACTAATATTATGAAGAAAAAAGTGTGTTTGTCTGTCATTCCTTCACGCCCTAAATAAGCAATTAAAGGAGTTGATTTTTTTTTTATAGGCTTCTTTGTTTTCCCGTCATTCCCTCGGGAACGAGAACAATGCGGGTGAAACCGCGAGCTGCCGCTTGTTATACATTTAAAACCTATATGCTCTTAACTAATTTTTAAAGTAAATAGTTTATTTTTTAATTACATTTTTGGCTCAAATGATTACACAAGTTGTAAATTTCAGCAGCTACCTTTTAGCGTAGATTTTAGATAAACCAGTTTATTTAGCAGCGTCACAAGGGTACATAATTGAAAGTTGTTCCACACCGGGCTCCTAACTAGGCTCGGGATTTAATAATAGATAAGAGTAAATGACCCCTGTAAAGGAAGATTTAGTTAAAGGTAAACTTAACTTTGGTACCGGTTATACAATGAGGAGGTAGCGACTCCTCATTGTATAGCCGGTACCAACGAGGATTAGGGATAGTGTTTAAAAATCCTCGTAAAAACATAATAAACGTTTTTTATCGTTACAATCTAGCGAAACACTTTTTATAATTAAAGGAATTAATATTCATTCATACAATATCCTGCATGAGTAAAGTTTAAAAGCCACCAACAATCCTATATGCCCTTTAAGGAAACGGAATCTGGAAAAGTCGAAAATTGTAAATTTTAAATATGGAAACTGGATGGATTACTTTGGAAATCCGGTCCAATGCTCTAACCACTGAGCTACCGAGACTCGGTAGCTCAGTGGTTAGATCATTGGACCGGATTTCTAAAGGTCGTGGGTTCGAGTCCCATCTGAGAATTCACTTGTGGCCGAGTTGCTTTTTTCCAATATTTTTCTATTTAAAATTTATCACGAAAATTGTAACTCCAGTCATTGTTAAGGTTCCGAATCTCCGAAGAAAAAAATGGAACCCTTATAGGATCACTTTGTTGCTCGTCTGTCCGTCCGTCCGTCCAACCTCGATTATCTCGAGAACGCGCGGAGGTATCGAGTTAAAATTAAAACCATAAATTCAGGTCAACAGTTTGTTCAAGGTGTAAAAAAAACAAACTTGTAAATTAACGTAAAAAACGATAGCCCCGTTTATGTCGCAAAAAGTAGGTTTATATTCTCTCAAGGGAATCAAAATTCATAGGGTACTTCCTGTTGACCTATAACTATGAAATTTAGCAAAGTAATATTGTCTTTTACTACAAATTCAGAAAAAAACTAAAAACTATACATTTGGAATTTTAGTTTCGGAAACTGAATTTCGAGAAAAAATCGGGTAGGAGTAGGTATCGAGTTTGAGTTAAAACCATAATAAATTCACGAAACAATCTCTTGAAGCTGTAAAAAAATCAAACTTCAAAGTTAAAGTTAAAAAAGATAAGGCCATCTTTGTCGCAAAAACGTATACTTCGACACTCTCATGGGAATCAAAATTCATAGGGTACTTGCCGTTGACCTAGAACTATGGAATTTGGCAAGTAATATCGTCTTTTACTACAAATACAGAAAAAAACTAAAAACACATGTAATTGACATTTGACACATGAACATTTGTACTTATATCATGAAAAATTTTGTCTTAAGTTTTGAAAATTGAATTTGGAGAAAACTTCTGAAAAAAATGCGATACTCAATTCCTGGATTATTTTTAATACTATCTACCTACAAATTTGTGCGGAACCCTCGGTTGGCGAGTCCGACTCGCATTTGTCCGGTATTTTATAATCGATATCACTTTCTTAGAAAATTAAATATTGATAGCGGCCGTCATACAAGTTGAGTTATTTAATAAAATTGGTTACATCCTTGATATTGACGGCTGAAACAGCGGAGATCGCCATTTTCAATACTATTTGACAGCTGATGTGACATTTAGTTAGGACAACAGCGTCGATGTTAGCTTATAGAATAACCTATTTTTATACTTCTGATATTGTTTATAGAAAAATCTTGAAAAAATATCGTATTTTCAGACAGGACTTGAACCTGCGATCTTTGGGTATCCACCTATGGGTAAAGCAGTGGGCCGGATACCCATAGATTCGAGTCCTGTCTGATAATAACTTGTGGCCGAGTCAACAAAAGCCTTAATATTAAAGAATGCCAAAACAATGGATACAGTAATGCTGCTCTAAAACCACTTTGCTTACTCTTACGTCTCTTTGTACCTCCGTCACGCACATGACACATTAAAACCGTTTCTTTACCGTCGTAAAGTTTAACAGTTATTTAAGAGTGTTAAACCCAATACGTGGTCGGAAACAGCGATATCGGGGACCACATTGAAAAATAAAACTGTTTTTCTCGAGCGTAAAACGGCAAAGACAGTTGTAATTCTGCCATGAGTAATTTAAATGTTGTTTTTCCATCTGTATTTAAGCTGTGAGAACTTACTTCAAATAGATAAAATGTAATGGATTTATGTAGTGTTGATATATATGAATATAGATGATGACAGATAGATTGGAATGATGAATTTATGAGATGATATTATGAGAAGATACACCTTCTGGGTTAGCTCGCTCCATCTTTAGTCTCCGGGATAGACTAGGATCAATAGCGAACCCACTCATAATAAAAAAAAAACGATAGTATTTCTCGTCCCAGAATCGTTTATCGATATACTCTTCGCCGATAGAACGTTTCGCCGAAATTACTCTTGCTCTTCCCGTTTAGTTAGGTTATCCTAACAACCTCTCAGGTCCCCGACATATTAGACTCTAGACATTCCATTGTTCTCTGGACACTACTAGAGTCCTGCTACCAAATGACGAATTAAATTCGAAAATTGCATACTAAATGCATATCTTTACATACTCGCCAACTACTTACAGCACAAAACATAAGGACTTGTGAATCAAATATAATTATGGTATACTATTAAAGTATATTTATTAATATAACTAGATTTCCCCCACGTGTTTCCCGTTCCCGTTAGAATATCGGGATAAAAAGTAGTCTATGTCAGATATCAACTCGATTGGTTGCTTAGTTATGACGTGAACGAAGGACACACTTTCGCATTTATAATATGAGTTAGATTAGAGTTTTTATTTTAAACAGAGAATTGCGACTCGATAGAAACAACACAACAACACAATTATCTCAGTACAACATCTTCGTCTGTAAGACAAAACAGTTTGAAAGTTAATGTTCCGGACAATTGTTTTACAATCGAAGTAGAAACACAAGTCTTTTACTATAAAGACACGTAGGTAGTCTAGTCACTGGTTAAAGCGTTTGTTCCTCTGTATTCGCAAAAGCAAGAGATACCTATATTTCTACTAGTGGTAATGATCTGTAGTAATAAGTGTTCATGGATGGATTCTTTCTTTCTTTCTTATCGTACGAGTATTAGTGGCCACCACTGGTGTCAAGAGTTTATCAAGTCGCCTGGAAGGCCTCTGACTTGGCTTAGCGACTGTTATCAAATGACAACAGCCGGGACCGACGGTTTGACGTGTCTTCAGAAGCACGGAAGCGCTCAGCTGTAATGTCAGTTTACGGTCACTCAACTGACACCTGATCGGACCGAACGTTCAGTCTATCAAGCGTGGCCACAAGCGCTTCACAAACTGGATGGATTAGGATGGCCCTATAATTAATAATAATTAATTAATTATTTTAGCCAATACATTTATCTGATTCCGAAATAAGTAGTTTATGCAGATGTATAACAATAATCAATGGAACATTAGAACATTAAAGAAATATAGAGAAGATAGAGAAAGAAGAAATACCTAGACACACGACAAACAAAATGTTCATCACACAAGTCCTTTTGATCCAGAAGGACAACTTCCCAAAATTCCCAAAATGTCCTCTTCCCAAAATGACCACTTTTCAAAATGACACTTCCCAAAACGACCACTTCCCAAAATGATTACTTTATTTGTCCTGGGTGGGGGATCCAACCTTCAATCTGTGGCGCAGATAATATCTATATCTATTATCTGCGTATGCCGCAGTATTTAGTACCACTGCGTCATCGCGCCTGAAAAATTGCTAAAATACATATTTTTTTAAATATTACGTATTTCTTAGTAATCACCTACCTACGTTACCCTATTATATTTAGAAACTTCAGCGCCGGTCAAAAACTCCGACATCATTTGTATCGGTACTACAGCCGGTCTCGGGCTCTCATAAATAAGTTTTCGAGCGCCCTCCGCGCCACTCAGACGCGACAAGTCGCCTCGCCTTTGACAAGCGAGGCTTCGACTTTTTGTCTCATTGCTGATTCGAAGTCGTCTTGGGATAATGGTTCTATTTATAATGGTTTTACCAAATGTTTCTGAAAGAGTACTTTACAGATAGACAATTTTAAAAATGTAGTTTGCCCAATTTTATTCTATTATTATATAATTAATTAAGTTAATAAATTATACTTGTTCACATTCCATAAACTTAAAACAGTTTTCAAGTTATTCAAAAGAATTTCCAGCATCGTTGTATCGGCACTACAGCCGGTCGTATCGGGTTCTCGTAAATCAATTGTCGAGCGCCCTCCGCAGCACTTAGACGCGACAAGTCGCCTTTGACAAGCGACCGAGACTGCGACTTTTTGTATCACTGTTGATTTAAAGTCTTTCTCGTAAACATAAGAAAGAAAGAGATGATCGTATTTTATAGGCAGACATCAAAATATAACTTATTTACGCTTAATAAAATATTAGACAGTTAAAGACTTTAAATTTAGAAACTTTAGAGCAGAAGGAAACTCCGGCATCATTTGTATCGGCACTACAGCCGGTATCGGGCAGTCATAAATAAGTTATTGAGCGCCCTTCGCGATACTCAGATGCGACAGGTCGCCTTCGTCTTTGACAAGCGAGACTATGACTTTTTGTCTCATTGCTGATTTGAAGTCGCCTTTTTGTGGATTAACGAGATAATGATGTTGTTTTTAACCGACTTCAAAAAAAGAAAGAGGTTATCAATTCGACGCGAATTGATTTATTATGTATGTTCACCGATTACTCAAGAACGCCTGAACCGATCGAAATGATTCAAATGTTATAACATCGGAATTGGTCCCATTTTTTTAAATTTTGAAATCGGTTTTGAAGAAATCCTGAAAATACTGTAGTTTTTTCCGTCATACGGTTTGACTTAAACTAGTAATTGCATATACTACTAGTTTGAGTCAAATTGAAGTGCGGGACTTATTTTAACTTTGAAAATTGTGAAATAAAAATCTTTTTACAAAAAAATTGAAACCGACTTCAAAAATCAAAAAGTAAAATATAAACATTTTGGAGTCGGTGCCAGCTATGGAATTCTAAATTGCACTTCTATTACTTTTATTTTTTACTTTTTGATTTTTGAAGTTGGTTTTTAATTTTTTGTAATTATTAGGGACATTGAATAAGTTTTTATTAATTAAATATTTAAGATACTCGTACTTTCTAGGCGCAGCTTTAGCCACGAATAACTTTTACCAGGACATCAAACGAACTTTCATGATACTAACCTCTATTCTTTACATAGATCTAATATATCTCAATTTTTTTTTATTGAAATTTGGCTCAGTAGTTTAAGTCGCTAAAACAAACTTACTTTTACTTTAATAATCAAAATAATCCCTAAAACGTAAATTATTACTAAAAACAAAAAAAAAGTATTTGTGTAGTGTACACGTATAGACCTGACATTGCATGCACAGAGATCTCAATTACCTATTAAGCATATTTGAAGTTCATGTAATAAGTCAGTGCAGACTCAGATATCAATCATAATTTGTAGTCAAATCACGACTACTGGACCAAGTAAATAACAAGAACACAAAACAGAAACTCCAAGAAACCCCTTCTCAATAGTAACAAGAAGATCTCAAAGTCGTCAAGTTAAAAACTAAGTCGTTAGCCAACATCGAGTGAGAAACTGCTCAGTGCATTTTCGAGTGGTGCTTGCACCAAAACAAAACAACATCGAGCCCATCACTAATGATGCTCTGAAGTGGCAAGTGTTTAACAGTTTTTACTTGACTTACTGCAAATGTAAACAAGGCAACTTGCGATTGATGAAAATGTTTTTGATTTTGCTTTTGCGCGTTCAGTTTCTGAACCGATTGTTTTTGAATCGAGAGTTTTCATAAAGCTCAGGATACACTATGAGAAGAGTTCATTAAGTAGTGAGAATGACTAAGACGCAGTTGTCTTTTACGATTTTTTATTTTTTTGCATTTTTCAATGCTATTTTTATACTTATGATAAATTTTATATAGAAAAATATTGGAAAAAATTAACTCGGCCACAAGTGAATTCTCAGATGGGAATAGAACCCACGACCTTTGGAAATCCAAGAGAAGGAAAGAGGAAGGAAGGGAAGAGGAAGAGCATTGGACCGGATTTCCAAAGGGGTTCTATTCCCATCGGAGAATTCACTTGTGGCCGAGTTAATTTTTTCCAATATTTTTTTATTTAAAATTTATCATACGCAGTTATCTGTTATTAAATGTTTTTTCAATATAGTCACTTATAGGAGTACTACACTTAGCATATCTATTTTCTAAATTTAAAACTCCTTTTTGAAAAAAATCTTCGTCCTGACTGCTTAAAAAACGTATACAGCAGCGATCACTGCGTCATCATCATCAAATGTCTGACCTCTGAGGTCCTTTAATCGGGGAAGCAGATAGAAATCACTAGGAGCGAGGTCCGGTCAATACGGCAGGTGGTCCTTCAACTCAAACCCAGCATATAAAAATGCAAGCCATCGCAACTTTGGATTTGTGCACGGGGGCGTTATCCTGGTGAAACAAAACAACTTTTGCGAGTCTACCACAAAACGAAGAAAACAAATGACATCCAAAAAAAGAAAAGATATATATATTTTTTCTTTTTTAATTTAATTAATAAATGAGCTATGCCTGCCAGTTTTTTTTTTAACAAAGAGTATAATGTCATTCTTATTACATGAACACCCCGTAAAAGAGAAACTTATACGTAACTTGTTGTGTGTATCTGAAATATTTAGCTCTGGCCGTTGTGTTACAAATATAAAAAATCACCCAGACACTGAAAACGCACAAATTTTCATTTAAAAAACGTTACCATTTTCTAGTTCATTCAGATTACATCCTAATTCTATCCAATATAAATGTGAAAGTGTGTTTACTTTGACTTTGACTTTCATACCGATTTTCCCATGGGAACAGGATATTCCCACGCGGGTAAAACCATAAACATTTATTATCGCCGCTCCTGGCGTTGTGAGTGGCTAATTATTGGTACAAACGCAATGCACTTGTACGGGCCAACGCACGTACATTTGTTATTTCAGCACTTTTACGCCACATGCATTAATTTAGGTCATTTAGACAGTTAGTTCGTCATCGGTTAACAATCACGCCGCGCGTAACTCATTTACATATCATTTCAGAATTATCGTAATATTTTATCTTTTTATCAATATATCATTTCTACAAATATCATAGACTTTTACTTCTCTCGGAATTATCATTAAAGGTGTAACTCATACATCTTTTTGGTCCTTCGAAAGGGCCTCGCGAGTGACTTAATGCAAACGTATTCAGTGTACGTGAATCTTGTGTTGCGAGTGAGGTGGATTAACACTGCAGTTATCGGAGAAAATATCAAGATCATCCAGATTACTTCACATCGTGAGCAGCTTGCAGTCAGGGTTTGAGCAATAACCGTTCAAGTAAGGCGTATCATTTTATTTGCTTTAAATCACCGCAATAGCATCATCATTAGTAAAGATGTCCAGCATGGAAGACTTTCAATTCAATTTCTACATGTGCAAAACTTTTAACTCTGCAAGTTTTTGTTGGCATAACCCCGTACCATGAAATTCAGTATAATACGGATAATTATAAATGATCTGTCAAAGGTTTCCAATGAATAGCTAAGGCAGCACAAAATACTATAAATCAAAAGCCTTCTGTGCTAGTAGGCTGTGAATTCGGCGTATAAAACAACACGTTTCTCTGACAGCATTGTTCTAAAGTGTTTTAATTAATATCTGTTAATTATTCAAAATTCACGGAGTTTCCATTATTCACGGAAAATTATAAAGAAAATAAAGTTTATATTAAAAGTATTAGTTATACAACGTTATTCTATGTACACTAAAAAACTCAAAACCATTTTTAGAACTCATCATTACGAACAACTTTCTTTATGAAACCAACACTGAAATAGCGAAAAAAAGCTGCTTCATACATTTTAGCAGAGTTCAAACAAAATTTGCAACTGTTTTTTTTTCGCGATTTTAGGCCTACTTTCATACAAAAAGTTCTTTGTTATGACGACTTCTACAAATGGTTTTGAGGTTTTTAGGTGAACCTAAAATCCCCGAACATTTTCTCTTGCAGTTTTTTTTATCTAATACGACCAAAAATATGATTTTTAAAAGTTGCATTTTCTTAAAGCGCTTATGTTTAAAAACGCAAAAAGTGCGAGAAATGTGAGGATTTTTTATTATCAACACTGATTATTATATAAGACTAAGTAAATAACCCTAATTTTTAAACCACCACTTACATCCGATTTAAAGGTGGCTAATCAAATCTAGCTATACAGCGCTAAATCTAACAGATCTAGAAGCCCCTAGTTCGATTGAACAACAATATTTTCTCAAACATGCTTGGAAATATGAGCATTATTCTGACGACCTTCTTCGAGATAAGTCGATATTGCTGTACTGGCCACATACATGCGAGCAGGGCCGGCAAAAGTTGTATAAAAATCCATATCTGTCGTGTTTAGCGGCCAAATAAATTACATAGTAAACTCATATCTGTCGTGTAATTTAAAAATGGAACGATCTTTTACTCTGAAATATGGCAACCAAGGAGGTAACATATCAAAAGTTTTATTTAAATTTCGAACTTGCAAATAGAAAGCTGTTTTAGAAAAGAAAACAACAAATGAACACTTTAACGCGGGAACAAATATGGTTGTTCGTCGTTCGTCTGATTTCGAAAAGTAGTTTTAATTTCTACGCATTTTTTGAGATAAGTACTATACAAGCCATGGCCACAAGTACGCATTGCTAGACTTACGTATGTGTGCCTCGGCTTCGCCTCGCCCTCATTTACACGTCCGTCCATCAATGCCTCTTTTGCTGGCCGCTGCAGTTACGTACTATTTTCAGCATTCATGAATTTCAGTTAATTATGCCTAAGGATATGGCGCTTTAGTTTACGATTCCGGATGACGCGTTTGCATCTCCAGCTTTATAATTACTAAGCATCAATTCTAAGATGAAGGCTTAGCTATGAGGTTAAGGGCGCGCTCTAGGCCAAAAGCAAATGTAATGACTGCAACGGCGAACTGCAAAGTAAATGCTGCCTTATTTGTATGAGAAATAAGACAGCATTTACAATATAATTCTCCGGCCCCATTCGGCCGGTCCGGAATGAAGAAATGAAGGAAATTTTAATTTTTTAAAGGATATTTAAAGGTTATTTACAAAAAATATATAACATAAAGCCCTGCCTTATCTATAATTATACTAAAAAGTTCCAAGCTTTATTTTAATGTATTACTTGAATACTAGCAGTTTATCGTGTTAATTATAGTGATTTGGAGGCAACTTCGCAATTATTTTATATCGAGAAAATGTTATGCAATAGTGTTTTTGAGTAACATAGTCACTAGTGTTAGTCCTGTAGTTTGCGGCATCTTAATTTGAAATTCAGTCTTTCATTAATATTAATATTACAGGCGATCATGTAAAGGAATCTGATTTTCGTTGGCCTATAGCGGGCCCTTAAGCGAAAAGAGATACGTTAAGTTCTGCATTATATGAGCGAACTACAGTACTTATCAATTCACTATGAGATTTCAATTTAACAATTGCAGCGTTGTGCCTTTTATGCTGCTCTGCCACATCGCGTTTCTATCGCTGTAACAGTGTAACCACAGCCTTAGTCTATCGCTGGTCGTCTCTGCAATACGAGTGCTTAGGCACCTAATTACAGCAGCTAAACACACGGTTTGCTGATTGGTAAACCCGTGATGTCTGTCATATTTTAAGCGCAATGCACCCTCTTCAAGGCCCGCTACTATCGCCGTGCGTGTGCCAAGTGTTCATATGACCAGCGATATACAGATGTACCAGGCCTTAGAGCGATGTATTGTAGACTGTAGTGTCGCGTAGTAAACATTGTGTCCACAGCCTTATTCTACTGGTCGTCTCAGTTGCAATAGGAGTGCTTAGGCACCTAATTACGGCAGGTAACCGTACCGTTCTCTGATTGGTTATCGATCCACCGTCGTCTTGGCGAGATAGCCGTTTAATACAAAGTTTGCTTTTAACAACTTATTACTGGCTAGTTACACTTGAAAGCTTTCATTGCGAAAATATTTTCAGTGTTGTTTTGAAAACATTTTTCAACATAGAGGTTGTTAAGGGTTTCTTTATTCTATCCGTTTAATTTGGTAAGTGGTAAAATGTAATAGTATTGCTATTTTGTTATTTTGTTTTAGATATATTTTATTTCAGTTATCAAAAGATACTTTATTTTAAGTCTCCTCCAGTGCGTGTTCTGTCTGCGAAAATTGCAGGCAAGTTGTCTGATGTATTTTTTCTATTTGTAAATGACGTCAAAGGTTGGCTTATTATATTAATTGAATATAAGGTACGAAATAAATCGTAAATCGTAAATGTTTTTTTTTTATTGAACTGGTTTTTACCTCTATTTATAAAAGTTTCCAACAGTTCTAGCGACAATATGTACAATTATGATGAACACATTTTTGCTTTGATCTTTACTCACTACCTTTATCAATTTGACAGTGTAGTTCAAGTGAAAAATCGTAATATTTCTTGAACGAGATTTCTAGTACAGTTACTATATCTCGTCAGTTGCCCGTTTTTTTTTTTTAATGAACGACGGGTAGACTCTTAGCCGTCATCATACCTGATGTTAAGTATTGATAAGGCTGAAAGATGGAAGCGAGCCTCTCCCGGAATCCTCAGCCGATGAGGAACTGGCTATCTTATCTCGAACTGCCGGAACACAACAAAGTTAAAAACATTGTTGTTATGGCGTCAGGCTTAGATAAGATGGTGGTAGCTAGCCAGGCGGACATAGAACAAGTCCTACCACCAACCAAACCGAATACAATATGTACCCCCGCTGGGAATCGAACCCGGGACCCCTGGGTCTTATACCGGTGGTTGTACCACTAGACCACAGAGGCGGTTACCAAGTAGACTTAAACAATAACTTCAACGCTGCGAACTCTATTAGACCTACCTGAATTAACCCTCTGTGACACATTTTGGTCCAATTTGTAGAAAGAAGCGGAAATATTACTTTTCCTAAAATCTGAATGTTCGGTGCAATACCGAACACTTAGGTTTGCATACCTAACAACGTCATCGGGTCACCGGCTGAGTGACCTAAACTAGGTCATTAGCTGCCGTGAACCATAATAACATAATTTACGTAAATCAGTGTATGTTTCGTCTTTACTGCAATCAGATGCACTCATCAACATTCAGTTTCATTTTAATATTATAACATAATATTTAAGAACATTTTTGTGAATAGTAAATAAATCAATATGTTTTCCATAAATATTTTCTATCATTCAACATCCACTAAGTTCAGGCTCCAATACTGAATTTTTCGAATAGACTTACATTTTGATTGTACGAGTAGCATTGCCAGCCAGCCAGCTACTGTCTACGGACAGATTCTGAGGCCTACGGATAAACGATCTTCCAAAGCGCGAAGAAGCTCAAGATACCTACCAAATAGTTTAAGCGATTTCTGACTTTTCTAGTGCTCATACCTCAGTTAGTGTCATAGAGTGTTTTGATCCTCATAAGAAACAGGATCGATAGTCATAAAAAAAATATTTTTGAAAACTCATCATTATTCTGCTGGCTGTGCATATTTTTCTTTAATCGGTGAATGCAGTTCAAAATTTCTTGACAAAATAAGGATAATTTCCTAAGAACATCTTCATGTAGCTACAACGGTTAAGATGTACTTACCTGCCTTTCGTGCCCCGTTTGAAATTTCCACCCTGTATATAGGTAAATGAAGAATATCAAATAATCCGCCTTTTTACCGTAGTCCTACCTTTATGCCGCCCCACTGCTGGATTCAAATGTATTTTTCGCCTCGTAGACCCACTGAGACTTCGGGTAATTGATGCTCTGGTTATTGAAACCGACCGCTACTCGCCAGTAACTTAAACACCTGCAAAGAGGCCGCATAGCTCACAAGAATAGCACGCATGTTCCAGATCCGCCGATGTGCCTCCAGGCGTGAACAGTACGCCACTTAGTGTGGCGCTCCCCTTATACGACATTGCCCTAGTATTCATAGTTCATATAGTCTATGTTTAATTGAGGATACGTTACTGAAACCAACCGCTGCTTGCCAATCACATAAACCACCTCCAAAGAGGCAGTAGCTCACAAGAATAGCACACACGTGCCAGATCCGCCGATGCGCCTCTAGGCGTGAACAGTACGCCACTTAGCATTGCGCGTCCCTTATACGCCCTTGCTCAATCAGTAAGTCCCTAGTCGACTTTGTTGCCTACTCAGTCAGGCCGGCTCATTGAAACCGACCGCTAGTCTATAACACTTAAACCACCTCCAAAGAGGCCGTAGGCTCACAAGAATAGCATATACGTCCCGGATCCGACGATGCGCCTCCAGGCGTGAACAGTACGCCACTTAGTGTGGCGTTCCCCTTATACGAAATTGCCCTAGTGTTCATAGTTCATATAGTCTATGTTTTACTGAGGATACGTTACTGAAACCAACCGCTGCTTGCTAATCACATAAACCACCTCCAAAGAGGCAGTAGCTCACAAGAATAGCACACACGTCCCGGATCCAACGATGCGTATCCAGGAGTGAACAGTACGCCAGTTAGTGTGGCGCATCCCTTATACACCCTTGCTTAAACAGTAAGTCTCTAGTCGGCCTTGATGCCTACTCGGTCATGCCGTCTCACTGAAACCGACCGCTGGTCGACAATAACTTAAACCACCTCCAAAGAGCCCGTGTAGCTCACAAGAATAGCACACACGTGCCGGATCCGACGATGCGCATCCAGGCGTGAACAGTACGTAAGTTAGTGTGGCGGTTCTCTTATACGCCATTGCCCTAGTGTCATAGTTTAAATGCATAACTATGTATGACTGAGGATACGTCATTCAAATTTACCGCTAGTCGCTAGTCAATTAAACCACCTCCAAAGAGGCAGTATAGCTCACAAGAATAGCACACACGTCCCTTCAGGCGTGAACAGTACGCCACTTAGTGTGGCGCATCCCTTATACGCCATTGCCCTAGTGTTCGCGAGTGCGTGAAACAAGCGCCATGTTTATTAGACCTTGCTTGTTTATGATATAAATATAACTATTGCTTTAAGTTGGTTGCTGCGCTATTAAAAGAAGATGCTTCTTGGTCTGTAAAATTACTTAATTATTTATGATAAATTTTAAATAGAAAAATATTGGAAAAAATCAACTCGGCCACAAGTGAATTCTTAGATGGGACTCTTGTCTACTACCTTCGGAAATCTGGTCCTATGCTCTAACCACTGAGCTACCGAGACTTGCGGACAATCGATCGTTAAACATCTGAAAAGATGTTTCTTTCGAATGCAAGGATATTCCTAGCATTGATGTGACAACGCTGGCCTACAGCGTATTAAAAAATATAAAAGTATTGGAGAATTTCGACGGTGGTCCGCAAGTCTCGGTGGCTCAGTGGTTAGAGCATTGGACCGGATTTCCAAAGGGTTTAAAGTCCCATCTGAGAATTCACTTGTGGCTGAGTGATTTTTTTTAAATATTTTTCTGTTTGAAATTTATCATAAGTATAAAAATAGCATTGGAAAATGCAAAAATTAAAAATCATAAAATACTTAATTAATTGCAAAGACTAACGGCTGTCCGCGATTTCACCCGCATGGTTCCCGTTCCCGGAGGAATATCGGAATAAAAAGTAGCTGTTATATTACTCTGCGTCCTTTCAACTAACCTGTTGCCAAAAATAAAATCGATTGGTTGCTTAGTAAGGGCGTGATGGAAGGATAAACAAACAAACACACTTTCGCAGTTAGCTTCTAAACTCTTATAAATACTATCCAGTTGTTTTTGTAACGTAACGCGTCATTTCAGTATAATATTTGGCTGCATTTTTGAAAGGCTCGATGGAACAGCGTGATACCAAAATGCAGTCAGACAAAGACAGCCCGTTCTCATTTTTAAAAGAAATATTTATACTTATAATTTTCAAAAATATTTGTAATACACTACCGTATATTATTTTATCGATACCGTCTTATTATTTGACGCGATCTTATCCTCTTCTTTGTCAAAGTATGAAAAAGAAACTGATTCAAGCTAACGGGACTTGATGGGAGGCCATTCAGAGAAGGACTGATAACTACTAATTGCTTTTCTTATTTGCTGAATTAACAGAGGATATTTAGATGATGTGTAAAGTCCCGTGCTAGAGGTATTTCTCAATCGATTTTTTACTCGTGTCAAACATCTGAAAAACTACTACACACATTTTACCACTTTGGAAGTGTACATCTCTCAAACGGTTGACTTTGAAAAAAAAATCGTTTTAGAAACCTCAATGTAATTTTTAAAGACCTACCTATCTATAATACCCCATACGTATAGGTTTGACGAAAAAAATCATCAGTTTCAATTCCATGTATGGGAAGTACCCACCCCCCTTAATATATATATATATATATATATATATATATATATATGTATATATATATTTATACTTTTGTGTAAAAACCGTAAATCGATTTACAGAATACATCGGAATAAAGTGGCTGTGACATACAGACGGACAGACATGACGAATCTATGAATCAATTAGAGTTCCGTTTTTTGCCATTAGGCTACGGAACCCCAACAACAAGAATAGTGGAATACGAAACCAAACATATATTTTTTCTACGTCGTAGAAGCAGCTACGATTGAACTACAGCGTAGATAGTTCCGTAGCATCATGCCGATTTCTTCATCAAAACTAGTTTTTATGGTTTTCAAATCCGTATTTATCTTAATATTCTTAAGATGAATACGGAAATAGAGCGTTCTGTTACATTTCCACGCTTTTTGGTATAAAAATAGAACTCAAGATTGAAGTAGTGGTCAATTATATTATTAGCTCCCCAACACACACAAACAAATAGTTTTAGTTAAATTATAATCCATATTTGTATTCATGTCAGTGGCAGCGGCAAAACAGTTACAAAGTACGTGTTGCAAAATTTGCGGACGGGCTTTTTAACGTTTTTCCATATATAAGAAAAAATAAACTTTTTACTATACGTCTATTAGGACAACCAAACCTTTACAATTACCCTTTGTACTACCTACAAAGCTGCAAACATCGCAATCCAAACCGTATGTAATACATAATATAATTCAGGTTCGAGCACACGTGTGGAGGTGGTACATAATACATTTGTTACGCTCTCGAATCATATTCCCGACAATATCATTTCGTGAGTCGACGTACCATGAAATACGTCTTGAGTGACTCGGCACAAGATGCCGCAGCTAAAAACATGAAGCTGGTGTCACAGTGCAAGCTATGTTTGTATTACTGCCCATTTTTGATGCCCACTTTTGCTGCGGCAGAGGTTTAAAGAT
The DNA here is from genome assembly GCA_910589605.1 of Chrysoteuchia culmella. NCBI lineage: Eukaryota > Metazoa > Arthropoda > Insecta > Lepidoptera > Crambidae > Chrysoteuchia > Chrysoteuchia culmella. Next base: position 4,403,684 of record OU342649.1, read on the forward strand.
AAAATATTATTTATTGTACACCATGATAATTTACAAAACAATTTTTTAACTATTTAATTAGCGGCCTTATCGCTTGAAAGGAATTTCTTCCAGGCAACCATAAAGTTGAGCTAGATTAACCCCCATATTATTAGTCGTTCCTCCAAAACGTTTTACACTCCACTCAACCTCGTCGTGGGTAAAAATGGTAGTGTGCGCTAGTCCTAACACGGAGTGGCTACGTACTATTTGGCTCCTCCAGGTCCTTACGGAGTTATGACTTAGAATACCGATTTCGAGGAGTATTTTGAAGAGGTTTTCAATGAGGTTTCGTTAAGTCGAGGACGAGTAAGTTTTGGAGGAACGACTTAGAATATGGGTGTTAGAAACTGAGTAGAAATGGGTAGTTTATGGTGTTCTACATACAGAATATTAAAATATTAATTTATATATATCAATATATAATTATATTATGATATGAGTGATCTTTGAGGAGCAGTTCAATACTGTCTGAGGATTGTCCATTGATTGTTGTTTTATGTCCTCCGGTAAAGAATTCCACAGCCGGGCAGCTTGTACTGCGAAGGTCTTGTCTAGGAACTTAGCGGAGTACCTGTGTATCACCAACGTCATGTTCTCCGACGGTCTCAAAACTCGAGAATGCGTGTCACGCAGGAAACTGAAGCGCTCCTTTAGGAAAGGGGTTGAGAGAGGATGGAACAAAATGTTGTACAGAAGGGACATAATGTGTGCATTTCCGCGAAGGCGAATTGTCTACCACTTGAGCTTGGTACGAGAATCAGAGACATGATGTTATTTGCGTAATCCAAATATGAACCTAAGACAAAAATTTTGAAGACGCTCAAGCTTATTCAGTTGCTCCTCATTAAGGTCAACATAGCTGACGTCGGCATAATCCAGTATGGGGTAGCAGAAGGGATTGTGCAAGTGCAGTTTTAGTTGACGTCGGTAGAAAAATGTGCCGTGCGGTGACGGCCTAAGAATACACTTGTCACCACTCCCTTACATGCCTGGGATGTCGTAAGAGTCGACTAAGAGGCTCGACGTATTGATTACCTGTGCGAGAGAAGGAAAACTTGAAACAAACCCTCTACCAACCCGTCTGGCCAGCGTGATAGCAGTAGGCTAATAACCTCCTATGCGCGCCACAATAGGCGTGAGCTAGGAGAGGCCTATGTCCAGCAGTGGACGTCCACAGGCTGATAGTGTGGTAGAAAATTGCGCAACCTTCTCAAGAATCCAGCTGCAGCAAACATTTTGCGACTAAGTGCTTGTACTTGGGGTCCCCAGGTAAATTTTTAATCTATCAACATGCTTAAATCTTTGATAGAGTTACTAGGCTTTAAGATAACGCCATCAAATGTTATATAAGGTATTTATCGAATGCGAGTTGAATAGTTCTGTAGAGTGACTACAATTACAGCCGAGACCACAGATTGTTTGCTTAGAGCAAGTTACGAGTATAGAGCAACATTAAACTTTAATTTGATATAACTTTGCTTTTTCACAATATGAATTGGATTGTCAAGGAAAATGAGTTTATGAAGTACCTAGATCACTTTCACTACAGTAAATAACATTCATACCTATGATAAAATTTAAATAGAAAAATATTGGAAAAAGGTCAACTCGGATGTCTCAAGTCTAAGTCTCGGTAGCTCAGTGGTTAGATCATTGGACCGGATTTTCAAAGGTCGTGTGTTCGAGTCCCACCTGAGAATTAACTTGTGGCCTGGTTGATTTTATTCAATAGTCTTTTTATTTAAAATTTATCATAAGTAGAAAAATAGCATTGCAAAATGCAAAAATAAAAAAAGCATAATTATATAATACCTTCACACCCTTTCGCCATAAATCCCTTGCGGGGTTGTCAGAATATCAAAGGTGCAACGCCATCTTGAAATGTCAACATAAAGCATCACATTATCATCATCATCATCATCATCATCAGCCTGTGGACGTCCACTGCTGGACAAAGGCCTCTCCTGCTCACGCCTATTGTGACGTTCATAGGAGGTTATTAACCTACTGCTACCACGCTGGTCAGACGGGTTGGTAGTGGGTTTGTTTCAAGTTTTTCTTCTCTCGCACAGGTTTTCAATGCGTCGAGCCTCTTAGTCGACTCTTACGACATCCCAGGCGTGTAAGGGAGTGGTGACACTTGTATTCTTAGGCCGTCTCCACACGGCAATTATTCCTTAAGGTTGCTACTTCTTAATTATCTTGTTGTTTTTATTCTCGATTGAGCTTCAAGCGTAATCGTTTGGTCAGCAATTAGGGTAAAATGATTTTACAATTCTTCACAAGGCGATTTATAACAACGACGATTATCCAAAAAAAATCACCTTAGCTCACAAGAACTATGCGAAAATCCCAAATGCTTATAATGCGTAGCTTAATACGTCTGTTTTCAACAAGCAAAACGATCTCTTTTTTGCAAACCATAGCTCAACGTAGCATATCTATCGCTACCACACAAGCTTTACCAACAAGTCCTTTCGGAAATGAACCTCTCTCGTTGTAATATTTTATCCTCGTCTCTCACCAGCCAAATCACGAACTTCTTTTGCAGTGATTTGATGATATTGCACTTTGACGAACCAAGGGAGTGTTGAAAAAGCAAGATGAATGATGCCCATGAGTGGGATTGGGAAGTGATTAAAAATAGGTATAGTTTTTTTACGTATGAACGGTTTCGGAGATCAATAAACAGTTACTGAGGAGATCGTGATGAGGTATTTTTAAAACTAATATCTCAATCAAGTTGATGGTTATTTAATGTAATTATGAAGAATGTCACTTTTTTATGCATATCTCACTCAAGAATTGATTGATAATAATTTGATAATATTTCTCTCTAATTTTATTTCCGTTTGTAATTGAGATCACATTAGAGTTAACAACTGCTGATGGAATTTATTTTAACCCTACTTTATAGACTTTGCAATCAGGTGAACTTTAGAAAAAAAACTTATTGTAATGGGCTACGCAGTTGTTCACTACTTGTAATTAAAACAAACCAAGTTGTAAAAAAAACCTATTATTATAAATATTCTTAAAATCTTGGTTTAAAAAGTTGGTATAAAGTGTATCTATAATATTTTTTTGTTTTTTTTTGTGGAAATGGTTTCTTCCGATTTTCACAGAAATTCCGCCAAAATGGCTCGTAGTTAAGACGTTATACGAAAAAGGTAAGTACTTTTGTTATAAAACTCTAGGACGGTTAGAGATGTTACAAATCTGGTAATAAGATATATATTTCTTCATACCTTTATCTAGATTCGTAAAGTTTCAGACACATGATTTTATGATTTTGCCTCGACATTTTTTCTTTTCGAAAATTCAATATTATTCTCAAATGTGGTTACATATACTATTGAAGATTGATAACGAAGTGATTTCGTGGTTTTTTCACCTAATCTGCAAAATCGGTCTCACTCCCCCGCGCGTCGTTTTCTCATTGCTATCTCGCTTCAATCCTATAGCGCCATAAAGTTCCGTGTTATGAATAGCACTCACCTGTCAGTTCCTCCAGTCATAGCCTTGTAGTCTTGAATTTCCATGTCACCCATATACTGCGAAAAATCTGTAAAAGAAAACAAAAGAAAAATTACTTGCTCGATACATCAAAAAAAATTGGTACATTAACATAACTGATTAGTATGTACTTAAAATTGGTTCTTTTAGTTACTTAGCATACATCTTTGAACTTCTGATTTTAATTGACTCTAGTAAAGGCAGCTCTCTATTTCTTTTTAACTTTAACAAACTTGAAAACCAGTTTCATTATTTTTCTAATCTAATTTACTTTATTTAAAAGTTTTTGAATTCAATTATTGCTTTATATGAGCGTCAAATATCTTATTAATGATTCATCATGCAGCGTCTGATAGACAAGATGTTAATTAATACCTTAGCATAAAATTTCGCACAATCATCGCTACATAAACATAAGTCACGAGTCAAATAATATCAATCGTACGTTTTCAGAATTATTAATAAGCGAGCGATTTTCGCCAACGGTGGCACCCCTCAGTGCGTATTAGACGAGCGGTTTTAACGCAGCAGGAAAAATCACATTGGAACCGCAAACCATGATAAAAATTTTAATGGACTTAAAATTCATAGGAGGCTATTAGTCTACTGCTACCACGCTGGCCAGACGGGTTGGTCGAGGGTTTGTTTCAAGTTTTCCTTCTCTCGCACAGGTGTTCAATGCGTCTAGCCTCTTAGTCAACTCTTACGACATCCCAGGCATGTAAGGGAGTGGTAAGACTTGTATTCTTAGGCCGTCACCACGCGGCTCGAGGATATAATAAAACCCCATAATTACAACAGAAACCGTCTTCAAAATATACTTTTTGGAATCGATGCCAGCTAGAACGAAAAAAACGGAACTTAGGCATTTACCTCTAGGTAGAAGTGCAATGTAGAATGCACCAATGATGCTCTGGCTGGCACTGACTCCAAAAAGTATATTTTAACCGCTTTCTGTTGTAATTATGGGGTTTTATTATTTGATATTTTTTGTTTTCATTTTTATATTGTACTTTTTGAAGTCGATTTTTAAATTTTCAATTCTTTTTTTAATTTTCAATGTTTTGTGTTAGATAAGCTCGGTACTTTTTACCATGTCCATCGCGAGAAGCATAATTGCTTAGGAATCGTAACGCAACCGTGATATATTTAGTTTTAATAGTTCCGATTACTTTGTTTGGTCTTCATCATCAGTTCCACTCCACCATGTGGTGCTTTATGGAAGCAACTGCACGAGTTACCGAAAACACCGAAATTAATATAGGTGTGCCTATAACATTTGAAGAGTTCCCATGATTACTCCAGGATCCCATCATCAGATCCTGTCTTGACGATAATAAGAACCAACTTGAAAGTACACCCTTGCACAACACAAACATGCTGATCAAATAACTCACAACCCATGACGCAGAAGACAGGGCCACTACTCAACGTGCCACCAGGTAAACAATCACGGGAATAATCGCGTCGCGTGGTTTAAACTAGTGTTTTTTTGAAGGTGTGTCTTGCCTAACTAGTGGTTATTGTAACTATGGGAAAGTAACATCGCATAACTAGTCTCCAAGTTGATCAAACGGGACTCGATTCCGCAACTCTTAGATTGCCAGCCCACTGCTCTTCCAGTTGAGCTACAGGGACTTTTATGAGCGACGACGGGGAGACTCTTAGCCTTCATCATACCTGATGTTAAATATTGATAAGGCTGAAGATGGAAACGAGCCACTCAATGCTGAAAACATTGTTGTTGTGGCGTTAGAGTTAGATAAGATGGTGGTAGCTACCCATGCGGACTTACAACAAGTCCTACCACCAACCAAACCAAATACAGCTGGGAATCGAACCCGGGCCTGATACCGGTGGTATACTCAGAGGAGGTTAAATGAGGTGACTCATGGAATTAAATAAGCATTGCATCAAATTATTTAAAGTGTGGTTTTACAGCTTTAGAGCGACTTCAGCAGCGTAAAAACATACAACCGCCCGTCTAACACCACTATTAGCGAAACTCGCCGATTTCGTATTCGAATCACGATGCCCTCCGACGGCGAGCGGAGAGCGTAACGACAAATCACGCCGGCGACCACTGTCTAAATGAATATTGACATCGAACTAGCAAGCGGTTCGAATTGATAATCGGCGAATAATTCGGTTTCGAATATTTATTTGGAGTGATTAAAGATTTAGCGCGTTGTTGATTTCAGAAGCATAATATAAATAATTTGTAACAATTTTCTTTAGATACATTAGATATTTAAGCATAGCACATTTAAAGATGAATTTTTGATTTGTCTAAATTAATATTGACATAGAACTAGCGAGCGGTGTGTATTTATAATATAATAATTCAGTTTCTAATATTTATTTGGTCGCTTAAGAAGTGATTAAAGAGTAAGCACACTGTGATTTTCGGGAGCAGTGAGTATTAATGAACTAGCTGCCTAAGCAATATGATATTTACTAAATTGATATTTATACAACACCTTTGAATATAAAGGACTTTAGAGATTTTTACCCGACTGCAAAGGAAGGGTTATTCGCGCGAATCTTGTATGTTTGTATGTTTATATGTAATATTCTTTATTACCTCTTATCTCTCAAACGGCTTAACGGATTTTCATTATTAAGATATCATTAGATTTGTCTTGACAGCCCACGTGTTCTTAGATAAGTGATGTTTGGAAAAAAAACAACATAGCTACTTGTGAGGTGCTATTATTTGAAGTGAAAAAATATATATTTGAATATTTTAATATGGGTATCAAATAAAAGGGTTGATCTTACGTAAGTATTTCAAAAAGGTACATCTAAACCGATAAATATCTCAAAAGATGTAAATAAAAAAAAAAATTTTAAAATTAAAAAACTACAAAACCCGCCTGCGACTACAAGTATTATGTTGAACAAAATATTTTATATTTGCCTTTTAACTAAATCAAATAATCTAGTTTCCACCTGGCTTGTCTTTTGAAGCAGTCGAGTTTTATTTATTTATTTACTGTTCTATTTTAGACAAATATACTTGAACAATCAAAAGGTATGCGGAAATTAATACTTAAAAAGTATTGTAGAGAATAAACTATCATAATAGTTTAGTTGTGTATATATCTATACCTTGTTTGTTTTTATTATAATTTTCATAAAAATAGCATATGTACATTTTTTTTCTTAAATTGTTCTGTTCCGCTGTTGTCACCGAATGGCTCCTCCAGAATACCAGCGGCTCAGTGGCATGCTCCGTATGTCACTGTGACATTGCTGACGATGGGGCCTAGTTGGCCGCGCACTTTTTTTTATTTATGTTCCTTTTTTATCTTTCAGGGCCACTTGCACATGGAATTAACTCTTGGGTTGGGTTAACCCAGCGCTAACCCAGAACTAACCCAGCTTAGCGCAAGTGGCCCTAAGTTAGTTTTAAGTTAGTTAGCTTTATTTTTAGTAGTCATTCTTTTTTTTTTCTTTGTTTTTTCTTGTTGTGTGTGTGCTAACAAGTTTTTCTATCTTCTTTTTCTTTCTTTCATGAAAAGGTGGTGGGGCATTCACATACATATCATCTATGGCATTCTACAGCAGAATTTGAAGATAGCACCTATAAGTGACGAAGAAATCTCTTCTACCGTCTTCTTTTTTAAGAAAAATATTTAATCAATTTGTCGCTGCGCTATTTCGTTTTTATCAAAATTCTTAAAGGAAATAAAACTCCGCACGGAATTTATTCGTCAAAGGTTTTAAAAATACCTTATTTCGTGACTAGCAAATACAATGAGAGCAAAACGACTGCACTGATCCGAATATTTGTACAAATACATCAAACAAAGATTGTCCAGACACGTACATTATCTCTCAAACAACAATATCTATAAATTCTCGCCTTTATAGTTTTAATCTGACATCGTCCATCGCAACGATCCGTAATAAAATTGGAATGTATTTTTTTTGGCATTACTTCACATAATAATTTTTTAAACTTTCGTAGTCATATTCACGATAAATATTACGAATTTTTACCACGTTTGTATTTGTTATAGAGTCTCCGATTTTATTTTTTAGGATTAATACTTTTTGGGGCAAAAGCGAAATTAAATAAACGTGGGTTGAATACGGAAAACATCGTTGCATACGCCATTATCACGGAGTGACTTGGGAACTCCTCGATAACAAATACAACCATGGTAAAAATCCCTATTTTTGTTACAATTATTTCAAATAATTTGGTGGTAAATAATATTGTCCATTTCATGATAATGGAAGGCCGGGGTAAGGGAGGGGGGAGGGTGTTTTTTGTGTATTTTGCATAATTAAAAAGGGGTGGCCGAAATGATTGCTTATTTCGATGACTAATGACTTGCCTCGCGAGGCGCTGAGTCTTCGCTAAGGCGCGTCATCTATTTTGATAAAAATAAAGACGATGTCTCGCTAAGAACGATCGTGAAATTAGGCCGAAATGAAGAAAATATTGAACGCACTCCGCTTCGTTTAAATTTTGTAAGAGTGAACGAAGAAACTTTTCTTACGTTTTGTTAGATTGATATTCAAATAACCACTAACTACGTTTATGATGGTGATTTTCTTGCACGTTTAATAGATGTTAAATTATTATTTTATATAACTTTTGACTTTCGCTATCAAATTCTAAAATAATTGTTTTAATTCCCACAAGTACGCCTTCCAGAGATTAGCGCGTTAAAACCCTTCAGATTTATTTTAATAATACAGACTCATTAAAAGCTAAAAATAGGTTTTGAAACAGAAATTAGTTTTTATCTAAAAAAAACAATATGTATTTTATATAATATTGAAAGTCAAGTTGGGAACAAATCTCATCTAATAACAAACTAGACACTTCTCAACACCCGTCCATCACAACTTCTCATTTTGAATCAATCGGTGATTTACACCGGGTATCCGATATCACATCACAAGAGAATCATAAAAGCGAAAGGCACCCTCAACATACCGTTTCCACCTCAGACTTGTGGTGATATAAAAACGGTTGTTTGCCCGGGGACGTCATTTATAGGCGACGTGACAAGGGGAAGTAAGGTGGCAGGTACTGGCGTTCTTAGTCTGGGATTCGGGTGTGGACTGGTTGGGAAGAGATGGCGATTTTCCATAGAATGGCGGAAAATAATAAAAATAGTACATTATTGCAAAGGACGTGAAATAGGCAATTGCAGGTCGAGTATGAGTTTGAAAGCCGAGCCGTAGGCGAGGATTTCACTAATACGAGACAGGCAATTCCATTTCCGCCGAGGCATATATAGTGTTTTTCTCAAAAGAATGCAGGGAAATAAAACATGCTTTTATATTATACATTTAATAATTACTAAAAGAAAATCAAATTCATTGCAGGGGCGTCTTTTTGAATTTGGAACATTACAGCGCTCCAGCAATGTTGTATGAAACGGCGTGCTGGAGTTGTTAAATACTCTTTGTAATGTTGTAAATTCAAAAAACGCTCCTGCAATGGATTTTCTTTGTCCGTAAATTCGATACTTCGCGTGTTCTTTTTTCGAAAATAATGACAACATTTCCATGCATGTTTGAGAAAAAATACATTAATTTTGGAATCACACAAGGAAAACACAGACAAAACACAAATAACACACACTCGAAATATAGGTGCCATGATTAACTTTTCAAATGGCGGAAAGTAATGCGAGTTAATAAATGTGTTTGGTATCACTAGAAACATATCATTCGTCAATTGTATTAATTTGTTGAACCTCAAATGTGGGGCGATTAGATTAAATTGTTGACAATCAGTTTAAACATAAAGACGAAGCTAGCTACGACGACAAAACGACACCAAGCAAAAAGACTGATATGCACTTATGGTGAACTATGAAACTTCAAAGCTATGAACGCTAGTATGAAAGTTCGCAGAAAGAACCTTTTTTCCTGCTTGGCCAGCACTAAACTATGAAAAAAACAAACTTGTCGGTTAACAAATACATTTTTTTTTAAACAAAGTATTAGACTGGCTTTTTACATTTCGTTTCGGTATTTGGTGATACTCGCAAAAAGATGAGCGATTTGTAAAAACTTTTCATATGTAAAACTATATTGGACTACTAAGTCACTAAAGTTGTACCGCCTTTACGTAATTCAGATCATGATGAAATGATGACACTACAAAAATCATCCATCAGGATGTGAACAATGATAATGATGATATGTGAAACATAGGATTAATGTTTTCCCAAGCACAATACATAATATATAAAATCCATAAAGAAGAATTAAATAATTAGGGGCACTCCACATTTTCCGGGTCGGCTCTTAGTAACACAAGGACCCTACATGCATTTTTCCCTTTCTCAAGAGCCCTCCCGCTGTTTGAGAGGACCTCGTCGCTCTCGTCCTTTGTCCTATACCAAAAGTATATTTGATGGCAGCAATCTATTTTGCAACATAATATTCTATGTCGATGAATAATGATGTTTTGAATTTATCCTCGGTGCTCAACTTTGACAACAAGATATTGCTTAAACGGCGAAGTATTTGTGGATAAATCTATGGTCATTAAACTGAGCACTCAGTTTGGTGGTGGAAAATTTTACATGAACTTATCACCCGACTAGCGGCCGGCTGCGGTTTTGCCCGCGTGGTTTCCGTTTCCGTGGGAATGTCAAAAAAACCTTTCTTAGTCTCGCTTACATTGTTAAAGGATCCTGTGTGCAAAATTTCAGCTTAATCGGTTCAGCCGCTTGGGCTGTGTGTGTCTGTCAGTCACGGTATTATTATATTAGTATAGATAGATGGAGCAGTGGTACTAATCATAAAAATACTAGCCAGGGGTAGTGGTTTCAATTTATGTGATGAACATTTGGGTATGTTTCGTTTCTGGGTGTGAATTGATTCGCATATAATCACGAATGGAGAAGTTTAAACCTTTAAAAGGTCTACTAGCAAAATAAAAATAAAATAGTGTAATTAAAAATAGAAATGGACGTACCTATATTATTAACCTATATTTGCGATCACGTATTGTAACATTTTTTCAGAAAGGAAAATTGAGCTCGTCGAATAATAAACAGTAGTATATTCATCTCAGCAGATATTTTATCCAGTTTGTAAGAAGTATAATAATGATGTAACACGAAACACTCGTTACGTAAACTCGTTTTGTAGTAAACTCAGTTATGTGTTCACACACTGCCATCAAAGTGAAAAAGAAATATGGCATAACATGAACTTCCAAAACTCCTCGAAACTTGCAAACAGGAAATTTTGCCGAGTTTCCTCTCGTATCGAGCTATCAACGTTGCCGTTCTATCGCCAAGCAATTTATTAGGTGGCACATTTCTCTCCCAAAATTTTTGCACCGGGGGTCGGAAAAAAAACAATTTTCGAGCAAACGCCGGGGAATCCGAAAAGTTTTAAGGCGACCTTCGCATATTGGTACGTGCTCGGCGGAATAAAAAGGGGAGTGAGGCAATCGGGTCGACTCCAGAATGAGAATGCGTAACCTTCGATTGCATAGATAACCTTTTGCGAACATTCGAGCGGTGCGCGAATAGCCCCTACGATCGAACGGTCACAAACTGCGACCCCAAAGCAGATATTATGCAAATCCTTTCCAAGTCAATATTATTAGTGTAAGCGAAAAAAACTGATTAGAAAACATCATGTTTCGATCCCAAAGTAAACAGTTAAACTACTCTTCATGGAAATTATACGTACCAAGCGCTTTGCTAACACATTTCTTATGCGAACCGCTAAAGAATGGAATGCGCTGCCTGCTCATGTGTTCCCCGATTCCTACAGCCTTGGCCTCTTCAAGACGAGAGTCAATAGTCATTTCCTGGGCAAGCATGCAACACCTTAGACCACATCCTGTTTGTTAAGCACGATGGTGGTCAAATGCCTGCCCAGTTATTACAAAAAAAAAACACGCAAGAAGATATGATAGTAGCCGTGCAGGTGGCACCACGAGCTTGCACTGACCTGCTACACAAGACACCTCTTGTGCGATCGCTACGTGTGCTCAACGCTATGGCTGAGTAAACAGATATACTTTCGTGTCCGCTGAATGACCTCAACAGACTGGCTTTACAAATAGTCTCTTCAATTTTATTTTATTTGTTTTAATTTAACTACACTTTCGCATTAGGTCCTACCCGTAATGATTGTGTATGATGAGGTAGATAGATAGATAGATAAATAAATAAATAACGTTTTTAAATAAAGAAACGGGTGTGCAAGCCAACCAACGATGTGCAACTTGATCATCATAATCATTATCATCATCAGTCATCAGGTGAATGGGCCATGACCCACGATGTATTTTATCACATGGCTTTTATCACCTTAGAATTAGAAAGAAAGGAACCAAAACGGAAAAAAGCTGAATCGCTAGATAAGAGTTTAGGAATCAAAAAGAACAGAGAAACATCTATTGTAAGTATTGGAACGAGAAGAAAATAATTGTACAAATCACTTTACTCTCGGAAATTCTGCAAGTTTCAAAATTCAAACGTATTGTCAGCCAGTGTAACATGAACCTTATTTTCATTAAAACAAAGGTCTTGACCAATCGAGTATAAAAAGCGTTTTCTCGACGATCACGTTCACACTTAACAACAAATCACGTTTCGCCAAAGCTACAAATCAAAGAAGTCACGTTTTTTGTGCGCCAATGATTTATTTGAACCTTTGCTTCTTTGAATTCTGCCTTTTTTCGGACTATCTCTATACTCGTCCCCTTAGGCAAAGGCTTATTAGGGCGAATACATAACGGCACATTGTCCTTATTTCGAAACCACGGAAATGGAAATAAATACAAAACTTTTTTTTGCGAATGTAACGTAGGTAAGAGTTTCATGACTGCTGTGAGTTACACAAATTCTCGTTCACAAGTTTAAAGTAGTTCAGCTCGGAGTTTCACTGAGGGATCGGATCCAGAACCAGGTGATCCGACAGAGAACCAAAGTTATCGACATAGCCCACCGAATCAGGAAACTGAAGTGGCAATGGTCCTGCCATATAAGTCGCAGAATCGACATCCTCTGTGGTAAACGAGTTCTTGAGAGGAGACCACGTATCTGGAAACGCAATGTAGGACGCCCTCAGACTAGGTGGAGCGACGATCTTTGCAAGGTGTCCGGCAAGAGCTGTATGAGAGTAGCCGCGGATCGTGCTCGGTGGCGTGTCTTTGGAGAGGCCTATGTCCAGCAGTGGATGATAATGGGCTGATGATGATGATGATGATGATGTGAGATATATACTGATGATACCCATTAATACTAATCTGAATTAGAACTCATTGTTTCTTGTTAATAATAATAGCAAGGAAACTCGGTTGTTACAAGATGTAGAGTAAACCAGATTTGAATTTTATTCAGATTTACTTGCTCCGTGTTCATACCGTATATACGCATGCCTATATTTGTCTTCAAACTTTGTCAGTTTATAAACTCTAAGAAACTGTTTTTACTTTATTTTCAATTCCCAGAAACAGTTGTTTCTAACTGTTTACTTATTCTTCAGTCTTCATATATCTATATCCTTATAGATTCAATATTTATTTATTTATTGGAAAACCAACTGCTTAACCTAATACATTAAAAAACTTAAATATAAACATAAAGCCATTTACAGGTCTTCACAAATAAGATACATAAAAAAATTAAAACTAGCCTAACCTAACTATTGAATAAAACTTACACACGTACACATAACTTAAAATATGACTCATATGGCTAAACAGATCAGCGACGGAAATGGATATGGCGTGTATAAAAAACAAACGATTTTAAAGACACTACCTCAAGAATTATCTTAAAACGGCCAACTACAACCCAACAATCTAGGAAGAGATTTTAATTTACTATCCCGAGGAATTGTGGATGCCCCCTAAGGAGCCTTCCGCCGTCTTACTCTCGCTTCCTGGCTATATTTCTTGATCCCTGTCCGCGGCACAAAAGTGGGTGCGCTGTTAATCTTTTTACGTCGACTGCATTATTTTAGGTTAGGCCACTATATAATAACTACTTGGTGTGTATAATACGAGCATGATGAAGTAGGGTCTATCTGGGGTGTTGACAGTGCGGTACTTGCGTTTATCTTGTGCGAAAAGGCTTAAAGGGTTAAGAATTTTGGTAAACGTTAGTTTTTTCAAGGCACTCAGTATTTTATGGCCTCTCGGCCACGTGCACTGGACGGGCAGCTACCGAACAATGTTTATTGCGAAAGTATAGTCTTTAAATAGATTTTATTTTCTCCTTAAAAGAGAAATAAAAGTTTTAGATAATTCACAGCTAAGAATAACATTTCAGTAGATGGATAGAAACAAAAAACTCAGTCATCAGATTTACACGTATTTCTCTTTTCTTGTAGAAAATTTATAAAGTAAACATTAACTTTGCATTTTACAAAAGCTTAATCATTTTAAAAGAAACAATTTCACAAATATTAATATATTATGAACGTAAACGGTTGTTCTTATTTGCCAGTATATTACATCGTTCAAGGTTCTTTTCAAATAAATTAGCATTAAGTTTCTGAGAGCAAAGTTGAATAACTCCGAGTACTTTAAGGCAATATTTCAAAAAACTTTTCTATTTCTTTTTCTATAGTAACTAAAATGAAAATACTAAAACATTGGTGAACATTTTACCTAGTATTCTTGCAGATTTCATTAGAAAGTGTTAATAAGTGCGTCTCAATATTAAAATCCAGTATTTGATTTTAATTTATTTAGGAGTCTTTACAAGTGTTGAAGGTGTTTGCTAATCTATCTTAAGCTAGCCGTTTCATCTATAATCTTTTCTTACCTCTTGCTACCCATTGTAGTTTTTGATACTTCATGCAACAAAGTAACTTGAAATGAGTTTAGGTCTAACGAATCTAATTAAGGTAAATTTTTTAAACAGAAAAATATTAGAAAAAAATAACTCGGCCACAAGTGAATTCTCAGACGGGAAACGAACCCGCGACCTTTGGAAATCCGGTCCAATGCTCTAACCGCTGAGCTACCGAGACTTCCGAAGTCTCGGTAGCTCGTCGGTAGCGGGTTCGATTCCCGTCTGAGAATTCACTTGTGGCCGAGTTAATTTTTTCCAATATTTTTCTATTTAAAAAATTTACCATAAGTTTAAAAGGAGCATTGAAAAATGCAAAAATTCCAAAAAAATCATGAATCTAATTAATTCAACTTATTCCTTTAAACCAATAAAACTTCATTTAGCTGCTGTAAAGCTATCTGTTAAATCCTAATTATAATCCTAATCCTAACTAATATTATAAATATAATATTAAAAAATGTGTGTTTGTTTGTCCTTCCTTCACGCCCTAACAAAGCAACCAATCAACTTGATTTTTGGCATAGAGTAACTTGAAAGGACGGACAGTTATCCCGATATCCCCATAGGAACGGAAGGCTGTTTATCTAACAAAAAATCACCTAGCAACCAGTTTCGACTTCTGTCGTTACTGTTTTATACTGTACTAGTAATATAATATATATATATATATATATATATATATATATATATATATATATATATATATATATATATATATTTATATATTATACTAGCGGCCGTGCGCGGTTTCACCCGCGTGGTTCCCGTTCCCGTGGGAATTTTGGGATCATTTATAGCCTATGTTACTACTTGGGGTCTAAGGATTCTCTATACCAAATTTCGTCGTAGTAGTAGTTTTTGAGTTTATTCGTTACACACAAAAATACAAATCTTTCCTTTTATAATATTATAAAGTATAGATAGAAAGAAAGAAAGAAATTTTCGTTAGATAATCAGTGGTTCCCGACCACGCGGGTTAAAGCGGAAGTTAGTATTAAAAAAAAAATTCTTAAACATGCTTGGAAATATGAGCATTATTTTGACAACCTTCCCAACTGTTATTTAACAAGTTTGCTTTCCGTGGCAACCTTTAATAAAGACAGCACCAATTCTTGTAACCACTAGCTGTAACTCCTATCATTTAAGGTGTATGATCTTGTTGGTTGTCCAAATAAATAAATAAAAACCTTCGAGATAAATATATATTGCTGTACTGGCCACATACATGCGAGCAGCGGCCGGCAAAAGTTGTATGAAAATCCATATCTGTCGTGTTTAGCGGCCAAATAAATTATATAGTACTGTAGCATCGTGTAATTTAAAAATGGAACGATCTTTTACTCCAAAATATGGCAACCAAGGAGGAAAATTATCAAAGGTTTTATTTAAATTTCGAACTGGCTTGCAAATAGAAAGCTGTTTTCGAAAAAAAAAACAACAATAAAACACTTTAAGACGGGAAAAAAATATTATTGTTCGTTGTTCGTCTGATTTCGAAAAGTAGTTTTAATTTCCGCGCCTTATTTGATAAAAGAACTATACAAGCCTTGGCCACAACTAGCCTAGGCATTGATGATCTTACGTATGGGTGCCTTAGTTTCGCCTCGGCCCAAATTTACACGTTCGTCTATCAATCACTATTATGCTGGCCGCTGTAGTAATTTTTTTTTTTTTTTTAATTATTAAAAGGACAGATTCATAATATTTCAATTATAAAACTAAGTAGTATCCAGATACAATCATTATGAATCCAACAGTGCTGGTCACATTTTACATAATTAGCTAACATTAAGGTGGAGCAAATCTTACATATTATGACTACAGCTAGGTAGGTATTAAGATTAACTAGTGCTAGCCTTAACATATTTAGCAATTTATTTTATTAACAAAGACAAACATTATCCTAGATTTTGTATATATGTGTGTATGTGCGTGTATGTGTGCATAGGTATGTGCGTATTTTTGTATTTGTGTTCCTATATGTATGCGATGGTGCGCGTTAGCATAGTGTTAGGAATTTAAAAAAAAAAGAGTTCACTCAATGCCTAGAAATAAGAGAGATAAAAATAATAAAAAAAACACGATAAAGTTTACACAAGCCTAATTAATGTACTATAAGATATGTAAATTGAACACTTTAGGGCCGATAGACGATATACCAAGGCTCAGATAAAAATTATTCCCCGATATCGTATTACGGCCAAATTGAAAATTATTTGTCAATAAGTTGCGATTGCCATTTAAGATGATTATGAATTAAGCTAACTAATAATTTTAATTAGAATTGTAAAATCAGTCTTTAATTAAATTTTCAAATTCTATTAATTAGAAACGGGGTGAAATGCATGTCAGGTAATTACTATAACCGGTAGACCGGGCTCAGAGTTAAACCCCTAATAAATATCGTTTAATTGGAAATGTCGCTCATGTAAAGCCTAAGGATTCGGCAGCGACTTGACGTACGACCTGTGAGGAAGGCTATTAATAAATCGCGTATACTTAAGTATAATGCATTTAGAAAGGAGAAAACAAGTGAAGTAGAAAAAAAAGTTATTTTTTTATACCTTATGCTGTAGAGTATAGATTGATGTTATGTCTCCGCGTTCACTGCGACTAGATCCATACCACCAATCTATACGAATGGTCTGAGGTAGACTTCAGTTTATCTATACTAATAGTATTAAGAGGAAAGATTTGATTGTTTGTTTGCTTTTTGCATTTAATAGACTACCTACTGAACGGATTTGGATGAAATTTGGTACACCGATAGTAGATAGCCTGGTTATGAACATAGGATGCATTTTATCCCGATATTCCCACGGGAACGGGAACTACGCGGATGAAATCGCAAGCGGCCGCTAGTCGTGTATATCTAACCCATCATAAACCTTTTGTCTTTTGTTGTTTTTCTTAGCATAAGTAAATTCGACTCTAAGCAAGATCCAATAAATGCAATAATACAATGCACTTAAAAAGAGTACAAGTATGGTGAAAAAAATGCGACATACCCTACCGACCATTCACTATAAGCGTATGAGGAAATGTTAAAAGCGTCATTTTATAGCAAAATAAAAAAGCCGTTGGCGAGTTTCTTGCCAGTTCTTCTCGACATGATTGGTCGTAGGATTTTGCTAACTGATCGCGTAACTTCTTTGACTTAAAGAAGGGCCCTTAACAGTCTAAATTTAATAAACCAATATTCATTTTCATAAACAAAACATACCTACATGCTTTGTTTTTTCTATATTTATAGTAAGACCCTAGTTGCCGAGTCAGACCCACATTGCTATACGTTCAAACCAAATGATATCAATGCAAGTCCAATTATTTGAAATAGCAAAAAAAAACATAATATCATTGGCGGTCATTTCGGGACTGATAATCCAGACAGGAGGTTGCTTGTCCCTTTATATCTCTTATGGATAAAAGCCTCGTCATACCTACAGGGAAACTGAGGGGTAAAAAGGTTGACCAATCTTTTGTCGTTGGATTCCAATATCGAAAGAATTGTATAGGTCCCGTTCTATTATAAAGGACAGGCCTATTCATGCTGAGAGTACAATCAGGTTGGTCATCGGGATGACAAATTGGGGACAATTTTTTATTTATTTGTAGGAGGGGAGAAGATAAAACAAAAAAAATTCAAACCGACTTCAAAAAGTAAAAAATAAAACTTTTGGAGTCGGTGCCAGCCAAGGTATTCTACATTGCACTTCTATTAACTATATATTTTTTGGCCTTAGCTCGCTAGCACCGACTCCAAAAGTTTTACTTTTTACTTTTTGAAGTCAGTTTGTTTTGTTTTTTATAAAATGTTTTTATTTTAGATTTTTTAGTTACATCATGTGCCGTTACTTACACAAAAAATCAGCCCATACACAACAATGATGTCATCTAGGTAAACGACTACTTGCCAAAACGCCATTGATATTTTTCAGAATTATAAAAAAACTACTTGCCAGATCTTCGTAAAAATTATATGGGACCACACATAAACCATTTTCTTTCAGCTAAAAAAATAATTATAAAAATCTGTTAACAACTGGCGAAATTATGGTAAAACATACATTAAAAAAAAAACAGTCGACTTGAGAACCTCCTCCTTTTTTTGAAGTCGGTTAAAAAAAATTAACTGCTTCGTCACAGCTAAATAACTTATGGGCCATCAAAACTGCTTAATTTGTTAGTTTATATAATAATAATAACTAGGTCTAGGAAATTAAAAAAAATCACTTTCTTTTTATATTTTTATATTTATAGGTTTTCAGAGTAGGTATTAATACTTTGGTATAAATAAATAAATATTTCCATACAATCAAACCAATTATCTAGCCCACGTTAAGTATCATGAAGAACTTGTGTTATGGATACTAGATAACGGATAAACATACTTATATACTATACTTTTGTAAATACATACATAATATACATATTAAACACCCAGACCAAGACAAATAGACATGTTCATGCACACAAATATTTGTCTTGTCCGGGGATCGAACCTCTGGCGGAGAAGGTGGGGTTAGTACCCCTGCGCCAAACAGGTCATCAGTATGGTCCGCAACAGCTCGACATAATATGATTATTACTAAATTACGAATTAGTACTATCGAGGTCTACGAAACTTCAATAGTCCTACTAATATTATCAATGCAATAGTATGTCAGTTTGTTTATTTATTTGTTATTTTTCATGGCAAATTTACTGAACGGATTTTTGGTATATAGGGACTTCAAGTAGTGAACTAACACACGGCTCCTTTTTTTATACAGATGTTCCTACAGAAACGGGAGCGATGCGGGTGAAACTGCAGGATGCCGCTAGTTTTTTTTTATAAATAATTGACAAAATTACTAAGTATCTTTAAGGGATCCGTTCAATTTCGATAGCAATCGTTCGCAGATATATGATTCGTAATATTGCTATTATCATCGTAAATTTGTATTTCACTACATTAAAAATCCTAATTTATATAATTTTTAATAAACATTTTCTAGAGAGCATACAATTTTTCATAGTGACTGTACGTTACAAGAACCTGATCCCGGATTTGTGAACTAGCCATAGCCAGAGGGGTTATTGTTAATTTGTCTTCGTATAACTTTATCACAAAACAAATTGCAAATTGTCAGCTTCTGATGAAATATTATTAATTCACTTGATGGTTATATTGGATTTTTCTTCATATAAATAAATAAATATTTGCATACAATCACACCAATTATCTAGCCCACGTTAAGTTTCATGAAAAACTTGTGTCATTGATACTTGATAACGGATAAACATACTTATATACTTTTTTTTGTAAATACGTACATAATATACATGTATATTAAACACCCAGACCAAGACAAATAGACGTGTTTATGCACACAAATATTGGTCTTGTCCAGGGATCGAACCCGGGACCTCTGGCGCAGAAGGCGGGGTTATTACTCCTGCGCCTAACAGGTCGTCGTCTTCATGTTCATAAATTGTTATATCCTAATTTAAATTTGAATATGGGTCTGCTTTTTAATTTAAATGCTCCAATAAAAGTAAAGTCATCAAGAGCATGATTGTTGCCTTAAAAATATAGACAGATTTTTTAAGAAGATTTTTTAAGAACTGAACCATTATTATCTGAAATTTCATTATTTTTTGACTTGGGGATGGCTTAGACGCTTCCGAAGTAAATAAGACCACATTAGTGGAATTAATTTTAGGGAATCCTTAACTTAAAATAAAAAATTGCCAAAGTTTTGGTAGGGTAATAAAACCAAATATGGATGCTAAGGTCCAATCAAACCCGGAGCTAGCTTAGAATACGGAAGTACTAACAGTAAACGTCAAATTGTAAAGCTTTGTCGCTGACAGACAGGTTTGTTACCGTGACGTCAAAGGATAATGAACTGTATTCGCATTGAAGATCAATGCTATTTGATAACAAAGCAAAACCATACTTGTTTCATCTTGTTAATATTTTCAGCATTGTTGTGTTTCGGCAGTTACGAGCCACAGTTAATAAGATAGCCAGTTCCTTACAGGTTCCTTCCGGGAGAGGCGCACTTCCATCTTCAGCCTTATCAATACTTAACATCAGGTATGATGAAGGCTTAGCATCTCCCCGTTGTTCATAAAATAAAATACTCCAGCTAACGAAAAGAATATTTGTAAAAAAAGTCATAAAAAACAGCACAGTATAAGAAGCTAAACAACTGAAAAAAAAACGAGAAAAGCTGCATTCCATTTCAATTCAAACATCAGGTTCAAAATAAAAATAAATGGTCCCTAACGTGTTAGTTTCCACCTGTCTATTTCCCATCTTCATAATCGTTAAAAAGTTCCAATACCAATCAAACATGGCAGCTTCTCCCCCAGGCCCCCACGAAGAACCCTTGGTTACGCGTTTATAATTTCAAAAGGTGTATTGATTTCTGGCCCCCTATAGTAAGGGTTTCCGAGGGTGCCCTATCAATATGCTGGGGGCGTCCATAGTTATCGTGACGAGCAACACTAGTTGATAGAAAAATATAATGGAGTCGGTAACACTTGAATTTGATACGCTTGTGGGATTTGAAATCAGTTTTAAGTCATAAATATTAAACATGAAAATATACTAGAAAAAAGCAACTAGTCTCATGTCGCCCTGACGGGATTCGAACCCGCATCCTTGGGAGTCCGGCCCAACCGCATTGGCATTGCATTGGGCCGTTAAATTTACTACCAAAATTTTTTTTATCAAGCAAAACATGTGTCTAAAAATACTATGTAGTGATGACTGCTTAAGCATACTTAACTCCTACTTAAATTTTTAAAACGGTTAATAACGGAAAGAAGCGATAAGGCCTGAAAGTTACAACTGCAGAGTTAGCACGAATAACTATCGAAATAGTATCGAGTAAGTATCGAGCACGTTATGTCAAAAAATGTATAGGAAAATGTAGTTCCGATTACGTCCGGTAGGAACGCTGCTCAATATCTCATACATTTTTTTACTATACTTTCTCGATACTTACTCGAAAGTTATTTATGCTACTGATGGTGTATAGTCGCCATTACAAATAGAAAACAAGTAAAATCTATAATAGACGTAATACAAGTTCTTCAGAATACATAAAAACTATTTTCCAAAGGTTGCAGGTTCTGTCTCTTCTACGCCTCTTGAAGACTAGTTTTTTTTTTGGTATAATAGGAATTATCTTATTTGCAATAAACCACAACTATAACCATAGTTATCACAGTCAATAAAGTTACAAACTGTTCCCCAACAATAATGTAGGCATCCAACATTTACGCGTTCTATCATCCCGATTCTCTTTAAAAAACATGACTTGTTTACGCCGTCTATTGATAGTCAAATCCGAGTTCACAAAACAAATCGCTGGCACAGATTAAGGTCCCTTACCATGAAACAATGCGGACCCTTAACGAATTCTCGAGAACGCTTTGGGGCGTAACTCGCTTACGACTATTCAATTTGACGGGATATTTTTGAATCAATTTCTCGCTCGAGTTGGTTCGTCTGGTTCATGAGGCTTGTCGTTCGTGCGTATAGTTTTATGATACCACGAGCCTTTGGCGAGGAAAAAAGGGAAAATTCTCGAGTTTGCGTACGGCACGATCTGCTTTGTCGCGCCGCAATTGTTTTTGCTAGGGATTGACTTGCCCTAGGGCGTCACTTTTAAATGTGAGCGGGGGGCAGTAAGGAAAAGCGAAATTTTAATTCGATTGAAAAAGGAAGGGCTAATTTCCAATCGGTGTAAAGGGTCTTTGTAATTTTGGCGAAAGTCATTTGTTACTTACAAATGACTTTCGCCAAAATTACAAAGCGCTAATATTTGAAGCGCAAATATTTCAAGCGCTCATGGCCGCGCTTGACAGGCTGATCGTATTTGATCACGTTTGTTAAGCAACGTTCGGCCCGGTAAGGTGTCAGATGGGTGACCGTAAAGTGGCATTATAACTGAGCGCTTCCGTGCTTCGGAGGGCACGTTAAACCGTCGGTCCCGGCTGTTGTCATTTGATTACATTCATTAAGCCAAGTCAGAGGCCTTATAGGCGCCTTGATAAACTCTGACACTAGAGGTAGCCACTTATCCTCACTCGATAAGAAGAAGAAGAAGTGATATTGTGAAAATTACGTGCAATAATATAGAAACACTAAGCAACCTTGTCACATCACAATATCAGAGCCGGTTTCACCATCTTCTGATAACTTCCGGATAGTTAATCTAACAGATAATTTGACATTCGTAATATGAAAAATATGTCAAATTGTCTGCTAGATAAGCTATTTAGAACTTATCAGGAAGTGAAACCAGCCCTAAATGACATTTGTGAAATGACATTTCGCCTTTTCGGATGAAAAGTGTATAATCTCAAATTTTACAAATTTTACAGGAGAGCATTTTTAAAGTTCAACAGTGTATAAAAATGTACTGAAAGAAGTTTCGCAGTTGCTTCTTTTACTAATTAACAGATTCGTCCCTTATCTTAACAAGTAACATTTAAATGAACACAACCTCACAAACAGAGTAATTTTATTTATTTTTTGAAAAATAGTCATTTTGACTTTTGTTTGTTTTGTAGATAACTTTTGTTCAAAGTTAGCTTTTTATTTATATCTTAAAATGTACAATTTGAAGTAACAGGGTTTATTTCAGGGTAACATAAATAAATATTTAAACTATTAAACTTTATTTGTTTATTTACCTTTCCCTTAATGCTTATACTAAACAAGGCACTTCAATATTATCACAAAAATAGGAATATAACAATTTAAGACTTTCATCTTTCTTAATAATCTTAAATTGAACATGGCACAATGAGTATCATTAAATTTTATTAAACAAAACGTTAAGAAATATTAAAACTAAACTACAAAAAACGTAAACGCTTGTGATTAGTGCTAATCACAAGCATTTACTAACTACTACATAAGTAAAAAGTAAAAAATAATAATTGGTATGTGTTGTTACTCTTAGGATAATCGTCATAAAAATCAAGTCTCATTAAGTGGCACACCTAGCACACGAAGTACTTACATAATTTCTAATTATTCTTAAAACAGTCTTAAGTCTCATAGACAACTGAAAAAATATATTATTTAAATAACAATACTCAGAAATTAAAAACGGGAATATTAAATGTTGTTAAAGATTCTCATAAAATCTGGACTGGTTTTCTTTTGAACTAAACCCAATAAACCTTTCTATTTTTGTTCTGAATTTTTTATAGGTGCAGGGTATTATTATTATATTGATCTATAGGGGTAATTGGCTCTTAGGGCTTTCGAAGTAACGGGTCCAACTTTTATCATTTTGAAGTCTTCTTGGCTGTACGACGTTTTATAAAAAAAACATCCGCGATTATCTTTTGTAACTTTAATAATTTTGATATCATTCATTTTGACGTTATCATTTTCTGTATTTTTTGTGTAATTGCGGCCTAAATCATTCGCAAGAATTTTAAAATCTTTAAATAGTGTGTAATTTAATTTATTGACTTTATAAGCTCTGCCAGTTTTTTTAGCAGTTCGGATAATTAAAACATATTGATCCGGTGTATAAATTGGCCCAGATTTAAGCGCTTTCTTAATGTTCCTCTCAATGACGGAATGCGCCGAATCATTTTCGTTTTGCGTGTGCCCTTTAATGAGGAATTTGTGGGTTATTGAATTTAAATTTTGAATTGTTGCCACAGCATGAATGTACATACTTATTATGAATTTATTTTTTTGCTGACCTGTACAGTTATCGCTGTAAAAAATTATGTCTAGATCCTCATTTGCACTTGCACATAGGGTCTGGATATAATTATAAACGCATGTTGCAATTTCATTAGCTCCCCTATTTCCTTATCCCTCATACCAGAAGAAACATTCTACATCTTTTGAGTTTAAATTAAAAACAGTAAAATTATAAGCATTAAGTTTGGAAACGTAATAAAAGCTTGTGATTTCGCCTTTTGGACAGGGCATTGACGCTTGCAGGTCATACACTGCAACAATAAGCGATGATTTACTTTGGGCGTCGTTTTTGTCTTTTTCTTTTTCTTCTCGCGATAGTACTTTTTCTTTTAAGTGGTCTTCATGACGCTCTTTCAGTTCTTCTTTCTCATTGGCAAGAGCATTACTATAGGCAGTACAATCCTCACATGCATCTTTCTTTGGGATAAAAAAGCTAATATTTAATTCCGTATTGAATATTTTATTAAACATGACGTAGTTAATATATTCATGTTTTTCTTCGGTACATAATTTAACGTAATCCTTGTAAATATCAGTAAGATTCCTTCCTCCATCGATGTATTCTCTGCCTGAATTAGCTCGGATATAATGGCTCTCCACTCTAGGAATTGACCTAATAAAGTCTCTGGCAATATTTTTTACTAATTCATCCACATTATGATGGTGTTTATGTTTGCCTCTCATGTCATCAAATACAGGCACGGGACGATTTTCATCAAATACCCTATTTCGCACTGTTCGGATTATCGAGAGGGAGACATCAATAGTATTTATGAAAAACTTTTGGCAGACCCGAACTTTTTCGTTATTGCAGTCGGTAAAGAAAAACTTTAAATTGTTTTTTCTGGGTTTAGTGCTTGATTTATACATACTTCGGTTTTATTTCCTCAATGCTGTGTGAAATAAAATAACGCTTGTGTAACGCATCTGGTAAAGCATAGTATGCATCAAAATTTTTTTTTCTCTGCTCTTCCGAAAATATTCTTGAGCATTTCTGTCTACATTTTTCTCCACAAGAAGCCTTAACAGATTTTGCACTTACACTGTTTTTTTAGTATTATAACTTTTACCTGAATGTCTCAATCGTTTTAAGACATTAGTTTTCCACTTGGTTGACTTTCTAAGAAAAGGGTTCTTTCTGCCATATCGACTATACTTATCAACCTATTTAAAAACGTTATGACAATATTAAATATATTATGTTCCAAGTAATAATATACAAAAACATCAACACCAAAGAAAACAAAATGGAAAAATAACCTGAAATAATAAATTAAAAAGAAGGTAATTTCACAATTAAACCCTAATGTGGCGCAAGGTGTATGATTAAAACTGAATAATTATGAACTTAAACGTACGTCTTGTCATATGTTATCTAAAATAGTCTACAATTCCGGAAATATATTGTTTTACTCGAAAATTTTACACCATATTCATTGTAATTTTATCACGAAAACTATACAATTCCAAAATTATATGATTTCAAAGATAAGAGTATTTCGAATGTTTTGTAATTTTTATGAGAAAAACACGATAAATTTGATATTGTATACTTTTAATGAAATATAACACTTACCTTTAAGTTAAAATTTCGTTTTTGAACACTTTTAAAGAGAAATGGCGAGTGGACTGCGCTGATGCCTGAGCAATACTGAAGATTGTACTGTTTTGACGCGAAAGAGATGTAAAATTTGACCAATTTAAAACTAACCAATGCCGCTCCAAGCGGAGATTTGTGGAACTATCGTCTTTTGTCACTATTCTTGAGAAAATATAGGTGGTTCTGAGGATTTCTGTATACTTAGTTATGTTTTAGAAAATTTTCGATATTGTATACTTTTGATCCGAAAAGGCGATTTGCTTTGTTTCCGTGTGTGCCATTTCGGTAAGGTTGTATAGTATATACATTTTCGTGCACGTGACTGTACAGTAGAGGTTTTTAGTATTTAAGTAAGTAATAGATATATAGAAAAACTACTGAACCGATTTAAAAATTCCAGAAAATGAGACCAACTTGGGAACAAACGCAATGTTATAAAGGTTTCTTTTTTACTTTTTGATTTTTGAAGTCGGTTTTTTTATTTCACATTTATTTAAGTCAAAAGCAGATGCTGTGCCATTTAGTAGTTTACACTCGTGGGTTTAATTTTTTGTATAAAATATTTTTTATTTCACAATTTTAAACGACAATGGCATAAGCAGCGCCATCTAGTGAACTTTATTGCCATCCTGCTGTTTTTACAACAGTATTTTAGAAGATTTCCTGAAAAATACTGAACTGATTTCGATATTTTAGAATATGGGACCCACTTGGAAACACTTCTGATCTAATAACGTTTGAATCATTACAATCGGTCCAGCCGTCTTCGAGTAATCGATGTAGATACATAAATATATATATATATACACGCGATGAATACATAACCTCCTTATTTTTTGAAGTCGGTTTAAAACTTTTACATCACAAGTAATAATAAATAAATAAATATAAATATTTCCATACAAACACACCAATTATCTAGCCCACGTTAAGTTTCATGAAGAACTTGTGTTAAGGATACTAGATAACGGATAAACATACTTATATACTTTTTGTAAATACATACATAATATAATATTAAACACCCCGACCAAGACAAATAGACATGTTCATGCACATAAATATTTGAATCCAAAGAAACCTCTACTGGTCAACCGGGAAGTTCCCCGATTGTACCTACTATTTAAATTAATTTGCAAAATAACAGTCAAGGGTAATAATTATCTTCTAGAAACTACTTAAATTGTTGAAAAGCCCTTTATACATTAGTAAACATATGACGTTTTCTAAACTATCGTCTCAGCAATATAACACCCACTGCTAGGTATAGGCCTCCCCCAAAAGAGGGGGTTTGCAATAATCGCCACGCTTGGCAGGCGGGTTGGCGATCGCAGTATGGCCAAGTTTGCAGGAGACGCTGCTGCCCATCTCCTGAAGGCTGAGTCCCTTAGTCGCCTTTTACGACACCCACGGGACTATATTCATAGATTTTTCTTACTTGTCATCAAAACGGTTACTATACCTATTAAAAGTCACTCAGACGTATAGTAAACAAAATAAATATCATTTTAACAACGACATCAAGCAATAGAAAGCTCTTTCCTCAATTCATAGGCGAGTAAATAACAAAAATCCGTTTTGTATCATATCCAATAGAGCACAAACAAAACTGCGATAATATTACAAGAAAATCGACAGTATGGGGTTTATAAACGTTATTTATGAGTGGCCAAGCGGCGCTGGTGCCAGAGCAAATATTTAGGCCTTTTGAACGTTTATTGTATGGAGCGACTCGTGTTTCATACAGTTTTACGTTGGAATGTTTACATCGAACAAGGAAAATGGGATGTTTCTTTATTTTAAAAATCAAATAAATTTAATTATTAAGATATAAGAGTGCAGCTTATTGAACATGAGACTGGAAAATTGAATGGTTGGGAGTTTCAAGACTGTTGAAAGGAAAATCATATTTTTTATTTGCCACTAAATAAGAAATACGAATTTCTGAAGCTCTTCCGTCAAGACAAGGCAAAATAATAATATTAATCTATAGAATTTATCGTTCAATGTCCATATCTATATAGAATTAATTCCGTATCGCATTATTGAAATAAAACAACTTTTTCGGATATTAAATGCGCTATGTTACAACTGTCCGTATTTTTAGGTTTTTAGGGGTTTTTGATTTTCCCGACACGTTTCGGCATCTTTTCAGCTGCTGCTTTTTTGCTGCAGTAATCCCGTCACGGCAGCTGAAAATCAAAAAACCCCTAAAAATACGGACAATTAAATCTTAGTTCGTGAAAAAAAAAGCGCGTACAAAACGATGTCTGAAATGATCCTTATAAAAAACGATACGCTACAGAGTGCAATTTACCTGGGTATGGGTTTTGGCGCAAACACTTAGTAAGTATACTCAACAGCAGGTACGGCTTTACATAGTTGTCAAATTTCTCTAACCGACTTTGAACTTTATTGTGCCATTACGGAATGGTCTGTAGACAGTTGTTGCGATTGTCTGTACAAACGTCGATCTGTGGATTTATAAATGCATTTTTAAAGCCATAAAGACTGATGAAATTTTGTACGATACGGCGCATATTTAGTTTTTTTTTATAATAACTGGGCAGGCATTTAACCACCATCATGGTTAACAAATAGGATGTGGGCTAAGGTGTTGCATGCTTGCCCAAGAAATGCTTATTCACTCTCGCCTTGAAGAGGCCAAGGTTGTAGGAATCGGAACACATGAGCAGGCAGCGCATTCTATTCTTTAGCGGTTCGCATTAGAAATGTGTTAGCAAAGCGCTTGGTACGGACCGTTGGAATGTCAACCACGTACGGGTGGTAAGCTAACCTGCGTGCGTCAGGTACCCCGATGGTGGTAAGGGGCGGGAGAAACAAGGTCGTGCAGTTCTCTCACACACTCTCCAAAGTGTATCCTATAAAAGACAGACAGACATGCAACTTTGAGACTGTGACTGAGACTTTGAAGTTACGCTGTGGCCAATGCTGAGTTTCCAATGAGTTTCCTGGCACGGTTTTCAATCAATTCCAGAAACTCTAGCTGATACTTAGCAGAACCATCCCACAGGTAACAGCAGTACTCTATAGAGAGCCGAATCTGCGCTTTGTATAAAAGGAGCAGCTGATTCAGAGAGAGGTATCACCTAACAGTTTTTTTAAAGATAAAATGTATTTAATTTGATGATATGCACATTTTTTACAAATATTATATACGATTTTTAAATGTTTTTGGATTATTATATTTATTATTACTTTAGATTGGATTGAAATGACCGCTATTGTTATTCGAAAATAAAATGCGTTATTAACAATGAAATATAGCGCGTTTAATATCCGGAAATGTTGTTTTATTCCAATGAACAGTATGCGCCAAAACTTAAGATAAACTTATCCTTATCGAACTTCGAAGAAAAATCACAGAAACCAAATAATATTGAAAATCATAACCGCAAAGCATATAATTTAATTATCAAAATTAAAATTAATAATTGTTATTTCAGATACTTAAACTACATCTAACTATATTATTTCACTCCTCGATCGAAGCTCTTCGACAGCGAGGAAGAATCGATTTGCTAATCATCACTTACTTAGCTTGTATAAGTTACTGCACAAAACAGACGAATCTTATCAATAACCCGATTATCTTCGTAACCAACATTAAAGGGAGGAAGTTGAAAGGGCTCTTCTCCATTTCGACATTTAGAAGCGCTTATACATTGCGACTTCTTATAGCGATAAAGTCGCGATGCAGCATCGTTGCGGTCGCAAAACTTAAACATTTTTAACCGCCTCTGTGGTCTAGTGGTACAACCAACGATATCAGCCCCAGGGGTCCCGGGTTCGATTCCCAGCGGGGGTACTATTGTATTCGGTTTTGTTGGTGGTAGGACTTGTTTTAAGTCCGTCTGGCTAGCTACGACCATCTTATCTAAGTCTGAGGCCATAACAACAATGTTTTCAGCATAGCATAGCCAGTTCCTCAGTGATTGAGGATTCCGGGAGGGCTCGCTTCCATGTTCAGCCTTATCAATACTTAACATCAGGTATGATGAAGGCTAAGAGTCTCCCCGTCTTAAAAAAAAAACCGTTACGTTACGATAAAATATTAAGATCTGTACAGCGAGCGGAGCTGTTGTATGGGATAAAAAAATGTTCGCCGTGAGTATAATACACTCGCCTCCAACGTAACGTAACGACGAAATGTGATCGGTCACCAGTCACCACCCTTTCACACGCGCGCAACAGCAGCGCTCCAAACACGTTGCAATCGCGATTCAGTAGATCGAGTGAAAGCTACAAATGTTCAAGAAAAATGTTAATGCTCAAGCAATTATTATTTTCAATAAATTACCTGACGAAATAAAGAATTTGCCATTCCGGTTGTTTTATAAAAACATAACAGACTGGTGGCTGAAGCATTGTTTCTATACAATAAATGATTATTTAGAAAGGAAATAATGCCGTATGATATTATAAAATAACCGCACTTAATTTACATTAATAATAATAATAATTATGTACCAGTCTACAAATTCAATTCATGTATTATTTAGATTTTTATGACATGTACTTTTTCTGACATGTAAACATTAATTATTATATTTGATATTTAAATAATTTTGTAATTTCCCTATTAATAATGAACTACGCGGGCGGTTACAACCCGATACTCGGGTTCGTCGATCGACGAAAAATTCCAAATTATGCGAAAATCTTTAATTGCAGTTTGTGATCATCACGTTTAACATTTTGTATATTTTATAGTTTTCGGAACAAATAGACTCGAGTACCTTTAATTTGATACCTTACTCGGCCGCGTACTACGTGCCAAAGTCCCTATCGAGTCGTCACAAATTTTGCGAACCTGAATTAAGTATATAGATTGATTTTTTTTATGTATGTACTAATTCCTACGCTTTTTTAATGGCAGAAAATGTTTGCACTTTATTAATTGTACCATCTTGTATATTACTATTTTCTAAGGAATAAATGCTTCTGGTTCTGATTCTGATTCTGAAGTGCAGTGATTCAGTCGCCATACAAATATTGTTCATCGCTGGTATAGCGTCTTTGAAACGCGTGTTTGTCGATATAATCAATACAAAAAGTAGCTAAAAGGTAGTAGGTACAAAAGTATAAGTAAGCGCTCTAAATGCCACATCTGGCCCGTCACTTTAGTAGCTGCACGTCTTGCCGTGTAATATCTATGGGCGTATTGTATTGATTGGATTGCGAGCGGTCCGCAAGCTATGCGTAATGGCATCCGATGGACAGTGTGCCTATTGTAGCTTTGAAGCGATGCCAAGAGATTAATATTAGTTTTACGAGATAAAAAAGACCAGGAGAATAATATTACTTTTTAGAAATATGAAGTTGTCTATTTAGGTATAGGTAGATGGACAGTGTGCCTATTGTAGCTTTGAAGCCATGCCACGAAATTTATATTAGTGTTACGAAATAAAAAAGCCCAGGAGAATAATATTATTTTTTAGAAATTTAAAGTAGTCTTATGGTAAATTTTAAATAGAAAATTATTGGAAACAATTAAGTCGTGAATTCTCAGACGGGAATCGTACCCGCGACCGTTGGAAATCCGGTCCAATGCTCTAACCGCTGAGCTACCGAGACTTGCGAACCACCGTCGAAAGTCTATTTAGGTATAGGTAACATAGAGAAATAATCAAAGAATCGGTGCTTACATGCTTGCTATAGATTCTGTTCTGTACGTTGGTTTTTTAGTTTTCCTAGAACATAGACTTTACAGTTGCTATAATTTCACTAATTCTATTTTTATTTGTACCGACTGCTTTAATAAATCTAGTGGCTGGCTAGGGTTCATACAAGCAGGAGTACTTTAAAATTATTTAAAAAAATTTTATTATTATAATTTTAATTATTTAAAAAATTGCAATCCGTTTCAAAGGTTTAGTGATTGTGATAGCGATATATGGAACTGTGTAACTTGGAGTCGCAATCGCTTTTGGAACGAAGGATGATTTAAATTATATTAATATCACACTTCATTTGACACTTCTGCATACGATTGGAAATATATTTTTGTGCGTCACGTTATTTCGATAGTTCTATTTCGTTCACAATCCCTGTCACATGTCAAATAAAGCTGGTAAATACCTTTTAAATGAATAATTAAATGGAAAGGGGTTGCGATAGATTTTAAAATTAATCAATTAGTCCCTTGTTCATATAAATTAATTTGCATGTCACTTTCTTCCAATTAAAAAAACAAAACACATTCAGAGTATGATAAGTAGCTGTTTACAATCTGAATAGATATATAAAAATACTTAGCACATAACTATCTATTGAATATGTCGAGTCATCAAAAAATCAATTTAGCGCGCGTTAAAAATAATAAAATTCCCGTTTCCCGTTTAAGTTCGTTTTAAAACCAAATATGAAGCAATATTGAGTCCGATGAAATTGGTTTTCAATTTTCGATCAATTTGGTGATCGTCACTTTTTGACAACACGCACAAATTTTGAATCCGAGGTCAGGTCAATACCAATGCCATGCAATAGTTTTATGTGAAACTCATATTACATTAAAGGTAAAAAATATTCATCCAATCAATAACATTTCGTTAACCGAACTTAACAAATTTCGATAGGTAACTTAAGTATTATTAAAATAAAACAACTTTTATGGATATCAAACGCGCTATATTGCACGAACTAAGTTGTAATTGTCCGTATTTTTGTCATCCCTTGACCATGGCAGTTGAAAAGGTGCCGAATCGTCAGGAAAATAAAAAAACCGAAAAATACTGACAATTACGGACGTGAAATATAGCGCGTTTGATATCCGTAAAAGTTGTTTAATTTCAATGAACAGTGCGCGCCAAATCTTAAGATGTACGTTAAGTATTATTACTTGTAATAGTGATGTACCTATCATAAATAAAAGATATTGCTCGCATTTCAGAATTGCCTTGGTATCGTTTTCTCATTGTTTGTTTTAATTATTGTTCGATGTTATCAAAAGAATGTTGTTTTTTTTCTATACGTGGGTATGTAGTGCCCTTTTTGTAATACAACAATGCAATCTATATTTAACAAGAGGTGTTTATTTTTCACGACTTAACGAAAGTAGCAGGGAACAACTGAATGCGAAAAGCACAAGATCGATGAAGTGCAAATGAGAAGCCGTATACACTCATTGCCGTGTGGTGACAGCCTATTACAAGTGTCACCACTCCCTTACACGCCTGGGATGTCGTAAGTAAAGAGTCGACTAAGAGGTTCGACGCATTGAACACCTGTGCGAGAGAAGGAAAACTTGAAACAAACCCCCTACACCTACCCGTCTGGCCAGCGTGGTAGCAGTAGGCTAATATCCTCCTATGAACGCCACAATAGGCGGGAGCTAGGAGAGACCTATGTCCAGCAGAGGACGTCCACAGGCTGATGATGATGATGATGATGATGCTACACTCAGTGGGTGACTCAAGGCGAAAGAGGAATGTCTGATATTAAAAATATTGTACACTTCAGATTTTCTATGCAGGAAATATATACAGGGCAGAATTTCCACAACCGTAAATGGTAATGAGACTGCGAGAAACATTTCTCCCTCGTAGTCCTAAAACCACATACCATACTTTATTTTATACCGAGAATTTCAGAGTTCTGTCATTCATAGTGCTGAGAAACGAAATGACATTATCTTAATTCAAATAAACTTGACACAAGCCCGCCTGAGAATCACTTGTGAGTCGTTTCGACTTTTTCTATTTTTTAACATATTGATACAAGAATTTTTGAATTATCAGTTTACCACCTATTTAAGACTCTTTTAGCTAATTGAACCTCGTTTCGTATAGCTTTACTTATACTGTACTTTTTACTTTATTTTGCGAAGTTATACGTAGCCACACATATGACTATACCATTTTACAGCAACCACTCTCAGCTTACGTAAAATCACAATAAACAATTCGCTGAGTAATGGATTTCCATGACAGAATCTCATTGAAGAGGATACCCTAAAAAAATCTTCAGCAAACAATATCACATGGTCACCCCAGTGGCGGTCGAATGACGCGCCGGATGATTGATCACCGTTTTTTTGTTTTCCCCCATCATTTTATTGAAATTGATGACTTGCTCTGTGTGCCGCCACTTTTATAGGTAATAGAGCGATTTCCAAGTGTTATTAATGACATTAATTGTTTAATCTTTAGTAACTATAATTATTGAAGAGTTAGTTTTTGAGCAAACTACACTTTTTAGGAAGTTGAAGTAATAAGTAATACTTGATAGAGACAAATTATGAATATTTTAACAGCTATAGGTACCTACATAAATTTTAAGATAACGAAAATTCGATATAATAATATAAGAGTACGATTAAATATTTCAGATACCAAGTTTCTGAAATTTACGTACATCGTATGTTTTGGCGCGCACTGTTCATTGAAATAAAACAACTTTTACGGATATCCAACGCGCTATATGTCACGAACTAAGTTGTAATTGTCCGTATTTTTGGTTTTTTTAGGGATTTTTTGATTTTCCCGACGTTTCGAACCGTGACCACGGCAGCTGTAAAGGTACGGAACTACCTACCTACCTACCAACCTAAAAATACGGACAATTACAACTTGGTTCGTGGAAATATAGCGCGTTTGATATCCGTAAAAGTTGTTTTATTTCTGAAATTTTATAATTCAAAAACTACGCAAGGTACTCTTGTTTGTACAAGATTTTGAAAAATCCATTACCCAGATTGTGAAAAAATCTCTCATTTCCAGTGAAATGCAAAAAATATCACACATGTCCACACAGATGAAGCCGAGGACGGTGGCTAGTTTTCAACAATATTCTATCTCAGGGTGTAAATTGTTTGTGACCGCCATCGTCCGTCATTTACTCAGCAACTAAGCGTGCAATGCAAAAGTTCGAATTTTCGATCGAAGTTGTCGATATTTCGATCTAACTCGCTCGTTGGCGCAGTAACTGACATACGACTATTAGGGTCTCGTGAATTTCATATCTCACGATACGATCTTATGTCGGATCACGGGTAGCAGCGGTATCCACACACTTTAAAACAAGATAGATTTCTATCTTTAAAAACAACTTTAAAATCCAATAACATTTAAATTATGACCTCATACTGCATTGTTGGCAATCACAATGGTATTTTCCGAGTTATGGATGATAATTGATGAACCTATAAAATTGACGATTTTTTTCTTACACTTCTAGAGAACCTCACTACTTGCATGATTAAAAGCTATATCAATTAATTAATTACAATAATGTATGATTGTAAAAGATGACGAAACCAAACAGTGTAGGGTTAAACCTAAACAGGTTTTTGTGACAGTTTTCATGTAATATTATAATGTATTAATATTGTTCAAGTTTATAAATAAATAAATAAAATAAATCGCTTATTTTCATTATAAATTTATATCATAACGGTCATGTATCAGTAATTTTAAGATTAATATTTTCATTCCATAAACGATAAAAAATACCTCAAAAGGTACTAATTTTTATGTTAGCAAAAATGACCACTTTATTTAATATAATTTAGAAGATATTCATACTTTTTAAATACAAATATACTTGTATTTATACAATGCTTGTACATAAAAAAAAATGTGCCATTAGCATTTGCGGTAGTCACTATAATAAAAATGGTTAGTATGGAAAACGAACTTTCTTCGAAATTCTACATACAAGACGGCAAATTCGTAGGTAAATACCTAATATTATAATTGCTTAAAGCCGTAATAATGTTTCTGTTATTATTCAATTATAATAACAGAAACACGCACACTACTAATTGGATAATAACAGGAACACTAGCATATTGCTTGGTAGAAGATAATAATTTTTAATTAAACGCCACTTTTATACTAGAAAAAAACTAGAACACTCTTTAACTAGTACACCAGTTACTACTGGGTACTATACTAGCACTGATTCGTCAGAGTGGCGCGATCTGTTGCCACATATTTTTGCCACTGCCACCCCACAAAAATTAAAAATAATGAATAATTAATAATAATAAAAAAGTGAGAAATAATCAACGCATATTTCTCTGTGTACTGATTTGGCTGTACAATAATTACATTTAAAGGAATATGCTGTCTTAAGTAGAGACTAATTTAATTCCAAAACAAAAATCATAAAAAATATCACTAAACAAATGGAGTCCAGATAATGTGATTTCTTGCCAGTTCCATTTTTAACAAGGTCCCCAGCTATCAAGTTTTGCAACTGATAGATGATTTCATAAGTCCTGTTACCTAGATACTTAGTGATACATGATTTTCTTTTTTAACGCCATTTCTTTACCTATTTTGACAAACAAATGCTTTGTACTAAGTTAATTTATTAAAAATTTCATAAATCAATTTCATTTCCTTAAAACAGTTTAGGCTAATATTATTCTTGGTCGCACAAAGGGAGGGAGAAGATCTAACAAAAAACATGGTGGTGGACATAGGAAGTACAACGTGCAATACAACATAAAAGACATGCCTTCAAGATCTGTCAGTCCTCTAAGGGCCGGTTTCAATAATCTATCTCTAACATGAGGTAGGCCTATCTTGGTTACGTTACTTAGCAACCGCTGTTATTTTGGGTTATTTTAGGCTGAATAACAAAAATATCTAGGCAACAAAGCTCAAGTAAGCCTACCTCTTACTGAGGATAGGTTATTGAAACCGACCGTATGTCGAATGAAGATAGTGAAAAGTACAAGAAAGTAAAGAAGGAAACCACGAAATTTAGAGCAATAGAACGAGCCAATTCTCAAAAAGATATATACCAGCAATTGGATACAAAGGAGGGTCAGAAATGTATATAAGCTCGCGAAGCAACGTAGTCTGAGCACAATGAACCCGATGAAGTGTAAAACCGTCAAAGGCCCAGATGGAGACTTGTCGTTTATAGATAAGGATATCATAACAGCTTGGCATCAATACTTCCAGCAGCTATTAAACCCTAACCAAGCCGCCACACAACTTGCAGAAAAGGCTAAAAATGTTGGTCTTATTCCTCTAATAGATCCTGACGAAAGAAAAAGAAAGCTCTACAAAAGATGTCCAACAAAAAAGCTACAGGTCCAGACGATATCTCAGTGGAAGCTTGGAAATGCCTAGGCGAACAAGGAATAAACTTTAAGGTTTATTATCATCATCATCATCATCAGCCTGTGGACGTCCACTGCTGGAAATAAGCCTCTCCTAGCTCACGCCTATTGTGGCGTTCATAGGAGGCTATTAGCCTACTGCTACCACGCTGGCCTGACGGGTTGTTTGAGGGTTTGTTTCATGTTTTCCTTCTCTTGCCCAGGTGTTTAATGCGTCGAGCCTCTTAGTCGACTCTTACGACATCCAAGGCATGTGGGAGTGGTGACACTTGTATTCTTAGGCCGTCACCACACGGCATGGCAAAGGTTTAATATACAAGACCATAATAAGACCAGTCCTCATGTATGGCAGCGAAACGTGGGCTATGACCAGTAAGAACGTCCATACCATTCAAGTTTCTGAAATGAAGATGCTGAAATGGATGTGCGGCGTAACCGGGCTCGATAAAATCCGCAATGAGTACGGTGTACGCGAATTTGTCGACAAGATGCAGGAGAGTAGATTGCGATGGTATAGGCATGTCAAGAGAAGTCCACCTGACTTCATCTGAAATCGGACACTACATCTTTAAAATAAGAGGAGATAGACCAAAGACAAGATGGAGGGATTTAGTATCAAGAGATATGAGGGAGCATCAAGTAACCGACTCTGACGTCGTGGACATAGCCAAGGGAAAGAAAAAAAGCTGACCCCACCACCATGGGACATATAGCTGGGAAGAGAGAGATTTCCATAACACAATTTAATAGGGGGTCAAACGATTATACCGATTATTAAGTAACAATTACATTTAGATTTTGTTAAACTATTATAAAAATTACTCAACTGAATAAAATATCGTGAGAGATTTTTACGCCTTCCCTTTTGAATTATTATTAAATATTAACATAACCCAATAAAAATATCATGGGGTGTAAAACACCCCCACGGTAGCGTAGCAATGGCGTTGCAAGGTTTCAACCCCGTTTCGACGTCTGTCCTACGGCTTCGCTGAGGTGAATAATGAACTGGGCTGCTCGTTTACAGTACAGACAGCAACACAAGTGACTTGATGCAGTAGTGTATAGTGTTAAATACGACTTTTGAAATTGTGATGGAACTACCTTGAGGTCATTTTTCAATTTGATGACTCTGTACGGGATAAGACAGTTTCATGCTAGTTATTTTCGTTACAAGTTCTTCCGCCGTGAACCGATGGCGAAGCTTCTTTGTCATTGAATGGTGCTTGTAATTGACTGAATAAACTTTTTTTTTATGAACGACGGGTAGACTCTTAGCCTTCATCATACCTGATGTTAAGTATTGATAAGGCGGAAAGATAGAAGGGAGCCTCTCCCGGAATCCTCAGCCATTGATGAACTGGCTATCTTATCTCGAACTGCCGGAACACAAAAATGCTGAAAACATTGTTGTTATGGCGTCAAGCTTAGATAAGATGGTGGTAGCTAGCCAGGCGGACTTACAACAAGTCCTACCACCAACCATAAAAGTTATCAAAGGAGGACCAGACAAAATGGTCCTGGATACCAATAACGATGCCGTAGACACCATTAGAAAGCACATTTGATGTACTTTAATAGATACTATGGCAGCTCAGTTCAAATACTTTCGGGAAAAAGTTACGAAATCGAAGTACCCCCTAGGTTTCTAATGACATCTATGCCGTCGATATTGGATTCAGAAGTAGATTCCATACATTAATGCCGGTTGTCTTTTGATTTTTTACAGGCATGCGATTTTGGGATTAATCAAGTCGTAGAATTTCAACTTTCACAAAAAAATTAAACGGATTTAATAGAATAAAAAATAATTAACCAATCAAATGTGATAAGTCAGGTGATTATTTTTTTACGGTTGATAATACATCACTAATGAATCATTGAATTTTCGTCAACAACAATAAAGCTTACATTGTAAAACAGCTGACATAGCTTCAGAGGTTTGTATTGATATTATACAAAAATAATATGACATTTTGTACGTTCATATTATTTTGTGAAAAATACTCGTGTAAAATATGATGAGTTTAAAAAAAATAAAAATAAAAATGATACTCGTGTAAAAAAAAAAAAAGAGTTTTGTCTACATATGTACTAAATATCGTACAAATAGTGCTATGCTATGGTCAGAAAATAAACAACTTCAAGAGTTACGAAGCCATAGATGCTTACGGCAAACTTTTAAAAAGTTTATGGATAAAAGAAAAATCTCGACTCGTGCTCTGAAAAGATTTCTCAATGTCTATTTCTATTTTTGCTTGCATTCAGTAAAGTCTAAAAATATTCTTCAAAATAATTCTACAATGATATCGGGATAATTTATTCGATTTCGCTGATATTGTTGTTATTTTTGCAATTGCTTAGAAAATTGTTAAGATAACAAAATATTTACAAACTTAACATCAGGTATGCTGAAGGCTAAGAACCGCCACGTTGTTCCAAAAAAAAAATAATGTACACATTTTCAGTATTCATTTTGACATAATCGTTATTTTCTTACCTACAAAACGGGAGGCGTTTAGTCTTCATCATACCTAAAGTTAACTTGAAGGCTGAAGGTGGAAAGTTCTGGTTGCATTTCTGGTCGTGGTTGGCAGATTATCAAAGAAGCAGCTTGAAAGTGATAGACCCCATATTTGTTACTAGCGACCGCTCGCGGTGTCACCCGCATAGTTCTCGTTCCCGTAGGAATATCGGGATAAAATGTATCCTATATTCATAACCACACTATCTTCTACCTGTGTATTAAATTTCATCCAAATTCGTAAAGTAGTTTCGGAGCCCATTCAATGCAAACAAACTCACAAACACACAAACAATTTATTTATTATTATTTGAGCATTTAGAGGCTTTGCAACCCTATTGAGGAATGTAGTCACTGCGACTTAAATCTATTGTAACTCGCCACTTTTTACGTGTATAATACCTTTTTTAGCCCAATTGCTTCTAGAAAGTCAAAAATCTTCCTAGCTTTTAGAGACAAGTTCTTTTGGGTCGATGATGTGCCGACCTAGGTGAATACTGCGTTTGTGTATAAATGGCCCGCAGTCACACAGAAGGTGTGGTGAACATTTGGTGTCTCCATCTCCTGTTTACAGTAGCAGCAAATATCAGTATCACTCAACTTCATGTGAATTTGGTGCCTGTTTAATTTGCAGTGTCCAGTTAAGGCCCTGACAATTGCACAGATGTTCGTCCTGCTGAGCTCTAGAAGTTCTGCAGTTTGTTTTAGCGAGTTTCCTTATCCTTAACAAACAAACGATCAAATCTTTCCTCTTTATAATATTAGTATAGATAGGTTGCATATAAGATGTTGTTCGGCAACAATAGTAACAGGCTTGCCTATCACCTATATTAGTTTTTTTTTTCTTTTTTTAATGAGCGACGGGGAAACTCTTATCCTTCATCATACCTGATGTTAAGTATTGATAAGGCTGAAGATGGAAGCGAGCATCTCCTGGAATCCTCAATCACTGAGGAACTAGCTATCTAATCTTTAACTGCCGGAACACAACAATACTGAAACATTGTTGTTATGGCGTCAGACTTAGATAAGATGGTGGTAGCTAGCCAGGCGGACTTACAACAAGTCCTACCACCAACGAAACCGAATACAATATGTACCCCCGCTGGGAATCGAACTCGGGACCCCTGGGTCTGATACCGGTGGTTGTACCACTAGACCACAGAGGCGGTTAAAGTTTTCGAATATACTCTGTTTGATATTGATAGATATTAGTTTCTGCACTTAAAAGCTATTAGCAGGCACATGCTATGTTTTACTTTCACTCTTGATCCAACTTAAAATGTTCTTCAACATAAATGCATAAGAACCATGCGTTCATTTCGAATTTATATAAAGTCAAGCCCTCACAAAATTTCGTCATCAGCCATTTTTAATATCCCCACTGCTGAGGCACTGGCCTTCCTTATGGTTGGATAAGGAGAACGGGTCATGACCCACCACGCGGGCTCAATGCGGATTGGTGGGTTTTAACGACTGCAAACGCAGCCGGGACCAACGGCTTAAAGTGCCTTCCGAAGCACGGAGGAGCTCGAGATAGTAAATTTTTGGTCACCCATCCCGTGACCGACCATTGCGAAAGTTGCTTAACCTCAACAATCGCAGGCCGAGCGCGCGTACCACTACGCCACGGGCTCCTCAAAATGTATGTTTCTATCTAGCGGGACCCGTCAAGCTAGTTATAAAGCTAATGGCAATTCATCACTAGTTCAATGTACCTCACGTATTTATTTACAAAATTCAATGTACCTCAACCGTATTGACAGAAATTACGAAAAATAGTCTGATCGATCTAGCTGTATCGCTCGCTATATAAAAATAACACTGATCGTAACTTATCCCAATGTACCAAAAAATATGCTGAAGCGATATAGCAATGAGAAAACGATGCGCACGGGAGCGAGACCGATTTTGCAGATTAGGCAAAAAAAAACACAAAAACTACAGCGATTTAAAAAAAATGCTTCTATACAATCCTTAATATTATTGGTGTCCACTTATTAAACCAAATTCCAATAGTGTAAGTAACCCCATTTAAGAATAATGTTGAATTTTCGTATTTATCAGAGGTCTTTTCGAAAGAAAAAGGGTCGAGGCAAAATCATAAAATCGTGTTTTTGAAACTATACGAATCTAGATAAAGGTATGAAGAAATATATATGTTATTACCAGATTTGTAACAACTGTAACCGTGCTATAGTTTTATATCAAAAAGTCCATACTTTTTCCGAGTAGCGCCTTAATTTCAATGGGACAAAAGAGTTTCAACAGGGAAGTAAAAGGTACATTGATTCTTGTTAATAAATACGTGTGGTACATTGAAGTAGCGATGAATTGCTACTAATTTTATAACTCTAGCTCGTAGGGCCCCGCTATATAGAATCACATACAATTTTTTTTGAAAAGAAAACGCGAAAATAATCGAAAACGATAAGTTAAAGATGACGAAACCGAAGATGACATGATCTTAATCTTAGTCTGACGCCATGTGACGTCAATCTTTTCAGCATTGTTGTGTTTCAGTTTTTCGAGATGACATAGTCAGTTCCTCAGTGGTTGAGGATTCACCTTCAGCTTTATCAATATTAATCATCAGGTATGATGAAGCTAAGAGTCTCCTCGTTGATCATGAAAAAAAAAACAGCAATGAATTAATCGAATTGAAAATACAACTTTATTTAAAACTTTACCAAGCAGTAAATAAAAGCGTCCGTTCTTTTCCCCTCAGGGTTGCACGTTTGAAGGTTATTTACAAGGCAAGAAGCAAAATTACTTTCCAGCTACCGATTGATTGTTGGAACTTAGAAATTGCGACTCGACTGCAATCTCATTGCATCCCTAGGGCTTACTCGCCTTATATTTGCTTTTACTGTTTTTTAACTTGGAAAATTGCTCACTTTTTATGACAAAAAAAGGAACCTGAGAGGAGAAAAGTTAATTTATAAGGTATCTGAAGGTGGTGTATGAAAATCATATTCTAAAAAGAAATTAGCAATTGGTACAAAAGTGATTGTTTCCTATTTTATTGTATTGTTCTTGTTTAACTAAATTGTTTATATCTTCAAATATTTATATTAATATAAATAAGAACGAGCAACCCGTGTGCGCATAATGCGCAAAAAACACATTTTTTTATATTCAATTTAAAAATCCATTAAATCCGGTTTAAATCGCTCTAGATTTGAGTTTTTGCTAAATTTCTCGACTTATCCGACCACTTCAGACAAATACCTTTCTAACGGTGTATTGCACTTGATTGTGCGACTTTTAGTTTAGGAGGAGAAGCGGCTTCACTGCCGTATTATATATATAGATAGTTTCTAATTATAGGTCTCGACAGTTTATATATTTTATACATCACCTGCATCTGTAGCATGTATTAAATATCAAGTATTCTCAATTTGAAAGCAAGCTATTAATGCTCGGAAGGAGCTAATGTTATATGGAACTTCCCTAGGGTAATTATGATAATATTTGAATTTGGAACGCCAAAATGTCTACAAAAACTTCTATAATATACCAAAAATAGT
Organism: Chrysoteuchia culmella; assembly: GCA_910589605.1. Taxonomy (NCBI): domain Eukaryota; kingdom Metazoa; phylum Arthropoda; class Insecta; order Lepidoptera; family Crambidae; genus Chrysoteuchia; species Chrysoteuchia culmella. The sequence continues at coordinate 4,446,508 of OU342649.1, forward strand.
ATAAAAATTTTTGTAAAAAAAAAACCGACTTCAAAAGTCAAAATGTACATAAAAAAATAAACCTTTTGTTGGAGTCGGTGCCAGCCAAACAATTATACATTGAACTTCTATTATTTTTATTTTTCTTACCTTGGCTGGACCGACTCCAACAAAAGGTTAATTTTTTAGAATTTTTAAAGTTAGGATAAGTCCCGCACTTTGGTTTGACCCAAACTAGTAGTGAAGGAACTACTAGTTTGACTCAAACCGTTTGGGTCAAACCGCTTGACTGAAAAAACGACAGCTTTTTTAAGATTTCTTCAAACGAACTTGGAATCAAACGCGATGTTAAGCTGTGCCATTTAGTGAACTTCGTTCAAAATAAACTCGTGGGTTTTATTTTGTGTATATTTTATTATTTCACAATTTTAAAAGACAAAGGCATAAGCAGCTCCATCTAGCGAACTTTATTGCCATCTTGCGGTTTTACAACAGTATTATTGAGATTTCCTGAAAAATACTAAAATTGATTTCGAAATTTTTGAAAATGGGACCTATTTGGGAACACACCTCATCTAATAACGTTTGAATCATTACAATCGGTAGAGCCGTCTTTGAGTAATCGATGTAAATATATATATATATATATATTATACGCGACAAATAGATAACATCCTTCTTTTTTTGAAGTCAGTTTATAAAATAACAAGGCTGTTCGAGGCACAACTTCCTGGTCCATCGAGTTTTTAACTATAATAAAATTGAATAGCTATCTCTTTAATTTCCATGCTTTTTCGTGTCTTTTGTATTACTTATCAGTAAAACATGGCAAATCATCAAATTGTAAATGTGTGCAGTCTAGACTCTTAGTCACAGACATAATGAAAATTATCATTGCATTGCCTACGGAACTAAATATCTATAGAAAAAATTGGTGATTTTCGATCCTTTCGATATTTTTTTTCCGCGAATTGTTACATTGACATCATTTATTAGTTTTTATCTAACGTCACAGTAGGCACAGTAGGTGTCCTCAAAGTAGAGTATCCTCGGGGATAAAAGTGTCTTATCCTTGGGCAGACATCAATTCTTATGCTGCCCGTGACATGAGATACTGCTTTATCCCCTTAGTGCATAATCTACTATTAGCACTTTGAAGTACGTGAAACAAAGTTTAAGAACTTATTAATTTTATGTATATTACTTATTAATTGTTCGTTTCAGATTCATGATTTAACATCATCATTCACTGCACGATATTTACTTTTGGGCATAGGATTTTAAATATCTAGACCTTTGGAAATCCGGTCCAATGCTCTAACCGCTGAGCTACCGAGACCTTTTATAACTTTTAATTCTGCATTTTACAATGCAATAAATATTAAACAAGAAAATATACATGAGACAAGTTGCTTTTTTCTAGTATATTTTCTTGTTTAATATTTATCACATGGAAAGATTTTTCTACATTATTATTAAACCTTACTATTTAGTCAGTACTCGTGTAATTTTGTCTGTCATTTTTACTGATCCCAATTTAAACTTTCCTGTTTCACTCTTTTAAGACAAAAGATGCCCCGGTTTCTCCCATGGTGTTTTTTGAGATAGATTTTAAAACAGTTTCAAAGATTAACGATTTCAAACAGAACTTAGCACTTTTCAGGAACGAAGAGGAGACTCTTAGTTTCCATAATACCTGATGTTAAGTATTGATAAGGCTGAAGATGGAATAGAGCCTCTCCCGGAATCCTTAATCACTAAGGAACTGGCTATATTATCTTTAACTGCCGGAACACAACAATGCGGAAAACATTATTGTTATGGCGTCAGACTTAGGCCCGATTTCACCGTTCCCAATAGAAACTCAATTTAATAGAACTTGGTTTTGCATAAGCGAGATCAGAAATTAGTTTTGATTGCGGTTTACGTCGCACCAGTTTCACCGGCTTCGCTTGGATCCCGTTCACTAAAATTTGTTTAGCTTTGAAAAGACTGAACGAGTCAATAACATTTCATCAACTAAATGAGTACGGAATTTTTTGAAATAAAACAACTTTTACGGATATCAAACGCGCTATATTACCACGAACTAAGTTGTAATTGTCCGTATTTTTAGGTTTATTAGGGGTTTTTGATTTTCCCGACTTTCGGCACCTTTACAGCTGCCGTGGTCACGGGATGACATCAGTCATCTACTTAGTTCGTGGAAATATAGCGAGTTTGATATCCGTAAAAGTTGTTTTATTTCAATGAACAGTGCGCGCCAAAACATAACATGTACGTATAAAAAAATTGTTCCTTCATAAATGGGAAAATAAAATAAATGTATGCAGATCACGATATTTTTCCATCAAAATGGTCAGAATGTATTCGGTATTAGAAATTTAAAAATATTAGGACCTATTTAAAAAAAGAACGATACAATTATCACGTGTAGGTAATAATAGCTAAATTGTCAAAACAAATTATGGGATTTTTTTATGATATCGAAATAAGGCTCTATTAATCTTTTTTTAATGCAAATACAAGAAGAACATTTATTTCCACTATTTTTTCCTTAAAAAATAAACAAAGAATTCTCCCATGTATTATGTACCTACTCCAACGTCATGACAATGCCTTGTCAGACAGCTCTTAAACGCGTTCAAATACGCTAACCAAGTTCAACTTGATCGACGTTCAGTTTATGTCAGTGAAACGCTAACTTAATGAGGACCTTAGCTTTAGAGCGTAAACTGTATACCGCTTCAATTGAACGCGATCAATTCGAGTTAATCTACTCGAATTGATCGCGTTCAATTGAAGCGGTGAAATCGGCCCTTAGATAAGATGCTGGTAGCTAGCCAGGCGGACTTATAACAAGTCCTACTACCAACCAAACCGAATAAAATATGTAAGCTGGGCATTGAACCCGGGACCCCTGGGTTTGATACCGGTGGTCGTACCATTACACCACAGAGGCGGTTATAGCATTTACGATGTTATAATTTTTGCATTTACAATGCTATTTTTATAAGATAAATATCGTCTGGAAACTTGTGAGACGGGTCGATCTATCAAGTAAAAATTCATCATTGAGAACAAAACATTACTCGAAAATAAAAAAACTTGCGTTGACTGGCCCCGAGTTCAAAAGTTTTTGAAGTCGTTTATATTTTTTTTAAATAAAAATCTTTTTATTTCCCAACTTTTAAGTTACATAATGTCTCGTACCGTACTACCTTACACTTAAAATCAGCCCCATATACTACAACGATGTCATCTAGGTAACGACTTCTTGCCAAAACGTAATCGATATTTTTTAGGATTATGAAAAAAAATAACTAGCCAGATCTTCGTAAAAAAATTATGGGACCACACTTGAAATATATTCTTTCAGATAAAAATAAGAGTTATTAAAATCAGTGGAAAATTTGAAAAAGTTATGGTAAAACGTACATAAAAAAATATATACAGTGTGGAAAATGATTTTACTTTCAATAAAAAGGCTTCCGTGAAAATGTCAATATAAATAACTGTAGTAAACTTTAATCCAGGCTATATACTGTCAATAGATTATCCTGTCCTATTATACAAATCCATTTAGTCGTTTTTTTGTAACTGAGTAACAAATGCCTAAATTTTGAGACTTATGGTAAATTTTAAATAGAGAAATATTGGAAAAAATTAACTCGGCCACAAGTGAATTCTCAGGCTGGAATCGAACCAGCGACCTTTGGAAATCCGGTCCAATGCTTGTGACTTATTACTACTCGTAGGATACATAAACTATTTTCATATAATAAGCAAAGATAACAATCTTATGATAAATTAAAAAAAAACGAATCGAAAGAAACGTCTTTTCAGATGTTTAACGGTCGATTAAGATGAAACAGTCAATAATTTAAGATTTTTGGTCTTTTGCAGTTTTTAATGCTATTTTTATACTTATGATAAATTTTAAATAAAAAAATATTGGAAAAAATTAAAATCGGCCTCAAGTAAATTCTTAAATTGAAAAATAGCATTGAAAAATGCAAAAATTCTAAAATCATTAATTATTGGCTGTTGCATTTTAATCGATCGTTAAATATCTGAAAAGGTGTTTCTTTCGACTGCAAGCATATTCCTAACATTGATGTGACAACGCTGGCCTACAGCGTATTAAAATAAAATAAAAATTGAGAACGTCGACGGTGGTCCGGTCTGCAAGTCTCGGTAGCTCAGTGATTAGATCATTGAACCGGATTTCCAAAGGTCGAGGGTTCGAGTCCCATCTGATAATTCACTTGTGGCCGAATTGACTTTTTCAATACTTTTCTAAAAATATCATTAAAAACGCAAAAAAAAAAATCATAGATAATAAATAGTCTCAACCACGTGATTACTTTTATATCGCGAAGCACTGCCAGTATTTACTGTAGCAGAGAAGACTAAATTAGAATCAGGATACGATTGACTGCAACCTCGGAGATTGCAACTGGATGCAACTTTATTACTTGCAGTGCCAATAGTTATGAGGGTGACAGATTCCTTGGAAATCCCAGACTCAGCGGTGTCCATATTAGATGGTAGTGGAGATACGATCTGCTTATGGATAAAGGGTTTTATTTACATGAAAAAAAAGTTTCCTGCAATTATTGGTTATATATATAGTTATATATAACCAATAATTGCAGGTATAATAGCATTAATTAGTAAATAATGTGTGATTATGGAATACAAATAATAAACTTTCGGTTATAAGAATTTCTTTATTAAAAACCTATCATTTTTAGGTTTTTCATACAGTTTTATAATAAAAACGTGAACTGTGTTTCTTTGATAAATCTTTGATTTATGATTAAACAATGTTTCCGATATTTATTTTATTTCGTACGAAAAATGCTTACGAAAATCACGAAAATTTGTTATATTTGACTATATATTAAAATTTCTCAATAAATAGATGAGATCTTCCGTTTTAATATTTATTTACTGAATAAACAAGTCTTGCTTATTATTTTAAGACAATTTTCATTAGTGAACTGTAGTGGGTATGACATGGTGATATTTGTAAATGTTCTATAATACTTTTATTTTATAAAATGATAATTGCAAACGCATAGTAAGTGTATTTCAGTTAATTATTGTCTTTCTGTCTTTATATCTGGTTAGGCGGGTTTCATTATAATTTCCAAAACTAGTCTACATACTTTCCACCATAAATCTAACACGTGCGTTTAGCGGGTTATTAGTTGGTGCAGAAATAAATTAATCTTGAATTGAAATAAGGCGGAACTTTCAAAGTAAGAAATAATCAAAAAATTATAATTTTGCATTTTACGATGCTATTTTTGTATGATAAATATTAAACAAGAAAATATACTAAAAACAAACAACTAGTCTCATCCCGTCAAGGCGACATGAGACTAGTTGTTTTTTTCTAGTATATTTCCTTGTTTAATATTTATAAGAAAGAATCTTTAAATAAACATAAATCCATTACCGCTAAATTTAAGAAATCGTCCAAACATCTTACTCTCATTGAAATTCGATCGGTAAAATATAAGGTCAGAGCTCAAGATTGTTATCAATATTTAAGCAGGTTGCGAACCAAAAGGCTGCGAGCGCGAATAATATTCCACTTTATTTGGAAGTACTCCAAAAACTTTTCACAAAATAATCTAAACTTACAGAGGAGCATCTGCAAAGTTTGCAAGCTACCTAAGTGAAAAGTTAGTCGAGAAATTACATTTTCGTCGCGAGTCAAAAAAAATCTTACCGTTTTTCGTCCGTGTTAAGAATATAAGAGGCTTAAAACAAGAAATCTGCTTTTTCGGGGTGCGAATCCCTCGACGCGATGTGTCACAAACTTTTTTCATTCACAGTATCCAACGGTGAAACTTAAAATCTTGTTTGATTTAGCACAAATAATGGTGACCTACTGTTTCCTACTTAGGTATCTAGATTTTTGTCAAAAACCTTCATAAGCTACCAATTTTTTACTGTGGTAACGCTCTCTTCCAAACATATATTACAGCTTACGTTATTTTATCTAGATTTCTGACAAGAGCGTTAATAAGATAGAAAGATTTAACAATTTCATATGTAGTGCTGGTGAATATCACTATCAAACAGCTTACGTTATTTTATCTAGATTTTTAACAAGAGCGTTAATAAGATAGAAAGATTTAACAATTTCATATGTAGTGCTGGTGAATATCACTATCAAACAGCTTACGTTATTTTATCTAGATTTTTGACAAAAGCCTTCATAAGCTACCAACTTGTTACTGTGGTAAAAGCCAACCAGAGTCAAATCGCTCTCTTCCAAACACATATATATATATATATATAACAGCTTACGTTATTTTATCTAGATTTTTGACGAGAGCGTTAATAAGATAGAAAGATTTAACAGTTTCATATTTTATTGTTAGTGAATATCACTATAATATGCACATAGACTCAAACTGACTAGAGATTATGCTGACTTAAACTAAACAGTATAGGTACAACAATGCATTAGTAGTTAATAAAAGATCAATCAAAACATTTGACAGCCGATTACGTAATAAAGCGATTGCAATGTGCAATAGAAACATCAGCAAATTAAAAACTATAATAGCAAAGCAAATTATACAACCGTGAATCGAACTCGGGACTTTTGGTGCTTGAAGCACTAGAGAACGGCGTATAGTCAGTTATGTACTACTTTTACGCATTAAAATATTAATTATAGTATTAGTCTTCTTTGCTTTAGAAAGAACTATGATAAGTCTTTTTTATATAAAAAAAAACTTACCTGTGTATCCGACGAACTGTGGTTGTAGTGGATTCAACATCGCGTAGTACTCCGGGGTCGGGGGTTCGATTCCGGGATCGGTACAGTCGTCTGTTGATAAAACACACATTTTGTCTCTGCCTGTATGTGTATGCTGATACTACTGATGAAGGCGATGCTGAATTGAAAGCTAGATGGAAGTAATTACATATTTCTATATTTCCTTTGCCATTGGAGAGCTATAATTCTCATACTGCAAGTATTTTTTAATAATTTAGTGGGGTAATCTCAATTTGTGTAATTTCAATTATTGGGGAGACAAAACTGATAACAAGGTTCATGATTTTTAAGTTTTTGCATTTTTTTAAGCAATTTTTATACTTATGATAAATAAAAAAAAAATATAAAAAAAAATCGACTCGGCCACAAGTTTTTTACAGACAGGGCTCGGTAGGCTCGGTAGCTTGGTGAATAGAGCAGTGGAATGTCCCGGATACCCAAAGGTCGCAGGTTCGAGTCCTGTCTAAAAAAAACTTGTAACCGAGCCGTTTTTTTCAAATAATTTTCTTATAAAAGTTTGTTATCAAGATGATGGTAAGCGATTACATGGCATGATTAGTGATGGAATAATATTTCCTTGAAGTAAGCGACACCACTGCCGCTGTTATTGTAGGAAGAAATAGTTCTTGCTATGACGTGCTTACATTATCCTGATAACCCGAATTTTTCGCTATTACTCGAAAATTCGGTTTGGTTGGTATCGTCGCTCGAGTAAACAAGCAAAGTAACGCTCGTTTGAGTTCATGTAACTTCCACCTTTTACTGGGAGATACCTTTGATTGGGAAACAGGTGAAAATGTAGTAAGTAAATACCTTCCAATAAAAATAATAAAAAAAAACAGAAAAGATACAAGTCCGTTGTATATCCACCCATACCTATATCGAGATAGACGAAAAGAGCGCTTCAAACTGTATGAGAACCTAGCGTGTCGAATTTTTTGTACCTACGATGTCGTCACAAGCGAGATTTAGTGATGTGGAAATGTTATTGACGAGCTCTTGCAAGAAAGCACCGCACAATTGACTGTTTTCGTTTTTGAGTGACGCGTGTTTTCATGGCAATAGTCTCAAGCGGACTGATTTAGGTCGGAAAAATTTGACCGTGGATTAAACTTTTTACACGCACGGTAGGTAAACTTAACCGTCTATCTCGGTATAGGTCTGCGGGACTCCATATAACTCGCTCATTGCTCTTAGTACGAGTTGTTAATAATAACTATCAACGTATCAAGAACTATGGGATGCACTGAAGCTCATATCGGTAAAGCAGTCGATTGATATTAAGGAGACAAAGCGATAGGTTTCAATAACGAACATAGTTTGCCAAACTCATGCTTAGAGGTAGCCTCGGACTGCGATTGTTGAGGCTAAGCAACTTTCGCAATGGTCGGTCACGGGATGGGTGACTATAAATCTACTATCTCGAGCACCTCCGTGCTTTGGAAGGCACGTTAAGCCGTTGATCCCGGCTGCATTTGCAGTCGTTAAAACCCACCAATCCGCTTTGGGCCCGCGTGGTGGGTCATGGCCCGTTCTCCTTGTTCATCCATAAGGAAGGTCAGTGCCCCAGCAGTGGGGATTTTAGAAATAGCTGATGATGATGATACTAGAGGTATGTAATTATTACACACATCACACAAGTATTTGCTTCAATTAGGATAAAAATTAGATCCTTCTTGCATAGGAGCCTAATTCGAACTTGAAAAAGGGCAGAGACCACAACATTTGGACGCAAAAATATGAAATGACCTTAAGGGAGCGTGATAAAACTAAATTCCATTCAGACGAAATCAAAGGCGGAACACAGCATAGCTAGTGAAGTAGCAATCAACTTAATATTCAGACTAAATTTGGGTAGAAACCTACTTTAAAAAGCAACAACAGCACAATCAATATTGAAAACCAACTGAAACAGCGCAAAGTTTCATTTTGATTGTGAACAGTTTCTTAGTGGGACGAAATTGCTTTCGTCGCAAATTCCAGACAACTTGTTGTGTTTTAACAATCTTGTACTGTTACAAAAGTTCACAATCGAGATTGAGGAACTTGGTCTTTGCATACGAAGTTATTTAAACTTATTGATATTTGTATAATAAACTATTAACTGCCCGTGGTTATAGGTAGGTAAACGAAAGCACGTTATCAGTACTCACACTAATGCAATTTCAAAAAACAAATAGACAAATACAAAATTCACTCTATAGTAGCAAAAGCAAAATAAACTGTCTCCTTCATAGTCGTAAGTTTCACCGCGCGCGAGAGAGACAGACAGACTATTCTTGATGACCATGCAGTGCAACGTTACGCCCGCCGTGCGCTTATTCACAGACATGTAAATGTGTTGAACGTGCCAGCTTTAGTTACCCGACCTATACCATAGGTACGGCCATTTTTCTCGTCACAGAAACGTTTCTCAAACTTCAACATAGGACTTCACTTTGGACTTTAAGTTCGACTTGGTTATACTTTCAACGAAATCTGCAGGTAGTTGATTAATAAACCGCGGTACTAGATAAGCGGTAGTTCTTTCGCCGTACACGTTATTCGCCCTAATCATAATAAGTTTTTTTCGAGAGAGAAATTTTTTAATTAAGAGATTCATTTTTATTTATATAAATAAATTCAGACAACATCATTATCATTAAGCTGATCCCGAGAGTACAAGACAGTACAGATACCAGAATTAATGCAGGTAATACAAATATAGGTATAGATGATACGTAAGTCCTAAGTTGAGATTGACCGTCGACCCCTGGCGCTAGGTCACCTTTTTTTTACTCATAACTAGGCAGGCATTTGATCACCATCTTGCTTAATAAACAGGATGTGGTAAAATGCATGTAAATACTTGCCCAGGAAACGCCTTTTCATTCTCACTTTGAAGAGACCACGGTTGTAGGAATCGGGGAACACCATGAGCAGGCACCGCTTTCCAGCGCATTTCTTTAGCGATCCGCTTATGAAATGTGTCAGGAAAGCGCTTGGCATGGACCGTTTTAATGTCAACGACGTACGGGTGAAAAGCTTACCTGCGTCTGGTACCCCGATGGTGGAGAGGAGCTGGAGAAACAATGTCGTGCAGTTCTCTCGGACACTATCCAAAGTATGTATGAACAGAACCACTGTGCTATCGGGCCTATATAGGTAGCAGTGGTAAGTAGTATATTTTTATATGTATATCGACAAAGCATGGTGAATACTAAACAAGTGTTATGATGACAATTTCTAAATAAAAAAAATATCATAAGAATTAACAACATTTACTTACTAATGTGCGCCAGTTTGACGATTTTCAAGGACCTGAAACAAGATAGATTTTTTTTATTTAACTAAGAAGACAGATGGAAGTATTTTGGGTTTCATGATTTTCCATAAAAATGGATAAGCTTTTTTATGAACGAACGGGGAGACTCTTAGCCTTCATCATACCAGTGGGGTTAGCACGAATAACTTTCGAGTAAGTATCGAGGAAGTAAAGTAAAAAAATGTATGACATATTGAGCAGAGTTCCTACCGGACGTAAAAGGAACTACATTTTCCTATACATTTTTTGACATTACGTGCTCGATACTTACTCGATACTATTTCGATAGTTATTCATGCTTGCCCTACTGATGATAAGGCTGAAGATGGAAGCGAGCCTTTCCCGCAATCCTCAGTCACTGAGGAACTGGCTATCTTATCTCTTACTGCCGGAACACAACAATGCTGAAAACATTGTTGTTATGGATTTATTGAAACAAAGGGATACTTCCAATACAAATATGCATTTCAAAAATCACCTTTTCAATTAAGATAAGACAATGAATTTCGAAACTTTTACTACCTAAACTCATTTCAAATAACACAATCTAGATTTAAATTCATTCATTACCTCAAAATAAAACTTAAGATTTCCTTCCCGTTTTCAATTCGCAAACAAAACGAGCAGACGTTATCAAGCGAGCTGTCATCTTGTCCTTTGCAATTCACAATTATCTTCCTAATCGTCGAGGAAACTGATGACAGCTGTTCAAAATCAAATAATGAATAAAACCTCAAGACGTGGGAGTTTTCACCCCTGTTCTAACGAGAAAAGTTAAGTTTAGCTGATACGGTCGCTGTCGTACCTCGCTTGGTAGCGGCAAGGACGTAGTGGACGAGATTAGCGGAAATGGTAAAAATAATACTTTTAAATTTTCATGTGTATTCATTGTAATAAAAAAAGTCGTGTCAAAACCTTGGAAAACAGTTTTGATAATAAAAAGCGTCTATGTTAATCTGTAAAGTTGTTTTATTTATGTGAAAAATATTAAACAAGAAAATATACTAGAAAAAAGCAACTAGTCTCATGTCGCCCTGACGGGATTCGAACCCGCATCCTTGGGAGTCCGGCCCAATGCACTAACCAATTATGCTACAGAGACCTATGAGAACACGTTGAATTTTTCTAGTATATTCACCGTTCTACGGTGTTGGCCACCGTCGCTTCATCAATGAGAGAAATATCCTCGCATTCGAAAGAAACATCTTTACAGATGTTTGACTATCGATTAAGATGAAACAGCCATCTAATTATAACTTTTTAATTTTTGCATTTTGCAATGCAATTTTTATGTGAAAAATATTAAACAAGGAAATATATACTAGAAAAAAGCAACTAGTCTCATGTCGCCCTGACGGGATTCGAACCCGCATCCTTGTTTTATTTAATTGAAATTGTTACGTTTCATAATTGTGTATGATCTGTATAACAATAAGTAAACGCCATCAAAATGTGATCCATTTTTCGAAACACTTTTAGATTTCTCTTCATATCAATAATATTATATTAATGTTCTTATGTCGTATTAAATATCAAATCATATTTTAGGAAGACAACATACTGTTTAAGATTACAATATAAAAAATATATTTCATAAACTAATATAACATAATTGAAGACACATCAGTTTTACATTTAATAAACTGATATTTCAATTAATTAGAATAATAATTAAGTTAAGAAATGCTAATAATACAATTACTATACTAATAATATCTGAAATAACGCTTTCTCATAAATAATCGCTTCGCTTATAACTAAAATCTAGACCAGTCAGTTTAACAAACTTAAAATTAGGTGACCAATAAACTTCCGTTCTAGTCACCTGCTAATTTAAAATGTGTTGCTTTATTTGAACTCACTTTAATTAAAAATTTTGCAGTTTGTGATTCAGGTTTGCTAGTTTGGTCAACCAAAACAATAGATTTTAAGGCTAGAGGTAAAAATATATTGTGTTATTCGTTATCCGTCGCTTACCTTAATATTACCGACTTTCTTATGTCCTTCTACATGTCTATTAATTAGTATAGAAAATGTATGTGAACTATGGAACTTGTTTTCTGAAATAAATGATAATAATGATAATAATAATAATTGTCTCGTAAATGACATAAAATACCAGCGTACGCTGAGAAAAAAAAACTTAAGAGAACTTAAGAGAAATAATAATAATAATATTTGCCCCAGGCAAGATAACAACTTGGAACTTTTTAGCACAGGTTTTGCTGATGATTACCACACGATTATAAAGTTGTAATAACAATAAATATTGAAGAGTTACTATGCAAATGTAACATTGCAAACTGTCCCTCATATTCCCTTCTCTTCCTCATTAAATTATAAAATGTGCTAATCTTTAGAAAGTATATTCAATTATCATGAAGCTACAAAGTTAATACAATCTAGAAAAATTCCAAGTTTCCCGCTCCGCTCGTGGTTCACCTCAATGAGCACAGAGAGTGATTGCCGCTCGCAAGTGTCAGCGTTTCTGCTTCATCTCTCGTTAAGCAAGGAGGTGGAATTAAAACGGTTCCTCTTATCCGACGTCGCGTCACCCAATGTGAAATCACACTGCAAACTGACACTCATCATTTCTAAGCGCTGCCGGGATTATTTTAATGAGTGCGCTGTAAGCGTTCCGAGTTTTTAGTCTGTGATATTTGATACTGACAGATTCCTGGACCTAAATATTAAAATGGAAATTCGCATTGCGAACTGTCACTCATATGTATAAATTCTTAGAAAATTTCCAATTATCATCTATAGCGGCAATAGTCAATACAATCTAGAAAAATTCCAAGCTTCCCGTTCCGCTCGTGGTTCACCTCAATAATGAGCACAGAGAGTGATTGCCGCTCGCAAGTGTCATCGTTTCTGCTTCATCTCTCGTTAAGCAAGGTGGTGAAATTAAAACAGTTCCTCTTATCCGACGTCGCGTCAGCCAATGTCAAATCACACTGCAAACTGTCACTCATCATTTCTAAGCGCTGCCGGGATTATTTTAATGAGTGCGCTGTAAGCGTTCCGAGTTTTTAGTCTGTGATATTTGATACTGACAGATTCCTGGAACTAAATATTAAAATGGAAATTCGCATAGCAAACTGTCACTCATATTCTCTTCCTAATAATTAATAAAATGTATAAATTCTTAGAAAATTTCCAGTTATCATCTATAGCGGCAATAGTCAATACAATCTAGAAAAAGTCTAAACTTCCCGCTTCGCTCGTGTTTCACCTCAACAATGAGCACAGAGAGTGATTGCCGCTCGCGAGTGTCAGCGTTTCTGCTTCATCTCTCGTTAAGCAAGGAGGTGGAATTAAAACGGGTCCCCTTATCCGACGTCGCGTCAGCCAATGTGAAATCACACTGCAAACTGTCACTCATCATTTCTAAGCGCTGCCGGGATTATTTTAATGAGTGCGCTGTAAGCGTTTCGAGTTTTTAGTCTCTGACGTTTGGAACTGACAGATTCTTGAAACTTAATATTAAAATGGAAATGTTAAGGGGCAAATTAGTAAGTTTTCATTTGTGTATAATATTATAATTTGAAAAGTTTTCATATAAAATATTTTGGTAACTGATTCACAATCATCTTATAAAAATCTATTAGAAATTCTGAGAGCAAATTATTAGAAAATATTCAATATTCTAAATGCGGTGTTTGGTAACGACTTAATACTATTCTATCCTACTAAGAAACTTTTTCAATTCAGGTTAAAAATATTTAAATATACTAGAAAAAAGCAACTAGTCTCATGTCGCCCTGACGGGATGCTTTTTCTATAGTATATAAGCTTTAGTATATTTTCTTGTTTAATATTTATCACATAAAAATAGCATTGTAAAATGCAAAATTTAAAAGTTATAATATTTAAATAATTAAGTAGCTTGCAGTCACATTTACCAATAGTGATAAACAAGATTAATGAATTGTTAGTCATGTAACGGTGATTCATTATCACTAAGTAAATATTCTTAAAATTGTTCATCTTAAACTAATAAGTCAACAAACATAAATTTCTAACAAAACGTTAATTACAAACATTATGGCTTCAAAGCCAAAGTAATCATGCAAGTCTTTCTACCCTTTTTAATTACGACAACAAAAGGTTTTTTCTTATGTCAGTACTCGAATGCATTGAAGATTGAATGCAGATTTCTGTAATGCAACCTAAAGATGCAGAAGTAAAGTCGTGTGGAAATGCAATGGGGTGGATTGACAATGCACTCTGCACGCAGTAATTACTGTGATTTGTTTCCACCCTTCGCTAGAATAACCATGCGATGGGATTTGTTAGGACATTTCGAGGACTATTAAGTTTCTATTCAATTATCATTGTACATAATCGGTATTAAGGCGACATGACTAGTCTTCAAATGTTTCTATTTACATAAATATTGCTTACACTCACACCAATTAACCTAGCCCCAAAGTCAGCATTGCAAGGCTTGTGTTATAACGGATAACGGATATAAATACATACCTAAGTATTTTTGTGTAGAAATATATTATTATGTAAACGTCCATGACTCAGGTACAAATGCATGTATTCAACATACAAACATTTGCTCCTACGGGGATTTGAACTCAGGACCTCAGAGTAAGTGACACCGTGAAACCTACCACAGGGGTTGTAATAAAAATGCTTTACAGTTTTCGATAAGATTTAAAACATCAAGCTTTGATATCAACTTCACCACAAGATATGGCAATTTATGAATGAATGAATGAAATATTCTTTATTATACACTCAAAAATACATTAAACATACATTAATTTAAATGGACAGCACAAGAGTGGTACAAATGGCTTATCGCTAAAGAGCAATTTCTTCCAGGCAACCATGTGTTTTTAAGAATGAGAAAAAAAATATTATTAAGAAATGGGCAGTTGGTGTTTTCGGATTAAAAAAATAATTTATATACAAAATTATATATAGATATATATATATATATATATATACCTACACATATAATAAAAATAATATACATACATATATGTACTTAAATAGGATACTGTCTCAGGTATTAAAGGAAGCTATGTAAGGATTGGGCGCCTTTAATTGTATCTGGCAGTGCGTTCCACAGACGGGCAGCTTGAACCGTAAAAGACTTATCAAGGAATTTAGTGGAGTGCATTGGTATCTCCAATTTCAAGTTCTCCGACGATCTCAAAACCCGTGAGTTGGTGTCATGGAGGAAATTGAAACGTTCCTTGAGATAAGGTGGTGAGAGAGGATTAAACAAAATATTGTAAAGTAGGGAAACAATGTGTGCATTCCGGCGAAGTCGAATTGGCAACCACTTGAGCTTAGTACGACATTCGGAAACATGATCATATTTGCGCAGTCCAACTATGAATCTGATACTAAAGTTTTGAAGACGCTCAATCTTAATCAGTTGCTCCTCATTGAGGTCTAGATAGCTGACATCGGCATAGTCCAAGGTAGGGAGGAGAAGGGATTGTGCCAGCGCTGTTTTTATATTTCAAAATTTCAAATATCCGTTTTTTCCCACTAGTCTATACTCTAACTCTCATGGATCATGAAATTTGTATGAAATTAGTAGAAAGCAAGTTATCAACGCCAGATGCATCTTTCTGATACTTATGACACTATAAAAAAACGCGATCAAATTTTTCCACGTTTTGTCCGAACTTTAGTTTTCGATATAGTTACCGTAGCCCTAACAGGTTGGGATGAGGGGGTTGAAAACGCATATTCTGACACCATGCGCCAATACATGCATACTATTCAAGTAGAAACATGTTATGGGAATGTAATATTACAGCAGACTGTCGAATGTAGAAAGTGATATGAATGTAGCGACATCTACTCTAAAACAGGAACACATGACACATTTTGATGTCCGAGGCCAAGATCCACTTCGGGTCGCTGAGCCAGCGATATATTATAGTAATGTAAATATGCGTGCATAAAACATGTTTATATAATTGGACCGATTTCAAGCAATATTATCTTGTGAAATGTATGAATTCGTATGTTTCATTTCTTTTTAACAGACTGAAAAAAGGAAAAGGGTGTCAAGTCGTCGGCATCTTTTTTTTCATTAGCCATTAATTTTTTGTGTATAAACTTAATATTATCACATGGCTAGGTCGATAACTATCTTAGTAATATTCTTCATAGTACCTATGTAAAGAGTTTTTTTTTTGGTTTGTTTGCTACGCAATCACGCGTAAACGGCTAACGAATATTACAGACGTATGATACTATTTATTCCCACGGGAACGAAAACCACGGGGGTAAAACCACTGGCCACAGCTGGTCTAAATAATCTCGTATTAAATTATTAAATTCTAAATGTTTCTCCTTCCACAGTAATTACTAAAATATAGTAAGACCACAGTCTAAACATAGACAGTCGTTGCACTCATCCGATACGACGCGCTTACGCACAAGAGCGTCGCTCGCTACCGCTACTCTTTTTTTTATATCTGACGGGGAGCCTCCATTATACCTGATGTTAAGTATCGATAAGGCTGAAGATGGAAGCGAGCCTCTCCCGCAATCGTCAATCACTGAGGAACTGGTTATCTTATCTCTAACTGCCGGAACACAACAATGCTGAAAACATAGTTGTTATGGCGTCAGACTTAGATAAGATGCTGGTAGCTAGCCAGGCGGACTTACAACAAGTCCTACCACCAACGAAACCGAATACAATATGTACCCCCGCTGGGAATCGAAACCGGGACCCCTGGGTCTGATACCGGTGGTTGTACCACTAGACAGAGGCGGTTACTCGGTCGGCCCCTTGATCTCACTGGTTCTCACTGTAGTCCGAGCCTAAAACAGTTGCGAGCGCGCGAGTAGTGGCACGTATCTGTGTGGTATCTGTGTGAGTGCGGCCTTTTGTTGCCAGTGCAAATACTATTTAGACTGTGGTAAAATGCTGTGTAGGGTGCATACAAAATGCAATCTATAAATAGCTATATGATTGCCTACTCAAATGATGGCGGAAAGCTTAAAGGGCGTTGTCAGGGACGTATTATTAGAGTGCACTTCGTAGTCAAAGTAATATAATAGCGACATAAAAGAAGATAATTATTTACTTGCCTTTACTGTATTAGAAGAAGTAAATATAGGAAAAACGTATTTGTTTGCGAAAAAAATGTGGGAAAACAGAAGAAACTGTTTTATGAAAAAATTGAAATACTTAGCCTTTAACATACCTATCTATGTTATGTAATAAAAATCGGCCAAGTGCGAGTCCACATAAACGGTTCCGTATATCACCCAAGGTTGCCTGGAAGAGATTGCTATGTAGCAATAAGGCCGCCTATTGTGTGTTCCTCTTTTTGTCATTTGCTCTGTATGTGTTTGTTTTTGTATCGTGTGCATTAAAGTTTTTATTATTATTATATTAAATTAGGTATTCACTTGACTACCGATTACCTACACCTACCCACTATAATTTTTCGTCAGCAAAAATAACTTTGTTTTTTATAGTGTTTGTATGAATAACAAAGTTATATTTGCGGTTTTGGAAAACTGAAACTGCAAAATATATTTCGTTCAAACCAATATCGTTGAAAGTTTTTATAAAATCTACAGCAAATATTTTTTTAAAATTTTTCATTTTCTTATTTTAAAAGTTACACATTTTACCACTTTGGAAGTGTCTTCGTCATCGTCGTCGTCTTCTCAGCCACATGACACCCACTGCTGGATATAGGTCTTTCCGCCCCAACGGCCATCGGTTCTTCTCGCTATGTGTCCCGCCCACTGCCTTCCTCGAGCAATCCTTCGAGCGATGTCAGTTACTTTAGTTCTCCTACGGATCTCCTCATTTCTGATTCGATCTCGTAGGGAAACGCCGAGCATAGCCCTCTCCATTGCACGCTGGGTGACCTTTGGAAGTGTTTAAGTTTCAAACTGTTGACTTTGAGAAAAAACTGTTTTAGGAACCTCAATGTAATTTTCAAAGACCTATCTATTGATACCCCCCACGTATAGGTTTGATAAAAAAATTGTTTCAGTTCTCTTTGGGAAATGTGCTATATTTCTAAAACTGACAGCTATATTACATTCAAACCAATTTTCTTTTAATATTTTTATTAAGAGCTACAGCATATTTTATTTTTAGATTTTTCACTCTCTTATTTCAAAAGAGAGGGGGTGGGGAGGACACATTTTACCACTTTGGAAGTGTACATCTTTCAAACGGTTGACTTTGAGAAAAAAATCGTTTTATAAACCTCAATGTAATTTTTAAAGACCTTTCTATAAATACCCCAAACGTATAGGTTTGATGAAAAAAAAAACTGTTTCAGTTCCATGTATTGGCCCCCTTCATTAAAACCGTAATACGGTTTACAGAATACATCTACCGACCAAGTTTCAACTGTATAATCCTCATAGTTTTGGAATAAAGTGGCTGTGACATACGGACGGACAGACAGACAGACATCCCAATCTACAAGTGTCCGTTTTTTGCCATTAGGCTACGGAACTTTAATACGGCTCATGATGGAAGCGCGCCTCTCCCGGAATCCTCAACCATTGAGGAACTGGCTATCTTCTCAACTTACGGAACACAACAATGCTGAAACATTGTTTATAAGCCTCCAGACGTAGATAAGAGGTGGTAGCTGGCCAGTCGGACTTACCACAAGTCCTACCATCGACAAAACCGAATACAATGTGCACCCCCACTTGTATGACATGACAGGTATAATCTATACTTATATACTAATATTTTATTTGATTGTTTGTTTGCATTGAATAGGCTCCGACACTACTGAATGGATTTAGATGCAATTTGGTACACAGATGGTAGATAGCCTGGATATGAACATAGGATACTTTTTATCTCGATATTCCCACGTTAACGGGAACCACGCGAGTGAAACCGCGAGCGACTGCTAGTTTTGTATAAGATCATAATAATTTATGTAAGCGATGATGAAAATGTTAAGGAGAATTATAAAAAACTCAAGAGTTACGCTTAACATTAGTTATTTTCAATGTAGCCCAGGTATTCCATAAAAGGGAGAATGAGCAATGGTGCCATGAAAGAATGATAGATCATAACAACTGTATACGTACCTGAAACCAGTTAGACCGAAGCGGTTAGATAGAACATTTTTGGTCAGTCATCTCGTGACGGAACATTCCGATAGTTTCGTAATGCCACAAACAACTTTATGTGCCTTTCGAAGTACGAAGGAGTTAGAGATAGTTAATTTTTGATCACCCATCCCATGACGGACCATTGCGAAAGTTGCCTAATTGCCACAAAAAACATTAATGTGCCTTCCGAAGTGCGAAGGAGTTAGAGATAGTAAATATTTGGTCACCCATCCTGTGACGGACCATTGCGAAAGTTGTTGAATCGCCAAAATCGTATCGCAATCCGATCCTCGTAATCTAAATAGACAAACAGCAGAAGCTAAGTACTTCGAAGTGCTCTCAATGAGGATGTTTAAATTTTCAAACTTGCTCCTATTAAATTATAGAATTAATAATACCCTGGCGGGGCTTTTTCGAGTAGATGCTACTGCGCCGAGCTTTAAGCCGATTAAAACCCCGATGAGTCTACGTGGGGTGATATAGGTACAGGCTTCGAGAAAGTTAGAAGGTTATAGTAAAATTATAACATACTTATTTAGATAGGAACAACTCTTTCAGTAAAAAAAATATATATGTTTTTGTATAGCTGTGTAGTGCCGATTTAAAATAGTACTACCCCTCATCCCGTGGGTGTCGTAAAAGGCGACTAAGAGAGCCTTCAGGAGACGGGCAGCAGAACCTACAAAACTTGGCCATACTGCGATCGCCAACCCGCCTGCCAAACGTGGCGATTATGGCACCCCCCCTTTTGGGGGAGGCCTATACCCAGCAGTGAGTGTTATGTGGCTGAAACGAAACGATAATGTTTTTGGCCTTTAATTTTATATCCTTACCTACCCTACAATTGCTTGTGTCAATAGGTAGCTTCGGCAGTTTTTCTTGGACATCATTGGTATTATTAAGAAATTTACTTCTGATGAGAAAACCCATCATGTCAGGAGACATACAATGACCCATACCTCACGCTCGAAATCCTTCTGGGGTTGGCAGAGCGTGTTAGATCCAGCTTGAGACTTAAATGTTTAAATATGATCCCCATAGACCCATATGTTGTCTGGAAATGCACGGAGAAATATACTTAAATAATATATGATTTTTGAATGTTTGCATCTTTCAATGCTTTTTTTACCTATTACCTAAAGTAACCTACCTAGTCTCCGAGACTTACTCTCGGTAGCTCAGCGGTTAAAGCATTTGACCGGATTTCCAAACGTCGTGGGTTCGAGTCCCATCCGAGTTGATTTTTTCCAATATTTTTCTATCTAAAATTTATCATATACATTTTATAAAAAATTGTACAGTCGTGCATATTTTCACGGAAATTGGAACCATAGAGACAAAACTGCGGGCGGCCACAAGTAACATTCCGCATAATGAAAAGTAAAAAAAAATTTATGAGCACTTTACTTATAGTTGAACTTATCGACATTGTGTAGAGCGATATGGAAAGTCTACCTCATAGACTTACGAAAGCCACTCTGAACACACGGTTTTAATTTACATATTCTTAATTCTAATAGCAGATTAATAAAGAAGGCTTACTGAAAATGGAAGTACTGAAAGAAGAATATTTAATTATTATGTTTGTAACTCAGTGTGTAAATAATTCGTTAGTACAATGGTAATGAGGAGCTGAGAAATGCAGTGGATATCGTTATAAGCCTGCGATTTTAGGTGCAAATTTCACTTGTACGGTCACGGGATGGGTGATCAAAAACTTCTTATCATGAACTTTTTCGTGCTGCTGAAGGCACGTCTCAGTTCAGTTGGTGGTCACTGATCACGGCTGCAACATTGGACATCTTCAAGTATGAAATATTATCTGTCAAATCACATGTCATACACACCAATGATATTATGTTGATTATTACACACACATAATTATTACGGCCTTATCCCTAAGTGGAAGGCAGATATTACGGACCTCCACGCGCTACGTTCCTCACACACTTATTAAATTATTTAATGAAAAAAAATCATACCTTTCAAAACAATAAATTTTCAAATCCAAATAGCAACGGCGGCGGATCGAGTCACGGATTCAACAATGTTGTTATTATAAATAATACGACACGTAAAAGACACAAAGAATTTCGTACAAAAGTCTAAATAAAAAATCAAAAGAAAAAGACTACATAAAAATAAAAACACACAACACAAAAAGATACTAAAATTTCAGTCACATCGCTTCGCCATTTGTAACACTACTGCAGAAAAAATATGACATGTCAGTTTTGAAACATATTATTATTTTGACATTAGTGGCCAGTAGTGTTTATAACAGACTAAAAAAAAAATTAAACTGCTTCGTTATAACGTGTTTTCGAAAAACCAATGGAAATAAAAAGTGATATTTACTCTGTGTACTTACTCAAAATTTAAAAATGAAAATATAGACTGAATTATTTTCCTGATTTCATAATTTTGTCTCATATAAAGCATCTATTTTTTTTTTCAATATAATACGGAATATGTACGTGAAAATCTGTTTGTGTATGTAAAAAATAAAAATAAAAAAAACTTATGATTAAGCGCTACTTAATCTATCTTATTTTATGAAAAGAAAACAAAAATTGTGAGATGGTGGGTAAAAATTAATCAAGTGAAAAAAGATACCAAAACTAAATTGTAGCCACAGATTAACCTTACATAATAAGCCTTAATCAATGGGTAAGTACCATGTAAGTGAAAATCTTAAAAGTTAAGTTACTACTAAATATAATAAAATAAGTTACTTATTAATCAATTAAGAATGTCACAAAAAAGCTTTAAAGCATTTGACTTTATCAAATGCTTTAGTACTTCAGAGATGATGTTTGTTATCTATAAAAAATCCAAATAGAAACTGAAGTTCATAATCGTATTTTATCAAAGTCAATTCTTGTTCCAACATTGTGGGGTTCATATCTGACCTGATTGCATGGGAAATTGTTCATGAATAAATAATATCATGAAAGAACACTTAAAGAGAATGCCTTTCGGTCTGTTGAAGTTACATCCTATAATGATATCGTAGACAGTAACAAAAAATGTGCTGTGTTTTTCATTCACTTGGAAAAGTCATCTATACATATATACATAGTCGCGTTAGTTACACCATTTGTAACGACTTGACTGATTGGGATGAAACTTAGCAAACATATAGTACATAGCCTGGATTGAAATATAGGATACATTTTCTCCCGTTAATCCCAGGGGAACGGGTATCACGCGGGTGAAAGCACGAGCGGTTCACTATTCATATCATCCTACTAATATTATAAATACCAAAGTGTGTCTGTTTGTTTGTTACTCTTTCACGCAAAAAGTACTGCACAGATTTTGATGAAATTTGGCTTACAGATAGTAGATAGCCTGGGTTAAAACATATGATACTTTTTATTCCGATTTTCCCCTGGGAACGGGAACAATGCGAGTTTGAGTGTCATGTCATGTACAGTACTTATTTGGTACCCAATAAACTTTCTATCATTCGTAAAGCGTTTTCCACGCTGTTTATTTTTTATTATAACCGTGAATGCGCATTTCTATTTTTTTTTACAAACATTGAGCGTATCTTATTACATACGTCATGAATTTTAAATATAAATGTCTAAATAAGTATAATAAAAGTTGTGGGATTCTCAACTTCTATGATAGACCTTACAATATAATTCTTTAATAATAAAACGCGTTAAATTCGACAGAAAAGTTTATTAACTTATTTTAACATATTCTTCAATATCATATACAATTAGTATTAGTTGTCACCATATTAGCTTTGATTTTCGATCAATAACGTAAAGAACTGTCTATATAATACTGGTACGTAATTTTAAAAGCACTAGGTGATAATTTATGTAACTGCTAAATAGTTAATAATACGTTTGACTTTTGTAACAGGTGAAATCTATTATCCCTAAAGGGTATTAGGCACCAAGTTGACTTTTTAAAACTTTGACAATGTATTTGAATTTTTTTTTGTATGTCACACCGGCAGAAACCAGCTGAACCATTGTTTTTTTTTTTACAACCACCTAATGTACCAACCTTTGTTTCACAATAAATAATTTTACTTTGACTTTGACTTTTTCTTTGACTTTTTGTCTTTAACTTTTTCACTTTGACTTCGACTTTTTGATTTTGACTTTTTTACCGTGATTTTTGACTTTGACTTTTTTACTTTGATTTTTTTATTTTGACTTTGATTTTGACTGTTTATTGTCCTACTTAGCTAAAATACTCCCCATGCTTCCATGCTGGACTTGCGAAAGAAAAACATAGAGTATGATAACTGCTATCGTTCCAGTGCAGATAGTAAAAGCCTTGGTATCAACGGACACATATTCAAAAACATTTAGGCCATGGGTGGCCAACCTGTCATTTTTGTGTGAGGACAATCAAATGTACACCACGTTGAGGTGTAACTATTTTATTTATTATTTTACTTAAATCTTTATTGTCCAATAAACACAAAGTTAGGTACAAAAGGCGGACTTAATACTAAAATTATTCTCTACCAGTCAACCTTTACGGAAACAGAGAGCAACGAAAGCGGTACAAAATGCGATTTGTTAACATTGATATATAAACGAACATCACTTCAATAATACATACATAAATGTATAAATTCATACACACTATAGCACTCAACCCTTCCAAAAGAAAACCACGAACATTCCTAATAAAGTAATATTTGCTGGGAAATTTTCTGATTTTTATGAACCGCTGAATGATTTTAATGTACCGCATTCTAGCAATTATAAATTATTGATAGCGTCAGGGAGACAGTTCCAGAATCGCATGTTCCTATAAGAGATAAGTTAATATTTTTTTCACTCTCAAGCTCTGCTGCACCTTCTATGTTCTACCATTCTTGCAAACGATTTCTGGCGTGAGGGTATGTATGTGATGTAAACATAGGTAGGTGTAATGTGTAAAATATAAAAATGTACATCTTATGTTTTGGCGCGCATTTGAAGTTCGTGAAAATAAAGCGCGTTTGATATCCGTAAAAGTTGTTTTATTTCATATAAAAATGTCTTTGTTTATTACCTACCTACTTAATCACCCGTAAGAGGCTGAATGGATTCCGTTGTTTAAAAAAACTGTCTGATCTTTTTAGAATACCAACTTTTGATTTCTTCTTATGCATAATCGTGATTTCGTCGTAGTATTACCGTTATTAAATATCATTTCAATATTTTTGCCTCTCAAACTCAGCTCAACTGTACACGCGTCTTTAGCAAGTCAATCGGTCAATATACGTTTGTGTCCACCCCGTATCCAAGTAACTGCCGACCTCATCAACTATTGACTGTCGTATCGACCAGTCTCCTCTTTTCTTACAACGTGCCTATGGTAATTGTCCGATTGGGGGGAAATCGGACATAAAAACAGTCGTTATGCGATGTTACAGATATAGAACGATGGCGATGTTGAAATTTTTAAAAGGTTTCCGCTTTTCTTTTGTTTGGATTGTAATGGTTGTGTAATAGTGATGGGGTTTTTTAAAGGTTGATGTTTTGTCATTTGCTGCAATAAAGATGTTATCAATCAAATTATTTTGTAGGTCTTTTCGATGCACACTATTGTAATGAAACACGCAAACAGACGGGACCAGTCTGAACAATTTGGGGTATAGTTTTTCAATTTAATTATAATTTAGTTTCTTCTTGAAGTGCAATCAATTTAATTATAATTTAGTTTCTTCTTGAAGTATTTACGAGTAGTCTTTTTTTTTATTTCAACCATTTCTTGGACACATTTTTACTAATAAGACGAACACTTGCATGAAAATTATCAGTTTTAACGGCACCTTAAAATATTTTTGCCTTGAACTTTGATGTTGATGAATTATGATATAAAGAACAAATCGGTTTGTATGTTGATCGAACAAAATGCCCACAAATAATCTCGCATTGAACCGCTAGTATCATTTTTAGCATCTTCGTCGTCGTCCTCTCAGCCGCATAATACCCACTGCTGGCTATAGGCAACCCCCAAGGATCTCCACAACTATCAGTCCTGCGCTGTCCGCATCCAGCGGCTTCCCGTGACCTTCACCAGATCGTCGGTCCACCTTGTCGGGGGCCTACCCACGAAGCGTCATCCTGTGCGCGGTCGCCATTCCAGAACCTTTCCGTCCCAACGGCCATCAGTTCTTGTCGCTATGTGTCCCGCCCACTGCCACTTCAGCTGAGCAATTCTTCAAGAGACGTCAATTACTTTAGTTCTCCTACGGATCTCCTCATTTCTGATTCGATCACGTAGGGAAACGCCGAGCATAGCCCTCTCCTCTCTCTCCTCTAGCTGGGTGACCTTTAGCTTTCTTATCAGACCATAGTAAGCGACCACGTTTCTCTACCGTAAGTCATCACTGGCAACACACACTGATCATAGACTTTCGTCATGAGACACTGCGGTAAGATGGAAACGAAAATTTTACGGAGCTTCCCGAATGTTGCCCATCCGAGTTAGATTCAACGAGAGATCTGTTTCTCGAAGTTGGACTTACATAACTGGATTGTCCGTCCAAGGTAAACGTAGTAGTCAACAACTTCGAGTGTAGTATACACTTTTAAACTTTCGCGTTGCACTATAAATATTGAAAATTTAAATGGGTAGTAACTTGGCCGAAACGTCGGGAAAGTTAGGTAGGTGAAATACCTATCACGTTCTACGCGTTTAATACCCGTTTCAATTTTTAATATTCGAGTGTAGTGTTCCCAACGTGAACTGGAGTGGGTACAATATGGGAATTTGACATGATTTTCGTCTTATCCATGTTCATCCAAAGACCCACTCTTTGGGAAGCACTACGGAGATCTTTGAGCATTGTGTTCAGGTCCTTCAAGGTTTCAGCCATAAGGACTATATAATCGGCAAAACGAAGGTGTGTCAGATACTGGCCAATAATGTTGATGTCTTTAGACCTTTCCAGTCCAAGAGCTTAAAGATATCCCTCCAACGCAGCTGTGGACAGTGTCGAAGAAATGACGTCTCCCTGTCTCCTACCTCACTGCAGTTTGATGGGATTTGTGCTCTAGTTCTGTAATCGGACCGACATGGTGGCATGTTCGTATAAGTACCTTAACACCTCGATATACCATAGCCATATTAATCTTGTACAGGCTGACGTCTATATCTTCGGTGAAGTGTCAGGTAAGCTTGGCTCTGGGGTTTTTAGCCTTGCTTTCAACAGGTGTCTGCGCGGAATATAACTGCCCACAGAAACTCTCGATTTCCCTCAAGATTTCAGGTTTCATAGAAATTATGCGACCGTCGTCAGTTTTCAGCTTCGTCATCTGGCTTTGCCCAATAGATAGATCTATCGCAAACACTTTGGAGCCTTTATTCTACTCGATAGCCTCTTTAATACGATTCGTATTATATTGGCGAAGGTCACTTGTCAAAGACTTAGAGATCTGCCTATTTAGCTGCCGATAGCGATGAGCATCCGCTGAGTTCTGAAGCCTCATCTCACGTCTCTGATCCATGAGTAGGAGTGTGGTTGGAGAGTTTCTTTAATTTGGGACGGCGGATCTTAAAAAGAACTTGGACCCTACTGTACGGACAGTATCCACCATCATGTTGTGTAGATCGTCCACATCGATGCTGTTCTCAAGGACTTTGAAGCGGTTTTGGATCTCGAGTTGAAAGCTCTCGGGGTTTTGAATATGGGCCGGTAATGGTCGGAGCGTAGATTTTATCTCCTTCTCTATAAAGTCGGATGGCATCTGGCCTCTGTCATTAGTTGACCCACTCTCAACTCATCACCGCAACGTTTCCCCAACTTAGCATTGTAGTCCCGCATCACAACGGTGTAGTGGGTTTTTGTGGCTATGCATGGTTCTACAATTGTCCACATAGATAGCCTTCACTTCGTCATCTTGGTGTGTTGAAGTCAGACGTTGACCTGTATAATATTCAACGATTACCGTTCGGAAATTCTGAATATCATTTATGTCGACACACTTCCGATGGAAATGACGTTGTTGACAAAGGACCTGTGGACTATGAAACCGATACCACCTAAGGACTGTTGGTCGCCCTTCCAATAGTATAGCTTACCGGAATTAAGAATTAGGTATCGAGTCCTCTCCCTTTTTTTGGACTTCAGACAACCCTATGATATCCCAGTCAGCATCTGCCTGTAGACGTCCACTGCTGGACATAGGCCTCTCCTAGCTCTCGCCTTTTGTGGCGTTCATATGAGGCTATTAGCCTACTGCTACCGCGTTGGCCAGACGGGTTGGTAGAGGGTTTGTTTCAATTTTTCCTTCTCTCGCACAAGTGTCCAATGCGTCGACTCTTACGACATCCGTGTAAGGGAGTGTAAGGGAGTGGTGACACTTGTATTCTTAGGCCTTCACCACACGGCACGTGTAACCTGCTAATACTTTCTTATCTGATATCCCAGTGTAACCTGCTAATACTTTCTTCTAGCTCTGTTAACTTCGCGTCATTTCGCAGTGTGCGCGTGTTGTACGTTGCCAGGTGCAGTGTCCGTTGTTTGTGACAGTCTAACGTAGCCCGAGGATTCTTCGCACCCCCTGCCCTGCCGTTGCCATGGCCGCTGTCATAGCCAGGAATAGCAAGCTGCTAGGAACGGGGGGCCGACTTTTATTGGGTCCATTCATAAGGGGGAAGGGGTTTGCCACAATTGCCACATTGGCAGGCGGGTTGGCAATCGCAGCATGGCCAAGTTTGTCGGAATGCTGCTGCCAGTCTCCTGAAGGCTGAGTTCCCTAGTCGCCTTTTACGACACCCACGGTATGAGAGGGGGTAGTTCTATTCTAAGCCGATACTACACAGCTTTAGCATCTTATATTATTTTAAATAATTTATCAATTCGTTTTTCGTTTACATTTTTACCGAAAAGATAAGTAGTTATTAATAGAATTTCTTTTAAACTGTATGTAAGATAGTGTAAGGTGGGACTGTGATCTAATCGGCCCAGTGCCAAACAATATAGCGGTCATTCATTTCGTCTCATACATTTTCATATATTACAGAGACGCAATGCTTCGTCACAGTAATTCATAAAGGCAATGACTGTCATTTTAATGACGAGTCCATTATGAGCACAGATTATATTTGAAAGGTTATCTTCAGATGACGATTGTGACAGGGAGAAAAAATGGTAAATGAATAAAATTAACAACAAAAACAACACATACCTGTTGATCTGAGGCCTTACCAATAGCTGTTGAGCAATTTTAAAGTATTATTGTGAGCGAGACGACACTATATACAGCGTATAGCTCTGTCATTTAATCAACATTAATCCAATATTACGATGAATATAATCTATGGTAGTAGGATCTCTGATTGTGAGTTAAAAGATGCGGTGGCACGTCTGTTACGGATATTAGAGCCAACGGAGGCATTAAAGCAACTTAAATAGATTACAAATAATAAATCAAGAGAACTAATATAATGTTAAAATAACGCATGCATGTCATTGATGGATATCGAACCCAGAATCACTTGAGCTCTTCCAAACCCACTCGGTATCTTACTAATTGAAAGTTTATCTGATTTTAGATTGTATTTTGTATTATTGTAATAGTTATTAGTAGATTAGATTATTTTATTTAAACTACCTATTTAATATTTGCACGTTGCTTGAATGTGACATAATATGTTGGTCTGTCACTAACAAATGCCATCCGCATTATAACCGTATTATCCAAATAAATTATCATTGATATTGATATAATTGATATTGATATAAAAATTATGTATGGGTGTATGGGCACAGCGTAAGAACTAAAGTTATAGCCTGTGGTATGGGTACATGTACTGTTCCAAAACACTAATGACACTATGACAAAGGTTAGTAAGTGCGGTAATTGAATCTTCGCCTAATAATAAATCGTCGATGTAAAAACCATGACTAATGGCGCGTTTAGTGTCGGCAATGTCCAATACTTTTTTTAGGTCATTAGCATATATCGCCATCTTCAAAATCATAAGCTCTTACAAAAATATATATATGTATCTTATTGCCATCGCTGCCCTACCAATTTCAAGTTCCATAACGTATTTAAATCAATAATGTATTGCAAAGTAACGTACTCTAAAGACAATCTCATCAAAATTAATAAACCTAGTTGATTTCGCAACAAATTAACAGAACACTTGAATTTCTAACTCGGCGTGAGACCAATGAATTTCGCGTAAGTATGTATTTTGGATGCACTCCAAAACAATTAGTGCAGTCAGTATAGAGCTCACGCCAACAGCTCGAAATTGAGAGGAACACTCTGTGCTCAGTTAGTGGGGGATAAGCGATGTGATTATTCTGCTAGAACAATATTGAAGCTCTAAGAAAACAAAATAGAAAATACTAGCGGCCGCCTGCGGTTTCACGTGGGAATATCTATCTAAATCTATATCTAACTTTGTAACCAAAAACGTCTAGCTTAATTTCGCAAGACAAATATGCAAGTTGCATAGACCGCAAAATACAAATGCAAAACAGTAACGCACCTTGCACCTTCACTGACTACTTGGTTTTATCTGAGAGAAAATGCTTGTAGTTATTAGATCGTCAAGTGTGTGAAAAAATAAGCTCTCGCGCTTATGTATTTTTTAATTGGTTTAAAAAAACAGATGTAGAGAAACTTTAAAAGGGTGATTTATCTTCTTTAGATAATCGACAAAGAAAATAAAAACCTTAATCATGTCTGATACAAGACTTAAAGCAGTATGAAGATAGATAAATTAAGCTTTCAGTTAAATGTTACAGAAACTGTTAAAAAAACATTGCTGTAGAGAATCCTGGACAAGATGAAAAATGTCTTAGCTTTATGACATAAGCAATATAATAAAAGACAATCCGACCGCCGAAGTTGCAGAAAAAAAATATGTTTTGGCGAAGTTTTAGCATTGTTTTGTTCTAGTAGCGAGAGCTATGTTAGCCAGTGATTGAGTTTGATGATTCTGGGAGAGGCTCGCTTCCCTGTTTTATCTCCCCGTTGTCATAACACTATACGTCAAATTGACAAATTATTATAAATTAAAAAAAAAACGGACTTCAAAAACTAAAAAGCAAAAACTAAGCCTTTTGGAGTCGGTGCCACTGAAGGTGCCAGCCATTCATTCTATGTTGTGCTCCTATTTTTTTTCGTTGCTTTGGCTGGCACCGACTCCAAAAGGCTTATTTTTTGCATTTTAGTTTTGAAGTCGTTTTTTTTACGCAGTTTTTTTATTTTTAGGTTTAGGTTGTTTTGTACACTACAGTAGGATTTTTCTAAATTAGATCAAGCAGACTAAAGTAGGTTTCGTTTCAAACACAAAAAAACACACTAATCGTATCACAAATATTTAAGTAATCGGTGTAAGTGTCCCTTTAAACTCCCGCGCGCTTCGAGGTACAAACTCCTAGTCAATCGTTCTAGTAGAGCTTTATGTTGGTCACCACGCACATTTAAACCGTCTCGTCAGAGAATTTAATAGATTTTCCAAGACCAAAGATTTGGATCTCTTCACGGTTGACATTCGCAAGTTTAGAAAGTCACTTATTTAGCAGTTATTTAATTTAATTCCTTTTTCAATGTAATAACTAATAATGCAATAACAATAAGTAATTTAATAATAATAATAATTAATATAATAATATAATATACGTTATAATAGTAATATGGTCACGTCAGGAAAAATATGTTATTTAAAATGGTTATATAACTGTATAATTAATCTCCGTTGCTTCTTCATAACGAATGTGGTCTTCACCTATAATTATAATAACATTAAGCTTAAGATTTACTTGTAATAACATATTGTGATTGTTGATGTTCATTATGTTGGTGATCAATAAATAAATAAATAAATAAAGTTTCGTGAAAATTACACCGTCCAAGTTAACAAAAATGCTTATAAAATAAAACTTCTGGACAAAACTGAATTATTTTTTTATGGGACTAAAGACAATTATTCCGCATCAAACAAAAAATAATCACTTAATCGAATCAGAACTCTCGACTACACTGATTAGTATACATACATAAAAAAAACATACCGGCCGAATTGAGAACCTCCTCCTTTTTGGAAGTCGTTCAAAAAGTGAAACTTTTTCTATAACTGCTATTGTATTGTCCCTTTTCACCTTGGCTGTTGTTTATTTCGCATGTATCTTGTTTTGCCAAAATTCTTGTTTACGAGTCAAGAAACATGATAATATTATATTTTATAAAAATCATTATATTTATCCACTAATTACGTAGCTTTGAGCTAGAAACACGAATTTTGGCAAAAATAAACGTGTTCGTGAATTGCTTCACTAGTTGAGTATGCATCTAAATTAAATTCACCGAGATATTATTCTACCAGATTGAATTACCAGCCATTACTTTAATCCTTTTATCAATTTCGTACTGTGCTGTGGGTTCAGAATTTAGTACTCGAGAACTATTTACCTCACACAAACTAATAATCTATAATTATTATATAGTAGAGGATGCGAACTAGGATCGACCTTTACACATCATCTGTTAAATTGATGAAAAGTACTTTATATCAAATTCAATATATTAGAAAATATATTTCAAGTGGGTTGTCTAAAAAATTCCTGGCCAGACTATGATTAATAGAAAATCGCAAAGTATTTTTTAAAATTAAATATTGCACTCATGTGTTTAACGTATAAATTTAATACCAACCGAAAGTATGAAGCTTATAAATTAAACAAACGTTGGGTTTTCAATTTTTTCCTGGCGTTACTAGTGGGTTAGCAGGTATAAACAGGTAAATCGATAATAAATTCACCTATTTGAACTTAACGTTTGTATATTCAATAGGGTTCATATTTGCGGTAGGTATTAAATTTATTCATTAATCACATGTGTGCAATATTGAATAAAAATAACGCAATATGATTTTTGCTTTTTGCTAACGTGTAGGAATTTAATCTCTAGCAGAAGGGGAGGGGTAGGTATTCTTATCACCGAGCCATAAAGGTTGCTTCTTCACAATAAAATTCACATACGGTTTTACTCGATCGAAAGCCAACACGTCGAGCCAAAATCAAAGCACGGGCGCACACGGAGTTGTCAGTTTTACTCGTTTAGAGTAAAACTATCGAGTAAAACCGCTTGTGAATACAGAGCATAGATATTTTTTTCAAAAATGGAGGAAACAAACAACGAGAATATTTAGAAAATCTTTGTAAATACACTGTCCTGCAAAGCTGTACCAGTGCGTGCTTTAAAACTGCAATTAATACTTCTTAAAAAGTTTGAATTTGCAATACAAAAATATTTTATAGCTTTCATCAACTTTCTTAAAAGCTATAGTTTATTATACAGTAGTACCAATATATCTTGTGAACTTCAAAAGTTATTGCAATTTAAAAAGTATCACACTAATGTTTTGAAGGCCAGTGTATTTTAGAAAACCGAATGCATCAAATATCAAAAAGTGACTACTCAAAGAAAGAATGTTGGCAGCTGTAGTCAGTTCTACTGTTTAGGATATTAAAAGTGGTTTTTACTGACTCTCTGAAATATTTATAATCACGATTTGTCAGGAATATTTGAAAAGAGCACTTGAAAAGTTAAATTAGATTAAATGACACATATTTGCATTTTGATAATAACAAATAAATACAAGAAATTTCTGTTAGCTAAGACCAAAAACTTTAAGCTTTTTGAGGGAAACTTAATTAAACTGCAAATTATACTTCAAGAGTGTAGATTATTTTCGTATGTACCGATAAAATGTATTTTATGTTTTAGTTTATGAAGTAAGAGTTCATACATTATCTGTGTACCAAATTTCATATAAATACGTTCATACATTTTGGCGTGACTAGGTAACAAACATCCAAACATCTGAACATCCAAACTTTCACATCTTTGTTGTAAGATAACTGATAACGTTTTAATCCGTGAACTTTGCTATAAACTGTCTGTGAACTTTTCACTAATAAATCACTGAAGCAATTTATTCATTGCTAGTCACAGTACATAAGATGTTACATAGAGTTTAAGATCAGTGTGTTAAGAGATTCAAATTACGAAAAAGCATGGTAAGATACAATACTGGTGATGACTGAGATGGGGGTAGGCCCCCTGGAAACATTCACGCGACCAAAATCGCAGGCGACAGCTAGTATATATCAATAAACTGTGCTTTCGAAAATGGTTAGCGACAGTGCTATCTTTATGCAATGAACGGATTTTCGCGTTGCAAGACCGAAATAATTATAAATTCGAGGTCGCGCCTACGTGATTCAATTTTATTTTCTCCGTGCACCAGCTCAGAGTTATAGCTGCAGTATATTTTTGGTCGAATCACTTTGTTTTTCGCACAGAATTATGTTGTCTCTTTGTAAGTGTGACGGTTTTCGACAAATCGTTAAAGTCTTCGATGTTAAAGATAACGTGATTATAAACCACTTAAGATTTAGTTGAGGAGATTACTTCCAAAAAATTAAATAAGCTTTGTACAGTCGGGGAACTTCTCGGTTGATCAGAAGAGTTTTTTTGAGAAACGATGTTTCAAAAAGTATTAAGCTTAAAGAAATAATTTATTTATTAAATGAAAAACCTATTAAAGCTCTATTATTTGTGATATAAACGTTTTCTATAAGTCTAATTACTTTTTGAAATAACTATCTTCAAAAAAACTCTGATTTACCGGAGGAGTTTCCCGATTGTATTTACGAATCTTTATCATCATCGATATAAACAAACTTTTCGGATTGAGAAACGCGCTATAATAATACTTTTAGATTTTTTGTTATTCAATGTTTTTTGGGGTTTACCGACGTTTCGACACCTTTCTAGGGTTCGTGGTCACGAGATGACTAAATAGCGCATTTCACAATCCGTCAAAGTTGAACAACTTCAATAAATAGTGCGAGCAAAATAAGATATGCTTACTTATCATCATCATCAGTTCTTTTATACTGTTCCTCAGTATTCCTACATATGAATGGGCATTGTGGACGCCTTATCCCGCCACACGGGCCGAACGTAATATGAAGAGTGTTTATGACTCTCCATACAGCCTCATTTTAATCGCCTCTATGGTCTAGTGGTACAACTTCCGGTATCAGACCCAGGGGTCCCAGGTTCGATTCCCAGCGGGGGTACATATTGTATTCGGTTTGGTTGGTGGCAGGACTCGTTGTAAGTACGCCTGGCTAGCTACCAACGTCTTATCTACCATAATATCAATGTTTTCAGCATTGTTATGTTGCGGCAGTTAGAGATAAGATAGCTTTAAGATTGAGGATGACAATTATTTATTATTATTATTTTCATTATTAAGTGCACGTTACTCTACTTATAGATAGCCACAGCATGCGCTATTGATAATTAAGTAACTGTAGATGATAATGAGAACAAGGTTTCGTAATCAATATTGCCGAATAACATTTGACCGGCGAAGCTACATTCATTTGTTTTTGCTCGGTTGAACTTGCCCAGTGAACATTTGACCGAAACACCTGTACGTCGTGTCGACGAAACAAATAAAAAGTATGGTTCGTTCAGGGGCGTGCATTAGTTTTCCAGCGTAGTAGGCACTGTAGATCTAACTAGTAACTTTGCAATCCTATCCTGCTACCGAATATTATAAGTTTGAAAGTTTGTGAGGATATTTGGATAGATGAATGTTTGTTACTCTTTCACTCAAAAACTACTGAACTGATTAAGGTGAAACTTTACAGCAATGTAGCTTATACATCAGAAAACCACATTGTATGCAAATATTTATAATTATCCTGATATTCCCACGGTAACGGCAACCACGCGGCGAGTGAAACCGAGAGCGGCCGTTAGTCAGAAATGATACGGTTCGTAATATTTAGTAAGAATATTAAAATCCTGACGAGTTTGATTGTTTGAGCACGCTAATCTCCGGAACTACTAGTTCGAATTGAAAAATTATTTTTGTGCTGGATAGTCCATTTATCTCGGAAGATAATAAGATATTTAATATCACGCTACGATTAATAAGAGCAGAGCATTAATGTAAAACGTTGCAAAAACGGGGAAAAAATATTACTTATGGGAGCTTCCGTTGCGGACGGTGTGTAAACGGTTAAAGTTACATAAAAATCATGTATTACGAAATTGTTCCCCATCAGAAGTTCTAAAAAAAAGTCCGCGACAGCATATGTCTATGTATTATGGTTAACTCACTATAACCATTTTTAAGATAATAAAATTTGTTCTAAACTAATGTATTATTTGAGAAGCTGTTTTCATAAACATGATATTAATCCTTATCTAAATAAATACGTTTATCATCACAAGTATTTAATTTTGAACAAAATTGTCCTTTACATCATTCAATTTTAATATTCATTCAAAATAGGTTTTGGAAATATGATAGTTTTAAAATAACTCCTGAACAAAATAATTCGCGACTAAATTCATTCGCAGGTAAGCTTGCTTACTTTATACTGATATATGCCGGAAGTTCAAGCTAAAACGTTACACTTACAAATAGCGCCCTTCTTGCCGTGGGCGGTTTATACTTGAGCAATACTTTTTCTAAATAAGTTGTATTCTTGTATGAAACGCTGCTTGTTTCGAGTAGGCAATTTCGAGACTGCCTACCGGTAGGTATTCAGTATTTAGTTTAAGGAAAATCTTAGTGGGTGAGTGTTGAATAGAAGTTTAAACTAAAATAAAATAACTTTAACACTTATCGTATATTTATTTAGGTTTTGAATGAGGTAGGCACTGCCTAATTGCCTATATGGAATGCACGCCCCTTGGTTCGTTTATTTTTGAATCAGCAAATCCATCGAATTTTAGGTAGAAAAACGGGATTTTTACTATGTAAAAAAAATAGATTTTCTTAATAATGTTAGTTATATTCACCATGAAAGTTTATGTATAGTAATTAATTAGTATCAGCGGCTATTTGAGATCATCTTATGTAAAAGCTTCGTGGCAGACTTGAATAATTAGCAATACAAAATACTAGCTTTCGCCCGTTACTTCGCCCGCGTAGAATTTCGGAAATCCCTAGGCAAATTTTGATTCGAAAGTGTTTAACTGTTCTTCCGTGATCCATTAATAAACATCCAAACGTTCACGTCAAATAACGCATTTTAACATAATTTATAAAAGCAATCTTCACTGTGATTGGTGGGGAGATGAGTGACCAACTTCTGCATTGTTATCACTGGTCACAGTTGCATTTGCAGTAAGTACATCTTTGTACAATTTTTCAGCTGCCGTGGTCAGTCAGTCAGTGACCACCGCAGCTCATAAGGTGCCGAAACCTCGCGAAAACCAAAAAACCCTTAAAAATTGAATTTATTAAGTATTAAATTGGCGAAGGTCGCTTGTCGAAGACTTAGAGATCTGCCTATTTAGCCGCCGATAACGATGAGCATCCGCTCAGTTCTGAAGCCTCATTTCACGTCTCTGATCCATGAGTAGGAGTGTGTGGTCGGAGAGTTTCTTTGTACGGCGGGTCTTAAAGAACTTAGACCCTACGGTACGGACAGTGTCCACCACCATGTTGTGTAGATCGTCCACATCTATGCTGTTCTCAAGGGCTTCGAAGCGGTTTTGGAGTTCGAGTTGAAAACTCTCGGGTTTTTGGATATAAATACATATAATTATAAATATATAAGTATGTACGTATTCGCATTCCCTTCACACAAACTAATTACAGAGCAAACAGTTATTTGGTTAGATCATGCAAGCTGTTCAACACTTTCAATTGTGAGTTTATGAATGATAGCCGATTGGATCTGTTTTCTAGCTCAATAAGGCACGTGCGTAAATTGATGATGGATGACGACACTGCTTTTCAACAGCTTAAGTAACGCTTAAATTATTTTATATCATTTTTTTTTCTATCTTCAAATGCTTATTTATCTGTTATATTTCACTTACCATTATGTAACTACATAGCTTTTATCTATGGAAGTTTGTAATTAGCTTTTAAGTGCTTGCTTATTTACCTAATTTGTAAATACTGCTGTAAACTTCCCAAAGAAAATAAAATAAATAAATAATGTGTAGACATACATATCAACGTCCATGACTTAGGTACAAATGCTCGTATTCATCATTCAAACATTTTCCCCTACCGGGATTCGAACCCGAGACCGAGAGTAGGCGACACCTTTAAACCGGTGTACGTACCATTCTACCACGGAGATCGTCAAATGTATAATGCTTAGTTATGATAAGTACAAACAGAGGTATCATTGAACATCCTATGATATAACAGCGATCAAGGAACGCTGATAATTTCATACAACTTACTATAAGTATACTATAATGTTTGACTGACCCATGCTCTAATGATAAGAGTAGGTCATAATTATCGCGATACTATGTGCATAGTGCACATTATGTTATCATACAAGTCCTACAGTTAGTAGTTAGAAATTCGAAACTTAATTACGATTTATTGAAATCAAACAAGATAAAGGACATTTGTCATAATATTATCGTCTGGTGTATTTCTCGTTAATTGTTATCACAAAAGAAGAAAGTTCTTGATTATAATTTTGTTTGGTAACAAGTCAGTCGTTTAACATATCAATGACGACAGTCATTAGGTTCCGTCAGTACTAGGAAGAGAGTAAAATGCGTATTATGCGCTGCGCCGGCGCCGGCGCCGTAAGAACGTTTTATGAGACCACGTGCCACGAGCGATCGGACATACTTAAAGTGGAAGGTTAATAAAAAAATCGGCCAAGTGCGAGTCGAACTCGCACATGAAGGGTTTCGCCTCTCACCCAAGGTTGCCTGGAAGAGACTGCTACGTAGCTATAAGGCCGCCTATTGTGTATTCCTCTTTTTTTGACATTTTCTCTGTATGTGTTTTTTTTTGTATCGTGTGCAATAAAGTTTCTATTATTATTGCCAAAATGCCATTATAATTTTTCGTCTACAAAAATAAGTTCGTTTTTCATAGTGTTTGTATGAATGACAAATTTATATTTGCGGTTTTGGAAAATGTGCTATAGCTCTGAAACTACTAAATAAATTTCGTTCAAACCAATTTTGGTTAAAAGTTTTTATAAAGATCTACATCATATATATTTTTTTGATTTTTCACTTTCTTATTTTAAAAGTTAGAGGGAGAGAATTAGAGGGACACACATTTTTCCACTTTGGAAGTATATAACTTTCAAACGGTTGACTTTTAGAAAAACTGTTTTAGAAGCCTCAATGTAATTTTTAAAGATCTATCTAATAATATCCCACACGTATAGGTTTGATGAAAAAAAATTTTGTCAGTAACAGTTCCATATGTATGGGGAGCCCCCCTTTAATTCATTTTTTAATATTTTTTGTGTAAAAACCGTAAAGCGGTTTACAGAATACATCTCCCGACCAAGTTTCAACTGTGTGATCCTTATAGTTTTGGGATAAAGTGGCTGTGACATACATCGATTTGGCCGAATCTATAAGAGTTTCGTTATTTGCCTTTAGGCTACGAAACGCTAAAAATGGTTAATTTAAACCTGTGGGGCTGTAACTTCAATTAAATTAATAAAATAGATTGTATTATGTAATTAAGAAATAATTTGTAATAATCCTGAACTAATGTATTTTTACATTTTCGTCCTGTGATTATTATAATTTAATGATAATTTTGTGTGTAATTAAATTTAATAGTTTGTAATTTATAAAAAAAACCCTTAGTTATTTAACTATTGCTATGCCCTTGCAGGGCGTTACATATAGACCGTATTTTTTTGTCA
This sequence comes from Chrysoteuchia culmella, assembly GCA_910589605.1. Classification (NCBI taxonomy): domain Eukaryota; kingdom Metazoa; phylum Arthropoda; class Insecta; order Lepidoptera; family Crambidae; genus Chrysoteuchia; species Chrysoteuchia culmella. The sequence continues at coordinate 4,485,370 of OU342649.1, forward strand.
CCTTTATTATGTAATGTGATATGCAATAAATGAAATAAATAAATAAGCCCATCTAAATAGTTCTATATCTATTCGGCGTCATCACATCAACAAATGTATGAGGTATTGAGCAGCGTTTCTACCGGACGTAAACGAAACTAAATTTCCCTCTTCTTTTATGACGTGACAAATCGAATACGTTTTCGATACTACTTATTTCGAAAGTTGTTCTTGCTAGCCACTATTGGGATCCCATCGCTCTAACTTGATCGACAAACCGCCTGTGTGCTCTAGATAACTAGAACAACCACCAGTTTGAGACCCAGGGGTAAGCAAAAATGTTTTCAGCCCTGTTGTGTTCCGGCAGTTAGAGATACGATAGCCATTTCTTCAGTGCTGAGGATTCCGGGAGAGGCTCGCTTCCATCTTCAGCCTTATCAATACTTAACATCAGGTTGGTGAAGGCTAAGAGTCTCCCCTTTAGTAAAAAAAACCCAATAGCGCAGTGGTTCTGATCATGCCTACTGAGCCGAAGGTCGTGGGTTCGATCTCCACCCAGGACAAACATTTAAAACACTCTTCCATCAGGCCAAGCTAAATCTAGCTTCTACATATTTAAAAGCATTTTTAAGCAACCGCTTAAAAATGCTATTAAATTCCACATCTACAGACATTAATTAATTTTTTTATCGATCACCTTTATCTACAGTTTATTCTAATATATTGATGTTTCCCTGAAATTATCATAGAATACAAAGTAATTACTGGGACATTCAAATAAATTACTCATACGTCGGAACGGCGATAAGTCTAGAATTAATGTATTATTACTGAGGGAATCTACATATGTGTCCTTATACATTGATTTTATAAAACGGTTTACCATATGAATTTTCTTTCGACATCTGTTTGTTCCCAAAGAAAATAAAGATAGGGCAACGAAATTTAATAACACTTACACTGCTGTTTTTTTTTTGCAAATCTACGTAGCTACCTGAGTTTGTAATAATAATTACAAGACAAGAAAACATTATATTATTTTATGATTTTTTATTTTTTGCATTTTTCAATGCTATTTTTATACTTATGATAAATTTTAAATAGAAAAATATTGGAAAAAATTAACTCGGCCACAAGTGAATTCTCAGATGGGAATCGAACCCATGACCTTTGGAAATCAATCAATGCTCTTGCATTGGACCGGATTTCCAAAGGTCATGGGTTCGAGTCCCATCTGAGAATTCACTTGTGGCCGAGTTAATTTTTTCCAATATTTTTCTATTTAAAAATTATCATAAACATTATATTATATATAACGACTACACCCGCCAAGTCAAATGCAAAGTATATATCAAGTTTAGGAATAATATTATATTATAATTAACCTAGAGGTAGCAGCGATTACTAACTAGCGGTTATACATTTTAGTAGCACATAAGAGTTCCAATAAAGGTATGTACACTTGTCAGCAAATAAACTGAGCCCCTGCGTCATTTTCATACAAACATACTTGCTTTACAGTCTCACTATTCAAAACGGATAAACAGTTCTGTAAACATTTGTACGTCGATGTATGAGTCAAATACTCGACTTGCGAATTAAAGTCCCAAAAATTCAAGAAAACTTTCAGTTTTGTGCAAAGTAACAATAATGTATTTCGTTATGTCCTTTGTATGATAACTGTCGAAATATTGAAAAACACAACCAAAAGAAATAGGCAGTATCTATATTTTTAATAGTAAAAACAGCAATTAATATCTCGGCTTACATATTCAAGAGCTAAACTTCAAATTAAACTTGTCGAACGACAACATTCCTGGCTTAACTAAAAAAACCTTAAATCCAATCACTTGAGAAGGGTTAATTAAATAAGCAAACTCAACTCACCGCTATATCCCGACACCAAACCTCGGACACAACACAACAAACAAGAAAACCGTAAAACACGACACATCGACGAAACAAAACACAATCCACAATTATTCGTGAAATCCGAAACGGCTAATCAGGCAGGTAGTTGCCGAAAACTTTCAGGCCACGTGTTGCTCACTACGGAAAACGGAAAAAAGGAAAACAATTTCACGACGACCGGCACATAACACGCGCCTATCTCTTGCACTATTAACTAACAACTGACTGACCGCTACGTATATTTACGTGGACGTATAAACAATTTATTTTCATCGGCATAGGCAGTCTACACAGTGATAGCGCACTGGAAAACTGAGAAAGTCTTGATTTGATCTGTCATGATTATTTTTGAGTATCTGCCAATGACACTACGATGCTATTGGCTGTTTGTTTTTAAATTCTGCGACGATGTAACGATATATCATTATTTACGTTTTTCTTTTGAGACTACCTTATCACCTCTACGTTATATTTTTATCTTTTGCTTTCACGATGCTAAAAATATGGCAAAGGTAAGGAAGGAGTAAATAACAAGGTCAAATAATAAGATCAAATCTCTAGTAGAAAAATAAAATCTTGTAAAAACAGCTAGTCTCTTGATCAAGCTAGGTTTTTACTACTACTACTTCTTCTATTATACTAAAGTGTCTACCTTTGTAACAATAAGCTTGTCTAAGCTTATTGTTTAACTAAAAAAAAATATAAAAGGAAAATGTCATTGGAAATCCGAAACATGAAATAATAAATTTAATAATAGAAAATATTGGAAAAAATCAACTCAGCCACAAATGTTGTTGTGTTGTAAGTCTCGGTAGCTCAGTGGCTAGAGTAGTTGGCCGGAATCCCAAAGGTAGTGGGTTCGAGTCCCATTTGAGTATTCAGTTGTGGCCGAAATGATTTTTTCCAACATTTTTCTAGTTAAAATTTATCAAAGTTAAGTATAAAAATAGCATTTGCAATCCTTACAAATAAGGTACGGTATGTTACGTCGAAAAAACCCATTCCTTTTGTTTCGAGTACGCTTTGAACAGTTGCTTCCTTGTCTGCATCAGAAATAATAAGGAAAGTGCAGGTGTCAGATTCTCAGGACCTTGCCGTCGAGCTCGTGCATAATTCAAGGTGCAGCTCCTTCAAAGTCTTTCTATAATGGTGTTATATTGGACATTATTTGCAATTCTTGCGTTACCTTTGAACATGTTGTAAACATTAGGTACATTTCTAAACAAAGCAATATATACAAAATAGTTTGTATGTTTCATTGTCAGATGATTTTAAGATTTTTTTATATATATTTTTGCTGACCAATATTACCTCATGCCCTTCCGTGCTTTGTTAGGAACGATAGGTGTGTATTTTATCATCAGCATCTGGCTGGCTCGACATACTGATCGTATTCGATCACGTTTTTAAAGCAACGCTCGGTCCGGTGTCTGATGGGAGACCATAAAGTGGCATTACAACTGACCGCTTTCGTGGTTCGAAGACCACAAAAGCCGGGACCGATAGTTTAACGTGCTAAACTATCGGTCCCGGCTTTTGTGGTTTTCTGATATCAGTCGTTAAGCCAAGTCACTCAGAGGTAGAGATGGGCAAAGGACTGGGTTTAAACCCGACCACTGCATTTAAACTCAATAAAAACCTACATTGTGTGTTATAGAAACTTTTTACAGTTTTTTTAATTTCTATTAATATGTCAAATGTGACGTTGCTATGGAAATAATTTCTTGTTAAATCAATACACAAAAATATTCAAAGGCCGAAACATCTCTTATTTTTAAAGATTTTATTTAGTTAAACAAAATGGTCTATGGGCATTAACTGGGTTTAAACCCAGCAGTCGGGTCAAAATCGGGTCCTTTGCCCATCTCTACTCAGAGGCCTTATAGGCGGCCTGATAAACTCTGACACCAGAGGTGTCCACTAATCCTCATACGATAAGAGAGAGAGATATCAGCCGTCTCTTAGCCTTCATCATATCTGATGTTAAGTATTGATAAGGCTGAAGATGGAAGCGAGCCTCATCCGGAATCCTCAGTCACTGAGGAACTGGCTATCTTATCTCGAACTGCCGGAACACAACAATGCTAAAAACATTGTTGTTATGGCGTCTGGCTTAGATAAGATGGTGGTAGCTAGCCAGGCGGACTTAGAACAAGTCCTACCACCAACCAAACCGAATACAATATGTACCCCCGCTGGGAATCAACCCGGGACCTTTGGGTCTGATACCGGTGGTTGTACCACTAGACCACAGAGGCGGTTGAAACAATAGTATATAAATAGAATTAGGATAGTAAGGAAATGCTCTAGTCTAGGTAATAATAATTATTACCTAGACTAATTACTACTAATTACTGTTACATAATTATTTTTAAATGGCAGTTCTCTGGATAATTTTCATACTAATAAAATAATACCGTGACTGATTGACAGACAACGCACGCACATCCTGAACGGTTGAACCGATTAAGCTGAAATCATGCAGGAACCTTTAACGATGTAGGCGAGCACTAAGAAAGGATTTTTGAAATTCCCATGGGAATGGAATCAGAACGCGGGTGAGACCGCGGGAGGCTGCTTGCTTAATACACAAAGTAAAACTTTAATTGTGGTTATTATTGAACCGTGGCTTCAGGTTAAATTAAAAAAGTTGAGCAGTGAATAAATAAACATTGTTGTTTCAGATTTCTCCTGGCGAACCCGAATCAATATTGACCGTACTGAGTGATACAGTAGACTGATAAATTAATGAAGTTTTTTTTATTATTATTTAGTACCTATCACTATTAGGTAAAATATAACTAAAAATGTAAATAGTAAAAGTTTGCCGTGTGGTGACGGCCTAAGAATGCAAGTGTCACCATTCCCTTACATGCCTGGGATGTCGTAAGAGTCGACTAAGAGGCTCGACGCATTGAACACCTGTGCGAGAGAAGGAAAACTTGGAACAAACCCTCTACCAACCCGTCTGGCCAGCGTGGTAGCAGTAGAGCAGTAGGCTAATAGCCACCTATGAACCCCACAATAGGCGTGAGATAGGAGAGGCCTATGCCCAGCAGTGGACGTCCACAGGCTGATGATGGATGGATGATGTATAGTCGGGGAACTTCCCGGTTCACCAGTAGAGTTCTTTTAGGGAGCTTATTTAAAAAAGTAACAAATATACAGAAAAGGTTTATATCACAAATAAATAGAACATTAATGGGTATTTCATTTGAACATTTAATTATTTCTTTAACCTTAGTACTTTCCGAGAAAACATGTTCCAAAAAAAAACTACTGGTCAACTGGATATTTCCCCGATGGTACAAACATATCCTCACGTCACAAATAGAAAGTACAGCTTGATATAAACTCATTTGCAAAAAAAACGGGCACCTAAGCAATGAACCATTTCAAATGTTAATATTGCTTTGTTTGATAATTATAGGTAGTATTATCCTCACAATTTGGTAAATTAATAAGAAAATAATCGTTTTCATCAGTATTTCATAAAATTTAGATACAATTTATGAGAAATAATGCAAAACCTCGCTAGTAGTGCATATACTCATGAAGTAAAAATAAAAAAGTTTTTTTGTTTGTTTTTCTTTAATGAAGTAAAAGCAGATAAATGTTTAGTATCGAGTGTGACCCCCTCTAGCTAAAATCACAGCTTGAATTCGTCTGGGCATGCTAGCGAGTATATCCCGGATACTTGCTTGCGGAATACGTTCCCACTCCGCAGTAATCACATTCTTCAGCTCTCTGATGGTCTGCGGAGCCGGGTGTACTGATCTCACACGCCGTTTCAGAACGTCCCAGACATGCTCTATGGGATTGAGGTCGGGACTTCGAGCTGGCCAATCCAAACGACGAATGCCGACCTCTTGCACATACGCATTAACATCGCGGGATCGGTGGGCGCGAGCATTGTCGTCCATAAAAATCGAGTCTTCACCTAGAGCGGCCAATGCGGGTTGTGCATGAGGAATTAGAACTTCCGTTATGTATCGATGCCCAGTCAGGGACCCGTTTTCAATGAAGACTAACTCTGTACGATCCATTGAATTTATTCCTGCCAAAAACATAACAGAGCCCCCACCATAAGGTGTGATTTCTTCGAAACATGCCTCTGCAAAGCGTTCTTCTTGTCTTCTTAGCACTCGCCGACGTCGATCTTCACCGAACAGAGATATCCTGGCTTCATCAGAGAACAAAACCCTATTCCAATCTTCTTGAGTCCATGATTCACAATTTCTAGCGAACCTAAGCCTGTGAACTCTGTGCTCACGGAGTAATTTGGGGCCGCGGGCCGGGCGGTGACTGCGTATATTGGCAGCGAGAAGCCTCCTCCTGACCGTCCATAGACTAATATGCACATTTCTTACTTCTTAGAGGTTGTTCTTAAGATCCACATACGAAGATTTGCGATTTCTCAATGCGCGACTCACAAGAAAACGATCATCCCGTGGTTGGGTACATGGTTTTCTTCGAGAACCAGGCCTTCTCTCGACGGAACCAGTCTCCTGATATCGCTGCCAGGTCCTTTGGATTGTCGAGCGACTAACATTTAGCCTCCTAGCCACGAAACATTGGCTGCAACCCTCTTCAAGCAGCGCGATAATTTTGGTAGCTTTTACCACTTTATCTACCATTTTTCATACAGCCAAACAGCAATAAATAAAGCTTTGGCAGTCAAGGATATGAAATTAATCGATAAAAATTGAATCAAAGTTATGAAAGTCGATGTTAACTTCTGGAACTTCGCGCCAAAAATGTAGGATAAAAAGGGGTTTTCTGTAAAAATGAGCATCAAATGAAAATTTTAATTCAGAACGTACTTTTTTAAATACCACAGCATTTTTAAAACCGGCCAGTAACGTGTACAAACGATTGAAACCTTTTTGGTATTGTATCTTTTTAAAGATGAATGAAACTCAAAACCGCCAGTTTTTTTTGCAAATGAGTGTATATATAAACATCATTCTCATAGTCACGACGACGACGACGACCTGTTTGGCGCAGGGGTACTGAGCCCGCCTTTTGCGTCAGAGGTCCCGGGTTCGATCACCGGACAAGACAAATATTTGTGTGCATGAACATGTCTATTTGTCTTGGTGTGGGTGTTTAATATGTATATTATGTATGTATTAAAAAAAATATAAGTATGTTTATCCATTATCTAGTATCCATAACACAAGTTCTTCATAAAACTTAACGTAGGGTAGATAATTGGTGTGTTGTATGCAATTATCTAATTATTAAAAAAAAAGTTACACCTCAGCGACGCCACATTTGGCAATGGTTAGATCGAAGATGTTGTCTGTAAAGAATATTTATTTATTTATTATTTTTTTACGTGAAAAATAGCATATAATACTATAAATATAGATAAAGAATAGCACAAACATGCCTTTATCAGTTTTCACAAATAGGAACATAATATACATACAGAAAACAGATTAAAAAAAGAGAAATGTGCAATAACTTAGCTAACTAAACATCTAGCAGAATGCTATTTATATACCTATATACTAAAAAAATTAAAATTTATTTAAAATAACAAATAAGTACCTAATTTGTATAAAGCCGTAAAATAGTGACAGGTTACCATCCCATCGCCTCCATTTAATTCAAAAATTCAATATCATTTATTCAGTCTAGACTGTTACAAGCACTTATGTAACTTGTGTACGGGAACACAACACACGGGGGGACGGGGGGACGGGAACACAAAACACTTATGTACGGGAGACCTCGTACCATTAATTTTCGAAAAGATCCATGCCCAGTCCGTTTAAAGGCTTCTAAAAACCATCATGCCATAAGAACCTTTTTTTTATTGAAGTTGTTTACATTTTAACACACTTTACAGTTTTACACTTTGCAGGCGTTGATTGAGCGAAGACGTCACAAAAATTCAGTCAAACTACAAGCTTACTTTAAGAGATTCGAAGTAAAAAATAGCATGGTATGATTGACACAATACTGCGCTTAGAGATGGCGGTATAAAGCTACCAGCTGGCACATTCTATGTTTTTCTCTCGCTTCACGTCCAGCATTATTGTATAAGTATCAGTAGTGTGGAAGGGCATAAAAGATCTCAAGCGTTTGTTTACATACTTTTTTATTTTCCGCGTGGTTCCCGTTCCCGTTGAAATAAGTCATCAGCCATTTTTGTCCCCACTTCTGGGCACTGGCCTTTCTTATGAATGAATAAGGAGAATGGGCCAATACCCACCACGCGGGCAAAATTCGGTGGGTATTAACGACTGCAAATGCAGCCAGGACCAACGGCTTACCGTGCTCTTCCAAGCACGGAGGAGCTCGAGATTGTAAATTTTTGGTCACCCATCTCGTGACTAACCTTTGCGAAAGTTGCTTAACCTCAACAATCGCAGGCCGAGCACGCAAACCACTGCGCTACGGGCTTCTGAATATTTGGAAAATAGTAGCTTATTTTACTCTCCGCCCTTTCAACTAACTCTATGACAGAAATCAAGTAAATTAGTTGGTTAGTTAAGGCGTTAAGGAAGGACAAACAAATACACTTATATAAAAATATTACAGTTATGGCTGGTATACACTTTGATTAGTGATTAGTGCGAGTGGCATGTTTAGTGTTAAGTGTTTAGCAAAAAACACGTTCGGACAGTTTCTGTTTAGTGTTAAGTGTATAGTGCTTAGCGAAGTACAGTATTTACAGCGCGTTCTATTTTTTCTGCGAGTAGCATCTCCCGCGCGTCCCGCCTTCACCCCTCACTTGCTCTAAACACGAACTAAAACACGTCTGGACGTGACTGTTAAGTGTTTAGTTTATATCAACAAAGTCTCGTGTTGGTTTCTGCTGTTGTTGTGATTGATAAAAATATTTAAAAAAATGTCTACTAGGTGGTTTGAATCCGTAACCCACAAAGGAGATGGTCAGATTTTCTATAGGAGGTGGGGTGTGACCACCGACAGAGAAGTAATTTATACTCGTTATTGTGCGTATTTTTTCTAATATATTAATCACAAAAAAATTTAAAAGCATCCTCCATTTATTTTAAATAATTTATTTTATTAATCGTGTGCGATGAATTACTTGCAACACTTTTAATATTTTTTATCCTATATAAATGGCAGGCAACTCTATTCGAAATGTCAAATCTATCCACATGGCTAATAATAAGTAATTAATGTAATTTCGTGCCTCCTAAAACTGAATTCAAATAAGGAGGTGGTGGTGGTTCGAGTTCTCAGCCTAATGTATGAAAATTTTTTTGTAGTCGATCATTGGTGTTGGATGAAGGTATGATGTCTTTTGTTTCAAACACATAAAATATCACCGATTTCTTTCTATCCAATTTGGGTATTTCTAAGTATCATCACAGCGTAAGAACTAACAGTGGGTCAACGCCTTTGATGTCTCGCGCAATGCCGCTTTTATCTGGACATTCGTCATTGTCACATTTCTTATTTTTTTTACGTAGTCTCTTAGATCCTACATACACGTACTACCTTATTGGTAGTACGTGTATGTAGTATATTAGGAATATAATGTAAAAAGAAATATAAGTACACAGACATTAATCGTTTTATTAATAACAAAAATACAAAAAAAATACAAAGTAGTGAAATCGTAAAACTTATAATACACACATATTGAGCTCGTTTCTTATATTTAAATTTTAGTTCAAATGGATATTTTGTTAATGAGTTAATAGCAAAATTAAATTAGTATTCATAAAAAAAACTTGAATATATAAAAGGAGACGTAATCAGCACCCCCGAAAACCATTAATTCGACACCCATATTGACTTTATTTAAAATGTCGTGTCCGCCATCTTGGATACTTAAATAGATGTTATATTCGTAATCGGCACCCCCGAAAACCTTAAATTCGACACCCATATTGACTTTATTTAAAATGTCGAGTCCGCCATCTTGGATCCTTAAATAGATGTTATATTCGTAATCGGCACCCCCGAAAACCTTGAATTCGACACCTATATTGACTTTATTAAAAATGTCGAGTCAGCCATCTTGGATCCTTAAATAGATGTTATATTCGTAATCGGCACCCCCGAAAACCTTGAATTCGACACCTATATTGACTTTATTTAAAATGTCGAGTCCGCCATCTTGGATCCTTAAATAGATGTTATATTCGTAATCGGCACCCCCGAAAACCTTGAATTCGACACCCATATTGACTTTATTTAAAATGTCGAGTCCTCCATCTTGGATCCTTAAATAGATGTTATATTCGTAATCAGCACCCCCGAAAACCATGAATTCGACACCCATATTGACTTTATTTAAAATGTCGTGTCCGCCATCTTGGATCCTTAAATAGATGTTATATTCGTAATCGGCACCCCCGAAAACCTTGAATTCAACACCCATATTGACTTTATTTAAAATATCGAGTCCGCCATCTTGGATCCTTAAATAGATGTTATATTCGTAATCAGCACCCCTGAAAACCCATAAAACACCATTTCGACACCCATATTGACTTTATTTAAAATGTCGTTTCCGCCATCTTGGATCCTATAATACGATAAAATTAATGGATTTATATTTCAAAAGTCAAAGTGAAAAAGTATGAAAAAAATCGTTTATGCATAATAAATTATTATACTTATTCTATAAGTATCAAAATCATTTTTAAAAATATTAATGCTTATTGATGTTATTTAAAATGTCGTCGCAAACCTCCGCCATTTTGTTTATAACAAAATAAAATATTACACCAGAACACTTACAAACATTCTAACAAAATAAAATATTATTACCCTTAACTTTTATCGGTGTGCGGAAACTGATGAAATTCTTATTTACACGAGATGATGACATGCAGTCTCTCACAGCACGTTGCATGGACCATTATAAATAAAATATTTTAATAAAATGCTTTACTAAAATGTGTCACTCCTGACCGGCGAGTCCCAAGCGAGTGTATGGCAGATTGGGCTCGCTACGTCCCTCCCTCGCCCCGCGAACCCCGCACGATTGCTCTGTCTAGACGTGTCCGTTGGCCGACTGTAGGGAAGGGAAATATATAGACTGTGGTATCATGCCGTGTTTTGGGCTTCTAATTTCAAATGTATTCTATCGAAATATCTAAAGGAAGTAGGTAACCTCTCTGGCCTCTTGACATGACTTTGACACTTTGATGACAGCTAACGTCAACGTCAAGCTGTGGTGCATTCGTTCTGAAACTTAAACTAAAATTAAATACGCTACTGGTAACATTTTTTACAAATTACAAGAGAATGGCGGATTTTTTAAATATAATAATTATATGACCTTATAGCATAAACCCAAAGCTTCAAATGGTATAAATATCATATCAGTCGGAAGAGGCACCCCACTTCTGTCCGTCTCCTTTGTGGAGTTGTATGTTCAACATGCGTGTTTATATAATGTAAAATGTCCTGAATATAAAAACAAACATTTATTACTAATCAAAGTATACAGGCAAAATGTCGTCTAATTTTTTTTTAAATGAACTTAACACCGCCTACTAAACAGTATAGGACATCACTAATCACTTAACACTAATCACTCTACACACTTAACACTAAACACTTGGCACTTGGCTAATCAAAGTGTATACCAGCCATTAGGATTAGGATTTCATACTTACATTATTCTTATTTACTAAATAGCGGTTGTCTGAAATTCAAATATTTAATCCAATCAATAAAGACATAACGTCAATTACGTTTCTTTGTGTGATACCAATTCAAGTAAGTACCTAAGTAGTAGCAAGTAGTAAGAGGCAAATGAAAGCAAATGACCAAAATCGATACGACGAGGCTTTAATAATAAATGGGTTCGACGGCCGACACACGTCTAATATTGGACGTAGGTTCGATTCCCACAAGTTACCAACGTCCATAACTAATAGTTCGAAAACTGCGGTGAATACATGAAACGATTTCAAATTACAGTCCTATTTTCCTTTACAATGTAACTTTGGACATGTCTGATAAGTAATTCATAAATTGTAATGAAAGTTTGATTTATAATATTATATTTTACTGTCTTTTACTGCCAATAGATATTTTGGATTTTATAGATAGTTTATTTATTTGTTGATTCAAGGGTGCACCGGTGCACCATTTAAACATGCATGGGTACCGCGGTTTGAACTACCGTGAATTTGTAAAAAATAACTTTCGTAAGTTTAGATAGAACTGGTACTCTGTTGGCATAGGTTCTTTAAACGTTCATAAGTTCCTGTAACAGCATAATGGCCGATTTTTCAATGCTTAGTTTTATTTAACAAGCTATCCCTCTAATTGACTACCTCACGGATAATAACGTAAATTCGGTACTTCGCTTGTAATAGTCGTGGCTTGTGATCTGGTATACTTATTTCATGTAACTTAAACTCGTGACATTTTGCATGCTAAATAAATCAAATCAAATCAATATCATTTATTCAGTCTAGGCTGTTACAAGCACTTATGAACGTCAAAGAAGCTACGCCATCGGTTCACAAACCCTACGGCGGGAGACCTTGTAACGAGAAGAACCGGCAAGAAACTCGTCAAGGGCAATTTTTTTCTGCCTGTTTTATTTCATACAGAGTCGTCAAATTGAAAAGTGAGCTTAACATATCAGTAAGGTAAATTTCCATTACAAAAGAAAATACTAATTATAATATTACATTTTATGTTTATCCTAACCGTAAACAATTTTCAACTCGTAAGGAAGGACTTACATTTAACAACAATAGGCAAGATATGTTGAGCTACTTTTAACAATTATCATCATGTACCACCAAGTCTTATGCAAATAAACCTATTCTCAATCAGCCCTTATTTGAATAATTCAATTTAATTTTACCTATCCCTGTCCTACCCAATTCCATAATTATCCTTTCCAATATTTATCCACTTCTGGATGTCGTCTTACTGTTCCTTGGAGCATTCCCATCTGTCTCTTTTATGCAGCCTCCTTCTGCAATCACATTCACCTCTCAAAGTAAGGCAGGGGTCAATCCTGATTTCTTGAAAACCACTGACTTTCATAACACAGGTTTTCCTAGCATGAAAGCCAGGGGATCTACCTACACAGGTCCACTGATATTTCCTTAAAGCTGTAAGTTCTGTTATATCACCTTTACATTGTAAATCAGGGCTTTGGATTAATAAACTTTTTATTTATTTATTCCAAGCTGGTTTGGATCCTTATTCCCCCATCTTGGTCCACAATCCAACTACATGAGGTTTTTTTTTTAAATGTGTAAAAAAGCACAACACACTGCGCACGATTGTGATACGATAAGGATAGTAATTAACCTATCGACTAAAAAACTTTTTGAGCGACGAAAATACTAGGTGAGCGACTTAAGGCCAGTCTCAATAATCTAACCCTAGTAAGAGATATGCCTATCTTGGTTACCTAGCAACCGCTGTTATTTTGGGTTATTTTAGGCTAATTAACAAAAATATCTAGGCAACAAAGCTCTAGTAAGCCTATCTCTTACTGAGGATAGGTTATTGAAACTGACCATTAGTCGCCAATCTAACCTAACCCTAGTTTTTCCGCAACCCAACTTAGATTTTTAGTCACTCAATTTATTAAATTTTAAGACGATCGGTTTATTATATTCCATACGATAATCATCATCATCATCAGCCCATTATCGTCCGCTGCTGAACAAAGGCCTCTCCAAGTGCACGCCGCCGAGCACGATCCGCGGTTACTCTCATCCAGCTCTTGCCAGCCACCATGCGAAGATCGTCGCTCCACCTAGTCTGAGGGCGTCCGACACTGCGCTGCGATACGCGATCTCCACTCAAGAACTCGTTTACCCCAGCGATTGAGAGTTCTGTGGCTTATATGGTCGGTCCACTGCCACTTCAGTTTGGTAACTCCGTGGGCTATATCGACTTTGGTTCTTTGTAGGATCAGCTGGTTCCGGATCCGATCCCTCAGAGATACGAAAATTACTAAACATTAACAGCATTTGCAATGTGATAAGAGTATAGTGAGAAATACAGTTACATTAGAAACTCTCTTTTTTACTTTGTATACTCTAAGTAGGTACAGCAATATGCTCACCATTATCAGAACCTCTCACTTTTGACGCATATCACAAATTCAATAAATAAATTCATGAATGACACGATTCGTTGGTTTATGTAACGATGCTTAGTATCGACCTCTCGATAAATGTGATAAATATCGAATAGAAAGGGTTGTAGTTCGCTCGCACTGCGATAGGGCTATTAATAGGAGCATTATACAGGCTTCTACAATAGACCTAGTTGTTAGAACGCCCTATTTATTGAGGCGTCTCGTCATATAAAACTTTGTATATTACTTTACTTTATCAGAAGGTAGAGTTTGAGCGTTTGAGATTTCTTTGTTTGAAATATTTCCATTCACAACCTATTTATTGTCTTATTTCTTTTTAGGGTTTCGTAGCCTAAAGGCAAAAAACGAAACCCTTATGGATTCGGCCAAATCGATGTATGTCACAGCCACTTTATTCCAAAACTATGAGGATTACACAGTTGAAACTTGGTCGGTAGATGTATTCTGTAAACCGCTTTACGGTTTTTACACAAAAAAAAATGTGATTATATATACCATACATGCAGCTGTTACTAAATTTTTTTTTTCATCAAACTGATACGTTTGGGGTATCTATAGATAAGTCTTTAAAAATTACATTGAGGTTTCTAAAACAGTTTTTTCTCAAAGCCAACCGTTTGAATGATATACACTTTCAAAGTGAAAAAATGTGTGTCCCCCCTCTCTAAATTTTAAAATAAGAAAGTGAAAAATCTAAAATAAATATATGCTGTAGACCTTTATAAAAACTTTCAACGAAAATTAGTTTGAACGAAATATATTATGCAGTTTCAGAGCTATAGCACATTTGCCAAAACCGCAAATATAACTTTGTCATTCATACATACACTATGAAAACCAAAGTTATTTTTGCAGGCAAAAAATATAGTGGCATTTTGGGTAGGAAGGTGTATTTAATATAATAATAGAAACTTTATTGCACACGATACAAAAACAAACACATACAGAGAAAACACACAATAGGCGGTCTTATTGCTACATAGCAATCTCTTCCAGGCAACCTTGGGTGAGAGACGAAACCCTTCATGTGCGAGTTCGACTTGCACTTGGCCGTTTTTTTTAATTTGTTATCTTAAGGTACTATTTGAATACAAAAATGGAATTTGTCTCAAATAGTTAAGTTTATTGGTTTATGTAATAATTTTCATCAACAGGGGCCTGTTTTACGAAATTGTTATAGTTTACTAGTACATTAGTTACTAGTGTATTAGTTATTTGTGTAATTTGTCTTGTATTATGTATTAGTGTATTAGTTCCAATAAATCCTGGGTCACGAATATTTTTATTAGACTTGTATCTAATAATAATAGATTAATAAATATATTAGTGTCGATGGGCTGAGTGGCACTATGTTATGCCATGGCTGGCACCGTCTCTAAAAAACTTTTTTTTTTTTTTAGTTTTTGAGGACGGTTTTTATGTAGTTTCTTTACTTTTTAAAATATCAAATACATTCTTAATTTAAAATCTTACTTTCAAAAATCGGCCAAGTGCGAGTCGAACTCGCACTTGGCCGATTTTTTGGCCGGTTGCCTGGAAGAGATTGCTATGTAGCAATAAGGCCGCCTATTGTGTGTTCCTCTTTTTTATCATTTTCTCTGTATGTGTTTGTTTTTGTATCGTGTACAATAAAGTTTCTACTATTATTATTATTATTATATTAAATACACCTACCCAAAATGCCACTATAATTTTTCGTCTGCAAAAATAACTTTGTTTTTCATAGTGTCTGTATGAATGACAAAGTTATATTTGCGGTGTATGTGCTATAGCTCTGAAACTGCTAAATATATTTCGTTCAAACTAATTTTCGTTGAAAGTTTTTTTAAAGGTCTACAACATATATATTTTTTGATTTTTCACTTTCTTATTTTAAATTTTACCACTTTGAAAGTGTATATCATTCAAATGGTTGACTTTGAGAAAAAACTGTTTTAGGAACCTCAATGTAATATTTAGAAACCTATCTATAGATACCTCACAAGTATAGGTCGATGGAAAAAAATATTTACAGTTTAAATTCCATGTAAGGGGAGCACCCCTTAATATACTTCTTTTTTGTAAAAACCGTAAAGCGGTTTACAGAATACATCTACCTACCAAGTTTCAACTGTGTAATCTTCATAGTTTTGGAATAAAGTGGCTGTGACATACATCGGACAGACAGAGATGACGAATCTATAAGGGTTCCGTTTTTTGCCATTCGGCTGCGGAGTCTTAATATTAAAATGGCTGATAACAAATAGCGAAATAAAATTCATCGCCTTTCTTTGTTTTTCTTAAATTGATACGTCTACATATAACTTCAGAATATTATTCAAATGATTATGGCATCGTTCCAATTTATATGTTGCTACAGCAGTTCAAATGAAAGTGTCAGTCTGTCATCGTATTGTCTAATTAATAGAGAATAAAAATGATTGAGATTCTTCTTTGATATCGTAATATTTTGATGACTGTGGAAAATTAGGAGGTCGTTGGAGAAAATAAAAGTGTGATACCTGCGAACCCTAGTTAGCAATTTGACAAAATGGGCTTTTTTGGGCTATAATTTGAATTACTTCAAGGATTTTTAAGTTGAATAAAAAAAGATTTAAACATTGAATCGAAAGAGATATTGATTATCAAGCTAAAGAGTCTCCACATCGTTCAGCTTTTTTCTCGTATAAAAATTATATCACAATAGCGTTGTAAATTTTAATGCAAAAATTCTAACGAAAATAAATGTTATTTTAGAAACAACATATCACGTATCTGCTCGACCTTCGGCCGCCTTTACTTACAATAATAAAATAAATGTTAAATAAGAAAATATACTAGAAAGCGGGATTCGAACCCGCATCCCAATGCTCTAACCAATTATGCTACTGAGACCTAGATAATTGGTTAGTGCATTGGGCCGGATTCCCAAGGATGCGGGTTCGAATTCCGTCAGGGCGACATGAGACTAGTTCCTTTTCTCTAGTATATTTTCTAGTTTAATATTTATCACATAAAAATAGCATTGTAAAATGCAAAAGTTAAAAATTACAAAAATAAACGTTTTATAAATTTCATCGAAGTAATGAAATATTTTCATTGAAATAAAACAACTTTTACGGATATCAAACGCGCTATATTTCCACGAACTAAGTTGTAATTGTCCGTATTTTTAGGTTTTTAGGGGTTTTTTGATTTTCCCGACTATATCAATGAACAGTCAACCGATTATTTCAATGAACAGTGCGCGCCAAAACATAAGATGTACGTATGAAATATTTTTAACCGACTTCAAAAAAGGAGGAGATTCTCAATTCGACGGTTTTTTATTTTTATTTTTTTTATGTATGTTCTACCATAACTTCGCCAGTTGTTAACAGATTTTTATAATTTTTTTTTATCTGAAAGAAAATGGTTTATGTGTGGTCCCATATAATTTTTACGAAGATCTGGCTAGTAGTTTTTTCATAATCTTGAAAAATATCAATCACCTTTTGGCAAGTAGTCGCTTACCTAGATGACATTGTTGTGTATGGGCTGATTTTTAGTGTAAGTAACGGTACATGATGTAACTAAAAAATCTGAAATAAAAACATTTTATAAAAAAAATTCAAACCGACTTCAAAAAGTAAAAAATAAAACTTTTGGAGTCGGTGCTAGCTAACTAAGGCCAAAAAATATATAGTTAATAGAAGTGCAATGTAGAATGCCCTGGCTGGCACCGACTCCAAAAGTTTTATTTTTTACTTTTTGAAGTCGGTTTGAATTTTTTTTATAAAATGTTTTTATCATTAATTTGTTAAGCCTTATAGTTTGGTACCATATTTCATAGGTCACGACATCGTGTAGAACATAGCGTTAAAAATACAAATTTAACCCCTAAAATTTCGCCTGGAGCGCTTGGCTGCGGTCCAACAGGATGTTTAGCGAATAATGATGGTCAATTAAGCGTTTTAGGACTTAAAATTACATGGATTGATAACTCTCTCACCATTGTAATTAATGAATTGTGGATAGATTCCATTTTTTATGGAATTTAATACACTGGTTAACTAAAAATTACTAAATTGAGCGGCCAAAATCTAGGTTGAAAGAAAGCCTGATTTAGCAATTTGCTTATTGAAAATCACTTGCAATCAACCTTGAGTCTTATGATAAATTTTAAATAGAAAAATATTTGGAAAAAAAAACAACAGAAATGAATTCTCAGATGGGACTCAAACCCACGACCTTTGGAAATCCGATCCAATGCTCTAACCACTGAGCTACCGAGACTTGCGAACCACCGTCGAAATTCTCCAATAATTTCGACGGTGTTGACAATATTGTTCTATTTAAAATTTATCAGTAATTGACAATATTTTTCTATTTAAAACTTATCATAAGTATAAAAATCGCATTGAAAAGTGCATAATTTCAAAAATCATAAACCTTGAGTCTTATTTTAATGGTACTTCAGTGTGGATCAAAATTCTCGATATTTAAGAAATCATATTTTGCTATAAAAATCTACGGTAAATTAAAAATGCAGAACTCAGTGTTAGTTCAATTTTAGTATTTGGGTGCTTTTGTTATATCGCTCAAGCATCGCTCGTTATGTTGAGACAAAATATTGATGGGATTTAGCGTTTCGAGCTTCCGCTTATCTCAAGACTCGGGCACGGAACCATATTAGAATAATATTTTTATGCAAGATAGTGCTTTTGCGTACAGTGCACATGCTTTAGCTACGATAAAACATAACAGTCTATCACCTGACATTGTGTGCTGGTAAGTCACTTTATAAATCCCGTTGCCTAAAATATCCTCACAAGAACCAGTTTAAGATAGTTCCACAATCTATATTAACTTCTCTAGTAGTACCTACTGTCTTTCTTTACCTACTTTCTTTCTTTCTTTCTAATATGCCGTCCGGTCCGGCAGAAGATCTCCAAGCCCGCACGAACAGACTATGCCGCGCACCGCCATGCCAGTCTGCTTGTGACCACGGCTATTGCAACATAGCCGTGGTCACACCATGAACTGCGCTTTTGTTATTCATTTCATTAATACAGGGTGGAAATTTAAAACGGGGCACGAAGGACAGGTACCTTAATCGTTGTAGCTACATGATAACGTTATTAGGAAACCATCCTTAATTTTTTGAAACATTTTGAACTACATTCACCAATTTTGAAAAAAAATTATAATGAGCAGAAAAATTATGACATCGAAAAAAAAAAAATTATGGCGATTGATCCTGTTTCTCATGAGGATCAAAACTGTTGAAGACTATGTACGCAACCCTTAATGTCAATGCTCTTGCTCTTTGTTTTGTTACTCTCTATTTTTTCTCTCTTCCTATTTTCATATTGTAATGGCTGTACTTGATTTTTTAATCAAAATTTATATACAAGTAATTCGTGTTAAATTAACAAACCGTCTTTCATTTCATCAAAAACACTCTTTGACATCAACTGAGGTATGAGCACTAGGAAAGTCAGAAATCGCGAAAAACTATTTCCATACACCTAAAAATAAAGTATATTTCATTCATTCATTCATTCATTCATAGCCGAAACGTCAAGCTGTAAGTACATATTTGTCTTACATAGCAAATGTCGCGTTTTAGTCCCGTTTTTTTCTATATTAATCTGTATCTACACTAATATTATAAATAGGAAATATTTGATTGTTTGTTTGCAACGAATAAACTCAATAAGTAATGAACGGATTTGGATAAAATTTGGTACAGGGATAGTAGATATCCTGGTTATGAACATAGGATTTTTATCCCGATATACTCACGAAAACGGGAACCATGCGGGTGAAACCGCGAGCGGCCGCTAGTAATTTATAATTATAATAATGGAATGCGAAAGTTTAAAATCTTATGTATATGTCGCAGCCATCTGGTTAAATCAGCCATTTGATTGTAAGGCTAGCCCGTTAATTAAACACCGGCATTCAGTTGAATGCGTAATTAGCATCACTTAACGTTTAACTAGTTAGCTTATAGTAAGTTAGCCCTTTGAAGATGGCTGACCAGCCACGTGATTAAAATTTAGTATAGTTTTTTTGCCACTGGGGCGCTGCTGGTAGTCTCAAAACAAATATGGCGTCAGATAGCTCGCATTAGCTGGCAACTTTATGTGCTTTGTTTTCGTTTCAACATATCTTACAGTATCAATATTGATATATTATAAATATGTGATAAAAATATGCCTGATATTACTCCACTGGCTATAAGTTTTCACAAATAGTTTGAGTATAATAATGACATATCTTTAAATGAAACAGCTAAATATGACGTTTAGCCAAGTCGTTAAAAGTTTAATTCAACGTCTTGGGTAGATGTTAATCAACGGGCTAGCCCTCTGTTGGACGGCTGATTAACCAGTTGGCTGCGACATATTATTATAGACTGCTGCTATATTTCGCGCAAAACTTGATTGGTAATTAGACTGGCGCACCTTGAGAGAAACTACCGTCCAGCAGTGGACTGCGATAGGCATAACGATGATGATTACATACTTCCTGGCTTATGAGTTAAAATTTTGATTTTATAATTTATTTTGTCCTTACCAAATGATCAGTCACATCTGTCAACCAGCAAATATTTAGCAGAAAATTGTATTAACACCGGAAGCCATTAAGCAAAACATTTTGCATACATGACAATACTGACGGGATAGGACACGTCTGTTATAGGGTGACTGCACACCGACACCGCTCTGGCCGTTCGCCAGAACAGAAATAAATAGTTCAGTGTACGCTGAACATTTTCATGCATGAATTATCAGACTGTTCATGGTTAGTATTTGTTACGGATTCGGCGGGGTTCCCCCGAGGATTTGGAGATTTGCTGGCTTGTTGTAGTTTCTTGGTACTAACTTCTTGACAACAACGAGGACATTTGACCATAATTGCTAATACAAATACAAATATCTTTATTGTGAAATGTAGGTATACAAATGTAGTTGTTAGGTTAGTTTATCAGTGTCTCACTACATTTCCACCTTTTACAAGGTATACAATATTGCAGTACAGTGAACATTTTTCAATTTATATAAAATTAAATAAGTACATATATAATGTCAACAATATTAAATATCACAATTGATTTATCATAATGTCATGTTTAAGTACATTATGCAGTAGGTATAAATAAGCGTCAATAAAATTTCAGATCTAATAGAATTTTAGTTATTTTAGTCACGATTATGACTATATTATGAATACGGTATTATAGTTTTTTATTTATTTTTATTGTGCCATAATAATATAGACGGTTAAAAGGCACAAGGACTTAAACGCCATTTCGGTCGATATTGAGTTATATACATATTTGAAATCAGAATTTTTTTTCTGCGACTTTTGAGCCGAGTTTGGTTCAAATCGGAGAACTTTTTTGTCGCTTCACTCCATTGCTAATTTGGTAATCATTTTTAACAGAAAGGTGTCATGCGACACGGTTTTATCATGTTTTCTTCGATTAGGCATTTCAGTCAATTTAAAAGAAACGATAATATCAAAGACTGTGATTTAAATTTATTAACCTTTTTTTATTTTTTTCATAAAATGGTCCTTAAATCATTTTGACCAAATCTAAATTTAACTTACATTGTACTATGGAAGCATTCTGCTTCGAGTAGTCTATAAAGAGAAGGTCGCTTGAGCCATTTTACTCTGAAATATAAATGATACCATGTCGCTTCATTCTTTTTACTTTGAATTGTATTGACAAAATTAGTCGCTTGACCGTTTTTTCCTATGATTGGTATTTTTGTTAGTGTTGATTAAATCAATTATTACATATTTTATGATTTGAAAATCCTGCGTTATAGCACAACAGTTAAAACGGTAATTGTATGTAAACCTTTTTATCCTTGTACCAACTAATGAAATCAAGCTAATTGAATCACCATTTATTTCTTCGTATGTCGTTTGAATCGAATCTAAAGAGGCGCGCGACGCGATTCAGTTGGCGAGTAACGAAAGGTAACAAACAGGACCTCTATTTTTTAATCACTCGACGCGCGAGTGGCTAGGCGAACGAGGAGGCGATCACGCAATTAGCGTCATTGCAGTCGTAGACATAGCACGCTTTTCGCCTTGCCCCTCGCGCGCACGCGTTGGAGGCGGTACAACAGGCGAAAAGCGAAGCTATGCATATACGTGCAAGGTCGCTTTTTCGAATACGGAAACTCAAACGTCGCACGAAAATCAGTAGAATCCTCGTGACGAGTGAATCAAAAATAGAGCTCCAGGACCTCTATTTTTGAATCACTCGTCGCGTGAATGGCGAGGCGAACGAAGAGGAGATCAGGCGATTAGCGACCTTGCTATCATAGACATAGCACGCTTTTCGCTTTGCCCCTCGCGCGCTCGTGTTGGGAGGCGGTACTATAGGCAAAAAGCGAAGCTATGTATATACGTGCAAGGTAGCTTTTACGGAATACGGAAACTCAAACGTCGCATGAAAATCAGTAGAATCCTCGAGACGAGTGAATCAAAAATAGAGCTCCTGGTATGGTAGTTTCACAAGCTAAAGGCGCCCGTAAACATTGATGTTGAAGAATAGTGTTCTGTGTGACTGTGTTCATAAGGGTTCGTCGTCTCAGCCACATGACACCCACTGCTGGGTATAGGCCTCCCCTAAGGATCTCCACGACGATCGGTCCTGTGCTGCCCGCATCCAGCGGCTTCCCGCTACCTTCACCAGATCGTCGGTCCACCTTGTGGGGGGCCTACCCACAGAGCTTCATCCGGTACGCGGTCGCCATTCCAGAACCTTTCATCGGTTCTTCTCGCTATGTGTCCCGCCCACTGAAACTTGTACTCGTCGTAAGGGTTAGTATTTTAAAATGCATGTTTAGCTTATGTGTATCTTTTATGTTTTACTCGTTTATTTATTTATTTATTGTTGGGATTAACACAATAGTTTTAAAGTTGTTGTTGTAAAATTTTAGATAAAAACTAATTGTGTATGCAATATAGTTTTGCCAACAATGGAGAATGAAAGGCAAAGGTACCTACTTTAAGGATGTGATCAATATTTATGTTCATCTGAAGTAAAGTGAAAAAAAAAGCACTTGAAAAATGTTAAAGTTAAAATGTAAGTATACGTACATACCTGATAATGCAGTAAGTACCTACCTAATATTACACCAGTGATAAAACAATAAAAAATAAATTTCGACCTCCGTCGCTAACTCTGATGTCCCGGGTTCGATTCCTCGGGTAAATATAATAAACTATCATGTTCTATATTTTCACGGGTCTGGGTGTGTGGTAATACCCGTCGTTGTTTCCGATTACCATAACACAAGTGCTTAAGCTACCGACTTAATTTGGGATCGGAGCAATGTATGTGATGGTTTACAATATTTATATTTATTTAATTACTCTGTACTTACTACACTAATACCTATTCAAGATGAACTTTTCTGGTCTAGTTTATTTATTAAATTATTTTATGAAAAAAAAACAATATTTGTGATAGGTATATAGGTAACCTTAGTACCAGTTGTTACGATTTTGTAATACTATACGGAAATTTGATAGGCACTGACATAGAGGATTCTGAAGATGAGGAAAATAAATTTAAAAAATTAAAATACAACTAAAGAAGAATTACAAAGAAAAAAGAAATACAAGAAAGTCAATTGACTTTAGAGCCTCTTAAGAGGCTTGATTTTAGGAAGTAAATACATCTACATACCAAGTTTTAATTGTGTAATCCTCATAGTTTTCCTACCGAGTTTCAGTTTTGGAATAAAGTGGCTGTGACATACATCGGACAGACAGACATGACAAATCTATAAGGGTTCCGTTTTTGCCATTACGCTACGGAACCCTAAAAAGGTCGCGGATAGGCCTTGTGAATTTCTTTAGAACGCATGTTATTAGTCAGTCTGCTACCAAAATGTGAGCATTAATATCCTCACGTGCAGCTACGTATAAAACTTGCTAAGCAACTGAAACATAGTCACAGTCTAAACACAAAAGCGCGGAATACACATGCTACGTAGTAGCACATAGCAAGCTAGTTTCCGGAATACACACTACGTAGTATCACATAAGCAAACTAGTTTCCGGAATACACATGCTACGTAGTAGCACATAAGCAAGCTAGTTTCCGGAATACACATGCTACGTAGTAGCACATAAGCAAGCTAGTTTCCGGGATACACATGCTACGTAGTAGCACATAAGCAAGCTAGTTTCCGGGATACACATGCTACGTATTAGCACATAAGCAAGCTAGTTTCCGGGATACACATGCTACGTAGTAGCACATAAGCATGCTAGTTTCCGGAATACACATGCTACGTAGTAGCACATAAGCATGCTAGTTTCGAGCATGTGATACTTAGTAGCAAGCAACTAGCACGTGCATACGAAAAGCGCATGTTAGTCATGTATACATTCGAAGAATTTGGTAGCATGCTACCTAATAGCAAGCGAACATGCTTATTGCATATTATGAGCATGTGTATTCCAGGCTAAACATTTGTTGCACTCGGCCGATTTGAAGCGCTCACACACAAACTCACGCGCCACTCACTCGCTATCGCTACATGGCCGGCCCCTCGATCTCACTGGTTTTTAGCAGGCTGATTATCGAACGGAAATCACCTAGGAACCAGTTTCGTTTCTGTCATTACTGTCACATTTCATATTGTATGACAGCCACAACAGCGACGAAACTGAAAATGAACCGAGCTTTCATTAGATAAGCTTTGAGCGCGCGCGTAGTGGCGCGTATCTGTGTGAGTGCGTCATTCGGCCGTTTGTAGGCAGTGCAAAGACTGCTTAGACTGTGACATAGCGATTTAAAAATGGCATTTATTTTGACACGCTCCGATCGTGTTAAGCACGACCGGTGTGCAGAAAAGATAGAAAAGAAACACTATAAGTGGTTAACAAGTATAATTATAAAATAAAGATATTACAAGCTCGGGAGTGGGTTCACGGGAATCTTCGATGGGTGGCTCTCGCGAGGGTAAGAATGGGGACTTAACTTTAGAACTGCCTAGAGGAGGCAGAAGCGAAAGTCCAGCGTCACGGACTACGTTCGCTTGTTGAGCAGTATGTTCAGCCTCGGTAGCACGGAGGGTGGGCTCGGTGTGGTGATGCGCACGTAGACACGATGTGGAGAGGTTTCCGGGGTAGACCGGAACAGGTGAGCGCTCGGCAGGTAGGTGCCGAGGTAGAAGAGCGGACGGAACAGGTGTAGATGCTGCAGCTGCCCGTGGATACGACCCCTAGTACGGGGATCGCGAATGCACAAAACAGAGTAAAACAGAATGACTTTAAAGCAGTAGTATGAAGAAAAAGAGGCAGATTTCGCTGGAGTTGCGAAATATATACTTAATTCTTTCTAGAAAGTTCTTTAGTCAAAAATTAAAGTGGGAGATGATTCTCCAATTCTATAGGAGAATAATGTTTAGTCATTAGCATAGACAACATAAGGATTGTAAGTCCGATCGACACACGGTGTTTTGTCTATGGCCAAGGAAGTAAGGAATATTAAAGTATGCAAAAACATAATAGATATACATAGAAAAATATGTAGATTTTTTCTATATATAAATAGTTAAATAGAAATAAGTTAATTTTTGTAGTCTAATTCACTTGGCCGAAATACGAAATCTCCCGGCCGTGAAGTTAGCAATATCGAGGGTACGCAGGAATATTTTGTCAATTAACTACCATCGTGAAGTTTTATCAAAACAAAATAAAGTAAACAAACAAGTTAGAATGGTGAAGTGAATGGTTATTGATTTAATTTAGTTGAAAGTAAGTAATAGTTTAAGATTTAGGAGTGTGCGGTTTTTAGAACCGTTACATATCCCCCTCTTTAGAGTAGGATTTTGGCTACTCAAAATCCACTAAGAAAAAAAACTCACTAAATAAGCAAGGCTTTAGTGAAATAGTCATCCAGAATTATACAGACTCTTAAGAACATCAACAACTGCAAAAGAATACCCCACAACATTGTCGAGAGATATCGACAATAACAAGACGTTAGTGGTCTTGGTAGTACCTAGGACTACGGAAGTAAGGCAAAAGAGTGAATTTCAATCGTTTAGATTGACTGAAAAACAAAAGATACAGTTGGAAATGTCAGCGTTCAAGGGATGCTGAGACTCCATACAAAACTAGATTAGCAAGAGATAAAAAGATATAAAGAAACAATCAACCAAAAATTTCAAAAAGTTAAAAAAAATCGTTACTTATTTTAGTTAAAACAGTATAAATAAATAAAGGTTTATATTTATACTGCTTTAATTTATTAAAAAAAAGATGTAGAAATAGTCAAAAACAAATCAAGAATAATTATTGACTTTGAAATCTTTGATATGCCAAGAACCAAGATTTTTACCATTCATATCGACCAATTCATAGACCAAGGGCGACAATTTAGATTTGATACGACATTTAATATATTTAGGAGCAAGTTTTTTAGAAAATTGCTTATCTTTGTCGCTTTGATAATAAGTTTTCCGCCAGACAATATCACCGACGTTGAAGTCAAAGTTTTTACGACGAAGATTATAAGGACCACAATTACGTGAATGAGATTTAATTAAAGAGCTTTGTACCTCATCGAAAATTTTCCTAAGCTTTCCAGTATTTTCAGCATAGTTATCCCTAGGTGTAAAAACGATGTTGTCGGTTAGATCGACATCAACATAGTGAGATCCACAAGCAACTAGTTCTCTACCGTAAACAAGAAATGATGGTGTATACCCAGTGACTTCGCTTACTGCAGAATTGAGAGCGAATTGAATTTTTGGTATATTGAGATCCCAAGTCCGGTGATCATCGTTAATAAAAGTAGAAACAGCCGTCATTATTGTTTTGTTATAGCGCTCAACAGTATTCACCTGCGGTGTATATTTAGGTGTATAGCGTACATTTGGTATTTTATATTGAGCGAACATATGCTGAAGTTTTTGGCTAACGAACTGTTTACCATTGTCCATCAAAACGGTACTAGGAATGCCATGAACAAGGAGTACTTTCTCTTCAAGTATAGTAGTTATTATGTCGGCAGTTGCTCGACGTATAGGGAATAAAAGCGAATATTTAGAAAAACAGCAAGTGACAACAAGCAACATAGTATTTTGCTTCCTAGATGGAGGCAATGGACCAACTAAATCGACACTAATCATTTGGAATGGTCTAGAACATTCCTTAGGTCGACCCATAAATCCTAGAGTGGGATGATTAGCGTGTTTGTGAGAGTTACAATCATTACAGTTATTTACATAGTTAGCAACATCTTTATGCATGCCAGGCCAAAAATAATTAAGAGAAATACGTTTTAAAGTTTTAAAAATTCCTAAATGTCCTGCAGTAGGATTCGAGTGGTTAGTAACAACGATATCGTGTCTGGAATGTTTAGGAACTACTTCCTTCCATTCAAATTCCCTAGCTAAAGGATTTAAGGATTTTCTGAGACGATATAGTTTGTTGTTAGAAATTTTATAATTAGGAAAGGATGTAGGAGAGGATTGACAACCACAAAATATCTCCTTATACCAAGTGTCAGATAAAGGATCTGATATAGGAGATGAAGATTGGCTGGCACTATCTATAGCCGCTACAGGCACAGCGCGAGATAAGGCATCTGGCACGACGTTGTCCTTGCCACGTCTGTGTTTGATGTCGAAATTGAAGGCTGAGAGACGAATTCCCCATCTAGCTAAACGACCTGTAGGGTTATTAATATTTAAGAACCATTTTAGAGAGGAATGATCCGTAAAGACAACAAATTTATTACCGTTGTCCAGGTAACACCGCCAGTGTTCTATAGCAACAATTACTGCGAGTGCTTCGCGCTCCGTAGCGCTATAGTTCCGTTCTTGGGCCGATAAAGATTTGCTCATATAGGCTATAACCCTCTCTTCGCCGTTTAGAATCTGTGTGAGCACAGCACCAATTCCGAAATCGCTAGCGTCGGTATGTACCTGGAAAGGTTCAGAGTAATCCGGACATGATAAGATAGGTGGTGACGTAAGACACTCCTTAAGTTTATTAAAAGCGACATCTGCTTCCGGCGTCCAAGCAAAGGGAGGTGTCGCTTTTCCTTGAGAGGTAAGTTTATTCAATGGTGCAGCCAAAGAACTAAAGTTAGGAATAAAACGACGATACCAAGAAGCAGTGCCTAAGAAACGACGAACTTCCTTCCTGTTAGTAGGAGTAGGATACTTCACAATAACGTCAACTTTCTCCGGTTCAGCATGAAGACCATTTGAATCGACGACGTAACCCAAATATTTAAGTTTTTCCCGGAAAAATTGACACTTTTCGAAGTTTATAGTTAAATTTGCATATTTTAGCTTTTCTAAAACACGCGCAAGTAACGACATATGCTCATCAAAAGTATTAGACACGATTATAACGTCATCGACAAAAACATAAACTTTATTTTCAAATTCAGGCCCATAAAACAGCAAATCTACCAGTCTTTGCTGCGTAGCGGGTGCATTAGTTAACCCGAAGGGCATAGATTTAAATTGAAAGGTTCCCCTAGAGGGAATATAGAATGCAGTCTTGCATCTATCTTCAGGCTTTATTAAAACCTGCCAAAAAGATTTAGAAAGGTCAATACTAGATAAATATTTAGCGTCCCTAAGATTATCTAAGATCTCAGAAACATAAGGTAAGCTATAAGCATCCTTACGAGTGACAGAGTTTAGTTTTCTGCTGTCCAAACAAAACCTATATTCACCGTTCTTTTTCGGAGTAAGAAGAACGGGATTCGACCAAGGACTCTCACACGGTTCTACAACGTCCTCATTGAGCATCTCATCCAGCTGATCGGAGAGAATTTGTTGTTTCTGGGGAGACATTCGGTAGTATCGTTGTCTAATAGGAATAGCGTCACCAGTATCGATAGCGTGAGTAATCAAGGAGGTACGACCCAAACCACATTCCTCATACGAAATACCGCGAAACTGAGATATTATATTATCCGCGGCTTCCTTTTGTTCTTCGCAAAGTTGAGAATATGAGAGAATTTGCTTAGAGTCGTCAAGAGCTATGTTAGAAATATTCACCTCATGTGGTTTTTCAAGAACAAGGCTATCGAGCTCGCTAGGAAACAACCCGAAAGTTCTCCAAAAATCCATACCCAGAATAAGTTCATTTTCAATTTCTGGTACAACAAAAAGTTTTATATTATAGGTTTTGCTATTAAACGTTAAAGGTAAAATTAAATACATAGATGAGTAGAAAATTTGACCGCCAGCCGCAGAAAGCTGTAACGGATCACAAGAAAAGCATTTAAATTTAGATTTTAAAAAGTATTGGTGAGAATTATTCCCTAACAATGTTATGCCGGAACCAGTATCTAACAGACCGATAATATTTTTGTCACCGACATTAACATTCACATAGGGCCGAGAAAAAGTAGGATTTTTATCCAGGATTGGAGACACGGAATGGCTAGGAGACAGACTACAGATAAAACTAAGCCATTGGTTCCATTCAGTCTCAGTGCAACGACTAGAAAATCTCGAATTTCGAGAATCAGTAGTTCTCCAATCCTGACAAACTAGTTTTTTGGATTGCATTTAGTGCAATCAGGAGTGCGTACACCCTTTTTCCCACACTTGAAACAAACAATGTCTCTTGGTTGGGTACAAGTTTTTAAACTGTGCGTATTATTACGACATCTAGGACAATATACATCTTTAGAAGCAACAGCGGAAACATAAGATTTAGTGTTTTGAAAATTATTTAGAGGCTTAGATTTTTCACAGTTAGAAGGAGCACTAGATTCTCCTCGATAAACAAACTCAGTAGCTAGAGGTATACAATTACGAGAAGAAGGCTCACTGCGTTTAAAAAATTGGGTCTGAACCCTTTCATATTTTTGGCAAACTTCCTTAAGGTTGTCAATATTGAAAATTTCTCCAGCTGAAGCTAACACATTGGCGTAACAGGGTAGAATGTTTCCTGATAAAATCTCGAGCTTCTCGTCCTCAGACAAAGGTTTAGTAAGCCTTGAAAACATGCAGTCCATAACCGCCAGATAAATACAAATTTTCTCGTCCTTGCCCTGAAGACGTGACCTAATTTGTGACAAGAATTGAGCGTCGAAGTTTTTCGGACTGAAATCAGCTATTAAAGCTTCAGCAACCTGAGACCAATCTTTCACTTGGCGCCTAATGCTACGGAACCAAGGAAGAGCCTCACCCGTAAAAATTTCATGACCGAAGGACAGAACCTTCTCATAGCCAATGCCTCTTGATTTCACGAATTCGTCAAGCTTTTGCAAAAAGGAACGAACACAAGTCTTGCCGTCATATTTAATAGTAGCAAAGTTAGGTACCATACTTTTATTTTGGTCTATAGTTATATTTATGCACTTCTCCAAATCGTTAGCATTAATTTTAACTGCAGAAACATCACTTTCAGGTGCCAAAGACTTAAGGTCACTCATCTGAGACTCAAAATTTTCCCGACATTCAGACAAAATAGACTCTAAGGTTTCATCATCGTCCTCGTCAAACTGGATTCTATCCAAGCGATAGTAAATTTGGTTAAGTAAACCCTCCGTCCTCAAAAACAAGTTTCTATTATATTTAGATTTTAAGGTTTTAAGATTTAAAAGAGATTTCTCAAGTGAGGTCTGAACACCCTCAATATCCTCAGACGGAGGTAAATGAGAACACAACATAGCATCAGAAGGATATTCTTTGGATAATACCGCAATTTGTTTCCGCAACTCAGCGACTGAATCAGCTGGTTTATGACCACGCAAGGAGACCTCGTATTCAAGTTCCGCTTTTTGAAGAGATAAAAAATTAATCGCGCGTTCAGCCATAGTTAAAACACAAAAAGAAAGTAAAAACCTAAGGCGAGTGTGTGCGAGACTAAGCAATCGTAGAGATAAAATATTTAAGTGGGTAACTAAATAAGGTGAAGTTAATAAAAAAAATCAGTCTAAGTTTAGAACAAATTAAGTAAAAAAACACAAAAATTTAGATTACTATAGCAGCAACACAACCGTTAGTAGGTTAGGTGGCAGTTAACAACGGATTAGTGACCGTTAGTTAACTCAATTCACAAGTTGACAAAAAATTAGGTACCCACTTTACACAAAAAAAATAAAAAAAAAGTAAGAAAAAATAAGGCGAGAACCACTGAGCGAAGAACCCTGAGCGAGATAGGCGCCACTGACACGCTCCGATCGTGTTAAGCACGACCGGTGTGCAGAAAAGATAGAAAAGAAACACTATAAGTGGTTAACAAGTATAATTATAAAATAAAGATATTACAAGCTCGGGAGTGGGTTCACGGGAATCTTCGATGGGTGGCTCTCGCGAGGGTAAGAATGGGGACTTAACTTTAGAACTGCCTAGAGGAGGCAGAAGCGAAAGTCCAGCGTCACGGACTACGTTCGCTTGTTGAGCAGTATGTTCAGCCTCGGTAGCACGGAGGGTGGGCTCGGTGTGGTGATGCGCACGTAGACACGATGTGGAGAGGTTTCCGGGGTAGACCGGAACAGGTGAGCGCTCGGCAGGTAGGTGCCGAGGTAGAAGAGCGGACGGAACAGGTGTAGATGCTGCAGCTGCCCGTGGATACGACCCCTAGTACGGGGATCGCGAATGCACAAAACAGAGTAAAACAGAATGACTTTAAAGCAGTAGTATGAAGAAAAAGAGGCAGATTTCGCTGGAGTTGCGAAATATATACTTAATTCTTTCTAGAAAGTTCTTTAGTCAAAAATTAAAGTGGGAGATGATTCTCCAATTCTATAGGAGAATAATGTTTAGTCATTAGCATAGACAACATAAGGATTGTAAGTCCGATCGACACACGGTGTTTTGTCTATGGCCAAGGAAGTAAGGAATATTAAAGTATGCAAAAACATAATAGATATACATAGAAAAATATGTAGATTTATTCTATATATAAATAGTTAAATAGAAATAAGTTAATTTTTGTAGTCTAATTCACTTGGCCGAAATACGAAATCTCCCGGCCGTGAAGTTAGCAATATCGAGGGTACGCAGGAATATTTTGTCAATTAACTACCATCGTGAAGTTTTATCAAAACAAAATAAAGTAAACAAACAAGTTAGAATGGTGAAGTGAATGGTTATTGATTTAATTTAGTTGAAAGTAAGTAATAGTTTAAGATTTAGGAGTGTGCGGTTTTTAGAACCGTTACAATTTCCCAACCACATTAGATGACAAGTCAATCAGTAGATATAACCTTTTTACAACCAAAAAAGAACATATTGACCAGTCAATGAGTAAATTATATCTAAGAAAAGAAAGAAAACACATTTATTTTGACACTGCACGACAATCGACAACATACTAATTAAAAACAGCAATGTACATAGAACAAAAAAGTGCAGTCAAAACTGTGCTCAGCTCAGCACAGTAGTGACATCAGGCACACGATAAACATAAAAACAAAGAAAGATAACAAACAATCAAAAGCACGTCTAACAACATTCAAAACACTAATAAAAAATCCAACTTTATACTTATGATATCTACCCTTTTCGTGCAAAAAAAAACACACTCGAAATGTCCCTAGGAAGGAAACGACGATGAGTTGAAAAACGATCGACGGACGGACAGACAGATCGCACAAACATCCTGTTGGACTGAAGCCAATGACTCTCGGCAGGAATGTGAAACACATAAATTTTGACAAAAAGTTTTCGAATTTGCCTTGTCTGACGCCTATATTAGCGAGTGTCAGACCAAACACCCTAGACACCCAAGTTAAGTATTATAAAGCCTTGAAGACTTAGATAAGAAAATGATGTGTATAAGTCGCTGGATAATTAGATAAATCGATTTTTTGCGGAAAATCCTAGGGATATTGCGAAAACACTGATAATTAGACAATGGTGTTGTCATTTCTCAAACCTACTGAAAAAAATGCCTTAGTAAGATTACGAAAATAATACCTGGCTTACATGGAGTAAGAACACTGATTGGCTGGTCGGACCGTCCAAAACAACATCTTCTCTGATTGGTTGACGACTTGACGTTTCAAATGTCAATCTATTCTCTCACGTGTAGTAAACTATCTATGAACCAATCAGAATAAGAGTTAACAAGCAACCAAAAATTAAGCCAATCAGAGTAAAGAATATCCAATGTTTCTAAAACAACCAGTAATTTTGCAAAGACCCTTTCCTTTTTCAGTAAGAATGAGAAATTTCAACACTATTGTCTAATTATCCGTGTTTTTGCAATATCTCTAGGATTTTTGCGAAATTCTATTTATTAAATCCTCCTACGACATATACATACCAATGCTGTTGTCTATTTAACTTATCTTACTACTTAAAATAAGACTTAATTAAAAGTAATAGGTCTTTGAAGTTGCCGATATTTTTCTTACACTTCTAGAGAACCTCACTACTTCTGTGATTAAAAGGAACATCTATTGCTTGATTTTATATTAAATTAAGATCATAATGATCAAGAACAATTTATCTCATGATTGTTATTTTCTTTTCTTATACAATAAAAAATACCTCGAATGGTACTCCTTTTTTTGGCAGCTAAAAAGGACTACTTTATTTAGTAAAATTCATAAATTTATCCATATTTTTTAAATAAAAATATAGCATTAGATTGCTTAGTCTTCAAACAATGCTTGTACTTTATGTAACTGTCTTCTTAAAAGTTCTTCGTGAAACTTAACGTGGGCTAAATAATTGGTGTGTTTGTTTGCAATTATTTATTTATTTATTATTTATTAAATTACTCTTAATCTGTCAAACAAACTGCTTTTGGTGTATACTGATAAGATTTGTTTGATAACCCAGGTATGAAACGCGGTTTGCTAGGGGTCCTATATGGGCCTTTGGTGACGGTTTTCAGAAAAACAAATTGCATGACATTCTGTCTATGCTCTAAAACACTACACATAAATTATCCTAATAGACGCGCTGGGCTGGTAAAAATTTTGGCATTGTCCTTTTCATTTTACACCGAAACAATAAATTCAATGTTAATATAAAACAAAACTACACTCATTTTCGTAAACTTGAAAAGCTTTGCTTTTTCCAATTGACTGCCTTGACGTTCTAATATGAATTGAAATGACATCGTCAATTTAACGAAAAGCGTTTTCCAAAATCACCCTATTACGGCAGAAATAAATTCATTGTACAACGATAGAATTCCCTCCTTTCGCCATACCGAAACACACTAAACGTCGAGAAAGCTTTGTGTAAATAATGTTTCTTTAAATTTATCGTCGTAATAAATGTTTGGGCCCCTTTTCTATGAAAATAAGTTTAAATTTACCGTTTCTTGGGGGGCCCAGTTGTGTTACATTTCATTTTACAGATACTCTTTATGATTCTTATTTGCATGCATACGAGTCGAGAATCCCCGTGGACTAAGGGTCTTTTTTTAATGGTAAACAAATTGAAATATTGCTTAAACATTTAAGCTATTAAGGTCGTTTTTAGGATTCCGTACCTCAAAAGGAAAACACGGAACCCTTAGAGGATCACTTCGTTGTCCGTCCGTCCATCCGTCTGTCAAGATCGTTTTTTTCAGGAACGCGTGGAGGTATCAAACTGAAATTTATATCTAATACTCAGGTTGACTGTCCCTTGGAGCTGTGAAAAAATCAAACTTCTAAGCCAACGCAATCAAAAGATACAGTATATGCCGCAAATTTCCGCAAATTTTCTAAACTCGCACTGGAATCAAAACCTACAGGGTACTTCCCGTGAACTTAGAATCTTGAAATTTGGTACGAAGTAACGTCTTGTAGTACAGATAAAGGAAAAATTGCGAAAACCTTAAATTTTTAGTAACATCATATAATAAAAAATATTTTATGGAACCCTCGGTGCGCGAATCCGACTCGCACTTGACCGGTTTTTTATTTTATTAATTTGCATAAAAAACTTTCAGACTGGGAATAGTAAGAAACCATTTAAACATTTTCAAGGCTCTGATTTTGATTTTACTACACGCTTTGAATTAAATATGTACTCATAATAATAATAGTAGACATATAACTCTGTTAAGCTAATATTTATTAGTTAAGCTGTTGGTGTCCGGCTGTATTTTAATTGTTTTCCTTATTTGTGGATTAAGATCCATCTTTAACCATCTTTAAGAGAGCCCAGTCCCTCGGCACAGAACGTTGGCAATCACACAACCAAGGTGATATGTTACAATATTACTATATATAATAATTATGGTGTCGTGTGAGGCGGGTCACTACGTTCCCTAGAGTATAGCGAAGCGATGGCTGGTTCATGCGTCATGCTCGTGAACGGGTGCTGCCAGTGGGGTGGGTCCGCTCATGTCTACTTGTGTTAAAATGTGTTGAGATATATATTTCTGTTTTAATTTTATGTTACAGATGTTATGAGTTGAGGTGCGTGGCACTGCTTGACCAGAATAAATACTAATAAATAATGTTCTCCAGTTATTCCAATTATATAAAAGTATTTTTTTTGTTAACTTACTTTGATTAAGCTTTGTGATTAAAACCCAGCTGATGCAGCTTCTAGTAACATTGTAAGTTGTGTCTTCCATTATTGCACTTTTATCTTTTTTTTGGCTGTTGCCATTGTATTTTTATATTTATACACCTTAACGTAGGTAGTACCTGATGTATGTCATGCTCACTCAAACGTTTCTTCGGGCAGCGGTGTCGTGTGAGGCGTGTCGTTACGTTCCCTAAAATATGGTTGAGCGAAGCGATATCTGGTTCATGCGTCATGCTCGTGAACGGGTGCCGCCAGCGGAAATGGGGGTACTTCAGTCAGCTTATCATAGTGTTGTGCTTAAAGCTTAAATATTTTCATCTAAAATAATTGATACTGACCGGTATGTACCTCACAACTTGCAGTACAGTAATCTTGTAATGCGAGAAATTTTGTATATATGATAGATGTCTTTTTTTGCGCGTAAAAAATTGTTTACGGTTGAAATAACCATAAAAGGAACTATTATATTTTTTTTTTGGTATGGAAATTGACCTTACTGATATGATATGGTCACTTTTCATTCGACGACTCTGTATGAAATAAAACAGGGAGAAAAAACAGTCCTTGACGAGTATATATATGAATTAAAACAAATCCAAAGGTTTATTTCAATTTATTTAAGTATAAATATTATTTTGCGAAATACAGTAACAAAATGCAGCAGCTATAGGTATCTATGCAAATAGATCTTAGATTATATATAAAATAGGCTTCAAATCATTGTTACCAGTAAAGAATACTCCAAATTATGTTTGTGGTTCACGTGTAAAAATAGGCGACGATTAAGACTAGCAGACGTGAACACACTTTGGTATGTTTAATATCTAACATCAATTTAGTTAATATTAAAAATAAAAACTTACTCTTGGCCTCATTCTAGATCAAAGACTAAGAAGAGGTCGAAGAAGAGCGAGCTTGCATAGAAGAAACCTATTCACTATTATACCAGGGCTGAAGGCTGCCGGAAATACAGACGCGGGCAGAGAATTCCACTCTCTGACTGTGCGCATTATTAAAGATGAAGATTTTATTATTTTTATTTTTATTTATTAACGACGGGGAGACTTTTAGCCTTCATCATACCTGATGTTAAGTATTGATAAGGCTGAAGATGGAAGCGAGCCTCTCCCGGAATCCTCAACCACTGAGGAACTGGCTATCTTATCTCTAACTGCCGGAACACAACAATGCTGAAAACATTGTTATTATGGCGTCAGACTTAGATAAGATGGTGGTAGCTAGCCAGTCGGACTCACAACAAGTCCTACCACCAACCAAACCGAATACAAATTGTACCCCCGCTGGGAATCGAACCCGGGACCCCTGGGTCTGATACCGGTGGTTGTTACCACTAGACCACAGAGGCGGTTAAATTAAAAATGTTAATGTTTAATTAAAAATTAAGTTTAAAATTTAAGAAGAAAAGCACTTTGTACACAGACGGGGAATATCTACCAGGTAAGGGTAGGGGATAGCTCACAGTACGCCTGGATTCTCAGTGTTAAAAAGGAACTGGCGGGATGGGCTCATGCAACTCAATAGCACACTCTTAGGAGTACAATCTGTAAAATAATTCTCATAGATTAACTCCACTCTCGCGGGCTTCACATTTGGGGTGCCCCTTGATACGCATAACATTAATTGTCATAATATAAATTTGCTTAACAGGTGGCATAACATACACTACGACACAAAAGAGTAGAAAACGGATTTTTTAGGAACTTATTACCAACTTCAATGTAAGGCAACATGGTAAAAATGGTAATTCTGCTAACAAACCTTTAGCGTCTTCATAATAAATAGTTATATTCGTATTAAGAAGTAGAAATAGTAAAATAAGGATGCTAAGTATTGACGAGTTGCGCCCCCAATTATTTACTAATCTTTTATGTCGCACTGTAATTTTGCATAATAGTGAACAGGCATTATGATAAAAAAACATAATTTAAATAAATTGAAATATACCTAACATTATTATCCATAACTTTATTGTCATAAAATAAAAGAAGCGATAGCCCGCCTTAGCTGTGTTATGTATTTTTTGTAACAGCCCGATGATAACGTAAGAACGATATGCCAATTTGAATTAGGAGTATTGTTTTGCGAAATTAATATAGACCCTCTCATTTGATCTGACATGTTTGGCAGGTCTGTTCAAACAGAACTTTCACCGTATGGCCATAGAAGGGTGTCTAACTTTACGCCCAGCAATTAAAACTTTGTATGTAAATATTTTAAAAGCTCTCTTTGATCGGGTATGGCATGGAGGTTTGCCTTGTTAAAAGTGATTACGTTTTGATTACCTTGCTAAGAAAGATACCTACTCGTATTTGCTAACATTTAATAACAAGAAAAAAAAAGTTTTCGATGAATTGAGAACCTCGTCCATATTTAAGTCGGTTAAAAAGAAATTCGAAACTCTAAAATGAGGTAAATTTCCGTATGTTAATTAAAAAGGACCGCTTTAATCAAGCACCATTATTAGATTAATTAGGTAGGTAAGCATAATAATGGATACTGTTAGATATTTTTTACTGTAGCTGTTACCTTTTTTGTACAAGTTTAATTAGATTCGAGGTCGAGAACTAATTACAATACGATTAAAAAACCATTTCAAATGTCTCAATCATCTCATCAAGAATCTCTTTATATTTGAAAAATTATTTAAAAACCAAAAACAACATCATGCTGCCTATGTATCAAGAGTACGGCGGGTCTATTTCCGAAAAATGTGTTATCGAATTGTGTATTTTGTGTTTTTATTGGAAAATATACAGTTTTTTTTTAATCAGACTATAAGTAAACCAAATAGCGACTGTAGCTTCATCTAATACCTTGGCAAAAAAAAGCAAATACTAATTTAACTAGTTTAAGCGAGACAATCGAGCCAGAATTCAGAACAGTTCGCGTCTCTAAGAGCAGTCAGGTAAATAAGTCTGCCGCCACTAAGTGAGCCCACACAATAGTACAAGCTAATTTATTTGACACTGCTTAACGACAGTGTGGCCACGAAATAGGCGATCAAAATTAAAGCAAAATAAACAGCCTAATGTGTAATTGTATACTGCTGAATAAGTAATCGTTATTTTATATATTATTTTATATTTCGTTAATTACATTATTATTCGTTAATTATATTATTTTATATTTTATTATTCATTTATGTGTTAAGCTTACATTAATTAAGATACTAAAACTGCTTTTTTTCATGTACCCCTGCAGTTTTACCCAGGTGGTTCTCGTTCCCGGTTAAAACTTCGGACAAAATATATCTTAAATTATGTCCTATTCCGGGTTGTGTATCTGTATGCAAAGGTTCAAATCCGTTCAAACAAACAAATAATATTACCAAACTTTGTCATTTGCTGTAAACATCATTATATATAGATATTATTTAAGGTTTTGCAAGTTTAGCATTTTCGGTGGCATTTCAGCGTTATAGCCATAAACGTGCGAACACTTTCACGGAAAATTAAGCGTAACTTCATTACAGAAAGTTCACGGTGAAGTTGATATTTTGCAGGTGGAGTAATCTGATTAACCGCACGTTTTAGACCGAATTCAAAAAAGGAGGAGGTGTATATGTTTTGATAACCTGTATGTTTGTTTTCTCAAATATGAATGGAAATGTTGTCATTATTTTCGAAAAAATAACACGCGAAGTATCGAATTTACGGACAAAGAAAATCAAATCCTTTGCAAGAGCGTTTTTTGAATTTGGAACATTACAAAGAGTATTTAATAACTCCAGCACACCGTTTCATACAACATTGCTGGATCGCTGTAATGTTCCAAATTCAAAAAGACGCTCCTGCAATGAATTTGATTTTCTTTTAGTAATTATTAAATGTATAATATAACAAGTATGTTTTACTTCCCTGCATTCTTTTGAGAAAAGCACTATATATGCCTCGGCGGAAATGGCAATTGCCTGTCTCGTATTAGTGAAGTCCTCGCCTATGGCTCGGCCTTCAAACTCATACTCGACCTGCAATTGCCTATTTCACAGCCTTTGCAATAATGTACTATTTAGTGTAAGTCCACTGATTACTCGAAGACGGCTGGACAGATTAAAATGATTCAAGTTGATCCTATTTTTTTAAACTTATTCTAAATTTCTAAATAAACAAAATTACGGTAGTAGTTATTCGCAATCGACCAAACTAAAATTTTGAGCGACAAAAATACTAGGTGAGAGACTTATTCAAACTCATACTGAATGTTGTTTATTAAGCTTATGCTGTTACAAGAACTTATGAGCCTCAAAAAGCTTTGTGAACCGATGGCTACGCCATCGGTTCACAAACCCTACGGCGGGAGTCCTTGTAACCAGAAGAACCAGCAAGAAACTCACCAAGGGCTGTTTTTTCTTCCAGTTTTATTTCATACAGAGTCGTTAAATTGAAAAAAAAACCCAATAAATCAGTGAGGTCACTTTCCATTACATAGAAAATACTAAAATAAAAGCACATTTTAGTAATTCTAAACGAAAACAATTTTCAACTTGCAAAGAAATTCAATAGTAGATATTGTATAGGACATAGGTACATCTCTAGCATTACAAGACTACTCTGTACTCTTAAGTGCGATGTACATACAAGTCAGTAACAAATAATTTTATATGAAAATATTTAAACTCTAAGCACACCGTTAAGACAAGCAGACTGAAGTAGACCCATTTCTAGTGGCAGCACCCATTCACGAGCATGACGCATGAAATTAACGACCTGCTTCACACGACACCGTCGAAGAAATGTTTACGTCGTGAGCATGACATACTTCAACTACTTATGTTAAGGTATATAAATAAATAGAAAAAAAACATGGCCTTAACAAAAAAAAGTGAAAAGTGCTACAATGATAAGATGTAGGGGTAAATCTACGGGTGGTTTGAAAGCCGTCATTGTCCTCAACATATAAAGTGTCATGCATAAGTGCGAAAATAATAAAGGTTATACTGCTAAACGCTACTCGTCTGGAACCTATATTCGTAACTGGACACGAGGACAGAATTTTATGACTCTAAAAATATGAAAATATGTTGAGGACAATGACGGCGTTCAAAATACCCGTAGATTCACCCGTAGGTAACTAGAAGAAACATAACCCACTTGTTCCTGAATTAACTTTTTTTGCACAATTGACTTGAAATTTCGTATACTTCACAAAACGGAAACATAAAACTGATAAAAAATAATAAAAAAAATATTTCAGTTCAGGAAAAGCTGGAAAATGCCGTGTCGTAAACGACACAGTAGGAGAATCTACTACTATTGTTGTATATGACATCTCTAACCTTTGTTAATATTAATATAGTCTGTGTTCTATGAGAGACTCGCTCTCTCTGGTCTGCGATGCCGCAACAATTACTTGTTCGTAATGTCGTGCTTGCTATAACTTAATAAATATTAAATACTGGACTCTCAATCTTTTATTAGAATATAACATGGCGCTGCGTATTATGTAAGAAAATAGAAGAAAGTGTATAAGAAGTGAAGAAACAGATAAGAAGAAAAAGTTCAACTTCAGTGTGAAGAAAAACGTGGTCGTGTAGAAAAAACATGGCGGAAGGCGTAAGAACCCAAAACCCCATGGAAAATATGTTGTACCTATCAACACCAAGTCCACTAAGAGAGACTACAGCAGCAGAATATAAAAAATGGATTAAAAAGTTTGAACTGTATAGAAAAGCGTCGGGAGCATACAAGAAACCAGAAGATGAACAGGTTGCCATTTTGTTACACTGCATGGGAGATGCAGGCATCGAAATTTATGACAGTTTTGCTCTAAGACAAGAAGATCAAAATTATAATACCTTAGTTCAAAAGTTCAATGATTACTTCATACCAAAAAGAAATGAAAGTGTGGACGCACACATTTTCTTTACAAGAGATCAAAAAGAAGGTGAGTCCTTAGAAAACTACATAACAGAACTACAAAGACTAAGTGTTAGCTGTGAGTTTGGTGAGCTGAAGAATAGAATGCTGAGGGACAGAATTATAGCAGGTATTACTAATATAAAATTGAAGGATAGATTATTAAGAGAAAGTAACTTAACACTAGAGAAAGCAATAAACATATGTAGAACCTCAGAGCTAGTGGAAAAGCAAGTAAAACAAATGACAGAAAATATAAAAACAGAAGCATGTTGTGAGAGAATAGAACAAGAAAGAAAAGAGCACAAGAAGCAGAATTATAATAATAAATATTTACAAAATAAGAAGACATATGAAACAGATAAATATAATTACAATAACAAGAAGAATAACAGATATCAACAGTCAAGAAATAATGATAATAAGATGAAGATAAAATGTGGTCGCTGTGGATTTGAGCATCAAGTACGAAATTGTCCGGCTTACGGGAAGGAATGCATGAAATGTCATCGGCTGAATCACTTTGCAAGAGTATGCAGGAACAGTTCCAGTATCAGAGAAGTGCAGACACAAGATAATAGGAAGGAAGAGGTATATTTAAATGTTATTAATAGTAAAATAGATAAAAATTGGTTTCAAAAGGTCAACTTGGTAAAATACAATAAGATTATTAATTTTAAAATTGACACAGGAGCTCAGTGCAATATTTTGCCTCATAAATTCTGTAAATTAATGAACATTTATAACTTTAAAGTCAGTAACCTAATTTTGAAAAATTATGATGGTAATGTCATTCCCACTTTGGGAGAAATCGAGCTAAAATGTCAGATTGGTACTAAAATAAGGAATATTATTTTCCAAGTGTGTGAGAATAACTCTTTACCAATACTAGGCTTGTCAACATTAATTGAGTTTGATATAGTGAAAAGAAATGTTATT
This sequence comes from Chrysoteuchia culmella, assembly GCA_910589605.1. NCBI lineage: Eukaryota > Metazoa > Arthropoda > Insecta > Lepidoptera > Crambidae > Chrysoteuchia > Chrysoteuchia culmella. Next base: position 4,527,630 of record OU342649.1, read on the forward strand.
GATAGTGTACAGAGTAATAAAAAGTTACAGAATAGTGTACCAGAACAGAAGAACTTGCAAAGTAGTAATTTATATTTACAATATCAAGATGTTTTTCAAGGAATAGGATTAATAAAAGATTATGAGTATGACATTAAATTAAAAGATAATTGGCAAGGAAAAATAGAACCCTGTAGACATGTACCATTTAAATTGCTTCCGAAGTTGAAATTAGAGTTAGAAAATTTGGAAAAGAATGGTATTATTTCAAAAATTGAAACGCCAACCGATTTTGTTAGTTCTTTAGTTATAACAATAAAACCAAATGGTTCACTTAGAGTTTGCTTAGATCCTCAATATTTAAATACACAGATTAAGAGAGAACAAATAATGTTACCTAAATTAGAAGAAATAACTTATAAGTTGAATGGTAGTAAAGTATTTAGCACTTTGGATGCTAATAAAGGTTTTTATATGATAAAATTGTCAGAATTAAGTAAACAACTTACTACTTTTAATACTCCATATGGAAGGTATTGTTTTAACAGATTACCTTTTGGTCTTTGTTCCAGTCCAGAGGTATTCCAGAGAATATACAGTAACATATTTGATATAGAAGGTGTATGTGTTTTTATGGATGATTTGCTGATACATGCCAAAAATGAGGAAGAAAGTAATAAAATTTTAGAAAAAGTATTAAAAAGAGCCAGAGAATTCGGAGTAAAGTTTAATGTTGAAAAGTGTAAGTTAAATCAGAAAGAAGTTAAGTACTTGGGACATATTTTAACAAAAGAAGGGTTAAAGTTAAATAAGGATAGAGTAGAAGCTATAAGAAAAATGCCAGAGCCAAAATGTCAAAAAGACTTATTAAGATTTCTAGGAATGATAAATTATATTTCTAAATTTGTTCCTAATATTTCAGAACTGACCGCTCCACTGAGAGAATTAATTAAGAAAAATGTTTTATTTACATGGGAAAGTAGACAGAAACAAGCTTATAATTTAATTATAAGAGCTATTAGCGAACCTCCGGTATTAGCTTATTTTGATATTGATAAAAAGATTGTGTTAAGCGTAGATGCTAGTAAATCAGGATTAGGAGCAGTAATTTTACAAGATGGTCAACCAGTAGCATATGGCTCCAGGGCAATGACAGATACTGAAAAAGATTATAGTCAGATAGAGAAAGAAAGTTTAGCTATTTTGTATGGATGTACCAAGTTTAATCAATTTTTGTATGGACAATGTTTCACAGTAGAGACGGATCATAAGCCGTTAGTGTCAATTTTTTCAAAACCTTTAAATAAAAGTCCAATTATATTACAACGTATCAGAACAGCCTTGCAACCTTATAGTTTCAATTTAGTATATAAACCAGGAAAAGACTTAGTAATTGCTGATCATTTGAGTAGATCTTATTTGAGTAACACAGAAAAAACATATAATTTAGATGTAGAAACGCATGTTGGTATGGTTATGAATAGCTATCACATTACAGATGCTAAAATGAGTGAATTAAAAAATGAAACTATGAAAGATAAAGAGTTACAAATATTATTAGAATACATAAAAAATGGATGGCCAGAAAATAAAAACTTGGTACATAGCAATGTTAAAATATATTATAGTTATAAGGAAGAGTTAGGAGAATATGATGGCTTAATTTTGAAAAATGAACAAATTGTAATACCGCAATGTTTGAGAAAAGAAACTTTGAATAAAATACATTATGCACATTTAGGAATAGACAAGTGTAAAGCGTTAGCTAGAAAAACTTTATTTTGGCCTAATATGTCGAAAGAAATAGAAGATATGATAAAAAATTGTGATGTGTGTAAAAGCTTTCAGAATAACAATAGAAATGAACCAATAATTAATAAGGAAATAGCTGAAAACCCATGGGAAATTGTATCAGCTGATATATTTTTTTTGTATAGGAAACCATATATTTTGTTAGTAGACTCGTACAGTAAATTTGTTAAAAAGAGTTAAATAATTTGTATACTACAACAGTAATAGATAGCATGAAAGAAATATTTTCGAGAAATGGTGTTCCAAACATAGTTTATACAGATTCAGGTACTCAGTTCACAAGTGTAGAATATAAGAAAAATTTGTAAAACATGGAATTTTGAAAGTAAGATAGTCAGTCCTAAACATCACCAGGCAAATGGCTTAGCAGAAAGATACATTCAAACTGTAAAAAGGATGTTGAAAAAGTTAATTTATGATAACAGAGATATATACCTGGGATTGCTTATTTATAGAAATACACCAATAGAAAATCAAAGTAATAAATCACCAGCAGAATTGTTATATAATAGAAATATTAAGCATATACTACCAAACATAAATACTAATAAAATGTATAATGATAGTGTAAAAGATAGATTTAGAGAAATGTTGATTAGAAAACAGAAAGAGCAGGAAAATTATTATAATAAAGGTACAAGAATTCTGTCAGATCTAAATAAAGGTCAAGTAGTTAAAATACAAGATGAATATAAAAGAAAACCTCATGAAAGTGGAATTGTAATAAAGAAAGGTTCTAACCCTAGATCTTACTTTGTTAAAAAGGAAAATGGTGAGGTAATATTAAGAAATAGGAAAATGTTGATTGAAGGAGGAAAGTTTAAGGAAAAGATAGATTATGACTTAGAAACTGATTGTGAATTAATGACTAATAACAAAAATGCTAATTTAGATCATAAGAATGTTATAGGCGATACCATTGACCTAAGTAGCTCAATGGGTGATACAAATGAAACAAAAAATATTGTGAATGATCATTTATTAAAAACTAGAAGTGGTAGAATTGTAAAAGAACCATCTTACTTAAAAAATTATGTAAAGTAAATTAGTAGTATATCCAAACTGTCATAATACAGAAATAACTAACAAGATAACTTTAAACTTGTTTGTAAAAAGGGAAGGATGTTGTATATGACATCTCTAACCTTTGTTAATATTAATATAGTCTGTGTTCTATGAGAGACTCGCTCTCTCTGGTCTGCGATGCCGCAACAATTACTTGTTCGTAATGTCGTGCTTGCTATAACTTAATAAATATTAAATACTGGACTCTCAATCTTTTATTAGAATATAACAACTATGATCTTTCACTACGTCGATTTCAGTAGGCTTCGACATATATAGGAGAAATAAAGTAAAACACCCAAAGAATCGCTCTCATATCCACACCTTGACGACGCCATATTTGGCATTGGTTGGGTCTCATGTATTAAGGCTTTTTTTTTTATGAACGGCGGGAAGACTCTTAGCCTTCATCATACCTAATGTTATGTAGTGATAAGGCTGAAGATGGAAGCGAACCCCTCTCGGAATCCTCAATCACTGAGGAACGGCTATCTTATCTCTAACTACCGGAACACAACATTGCTGAAAACATTGTTGTCAGACTTAGATAAGATGGTGGTAGCTAGCCAGGCGGTCTTAGAACAAGACCTACCACCAACCAAACCGAATACAAAATGTATTCCCGCTGGGAATAGAACCCGGGACCCCTGGGTCTGATACTGGTGGTTGTACCACTAGATCACGGAGGCGGTTAGACGTTAGGCAATAGCGACAGGTTGCCAGCTCATCGTTTACAATAGTTTTCGAATATCCTTCATTCATCAGCCCTGACAGTTGGAAGACACTTTTACTCTATGTACCCGCATTAGACGCATTTTATACTTGTCTTTTGCGCTCAGTCCAGCATGGGAAATAATAAAATGACTCAACTTACATTCATCAAAGAAGTCATTCATGTTACAAATTCAGCAAGTGCTCCGAGTAAAGGCCCAGGGACATTTTGAAGAAAAACAAAATGTTGTCTCCAGAGTCTTCATCCGTTACTTACAATTTTGCGGAGGCATGATGTAAGGTAACGTCACCCAGCGTGCAATGTAGAAAGACATGCTTGCCGTTTCCCTGCTTGATCGAATCGGAAATGAGGAGTTCCGCAGGAAAACAAAAGTAAACCTTCATCCCTCGAAGAATTGTTCAGGTGAAGTGGTAGTAAGCGGGACACATAGCGAGAAGAACCGTTAGCGGATGGGGCGGGGTGGTTCTAGAATGGCGACTACTATACGAATACTAATGAGTAGGCCCCCAACAAGGTGGACCAATGATCTGGTGAAGATGTCGGAAAGCTCCTGGATGAGGGCAGCCCGCCAACGACCGATCAACGTGAAGATCCTTAGGCCTTAGAGGATCTTCACAACGATTGTTCGATGGCTACCCATACCCAGCAGTCGTTCTCATGCCGCTGATATGAATGTGATGTTGATAGTTATAGAGTCTGGAACCTGTAATAAAATTAATCTCATACATGTATTTATTATGGGCAATATTAAAAAAGATATATATACTAGAACAATGACCCTAAAACTAAAACCTTAAAAATATAATATAATAACTAAAATATATTATTAAAAGGAGTCCCTTTGGGCAAGGTTCCGAAGATACTGGCAGCGTTCCCCCTTTGAATAGCTAGACTAATTCTTTGTCCGAGGTAGCTGCCAGCTCTTCGGTCTCCTGTGATGTCGACTAACCTTTTTGCTATTTCCTTAAAAAGCCTTATAGCGCTAGGACCCCACGGACCAAGGGTCTCGACACCGAATGGGACAAAATCATATTCGGAGCCTTGACCCCTGTATTTGCATGATTTTGCTTTTTCAGCCGCTTCACCAGCCGCACCAGCTCTGTTGTTGGTTCCATGTAGATGGGAAGGGGCCAGCGTGTCTGAACAGGTTGCATCCCATACCAGCACCCGGCCCATCTTCCATGGAATCAAACTCATACCGTCCGGTCTCTTGCCATCGTCTCTTGCAATACCAGTCGGCTCAAGTAAACTTGGCACGTTGACGGTGGCAAGGGACCGGCGTATGATATCGTTAAGTGCGGCATGTCTCGAGAAGCGGCCTGCACTTTTTTGACACGACAGTCCGTGATGTCCTAGCTTGTCGACATCACTGCCACTGTCTGGAACTATTTTTTCGTCATTTTGCTCTTATTTCTCAGTAATCTCGTTCAGAGTGAAAGGTTGTCGTAAAGCCCTGTAACAAATATAAGTACTACTGATAGTAGTACTTTCTCCTACTGTGTCTTTTACGGAACAGACAAAGTAAAACGAAAATACTTGATGATTATCTTATAAATATACCGTATTTTTTTATTTTCGGGATTATTAGGAACCGATTATTGATAATTAGATAACAAATAAATTAAAAACAGCATAAAACAAAATTTCAAATTACCCTGTATTTATCATTTTAATAAGCACGTAATTTAACCTCATTTTGCACAAAAACAATAAACTGCATATCACGGTTACCACTCTACTATGACTGACTAAGGCATCAACAGATAGTAGCAATTTAAAATAAAAAAATAAAGTACCCTCGTACAACAGAATATTTTTTTTAAGTTGGTGTGTCGTTAAAGACACAGTAGGAGCAAGTGGGATAAGCTGGGTCATAAAACATATTTGAAGGCATTTAAAATAATAATAATAACATACTTTCATAACATTGGAGTGATTGGAGAACATACTTCTTTTTATTTATGCTGATCAAGCAGTGCCCAACATATCAATACAAATCATCATTTAACATTACATTAAAATTAAACCAAGAATATCTCTTAACACATTTTAACACAAGCAGATATAAGACCCATCCTGCTGGCAGCATCCGTTCACGAGCATGCCGCACGAACCAGCCATCGCTTCGCTCAACCTTATTTTAGGGAACGTAGCAACCCGCCTCACACGACACCACCGCGGAAATGTTTAAAGAGACCATAGCATACTCAAACTACAGGTAGCTTGAGTATGTCAAGCTCTCTTTAAATATTTCTGTTCGTTAAAAAATTTATCAAATACTTTACTAAACACTTAAATGACACGCCTACGATTTCGAAAAAATAAAACAAAATATTTATGACCAATACTATTTTTTATTAATATTAAAAGATATTGACAATTGTTTCAAAATATAATTAATTTCTAAAACATTGCATACTACGCTACCTTATACTAACTCTAACAAGAAAATGCCGTCCAACTCGCAGCCGCGTGGCATAGTACCGAGAACACTGGCACTGTTGCCGCGCTGAATACATAGACTCAGCCGCTGGGCAAGATAGGCACCAGCTCTCAGGTCTCCTGAGGCGTGGACCAGTCTTGTGGAAATATCTTTCATAAACTTTTTTGTGTCAGACGACCAAGGGCCCATTGTCTCTCTGTACTTTATGACCAATTACATATATATTTTGTTATTCAAGTATTTTTTTCTATATTTATCGCCTATCTAATCTTACCTAAACCTATTTTTCCGACACCCAACTTATATTATTAATCGCTTCATTTAGTAGTTTTTAATCGAACGGTTTTTAATATAAAAAAACCGATTTAAAAAAAGGTTTTTTTTTGCTTTTTGAAGTCAGTTTTTGTAGCCCAACCTTATAGGGTAGTTACCAGAATTTACGCCCCACCCTTGCTCTCTTAACAAGCTTTCTCGCAAACACCATGGAGAAATTATAGAAACTCGTTTCGTACCATTATTAAGAACTCCAAATCTCGAGTCGGGATTTGAACGAGAACTTTGCTATATTACATTTGAAAGTTTTCCCTTTATTTGCGCAATATCGACTTCTTCTATTAAAAGTTTTCCTTCAGATTTGGAACTTCTTCATGTCTATAATACTTTAATTGATCAAAAAGTCCATGAAATCTATAGAAAAGTAGAAAACGAAAAATATGTAGCATAATTCCGCAAGAAAACTTACATGCAAGATGCACCGCCCGCAAATAAATGCAGATGCCACACAGTGACACACCTTGCACCTTCACCGAGCTCGGTGCTGATATTGCACGGTCTAATAACTCCTGAGGATGCTCCGTGCGTTGGCGAAACACGTGTAGAGTAGTCGGTGAAGGTGCAAGGCGTGTCACTGTGTTGCAACTGCATTTATTTGCGGGCGGGCGGGCGGTGCATCTTGCATGTAAGTTTTTCTTGCGGAATTATGCTACATATTTTCTACTAAGATATGGATTTCCGCCAAGTAACGCCTGATTCTATCAAATACTAAAGAAAGTGTTTTCTAATAGCCTCCGATCCATTTCCTCCGCATACAATTTTACTTCCTATTGAAGTTTTGCTAAGGAAGTTACTCAAGAATATTCTAGCCATTCTTAAGTATAGGTATCAGAAGCTATCTTTCAGTATGTAATCAAGTGTAATCAGTATTTAATAATACACTTAACTAAAATAAAACAACTTTTGCGGATATTTACTGCGATTTATTTCCCCGAAATATATATTTGGTACTATATTTTTTCGGTTTATTTCAGGTTTTTGGTTTCCCGACGTTTCGGCACCTTTTCAGTTGCCGTGGTCACTCAGTCAACCCGTGATACTAAATTTCCGCAAAAGTTGTTTTATTTCAATTATGAGTGCGCGAAGAAACTTAAGAAACACTTAATTAATTTATATGCTTTACGTCTTGGAGAGGCCTATGTCCAGCAGTGGACTGCGACAGGCTGATGATGATGATGATGATGATGATGATGATGATGATGATGATGATGACGTCTTAAAATTATAATTTATCTACATACTTTACACGCATACCAATCATCGAAAGCAAAATACTCTATCGTCATTAAGTTCGAAGTTCCCCCTTTTGAACCCTCGATCGGTATTCTAATACGGGAGGTCTTTAAGTCCCCTAAGTATGAAGTTCAATCAATAATGATAGGGCATTACGTGCCTATCTACCTACATACGAGGCCAATTATTGAGACAGCATACAATTTATTAAGCATACGTTATGAGGCGGAACCCTAAGCCGAGATAAATTTGACTAAATTCAACCCTTCGCAAAACAAACGGGAAACGACGATTCAATTGAAATTGAAAAGATTTTTAGAAAATTGATGATATCCAAAAGTTATGTAGTTTGCATGACAATAGTTAATGCGGCTCGAAATACCAAAACATCCATTAGGGCAGTAAATGCAATAAAATTAAATTCAAAATAACTACTTAATGTTATTATCAAAACAACTGATTATCTGCCTGTACCTTTGGGATTTCTTTAGAAATGAGAACTAGGTTTAATTTTCTACAATACTTTTAATTTGAAACTTAATTAAATAACTATTTTAAGGACTTCTTATTTCAAAAATTATTTTATGGCTCAGTCAGTTCTATGCTTGCAAATGTCTATTCATTGAATTTTCAATCGAAGTGCTTTCACTGAAAACTGATGATTGCTTGCTTTTGGATTGCTTAGGATACATGTTCCATTAGGTGAAAACATACTACCAATCTCGTATAGCCAAACAAACAAATTATTTATTAAAAATAAATCATATAATATTATATCAAATTGCTATGGAACACGTACTGATCAAAGATTTTCCTTATCGATGTTATTGCTCAAAATAAAATGATAGGAGTATTATTTGTAAAAGAAATAAACGAATGCTCATATTATTATGTAGGCTTACCTACATAATTTGTGTCGCTGTTTATTTAACAATAATTTCCTTATGAGTTACTTCTAAGAAATATCAACTGTACTTGAGCTCCAATTATTTATGCTTAAAAAGGCTCTGAATCATCATGAGAGCTTTTGAGGTGTACCGCAAATCATGGAAAAAAAGACGATCGTCGGAGGAAAAGTACCCTTCATAGAGATGATAGCAAATTATGGTGAAAGCAAACATTTCTTTATTTTCGCAGTCTTTTTTTTCCACCCTGTATATTTGTTTTTATGTTATTTTTGGCCAGTAATAATAATTTAAATATCTTATATATAAAATTCTCGTGTCACAGTTTTCGTTCCCATACTCCTCCGAAACGGCTTGACCGATTCTCATTAAATTTTGTGAGCGTATTGAGTAGGTCTGAGAATCGGCTACTATCTATTTTTTATCCCGAAATTCCACGGGAGCGAAGCCCCAGAGCGCAGGTAGTAAACTATAAATTAAAGGTTTTCAATTTTCCGTGGAACAGTGGTTTGCACTTCGCAATGACGGTCACGGGACGGGAGGAGTTTACTATCTCAAGCTCCTCCATGCTTCGGAAGGCACGTGAAGCCGTTGGTCCTGGCTGCATTTGCTGTCGGTAAAACCCTCTAATTGGCCCGCGTGGTGGGTCATGGCTCATTCTACCATATCCATCCGTAAGAAAGGCCAGTGCTCCAGCAGTGGGGACATTAAAAATGGCTGGCATAACGAATTTTGAAGCCCCATGAATATCACCTATTATACGTCTCTAAAAATCTATGAAGACATTTATCTAATATTTCTGTTATTTTCGGTTTGTTAGTGAACAAAATATAATTAATTATTCATAGAGTATTTACGATTAACAATCTAAACTATAATTTAATTACAAAATGATTAGATTAGAGTTATCGAAAAATGGTAAGTAAGTTTTTTTTTATTTTTGCCTTTTTCAATGCTATTTTTATACTTATGATAATTTTTTAATAGAAAAATATTAACCTTGTGGCCGAGTTGATTTCTCCCAATATTTTTTTCTATAGAAAAATGGTATCTTAATAGGTACCTACTACAGTTTTGAATATTATGTTTCGTGTAAAATTAATTCAGCTTCGATTCTTAAATAAAAAAGAAGCAACCATAATATTTCTGAATTTTTATAGGAGAACTTCCAAAATTATTATGTTATTTAGTTTGTAAACAAACTCAAACTTTTGAAACGGCTTTAAAAAGTTGTATTTACGTTACACTTGAACGCTAGCTCGCCAAGAATACTAAAAAATGCGATGAAAATGTGATCTAGATTAAACTTTACATACAAACCATTAATAAAACTTAATAATACAAAAGAAAATTCTAAGAGCCGGCTGTTGTAACAACTTAAAATATGTTCCTTATAACTGAATACTGACTGGCTTACTTATTGGCTGATTGTTTCATAATGTCAAAAATAATTTTGTGTACGCGCTGTTGGTCTTCCAAATACAAAATTAATAAATATGATTTAACAGTTGTAATAAGTTTAAACTATCTGCCAGACAAGCTATCTAGCACTTATAAGTCGGTGGTGAAACCGGCCCTAATTGTCCCAGATAAACCGTTATCAGGAGCAAACTTAATAAAGCAGGTTAAACATAGGACTTTAAGCCGCATAAGCTGCCGATTTAGCAAAGGCTGCGTTATGAAACAAAAAGCTTTCCAGTGAGAGGCTTATCTGCGACGTACATTCGTACGTACTTGTCAACAGAACTGTATGGAAGAGGCCGGATTAAATTATTAAGAGGGATGATGAGCGAACATTACAGGAATAAAGAATATTAGGTTCAGTTTTAACCAACAACCGCCTCTGTGGTCTAGTGGTACAACCACCGGTATCAGACCCAGGGGTCCCGGGTTCGATTCCCAGCGGGGTTACATATTGTATTCGGTTTGGTTGGTGGTAGGACTTGTTCTAAGCCCGCCTGGCTAGCTACCACCATCTTATCTAAGCCTGACGCCATAACAACAATGTTTTAAGCATTGTTGTGTTCCGGCAGTTCGACATAAAATAGCCAGTTCCTCAGTGGTTGAGGATTCCGGGAGAGGCTCGCTTCCATCTTCAGCCTTATCAATACTTAACATCATGTATGATGAAGGCTAAGAGTCTCCCCGTCATTCTAAAAAAAAAAATTACAAGTTTCTGTCTCCTAATAACTCGTAGGATTAAAGTAGGACTTTAATTGTAACTGCACAGAGACTTCGATCCGGAAACATTCCACTGAACAAATTTGGACACCTAATGAAAAAAGTTAAATCACGTAATTGCTCACAGTGTGATAAAATTGAAGATGTCCAACATTTGTTGGTGGAGTGTGACAGGATTCGAGCATTATGTGAGGAGTTAGTTGCGAAGATATATATATATATATTTGACATTAAGTAATACTACCGTCTGACATATTTGTATTTAATTTAAAACTAGAATTATATAAAATATGCTAATAATAACGATAACAGCGACATTGATACTGCTCACATTATTATATTTTTGTTTTCTCTTCCAATTTATATTCTGCTTGCCTAATAATAGTGTAACGTGTAGTGAACATGACTTAATTATTAGGACCTTATTTTGACTAGTCTCATGTCGCCCTAACGGGATGACATGAGACTAGTTGCTTTTTAACCGACTACAAAAAGGGAGGAGGTTCTCAATTCGACGGTTTTTTTTGTTTTTTTTTTATGTATGTTACGAGATTACTCGAAGACGGCTGGACCGATTTGAGTAATTCTTTTTTGTTCGAAAGGGTATACTTCCTATGTGGTCCCATTGTCATCATGTCAGGATCTGACGATGGGATCCTGGAGAAATCCAGGGAACTCTTCAAATATTATAGGCACTCCTATAGCGATTTCGGTGTTTTCTATAGTAACTTATGCATATACTTCCGGAATGCACCATTTGGTGAAGTGGATCTGATGATGAAGACCACAAATGGTCATCGGAACTATTAAATACTTAGCATTTCACGGCAGCTATACGATTACTTTAATGTAGTTCATAAGCAATTTATGCTCGACTCAATGCATGTGATGAAGTGCAGCTGATGATGAAGTATCGGGAGAACTCCTCAATAAGTAACGTCCCTGCACCGGGAAAAGCAGCATTTTGTAAAAGGTGATGAGGAGTTGTAATAAGGTTATCAGTGTAGGCACGGGACCTCTTCTATCTTTAAAAATTGTGAAATAAAAACTTTTTATAAAAAAATGAAAACCGACTTCAAAAAACTAAAAAGCAAAAAATAAACCTTTTGGAGTCGGTGCCAGCCAAGGCAAGAAAAATAAAATAGTAGCACCGCAAAGTAGAAGGTTTATTTTTTGCGTTTTAGTTTTTTGAAGTCGGTTTTAATTTTTTTATAAAAAGTTTTTTTTTCTAGTATATTTTCTTGTTTAATATTTATCACATAAAAATAGCATTGTAAAATGCAAAATTAAAAAGTTATAATTAGATGGCTGTTTCATCTTAATCGATAGTCAAACATCTGTAAAGATGTTTCTTTCGAATGCGAGGATATTTCTCTCATTGATGAAGCGACGGTGGCCAACACCGTAGAACGGTGAATATACTAGAAAAATTCGACATATCCTCATAGGTATCTGTAGCATAATTGGCTAGTGCATTGGGCCGGACTCCCAAGGATCCCGTCAGGGCGACATGAGACTAGTTGCTTTTTTCTAGTATATTTTCTTGTTTAATATTTATCATCATGTTACTTGCTGAATAAATATTTTGTATTGGTATTGTATTTGTAAGCTGAAAGTCAACCGGCTTGATTATTGGTATGTTCCTGAGTTATATCAAACCGTAGCAGTGTTGACTTACAGGTTCGCAGCACAAAGCATTACTCTAAGAGCAAATAATCTGATCTAGCATAATAAAGTGCTTCAATAAATTATAGTTACGATGGGGCTGGCATGTTATTCTGTACAAAAGCGCCTAAAAACAATAAAGATAAAAAAAACTTATAGGATAATAAAAAGTATTAAATAAGGATTTTCATTATTTATAACAATAATTATATAAGGAGCTCGGTGGTGCAGCAGATGGGTGATTAAAAATTTGTTATCTTTTGACCTCCTCCGTGCTTCGGAAGGCACGTTAAGCTGTTGGTCCCGGTTGTATTTGCAATCGTTAAAACCTGCGTTTTAACCTATGATGGTTATTTATGAATGGATGAAAAATAGTAAAATAAGAAACAGTATATTTTAAACTGGTCTATTAAATATGAGGAGCCCGTGGCGCAGTGGTTCGCGCGCTCGGCCTGCGATTGTTAAGGTTAAGCAACTTTCGTAATGGTCGGTCACGGGATGGGTGACCAAAAATTTACTATCTCGAGCTCCTCCGTGCTTCAGAAGGCACGTTAAGCGGTTGGTCCCGGCTGCGTTTGCAGTCGTTAAAACCCACCAATCCGCATTGGGCCCGCGTGGTGGGTCATGGCCCGTTCTCCTTAACCACCATAAGGAAGGCCAGTGCCCCAGCAGTAGGGACATTAAAAATGGCTGATGGCAATGACGATTAAATATTCAAAGCCGTCGGCGTCTTAGCAATCTCGAGCGACCAGCGAACTTAAGCTTTCTAATATTCATCTCATTAAGCCACATAAGACAACAAACAGTGGGCTCATCAATAAATCAGTCCCCGGTCAATATCGAACATTGATTGATGTGGCGCACGTCCAATCGGCTAATAGCCGACCCCGATCAAATAGAGACAGCTTTTCTTCCACTCACGGCAGAACTAATGGAGTCGAAACTTTTGATCGTTCCCCGTGAGAAGGGTACAGAAAGGTGATTTTAGAATTATCATTTTGGAAATCGATATCTGTTTGAATTTGGAAGTTTGAATAGTTTTTCGACATGTGACGTGAAATGGGTGTGTGCAGGCCTTTATTAACAGTTCGGACTTTTGAATGTTTACAGTGGAAAAGGTTAGTTTGTAACGAAGGTCGTCTTTGCAGACTTGTAATTACAAAAATAATCAAAGTATCTGTCTGCTATTCGATGAATTCATGATTAAATAAAATTTGATTTTAATAACTTAGAAATAAAACATTTTACGGATATCAAACGCGCTATATTTCCACGAACTAAGTTGTAATTGTCCGTAATTTTTAGGTTTTTTAGGGGTTTTTTGATTTTCCGACGTTTCGGCACCTTTACAGCTGCCGTGGTCACGGGATGACTGGCTACTTATAAGTCTACCCTCGAAAAGTTAATTTATTTTCGTTCGGATACGGTTAGACATTTACTATGGCACAAATTATTATTGATTTGATATTTTGATTTAATTGTTATTTTAATTCTTTATTATTAAGAAAAGAGAAAACTAAAGACTCTACTGGCAGTTCACAAATTGGGAGGACCTTCGAAGAAAGAAACTGCCAAGAAAACTTCGAAAAGCGGGCCGACCTCCATCTTTATAAAAAAATATATTAAAAAATTAGGATATGTTGTCTCCACCTTTACTTTTTTATGTTTATTTATCTACAAAAAGAGCTAACCGTATCTTTGGGTCTTGCAGTGCGTGATTTGGGTTGAGACTTTAATTTATGGATAATAGGGTCCCAAGCTGGTGGAATCTTCCACCCATCATCTCTATTGAAGTTTGGGTATTTGGTAATTTCAATAGCCTCACGCAGCATTCTGGGGACAAATTTTTGTTCCCTGGCGAGGATCTGTGGCTTATCAAACCTGATGTAGTGGGTGGGTCCCTCAAAAGCATGTTCACACACTGCAGACTTGTTATCGCGCCTATTTTTCACGACAGCTACATGTTCTCTAACGCGGGTCCCTATGCTTCTCTTTGTCTGCCCGATGTAGGAGAGCCCACAGTCACAATCCAGTTTGTAGACACCTGCGACTTGAAAGGGTATGTTGTACTTGACTGGTGGTAGGAATTGGTTGATCTTCTTGGGCGGCTTGAAGTAAGTATTAATAGAAGCACGCTTTAGAATTCTCCCAATCTTATCTGTGACACCTTTCACAAATGGTAAAATGGCAGGTTGACGTTCTACTGTGACTGGTTTGGCGCGGTTTCTGTGACGTCTGCGTGGTACTTGCAACTTGTTGTTTCTCAGTACTTGCTCGACATGTCGAAGCTCCGCAGTCAGGTGTTGCTCGTCACAGATGCCGCGTGCTCTCTGAAACAAAGATTTCCCTACGGTAGCTAACTGTGAAGGATGATGGTGTGAATCACCATTTAGATATCTGTCTGTATGTGTTGCTTTCCGATACACTGTGTGGCTCAAAGTTTGATCAGGATTCCTAATAACAAGTACATCTAGGAAGGCTAGTTTATTGTTTTACGAGACTATTGGTATGTAGTTAATGTATTATTCGTAAGTGTATTAATAAATAAATAAGTATGTAGGTAATAATTTTTTTTTTATCTACGACGGGGAGACTCTTAGCCTGCATCATCGTGATGTTAAGAATTGATAACGCTGAAGATAGAATCGAGCCTCTCCCGGAATCGTCAACCACTGAGGAACTGGCTATCTTATCTCTAACTGCGGGAACACAACAATGCTGAAAACATTGTTGTTTTGGCGTCAAACTTAGATAAGATGGTGGTAGCTAGGCAGGCGGACTCACAACAAGTCCTACCACCAACCAAACCGAATACGTACCCCCCGCTGGGAATCGAACCCGGGACCACTGGGTCTGATACCGGTACTTGTTACCACTAGACCAGAGAGGCGGTTAAAATTAAATAATAAGTTAGGTAAGCCAAATAGAGCACTGACATTTTAAACAAAGGATAATTCCTAATTATCACCATCCAATATGAAACTAATCCGAACTAAGGTAAGTGTTGAGCTCGGGGGCAATTTTCATTTGATTTATTATTGTTCTTCACCGATAAATCAGTCGACAATGGGGCTCTGGGGCGCAGAAACTTCTATTAATTCTCCTTAGAACAATCCCGAAGTTACCACACAATGGGATCTAATACAATACGTTGGGCTGGAGATGCTATCACGTGATACGGATTTACCGATAGTGGGCAGTGTTTAACAGAACTAAGGGATTTTAAGGATACAATTTCTCATTAAGCTGATGCGGTGGTCTTAAGACAAAAGAAGTAGGGATTAGGTGCTTAAGTTTGAGTAATGAGATAATGCACTATACTATTCGTATTAACAGGAGGCGTAGCACGGATAACTTTCGAGTAAGTATCGAGGTAGTGAAGTAAAAAAATGTATGACATATTAAGCATTGAGCATTGGAGCAGCGTTCCTACCGGACGTAAACGAAACTAAATTTTCCTATACATTTTTTGACATTACGTGCTCGATACTTACTCGATACTATTTCGATAGTTGTTCGTGCTTGCCCTACAGGTAGGATATTTTTAACCGATTTCAAAAAAGAAGAAGTTTATCAATTCGTCGCGTATTTTTTTTTGTATGTTCACCGATTACTCGAGAACGCCTGAACCGATCGAAATGATTAAAACGTTATAACATCGGGTTTGTTCCCAAGTTGGTACCACTTTTTGGAATTTTGAAATCGGTTCAGTAGTTTTGAAGAAATTTTGAAAAAACTGTCGTTTTTTCGGTCAAGTGGTTTGACACAAACGGTTTTATTCAAACTAGTAGTTGCCTACTCTACTAGTTTGAGTCAAACCGAAGTGCGGGACTCGTTCTAACGTTCAAAATAGTGAAATAAAAAACTTTTCGTAAACAATCCGACTTCAAAAATAAAAAATAAACCTTAAAAATTTAAGTTTCAATCAGACTGTTCTTTCTGTATTGCGTGCCGTGGCAACCTTTAACTAAGGTGACACTGTACCTAGATTAAGTTGCTACTGTATCTCTGATCATGTATGTGGTGTACATTTTGCTGGTTGTTCTTAAATAAATGAGAAAAAGAAGTCATTAGTTATTGTCATCGATTAGTTATATAATAATAACAATAAAATAATATATAATTGCATACAAACACACCAATTATCTAGCAATGTTAAGTTTCATCAAGAACTTATGTATGTACTTTTTTTGTAAATACATACATATTAAACACCCAGACCAACAAAAAGAGACATGTTCATGCACACAAATATTTGTCTTGTCTAAGGATCGAACTCGGGACCTCTGGCGCAGAATATTAGTTAAATATACATAGACGCCAGGCAGTTGCAAATAGAATAAATGTTTAAGCTTCTACGTTTTAGCTTTCTTCTCGCCACTGTATGTATCTTTACATAACCTTTTTCCCTATGCGCCTCACCCAAACTTTTGCAAAAATACTAGCGCTCCCCTTGCAAAGATACCTAATTTATGAAAAATTAACATACAGCTGAAGCCGCCGCCTGAACACTTTCCTATTTAAATTATCAAAAAGAAAAAAAATATATATACAAGAGATGCGTTCATATCTACGATTCCTAACTCTTACTCTCTAACTTTACTCACTAACTTCACGATTATAGTCATTTAAGATAATCTTTTAAATAAAAAGCAACAAATATCTTACCTAAGCATTACTAATAATAATACAATCCTATCAAACAGCTTTTGTTCATTTCGTGCCTACCTTTTTTTATTAAGGCTTATAATACGATTTTGTAATAAATTATCTCGGTCTGCCCAAAGTTCTTTATTTTATTTTTACTATTTTTTTTGTTTTACGCCCCAAATAGTAATTACGTCTGTAACAAATCGGCAATCATTTATTTGGTATACGATTGCGTTATATTGTTTTCTCGAAAAACAAGAAATAAAACGATTCCTTCTATTTTCAACCATTGAATGCACCGTGAAACTTCGCACAACAGATGGAAAACAAAAGGTCATAGTGAATGGACGTATTTTTCAAATCGACCGTTCTGTCCTGTTTGGAGTAAAGTAGAGATACCACCTGAATACAAATTTTATAACATTGATTCACGACAACCGCTCTCCCAATCCAATCGGAAAGTTTCCTTCGGGGGATAACCCTTGGATTTAATCCATTGGTAATACGAAAATTGATGTAAAAGGTTTCGCCGCGCTGCTCCCAGCACCGGACCCCGCGGTCCATACAAAGTGCACGGGGAGATTTTCAGATTTCGTACTAGAATCACGACGGTGACACGTACGGTGCCAAAATGTAGCGTGTTACCAGACCAAAAAGGTTTAAATTCAATTGGTTTACTGGATTATTGGAGGCAATTCCGTTCAGAAAGAACTATGGTACGTGAGCTGCTTACTAAGGAACGCGTGTGTCTAAAAAATGGCGGCCGACTGGGGCTTTCATCGACAGGTTATTTACCTTTGTATGAAATAGTTTTGACTTTAACACCCGTCTGAAGGTTTCAGACGTGCTTCAGTTAAATATGTTAAATATCATCAGGTAGTAAACAAATAAATAATAAATAAATATTTCTTAACCTCACACTTTAATAGGTGTGAGTGTAAGACATATTTATTTATTAGGTTAATACCTTGCCCAAGTAAATAAGCACAACAAAGTTAGCACGGTATGGGATACTGGGGTAACGAATATAAATAAATATAATATTTATATTATAATATAAAAGTATTTATGTGTAGAAATATATATAAACTTCCATGACTCAGCTACAAATGCTCATAATTCATCATACAAACATTTGTCCCTACCTGGATTCGGATCCAGGAGTGCCCAGGACTTCAGAGTAGGTGACCGGTGTCCGTACACCGGTTTCAAGATATCGCCTACTCTGAGGTTCTGGTGTCGAATCCCGGGGCAAAAATACATTTATATATGTATCATCATTATGTATATATCCATTACCCTAGTATCCTATAATAAACGCCTTACTGTGCTTACTTTGGTGCTAGGCCAATTGGTGTGAGTGTTAGAAATATTTATTTTATTTACTTACTTATTTATGTTGTTACATAATAGAACAAGTATCCTTAGCAATCCAAAGGCTATGGATGTCGTTTACTTTACCAGAGATGTCGTGAAACGCAAAAAAAAAAAACTTTATTTAACAACAAAAAAATACATTGTAGAACTAAAACAATAGGTGCTGATTATTGAGAAAATTCACAATTACAACGTTAACAATTCAGGTCCCCAACTCCTAAAATAGGACTAATCCCGTATCTTAGGAGCTGGTGATTTCTCCATAAGCAAAACATGATATTCTCAAAAAACAAACTGGCTGGTTAATATAGTTCGCAGTCTATTGTACACATCATTTGATAAATGTGTGTGTGTTTGTGTGTGTACATCATCTAATAATTAAATTTTCAGTCTCATAATAATTTAAAGAAAGAAGTAAATCTTGGATATCGGATTTAGTTTGTACTTCGTTAGTGAATATATCGGTCTTATTTTATGAACCCTGTCATATAATTTTGCACTGAGAGCAGTGTATTAATATGTCCATTTTAATAAAGACTTCTTTACACCTAGCACCGGTTTAAGTTTTTATGAAAGCCTTTCCAAGGTTTGTTTATCTTTTGTCTCAGAGGAAGTTAAGTAGAATAGAGAGAATAGTATAGAAATTCACTTATAGTAGGTACATAACGATTGTATAACACAATGACTTAATTTCTTTGTTTATTTTCACAGAAAATTCACCAGCTGGTAGTAAATATTATGACTTCATTACATTAGTTATTTTCAAAACAAACAAACAATTGATACTATTATTTGTAACTGGACTGGACCATCACATACCACATTATCTTACTACCAACGAGTAACTGCATACAATTATTTTATGAACCCTGTTACATAATTTTGTACTGAGAGCACTGTATTAATATGTCCATTTTAATAAAGACTTCTTTACACCTAGCACCGGTTTAAGTTTTTAGGAGGAGTTCGGTGATGCAGTAGTTAGCGCGCTCGATTTGGGCGTTGTCATTTGATTACAGTCGTTAAGCCAAGTTAGAGGCCTTATAGGCGGCTTGATAAACTCTGACACCAGAGGTGGCCACTGATCCTCACTCGAGGCTGCACAAAATATGTTTGTTATGATATTTGTAATTCTCTCTATTCAGATATGGTTAGAAGTACCTAGTTACTTATCCGATTTAATCTAATTTTGACATCATGAATTTCGTAATGAATTTTCTCATTTACTTTTCGATCAAGCAGGGAAACAACAAGGTTGGCTTCTTTTTGATACAGTCATTTAAAATATATTTTTATGAAGTACGGGGATACTCTTCATCATACCTGATGTTAAGTATTGATAAGGCTGAAGATGGAAGCGAGCCTCTCCCGGAATCCCCAATCACTAAGGTTTCAATATGATTTTCGCGTTCCATTTAAAAATGAGACTCAACGCGACATGATTGGTTGAGTCTGACGCTATAGCAACACAGCCAAAATGTCAAGCTGTAAGTACATAATGTACTAGATAATTTATTATATAGCGTTGAGTCCCGTTACTCTAGATATATATTATTTTTTTCAATTAGCTAAGCATTCTGCTATTGAAACTACACTGTATCACTATCGACAGAGAGTTGCATGTAAACAAAGATAACCACTCGCGTGCCGCATATTTTTTTACTATCGTGAAAGTAAAGTAATTTTAAAAAATATATGAAAATGACTAAGTGTGTATGTTGATTTTCAGTGGATTGGTTAAATAAATAATGACGCTGTATAGCGTTTACACAGATGCTATCAGTGTTATGTCAACATCGTGTCTTGTGAGTCACGAATACACACTTTTAAAAAGTTGAACTAATATAGTAAATTTGATGATGTGTTTTTCATTATATTACAAGAAGATATTTCCTTGTCTGGGGGGGAAAAATCTATCTATCTCAATGTTAACATGTTCAATCTCCTTTTTTAATTACCAATGGGGAGAGGTTTACCCTTCATTATACTTTATCTTACATAGGTTATGATAAACCTCCCCACCCCCACCAGCTTAAGACTAGACTATACCTACACCAGGAAACTCATTGGATACTCAGCATTGGCCGCGGCAGAACTTCAGAGCCTCAGCCACCGTCGCAAAGTTCTATCGATCTTTTATAGGATACAAATTGGAGAATGTCGAGAGAACTGCATGATCGTGTTCCTTCAGCCGCTTTCCACCATCGGGGCACCAGATTCCTACATCCACTTCAAGGCGCGAGTAAATAGGCATTTCCTTCATAACATCCTATGCCACATCCTGTTTCCAAACAAGATGGTGGTCAAATACTTGCCCAAAAAAAGTAAAAAAACACTTGCCCAGCCATATCTAGCTACGGAGAGGCCGGGACAGCCGGGCGGGTTGCCGGTCGTCTAAGGGGTAGCGTACCACCCTGATCCCCTATGGCCTATGTCATTGCGAAGCAGTGCGGGGTTTAGTTGACGGTGGTTGATTTGGGGGTTAGTTGGTGAACTCACATCTCGATTCTCCCACCGCACCGAGTCGGACTGGGGCACCCGTCCCTCTCCTTGACCCTCCATTAAACATTCAACCTGGTTAAGGGGTCGGGGAGAGGTTAGAACTGCCCGGCCCATCGCTGGTTCCTGGAATACCGCGTCGCATCGCATCGTAGTTATATGTGGGAGCCCGAAGTCACGGTCCTCCGCCAGTCTACAGTATAAACAAATTTGATACGGAACTGATTATTCCCATAACTCCCAACCTGATCTATAACACCATAAATTAGTTTCTCACTAAGGCAACATAAACCAATATAAGCTAATAAAACAATTAAGTCCATTGTACCCAAACTACCAGCTAACAATGGGTAACCAGCGGTTACGTAATGAGCTAACACCCGTATTTTATGATAATCTCTCGGTTTACTGACATAAATCGTTAAACATGATAAGGCGGTGGTTACACTTGGTAAGAGCTAAATGGTGCAGCGCGATTGCTATGGTCGTAATCGGAATGGGTGACCAAAACTTTATTATTTATCTGCTAGGCACGCAAGTTAAATGTAGGTTTTAGGAGCCTCCAATAGCACTAAGCTGATCTAGATGATAAATTGCTGATCACCCATCTCGTGACCGACCATTGCTAAAACTACCTATACCACCTTAATCGCTGACCAAGCGCGCGAACCACTGCGCCACCGTAGCTCTTCTTTTATATTCTTACCCCCATATTCTAGGAGTTATGACTTAGAATACCGATTTCGAGGAGTATTTCGAAGAGGTTTTCAATGAGGTTTCGTTAAGTCGAGGACGAGTAAGTTTTGGAGGAACGGCTTAGAATATGGGGGTTAGTCCCTACCTTCCTACAAATATAAAAAATGCGAAAGGTAGGATGTTTGTGTCTCGCAAAAAAGTCAGAACGAATTTTAATCAAATATAAATATATATCAATTAAAGTTAGTTTATAGCCTGAATTACAACATATGATACATTTATTCGGATATTCCTACAGAACCACGCGGATGAAAACGCGGGCAGCCACTAATATAGAAATAAAATAGGGGGTAAAAATGTGTAATTGTAATTTACTTTAGCTTATTAAAACATAGTCACTCTACACACAGTTTCTGCATTTAGTATTATTATTACAACTAATACATAAAAATGCAGTGTTAAAGCAAAGAGAAATGGTTTCTTAACGTTTTCTTACATTAAGTGAGAAGGAACAAATTCTACAAATGATGAAACGAATGCTACAGTTCATCAAATTAATGGCTTTAAGAATGTACGTGGTAAAATTTATGTTCCACACGATAGAGCGAAATTTATGTTTTTCAGAATGGCCTTTGAGAGTTATGAGTCACTGCTATTCTTATTCAATTTCAGAGTTACTACTGTCTTTAAGAATTAAGTATCTACTGCTTTTATGTTTAACCTGCTTTTTTTGTAGTTTTTTAATATCTTTATGTCTATTGCGAATGCAATATTTCTATTTTAAATTGTACCTTGGTGAAAGTAAAGCTAGTCGCATATCTCTTTTGAGAGTAACTTTATTATCTGTTAATTTACTAACACGTGAAAAAATATGTAATGTCATTTCTTATATTTCTGTTGTCACTACTTTTCTTTCCATATGAAAATGTCGAAATATTAAATCTAGATTTAAATATTTCACATTTTTGTAGGGCTAAATCTAGGTTTAACAAAATCGAGATTTTGTAAATTGTCTTGCAAGTGGACCTTAAACTGCAGTAAGAAAGTCATCTGGTTAAAAAATAGATAATAATCTGTTTTTTAATTAATTAGCTTAATTACTCGGGTCTTAACTACGAATCTTATAGTTGGTTCTGATATAATATCCTATGGTCCGGATATTAAAAATCCTATGTTATCCTATTTAATTAGTAAAGACAACATCCAAACATCCTCACAAATAATCCTATTTGTGAGGATGTTTGGATGTTTGTAACTCTTCCACAAAAAAACTACTGAACCGATTTGTATGAAATTTGGCACACAAATAGAAAACTAGCCTGGATTAAAACATAGGCTACTTTTTATCTCGATATTCCCAAGGGAACAGGGGCCCAATACTGCTAATGCTTAGTCACAATCGTATTCCAATGGCGTTTCAATGGCAGGCCTGTTTTACACATTTCTTGTTACGACGATGTAAATAAACACTACTATTGAAACACCATTGAGAGACGATTTTGACTAAAATTTAGCAGAATTGGCCCCCAGGAACAACGCGGTTGAAACCGCGGATGGCCGCTAGTTTTTTACATAACTAAATCATGGTAAATTTTAAATAGAAAAATATTGGAAAAAATTAACTCGGCCACAAGTGAATTCTCAGACGGGAATCCAATATTTTTCTATTTAAAATTTACCATAGTATAAAAATAGCATTGAAAAAAAATGCAAAAATTACAAATCCATAAAATAACTAAATTAATTTGAATGTAAATCACACGAGTATTACAGCGAGGCTGAGAAACTATACTACTGATGAATTTTTATTTTTAGGCAAGTTATATGAATCACTTCAACACGGGGTTACTAAAAAAAATTAACGAGCGTTCCTTTTACGTCGTTTAAATAGTCGCTATTGGAAATGAATCAATCACACTAAAGAATGAAACTAACAAACTGCAATAACTGCATCTCGTTCGATACATCCCCACTTATATTTTATTTACCGCCTCTGTGGTCTGGTGGTACAACCACCGGTATCAGACCCAGGGGTCCCGGGTTCGATTCATAGCGGGGGTACATATTGTATTCGGTTTGGTTGGTGGTAGGTCTTGTTCTAAGTCCGCATGGCTAGCTACCACCATCTGATCTGTCTGACGCAAAAACAACAATGTTTTCAGCATTCTTGTGTTCCGGCGGTTAAAGATAAGATAGCCAGTGCCTCAGTGATCGGGGATTCCGGGAGAGGCTCGCTTCCACCTTCAGCCTTATCAATACTTAACATCAGGTATGATGACGGCTAGTCTCCCCGTACTTCATAAAAAAAATGCACCTTCACATTGTGCTACACATTTTCTATTCATTGAGGACGTGGCAAAGTCAAGTTGTTTCAGTAAACGTGTCACTGTAATGTCATTGTCATGTACTGTCAAAATTACGTGCTTTGTTTGTGTACTGTTTTTTGTTATGGGCTTTACCGGCCCTGGCTTCTATGGCGTTTAGACGGGTTTATGTCTATCTTTTTAGGCTAAGTGCATGTTTATTATTTCTTTTTATTTTAAGTACATTTAGGTATATTTTTTAGTACGGATAACGGTACCTACCGCAGGCCCAGCGAGATACGCGCGCCGTTGCTTTATGATGTTGTATCACAGTGCAACGGCATTATGCTGAGGCAGGGTTCTGATTGGCTGTCACAAATAATTGTTGTTTTAAATTATAAATTAGGTATATTAATTTTTTATCCGTAAAAATAATTGTGCTGATGGCCAATAAAATATTTCTTCTTTCTTTCTTTCTTTCTTACTCATAAATACACTATTGATTTAAAAAGTCATAAAATCACAGTTGAATAAAAAAGAAAGTGCGCATGCACTCCACTTATATCACCCACTGAATACCCACTGGCATTCATTTACCTAGAATATCAATTAACTATTGTGTAATGTGTTTGCATACTATTAGAAGAAAGGAATACGGAAGTTAAAAGACATTTCTAACTCGAGTTTAAATGCTTGGCATGGCTATTTCATTTGCTTTGAAAAGTATCTAAAACCTTTAGAAATAAAATGAAGCTTTTTTTTGGCTTAGGTATTATTTAAAGAGTAAGTGAGTTTCACCCGAGTTCTTTACGTAATAACACGTCTTGTGAGGCTCTATTTTTAACTCAATCTACCGTACAATTTCTATAAATATTAGGTACAAAATATATTTACATGACATTGGCAAAATTTTATCGCGAGCAAGCCATTAATTCAGAAAGAAGAAGAAGAAAGAGTAAATAACTATGTTAGGAACAGGGATTTGTATCTTACTCACACTTAGTTTTTCACTTAACTGTACTTAAAAGGATATCATAGGTAGCACGAGAGGCATATGTTTTTTTAAACCAACTCGATAATCTGTACTAATAGAAGTGTATGTTTGTTTGGACAATGTTGTCTCTGAAAATATCTGTATGCAAAAAAATATATATTAAGGACCTCTTTCACAATTTAAAAGTAAGTTCTGAGTCATAATTGACAGATGATTTGGCAGTTGAGTCGGTGCCAGCTAATGCAAGAAAAATAAAAGAGTAGGACCTCAAAGTAGAATTTTATTTTTTGGCTTTTTAGGTTTTTGAAGTCGGTATATTTTTTTTATAAAATGTTTTTATTTCTCTATTTTTATTTTTATTTTTTTTTCTCTATTTTTCTCGTGCCTACGCTAAAAACCTTATGTCAACTGCTCATCACCTTTTCAAAGTGTTGCTTTTCCCAGTGCAGGGACGTTACTTATAGAGGAGTTCTCCCGGTACTACATCATCAGCTCCACTTTATCACTTGGATTGAGTCGAGCATAAATAGCTTATGAACTACATTAAAGTAATCGTATCGCTTCCATGAAATGCTAAGTATTTAATAGTTCCGATGACCTTTTATGGTCTTCATCATTAATTCCCTTTACCATAGAATTCCCTTCACTATAGAAAACACTAAAATCGCTATAAGATTGCCTATTATATTTTAAGATTTCCCTAGATTTCTCCAGGATCCCATCATCCGATCTTGATATAATGACAATGGGACCACATGGAAAGTATACCCTTTCGAGCAAAAAAGAATTACTCAAATCGGTAAAGCTGTCTTCGAGTAATCGAGAAACATACATAAAAAAATAAGACTGCGTCGAATTGCGAACCTCTTCCTTTTTCTGAAATCGGTTAAAAATAACTTGTCTCTGTTGTTGGTTATTCGTAATTACGATGAAAAATTAGGGCAGGCAGAGTTGGGTGCTAGGGTTACAGAATACAACTGGTACTGTCCACTGATGTATACAGAAAAACGAAAACCGAACTGCATGTCTTTTCATCATTTGGGGCCGTTGTACTTAGGTAAATGAGTTAAGTTCTAACTATGAATAAATAACATTTGATTAAACTCGCCATTCAAAATTTGTACCCCAACAATGGTAAGACATGTTGATACCATATACCATAATTAGATTTTTAAGAACTGTACCACACATACGTACATCAAAAAACCCCTAAAAAACCAAAAAATACGGACAATTACAACTTAGTTCGTGGAAATATAGCGCGTTTGATATCCGTAAAAGTTGTTTTATTTCAATGTACCACACATGTTTCCACAAATTAATAAATTCTATTCTATTCTATTATATGGCATACATAAAGTATGTTCTTTGTCGCGAAATCATAATTTTACAAGAACGATATCCGCTGTGGTGTTACCATGTCGCACTAATTATTGCGTGCTAACAGGGTAGCATGCAACGTACTAAACAATGGTTTAACCCAGACAAAGTACTGTAGGTTGAATATTAATCACTGTACAAATGCGAAAATATTTCTCTCATTGATGAAACGACACTGGCCAACACCGTAGTAAGGTAAAAATGCTAGAAAAAAAATCGACATATCCTCATAGGTCTCTGTAGCATAATTGGTTAGTGTACTGTGTCGAATTCCCATGGATGCGGGTTCGAACCCGCCAGGGCGACATGAGACAAGTTGCTTTTTTCTAGTATATTTTCTTGTTTATATTTATCACATAAAATAGCATTGTAAAATGCACAACTAAAAAGTTATAATAGATGGCTGTTTCATCTTAATCGATAGCCAAACATCGTAGTATAGTGAATATGCTAGAAAAATGCGACGTGTCCTCATTGGTCTCAGCATAACGATACCTTGGGGCTCAAAGGGCGTAACCACCAAAACACGACTTTTCAGGAGAGCCAAAAAACTAAAATTTCAATTTTGTATTTATCACAACTTTGTTGTTATTGATCCTATAAATATGATTCTTACACCAAAAGTCGTTAATTTTTGATGTGCATAATGTTAAAACATAACATTTTAAGAAATATTTGTAATTAAAAAGTTAGCTGGTGAATACGCCCCACAAAATCCAACATGAATGTCTTTTATGCCCCATAAAATGACTGCTGCGTTAGTAACGCTGTCTTTTATGCCCCATTAAATGAGTGCTGCGTTAGTAACGCAGAGTGTAACCACCAACTTTCAAAATGAAAACTGTAACTTTTATCGATCTGTTATTAGTTATTCAACTTTTTGGGTTTATATTACAATACTTACAACTGTTTTTAGTAAAATAGGTCAATTTGGCAACCCTTATTCCATCAGAGGCTTGTATTCTATTCTGATATTTATAAGTAGGGATTTTTTTTTTTTACTTTTGGAATGACAAAATAAATTTTGTATTTTATAGTTAGTTACTAGAAGGAAGATAAGAGTAAAAGGCTACTATTGCAAAACAATCTTGATTGTTGGCTAGTTCTGACGAAGGTAATAAATATTAAGACAAATTAATTGGAACTACAAATTATTTTTAATGATTATTTTTAACAATTTGCTACACAGCCAGTAAGGTTTAACTGACCTTAAGCTACAAAATTTGCAAAGCTTCACAGCTTTGTCAAATGTTAGGCACATTAAAGCAATGATTGTAGCGTTAAAATTAAACCTAGTTTTGGAGGGCCTTAACATGGGTTATAACTAAACTTTTTAAGAGGAATGTGTAGCAAACGGTCTCCATACAAACGGCGATAACGTTTCCATCCTCTAAACCTTAACATACAACAATAAATTATGATGAAATATATTAAATATATTCTTTATGGCTTTAAGTCGTACAGATATACGCCCTACATTTTCATTTGAGATTGTCGTTTACGCCCAGTACTTTGATGATGCCTAATAATTATTGCTTTTACGTCCAAAAATACAAAAAAATCTGCATTACCAGCCTTGAAATTTGGGGTCGTATTCACCATTGTTTTCCGAATTTGAGAACTTTAAAAATACAGTTCGATAGCGCAGAAAAAACTGAATAAGATGGCATTTAAAACTCATTTTGACCAAAATGGTGGTTACGCCCTTTGAGCCCTAAGGTATCGATAATTGCGGGTTTGAAACTCGTCAGGGTGACATGAGACAAGTTGCTTTTTTCTACAAAATTTTCTTGTTTAATATTTAAAGATGTATCTGTTTAGATCAGTTTACAATTAAGAGACCCTTTCGGCCCGGGCTATGTTCACTGACCATAGCGCTTTAATTACCAGGTGTTTTTATTTTTACTCATCCAGTGTTAATTTCCATAACCGACCAGTGAGCGGTCTACCGTAGCGTGCGCCGGCGCAGCTAGGGATGCGCTGCATCGATAAATTAGCGTACGAGTTATTTATAAATTGAAATATTTAAGGTGGAAGCTAGTCAGTTATGAAATATGTATATTATGAAATAGCGTTTATGGCTTTTTCATTTGTAATAAGTACCTAAAGTTAAAAATAGTTTTTAAGGTGGTACGACTTCCATACAAGCAAACATTGCACATTAATTGGTTCATTATACATTAATAATTCATAAATACATGTGCAACTAACTCGTTTCAGTTATTTGTTTGCGCGAAATTATTAATAATATGTACTTTCATACATATAATTGCCATGAGTCACACGCACATACGTAGAATTATTGAAATTATAAAATATTAGTTTATTCGTGATTTATGTTTGAAAGTATTTTTTTTATTATTTCGCGCAAACAAATAACTGAAACGAGTTAGTAGCGCATGCATTTATTAATTATTAAGGTATGTTGAACCAATTAATGTGCAATGTTTGTTTGTATGGAAGTCGTACCACCTTAAAAACTATTTTTAACATTTTCATAATTTCATAATGTACAGATTTTATAACTGACTAGCTTCCACCCTTTCATCAGCCGTTTCACCTGCGTGGTTCCCGTTCCCGTAGGAATATCGGGATAAAAGAATATAGTAGAAAAAAATAAAAGTATAAGTACCTATATAAGTAGTCTATTACTCTCAGCCCTTTCAACTTACTCCATGCCAAAAATCAAGTTGATTGGTTGCTTAGTTAGGGCGATAAGACCATGCAAACAACTACAAACAATCTACAAATAAACACACTTTTGCATTTATAATATTAGTTAGAAATTTGAAAAACAGAATTCAGAATCAGTTTGTAAAAAATTTTACAAAGTGAAAAATTACAAAATTGCATATTGCAATAAGCTGTGATTTCTACATGGTTACTTATGTCACCACTTGAATTAGTGTCATCGTTGTAAGGTTTCTTCAAAGTATGCGCAAGGCAATTAGCGGTCGATGGAGCTAAATAGATCAAGTGTTATCTTTAAACAACAGGTTACTACAATCATTTTAAAAGACTCTACGTTTATATGCTGATATACTATTTTTACGTATTTTGGACATGTTAATAAAAATTATTTAGGTATAAGCACTAATTCTGCCTATTATAATTGTCTTACTATTACTAAACTTTGGAGTATTTTATAATTACAATTTCCGTTACCAATTTTCAGAGCGCTAATCCTTACAAAGCGGACATGTCACGCGATTAAAAATATCGATGGCACTCTTATGCGCTGGGGCATCACTAATCCACTGGCCTTCCTTGACAGCGATTCAGTGTTAAGTACATAGCGCATGCGCGCGATCGTGTCTTGTTTCAGTGGTTCGTTACGCGGTAGTTCGAAAATTGTATTTATATGGCAGTGGTGATACGTCCATGTGGTGACTTACATTATGTGAAGGCGAGGAGTAGCGGTAGGAGGACTCCTAAAAATGGCTGGGTAACGTTTTAACTTTTTAAGTGGCTATTTGTTTGGTTGTTTGTGTGGTTGGTCATTAACTTCTGCTTTAATTAACGAGAATAACAGGCTATCTTTGAAAATGTATAGAAAGTAAATTAGTCAATTCTTATTAAAATAATGAGTAAAAGGGTCTAAGAAGTATTTTGTTTGTAATACTCAAATTGTCAAATGTTACCACATGGAAAAATGTATATGTTATAGGTACGTTTGTACTTAAAATTTTTGGGTTAGGTACCTAATAACTTTGTAGCACTCAAAATCTTTTGTCTCTACACTCTCTACCTGTCTCACACTTTAGAAATATAAATTGCTCATATCATAAAGCTCTATAAATAAGCGTCCATTATCTAACCGTTAAAACTCGAGCTTATCCAAATAAACTAAAGTATATTTAATAAAATTAACGGGCAGTTAATTTAAATTATAAAAATAACAACAATCTGATTCAAATATGAAAGTAAAATCTTCACCCACCTGTGAATATGCGAAGCTCATTAGAGCAACGAAACTGGTGCATGGACATTTCTTCTTGCTTAATATAAGTAATACACATAAATTATATGCTTCGTATTTCACTTAAAATTACCGAGAATTCGTAAGTACGTTTAAATTTGAATATTTAGCAAACATTCGCTTCTTACATTTATATTATTAACTAGTTGGAAATTAATTTTTTACAAGCAGGAACAATACCGTTGCTTATTACTCGTATAAATAAAACAAACTTTTTTTTTTATGATTTCGTAATTTTTTGCATTTTTCAATGTTATTTTTTTATAGTTATGGTAAATTTTAAATAGAAAAATATTGGAAAAAATTAACTCGGCCACAAGTGAATTCTCAGACGGGAATCACGGAAACACTGAAAATTTTTTTTTCATCAAACCTACACGTGTGGGGTATCTATAGATAGGTCTTTAAAAATTGCATTGAGGTTTCTAAAACGATTTTTCTCAAAGTCAACTGTTTGAAAGATGTACACCTCCAAAGTGGTAAAAAGTCACAGCCACTTTATTCGAAAACTATGAAGATTACACAGTTGAAACTTGGTCGGTAGATGTATTCTGTCAACCGCTTTACGGTTTTTACACAAAAATAAAAAAAAAATGAATGAAGGGGCATACATGGAATTGTTACTGATTTTTGTTTTTTCATCAAACTTATATGTGTGCGGTATCTATAGAAAGGTCTTTTAAAATTACATTGAGGTACCTAAAACAGTTTTTTTCTCAAAGCCAACCGTTTGAATGATATACACTTTCAAATTGAAAAAAAGTTAGAGGGGGAGGGGCCCCCCCTCTAACTTTTAAAATAAGAAAGTGAAAAATCTAAAAAAAAATGTATGCTGTAGACCTTTATAAAAATTTCCAAAGAAAATTAGACGAAATATATTATGCAGTTTCAGAGCTACAGCACATTTGCCAAAACCGCAAATATAATTTTGTCATTCATACAGACACTATGAAAAACAAAGTTATTTTTGCAGGCGTAAAATTATAGTGGCATTTTGGGTAGGTAGGTGTATTTAATATGATAATAGAAACTTTATTGCACACATTGCAAAAACAAACACATACAGAGAAAACACACAATAGGCGGTCTTATTGCTACATAGCAATCTCTTCCAGGCAACCTTGGGTGAGAGACGAAACCCTTCATGTGCGAGTTCGACTTGCACTTGGCCGATTTTTGAAAATGAAACGAGCTGAACAAGAATTGTTTTCTAAACGAGTTGTTCAATACTATTTGTGTCATGGGAAATCTAAGACAGTACATCATTTTATTCAAGAGGGAGCAAGAAGAACTATTCTGTACAGAATAATAAAACGTTACGAAGAAACGGAAGAGACTGATTTCAAAAAGATTCCGGGAAAACAACGTACGGTATCCACATATAGAAATATAAACCGAGTTAAAGAGGTTTTTGAAAAGGCATCTTCAACATCGGTGAGAATTGCGTCGGATAAACTAAAAATATCTAAGTCCAGTGTATCTAGAATAAAATGTCAAGATCTAGGTTTGAAAGCTTTTGTTAAATTAGCCGCCCCCAAATATGGGGGCACCAGGAGGCGCGTGACAAGCGAGGTTGTCGTAAAGTTTATGAAAAAACTGAAAAATATTCTTATAATCGATAATGAGACATACGTACCGGTTGACCCGAGTGATGTTCCTGGGAAACAATATATACACGCAACCAGTCGTGACGTTGTTGATTATAGGGATAAAATCAAACCAAAAGTTAAAACAATTAAAACTAGGTATTTAAATAAAATAAAAAAAAACCTTGTTTAGCAAGCTATGGATGAATACGGTAATGTTTCAGAACCCTTTTATCGTACAGGCTCTATGAACTCCCAGATTTACCTTAGAGATTGCATTATCAAACGTTTAATGCCTTTTATAGATAAGCATTATCAGAGAGAAGACGTTTTGTTTTGACCGGATTTGGCTTCATGCCATTACGAGTTTAAAGTTACTCAACATTTACAGACTGCGGGTGTTGAGTTTATAACTAGACAAAACAATGCCCCGAATGTTCCTCAAGCTCGAGGTATTGAAATGTTTTGGGCCCTGTGTAAAAAAGAGTATAAAAAGTACACAGATATACCACAAACGTTAACGTCTTTCAAACACCGATGGAGAAGACTGGCCAAAAGAGTGGCAGCTACATCTGGAAAAGCGATCATGAAGCGTGGTGCGGTGAATTTGAGAAAAATTGGGTTCAAAGGCATCGCTGGAGCAAATTTGATATAGATATAAAAAATAAATCAGTTTCACTTTCATTTCTATTTCATATATTATCCGATATTTTTAATAAAATATTATTAATATTATTTTGTCTCTTTACTTCTGGGAACATACTACATACTACATTTCGTTATAACCGTAAACTTTTGAAATCTTATATTTTTTTAAAATTAATTATTTATGCACCTTATATTGTAAGGATGCGTTTTATTTTATTAATTATTAAAAAAGATGTTTTAAGTACCTAAACACAAGTAAAGTTATACTATTTTTTAAATTATTCTCTGTTAAAAATATAGTAGCAACTGCAATCGTACGTCATTCTAAAGGTAATAAATAAAATGTTGTTGATCACAACACTATACAATTATTTTGAAGGACAAATTGCAGTCAATACTTATCTCGTCATGTTTGCAAAATATTGTTTCTAAAGCAACTGTAATTATCGAACCAGGGTCTTCCTCTACGTAATTGTTCTATAACTACTCGGGGGTCTATTCTGCTAATGTTCAGTCGTAATAGTATTTCAATCGTGTTTCAATGGTATGTTATTTCACACTGTAAAAACAAGAACAGTGTGAAAGAACACTGCGATTGAAACACGTTTGAAATACGATTGTGACTAATTGTTATCAGAATTAGGCCCCAGGTATGTTGTATTTTAAAGACGTTGGTCGTGATTAGTCATGCATACTTAACATTGTAAGGGATTATGCATCCATACAATTGCGGTATGAAAGCGTAGATGTGATAATTTGGAACTTTTTTAAAATTAAAAATGTTGAGAACTACATTTATATTATATTTTTATCAATTTCTAATGCAAAAATCAGGCACTCCTGAAGAAAATGTGGAAGTGTGCTCAAGTTTTATTAATTAATTGTAGGATATAGAGGCTATGCAGCTCCAGTTGGAACTGTAGTCACTGCGACCAATAAGATCTATTGTAACTCGCCGCCTTGTTATAGTATCTCTTTTAGCCTGGCGGCTTCCAGGAAGTCTAAAATCTTCCTAGCTCTGAGAGATTTTAGTTCCTCTGGCCGAATTATATGCCGGGCCAGGGGGATACTGCGTTTGTGCATTAGGGGTCCGCAGTCACATAGGAGATGTTTGGGTGTTTCTCTCTCTAATCCGCAGTAACGGCAAACGTTTAATTTCATGTGAAATTTGTGCCTTTTAGTTTGCAGTTTCCAGTTAAGGCTCTTGCTATCGCACTTATGTTTGCTTTGCTGAGGTTTATTCAAGTTTTATACTCATGATTCGATTTTGTTATGACTCTACAGTAAAAGAAACACGCCAGAAACTTATGTAAATAATGTTATCAGAATAAGTGAAAATAGTGTTTCTGCGCTTTGTGATAGCGTAAACCGATCCATAGTAATTCGGAGTCTTCAGCGACTGGACCTGGAAGCTGGACTGGGCCTGCGAGCCCACTCGCCGTATGGATATACGGTATGTAGATCAACTACTCAGTACCTGAAGTTAACACACTGAGAGGCGCAGCAGGTACCTAAATAAGCCTCACAAATCCTCTTCTTAGCTATGATGGGCCCATAGGTTACATTCTTGAGAGACTTGGTAGATTTTACGCTTATTATAATATCAGCCTTTAGTGAGTAGTATGAAAACTTGGTGTGGAAGATCTATTTCATTGAAAACGTAAAGTTGTAGCACCAAAAAAAATCTCTTTTTGCTACACATAGATGAATGATGACATAGATGTAACTGCCTCTGTGGTCTAGTGGTACAACCACCGGTATCAGACCCAAGGGTCCCGGGTTCGATTCCCAGCGGGAATACAATATGCCAAACATTATAGCAACATTATATTGGTTGGTGGTAGGACTTGTTCTAGCTACCACCATCTTATCTAAGTCTGACGCCATAACAACAATGTTTTCAGCATTGTTGTGTTCCGGCAGCTAGAGATAAGATACCCAGTTCCTCAGGGATTGAGGATTCCGGGAGAGGCTCGCTTCCAACTCCAGTCTTATCAATACTTAACATCAGGTATGATGAAGGCTATGAGCCTCCCCGCCGTTCATAAAAAAAATAAAAATAAAAATGTAAAAAAACAGAAAATTAACTACAATCACTTGTGTAGTTCACCTTTTTGGCGTAAAAGATAGCGAAAACGTATTGAATTTTACAATATACACTTTAAAGTACTGTGAAGTTGCTTGAATGTTTTTTTTTTCAAGGAAGATAACTGTGATAATGACAATGATGAAAATAACAACGAAAAACATCGAAAAAGTGCAAAAGTCGGGTAATTTGATTTAAGTTTTTTAAATCAAATCAAAATCAAATCAATATCATTTATTCAGTCTAGGCTGTTACAAGCACTTATGAACGTCAAAGAAGCTACGCCATCGGTTCACAAACCCTACGGCGGGAGACCTTGTAACGAGAAGAACCGGCAAGAAACTCGTCAAGGGCTATTTTTTTCTCCCTGTTTTATTTCATACAGAGTCGTCAAACATGTATAGAACAAGAGTAACCGGCCCTTATAAGCAGCACTGTGGGTCTACCACATGCCATCTCCTCATCAGCCATTTTTAATGTCCCCACTTCTGGGGCAATGACCTTTCTTATGGATGGATACGAGAATACCCACCACGCGGGCCCAACGGCTAAACATGACTTCCGAAGCACGGAGGAACTCGAGATAGTAAAATTTTGGTCACCCATCCCGTGACGGACCATCGCCAAAGTTGCTTAACCTCAACAATCGCAGGCTGAGCGCCACGGGCCGCTCAAAATAAAATTTTAAATTCTTGGATGTGCTGACTGCACTTAGACCATAAAAACGTAACGCTGAAGCGTCTTTAGACTTAGCGACCGTGGTAATGACCGTGAATTTTCATTCAATAAATTGACCTTCGTTAGTTCAAGTAAACAAAAAAAATGCTTTACGCCGGCTGAACTAGCTACAAGCAATGATGTCGCAGCCTTTAAGGAAAACAGCTATAATGGATATAAGTAGTATAGTGTTTCATTGTTTTGTAACTTTTGATTTTGTCATCTTCAGTAATTTTAATATCCTCACTGCTGGGGTACATGCCATATCCTATTCAAATCCTAACTATATTAATATTTTACATGCAAAAGTTTGTTTATTTGTCACACCTTAACGAAGCAATCGACTTGTTTTTTTGTCAGTGAGTTGGTTGCAAAGGCGGAGACATAGGCTACTTTTATCCTGATATTCCCACGGGAACGGGAACCTCGCGGCAGAAACCTCGGGCGGAAGCTAGTTTATAAATAAATAAAGAAAAAAGAGCATGACCCACCAGGGTTAGTAGAATTTAACTACTTCCGAATTACGTAGGAGTTAGAGAATTAAGATTGAATTTCTGATGAAAATTTATTACCACTCGATTATAGATAAAAAGTTAAATAAATTTCTATGAAAGTTGAAAACAATCTTTCGGCATGTTATTTTTATTGTAGATTTAACCGCTTCTGTGGTGAAGTGGTACAACCACCGGTATCAGACCCAGGGGTCCCGGGTTCGATTCCCAGCGGGGGTACAATTGTATTCGGTTTGGTTGGTAGTAGGACTTGTTGTGAGTCCGCCTGGCTAGCTACCCACCATCTTGTCTAAGCCGACGCCATAACAGCAATGTTTTCAGACATTACGTTTTGTACTGCAAGTGTAAATTCTGACGTGCTGTTGACTGTACATAGTCAGGATCAGCGATTATTTTACCTTGAAATATGTAAAATTCGTTGTAAATCGTTAAAAGCATCTTCATGCGACGTGAATTTTCATTGTGCTGTTGAATTTATGTGCTAATGAATATTAAATATTCTTCACAAACGCATCATGTCTTTTTCATGCGGTTCCATGAGTAAATTGTAATGTTTATAGGTTTGTTTTTTTGTGATATCACGTTTTTTAATGTGTTATTAATTTAAGTTAGGACTGCATGTCGATTTGTGTAGAAAACTTTATATAACGCAATACTTATAACTTGTGTAACTCGCCACTAAGTGCAGTCTCGACCAATGATATGTATAAGTCGTAGGATGATTTGATATATAGAATTTTCGCGAAAATCCTAGGGATATTGCGAAAACACGGATAATTAGGCAATGTTGTTGACATTTCTCAATTTTACTGAAAAAAGACAGGGTTTTTGCAAAAATACGGGTTGCTTTAGTAATTTTGGATACTCTTATCTCTGATTGGCTTAATTTTTGCTTGCTTGTTAACTCTACTTGTGAGAGAATGGATTGACATTTGGAACGTTTAGTCATCAACCAATCAGAGAAGATGTTGTTTTGAACGGTTTGACAAGCCAATCAGTGTTCTTAATTCATAATAGCCAGCGAATTCGGAATCTTACTAATCGCTTATTTTTCGCAAAAACCCTATCTTTTTTCAGTAGGATTGAGAAATGACACAGTATTGTCTAACATATTGTCTAATTATCCGTATTTTTGCAATATCCCTAGGATTATCGCAAAAAATCGATTTATCTAATTATCCTGCGACATATCCGTGTGTGCGCCAATGCGATAAGGTTCTGAAACCTTATCGCATTGACGCACACACGGATACAAAGTTCTCTCTGTCCACAAATGTCATTCAATATTGTAATGTGATAAGGTTGCTTAGTGTTTCTATGTCATTGCTCATGACTGTACACTCGCAGTGTCCTCACCAGGTTAGGAACTACCTAGCAATTAATTTGATATTGAAGTGCCAGATAAGTATTATTGATATCTTATTTTGACCATATTAAAAATACGGATTTTCAGCTCCCGCGACTATGGCAGCTAAAAAGGTCGGGAAACCCAAAAATCCCTAAAAAAACACCAAACCCAAAACGTGCTAACGGTGAAATATAGAAGTTTTTTTATTTCAATGAACAGTGATTTAATATAAAAAAAACTATTTTAGAAGGATAAACCCAACACTTAAATGACTTAGAGGCAGCGTGGTGTATAAACAAGACCAATGAAATTCAGGTATTAATTATGGTGACTGAATTTTGTTGCCTAATCTGAATAATTTGGCAGATGTTTGATTGAAAATTTGCCACTGTAAGCCTACTGCTACTGTAATTGATTTAAATATAATATAATAACGACTTTTGAAAGTTAAGTCAAGTGAAATAAATAAGTCACTTCCAACCCTTTCAAGAGTAAACTAATTAAAAATCCTGGCTGGTCTAAATGTTATTAAATCCTCCATTTGTCGAGGCTTACTCCCACATAACCCAATAATGTTTTAGGATAAGCCCTTTCCGGCTAAAAACATTATGGTGACTTAATATACTTTCTTAGTCAGACAAAGGGAAATTTGCGAACGGAATTTATTTGATGTTGGAGGACGTTTTACATTACTCGTTAGCCGCTTAGATGTCAAACTACTATTTAGTCAAAATGAATAAAAAATACGTACATCTTATGTTTTGGCGCGCACTGTTCATTGAAATAAAACAACTTTTACGGATATCAAACGCGTTATATTTCACGAACTAAGTTGTAATCGTCCGTACTTTTAGGTTCTTTAGGGGTTTTTTTATTTTGCCGACGTTTCGGCACCCTCTCAGCTGCCGTGGTCACGGGATGACTGTCATCCTAAAAATACGGACAACTTAGTTCGTGAAATATAGCGCGTTTTTTATTTTAATGAATAAAATAGTTCCAATATAAATTTATAAGATATATTCAATTAAGATTAAGTTTCAAGATATATTCAATATCAATGCAGACAGTCCACTTAAATATTACCGGATTTTTAGTAAATAAGTACATTGTTTTTAATGTCTTCTGATGCTAGTCTACTGAAATATAACTGACTCCAGGTAAAGTTTGGATTTCTCCTGCTGAAAACTCAAAAGAGGCCCTTTCCTATGTAGCAAACATTTGCACCTCTTTTGAAAAGACCTCCTTTGAGCTACAGCATTTTTAGAATCATTCTAGCGAAGTACTTGCAAAAGATATTCCTATCGTCATATTTAATGGGAAATTGAGCAACGCCGCTACCGGACGTAAATGGAACTAAATTTCCCCATACTCGTTCAAAGGGCCATGCAACTTCTCAAGGGCAACCTACTTGGCGAGTCAAAAAAATACTGGTTAAATCAACCAGGATTAGTACACGCCAAATCCCTTATCGAAGGCTATTCGCAAAAGCAAACTGCTGAACTCCTAGAACTCAGCAGAGCAAACATAAGTGCGATAGCAAGAGCCTTAACTGGACACTGCAAACTAAAAAGACACCAATTTCACATGAAATTAAGTGACACTGACGTTTGCCGTTACTGCGCATTAGAGAGAGAAACACCCAAACATCTCCTATGTGACTGCGGACCCCTAATTCACAAACGCAGTATCCACCTTGGCCGGCATATAATTCGGCCCGAGGAACTAAAATCTCTCAGAGCTAGGAAGATTATAGACTTCCTGTACTGCCGCACAATTTATAAATGCAGTAAGGAACATCAGCACTGTTTTGAGAAAAAGGCGGGTAAAGTTAAAAAAAAGTTTTAAGGCGTCTCTCGTTACCTATTCATCTGATTTTCAAAAATGATGTATGTACTAAAAGAGCAAAACACGGCCAACACCTTGGTATACATTTTTTTGTTCAAAACTTAATATTTTGTATTTAAAATAAAAAAAACTGTTCATATTATGATGTAATTAAGTTTTCGCGTGATTCAAATGATGCATAAACGCCGTATAAGTGTTACTTACTGCATTTATTACTAGATTCTGCTACTTACTGCAAATATGTTAAGAGATGAAGACGAGTTTTTAATATTACACCATAATGTATGCACTGTATCCATTTGTTATACTGCATTTATAACTAGGAGACATATAAGAAATTTCCGAATCTAAATTTAAGTTATGAAGTAAATGGGTGTCATACTGCATTTATTGTGAGTTAATAACATTTAAATTTGGGACTTTGCCAAATAGAGAATAGAGAAAAAGAAATAAAATTAGTACGAATATACTTTTAGAGAACATTTATTAAAAAAATCACATACATTTCAATTGACTTTAATCACGTTTAGGCACATATTACCCTGTCAATGTTGCATAGGCACTTAGTCAATCTGAATTTCTTAGAAATAATAAAGAATCAACAGTTATATACTTATCACCAAAAAAAAATCATTTGAAAAATCTTTTCACTCAGAACCACCAATCAGAAACACCGATAGCAACATTTTTTTGATGGAACTACGAGCTCTCTGTGCTTTGCTATTAGCATTAATCTGAATGCCGGCCGCCGTACTGAAATCGCTTTGAGGACTATACTACTCCCCATGGGCATTTCAAGATTTTAACAGTTCGGGGACTGTAGTCGCCATGGGCGTAATAGTAGATAAAAGTTAGAAGATACACTTGGTAAACATTTAAAAACCCTTTCATAAATCAAAGAATTTGAAATCCATGTCCATATTAAAATTAAACGTTGTTTTTGTATTATTTGTATCAATGTTAATTCAAAATTTGCAAAATGGAAAGCTAATACCTATTAGAAATCAGTCGCAAATTATCTGCATCTATACTTATCGATATCTGTAGTCTATACGATAATCAGGCGCATCACTAATTGAATAGCAAATCGCTAATCAATTAGTGATGCACCTGTGTGTACATACAACGAGAATCCCCGGGAATTAACTGGTACCGATATCATTGTATCGGAGAATTGGTATACACTCTCGGTGCTCAATAATAGTAAAAAACCATTCAAATTAATGTGTTAGATTTATGATTTTTGAATTGTTGCATTTTTCAATGCTATTTTTATACTTATGATAAATTTCATATAGAAAAATATTGGAAAAAAACAACTCGGCCACAAGTGAATTCGCAGATGGGACTCTACCCACGACCTTTGGAAATCCGGTCCAATGCTCTAACCACTGAGCTACCGAGACTTGCGAACCACCGTCGAAATTCTCCAATAGTTTAAAATGGCAGTGGTGGCGACCCTGCCAATTTACAGTCACGCCTATTATTTGTAAGATAATGGAAAGTGTTTTGAATACCTTGTCGTAGGCTAGGTTTTACCCCGGCTCTAAAAGAAAACTATCTTCAAAATGG
The DNA here is from genome assembly GCA_910589605.1 of Chrysoteuchia culmella. NCBI lineage: Eukaryota > Metazoa > Arthropoda > Insecta > Lepidoptera > Crambidae > Chrysoteuchia > Chrysoteuchia culmella. Next base: position 4,568,171 of record OU342649.1, read on the forward strand.
GTGAAATAATCGAGAGGTATGGTAAGGGGTAAGCCGTCTTTCATGTCTCGAAGGCTTTTTACATGGTTTGAAAATAACGCCTTATTGGCAAACTTTCATCATATCAACTTCCCGACTGGTTTGTGTGTCTGGATATCGAACTTCTTGAAGTTAGTCAATTTGAGTTCTCATTGCTATTCAGGTTCAATACTCGTTGTTGACTATTTCTGCTACATACTCAAATTAACGATCTGCTAATTCATGTTATTTTCTTCTAATACAGAAATTTAGCTTGTAAGACTAAAAAAGCTTTGCATTACTGGCAAAGGTGAGAAAGTACTTCACGCTGGAACAGTTTGCTCAAACGCAAGCTCGATTAAGCATGGAGTACTTTTCTCACTTTTGAGGTGGTTTCCCAATACAACCTTTACACGCTTCAGTTCAAGAGGACGGTTCACATTTCGGTCAGTGTGCAGCTGAAATGGTTAATCTCATCCCTATCACCTACTCTCAAAAAGTTATGGATATCTCAAAGACACGCGCTCCGCATTTGTTAGCTTGAGTGAAACTTATTTATCATCAGTGCAGTAACCGCTGTTTGCGTCATATTATACTGAACTGAGATCAGTAATGGCATCACATAGCATGTGGTGCTAATAACAAATATTATTCTACTTTATTCTTACCATCAGGCGAGGTAAAGGTCAAACGCTGACCTATCTATTACAAAATGATGCGATTTTGAACTTTGTAACGTGTAAAATCTAACTTTGTGATTCCTACTTATTTCTTGATAATACTTGTTTTCCTAAAGTTTTCATATAACCACTCATTTTAAATAGCTCAATATAACAAAAATAGATTATTGTTCTCAGTACCGAGTATCGGTTTTCCCGGGTCCATCACCCTTCAGTACCGGTACCGAAAAAAACTTAAGCCTTATAAGTTTTGAAAACGCTTCATTTGTGTTCAAATTTTACCTTAATATTAACACAGTAAATAATCTTAAGATAGGTGTAAAATCGTAAAAAAATGGAGTAAAGGTTCTGCGGGACTTAACATTAACGCCGTAATTTACATTTACGGCGTTTATAATTTGTTACACTCATAAAGGATTATTGAGTAGCCTTACTATTTACGCAGTATAATTGGTAATTACTGCGTTTTTATTAAGTGAAATTCATCGGCTGTTATTAGCAAAACATAACAAAAAATTATTAAGTAAACTTACTGCATTTGTACTATGTGTACAATTTTATTGCCTATTATTAAGACAAAACAATAATGCTTTAATTGACATTTAATGCATTTATGCTATGTTGTACCTTTATCAACATATAATATTTACATATTATTAAATCCGTAAGGAGTCTTACTGCTCTTAAATCATGAACAACAAATTAAAATTTACACTTTACTGCGTTTATGCTTTTTGCTATCTTGGCTTCTATAGGGAGAAAAAAAAACGGGTCTTTGATTTATATTAAGCTCAATTGTGCGATCTCGAATACATAGTCAACTCATAAACGCAGTAAGTGGTACTTACTGCGTTTATAAATTGTGCGGCAGTGTAGGCCGCCAGGCTAAAAGAGATACTATAACAAGGTGGCGAGTTACAATAGATCTTACAGGTCGCAGTGACTACAGTTCCAACTGGAGCTGCATAGTCCCTATATCCTGCAATTAATTAATTAACGTACCTCAACATTCCTATATGTGTAAAATTCCTAGACTACATACTTACTTACCTATAAATGTTTGTGGAATGAAATGTGCCGGCGTCTGTTTTACCGAGCACATACAACCCAAACCTCTTCAAGGTGCTAGTGAACAAGCTTCTTCTGGGCGAACTCGCTCCATCTTAGATCTCATCTACGCTCCTCGGCCTGATTGAGGTCAAGAGTAAACCCATTTGATATAAAATATTATATCTGTACGATATTAAACTAATAATGCGTAAGTAGATTCAACACAGAACTATACGATAGTTCTAAGTTCGAAGTCTGACCGCAGACGGCTGTGACCACACTTTGACAGTATCCCTAACTGGCTGATCGAATGCAGTAAAACAACTGGTTATATTTGATTAACCGCAAATAGTAAATTCTGAAGCAGCATCTGCGTTCTGGCAGTTTAAAGCGTAAGCCTCACCGAGAGCGAAGATATCCCGAATGGGTTTCGAGTTAGATTTGAAGAGATATCTCCTTCTGAGATTTGTGCTCTGGTTCTGTAGTCGTACCGATATAGCGTGTTCATAATAAGTAACTCGCTAGGTATAGACCTCCCCACACCTAATTTAGAATTTGACTTAATCGCCACTCTTGGCAGGCGGATTGGTGATCGCAGTATCGCCAAGTTTTTGAAAGACGCTGATGCCCGTCTTCTATTGGTTGTATTCCCTTAGTAAGAATAAGACCGTCAACACCACGAAACACCTGTAGCTGTCTCGATTTAGCACCTCTGAAGAGACGGCAGCACCGCCAAGGTGCCGCCGCATTATCAATTCAAAGGCTTTCCAATGATTTGCAATTGTACGTATACAAATAAAACATAAACTTTCTAGATTGGCACAAATAAAACGCATTTTCTTGAAAATGTATCAAAGTAATAATCAAAATAATAGCCGATCGTGGCAGAACAATCACGCAGAGCTAATAAGTATCTATTTGAAATTGCCTTAACTATCAAATCGATCATTAAACTTTTCCAAATGAATTAAAAATCTATGAAATGTATTTTTATTGGCTTCATCAAGATAATTCACTATAATAATATCATTTTAATGGGCAAAGTTATGAACTATACAGAGAAAGAACGTCGGACAGCTAGCCGAGCTGGAAATTACTAAATGCTTATAAAAGTAAATAGTCATATGCTTATTATTATAATTGTGTACATTGTTTTTATCTTTGCTAAAAACCTATAAAGCTATTAGCAATAAGTTTTTGTATAAAACCTGGACTCTGTTCAAACATATGGAAAATGTTGTGTTCTACAAACACATTTAAAGAGGTTATTACTGAAAATAATATAAAATCAAATTTAAAAAGGAAGTAAGCAATCTATAAAACAATAATGATGTAATGCCAGTTGCTGAAAAGAGTTTACATACTCTCACGTGAAATTATAATTAAAATAGGCGTAGTACATATTACATACTTATTACATAAGAAGTAACGAAGAAAAGTAAAGGAAATAGAATGGTAATAGATACAATAAATACCGACCGATAGTGAAACTTCATCACGCGATTGTACACTGTAATTAACTTAACATTAGGCCTAAAACTGATTGAGCGTTTTGTAGATTTTGTTGATTGACTTATAATTATAGGTAGATTTGTCACGAGATAGGTTTTTTATTTTATCAAATTATAGGGGAAAGTGTGGTAGTTTGGACCAATATTTTTCAATCCCATTTTACATACAGTATTTTTTGGTTTTTACGAATGTTCATGGTATATAATGGAAGTAAAATTATTTAAGTTAGCGTTAATTAAGTATGAATCTAATATATTTATCATAAATCAACAAATTATAACATCAGAGCTTTGTTCCAAATTAGCCAACTAGTTTTGTAATTTATACCACAGGGTTGCTAAATTGGACTTCAATAACTTTCAAGCTAAAGAAAATATATTGTCAAACGGTACAAACTTAACAATTATATGGAATCTTTATTTTTTAATCACACGCCCCACACATAAGACAATCGACAAAAAATTACAGGATTTCACAAAGTTTCATGATTCCAATTATGGCAACTACTTTGGGCTACTTTGTCTGCATCCAAGGTAATCCAAACATCATTGATTGTTAAACCATACTTACATAATAATATGCCGTTCTAACTTCAAAGTATTAAGGTACTAGAATATCCGCAAAATCATTACTCAACGTATTCGGTCTTCCCTTTTTAATATTTATGGACTCACTTGAATCGCCTTTATCTAAATATCTCTTCAAACTGACTTTAGGTATTAATATGTAGTTTTACTTTTAGACCAATTCCTTCATTTCTAAAATCATGTATAGCATTTTTTTCTAGTGTCCATTTATAATATGTTTTATCAGTCATATGAGTAAGAACGGATGCGGTAAATTGGACCTGACCTTTTTACCCAACTTGATAATATATGGTCTAATACCACCAACACGGCGAATGTATTTTAAAAAAATCGACAATAAAATATAAATACCGGCAAACGTTTCAAGTAATTACAATGCACGCTAATTTACGCTTCTAAATAATAAATTAGAAACATCCTGTGCTTACATTTAACAAAACTACACACATAGCATGAATTGTCAAAAATTCCATAAAAAAAACAAAAAAAAAAAAATTCAAAACAAAACACAAACGATCAATGTCACGGCAAAAACTATTTAGCCGAAATTCAATGAAGTTAGTTGCGTATCGGTGAGTGTTGCCATTACAGAAATTTAAAAAATATTTTACGACATATGAGGGTGGTCCAATCTAGTAGTTGGTCCAATATACCCTTACCTACTTTCCCCTATGTTGTGCTAAAGTTTTTTAATATCAACTTTTAAAAGTTTACTACAGTATTACCACTATATTGCCACTTCAAATTTTGCGACACAAGTAGTTTTTTCCTGAAATTATACATACAAAATTAACTTTAAACGTGTTTTTGTATAATTGCGTTACTTCGTACGTGTCCATACCAGACCAATATCCAAATATACACAGACTTTTTAATATTTTCTATTTCAATGCATGCTATACAAAAGTGTCCAGGCTTTCATGAAACATTGCTGCGTTCATTGTTTTGGTATTGAAACCGGGGAATGTGTGCGTTAATGTATGACACAGTTTGGAAAACATTCGAGGTTTACGATGAATAACGATACATGATCTATTGTTTTCAAATAGTGTTGGGAGACAATGTAAAAAACAAACTATAACGGCTTTTAGGAAAAAGCATCGGTTGCTAGAAATAAATTGTTGCAGGAACAATTTGCTTGTGAAACATGTGGCTTGTTTTGTTTACTTAAAAAAAAGTATTTTTATACAGACCAAAATCGCTATTTAATCCCTAGGGATTAAAATTCATTTGAATATTTTTAATAAAAGTTGGAATCACCAAAGAGATCAATCGCGACGATAAAAATGCGATGTTAGGTACTTTGAATATCCCTCTGCACTCAAGATATTACTAGAATACCTGTTTGGTATTCTACTTTTGAATCAAACAGCCTTAAATTACTATTTGCTCAAATAAACAATTCCACGTAAAATACGTGTCTAGCAATCATAGTTAACAATTGCGCTCATTGCCGCGCTTGACAGACAGATCATATTCGATCACGTTCGTTAAGCAAAGTTCGGCCCGGTCAGGTGTCGGATGGGTGACCGTAAAGTTGCATTACAACTGAGCGCTTCCGTGCTTCGGAGGGCACGTTAAACCGTCGGTCCTGGCTGTTGTCGTTTGATTACAAACGTTAAGCCAAGTCAGAGGCCTTATAGGCGGCTTGATAAACTCTGACACCAGAGGTGGCCACTAACTCCTCACTCGATAAGAAGAAGAAGAAGAAGTTAACAATTCTTAAATTTTCACTTTCACTTTCACACTTATCACTTGAAATAACGCAAAAGGTCTCGCATTCACTTATTTCGAATTCAGCACCTACAGGCAAAAATGCAAGAAAACCTCCGTAAAATGAATTATTGACAAAAAAAAGCTTAACGCTTATGATGTAATTAAATTCAGCTAGTCCATAGCTGGGTTGCAAACAGATGAAACAGTTTTGCACCAGTGAGCTGCAGAAACGGTTTTTGCGTTGCAATTACGATTTCAATATAAGTGGATACTTGTCGACGATTATGACGGATAATGGCGTAAGATGACTCCGGCAGAATGCTCGTTGGTAGGAAATTGTTTGAGAATTATACTCTTGAATTTATAAAAGCTGTTCGCCATTTTGTTTTAAACCCTATGGAGTTGGTAGCGACCACGATCATTTCATGTGGAAATCTTCATAAATAGTTTTTTTTTGGGAAATCTGATTTGTTTTTGTTAAAACTGCTAGATGAAACATCAAATGTTTCATCAAATTAACTGAAGTATCTACATTTATTTTAACTATGATTTCTTATTACCTTATTTAAATATAAAATACCTTGTATAATTTGGGAAATTTGAATGAGACTAAATGATGATCTTTCTAGAATACATTTGTGCGGGACATTATTACATTATGATGTCAATGTAATGATAATTTTTATTTTATGGTGATAGGACTTGTTCTAAGTCCGCTTGGCTAGCTAACACCATCTTAACTAAGTCTATCGTCATAGCAAGCATATTTTCAGCGTTATTGTGTTCCGGCAGTTAAAATATAGCCAGTAACACATTAGTTGAAGATGCCGGGAGAAATGCGATTCTACCTTGAGCTTTATCAATACTTAACATCAGGTATGATGATGGCTAAGAGCCACCCCGCCGTTAATAAAAAAATTGAAATTGAAATGTAAAAAAATCAAAAAATGACTACATGAACTACATGTACTCTAATATGAACACTGCTATAATACGCAATATGATTTGGTGCATGATGATGTCATGTTTGCCCCGATTAGATTATTGAGTGGGATACATACATATACCAAGTGTCAATAAGAAAAGAAAAGAAAGAAATATACATTTATATTAGAACCACACAACGACTACACAACATTACAAAATTACAATTGACACAACAAATGGTCGGTCTACAACTGATGCTGGGGTCGCGCTATTAAAGCACGTATTTAAGGCCTGGGAGAGGTCGCAGAATGCTCTAGGCATTTTTTGCGACTTATCCAAAGCTTTCGATTGCGTAGATCATCGGACGCTGCTTTTGAAGCTTAACCACTACGGTGTAAGGGACAATGCTGAGAAGTTGTTACTGTCGTATCTCAGTTCGAGGACACAAACCGTTGATATTAATGGCGTTAAATCGCCCGGCTGTCTTGTAAATATGGGCTTGCCTCAAGGCTCTATCTTAGGTCCGTTCCTATTTTTAATTTACATAAATGATTTACCATTCTTCGCAGAGAAATTTTGTGAGATTGTCTTGTTTGCGGATGATACTTCCCTTATTTTTAACATTGACAGAAATCAAACTCATTATGACGATATAAAAATGGCACTCTCTCAAATTCTAACTTGGTTTGATGCAAATAACTTACAACTTAATGCAAGGAAAACCAAATGTATCCAATTTTCTTTGCCTAATGTAAAAGCCCTGCCAATAGATGTTGAAATATATAAAGAAAAATTTGTTTTAATCGATTCAACTGTTTTCTTCGGTGTAACTCTATACACTAAACTCCAGGTGGCCCCACATATCGCGGCATTAGCTGGTAGACTTGGCTCAGCTGCATATGCTATTAGAAAAATTAGACAGTTAACAGATGTTAAAACTGCTAGGATTGTACATTTTAGTTATTTCCATAGCATCATGTCTTATGGTATTCTTTTGTGGGGGACAGCAGCTGATATAAACACTATATTCATTATACAAATACGAGCACTAAGAGTCATTTATCAGGTAGGGTCTAAAACATCTCTTAGGGATAAGTTCAAAGAGATAGGTATATTAACAGCTGAATCTCAATTTATTTTGAACTGTATAATTTTTGTTCGTCGCAATCTATCAGAATATACCAAACATAGTGATGTGCACAATCTTAATACGAGAAATAAAAATAAACTTGTAATGCCTCGATACAGGCTAAAAAAGGTTCACGGATCTTTCTTGGGTCTTGGTGTAAATTTTTTCAATAAAATTCCACAATGTATTTTTTTTTTTGAAAAGTTTAAGATTCATGTAAAAGATTGTCTACTAAAGAAAGGATATTATACTATAAAGGATTATTTGAATGACAAAACAGCTTGGTCATAAATGTTTTGTTTAATTTTTTCGAAGTTGTAGCCTTGTCATTCATTTGTTTAAACTTTTAACGCAGGTAGCTTGAGTATGTCATGCTCTCTTTAAACATTTCTACGGTGGTGTCGTATGAGGCGGGTCGCTACATTCCCTTAAATATGGTTGAGCGAAGCGATGGCTGGTTCATGTGTCATGCTCGTGAACGGGTGTTGCCAGTGGGATGGGTCTGCTCATGTCTGATTGTGTTAAAATGTGTTGAGATATTTATATTTTTGTTACAATTTTATAAATTCTATGTTATTTATGATGTTTTAAATTGAGAACGTGGCACTTCTTGATCAGAATAAATAAAAATAAGTAATGTTCTCCAATTATTGTAATTAAGTATATGAAAGCCATTAATATTATTTTTAATTTACTTTAAATACGCTTTATGATTATGACCCAGCTGATGCGTCTTCCAGTAACATTGTAAGTTGCGTCTTACATTAATGCACTTTTAACTTTCTTTTTTTTGTTGTTGCCATTGTATTTTTTATATTTATACACTTTAACATAAGTACCTGAAGTACGTCATGCTCACTCAAACGTTTCTTCGGCGGTGTCGTGTGAGGCGGGTCGTTACGTTCCCTAAAATATGGTTGAGCGAAGCGATGGCTGGTTCTTGCGTCATGCTCGTGAACGGGTGCCGCCAGCGGAAATGGGTCTACTTCAGTCTGCTTGTCTTAACGTTATGCTTAGAGCTTAAATATTTTCATCTAAAATAAATTGCTATCGACCTGTATATGCGTCACAACTTGCAATAAAGTAACCTTGTAATGCGAGAAATGTTATAATGTAAGTCCTTCCTTGCGAGTTGAAAATTGTTTACGATTAGGATAACCATAAAATGTAATATTATAATTAGTATTTTCTTTTGTGATGGAAATTGACCTTACTGATTATATTATAAAATGCAAAAATTCAAAAATCATAAAGCATAAAAGACGTTCATGCCAGGGCTACAAATATGATGAACGCTAACAGCCGAGCTCATCAAAATTTACGAATTCATAAAAAGTATGTCGTAATTTGCTTGTCAAATCAGACAAAAATGTATGGAGTTCGACAGTTTTGACAAACAAATTACGGTATACTTTTTACGAAATAGTAAAATAAATGTTGATGCAACCGGCTGTATGCGTTTCCCCGTCGTAGGTACTCGTAAAATAAAAAAGAACAAAAGATTAATATTATCCATTTCGTCTTTTCAGTCGGCCAAGCTAGCATGCAACTGCATCAAGACACAACTTTGCACATTAGCAGTATCGCTATCCTTGTTCAACTCAACGCGTCTTCCCCGTGAGGCGTTCAGATATGGAGCTGTTCCTTACCTGGTGGTCTACTCGTTCTGGCTGCTCGTAGTGGGCTTACCGACGGTGCTGCTGCAGCTGGCGATGGGACAGCTGAGCCAGCAGGATGCGGTGGGGGTGTGGAGAGCAGTGCCCATTTTGAGAGGTAGTGCTATCTAATATGACAAGACATAAACAATTTTAGTTAACTCATGAGGCAGTTAGATATGGAGCTGTTCCTTGACTGGTCTTCTGCTTGTTCTGGCTGCCCGTGGTGAGCTTGCCAGTGTTGCTGCTGCAGCTGGCGATGATGGGGCAGCTGAGCCATCAGGATGCGGTTGGAGAGTGGTGCCCATTTTGAGAGATAGCACTATCTAGTTTGACAAAACGTAAACCATTGTAAATATTTAACTCACAGACAACATAACTTTTTACATACAAATTAATTAAAAAAAAAATTACTCGGCTCACTAATGAGTCTGCAAATTGGAAAACAAGTAATTATTTTCCAGTAAAAAAATATCATAATTAACTTCTTCTGATATGATGACGAAGTTACAGCCTACGACAGTACATTAAGCCTTAAATGGAATGTATTGAAAGATTGAAGAACATATTTCGTACTTCGATCTGTATGCTAAGGTTAACCTAAACATTAGCATACAGATCTTTGCAGAAATAAATTGACATTTTTAACCGACTTCAAATAAAGGAGGAGGTTCTCAAGTCGACCGTATATATATATATATATATATATATATATATATATATATATATTATGTATGTTTTAACGTCGTAAGTTGTGAACCGATTTTAATAATTCTTTTTTCATCTAAAAGAACATAGTTCAAGTGTGGTCTCATATAACTTTTGGTTGTATTTTGGGTTCGTGGCTTAGGCGACCAGTGGGCCTGTAGCCGACTTCTGAATGCCTCAATTTTATAATAAAAAATCTTTCTTGTGTGGTGATATCATAAATTATAAAATTTTACTAATGTCATACTGCTCATGTCTGTAAAACAGTCGCTAAATATGAGAGAGGCAGAGATATATTTTACATTAACGTTGGTTGTAACGTCAAGTTTGCCAAATTCGTAATAAGCTTACTTCGTTGCAGTGTCTTACGAGGTACATACGATACATTGGTGCTTGCATGTTTTGTTCAGCCACTAAGTCGCATGTAACACAATTTGTAAAATAAAATAAACAGTTATATTCCCTGAGAGTAGTAACTAACACCCATATTCTAAGTCGTTCCACCAAAACTTACTCGTCCTCGACTTAACGAAACCTCATTGAAAACCTCTTCAAAATACTCCTAAAATCAGTATTCTAAGTCATAACTCCGTAAGGACCTTGAGGAGCCAAAGAGTACGTAGCCAATCTGTGTTAGGCCTAGCGCACACTACCATTTTTACCCACGACGAGGTTGAGTGGAGTGTAAAAAGTTTTGGAGGAACGACTTAGAATATGGGGGTTAGACTTCAATTTTGAGGTTTAAATTTTGTCAGATAGACTCCGAAACTTTCATCGTCATCAAATAGCTAGAGCGTTCGATGTGAACAAATTTAAGTGTGTAACTAACAGTATTTTTAATGTCTTTCAGGAGCAGGACATTTGAAGTTGTTGACGTCATACCTCTGCTGTATATACAGTGTCCTGTACGTGGCGTTAGCTATGGCGTTTATGATATGGATCGGGAAAGGATCGTTCCCGCTCAGGGATTGCACTCGGCTACGTATTACACCGGTAATATCATATCTTCATGTGTAAGCATATGTCTAAGTTTTTTTTTTAGACTCTTGTGTAAGCATTGGTTTAAAGTGGTCGTTTCGTGAATAACGACCATCTTTAAACTTTTATGGAAACGAATAAAATAAATCTTTTTACCCTTTATAAGGAATAGAAAACTAGGGATGATTACAATTTTTAATCTAAAAATGATTGACAGATTTTGACAGTAACGATCAAAATAATATTTTTTTTGTTGAAAATTAAACTTCTACATACTTTTAGAGACCGAAAAATGGTCGCAAAATATTTGTCTCTGCTTTATAAAGGATAAAGCCTAAGTTTTGTATTTTCAATAATAATACTCTAAATAAACAAAATATTCCCTGAAGCTAGTTTGTAATGTCTTTTATGAAATTAAAAGTAAAAAAAACCTTGTTATCTTTACATTAAAAATACAAACACTGTCGCTGAATTATTTGTAAATAAATAATGTGAATTTAATTTTCAGCGTGGCTATGAAAACAAAATGAACGCATCAGAATGTTTCAGGTGAACTAAATAAATAAGTTTTATTGTTTTTCTAGTACTAATTCCTTCCACAAGTATTTTTAATAAATATAAAAAAGTTCATACGAAAATCATAAAAATAGTTATAACGCTGATTATTTTTTTTTCTGTTTCAGCTCAACTTTTCTAGCACCATTTTCTGAATACCCTCAATATTTGGGAATAATGGGTATTCTCATGTTTGTTTTATGGTTTTTCGTGCCCATTTTGTAAGTAAATTTTGAATGTTTAGTTAAAAAAAAAATTAGGATTCAGTAGCGTTTTAGTAACAACGCTGGCATTACGCTATGACAAAAAGAGTTTGTTAGAAAGCAGTTATTTATTTATTTACACACCCATAGGATTATAGTATGTACCGCCACAAAGCGGCGGCAATATACAGTTGTAACAAATTTTTGCGGTTTTTAAAGTACCTTCGTATTTGATATTTAATTGTATGTAAGGAATTCTGAATATTTAATTTACCGTGTGGTGACGGCCTAAGAATACACGTGTCACCACTCCCTTACATGCCTGGGATGTCGTAAGAGTCGACTAAGAGGCTCGACGCATTGAACACCTTTGCGAGAGAAGGAAAACTTTAAACAAACCCTCTACCAACCCGTCTGGCCAGCGTGGTAGCAGCAGGCTAATAGCCTCCTACGAGTATAAAGATTACTAATACTTACTTGTTTTATTTTTAGTTCTGAAGGTATGGCCTTTAAACGTTTTTTTTTACCCGCGACGGTACGGAGACGGTATATGCGTTTGGGGTGAGAGTTTGTTTGTTTGTTGGTGCAAACCAAAACTGCTAGTCCAATTTTGATGCGGTTCTCAGTGATGGGTTCGGGTTTGATTGGTGCATAATGTTCTTAGATAGGTGTTACGGTGACAACTCCACCACCAATACCAATGTTGCCATTTATCTCCAGGACTACTAGTCCAACTAGTTAATATCTCCAATTATTAGGTTACTATAAAACTGCAAAACTATTTCATTTAATGTAACGTTTTTATGATGAAAATATATGTGATCATTAGTAGCAAGGTTTTTAAAACTAAAATGGAACGTTTGCCTATTAAAGTAATTAACAGTAGTTGAGCGAAAAAGGACTTTAATTATTTTCAAACTGCGAAATTAATTTGACTTTACGGCATTAAAAATTTCATTCATTAAAAAATTAGACCAATCCATTAGCGCTTGAATATTTTATATTTCAGCAAAATATAATGTTTATAGTGCAATAAAATTTAATTGTTACGAAATGGTCGGGTATGACGAATATAAAAAATATTGGAACTTTAAAATTGGGAATGTCAGAGACTTTTGACTAACGAAATGTGAAATAATCTCACCTCAGTGCATTTATTTCTAAGCAGATAGAAAGATATTAACAAATTCAAAATATTTTTTCAGATTGTATCGACTTCGGAAATCTCTGAAAACCTCCCTCACCGTGTTAGCGCCGATAATAATCGTTACCGCTGCAGTGCTATGTACATTTGTATCTGACATTGAATCTTTGAACTCGTTGTTCGAATCTTGCGAGCATTGGATGCCTATATCGCAGCCGTACATATGGCATAGTGCCTTGGTACAGGCGCTGATGTCAACACATTTACTAACTGGTTTCCTTTTAAGTGGAGGAGGCACTATTTACAGACACTCCGATGTTCGGTGGTAAGTCATATTTTGTTCACTTTAAATAGGTATTTACTTTTTTACTGTCAACAGCAATTCACGAAAAACATCCTTATTATCTGCACCAAAACGGCGACCTCAATGTAATGTAAATATATGTATAATCAGTCATTTTAACGTAGCCTAGCCATTAGTAGCCATATATACACTTTACAAATTTATGGATTAATAAGGACAAAGGCCCCTTAATTTGGACTGGTGGGTTTTGACTTTTGACGGCTGCAAAGTAGCCGAAACCAACGGTTTGGGGAAATTTGTAAAATTGTGGTCACTTATCCCATCCCGTGACCGACCACAGCAAAAGTTGCTTAACTGCCACAATCGCTGGCCGCACGGGTTAACCACTGCGTCCACAGCTCCTACTACTCTACTCCTAAAGCTCCTACTACCTAAAGCTAGGTCTAAAAAGAGGTCTCCCACTGTGGAAGCTTTGTCATAATGGCCACAACTGGCAGTTAGGCGCTGTCTCACAATATTATCTGTTAAAGAGTCGTAATTGTGGAGGTTTGTAATAGGTTTTTAGTTTTTATACATCCTACTAAAATGTAACGAGAGCTGTAAACCTTCCTAAAATAGAATAAATAAATAAGAGTGTGCTCAAATAGGTGTTTTGCCTTGTAGGTACGTGGGTCTCGACTCACAGCAGAAGAGGGGTAGTGCTATTCCCGTTGACCATCATTTTACAAACAGGCTTATAAAAAATTGTATATAAACAGTCTCCACAAGACAAGACGTGGTGGTAGCCATATCCCAAAATATATATTCCATTTTATCACATGCAGGCTGTGACTGATGGTAGGTCCGTCTGGCTAGCTACCACCATCTTAACTAAGTCTGAGGCCTTAACAAAATTTTTTGACAACACTGTTCTGTTATGACAGTTAGAGCTCCTAAAACGGCCGGTTCCTCAGTGGTTGATGATTCCGGGGAGGCGCACTTCCACCATCACATCAGCCTTATCATTACTTAACATCAGATATGATGAAGGCTAGGCGTTTCCCCATTATTAATAAAAAAGGATTCATTAAAACTATAACCTGATATTTACTAAATATTGTTAACACACCTATACTTACCTTTCAGGACCTCAATGTCAATTATAACAACGAACTTGCTGTCAAGTTGGATATGGGTGTTGGTTTGGGAATCCATTGGTGGCTCCTCAAAGAAGGATACTAGCTTCGTGGCTATCCTAGTCTTGATATACCAATCCAGTGTATCAGAAAAGAGGACGAAAGAATGGCCGCTCATCTCTTACGGAGTAGTTTTACTGTCTGGCATTATAACTGTGGTAGGTATGGATAAAATTTATACTCAACTAATCTTTATCGAAATTACTGATTTAAACTAACATAATTAACCACCGCTGTGGTCTAGTGGTACAATCACCGGTATCAGACCCAGGGGTCCCGGGTTCGATTCCCAGCGGGGGTACATATTGTATTCGGTTTGGTTGGTGGTAGGACTTGTTGTAAGCCCGCCTGGCTAGCTACCACCATCTTATCTAAGCCTGAGACCATAACAACAATGTTTTCAGCATTGTTGTGTTCCGGCAGATCGAGATAAGATAGCCAGTTCCTCAGTGGTTGAGGATTCCGGGAGAGGTTCGCTTCCATCTTCAGCCCTATCAATACTTAACATCATGTATGATGAAGGCCAAGAGTCTCCCCGCCATTAATAAAAATAAAAAAAAAAACATAAGGCCCTATTCCAGAACGTAACTCAAGCAGTGGTCTATGCTGATAAGTTAGAATGGGACGCGCTAACTCATCGCATGTAGCGACGTCCCCTTCTAACTGTAGGCTTATTACGAGTTTGGCAAACTCGACGTTACAGTAAACGTTAATGTAAAATATAGCTCTGTCTCTTTCATATTTAGCGACAGTTTTACCGACATGAGCAGTGTATCCGATAGTCTACGCTCACGAGTCCTGTAAATGTCATGTTAAGCAAACTCGCAATAGGGGTACTGTTCTTAACTGCTTGAGCTACGTTCTAGAATACGCTTCCTTAATCTGTACCCCTATTACGAGTTTGCTTAACATGACATTTACAGGACTCGTGAGCGTAGACTATCGGATACACTGCTCATGTCGGTAAAACAGTCGCTAAATATGAAAGAGACAGAACTACATTTTACGTTAACGTTTACTGTAACGTCATGTTTGCCAAACTCGTAATAAGCCTACTGGACGGAATCCAGTTGTGTTATACTTCCCAGCAGCGCCACTAAATTGTACAAGTTTCAAATTAGTCTCAAATGAACAAGCATAAATTGTTCTAAATGGTACGCTGTCGCAAAAAAATGTTCTAATGATAGTTTCAGAGATAAAAATACTTTTGTGTGGCGCTGCCAGGAAGTATACTTCCTAGCAACCCCACGGCGTACAAATGTGCTAATCATTTTAAAATATCGGCCATAAATTGTTCGTAATTAGTTCGTAATTAAAAACCTCAAATATGCGTAGTTTTGCTGAAAAAAATACTTTTATCAATTACTTAAATTACAGATAATAATGGTCCCTTATTGCAGTGGTAATAGTTCTTTTAGATTAGAAGAAGAGATCAAACACTCGACAACGCTTATGTAAAACACACTTATCTAACTTATCTTATTGGACGTCTGGCGTAGAGGTACATAGTCTGCCTTCTACGCACAATCATACAAATATTTGTGTGCATGAACATGTGTTTTTGTCTTGGTCTGGGTACTGTATATGGGATACTAGGGTAATGGATATAAATACATGTATGTAGTAGTAGTATTTATGAGTAGAAATATATATAAACGTCCATGACTCGGGTACAAATGTTCGTATTCATCATACAAACGTTTGCCCCTATCGGGATTCGAACCCGGGACCTCAGAACAAGCGACACCTTGAAACTGGTGTACGCACCACTCTACCACAGAGGTCGTCAAGTATGTTTAATCTAGTATTTACCTATATAATTGCGCCGATTTTTATGTCGTTACCCATATTGCGCTGTTTCTTTTTTATGTTTGTTACTGTCAGGAGAAGGTTCTTATAAAATAAAAAAATAAATAAAAAACGCATGAACTTTGGGAATACTGCCCACTGCTCTAACCACTGAGCTACCGATACTGGTCTCGGTAACTCAGTAGTTATAGCAGTGGCGAGAGCAAAACAATTTTTCCCTTGGGCGATGTACTTTGAATCCCTCAGTGCGCTCAGGATTGTACTCTAGAATCCCTCGCTATGATCGGGATTCCACTTTAAAATCCTTCGCTTCGTTTTGGATTCAAAATAGCGCCCTCGCTGTAAATATTATTGTACCCCCTTTTAATACTTACAATCTACTATAATAATGAAACCTTATTAGTGCTTTTGACAATTTGTAATTACGAATGCAACTTTATGGCGTTTGACATAACTGTCAGTTAGTTAAACATTAACCGTCAGCTATGAGACAGGATAATGTCTGTCGGGCCGGTTAGTTCAATATAAAATCAAGCTACTGATGTATCTTTAAATCATAGAATTAAATAAATAAATATTTTCATACAATCACACCTATTTAGTATTCTGTGCCCATAGTAAGTTTCATGAGAACTTGTGCTATGGGTAATATACAACGGATAAACATACATATATACTTATTTTTGTAAATACATACATAATATATATATTAAACACCTAGACCAAGACAAATAGACATGCTCATGCACACAAAATATTTGTCTTGTCCGGGGATCGAACCCGGCACCCACTGCATAGAAGGCATATATGCATCTATGCACATAATATAATATCATTGGATATATGTATAAAATGTCATTGGTTTTATTTTCTCAGTAGTTCCCAAATCGAACGTATCGACATATAATCATTACTTGGTTAGTGTTCCATCTAATCTATGAAGCAATAAGAATAGTATTATTACAAAAATCCTTCATTCGAAGTTAACTACTTGAACGTTCCTTCTCTTTGCTTCTATAGTACAATGCCATCTACGAAGCTTAAAAAAATACTAAGATTATTTTTCTTTAAACTGTAGTTAGTGTGTTATGTTTCAGAATGTCCAGATTTATAATTTTTAATAAGTAATACAAAGTATGATAATAATATGATTAACGAAAATTATTTCTTTTCGCTTTTAAAATAAACATATTATCTATCGTGCAATATATTCCCTAACCGAAAAAAATGCTCCTTACGTATTTAAGCGATTGCTGATCGTTCATTTTTCGTCCTACAAAGATAACGATAAACTAGCTTGTTTCGGATGAGATTGGCATTTTTTTACAAAAGCGATGCGAAATGTTGAGTTGGTAGTGTCAATCGCTCCTTTTTACTTCCGAAAAACATAAAAAAGCTATTACTAATTAACTAGTGTCGCAACACTGTTTGTTGGGGTATCGCTTGATTTTAAAAGACCACAATACCACCAGGGGTATCGTGGGTCCGCAATGGCAATGAGCGAGCATTATTATTAGTAATATATAAGTCAATGGTTATTATCTATAATTTAAGTAATTGATAAAAGTATTTTTTTCAGCAAAACTACGCATATTTGAGGTTTTTAATTACGAACTAATTACGAACAATTTATGGCCGATATTTTAAAATGATTAGCACATTTGTACGCCGTGAGGTTGCTAGGAAGTATACTTCCTGGCAGCGCCACACAAAAGTATTTTTATCTCTGAAACTATCATTAGAACAATTTTTTGCGGCAGCGTACCATTTAGAACAATTTATGCTTGTTCATTTGAGACTAATTTGAAACTTGTACAATTTAGTGGCCCTGCTGGGAAGTATAACACATCCAGTTCATATTAGGATCGAACCAACGTCAAAAAATCTGATATTTTGAAACTTTAAAACGGTTGCTATGGTTTCCATAGTACCATTTTGACATTTCATGTGAACTCAATTCCCTCATGAATAAATCCCACCGGGTCTTAGAGTGTAACGAATTATTAAAAGAAACTAGGTATTTTAAATATTAATTGACTGTTACACAAACAATACAGATCAAATCAAACCAAAGGCACAACAACATAAGTTAGTGCCAAAAGTGCATAGGTATTTTAAAATATTACTCTTAAATTCTAAAGAATGTTTAAACAAAAATTGGGCAAGTGCGTGTCGGGCCAATCGTAGTATAGGGTTCCGACCCGTCCATAAGTGTAATCTTAATAGTCTCAGAATAAAGTGGCTGTGAAATATGGACGGACGGACAGACAGACATGACGAATCTGTAAGGGTTCCGCTTTTTGGCATTAGGCTACGGAACCCTAAAAAGCGATTATATTTTCTCATTTCTGCTTGTATTTTGTGATTACTTATGACATGAACCTATAGAATGTTTCTAATGATAATTTATAACTTTTTATGATTTCCAGCTAACGTTGCTCTTCCCAATTTACGACAAACTCCATCGTCTGGTTGGTGACCACTGGAGATTGTATGCCGCCTCAGCATCAGTCTTGGGCACGGCATTCTCAGTCGCTGCTTTGGGCAGGAGTTTGGAGATAGTCACAATTTTAGATGAGCTTGTAGTACCAGTTCTGGCTGTTTTCACGACTACAGTGGAAGTCGTTGGATTTGCCTTCATATATGGTGAGATTTTACCCTCATATTGCGACGGTCAGCACGCGGAGAGCACTTGTTAACACATATAATTTCAACAAAATACTTGATTACACTCAAGATAGGGTTTATTTTATAGAAAAACTAAAAATAGTGTTCACAATTCTCAATCCTGACACAGACTCTGTTGATAGAAGTCAAAGATGGATCTCCTAGTAATTTTTGTATTTAGAAATAGAATGCCGTAAGAAAAAAGCCAAAAGGGACTGCCAGGATTATGACGAGGTTGTATGCCTCGTCACAATATGTATTAGACGACTTATTTAGCGCGGGGGTTCTATACCTGCCTTCTGCACCAGAGGTCCCGGGTTCGATCCTCGGACAAGAGAAATATTTGTGTGCATGAACATGACTATTTGTCTTGGTATTGGTGTTTAATATGTATATTATGTATGCATTTACAAAAAAAAAGTATACTAAGTATGTTTATCCGTTATCTAGTATCCATAACACAAGTTCTTCAAGAAACTTAACGTGATCTCGGTAATTTGTGTGATTGTATGCAATTATTTATGTATTGCTCATGGCCGCGCTTGACAGACTTATCATATTCGACCACGTTTGTTAAGCAAAGTTCGGCCCGGTCAGGTGTCGGATGGGTAACCGTAAAGTGGCATTACAACTGAGCGCTTCCATGCTTCGGAGGGCACATTAAACCGTTGGTCAGTCCCGGCTGTTGTTATCTGATTACAGTCGTTAAGCTAAGTCAGAGGCCTTACAGGCGGCTTGATAAACTCTATACCAAAGTACGATTTATGTATTATTTATTTATTTTAAGTTGGCAATCATAAAGTTGTTAAATAATTATTATGTGCAAATTGTTTGCTTTTATTAAATAAATAAAAAAGGGACTTAAGACAGAGGTAAAATAAAATGTCAAAACGTTATTACCATCACGTAAGAGTGAAATTTTGACAGATAGCCTTATGCAATGGGAATAAGGTTGAGAATTAAACTCTATTCGCAAAATTCAGCGTAAGCGAGTAAGGTGAGAAATGTCACACTAAGCACTCAGCAATGCTTGTCGCTTTTATTTGCATTATGTTCTAGTATTTCATTATGATATAGTTACCCTAGATTAGGTTTGGATCAAATTCGTATTTATTGGACGATATCTTCCTAAGTGTGCTTATGATTTTGTTGAGGAGCTGTGGCGATGTGGTTCACGCACTCGGCCTGCGATTGTTGAGGTTAAGCAACTTTCACAATGGTCGGCCACGGGATGGGTGGCCAAATTTATTATCTTAAGCTCCTCCGTGCTTCGGGAAGCACGTTAAACCGTTGGTCCCGGCTGCATTTGCAGTAGTTAAAACCCACCAATCCGTGTTGGGCCCGCGTGGTGGGTCGTGGTGGCCCTTTTTTTTATCCATCTATAAAGAAGGCCAATGCCTCTACAGTGGGGACATTAAAAATGGCGGATGACGATGCTTATGACTTTGATGTGACCTTTGTTTTACTTATTTTCAGGCTGGTTCTACCTTTCAGTAGACATAGAATTTCTTACTGGAAATAAACTACCATGCTTCTGGGCGGTAACTTGGTGGACAGTTCCCATCTTCCTCATCGGTGTAACGGGTTGGTGGCTGCGGACGGTGATCAGAGCGAGCTGGAGTCAGGGTCTGACTCTCTGGCCATTGGTGGGAGTCTTCATCGGCATTCTGGTTATAATGGTGCTCATGGCCGCTGTCGCTGTGGCTAAAGAGGAGCAGTTCAATTTAGCTTCGGTAAGTTATGATGAATGCGACTTTTAATAACCTATTTTGCCGATAAATAGTTTTTTTACGCTGGAAACTTAACTGTTTTCGTTTACGTCTTTCTTAACGTTATCTTATGCTATATGGTTGTCAGTTTTCATTGTAAGCGGCTCATGGTCTTTATTTATTGCCGTTTTATCGGTTTCGCTCTTCGTTTGGTATAAAATTTTATAAATATCTACAAAAGTAAAAATAGACGTGCTTAAATCTTAGTGCGTTGAAACAGTATATGTAACTAAATAATATCGAGAAGTTTTCATTTTAATAAATACCTAGAGTTATATAAATTTTCAGGTTTTTTTTTTATTCATGACGGGGAGACTCTTAGCCTTGATCACACCTGATGTTAAGTATTTATAAGGCTTAAGATGGAATAGAGCCTCTCCCGGAATCCTCAACCACTGAGGAACTGGCTATCTTATTTCTAACTGCCGGAACACAACAATGCTGAAAACATTGTTGTTATGGCGTCAGACTTAGATAAGATGCTGGTAGCTAGCCAGGTGGACTCGCAACAAGTCCATGTACCCCCCGCTTGGAATCGAACCCGAGACCTCTGGGTCTGATACCGGTGGTTGTTACCACTAGACCACGGAGGCGGTTAAAATTATTTAAGTCTCGATTTTATGACTCACTGTCGTAATTTCCGTTTTCCAGAAAATCGCTTCTGCATTCAGTTCCTCGAGGTTATGGGGTCCTGAAGAGCCCATGGCAAGGTACGTCTGGATGTCCCAACGGTACGCCAACGAAGTCCCCAGCTCAGCCACCGACGTACAATCTGAACCCATCAACTATTCCCAAATAGTATTCAATACCAACCAGGAACATTTCGGTGATGAATGGTTCAACAAAAACGATTTAAGCAAACCCTACAATATTTATAGTAAAACACCTTGTGTTGATAACAACGATGCAGTCTTTAATGATATTAATACTGTATATGCTCCACAAGCAGTACCTAGAGGTATGAAGAAAAAGAAAGAAGAAGAAAAGTTTAGATCGCCGAATGTGTGTATAGCTAGGAATGAAATGGGTGGTTCTTTGAATTGTAACTGTAATAGGCATTTTACGCTCAATGTACCAGATTTAAGAAAATGTGAAGTGACAACAGTCCTTTAGGAAATATATTTTACTTCAATGAAGAAATTCATGATGCTTAAAAGTTGTCTATTAACCAAAAACTTATAGTTAATGCCAACTTTATGTAATTTGTAGTCATTGACATCGTTGTTTTGCAAAAACCGATTGTTTGTTAATAAACGAGGGTATTTATAAACTACAGAATTATTGTAAACACGTCGTACGATATGCAATAAAACAGAACCTGTATCAAATGCACCAATCGCGGCACGTTGTACAGTTACCAGTAGTTACCGTATAAATGTTATTGTATGCGGTCATCTGATTGGCCCATAAATAGGTAGCTAACACGGGTGTTCAATAATTGTTCATCAACAAATTCAGAGTTATTTAGCACTGGTTGGTCATTCTTCGCCCGCAGGCTCCGATGCGCTCATTTTCAATGAATTTTCACTTTGTATGTTAAATAAACCGATAAAAACTGTTACTTAGCACTAAACACTCTCGAGCACACGTTGTTTACGTTGTTACGTATGTATTTCAACCAATCGGCGTAAAGATGATTTTCGTCGCACGCATATACAATATAACGAAGAGATACTGATAATACTTATAAATCATCGAAAAATTATCCCTTTTATTGTAAATGCAATTGTCCGTTTACAATAATTCGAGGGTTTGCAAATAGTCTCGATTATTTACAAAATTAAAATCGGTTCTTGCAAAAAGACGGTGACATGTACATTCTTAAAAAGTTTGTGACTTATTACCAAATAATAGTGGTATGTATAACAAATTACAATTTTGCTTATCACAGACAGAAATTAGGATATAAGGTATGCCATTAAAATAAGCGTACAACGAAGGTGTTGCCTAGTCGACTTATTTATTGAAATACAATTGGTGAATAAAATGTTCTTACATTAAGCCTACTTTGTAGTTTTCTTTTTAACGTAAGTTTATTAGCAGAAGCTCTTATTATTAACATACGTACATCTTATGTTTTGGCGCGCACTGATCATGGAAATAAAACAACTTTTACGGATATCAAACACGCTATATTTTACAGCTACCGTGGTCACGGGATGACCACGGTAGCTGTAAAGGTGCCGAAACGTCGGGATAATCAAAAAACCCCTAAAGATACGGACAATTACAACTTAGTTCGTGGAAATATAGCGCGTTTGATATCCGTAAAAGTGGTTTTATATTCTTATTATTAAATTAAATTTTATTGATTAAATTATTAGTTACTCTATTGTATTGGGGTAATCCTGTAATAATAGATGTAAGTGTGGAAATAAATAAATAAATTATCGGAGACCAAGACTCACTAAGGGTTATGATAGGCTTACTTAGGGTTATAGTTATGAAAGGTCGTGGGTTTGAGTCACATCTGAGAATTCACTTGTGGCCGAGTTGTTTTTTTCCAATAGTTTTCTATTTAAAATTTATCATAAGTATAAAAATCGCATTGAAAAATACAAAAAACATTTTATAAAAAAAATTCAAACCGACTACAAAAAGTAAAACTTTTTTATTTCAGATTTTTTAGTTACATCATGTGCCGTTATTTACACTAAAAATCAGCCCATACACAACAATGTCATCTAGGTAAACGACTACTTGCCAAAAGGTGATTGATATTTTTCAAGATTATGAAAAATATGGGACCAAATTGACAGTGTACCCGATCGAACAAAAAAACAACTATTAAAATCGGATCACCAACACCGGAGTAATCGGTATACATACATCAGACAAAAAAAAATACGCGATGAATTGAGTACCTCCCTCCTTTTTTGTAGAAGTCGGTAAAAATCATAAACTCTAGTTGCTAGCTTCTGCCCGCGGTTTTACCTGCGTGGTTTCCGTTCCCCGGGGAATATCGGGATAGAATATAGTCTATGTTTCTCTCCGTCCTTTCAACTGATGCTGTGCCGAAAATCAATTCGATTGGTTGCTTAGGGCGCGAAAGAAGGGCAAACAAACATACACACTTTCGCATTTATAGTATTAGAATAAACCATTTTCTATTTCATACTTTAAAGGTACCAAAGTGAAAAAAGTATAACAGACAGACAAAGTAAAATGTAAAATGGGTATCGCATTTTAGTATGGACTTCTTATTTTGACGACTCTGTGAAATAAAACAGGGAGAAAAAAATAGCCCTTGACGAGTTTCTTGCCGGTTCTTCTCGTTGCAAGGTCTCTTGCCGTAGGGTTTGTGAACCGATGGCGTAGCTTCTTTGACGTTCATAAGTGCTTGTAACAGCCTAGACTAAATAAATGATATTGAATTATTATTATATTAGCACATAAAAAAATTGCTTTTTAGCGTAATCACACATTCCCCAGAACTGCTAACAATGGAAATATAAAAAACAAAAAGGTGAAAATGAAAGGACTGCTTAAAAAGTTTTGGCTTAGGGAAAATATGAAAATGATAATCGTTCACACCAAAGGCGGACGCGGCAAGGAAAAAATGAAAAATGGCCGAAGTTTTTAACATAAATCTTTGGGAAAACTCTCAAAAGTATTACTTGTGAGGATCTCTCCTTCACCTTCTTAAGTGTACTAAGTTATTTTGATAAGTTACAGGCGGTGTAGATATTGATTGCTCTTACCTTTGACTTATGAAGTTTTATTTATGAATATTTATGGACGAAAGAAGCTCGTGTAAGATATTTTATTCTAAATTTATAACTATTTGACTACTTACTAGAAAATCTAAAATGTTTTATGATTTATACAAATATTATGCTACCAATAATGCAATAGGGTAAACCGACAGTCATTGGACACTTAAGCAACCAACAAATATATTTTTTAAGAACTAAAATAATAGTAACTTATTTAAATATATTACTATATTTTTCTGAAGCTAAACAACATTAACTATCACTACAACATCTTAAAATATTCAATTATTAAGGCATTTTTTATATAACCATAGTTTGAAAAAAAATAGACTAAAATCATAGTCATTGGACAGAATTTACAATTATTGGACAGCCAATAAATAGTTATTGGACAGTCCATAAAAAAACTTTAACATGCTGTATTATATCAGCACAGTACAGTAGTGATTCAAGAAAAAGAATTAAATAAGTACCCATGGTTTATGGGTAATTTTTATTTTATTTTACAGCAAACAACAAAGGAATAAGAAAAAAAGATATTTTTCTAAATACTATTCAGTCTCAATCATTGCAGATCAGTCTAATATCAAACATTACTTATTTAGGTACTTCGTTGTTGAATTGGTTTATATGAAAAAACCAATAAAAAACTTCTTGCCTCTTTAAGAAAAATACACAGATATTTTAAAATCGTTGATTTTTTTTGTTGTTTAAACATTTCAAATAACATGTTAGCCTCTGAATCTTCGTCATCGATGTCATTCTCAATTTCAGTATCCTCTAAGTCGAATTTTAGGCTTATCAGATGCTTGCACTTCCCTGAGTGCTAAATCCAAGTTGACAGGATCATAATCCTTCTTCTTTCCCTTAGGCATATTTTCTGAAGATCTGTAGCAATAGTAAACAATCATTGGACATACTGACTGACACTCATTGGACAGCTGTCCAATAACTGATAGAATAACCCGTGAAAGAAAAAAATCAAAATAGACCATATTAACCCTTCTTACAATGACATGTGGCATGAATAAGGATTTTTTTTACATACTTTAACCGTATTCTTACAAACTGTGTTATAATCCTACTAATATCATAAATGCGAAAGTAATTAAGTTTGTTTGTTAGTTTGTTACTGTTCACGCAAAAATTTCCACGCTGATGACAATTTAAACCCGTCCTCCCGATTGAATTTTTTATACATCTTGATTTCAATCGCTTCTCGTCATCATTATCGTACTAGGATGATTCCTAATATGAAGAAATAAATATAAAATAAAAAAGCATTAATTATCAATAAATTTACAATGTCAAAACTATAGCCTAGAACAGTGTGTAGTACGGTTTCACCCACGTGGTTCCCGTTTCCGTAGGAATTTCGGGATAAAAAGTATCCTATGTTCATAACCAGGCTATCTACTATCTGTGTACCAAATTTCATAGAAATCCGTTCAGTAGTTTCGGAGCCTATTCAATGCAAACAAACAAACAATCGAATCAAATCTTTTTCCACTTTTATAATATTAGTAATAATAATAATGAGCCTGAACTAGAATACCCTTTGTTTCAGGCGAAAAAGGATTTACATAAATTCTTAAATTAATTAACTAAATACAAAACAATTACAATAAAACTATAACAAGAACAAAATACATTTTAATAAGAAAATAAAAACAAAGTTAATACGCAACAATAAAAGTTCATTTGGTCACAATAATAATTTCTCTGTATCTTCGTAGGACATGTTTTGAAGCGCTTCTTGCGAAATAATCTTAGCACCTGATACCGGCGGTTGTACCACTAGACCACAGTGGTGGTTAATTAATCTTTAATTTAAATAGTTTTTTTTAAAAACTACAATATTTATTTTATTTATTATTATTACAAACACTTAAATTAGGACAATTTATTGGTTTTCTTACCTCTACAGTGCTATATAAACCTTTTTAGGTTTTACCAAGCACCGGTATCCATCCAAGTTAGCTCGAGATATAAAAAAGAAAAAAGGTATAAACTTGTTTAACTTATGAATATGTGTCTAAAACATTTTGAAATACCTAACTATACTTTTTTATTCTACTACCTCTCATATTGGCTCGATCACGAATATGTTAGTTACGAACTACAAGTGGGTACACACGGGCGGATCCTCTGCCATATAATATATTATATTACAAGAGTATGTTTTTTAATTTTAAACTAGATTGTTTTTTTTTTTTAATTATTATTTGATGTAACTACTTAGAATTATTTAAAAAAAAAACAGGAAAGAAAAATTAAAAAGGACTAAACTATTTTTATTTTGAAGAATTTATGTTTAATATTGATAAATAATGTTTTTTTACAATTTTTTTTATATTGATTTTATTAATTTCTTTTTTACATGATAATGGTAATTCGTTGATTAATTTGGGGATCTGGAATTGTAATAATTGCCTTCCATATAGATTATTGTACTGCGGGATGATTAGTTTTGGATCCGATGCACTACGTGTTTCTTTATTGTTAATAGTAGTATTAATAAAATAGGCTAAGGTTTCTGCAATTTTTGGTCCAATTGCTTTTAAGTCGCCTGCTCTAATACCATCTATACCCGGGGCTTTTTGATGATTGAGGGATCTAATTTCTTTAAGAACTGTTTCAGCCGAAGTATTCTGAAACCTACAACTCATATTGGTAGGTTTTGAATAAGATTCTTTTTTGAGTAAATTGGAATCACATTTCGGCATATTTCTTACACTGTTATTGAAACATTCTGCGAAATCGTTTGCTATATTGACCACTGTATTGGTATTGTTCTGAAACGCATTGACAATAATAGTATCAGCTAATTGCTTTGACCTACCTGTTATACTGTTTAAAATCTGCCATAAAGCTCTATGATTATTTCTATTGTTAACTATTTTATCTCTTATTTTTTTGTTTTTATTTTTATTTATTATTTTATTAGCGTAATTTCTTGATGCATTGTATTTTTGTTTTAATATTCTATTTGTTGGATCATCTATCCACTGCATGAATAACTGATCTCTATGTATGCATGCTTTTTTAATTTTACTATTTATCCAGTCATTTCCAATTCTACTTTTATTATTTGATATTCTTGTTTTAATTTCTGCTTTCTTCCGACAGTTACTGATGTTTTCGACAATAATAGAGTATATCTTATTTGGGCAGATAATTTTTTTGATTGGATTCCAGTCTACTTGTCTTAAGTTTTCAGTGAATTTATCATAATTAACATGAGTAACATATCGAGAATTCACCCGTGTGTTTCCACTTAGATACTGTGAGCGTGAGTCTACGACTGCCAGTGCGATCGCGCGGTGATCAGCCAGTGCAGTGCCGAGCGCCGCGGTGTACAGGTCTAGTGTGCGGGATCGAGCATATATGTGATCTATACAAGATTTACTAAGTCTACCATTTGATATCTCTAGTCGTGTATATTCTGTGATCCCGCATGTTAAACCATGATTACACATAGTATTGTTGTATATATGCTTTATAGGTTGTTTACTTTGCAAGTCGATGTTCAAGTCACCCAGCACATAAAGATCCTTATGCTTACCTACCATATCTAATAGTGAATCTAATTCTTTGACAAATAAGTGCTTACTAAATTTAGGAGGACGATATATACAACATAGAACCGCGGAATAGTTGGAAGAGGTATTCAACGTTCCCATTAGGTTCTCACAGTGTTTCATTTTATGATTAATGATTTGGAATTTATGTTCATTTTTAACGTATATAATGATGCCACCACCCTTCCCACCCTTCCGCAACTCAGTGTACATTGTGTAACCTTTTAGTTGATAAATATTACAAATATAGTTTGAGATATTAACCTCAGTTAACATTATTACATCAACGTGTCGAGGGGATGAACAAATACATTCTTCAAAGGAGGCAAAGTTTTTGATTATAGATCTTATATTCATATGTATGTATAGCAAGGAGACATTAGTTGGGACTTTAGAAAGGAATCTTTTTAAATTTTTACAATCGGTAAGTTGGAAAATATCGTCTAGGGCACTGTTCATTTAGGTGGGTATTTATTTAGACACTAAGATAACAGTTCATTAAAACTTACAGGCGACTATCGTTTGCAGGAACGCTAAGCTTTTTCACATCTTCTAAAGATCGAATTATGTATGGATACTGTGATTCCCCTTCCTTACGTACACGCAGCACCCCTTGTTTGACCCATATGTATTTGAAGATGTTTTTGAGATCTTGTTTTGTTTTCCATAATAGTTGTTTGTTGTATGGTGTTAAAGCTTCAGTTATGAATAAACCTCCGTTTGGTTCAAAAGCATGCACGCCGTCTATAATATCTGAGGGTACAATTTTCGAAGTTCTTGCCTTTGCAGCAGCAATCCATGTAATCTGGGTTTGTTGATTCTTCAGCTCGACTTGAACTGGGCCCGGCCGATCTTTCTTACCCGGTAGCCGTTTAGCGTTCTTTATATCCTCTGAGGTTTGATTAAGAATATTCCCTACCTTCACCGCGATCTCAACTATATTTTCATTTTTTTCATATGGGAGATTGTGAATTTCGATACAGTGATTCAGTTCTTTTTGTTCCATGTCCTGTATGCGTTGTTCGAGGGCACCTACTCTTAACTCTAAGTGATTATTTCTATTTGTTAGGTCACTGTTTTTCTTTTTAAGATAATTGATGTTTTCCTGCATACTTTCCATTTTTGTCATAAATTCATCCACCTTATCGGAATTATATTGTAAAGAATGCACGATATCTTTCATTTATCTTTTGATAGCTTTCTCCATCTCTTTTGATATATCACTTAGCAGCTTTTTTATATCAATCGGCATGTTCGGTGATTCTTTTTCATCTTCTTCCTCTTCATCATCTGGAATAACAACCGATCGACGCCTCGAAGAATTTTGGCATTCATGGCAGGTCCATTCCAGACTTTCAGAAGCACGTACGGCAGCTAGTTGCTTATTGGTGAGACCGGTGCACTGGGTATTCAGATGAACCACTTTTTCACACCTATTGCACTCCAAACCCGGTTTTGTCTTGGTAATATTTTTATCGCAATTATCACATTTTGTCGACATTTTGGGGGTAATTGTCGCACAGTATCGACCGACACGTATAGCGTTTGTGAGCGCACAAGGACGAATATGATACATTTTGCAAAACTTAATTAACTGCGCACCGAGTGTTAAAGTCCCTCATTTTGTCTCACCTTGGTTTTATTGAAGAACACATTAGTTATTACCATTAAAAAACATCAGAAAATTACTTAAAAAATTATATGGTTTATACATATATATATAGATATTCTGAAAAAAATACAAAGTTTGTTCTAATGGCGTTATAGTGGAACAAAAATAAATTAAACGAAAACTAAAACTTAATTTATATTTTCTTGAGTATCTCAGTATCTCAGTAACTCTACAAAAAGTATGTATACTTCATTGAAATAATCAAAATTGCAATAACACATAGTCTTTTTTTTATATTTTTCGTTGATTTCCAAACCCAGTTATAAGCAAACTTTACATTTTTTCTAGAATATCTAGAAACCATATCAATTTTGGAATGTTTCTCTGACGTTTGTGATAGTAATAACTATTGTTTTCTTCAATAAAACCAAGGAGACAAAATGAGGATCATTAACACACTGTGCAGCGGTACCAACGAATATCTTCCATAAACTCGCCCCTCCGAAAACGCCCTCACTCACTCAAAGCGGATAAGGCACGCGTTGGTCATTATTCTGAGTTTTACCGCTAATGAAAATAATAAAGTGTCTAGCAATTTACTTTAAAACACCATTATACCGACAACATCGTGATAAAAAGCCAAATTAAACTGTGAATATTACCTACTAAATAAAAAAATAAAAAACACTTTTTATCTCCCATCTAAATAATTATGCTAAACATATTATAATTATTTAATAGAAAAATATTGGAAAAAGTCGCTTCCGCCACAATGCCCTAGCCACTGAGGTACCGAGCCTCGCGACCGACCGTCGTTTTTTTTTTTAATGAACGACGGGGATACTCTTTGCCTTTATCATACCTGATGTTAAGTACTGATAAGACTGAAGATGGAAGCGAGCCTCTCCCGGAATCCTCAATCACTGAGGAACTGGCTATCTTATCTCTAACTGCCGGAAAACAACAATGCTGAAAACATTATTGTTACTTACAAAGAGTCCTTCCACCAACCAAACCGAATACAATATGTACCCCCACTGGGAATCGAACCCGGGACCCCTGGGTCTGATACCGGTGGTTGTACCACTAGATCACAGAGGCGGTTGAAATGTTAAACGTGATGAAATACTCGTATCTTTTAGAAGGTAGACTATAGCTAGCCAGTCATCCCGTGAATACGCCATATGAGATAGCGTCAAAACGTCAAGAAAACCAGAAAACCTGAAAATAGATAAATTCGTGTGAATAAAAACACGCAAAATGTCCGGAAAATATTGTTTAATACGCGTATTTTTTAGAAGGTAGACTATAAGTAGCCAGTCATCATCCCGTATGAGGTAGTGTCAAAACGTCAGGAAAACCAGAAAACCTGAAAATACATAAACTCGTGTGAATAAACACACGCAAAATGTCCGGAAAATATTGTTTAATACGCGTATCTTTTTGAAGGTAGACTATAAGTAGCCAGTCCCGTGAATACGGCATATGAGGTAGTGTCAAAACGTCAGGAAAACCAGAAAACCTGAAAACACACGCAAAATGTCCGGAAAATATTGTTTAACTCTTATTTCAGCGATGAAATAACAAAATGTATTACCATTATTATGAACGCCAAACCGGCTGAATTTAATTTCTCTCAGCTCTGATAAAGTGGCTCCAAATTCTCAAATCAATCGTGAACTGTAAAAGCCGATAAAAAGTTCCCAAAGAAATAAATTGAATGATAATTTGTTCGGTGTCGGAACATAAGGAAAAATCGCTCCCGAAGACCTGAAAACAAGATAGATAACCAGAGATAACGCAGACAATCGGTTTTCAACGGTTTTTTTTTCTTCGTTCGACTCGGAATTTTATTGATTCCAGACGCAAAACGATTTCAAAGTTCAAGGTACGAATAAATTGGAATCTTAATCAGTGATTTAGGGTGGATACAGCTTAACCAAATCAAAGGGAATGTAAATAATGGAATGCGATTTAAAAATATTTACGCTTTAGTTACTGCAGACGCTACATATTGAAATAATATCTATCCTATATACTAACTAATATCATAAAACTGAAGTGTTTGCATATTATATTAACACTGTAATAAATATTTAAACTCTGGAATAAAGAAAATCTATACAAAGAATAAATTGTAGGAACGCTTGAAAATTATCAAATATTGTATTGTGATTAGAGTGTATTGTAGTGTGTCAAATAGGTGTAGTATTGTATTGAACTAAATCAATATCATGAAGTTTGCTTATATAAACTAATTTATTTTTTTATATCTTATTGCTTAAACCACTTTCTCAAACATCTAGTATTAAAAAATTCGATACAATGCAGGAACTGTAATTCACTGGTAAACTCTCTTAGTGCAGCTTTCCTGAACCTTTTATCCAATATCCGGATACTGCAGATACTTCGAGAGAAAATAAAAAGAAATATGCGCCATCTAGCCTAAACGTCAAAAGAGTTACACTACGTGTCAAAATTAATTGAGTACAGGGAGTTTCACCCGAGTTCTTTTTGTAATAACACGTGTTGTGAGACTCTATTTTAACTCAATACCGTACAATTTCAATAATATTTATTTAAAAAAGTGGATACTGGTGAAATTCAAAAGGGCACCGCCATTAAATAAAAAGTAGAAGAAATAGAAGAAGAATTGAGTACAAGTTCCAAATAAAAAGTGTAATACATATTGAAAAATGCCAAAAAATAAAAAAAAGATGTTTATTTTTGGTTAGTGATACTTTTGAATGAAAATGTATGCTAAGCTTTAAATTAAATCAAGCATCTGTTAAATGCTCAAAACCTTTTTTTTTTATTAACATGGATCAAATATTGTTTGCAAAAATGATATAATAATATGAAATTATCATGTCATTTTCATTCATATTGGATCACTGTGTGATAAATGAATGATATACTTAATTATTAGTTAATCAAAAGACTTATAAGTAAACATTCTTTTCGTGACTTGAATAGAAATATGCGCTTCAAATCGTTATTTTTCAGGTATCAATTTTGTTAACGAGATATTCAAGTTTATTTAGCTGTGCAAAATGAAGAATTGCAACATTGACAACACATTTATAACATCGCTGTTTAAGAGATTATAAGACTTATGTCTCAATCACACACAGATTTAACGTATTCCCCTAACTTCGGCCTCATGTGTAGATATAAAAGGTAATAACCGGTGTATAAGAAATCCTAAGGGAGCCTCGCGGTGAGTTACGACCGCATTTGTCCCTGCCATGTGACCTGCTTTATCTGATTGGAGGACAGCTTGGGACGCTAAAATATCACATTCTGTACTGAGGATTATAACTTTGTATAATCAACTCAACTTCCTCTGAGGCAATACTTCCAAACCTTATTTTATTACTGTTGGTCCTATGTAAATAAAACTTGCAAGTCACCTATGAATTTGGCTAATTATTGTTGCAAGTTAGGTAAATAAATGTAATTCAATAAGTCTATTTATTTTTCAAATGAAGAATGAGTTCAAAGTTTCGGAATATAGTTTTAGGTGTTTTTAATGTCACATTTTTTTAATAGATTTTAGATACGTATACAATTCGACCTATTGAAAAACCTTTTTATGGATTGTTTACCTTTTGTGTAAGAGGAAGTTGTATAGAATAATATCAAATTACAATAACGATAAAGGATAGTGATGAAGTAGTTTTGATTACAGTTTAACATAATAAAAAAGCTAGAACTGGAGGCCTACTCTCTAAGCCTGACAACTAAGATACGGGCACCCGTCCGTAAGTTTCCCGAAACTACGGATGGAGCCTACTCTCTAATGATTTCGGATGTACTAGTTTTGGACAAACTGCACAAACACATTGGGAGAAGGGACAATGTCAAAACGTATAATCTCATTCATTCTTAATTCGGGTCTCCGAACTAATAAGCTGTCCGTAGGTGATACGGAGTAGGAAACATCCGTAACTTAGGCCGAAACAACGGGTTTTGTGCGTAGACCTCCTGGAACGAGACTATATTATATGTTATCTACCATAACAAACGGTTATGGGAGTTTATTTTACGACGTGACGTGACAGTGAAATAAAGGTTCTTCCACAAGAGTAAAATACTATTCTTCTAGATTTGAAACTGACGTTTATTACTTCCATTGAACCCCTTTAACTGTATCTTATATTTAACTGCCTATGAGGTCTAGTGGTAACAACCACCATACGATTCCCAGCGGGGGTACATAATGTATTCGGATTTGGTTGGTGGTAGGACTTCTTGTTAGTCCGCCTGGCTAGCTACCACCATATTAATAAGGTCTGACGCCATAACAACAATGTTTTCAGTATTGTGTTCCGGCAGTTAGAGATAAGATAGCCAGTTCCTTAGTGGTTGAGGATCCGGGAGAGGCTCGCTTCCATCTTCAGCCTTATCAATACTTAACATCAGGTATGAGGTATGTTAAGGGTAAGAGTCTCCCCGTTGTAATTAAAAACAATCTTAATATAATCTTTAAAGTCGTAGTTTTCTTAACGTTTTCAGTAAGTTGGATGTTATATAATTTCTTAAGTAGGTATTTACACTAAGAATCCGCAGCACCTAATTGTTATCTTTATTAAATAAATGTAGGTAGACGGACAGACAGACAGACATGACGAATCAATAAAGGTTCCGTTTTTTGCCATTAGGCTATCTAACGCTTATTACTATAAAAATTCTCATTAGTAATATTATGCCACACTAGTGTTAAAATCATAAGCCTGCCTCTCTATGTCCAGAAGCGTCATTTTAACCCCTCCCGTTTCATAAGAGGTCATTATTAGTTGCTATTAATTTGCGGCAATCTGCCCTTTGTCACCGTGGTTTTTGTCACGTGGGTCATTCGGCAAAAGGGTCGGTGATTATCAGATAACTTCCCCAATTTTATGTGTTCGCTGTGTGGTTTAAACGTTATAGTTTTTCTGATTACATTATAATGGAATAACAACTTTTACGGATATCAAACGCGCTATATTTTCACGAACTAAGTTGCAATTGTCCGTTTTAGGTTTTTATGACCAGTCATCCCGTGACCACGGCAGCTGTAAAGGTGCCAAAACGTCTGGAAAATAAAAAAACCCCTAAATCCTAAAAAAAATCAATGAACAGTGCGCGTCAAAACATAAGATGTACGTAGACATTATAATGATCAGTTCATAGATTAAATAAAAAATCTTATCTCATGTTAGTAGGAGATAGCTATGAAGAGTTTATAGAACAGTCAAAATAAACTTATTAATAAGTACTTTTGAATCATCCAATATTTTTTCGTACCATCCATTTAAAAGCCAAATCCTGTCCAATGATGATTACCACAAAACTATGTCGTTACCATTCCGTTTATAAATACAGAAAAATAATCATTTTTAGTTTTTGTTATCATACAAACTTTACGAAATCAAAAAGAGAAAGCCGTCTTTGCAAATTTCAACAAAATGAATGCATATAATTTGAAGAGTCACATAAAAAAAACCAAACTGATACAGCTTTTCTGATTTGGTTTAAATTGGGTAACCAGTATCTAGCATTTTAATAATATTCTTCTTTTTGTTTAATGACAACTGGGCGACTCTAAGCCTTCATCATACCTGACGTTAAGTATTGATATTCCTCATCACTGAGGAACTGGCTATCTTAATTCAAACTGCCGGAACACAACAATGCTGCAAACATTATTGTTATGGCGTCAGGCTTAGATAAGATGGTGGTAACTAGCCAGGCGGACTTACAACAAGTCCTACCATCGACCAAACCGAATACAAATTGTATCGTAATCGAAGTTCGATGGGGGGGGGGAGGGGTTCGATGAACCCGGGACCCCTGTGTCTGATACCGGTGGTTGTTACCACTAGACCACAGAAGCGATTATTCAAATAAGAATTATATTTTAACAGGGTTGCTTTGGGAAGTACCTACTTAATATTTTTATGTGACCAATTTCGTACGAATTCAAGTGTAAAAATATAAAAAATATATAATTATCCTATTTTAAACCAATTTATGAGTAGCTTAGTTCTTTGGTAACTACAACTACCTCACAGAAAGATACGACAATTCGAATTCAAACTCCCGAGTAAAACTTTAATTACATACGTAATTAAGAGTTCATGGAAGTTACGTGCAATGGGATATTAAGTTGAACTTCAGCCTGAAGTTAGATATTCCAGGTAAAATGTTGAACGGCAATTAAGTCTAAATCCGCTGCCGACAGGTGGCGCGGCGTCTTATTAAACTTCCTACGGTGCGGGCTAATTTATGTAACTAACAAGTTAGCCCAGCGCGGTCATAAACGAAACAGGACACCTCGCTCTATATTAAAATGCTACTTTTTTAATTAAATAAGGCTACAGTTTACTCTGGTTCTTAGCGAATGATTCGTAGCGGCAAAGCAAGGTTAATTTATGTAACTAACAAGTTAGCCCAGCGCGGTCATAAACGAAACTGTCCTTGCATTATATTAAAATGCTACTTTTAAATTAAATAATGCTACAGTTTACTCCGGTTCTTACCGAGTGATTCGTAGCGGCACTAAGGATTGATTTATGTAATTAACAATTCTGCCCAGCGCGGTCATAAACGAAACTGTCCTTTCATTATATTAAAATGCTACTTTTAAATTAAATAATGCTACAGTTTACTCCGGTTCTTACCGAATGATTCGTAGCGGCACTAAGGATTGATTTATGTAATTAATAATTTAGCCCAACGCGGTCATAAACGAAACTGTCCTTGCATTATATTAAAATGTAACTTTTTAATTAAATAATGCTACTGTTTACTCTGGCTCTTAGCGAATCATTCGTACCGGCAAAACAGGGTTGATTTATGTTATTAACATGCCACTTTCTTAATTAAATAATGCTACAACTTGCTGTGATTTTTTTGAAGTTTTGAGGATCTGGAAATTACAAGTCTTTTGGTAAGAAAAGTAAGGCGATGTATGGTTAATTATCTGCCATAAATACCTTAATTGCATATACAAGTCAACGCTTTTCGTCCTGCCGCATTACTCTATGCTTTTAATCATTAGATAAATTGGTTTTAAGGCTTCCGTTGTTAATAAATGTATGATGCATTTATTAACAACGGAATAAGAACATAAAATAAATGTTTACAAGAAACAACATGTTGTAACATACGCTTTAATATATGAAATTTTAATATTAATAATGCAACTTAATAACCGTAAGCACTAAGCATAGTATAGAGCAAACTAAGTTACTGTGCAAGTTTCTGTCGACTTGAAGGGAAGTTGGTTCAATATTAACATACGACTATCCTATAGTTTGAGCCATAGTGTTGCTAATTACAAAGGTAGTAATCTTCTCTTCTTCTTTATCGAGTGAGGATTAGTGGCCACCTCTGGTGTCAGAGTTTATCAAACCGCTTATAAGGCCTCTGACCTGGCTTAACGACTGTAATCAAATGACAACAGCCAGGACCGACGGTTTAACGTACCCTCCGAAGCACGGAAGCGTCCAGTTGTAATGCCACTTTACGGTCACCCATCCGACACCTGACCGGGCCGAACTTTGCTTAACATACGTTATCCAATATGAACTAATGTAGGCGAAGGACTCTAGCAACCTGTCACTACTGTTCCTGGACAATCAAGATAGGGCAGTGATGTTTATACAATTCTTCTTCTTAATCGGTCCCTCATAACTGACGATCGTGGTCACTGTCAACTTTTACAATTTTTCTCCATCGGTCTCGAATCATGATAGCTCTCATCGCTTGGTGGAATTTGCTCGAGGAGGTTGCTGCTTTTACTTGGTCAGACCATCTGGTCGGCGAATGATCTCGGGCTCCCTTGCCTTCTATTCCACCAATCACAACCAGCTTTTCGGGACTTTCATCTCTTCTTCGCATTAGTTTAGTGTGCGATGTAAGCAAATAGTGGATAGCCGAGTCTTGATGTTTAGTTGTGAAAGAATAGACACATTTGTGCGTTTGGCCGTCCAGGCTATCCTTAGCATTCGCCTTCAACACCTCATCTTGAATGCATCTATTTTCTGTCTCTATCTGGCTAGAATGGTCAACGATTCCACTTCGTACATAAATACGGGAAAAATAAGGGCTCTCACTAGGCGTGTTTTGTGCAAAAACTTAGGCTACGGTTTTTCCAATTGACTTTACTCATTTCACTCATCATTAAGTAATACATTTTACTCGCAAGCAAACTTTTGGTCAACTTGATCCAATAAGGAAATTAACTAAAAACCTATATTATAACTTTTTAATTTTGCATTTTACAATGCTATTTTTATGTGATAAATGTTAAATAAGAAAATATACTAGAAAAAGCAACTAGTCTCATGTCAATCATCATGAGTCATGTCATGTCCCGTCAGGGCGACATGACTCATGATGATTCATATATCACATAAAAACCTATATTTCTAATTTCCATTCTATCCAAAGTCTGAATTTTCCAATTCATTCACAAACATATAAAAAAAGCAAAACAAAAAAAAGTAATTTATAAAAATTTCATAATTTTGAAAGTCTACCCAAATAAAAATAAACACCTTGCAATATAACCTTATTAAATTTGACAAAATAATAACTTTGAACGCAATTATGAGAGTTCTGGTTCTCTCTAGAACTTTGTGCAACTACACCACACACGGTCCTCTGTGCTTTTAGATCTTAGGACTTGCAACAATGCACTTGAATGTGCAAGTTCTAATCTCTGAGCTCCTGAGAACTAATGTATAGTATGAGTATATCTATAGTATACATAAGGATTTTCAGATATTGCAGAACTCAATGTTATCAAAACCTTTTATTTAAATTGGTTTAGAAATAATTAACTAGTCGATTGGTTTCAATTTGGTAGCTCTTGCGTTGCGACCTTTCAACTAATGCCGAAAAACCAAGTCGATTGGTGGCTTAGTTAGGGCGACATGGAAGGATAAACAAACACACTTACGCATTTATAATATTAGTTAGGATAAGAAATAAGATATGTCTTTTACAAGCTTTAGGTGTTATATTAAAAAACTTACCTATAAATGGTCCATCGATTTATGTTTTCATTACTTATAATGTTACTTTCTTTCTTTATTGCCGTGTGGTGACGGCCTAAGAATACACGTGAACACGTGTCACCACTCCTTTACATGTCTGGGATGTCGTAAGAGTCGACTAAGAGGCTCGACGAATTGATCAACTGTGCGAGAGAAGGAAAACTAGAAACAAACCCTCTACCAACCCGTCTGGCCAGCGTGGTAGCAGTAGGCTAATAGCCTCCTATGAACGCCATAATCGGCGTGAGCTAGGACAGGCCTATGTCCAGCAGTGGACGTCCACAAGCTGATGATGACGATGATGAATGTTACTTTCTCAGTCTATGTTTTAAAATAAAATGATTATATACAAAACAAAATTATTGTCAGAGATTTTATGTCAGATAGTAATTTTCTAAGGAACCCAGTTTTGCACTCCATTTGTAGTCGCTGATATTATTATTATTATTATTATTATTCATGAACAACTTGCGGCCGCCCGCGATTTCAATCCTTAGTTTTTAAATGAGAAACAATTAAGTCAATGCACATTCAATCCACATCTGCTGCATACTGCTTACTGCGCCATTTCATTTACAATATTAATTAAGCCTTCTTACAGTCTTATATTCATACTGTTACTTACAGAATGGTAAGGCCCCTTGCAGCAGCAGCAGCTTTAGGTATAAAATGCGTTATGAAAATGATACCTAATCATATTTATATTGGGAGCGGTAATGAAATTGATAAGCTGAATCCAAACGGGAGCCACACAGTCGGAGTAACATCATTGCCGTTTTATCCGGTATGACAATGAATAATTCGTTCGAAGTTTCGCGGCGTAACTTTATACAAATGGCGCGGTTGGCTTTGGACCCGTTTTGGTGCAAGGGGCGAGCATTACGCGATTGTCTTTTCTTAATACTTCCTACACTCTCTCTCTTCCTCTCTTATCAATCAATCAATCAATTTATATATTCAAAGTCAACAAATGCACCAATTACAAAATAATGATAATTACAAAATTAATAAACTAAAATAAAGTTTAGAATAAAATTACATTATTTGCCCGTACACGTACCATGTCACAGTGATACGCGTACTGGCAGTCAAAGCGCTCGGCGTAAGCACTCAGGATACTGTTCGGGCTGGCCCGCACCCTGCGCACCAGGGATGTGCACCGCTTGCACATGGTTATAGAAAAACTATCCACGCGCGCTTCAGCAAACATCCCTGAGGCGCTTCAGAAGCGAGGCAGCCCCAACAGAATCCTAAATGCATTATTGAATTGGACGCGTAAAACGCCGTCTGCTTCTGCGTA
Source organism: Chrysoteuchia culmella (assembly GCA_910589605.1). Classification (NCBI taxonomy): domain Eukaryota; kingdom Metazoa; phylum Arthropoda; class Insecta; order Lepidoptera; family Crambidae; genus Chrysoteuchia; species Chrysoteuchia culmella. The sequence continues at coordinate 4,607,992 of OU342649.1, forward strand.
TAACACACCCACAGTTATATATACTGTGCTATTAGTCAATACTATTTCAGGTCAAAATATCTGGCAGACAAGCTATCGAGGACTTATATGTCTGTGGTGAAACAGGTTGTGTGCTTAGTTCATGATTTCGTTGCGAATAAGGGTGCTTTTTATCCGCTTTTTTGTGTTTTCTATTGGCTTGTTCCCTCTGCATCTGTGTACCTAACCTCTAGTTTATTCCATTTTACATTGATTAAACACTTATTTTATAATTTTTGCATTTTTGAATGCTATTTTTATACTTATAATAAATTTTAAATAGAAAAATATTGGAAAAAATCAACCTTTGGTTATCGGGCCCACTGCCCTAACCACTGAACTATCGATACTTATTGTTTTAATTTCAATATTTTGAATACTTATCTATTAAATTTCCGTGTATTGTTATATACGGTAATACGATTAATAATTAGCTAAAAACGCTTTTCACTCATTAAAACAAAAAACGATAATTATGATTAATAATTAGCCGCATTCGCTCCCGCTCAAGTCTTGTGACAGGAAATAAAATTTACTGCGTTTTGCGCGATTGTTGCAATCCACCATTTCGGGTTATTCCCGTGCACCCATTCGTGGTTCGTTAACTTTGTTATACGAGTGTTCTCTGCCTAGTTCATGATTCCGGTGCGAATAAACCTGGGGTGCCTTTTTTCGGTTTAATTTCTTTTTTCTGTTTTCTATTGGTTTTTTCCCTGCATCTGTGGCTTCATGTATGCGAAGTACGTAAATAAGGATTATTTAACGATTCATGGCTGTTTTTTTTGGTAAGTTATACTGTTGCTTATTTAAAATAGTTGTTGTGATATTGACTTTGGCGAATTTTTAAAACCAACTTCTAAAAGGAAAAGGTTCTCAATTCGGTTGGTATATTTTTTTTACACCGATTACGCCAAGATTTCTGGTCCTATTTACGTGATTATTTTTTTGTTCGACGCGGAATAGTTGCCATTTGGTCATTTGGCCTAGTAGTTTTTTTTATTTTATGAGCACTCTTGTTAACTTTTGCTATGTAATTTTCACGATGCTTTTTTTATAAAGTGCTTGAAACAGAATCTAATCTAGAAAAAACTAAATCTTGCTGTAGTTTACAAAACAACCTATTATAGATATCAAAAAGTAAAAAATAATAAAACTACGTTAAAAAACACCAACTCCAAAAGGCTTATTGTTTGCCTTTTAGTTTTGAAGTCGGTTTTTACGTACGTTTTAACGGAGTTTTTTTTCTTTGATCTGAAAAAGGTAGCTAAAGAATTGGTTAAATGGAAATCGGACCCAACGACGTCACTTGTCGTGTAAACAATAGCTTTTTTACTAAAATAGATTCTGCTGTCACTGTAAAACAGTGTGCCAGCATCACATCCAATGGTTAGCCTACCTGTCAAATGTAGCAATATTACGTAAGTCGGCATCTATAAGTACCTATAGCAATGCAAAGTATTTTTTTTTGTTTTATTTTTGGTTCTGTTTCACGATTTTTGTTGCTGTATTAATTGTGTTCAGTTACTTATATATTTTTAATTTTAATTAATGAATAGAGTTTTCAATTTATATCCTTATTAAACTTGATTTTTGACTACCTCGTCAAACATTAGTTGGTTTAGAAATAATTTTCTTAATTTTTGTGTAAAAGAATGTTTTAATAAATAATATTTAAACAAAAAATATTTCCCCAATCACCTTTAAAACCACATTATTAAGATTCGCAATACATTACAGCGTGACGCGTGAGATGTTGCCGTGATTTAGCTTTGCTACATTTGTCATAGGAATATATTAAGGCAGTAGGAAACTTACAGATTTAATAAATATAAAGCTCGCTTCAACAACCTACAATTACAAAAAAAATTTGTTTTACATATAACTTTAGCCGAATTAACCTAAGAGCGAAACGAAACGAGTGCTTTCAAGGTTTCGTGTGGTTTCCGTTCCCGTGGGAATATCGGGATAAGAAGAATCCTATGTTACTCTCGGTCCTGTTAACTAACTCTATTAAATCGAGTCGATTGGTTGCTTAGATAGTAAAGGTGGACAAACAAACACACTTTAGCATTTAATAATTATATTATATAGTTAGGATTATTCAGTTATATTGACTTTTTTTTATTCTTTTGACATTTTATAATTTGAATTGTCTTAGTTTATTCCACTTTAAAATTTGTAAGTGAAATATATGTTAAATTAGCAATAATATCAACGAGCAACCCGTGTGCGCATAATGCGCAAAAAACACATTTTTTATATTCAATTTAAAAATCCATTAAATCCGGTTTAAATCGCTCTAGATTTGAGTTTTTGCTAAATTTCTCGACTTATCCGACCACTTCAGACAAATACCTTTCTATCGGTGTATTGCACTTGATTGTGCGACTTTTAGTTTAGGAGGAGAAGCGGCTTCACTGCCGTATTATATATATAGATAAATATCACGTAGGTTCCACTTTTAATTTTTTTTTTTTTTTACACTGAAATGTAAGTAGAATATGAAGATACTTTAACGTAAGAAACATCCATTTGTAACATATTCTGGCAAATAAATTTATGATTAATTAATTTATTTATGATTATGATGTGAGTGGAACATTTTATCACATAACCATAGGAAGTGAATTGGTGCATCCACAAGGCAGTTACTTCTTGTTGTTCAACGCTTCCAAATGTTACTGAGCAACATTCGTGAACAAAAAGTAAGTACCTTCAATGTTACCATGCTTTTGCCGATTGTTATCGCACGATACATGTTGCACAATATTGCTCTTCAAAAAGTTACTGCGATGTGGATACACCATAAGAAATTCGGGAGAAATTTGGGAGATGTATGGATGACACGACACGTTACAGGCACCTTTCTTGATTATTTCTAACTTATTTTTTTGTGTTCTCTAAGCAACAAAAATACTCGTACAAACATAATAAAATACGACAGAGATGTATTTAAAGAATTTGTTTTTAAATTACAAGTGTGTACCTATATTCTAGTAACTTTAATGTTCTATTATATTAAATTCTCAGGTTGTCATACTGTCCTCTCTTGACAAATGTATCTGTCACACACAACCTTTCCGTTTGGAGCGAGATATGAGTTTGGTATTGCCAGGATATAAATTGTAGTTTAGTAGATTTCGAGATACATGCAATATTTTGTCTTATATTTATTTTTACCGACTTCAACAAAAAGGAGGGAGGTACTCAATTCAACGCGTATTTTTTTTTTTTTTTTTTTTTGTCTGATGTATGTATACCGATTACTCCGGTGTTGGTGATCCGATTTTAATAATTGTTTTTTTGTTCGATCGGGTACACTGTCAATTTGGTCCCATATAATTTTTACGAAGATCTGGCTAGTAGTTTTTTCATAATCTTGAAAAATATCAATCACCTTTTGGCAAGTAGTCGTTTACCTAGATGACATTGTTGTGTATGGGCTGATTTTTAGTGTAAGTAACGGCACATGATGTAACTAAAAAATCTGAAATAAAAACATTTTATAAAAAAAAATCAAACCGACTTCAAAAAGTAAAAAATAAAACTTTTGGAGTCGGTGCTAGCTAGCTAAGGCCAAAAAAATATATAGTTAATAGAAGTGCAATGTAGAATGCCCTGGCTGGCACCGACTCCAAAAGTTTTATTTTTTACTTTTTGAAGTCGGTTTGATTTTTTTTTATAAAATGTTTTTTATATGACAAATAATATACAAGTTACTGACTGTCGTACTTTAATATTAGAGGCGAAGATGGTCTTCGGATAGCTTAGCCAGCGAAGTAAGTACTTGTAATATGGAAAATACATAGTAAATAAAAGGTACTTTTCATGTGGAATTTGCATATATATATATAAAAGCATTTTTTTCTTTTTTTATTCTACGACGGTTAAAACGTAATTGAAAAAGGATAAAATATCGATATCTCGATAACGTGCCGCTGTCCCGCTCACATCTTAGCGGAGTAAGCAAGACAGCATGATACGCTATATCATATCGCGTGATATAGCGGTGTTCATGCTGACTTAATTATCCGTCGGAGGCTAAACTAAACTATAAAAAATACCATTGGGATAAGTTGTTTAACATGATAAGTATTTTCAATTGACGTATAAAAATCGAAGGTCAAGTATACTTGATGCAGAACCCAGCAGCCAGCTTTAGTATGAGAGATACGAATCTAGCGCCTTGGGTTAGTTTCTTCAGCTAATTAGCACTTTCTGTTTAGGTATAAGAATTAAGAATCAATGGTGGTTGTGGCGGAATGGTTCCGGAATGACGAACACGCACCGGGCGATGCTCTGTGGGTAGGCCCCCGTCAAGGTGGACCGACGATCTGGTGAAGGTTGCAGGTAGCCGCTGGATGCTAGCAGCGCAGGACCGATCGTTGTGGAGTTCTTTATGGCGCTATACACAGCCGGCAGTAGGCGTCAAAAATTAAAGATCTGGTACCTACACCTAATGTCGAACCCTAGCTGCCCTTCTAAGATATAGGAGATACGAATATAGACAACAATTAATAATTCTGATGCGGTACGAAGTTCGCCGGGTCCATTAGTACATAATATACTAAACACTCAGACCGAGACATGTTCATGCATACAAAATAGATTTCTTTTGTCCAGAAATTCAAAAATTAATAATATTTATTCAATCTAGGCGGTTACAAGCAGTTATGAATGTCAAAGAAGCTACGCCATTGGTTCACAATCCTACGGCGGGAGAACTCGTCAAGGGCTATTTTTTTCTGCCTGTTTTATTTCATACAGAGTCGTCAAATTGAAAAGTGACCTTAAACACATGGGTACGATCAATATTTATCACAAAAAATACTTAAATAAAAGTACATTTCATGGTTATCCTAACCGTAAACAATTTTCAACTCGCAAGGAAGGACTTACCATACATTATAACATTTCTCACATTACAAGATTACTGTACTGCAAGTTGTGACGTACATACAGGTCATTAGCAATTTATTTAAGATGAAAATATTTAAGCTCCAAGTGGAACGGTAAGACAAGCAGACTGAAGTAGACTCATTTCCGCTGGCGGCACCCGTTCATGAGCATGACGCATAAACCAGCCATCGCTTCGCTCAACCATATTTTATGGAACGTAACGACCCGCCCAAGGAACTAACCTAAGACCTCCTGCGCAAAAGGCGGGTATACCTACCCGTGCACCAAGCAGATCATCAAACTAACTAAACTACTAACTATACATAATAGTGTACTAAAGATCTATGCTAAAATGTTCCGTTCTTTCAGTAGTTGACTGTACTGATTACGTCGATTTTTATCTTCGCGTGCAGCGTCGACTTAAGTAGTCTTATTGGCATTCCAATCCTTCGGAGCAGACTAATTTATAGCTTTTGCAGTGTTCATTTTGCATCTTTTTGAAACGAACTCTAGGAATGTAAAAATTTAAATGAATATTAAATTATATGAAATGGACCCAAAGTATGTATTAATTATCTATACATTCCCATTTAAAGAGCCAGAGGATTTGTGTTCTTCTGAAAAAAACTGATAAGTTTCTTGCGCCCGTTTCTCATATCCTACATAGATATAATATTATAAATGAGAAAGAATGTCAGTTTGTTTCTTTGTTCCTCTTTCTCGCAAAAACCACTGAACGGATTTGTATGTTTTTTTTTCAATTAGTGGAATAACACATATACTACTCTTTATCCCGATATTCCCACGGGAACAGAAACAGTTCAGTTCGGTGAGTTATAAGATTTAGGATTATTTAATTCTTGCATTTTTCAATGCTATTTTTATACTTATGTTATGATACATTTTAAATAGAAAAATATTGGAGACAATCAAATCGGCCACTAGTGAATTCCCAGATGGTCCCATCTGAGAATTCAGTTATATGATCTTAAAATAAATCTCAACGATTTGGTACGTATTTGAACAAAAAAAAAAGATTTTTATTGATTTTTTGTCATGTTTTCGTTAGTTTAGCTTAAAATCTCATAATAATGTAAGTACTCGTGAGTATACTAGTAAGTTATGATTATTGTTTTACTGCAATCTTAAAAGTGATGTAAAGCTTAAAAACATTTATCTTATGAACGCTCCTCAGGCGGATATCAGGAATTTGTACGTCATATCCGGTGTACACCGGGTACTTCCGGCGCGTGCTCGTCACTTCCGTTTACGTTAACAGAATCAGAACATGGAGTATAACGATAAAATACCTCTACCTGGATATTTATTGTATATTTCAGTAAAAATATGAACTATTTCAATTTATTCCTGTTATATTATAACATCAGCCATGTGAAGTGCTCATGGCCGCGCTTGATAGACTTATCATATTGGATCACGTATGTTAAGCAAAGTTCGGTCCGGTCAGGTGTCGAATGGATGACTGTAGAGTGGCATTAAAACAGAGCGCTTCCGTGCTTCGGAGGGCACGTTAAACCGTCCGTCCCGGCTGTCGTGATCTGATAACAGTCGTTAAGCCGAGTCAGAGACCTTATAGGCGGCTTGAGAAACTCTGACACCACAGGTCGCCAATAATCCTCATATGATAAGAGAAAGAGATGTGCCATATTGGACTGGGATTGTACGTTTTTTTTATGAACAACGGGGAGACTCTTAGAGCTAGCGCAGGACTAGAGGACTTTTTGTCCGCGACACGTCTTTATTGTTAACCAAATAAGATTCAACTTAGACCGCGTATATCCGTGAAAAGTACGCGATAGTCCTCGTTATTTATTCAACTTTATGTTCTTAGTAATAAGGTCGTGTCGCGGACAAAAAGTCCTCCAATGTCCGTCGTATGCGCAGGCCATTAGCCTTTATCATACCTGATTTTAAGTATTGAAGATGGTAGCGAGCCTCTCCCGGAATCCTCATCACTGAGGAACTGGTTATCTTTTCTCCAACTACCGGAATACAACAATTCTGAAAACATTGTTGTTATGGCGTCAGGCTTAGATAAGATGGTGGTAACTAGCCAGACGGACTTACAACAAGTCCTACCACCAACCAAACCGAATACAATATGTACCCCCGCTGGGAATCGAACTCTGGGTTGATATCGGTGGTTGTTACCACTAGACCACAGAGGCGGTTAAAATACATAGAATATACTAGTTATTATGGTTTCCACGGTAATAGAAAACACCTGTCAATGGACAGGGTATAATCTAATGGAGGCGAGATGGGTGAATTTCTCACTATTTATGACTTTTGTGGTTTTGGCTTTTGCATTTTGAATGCTAATTTTATACTTATCATAAGTTTTTTATGAAAAATCTCGACTCGGCCACAAGTTATTCTCAGACAGGACTCGAATCTGTGACCTTTGGGTATCCGGCGCACTGCTCTAACCACTGAGCTACCGAGCCGAAATTTTCCAATACTTTTATTTATTTTTGTTACTGGTAGGCCAGCGTCGTTACATCGATGCATTCGAAATAAACAGGTGTCGGTAGATGGCGCTGCCTTGTTGTTTGTATGAAAATATATATCGCGGTGTTAAGGTTTTTTGTTACTTACCTAGGTCGGGTCAATTACTATTGTGCGTTAAATTGAGTTATTAAACATTTTGTATGTACTCGTGGAGCGTTACATTTTTGGTCTTGCTGATCGTTGGACACTAAAAAAAATATCATTACAAATGCGAAAGTATGTCAATATGTTTGTTTGTTACTCTTTCACGCTAAAACTACTGAACGGATTTGGATGAAGTTTGACTCAGAGATAGTAGATAGACTGGATTAAAACATAGGATATCACTATCCCGATATTCCCACGAGAACGGGAACCACACGGGTGATACCACGGGTGGCCGCTAGTTCATATAACATAGCCTCACTTTTACTAATTACTCCAGGTGACTACAAGAAACTTTAGTCGTTGACTTTAATTAAAACTCGAACAACATCAAGCTCCGACTTCCCTGAACATATCAATTAGCTTATTACACTTTATATTAAGTTAATAAAAAAACTACGTTCGTAGTCTATTTATTAAATTACTGGCCGAAACTAAGACTCGCCGCTGGACTTGCACAAATTGTGTTAACGTCGCGATCGCAAGACTGATCCCGATTTCATTTAGATAATTGAATGAGAATCTACTCTGACTGAGAAAAGGTTCGGCGTGAGTGAGTCCTGTTGGGCCACGAGAGGAACGGTTTCTAGTTTTACGGTTGGACCACATTTGGCAGCATGGAGCCGTACTTTTCCATGCTGCTATCCTTATCTGTCGTCCAGAACGTCATTTGCTAACGGGGATGCGACACGGCATGCGATTGCATTCCGCCGTTTTTCTTGGTCTAACAAATGACGGTTTTGAGCGTAAATAGACAGAAAAATGCGATTCCGCGCTGTAGATGTAGCTCAACCTTGGGTGCCTTCTCACACATTCTGGATACCAGTTATCCGGTAGCTACCAAATTCTAAAGACATACTTACGGTACGTTTCACACGTCCCGGCATCTTTTGCGTCCAGTTGACTAGTAACAGTTACCGAGTAACCGGTGCCGGCTCCCGGCTAGACGGCAACCGGAACATGTGAAGAGGCGCTTACTAGTAGTCGACAAGTGGGTGAAATTCAACCACATACAGTAAACAGCTTATCAAGTATTTATTATTAAGCTTATGTGCGTCACCATAAGGTACCAGTCAATAATAAGACGATCACTTTGAATCATCGCTGAGATCGAACGTGTCAAACAATAATTAAATATTAATAATATTGATTAATTAAATTGTGAACTTGTTTCGTCAACACCGGTAGTAACTATTAAAGTTGTGTTAATCGAGTGTAGTACTGAAAATGTGGTTTGAGAAATACTTTTTACTACAATTAACACAATGGATGAATGAATGAATGAATTATTTATTTCAGTTTAAATATCGTACATTACAAGTAGGGTCCCACAAAACCACATATGTAGTTTGACTGTGGGTACAGTCTCACAGGTTCTTTATCGTACTATTATGTATATATATATTATTTAAATTTAAAGGTGAAGACAATCAAATACTTATGTTAAAAACTATTTGTATGAATCCAATAAATAACTCTTAAGTAAGGAACTAAATTTCTTTAAGTTATTCTCAAGTCTAATATTTTGAGGCAAACTATTTAATATTAAAGGTATTCTCTTATTGAGGGTTCTATCACCAAAGTAGTTTGAAACTTTGGGCACAAAATACTATAGTCCATTTAATAGAAAAGCGAAGACCCCCCGCTCCGCGCCACCAACCCCTCCGCCGGGACCTTTACTAAGAAACATACTCTAGATGACCTCAATGTTGTCGATACGCCGGAGATACAAAACTGGATGAGGACAATAGAGCAATGTTTGAGCGAAATCTGCCATAATGTCATATAAAGGTAAGATGATCTCTGAACAAAAAATGCGAATACATAACCTGTGCAGGAAAGTTCCTGTTGGTACATCGCAGATGGCTGTACTATGTCAGTTGTTTAAGTCGAAAGCCCGAAGATCTCTACAGATAAAAAAGACCCCTCGCAGCAGCTCCATGACCTCAAGTTAAGTATCGCAGAGTCTTCAAAGCCAACTGCAGTAACATCTTTCGCTGACATGGTCAAAAAGGGTAATAATGAGTTTATCAAACCTATCAATGTGAGCTCTGTGGCAATCTATCCTACTGAAAAACAGAAGTCATCTGAGGACACCAAATCGCCTGTCCAAATATAATTTGTCCTGAAAATTTAAACTACATGTCAGAGGTCTTCGAAAAACAAAGAACGGCGGCGTTATCATTAGTACGGACAGCAAAGATGATATAGTAAAATTGATAGAAGCGGTGGTACTAACTACTTCAGGCCTTACTGTCGACGAGCCTTATAAGCGGAAACCAAGAATAGTTGTCACCGGAGTACTCATCTATGAAGGAAAAATAGGTTTCACTTGCCTGTATATAATCAGACTCTAGCAGACAGGTTACCGAACTCTGACCGCTGACATGGGATCACAGTTAGATGTCACGGTCGAGGAGCCAAATATCCAGGACTGTAGCAAATTGCTGATTATAATGGGAACTATGGCCAAACAGTGAATATGTGATTTAAAGTTAAGGTTTTCATCCACCATGACTCCCAGGTATTTAGTGCATTTTGTACGTTGGATAAATTCAAAGCTACAAGGTAGCAATTATGATCAAGTTGCATGTACTTATTTTAATTTTGTCATAAGATGTATTTGTGGTCGCCGTCATGTGAAATTATATAAAATTTGTTTTCATAATTAAAAGTGAGTAAATTATTATCTAGTCAGTTGCATATAGCTGCCATTCGTGCCGTCCTCTGCAACTTTAAAAGTATCCTCCCAACTCTCACCTTTGAAAAAGACTACTGTATCATCAGCGTAACAGATAATTTCTGCATGTTGGCGCCACAGCACCAGGTTAAGAATATTGTGCATGTATATTATGAAGAGAGTAGGGCCTAGTATGCTTCCCTGAGGTACTGCAAACCTGAACGGAAGGGGGCATTTTTAAATTCTCCGATCCTTACTAACTGTTTTCTGTTCGATAAGTAGCTCCATAACCATTCCAGCGCAAGGCCTCTTACTCCTAACCTTTTTGACTTGATACAAAGTCATTTTGTAGAAACGGTGCCAAACGCCTAGACCGAGTCCAGAAATCAAATCTTAAAACAATGACAACGTTTTAACGCTTCAACGTTCCAAATTAGGGTGAAATGGCCCCAAGGCCCATTCAAGTTTCCTCAATACCTATTTCTCCCGCTAATTTCCTGGCCCCACAAACCAAACGCTGACTACCGTTCGATCCCTCCGTCGAGGTGTGATTAATTCCGTTCGTTTACCTGATCCGTTTCCTCTGTTAACCTCCGTGCTTCTAACTACGCGACCCTTTTTCTTGCGTTTACCTATCTGCGGTGCGATAAATCCAACGCGTGGATCGGATTAAAGTTGGATAAGCAAGTTTGCTACGGAAATAAATCAAAACGTGGGTGTACCAAGTGTTTGGGATTACAATTTATCCGTGTTTTCTATGTTTTCGTTAATTTGGCTGGATATGGATCAATGGATTTGAAAGATGAGTTTTGGTTGTGAAAATAGATTGTGATTTTAACGTAATGTAAGTAAACATCATCTCTATGTTTGAAGTTGAATTTTCTGTTACAAATCGACTGTATTTTTACTTATTTCTTTTCAAAGTGAAAGTTGTGTACAATTCAGAATTTGAAATAACGTATATACCTATCATTGATATAACTAAAGCATCCACGGGGACTTAGCTACACCACAACTAGGTATTTACACTCAAATGGCGAATTTTCATTAGTATTAAACAATAAAATTACACAGTAAAAAATTGTTAATCTCATATTATATTCATTATGTATGTTATTATGTGATTTACTTAAGCTTGCTACTTTTTTTGTGTTGGAAAATTCGTGACTTTAGTACGAGCTGGTGTACAAGTGAACAGCAGCTTGGTATAGAGCATAATCATATTGTAAAATCTGCCCATTATGCATATCAAAATAAGAAAATTTTAAGCGTAGCCTAATTTATATTTGTTTTAAAATCAAAACGTCGATAACGACCACGTATAAAACGTGCAATACTGGCAATTAGTACACTAACTACTCCGAAAGCATTAACTCGGTTTGAACATAATGAGAATAAAATTTATTTTTGTGTTAATATTTGCGCTAAGTAATACTAGGTGAGAAAATTTATCAAATATCTAACTGCCCCAAGGTCCGGGTTCCATTCCCAGATTGTATTCGGTTTAGTATGTAGTGGGACTTAGTTCGGTTTGATTTGTATTAGTAGACCATACCCGTGAATACGGCCAATGCAACTTGGCCGAAACTTCGGGAGTTTTAGATAGGTGAAATATCTATTAACTATCTAGCGATTAATACCCGTTCTATGTTACTACAATTAAATTGCAACGCGAAAGTTTAAAAGTGAGTACAGTAATTACTCCGAAAGCAATAACTTTATTTTGAAAAAAAATGAAAATAGTACATTACTGCAGCGGCCAGCAAAAGAGGCATTGATGGACTAACGTGTAAATGTGGGCACAGGTACGAGGTACACATACGCAAGTCCCTCAACGCCTAGTTGTGGCTATGGCTTGTATAGTACTTTTCTCAAATAATGCGTGGAAATTAAAACTACTTTTCGAAATCAGACGAACAAAGTGCAACAATATTTTTTCCCGCGGTAAAGTGTTCATTTGATTTTTTTTTCTAAAACAGCTTTCTATTTGCAAGCCAGTTCGAAATTTAAATAAAACCTTTGTTATGTTACCTCCTTGGTTGCCATATTTCGGAGTAAAAGATCATTCCATTTTTTAATTACACGACAGATTATGAGTTTACTATGTAATTTATTTGGCCGCTTAACCAAGACAGATATGGATTTTCATACAACTTTTGCCGGCCGCTGCTCGCATGTATGTGGCCAGTACAGAAATATCGATTTATCTCGAAGAAGGTTGTCAAAATAATGCTCATATTTCCAAGCATGTTTGAGAAGTAAAATTTCTTTGTGTTAATATTAGGTCTTTACCTATGAAATAGCCGATTTGTATGAAGAATTTCAAAGAAAATTCGTTTTCCATACTAACAGTTTTTGTTATAATTACTACTGCAAATACTAATGCCACAATTTTTTTATGTACAAGCTTTATGTCAATTCTAAATATTGTAATACTACGAGTATGTTATTATTAAAAAAAAAAGTATCTTGTAAATTATAAAAGTTATATTAGTATTATTATAAACTGGTAATTTTTGCTAACAAAAAAAGCCCCTTTCGAGGATTTTTTATCGTACTTATAAGAAACGAAAAAAAAAAACTTATAATTAATGATTCTTTACTGATAATAATATGATATTAATTAAATAAAAAATCAAGCAAAAGCTGTACCTTTTAATTATAGAAGAAGTGAGGATCTCTTTACGTGTAAGAAAAAAAAAATGGGCAATTTCTTAGGTAAAGACCTATTATTTACACTAAGTCATACTAGGTGAGAAAATTTATCCAATATCTTAGAACCCAGAAGTCCCGGGTTCGACTCCCAGTGGGGGTACGTATTGTATTCGGTTTGGTTTGTAGTAGGGCTTATTGCAAGTCTGCCTGGCTGGCTACCACCATCTTATTTAAGTCTGACGCCATAACAACAATGCTTTCAGCATTGTTGTGTTCCATCAGTTAGAGATATGTTGGCCAGTTCCTCAGTGGTTTAGGATTCCGGGGACAGGCGCTCTTACATCTTCAGCCTTATCAATATTTGACATTGTTCATAAAAAAACTGCAATGGAATTCCTGTAAAATCGTAGTGTCAGCGTGTGCGTGTGTGTGTGTGTTTTTTTTTACATTTGCCGTTCTTTTTTTCAGTTTTTGTATGGCTAAAAATACAGCCCCCACAGACTCGCCAGATATTCCGCCAGACTATATGCCAATAGGGGGGCATTCTCCTGAACCTGACATTCTAAGGACTGCCCCAGACATATACGAAGAGTCTGAATGGGCGCAATCACAAGGAAAATAATTGCACCTTTAACACAGTTCGGGCATAATTTATAATAAAATTATCAAAACTAAAGTGTTGTAACACCATCTTGTCTAGTAATAAGTACGGCTTGTACTTTCCTAAAAGAACATAATATTTTTTGAGTCGGTGTCTGCTAAGGCATCACTGATGCCTTCTATATTTTTGTTTTTTTTTTGGCTTGGCTGGCACCTATTCATAAATACTTATTTCAAACTTCTTGAGTATCTATTTATTTTTTATAAATATTTGCATTAAAATAGCTCCTTGAACAAAGATATCATCTGTGACCGTTACGAAAACGACAGTATTTTCAAATTTTCCCGAAAACTACTAAACTGATTAAAAAAATGGGTCTTGAGAACATGATTCTTCGAATGGTGAATATCCAAAAAAACATTAATAGCAATAAAGTCAGCCAAAAATACGGTAGAAGACCCTTTTGTGGCCACTTTGAACCTTAAATGAAAGTGAAAGAGGCCATAAATAGGGCTTAAATCAAAAACTATTATCATAAACATTTTAATAACATTTTATTATCGTGAACTAACCAATAATTATCGATAGATTGTTTGATTCCACTGCCTCACATTTAGCGCACAAGACCGACAGCCAAGTATCAGGATAATATAGACATACTTTACATTTATTGACTTTTAACGTGTTTAAGAAGAAATTTTGCTCTACAAGAAGAACTTTTGTAGTGCAAAAGTAAAGTTGGATATGCTTTTACATAACGGTACATGATGGACCATTACGAAGATGATTATTTTGAGCCTTTCATACTTATTCCACGTTATTACTTTCTACTGAGGCAAAGTACTAACTCCCTAGGATGGATGAGGAGATTAGGCCGTGACTTACCACTTGGGGCCCAATGGGGGATTCGTGAGTGTTGACTACAAATTGCAGCCAGAAGGAAAAGCCGATCTTGCTATAAGAACGGATATAAAAATGTTTTGCTTTGAAAGTATTGTTGGATGTTGCAATTACTTCATCCCGCCATTTATGAGATTTAGGATTATCGTCGCATTACCTATCTAATAGTGGTGAGGGGTTCAAACATACTGATTCCCATAGGCTTCTCTTTTAGAAATCCCACCCCAGCGATCCACCAAGTAGTTCATAATAATTGTATCATTAATTATTTTCACCTATTATTTAAATACAAGTGAATGCCAGACAGTTGCAAAAGGCTAAGAGCCTCACCTTTGTTAAAAAAAATAATAACATAATGTTTTAGTTTCCATGCTTATTTCTGTATTTTTCTTGGTGCGGCTTAACTTCGCTATATATCTACCCTACTGCTATCTAACCGTAGCCGTGTGGTGACGGCCTAAGAATACAAGTGTCACCACTCCCTCACATGCCTGGGATGTCGTAAGAGTCGACTAAGAGGCTCGACGCATTGAAAACCTGTGCGAGAGAAGGAAAACTTGAAACAAACCCTGGCCCACCCGACCAACCCTACCAACCCGTCTGGCCAGCTTGGTATTAGTAGGCTAATACCTCCTATGAACACCACAATAGGCGTGGGCTAGGAGAGGCCTATGTCCAGCAGTGGACGTCCACAGGCTGATGATGATGATGATGACTGCTATCTAACGCCACTATTTCAGCATGGTTTTAAGAAAACAACATATAAACAAATAGAAAGGGATTTACTGGGACGATGCTTGAAGATTTTCACACCTCAAACACGGGGGCGCGCGTTAGTTCTCTCGGTTAGAATGTGGTAATGTCAAAATGATGTGACATTCACTTGACAGTTGACAGTAGGCATTAAGATGCATTCGGAAAATAGGTATGGGAGATTAATTCAAAGCTGCAACAAGTATGATACATTTTTGAAAGTTGACGACGCCGTAACCTTAGGTCACGTTTTCCTCATGATCAGCCATTGTAATGTCACTACTGCTGGGAGACTGGCCTTTCCCATGGAAGGTTAAGAGAACATTATCTCAAATGAAAATGATTAAGTGCACCACCAAACGCACAGCAGCCGTCATCGAACCCAGCGTTTCCGCACAAACGGATCGTTTGTTCCGCATTGTTCCGCCAGTTCGGTTCTAATTAACTAACAGTCAACAGCAGACCGCCTTCAGACGAAACCTAACCGGGCGCGGCCAATTATTCGCCAATTAATTTTGCAATAACTACGGGGGTGAACTGCCGGTGCAGTGTGGAAGCTATTAGACGTTAATCAGGGAATTATACTTGAGAAAGCTAGGATATTTTGATCTGGATAAGACCGTAAAAACAAGGTGTTTTCTATGGCATGCTACTGCAAGGTTTTTCCGTCTCTCGCAAGAAACATTCGTGTAAGTAATGAATAATGTTGAAGTGTTTATATGTATTATCCAAGTAGGTACTCGAATTATAAATTTGAAAGTTACTTTCTCTGTCTGGGACATTTTATGCATGAACCACTGTTGTTTTTAGATTAGACCTAAGAATGACCTAAGAAGCATATTATGCTCGTTTGAACAACAAGATCAAGTGATCATTGAGGAGTGCTGTAGGTGCTGTAGGACTATAATATTATTTATTCAAAATCATTAAATAAATGAATTAAATGTCGTATTGTGGCTAAAATAACGATAACCTATTTGATAATTCTGGTTTTGAACACTCATTCCGTCTTTATCGGTTTACAAAAAGACGTACAAAAACGTACAAATGACACATTACCTACTTACCCCAACATAAAAAATAAATCACTAGTAAAAATTTACATTGCTTCATGAGATGCACTTATAAAAGTGAGTTACTTCTTAACAAAATGCAAAGCTTATATCTAAACAATACTTTTCTTACAACTTAGTTTGATAGCGAAAAAAAATGGTTTGGAAGTAACTTGCAGTCGTTTATCTTGAAAACTATTAAAGGAACCGGCGTATTTGACACAGTCATTAAAGTTTTATGATGCTGGTTTTTCTCGAAGTGTATTTTACAATAACTGAAATCACTTGTTCGTAATCTATACCGGTTTGATTGACGAAAATGATCACTATTTATTCAAGTAGGGATTTTGCAGGACTATGTATGATTACGAGTAATTTCATTTAGAGCACTAATTTCCCTTACTGGGATATTAATTATTAATCCTTCCACAACTATGTATTAAATGAAGCTTAAAAAAGTAATAGCAAAAATAGTAGCATTTTCTGTTGCATTTCTTATGGTTTTATTGAAGTTATGACCTTATCGATTTTATTTTACTGTATATTTTGAAAAAAAGAGACGTTGAATTTATCTCAACTCTGATATTAATTATTAATAAGGCTGGAAGCGGGCCACTTACGGAATCCCCAATCACTGAGGAATTGGCTATTTTACATCTAACTGCCGGAGCACAACAATGCTGAAAACATTGTTGTTATAATAAATAAATAAATAAATAAATAAATTATCTAGTCCCACGTTAAGTTTCATGAAGAACTTGTGTTATGGATACTAGATAACGGATAAACATACTTATATACTTTTTTTTTGTAAATACATACTTAATATACATATTAAACACCCAGACCAAGACAAATAGACATGTTCATGCACACAAATATTTGTCTTGTCCGGGGATCCAACCCGGGACCTCTGGCGCAGAAGGCGGGGTTAGTACCCCTGCGCCAAACAGGTCGTCAAACTTAGATGGCATCAGACTTAGATGGTAGCCAGCTAGGCGGACTTGAAACAAGTCCTACCACAACCGAATGTGCGTAAAATATGACGTCTAGTTCGTTTAAATGACATTTTTGAATACGATTATGTTTATAATTTTCCAACTTTATTAATGAAACAAAATATGTACACACTCTATTTTCAACAGATCCCTAAAATACCCTGATATCAGCTCTCACCATAATATTGAAGCAATGTGGAAAAAGACACAACTTTAGTGTCATATTTTTTTATATACCTACCGTACCCCAACCTCATAATAAGACAGATCAAAGTTGACTAATAAACTATTGAAGTCAATTCATTATTCAACACTCCCTTCATGGTACTGTCAGAGACAGTAAAGATACGCGATGCATTTTATATAAGACTCTGCTGTGCACTTAGGGGCCTCACAGAATAGTGAAGTGTTAAGCTTTCCACGTTAAAGTTTTAAGTTGCCTGTGAATTTCGCGTTGCTTGTCTACTTTTTAAGTTATATTATGTCGTTGGCGGTCTTTTGGTATCGGAAAGAAAAACGAGTGGCGACCATCCACGTCTTTGTCCCAGTTTTAAAAGAGAAAACTCTGAAAAATAGATTTTTCATAAATTCTTTGTTGTGCTTCCCTACATTATACACCAGCTTCTTAAGTCCCTTATTAAAAAAGTTCAGACAGTAAACTAAACCTGTTTAAAAAATTCCGAACGAATAGAAATTATTTCCAGCGGACGAAGCTGTCAGCAACAAACTAGTATTTTAGCCGATACTTTGCATTTAACCAATCCAGCTTTTGATACAATCATCTAATCTCTTTAAGCACCCATGAAAATACAAATAAATTGAAATTCCAAAGAGCCATCAACCCTTATTCGATCGCGGTGTCACCTCTCCTGGGTACTAGCTCTTCTAACAAAAGGGTGAAAATACTTAACGTGCAATACAGGTACCTGGTCACTGACGAGGGTACAGGACACCTGCGATACAAAGGTTAAGGCGTGGCCGCAATAACAGCGACATTATGCAATACAATAATACTACACACCACAAAAACATTTACAATAAAATCCTAACTAATATCATTAATGCGAAAGTGTGTTTTTTTGTCCTTCCTTCAAACCCTAACTAAGCCAATTAAAAATGTTTATTTCATAATAATTCAGTAAAAACATTAATCCGAGTTTGGGACCAACCTTGGGCGTATTGTTGCGGCGGTGGCGAATAATCCGACATCATACCGTAACTCAGTACGTGCTGAGCCGGGGGCCGCGTGGAGTACTCCATTATAAAAGTACAAGATCACACCGGAACCCTGCACGTGGTGCAAGACCGGGGGCCGCCCGTGTGTTTTATGCGGGGGCTGCGTGGAGTAAACCATTATAAAAAAATCCTCAAAGGTCCGGCGTCGGGAACGGTATGGCGTCGGATCGAGTGAAGATGGCTAGCAGAGTGTGCTAGTCAACTACCGAACACCCCTGGGGTACCTCCCGCCCCCCTAGGTATATGTAGGGTTACCCGGGTACTGGGATCTCTGCCCGGGTGGACTGATGTTTCTCCCATACTCGTGGGTCTTGTTATGGCTGATAAAAAAAAATTCAAATGACGTTTTGGAGAAGATGGACACTGCCCAGGGTCCAAAGAAAAACTGCGATAAAAAACAGACGTGTGCTGAAAGTACTTCCCGAGGAAAAAAGGCTGGGAGCACAGACGAGCTGGTGGCCGAGGAGAACAAGAAGTACATGTCCCTCAAAAAGGCAATCACCAGCCAGATGGACAAGATGAAGCGGTGTGCCAACGGCATTGATTTTGAAGATGCGGACAAAGACGAGCTGGAGGCCCGAATGGGTCTCCTTTGCCGAATGTTGGGACGGCATGGCGGGGGTGCTGATGGGAGCGGCCAACCGTCAATTTCTTCTTTTTAAAGCTGATGAGAAAAGCTGGAGATGGTGATGGAGCACAACAGCGCGGTGGTGGAGCGTAACAAGAAGCTCCTAAAAGAGATCGCCATCTTAAAGGCGAATCAGACGAGCCTCCCTCCCTAGGGATGCTAGACGAGCGGCTAAAAGGGATCGAGTCCTTTCTCTCCCTACACCCCCAACCGACGACTGCCACACAGAATTTCGATGAACAGGCTCCCGCCACGAGGAATCTAGTCGCCTCCTCTGAGCCTTGGATGACGGTATTAGGACGGAAAGAAAGGAGACAGGACAAAAGACCTGAGACGCCGAAGCAGCTAATAGAGCCGGTCAAAATGATGAAGAAGTCTGTCCAGAGGGGCCGTCCGAAGTTGCGCCATTCGGGCACCTCTGCCGTTGTAGTCTCCCTACGCCCAGAGGCGCTGGCGGGGGGAATGACTTATGCCGGAATCATGTCTAAGGCTAGAGAGGAGATCTCCTTGAAGGACGTCGGCATCGAGGGGGGCCTCGCTAAGTCGAGAGTGTCACAGACGGGTGCTCTGGTGCTGGAGATCCAGGATCAGAGCGGAGCTAAGGCGGATGCCCTTGCCGACAAGCTCCAAGAAGCGCTGAAGGAGGTCGCGGTCGTGAGACGGGTAGAAATGACGGTTGGGGTGAAGGTATCTCGGCCCCTACCGCGCAAGTGTCCCACGACACTTGCGCGGTAGGGGCCGAGCTCTTAGTCTTTGGTAAGTTTTCATTTGTGTCAAAAAGAAGCAGCAATGTGTCACATCCATCTGTCAAATGAAGCCGATTTCGATGACGACGCCACTTGCGCGGTACGGCCCCTGGTCTGGATGATAGCATTAGTAAAGTCGAGCTGGTCGCCGAAATAGCGGCTAAAACCTGTCATCCACCAGAAAAGTGGAAGGCGAACGAACGATGAGAAGGGCCGACGCCGTTTGTGCGCCTCGGGTGCCCAATAGACGCCGCCAGAAAACTGTGCGAGAACGGAAAATTATTGGTAGGATAGAGTGTGGCACGCGTTAAGCTCCTCGCCCCTCCCCCCTACGATGTTACAAGTGCATGGGGGTGGGGCATACAAAGCCAAAGTGCCCATTTCCAGAGGATAGGAGCTGCGGCGTGTAAGGTCGAGGAGTAGGTATACCGAACGGGAGACCGCTCCAATAGAGAGTGATGGACGTCCCGAACACCATGGGGACGCCACCAGTGTACGAAGTCGCTCGTCACACAGCGAGCAGGAGAGGGGATCGCCAGGGAGTTGGAGTCCCCAAATCGCTCCTCCCGCCTCTCTAGGGAGAGGTGTCGTCAAAAGACGGCACTGTAACTCCAATGTGGCTGTTGGGCGGTGTAACGGGAAATCTCGTCGTCCAGTCAAGACCCCCGTGGTGGTCGGGCACGCCACGTGTTCCGGTATACACGTGTTCAGATATCAGTCTGTCGAGTGTTTCAAGTTCTGAGTTTTGCTGTTCACACGATGAGTTTTACTCGTTTAAGAGTAAAACCATCGAGTAATACCGTATTTGAGTACGGATCATTAAGCAAGCGTCCGCTCAACGCTGTTAGAGGGACCAACAAGGAATTTTAGTAGACTCGTAAATCGTTTGGAAATAGACATATTAATTTAAACCTCCATACAATCACGCCTTCTTTCCGTTGGTTCTTCACTTGCTACTATCCTGACATATTCTTCTTGCTTCCAGGTTGCTAACCGACATTCCTTATTATACCAGTATTCATACCAATGGTACTTCGTACCACGATCCTCTTAAAATAAGCTTATTTTCCGACACAAGTTTTATGCCTTCAAATTCTGAAGTGTGACATAATAACTTCAATTTGTTCGTTGGCAGAAACAATGATTATAGAAGTAATATAATATAAAAAAAATATAATATAAAAAGTAATATAATAATATCATAAGTATTTCATATCCATAGGTCCTTGACGACCTGTTTGGCGCAGGGGTACTAAGCCCGCCTTCTGCGCCAGAGGTCCCGGGTTCGATCCTCGGACAAGACAAATATTTGTGTGCATGAACATGTCTATTTGTCTTGGTCTGGGTGTTTAATATGTATATAACGTATGTATTTACAAAAAAAGGATATACGTATGTTTATCCATTATCTAGTATTCATAACACAAGTTATTAATGAAACTTAACTAGGTTAGGCTAGCTAGTTGGTGTGTTAGTATGCAATTATTTATTTATTTATAATTTATAAGTATATCTCAATGGTACGAATTAAAGGAGTATTGAAAACAAAACGCAAACAAAACGTTCTCATGAAATGCTGGATTCTAAAAGATGACAGTAGGCCCCCGGTACTCATCTTATACCTTATACATGGTCTACTACCGTCTATCATACGCCATTTATTTTAACTTCAATTTAACATTCCTAATAAAGATGTGGTTTTCATTATTTATGTGCCAAGTAAATAGTGGAACATGCATGAATGTCATCATCATAATAAAATAATAAATAAAGTAAAAGAAACACCAGTGCAGGTTCTGGCTGTACTTAGCTTCTTTTTGATCCTGATTTTTAGATAAAACCTAAAATGTTGCGTATCTATAGTCCAGCCATATAATGTGTTTACATGGCATTATTCCCATCCCGCATATTAAAGACGTATAGTTATAATTATATATAAAATAAAATCACTGACTAATCTAAATACTTAATCAGAAGATTTTTTTTTTATTTTTTTTATATTTATTTATATCTCATGATACATTTTAAATAGAACAATATTGGAAAACATCAAATCGGCTACAAGTGGATTTTTTAGGTGGGACTCGAACCCACGACCTTTGGAAATCCTTTCCATTGCTCTAACCACTGAGCTACCGAGACTTCACCAAGACCGAGGCTTATTTGTAATATTTTTTCGTCTTTAATATGCGGAATGGGAATGATGCCATGTTAACACATTAAATCTATTAAGACTTTACGTGCTATACTCATGGCAGCTCATGGCCGCGCTTGACAGACTGACAGTATTCGATCACGTTCGGTAAGCAACGTTCGGTCCGGTCAGGTGTCGGATGGGTGACCGTAAAGTGGAATCTATCTGGGCGCTTACGTGCTTCGGAGGGCACGTTAAAACGTCGGTCCCAGCTGTTGTCATCTGATAACAGTCGTTAAGCCAAATCAGAGGTCTTATAGGCGGCCTGATAAACTCTGACACTAGAGGTGGCCACTAATCCTCATACGATAGAAGAAGAAGACGTGCTATATGTGGTAATTTAAAGAACAAATCTCCATAGATAAATGTATCAATAAAGGATAAATAATAAACAAAAGATTAAAGCTATTCCATTTTTACCCAACATATATCCATGGAAATAAAACAAACACTGCAATACTGCCACATCATTCCCAGGCGAACCCTCAATATCCAGGTGTCTGAGCTTGATACGAATGAAAGGTGCTTTATCACTAGACGTCAACCCCAGTTGCGGACTAAATAGCCTATTGAAGACGAGTGCCACCGATCATTTTAACTGTACCACAAATTATAAAACTGTCCAGAATGACTGGATTTGCAACTGTATTGATTGTGTAGTTTTCTTTTAAATTATCTAGTATTACATGCAAACTCTCACGCTATGCGAGAGCCCTTGCGAGTTTATCAGAGCATCAAAGGTGCAGCTGTAGTTTCTTTGGAGGAGTGACACTGGCTGTACCTATGGCCATGTCCACTACTGCTGGTGGTGGTGGAATAGAAATAGAGTGTCGCCTCTGTGACATACCACTCTTGAAGTTGTACATGAAGTTATCAAGCTTGTGCAATATTTTGTCTAAGTTGTCACGAAAACTATTTAAGTTCTCAGAAGTGACAGGAGAATCTTCAGTAAGCATCAAGAGGCTGAGCCTATGGTACAGATGGTGTGCGACTGCCTCAACCCGGTTGAGTAATTTAAGTGTGCATGTAGGCTTCCCGGCACCTACAATCAAATTATTTAAATAAGCCAATTTATCTTTAACTGCATTAAATTCAGAAACAACATCAATATCTACTTCAGCTATCTCATCTGACGGCAGCTCCTTGCTTAGCTTCCTCAATTGGGCATTAAGATCAATAACCTTACCATCTTAACTTGGAGAGTAAAATGTGATCGCATAAACTTACTTTCATAGTCACAACTCAAAGTGTTCCCTGGAAATTATAGTGACAGGTTGCCAGCCTATATTAGTTTTCGCATATACAAGGTGGACCGACCGACGATCTGGTGAAGGTCGCGGGAAGCCGCTGGATGCGGGCAGCGCAGGACCGATCGTCGTGGAGATCCTTGGGGGAGGCCTTCCAGCAGTGGGTATCATGTGGCTGAGACGACGAGACATTTCCTTTAGGTACCTACCTATGCGCTGGAAAGTTCTCTATTGATAAACGTTATATTATTCCCAGTCCAGCATGGGGGTTTATTTATTGAATTACGAATTTTATTGAACTGGGTTCTTCGCTAGGTTTTTTTTCCATTTGTCATTTAATGGTTATTATGCCGCTTATGGAAGCATGCAAACATAAAATCAATTTGTGCGTGAAAGGAAATTGCACTTTGCTCCGAGTGAGTGAGTGGTATCTCTGCTAGAGCGCCCGCCAGTCGTCGCTCTACTCTACGTACTTTGTGACTATACTCTTTGCTTTGCGTTGGACAGCTGAGCTTAATGGAGGAGAAAAAATGTCGCGTCGCATTTGTTTTTAAACATTGGTTGACCTCTCTTTATTTTTTTTTTGTAAGTATTAAGAGCTGAGTTCACCAACTATCGATTAGATAAACATGGTAAAAAAATGACTTCAAACAAACGACTGAAATGCAATGACATTTAAATTATGGTTAGCGTAGCTTCATTTGTCTTTTATAAACATTAGTTGGCCTACCATTATTTTTGTATCAAATTAAAAAATTATATTTTGTGAAAAAAAATCTAGGTATTTATAATATATATGACAAATAAAAACGTTCTATTTATTTGGACCAAACAAACAGTCGTTTAACAATATGTATATTCAGTTTCAACAATATATATTCTATTAATTTTGGAAAATAATAATAATAGAATTTTCAATTTTTTATTTTATCATATGCTTATGAAAACGTTTTATTGTTGTCAATATACGTAGATAAACAAAAATTTAATGGAAAACATGTGTGCAGTTCTGCATCATATTTTAAGTTATTATAAACATACAGAGCTAGACCATCCTTTTACTGAAATCCCGCATCATTATTCAAGATCATTTTCTGCAAACCCATCCGAGCTAACATAATAAAACCCTTCTGACCACAGCATTTCCTGTTATTTTTTTATTTGAGACCGCACTGATACTCGTTGCGACTTTGTCGTACTCGCCTGTTGCTTTTATTTTTCATTTAGCTAACGTAATCTAATAAAGTGGTCTCCTCGGTCACAAAGAATTTGTCGTTTCATTAAAAAAATCATATTTTCTATTTTCTACGGAGAGCGCAGTCTTTTGTTTTCTTTGTCTATTAAGAGGGGGAATGCTGTAAGTGAGTTTCTTTCAGACATTTCAGATTTCAACCTTTTGAAATGGAATTTTATGCTCACTGCGTCCGTCAAAGACAAAGTTTTAGTACAAATATTTTGTCAGTTTATCATTTTATAAAAATCGATTTTGTTTCTCTTTTTTTGGTGACAGAAAGAATGGACGGACGAATTTTCTATGGCGGACAAATTATATCAGTTGTAGGTATCAAAATCTTTTGTTAAGAAAACATTGAGGAATAAAAAAAAAATCTGCCCTCGTATTGATCTGTTTCCAAGATAAGTACGTCAGCCTGCCTAGCATGACCATCATTATATCACGCGATATGATATGATACGTCATGCTGTCTTGCTTACCCCATTAAGGTGTAAGCAAGATATAGAATCTTAATCATGCGTCAATAGTCGATAAAAGCTGGTCATGCTAGGCCGGCAGAGCCATATTGATATTTGTATAACAAACATCAATATATTATTATCACAAATAGACACGGAGTATAAATTTGCTTTACGAAAATTCTATCCCGAACTGGTATCAAACTCCCTGTGCCACCGGGCCAGCCAAGTGTATATTTCTCTGTAGTTAAGTTTCTGGTTTATCTTACACTAACGGCCACCCGCAGTCTCATATATAGGATGGACAAAAAGACGGTATCTGGAGGGAATGTACCCTAAATATATGTAAGCAAATTTTAATGAAAGGGAACATTTCTTTTTTTTTTTAATAAATAAACTGCTTTAAAAGATTTTTGATTAATCACTTACCTGCACCGGGAATCGAAGCGGCTTAAATGAGAAAAAAATAACACCCTGTACTTTTACGGTACCGTTCGATAGTTTTAAGTATAAATATTATTTAGCTTAAGTAACTAAGTGTCTTTAAATAAAGACAGAGTCTGTAGAGATAAAAGATTACATTGGTAATAGTTGAAAATACTTCATTGTACCTGGGAATTCATACTCATTACTAAAATAATAATTAAATTCACTTATTTAACTTTATAAGTGGTTCGAAATTAAAGCCATTTGCAGCATCACAACATCATAGCTTATAACTTATAGTTAATTAAGTTTTTTTATAATATTCACCATAAATCGATACAAAAGGCGTGGCCTTTTGACGCGAGTTCTATCGATGAATAAGTTTGTGTTCACTAAAGTTTTTTTAAACAAGTTTTTGGATTTGTTTTTAATTTTAGATAGTTAGTCACTCACATTAAATTAGTCTTTAAGATTAACACTATTATTTTTCTCATTTAATCGGGTTCCATTCCCGGTGCAGGTACTTGTTTTATCAAAAATCTTTGAATGCAGTTTTACTTAATTTTGAAAATTAAGGAATGTTTCCTTTGAGTAAAATTTGCTTGCATCAATATTTAAAGTACTTTCTCTCCGATGACCGTTTTTTCCACCCTGTATACGGAATATCGGATAAGTACCCTATGTTTTAATCCAGGCTATCTGCTAACTGTGTGCCAAATTTCATCCAAGACCGTTCAGTAGTTTTTGCGTCAAAGAGTAACAAACATGCAAACATCCTCACAAACTTTCGCATTTATAATTCTAATTCATCAAACTCGAACCGGACACCTGTGTCCAGAGAACAATGGAATATCTATTGTGTCTCATAATCCGGTGTCTGCAAGGTTAAGTAGAATTAGTAGGATAGGATAGGATTTGGTGTGTGTATGTGATTACCTATAGTGTTAAGGAGTTAGAAAAGAAAGAAAGAAAGAAAAATAATTTTATTGAGACAACAAATACAAGGAAAATTAAACATAAAGGCACGTGGGCATTATCAGGATGATCCATTTTTTTATATAGTGGTGGTTCGTATGCGGTGGTTAGCAGGCAAGGAGGTACTTGATATTTCAATAAATAACGTTTTTAACAATTACTGCAATTATAACTAACAAAATCACAATCAATAGTTACACAAAATAATTTAAGATGGTTTCGATTAAGACGGATTCAAAACAACGTCCACCAAGCACGTGAATGCGTGCGCACGTCACACCGACTCAGAGAAGACTGACCGACAGCCACAGACCATCAATTTACTGTGACATGACAATGACAATGACAAGTTGCCAAACGTCCGTCAATGTCAGTTTCACACTCCTACAAGATAGCCGCCTGTTCAGTGCTTGGTGTTCGTTAGTTAGTCTGTAGAATCAACTACAAATGGATGATTTATGCGGATGCGCCGTCAAACATATTATAAACAATTAACACAAAAACATTGTCTTAAAACGGTCCCGGCTCAGCATAATGCATGGTCTAAGACCAGCGCTGATCTTCCGCCGAAACCGGTTACCGTGTTACTCAAATACAGCTCGTTATTGAAAGTAGAGGTATGTATAATAAATAATCAGACATTCCATACAATGAAACTACTAATAAGCCACTTTATGAAATAAAAGTATATTAACGCTTAACTGGTAGTGGTGAATCCATTTACCTTGTCACTTTGATTTTTAAAGACATAATTAAAGCGCTGTGAGTGCCGTAGCTCTCGTAGCTTCTCAGTACCTTCATAAACTTAGCTGGTGAGCATACTGTAAGACAGCCGACTTTCGTTCGATTCTCCAAAGCGCTGTAATTAATTCCACTTGGATCACACACACAGTGGTCCCACGACTAATAATCCAGGGTATCTACTATCTCTGTGCCAAATTTTATCTAAATCCGTTCAGTAGTTTTAACGTGAAAGAGTAACAAACATCCTCTTAACTTTTAATTAGGTATTTACGATTTATCACTTATTACTAATATTCAATTGTCAGTCATCATAGATATCGGTTATTCAATTCACCCAATAACTATTCATTAGCTAGTCTGTGAAGTTTAAAAAACTAAATTATAATCGTCAAAATGGCGTCTTTGCTGCAAATAGTAAAGTAATTATAGACGTCAACGCTTACGCACCTAAAGTGTTCCTGTGCTCAAAGTGCGAAACGAATGCGTAAATTGTGAAATAAGTTAAAGAGTTCTAACGTAAGTAACGTTTTGTATTTGTTTGTTTTTGATAAAACTATGTATTAATAATTATATGTGTTGGTAAAGAATTAAGTCTGTCTTTCTCTTACAAAAATCCCTGGACTGAACAATTACAATCCAAACATCCAAACATCCACACAAACTCACATTTAAAATATTAGTAGTATAGGATAGGATTTCAACACTGAACACATCCTACCTTCACAATTTACTTAGCAAAGTTCTTGGTATTTCGTGAGGACTCCCCATATTTTGCCATAAACTTTCTCCGTTAACCTCTAATAAAAAATAAGAATTATTTACTTTTCCCGCTAATAAATGACGTTGAACACATACAAAGGTGAAAAAGTTAAGAAGTTGCCTGAAAGAAAATGGAAAAGTTGTGTTCAGTCGTGTTTCAACGTTTCTCTGTGCTTATTTAGCGCGGTAGATTTTGTGTTTTATTTGTTTTTTACGAGATCGTGGTATATGTGACATGGTACACCTTTCATTGACACACTTTATTGCTCTAGAATTTTATTTCATTTCAGTTTTTTTATGACTGTGAGTTAGAAATTATGGTTAACACAGATCACGAACGATCAGCTTTGCGATTCTGAAAATGGTAATTGACTTCGAATTACATTCGGCATTTCATCATCAGCCTGTGGACGTCCACTGCTGGACATAGGCCTCTCCTAGCTCACGCCTATTGTGGCGTTCATAGGAAGCTATTAGCCTACTGCTACCACGCTGGCCAGACGGCTTGGTAGAAGGTTTGTTTCACCTTTTCCTTCTCTCGCACAGGTTTTCAATGCGTCGAGCCTCTTAGTCGACTCTTTCGACATCCCAGGCCATGTAAGGGAGTGGTGACACTAGTATTCTTAGGCCGTCAACACACGGCACTCGAATTGTCGAATTACATAGAAGACTTTAATATTTATAAATGAGGTCAAACATAATTAAATTTAAGCTTTTTAAAAATATTAAAATATTCTATCTACCCTTTTCTCACTCATTCCATATTATCTTTCATCCTTTTTATACCAAAACAATGACTGTTGAGATGATTTGCCAGATGACTTTCGAAGTGATTTACCATTTCAGAATAGCATAGCTAAACACTGTAAAACAGAAATAAAACAACTTTTGCGGAATATTTAGTGCGATTTAAAGAAAAGGCAGCAACACGGTTTATTTCTTAATGTTTATTTCGAAAATCACAAAAAAGGTTATCAAAAAAGTTTGAATAACCGCCTCTGCGGTCTAGTGGTACAACCACCGGTATCAGACCCAGGGGTCCCGGGTTCGATTTCCAGCGGGGGTACATATTGTATTCGGTTTGGTTGGTGGTAGGACTTGTTGTAAGTCCGCCTGGCTAGCTACCACCATCTTATCTAAGTCTGAAGCCATAACAACATGTTTTCAGCATTATTGTGTTCCGGCAGTAAGAGTTAAGATAGACAGTTCCTTAATGATTGAGGATTCCGGGAGAGGCTCGCTTCCATCTTCAACCTTATCAATACTTAACATCAGGTATGATGAAGGGTAAGAGCCTCACCGTTGTTTATTAAAAAAAACTGGTTACGATATTGCGTAACCAGTTTTTTTTCCAGTAAAGGAACATCCGTATTTTTCACATTCAGAAAAGAGGACTCTTGACATTTTTTCTGTAAACTTCCATTCAAAGACGCGTAGCATAATACAGTTCAGTCATTCGATAACTTCAAAGTTTTTTATCATTCCCGAACGCCTCCCAAACTATGCTTAAGGGACGTCACCTTCAGTAAAAGTTTTATGGTCTGGAAGAAAGGGGTTCCCCTATCAAGAAAATACAGTCAAAGTTTTTGCATGTACATTTTTTATGGAGCGATTTACCCCGTACCCTTTTAAGCTTTCGCAAATAACAATTATCTTTAGTATGTACACTTTGGGATCTTGTGGACATTGTGGAAATGTTGTTTTATAAAAATTAAGTGTCCACTAAAGTCGGTGAAAGCACCACCAGATTATGTACATTTGATAACAAGTTTTACGTTAACGAACAGTTCTTACATCCTTGCTACTGTACAAGTATATTTTTCGCTTTTAATAGGAAAATGTTATATTATTACAATAGTATACCTACGGACATTGCATTTAAACTCTCAGGCCCCTAGTTATTAAAAAAACATAAATTAAAAACAGAAAAAAATTGGAAAAAATCAACTCGGCCACGAGTGAATTCTCAGATGTGACTTGAACCCACGACCTTTGGAAATACGGTCCAATGCTCTAACCACTGAGCTATCGAGACAATAGATGTTTTCTGGACAGCGAAAATTTTATCGCCACATTAACTAAGTACTTAAATGCTATTATTGCCATTGGATTAAAACATATAAAATAAAAATGTATAGAGTGTAACAAAGTCCTTGTAATACTAAAAATATATTTTCCATAGGAAAACAAAGCTATTGTTTTTTTCGCAACATGTCTTTCTCTTTTTATATTTACGACCTCACGTACAAGTACCTTATTGAAAAGCAGTTTCATTTATTTTATCATTATTATTTTTATTGCAGAAACAGCAAATAGCTGATTAACCGTGTACCGATAAGCATTTTTGTTCCAATCCGTCATGTCTAACATTCGATTGCGATCGTATGTGCGAAGCATTTTAATGTCAAAAAAGTATAAAGTTTTATTATTTGCTAGTTCAACTCATATTTCAAATAGAAGTCCGGATTATAAAGGCACGTACCAGTTGTTGATCTCAAGATTATATTGAGCTTCAAAAGGAGAGATACAATAACTTCATTATAATAAAATGAAAAGATAACGAAAATCAATCAACAGACTCACATAAAGGGTTTTACACAAACATACAGCTTTTCCATCAGAAAACTAGGCTATGATTTTTCACAACTTGATATTTTTACAATATATCTTTACCTTTTGATAGTAGTTTATTATATTATTTTTATTGCAGGACTCACTGTGCACTCGTGTGCTCACTTATAAGCACTTTCGTGTCAATATCGTCTTGTCCAACACTCATAGCGATCGAATGTGCGAAGCATTTTTATGCCAATAAAGTATAAAGCTTTATTCTTCAACTCATATTTCAAATAATCGTCCGGATTATAAAGGACCGTACCTACATACCATATATGTTGCTCTCAAGACATTGATAAGTTTAAAAATGCATATTTTCTTTATCCAATTTTATAAGAAGTTTATTGTTTCTATTTTTAATGCAGGAACGTGAAACAGCTGGCTGAATGTGTACCGTTAAGCATTTTCGTGCCAAAATCGTCATGCCCAACATTCATGACGATCGAATCCTAACTATTATTTAAATGCGGAAGTGTGTTTGTTTGTTTGTTTGTTCGTCCGTCCTTCACGCCCTAACTAAGCAACCAATCGACTTGATTTTTGGATAGAGTTAGTTGAAAGAACGAAGTGACAGACTACATTTATCCCAATATTACCACGGGAAAAGTAACCACGCGGGTAAAACCGCGGGTGGAAGCTAGCAAAGAATAAAGCTTTATTCTTTGCTAGTTCAACTCATTTTTCAAATAAACGTCCGGATTATAAAGGCACGTACCAGTTGTTGCTCTCAAGAAATTCGTTCAAACAAACGCGGCATGAAGTTAGTGCTGGCTTTTAAATTTATTTCGAAACTCCACAGCGTGTTCGGCAAAATTTTATCCTTTCAAATTCGGCTACGCGGATCATATTAAGAAGAATGAAAAGAACTAAAATTAAATTAAATTGATTAAAGAAGCGCTCATGGCCGCGCTTGACAGACTGATCGTATTCGATCACGTTTGTTAAGCAAAGTTCGGCCCGGTCAGGTGTCGGATGGGTGACCGTAAAGTGGCATTAAAACTGAGCGCTTCCGTGCTTCGGAGGGCACGTTAAACCGTCGGTCCCGGCTGTCGCCATTTGATTACAGTCGTTAAGCCAAGTCATAGGCCGTAAAGGCGGCTTGATAAACTCTGACACCAGAGGTGGCCACTAATCCTCACTCGATAAGAAGAAGAAGAAGTGTAGTGTATTAGTGGTTCTGAGAGAAAGTAGACGTCGCTTGCAAAATAAGGGCGGATATGCTATAATATTGTAATGCTAATAGTTACAAAAAGTATCTTGCGCAACAAAAGTAATCATGAAAGGCCAATTTTAAATCGAATTTCACGTGTTTGAATTTTCCAAAATGATTTTCTATATAGATTTTTGGGCAAAATAGGGGTTAAAGTTTTAGTGATTACTCCCGTTCCCTTGGTCTTAGTCCTAGGAGGTGGAGTCTGGTGTCTACATACAATATGTACCCCCCTGGGATTCGAATCCCGGACCCATCTCAAAAGTTCCCATCTTTTTCTAGTAAAAGCTTATACTTAAACTTGTTTTGTCATTGACTAGACGTGCTGTTGACTGTACTTTTATATGACGGTATTGTAATACCATAAATAATAATCCACAATTCATGTACCGTGCATACATTAGGTGGACGAGGGAATGTCTGAAATTTTTTAAAGGAAAACTTCTATAAAAATCCTATAACATATTGAACGTGGTTGTCGAATATGTTGTCCAAGGGAGCATTTGGCGTGCTATGTCCATTTTCCTTTATGGTCCTGTATGTTTTAAGATAAGAAGAAATGGAGTACGGAGCCAGAGGTTTTTGTGAAAGTGAACCGTCTTTTGTTTCGGGTTTATTTTTAGTTTTGTTTTGTCAAGAGTTTTGTACTTCTATTGATATCAAATATAAACTATTTACTATAAAAAAACTTATCGTTTACTGTTTGGACGCTATTTGGCACCATGCTACTGCTATGCTGATCCTAGGTTCGAGATCACCAACTGAATAACCGACCAACTTACGCTAAAAAAATATTTACGTACGTGTCGATTTTTTTATACTTTGTGATTTTCATTTAATTTTGTTGTTTATCAATTAAACTGACTAGTAACTTTTATAATGAGGATACAAAAATAAGCCCTAAAGGTCACAACATTTTAGTCATATGTTTGAAGTTTGAAGGAACAGTAGGCCTAGCACGAATAACTTTCGAGTAAGTATCGAGGAAGTAAAGAAAAAAAAATGTATGACATATTGAGCAGAGTTCCTACCAGACGTAAACGGAACTACATTTTCCTATATTTTTTTTGACATCACGTGCTCGATACTTACTCGATACTAATTCGATAGTTTTTCGTGCTACAGAGGCTATAGACTACGATTGTTTAATCGATAGTTAGTGAACTCGGCTCTAAATAAACAATGCAAAAGGACCTTAACTCCTTTTTATTACAACTACCTAAGCTAAAAATATAACAGCATCTAATCTCACGTAGCAAAAGTAAGTGGATTTCCCCCGAATGTACCGTCTTGATAGGGCTATTTATATTCGGCCTCCAATAAAAAGCTCCTAATAGTCCATCGATATCTTACGAATAGGACCACTCTTCGAATAGGGAATCAATCCCGTTGTCATCGAGGACGATAAAAACTGAACGCGCGAATAGTGGAATAGTGCGTATAAATTATTGTGTAGCCACACGGGGTGAGATTCCAAAAGCTTTGGGTCTGTAAAACAATTAGCTAAACTTTCAGCTGCCGTGGTCACGGGATGACACGTGACCACGGCGAAGAGGTGTGAGGCGTGAAAAGGTGCCGAAACGTCGGGAAAATAAAACTAAACCCCTAAAAACCTAAAAATACGGACAATTACAACTTAGTTCGTGGAATATAGCGCGTTTGATATGCGTAAAAGTTGTTTTATTTCAATAAACAGTGCGCGCCAAAACATAAGATGTACGTATAATTACGTATCATTTGAATTGTCGTATCTGGAGGATCTCAAACATGGTTTGTTTTGAGAATAACATTTATTATAATTAAAAATGTATGACTAAAATGTAATGATGTGATACATTTTTGGAATTCGCAGAAAAAGAGCTTTCATTTGATACCGCACACGGTAGGTTTCAGAACATTTTTTCCCATACAAAGAAATGATGACGTCATAAGTCTCTCCTATACTTTTTTTTATAATGCTACGGGTCAAATATAATGGCCTAAAGATCCATCGTACCGATTTTTATGCATTTAACACCATTTGCTGGATTTCATTAAATTTCGGGGTGTACCGCTAGGACTATTTTTGACGACCTGTTTGGCGCAGGGGTACTACACCCGCCTTCCGCGCCAGAGGTCCCGGATTCGATCCCCGGACTAGACAAATATTTGTGTGCATGAACATGTCTATTGGTCTTGGTATGGGTGTTTAATATTTATATTACTTATGTATTTAAAAAAAGTATATAATTATGTTATTCGTTATCTAGTATCCATAACACAAGTTCTTAATGAAACTTAACGTGGCCTAGATAATGGTGTGTTTGTATGCGTTTTTGTTTTTAAACAAACAACATCAATATTTTATTAATCGATTGATGAAATGATTCGACGTCACGTGGCTGTTGAGTAATAGTAATCTCCCATGCTGGACTGAGCGTGAAAGAAGAACATAGAATGTGCAAACTGTTAGCTTTCAGAAGCATATCAATAGACAGCGTATTTGACTCTTAAACCGATTTCAAAAAATTTCACTACAACCTGATGTTATAACGTTTGAATCATTTCGATCGGTTCAGGCGTTCTCGAGTAATCGGGGAACATACATAAAAAAATATATACGCGACGAATATATAACCTCCTTCTTTTTTTGAAGTTGGTTAAAAACTAATGAAGGCGATGACAACCTTTCAGTTTAGTTTCCGGACAACATCGACCCCACCAAAGCCAAATATGGCGTCGTTGAAAGTATCTATGAGAGCGATATTTATATATTTCACCTTCAATTGACCTTCACGACCTGTTTGGCGCAGGGGTACTAACCCCACCTTCTGCGCCAGAGGTCCCCGGTTCGATCCCCGGACAAGACAAATATTTGTGTGCATGAACATGTCTATTTGTCTTGGTCTGGATGTTTAATATGTATATTATGTATGTATTTACAAAAAAAAAAGTATATAAGTATGTTTATCCGTTATCTAGTATCCATAACACAAGTTCTTCATGATACTTAACGTGGGCTAGATAATTGTTGTGATTGTTTGGATATATTTAATGCTCTACTACCCCAACGAAGGATTTATGGTGTGAGGATATTTTATGTACCCACGTCATCTATGCTGATAATATAATGAAGAGGAAAGATTTGGTTGTTTGTCTGCTGGTATGGTTGTTGCAAACAACGAATAAACCCAAAAAGTACTGAACGGCCTTGGATAAAATTTGATACACAGATAGTAAATAGCCTTGTTATGAACATAGGATACTTTTTATCCCGACATTCCCACGGGAACGGGAGCCACGGGGGTGAAACCGAAACCGCCAGCGGCCGCTAGTAGTAAAATAAGAACGTTCATTATGTTTTAATGTATGCTGTATGAATTAACATATACAAAATATCTTGATCTCGCACAGAAACATGCTGTTTGCTAAACGATTAGGATGTCTAAGCATAACCTAATTAATATTCATTAGCTTATTTTACGGAGCAGACTTGACGTTTTGACTCGTTCTAAGTGTTTGGCACTTTGATTCGAGTTCAAGTGCGTCAGAGAAAGGTGGGACGCGTGCTACTAGTATTTATGTAATTTAATAATAATAAAACCGATTTGGACAAACTCCAACTTATTTGTATATGAGATAAGTTCAAACGATTTTTGATTGTCGAATTTCATACAAGTAAGTTCCCTATTTGCTCGAAGTTGAAGTGGTCATAGCGGCGCTTGAATGACTAATCGTATTCAATCATTCGGTCCGGCCAGATGTCGGATGGGTGCCGCCAGGTCTTAGGGACGACACTGTCACCATACCCCCCGTGACCTAATGGTGGTACGAGAGCAAGTAGTGAGGGGTTTAGCTGGTAGTACCCTAGTACCCCCCCCCCCCCCCCTGTTAAACCTTTTGAGGCTGAATCGGGGGCCGGGAGGCGGGGGTCCCTCCCTTCTCCCGTCCGAGCTTTGAGCTCGATGGGGGGGCGGGCGCTGGTTCGATCCTACCCCGAAACCCCGCCGAGCCTACTAGCATAACCTCAGTGTATGCGTAAAAGCATTCCGCTCACTATATAAAAAAAAAAGGTCGGATGGGTGACCATAAAGTGGCATTATCGCGCCGTGTCCGTACTTCACGTCAGTCCCGGCTGTTGTCATATTTTTTTTTTTTTTTTTTTTTTTAAGAAAAGGACAGTTTACAAGACTCACACTTATACATAAGTGAAAAACATGATCGGGTACAAGACACGTAGTGTGGCCTTAGTTACAAACTGCCACGGCATGTTAGGTTCACAAAAAGCAGTATATGAAACAGTTCATGAAAATCAAAAAGTTATATAAACAAGTTATAGAAACAAAAAAAAAAGTAATTTAAACAAGTTATATAAACAAAAAAAAGTTATATAAACAAGTTATACAAACAAAAAAAAGTTATATATACAAAAAAAAACACTTATTATATGTGTAAGTTACTTAGTGGACAGAATTTCCAATAACATTCTCTTGAACTCGGAAAATCTGGAGGATATGATACTGCTATAGACGACTGTTCGATAAGCCAAGTCTAGGCAGCTAGATAAACTTTGACACTCATCCTCATACGATAAGAGAATAGAGTCAAAATTACGATAGTACACTCGAGGAACTTCCCGGTTGACCAGTAGAGTTTTTTAGGAAGCTTTATTAAAAAAAGTTATAGATAGAAAACGTTTGATACTAACATAAAACATGACTATTGTAATTGTATAAAAGGAAAATATTCTAATAACTGAGTATAAGAAAAATTTCCTCTTATATTAAATATGTTTCAAGATTGTAACGACATGTTCGTTTGTAAATGTTGTTGCTTCTGTTAAAGCTGATAAGTTTCTTGCGGCCGTTCTTCTTATCAGTTAAAAGATGTCCTGAATGGCAGCTGGTAGGAAAAAAATTGGACGATTCGAAAGCACTTATCTATAAGTCTATTTGAATAAAAATCTTTGACTTTATATCACAAATAATAGAACATTAACAGGTATTTGATTTTAATATTAAATTATTTCTTTTATCTTAGTACTCTTCGAAAAAAAGTTTCCCAAAAAAACTCTACTGGTTAACCGGGAAGTTCCCCGAGTGTACCTACGAATACACATCAGTCTTCAACCAACCTTAGCATACTAATTACAATTTCAATGATTTAACTATTTTTATTCGTTAAACATACTACTACCACTATATTAAATTAACTCTAAAAACCTGGATGCAACACTTTCCAAAACATCCTATAATTTTTTTTACTAAGCACGGTACATAAAAAACGGTGAATGAAATCTAAGAATGATCGCGACCTTCACCTTGACAACAAGAAGACGTTGCGTTGTCGTTCCAGTTGTTGCTTTCAACCATTTTATTTAGTCGTCAACTGTCTTTTGTTATTTTAAAATTACAATACTACTATTTCAAAATTTAGTATTATGATGACTATTCACGATTTGATTGTTATATATAATTAGGAAACGCTTAAATTACCTACTTACTTTCAGAGAATTTAATTTTTTTTATTTTATTAATGCCAGGAATAACCAATATTTACTTTAGTATTGTTTGTGTGTATATAATTTAAAATATTCAACTTTAATGTAGGTATTGATTTAATAATCTGAAAATTACTAATGCTGAAAAATATTATATACACCTACAATATAATTGACTGAAAAATAACAATGAAATACTGTAATACCTACTGAAACATATAGACGTTCTATAGCTGTGTGAATCATTGAAGTAATTTAAAAAAAATATTCACATATTGTTTGATCGCAGGGAAACACAATTACAGTTGTGTTATCGAAATATCAGTATGAACTAGATTACCTATTATTAATCAAAGATGAATTCTGATATAGATGTAAAAAGGTAGCAATGTAACCCCTTCATAATTTAAATAACGGAAGGAGAGCAATATTTGTTAGTCAGTTAGTGATACAAAATAACGTATCACTAAATCCACCCGTGTGATACGTATCTTCTAATAAGTGTTGTCTTCGGAAACTTATATCCCACCTCACCCTTCGACCGAGATATATTCTTTTTCCGTCACGGATCGCGCGAATGATTTGTCGCAAACGAGTTGGATCGCTCGAGATAGCGGCTGACAAATCAGGGGTCGCCAAGGATATCTCTATTTACAATTCCAAGTTGACGACTCCTGGCTGTAGCTCCTACTTACGAACTCGGTGTAATGGAATAAAAAGTTGTATTTGAATCGGATTTTCGGAGTTACGAGAATGCGTACACCTGTCTTTTGGAGTTTCTGCTGTGTTGTTATTGTTCTTAGGTTGTTAAAAAAAACTGTAAACATCGAAATATATTCGGATATTTAATTTAAAACAAAGTTTAAAGGCTCTGTTCGGATTTATCGTAATTTTTTTTTTTTTTTTATGAACGACGGGGAGACACTTAGCCTTCATCATACCTGCTTTTAAGTATTGATAAGGCTGAAGGTAGAAGCGAGCCATTCCCGGAATCTTCAATCACTGAGGAACTGGCTATCTTATCTCTTACTGCCGGAACACAGCAATGCTAAAATAAAAAACATTGTTGTTATGGCGTCAGACTTAGATAAGATGGTGGTAGCTAGCCAGGCGGACTTACAACAAGTCCTACCACCAACCAAACCGAATACAATATGTACCCCCGCTGGGGATCGAACCCGGGACCCCTGGGTCTGATACCGTTGACTGAATAACACTAGACTTATACTAGACTTATAATAAGTATTTTTATACTTATGATAAAAAAGTCAACTCGGCCACAAGTGAATTCTCAGATGGGAATCGAACCCACCACCTTTGGGTACCCAAAGGATTAGTTGGCCGGATACCCAAAGG
Organism: Chrysoteuchia culmella; assembly: GCA_910589605.1. Taxonomy (NCBI): domain Eukaryota; kingdom Metazoa; phylum Arthropoda; class Insecta; order Lepidoptera; family Crambidae; genus Chrysoteuchia; species Chrysoteuchia culmella. The sequence goes on from OU342649.1 coordinate 4,646,532, forward strand.
TCGCAGGTTCGAGTCCTGTCTGAGAATAACTTGTGGCCGAGTCGACTTTTTCCATTATTTATCTTTAAAAAAAATAATAGGTTAGAAAATTGTTTGATTAGTGTCTTTACATAAGAACTTCTTTTAGAGCGGTTAATTCAGACACAATAAAAAAAAGTAGTTTATAGTCGCAGGCTTTTGTTTTTTAAGCAGGGATGGTAACTGTCAAGTGTCTCTCGGTAACTGAACATAGATAACGAAGCAACAGAAGTTCAAAAACATAAAAAAAAATCCTTGATACTTTACCGGCAGCAAGGAGTAGCTAAGTAAGAGTTCATCTTAAAAGCCTTATTCTGAAAGAAAAACAGCTCAAACAATGTTAAACTCATGACATTATCCCCTGTATATATTTTTTATATTCTATATATATATTTTTTATCTATATCACAACTATATTGATAAAGGTTTCAAGACTTTCAAATGCACAAAATGTATTTGTATTGACATTGTTGTAATTGTAGACTGACATGAGAATTTAATTGTATATTAAAATTAATTTATTTTATTTCTTATTTGACATTTATTATCATACATTTTTTTATTATTAATTTATTTCTCGATTTTATTTTATGACATTTCGATCAGTTTCTTAATGTTAATCTAATTTAAATCATTGTATTGTATATTTGCATGCTATGTAAAATGGCTAAATAGGTTAAGCTCCATTTGGTTTTCACAATTGTACTAAACAACATTACTGTAACCCTATTTAGAGCAAATATACACCTAGTCTTCCAATAAAGATAATTTTCTATTTCATATTTATAAACATATTTGACTGTGTATAAATAAGAAAGAAATTGCGTTATCAACGCATAAAGTATATCAAGAAAGAAATAATGTCGAAGCATTTATTCATTTTTTCCATCTCCAGTAAAGTATAAGATCTTTTAAATTCATATCTCTACCATCAGCAGGAAGCTGACATTTAGAAATAAAAACAATTCTGATAAAATAGAAACAAAATAGACGCAAAACTTTGACTTATGAGCTTGGGCCGTACCGCGCAAGTTACGTCGGCATCGAAATCGGCTTCATTTGACAGATAGATGTGACATATTGCTGCTTCTTTTTGACACAAATGAAAACTTTTCAAAGACTAAGAGCAATATGTCACATCCATCTTTCAAGTGAAGTCGATGTCGATGCAGACGACACATGCGCGGTAGGGGTCCTCATTACAATAATAATAGCGGGTCTATCATCATCTATTAGAAACCATTATGTCATAAAAAGAACGTTTTGTTTGCGTTTTGTATTTATTAAATTTGACAATTTTTGACACACTTTCAAGGCGATGATTTAGCGAAGAAGTCACAAAACTTCCGTCAAAAAACATGCTTAGTTTAAGAGATTCGTAGTACAAAATAACATGGTAAGATTGAAACAATACTGCGGTAGGCCCCCGGCTAAACTATACTTGAATGTAGGCACATTTTTGCAATGTGCCAAAAAAAAATCCATGGCAAATATCTTGTTAGAAGAATTTTCTATCGTCCGAACCAGAATAATGCGAAGCTGGGTCGAGCCGCGGACAATTCCCATTGTTGTTTTGATTAAATTTCTACAGCCTGATGCATATTGTTCTTTTTGCATCGCGAGGGGAGCCAATTGGAGTGGACGGGGAAATATTTTTAGATGGCCTCAATCCCCTACAAGCTTCAGAGTGAATCTCGCAAATATTCCACCGTAGTATTATACAGAGTTTTACGAAGATAAGATAGGTAGCTTTTTTGGGTTTTGGTTGAACGACAAACAAATTAATATTTATTTATTGTGTTTGATTTAAAATTATTGCATTGTACTTTATTTTAGGATGTCAATCATATTTTTAATTGTATGCCTATGACTTGGCACTTGAAAATACAAAATTTTTGTTTCGTTACATCTTGAAAAGTACCTACCTAATAGAATCTGTTTAAAATGTAAGCTCCTACAATACAGATATATCAAAACTAGTTAGTTGCACCGGCGTGGTTCCTGTTCCCGTGGGAATATCGGGATGGTAAGTAGCCTATGTGTTGGTCCACAACTTAAAGTCCCTACATACCAAACTTCATACAAACCTGTTCAGTAGTTTTTGCGTGAAAGAGGAAACAAACTGACATACTTTCGCATTTATAATATTAGTAAAATCGTAAAATAGGGATTTTGTCTATTTTACGATTACCTATTCGGGATTTGCGTAAGCTTTGTATCCCACTCGAATATTTTCCCCGTATTCATGTCATTATTCCGGTCGCAATCCGGGGTGTATTTCAGATCATTAGCGTGTCTGAGTGCCGGCTGGATGATAGCTGCCAGACAGTATGTTTTGGGTATGGATAGGTAGATAAAAGTTTGATTCTAGCCGGCTTAAAATCCAATGAGACAGGATTCGTTAAGATAAGTAAAGATCTATACATACATGTGAGAATTATGAGAGAGCAAAAGTGATAATCAATATGAAATAAATAAAAATACCCTTATTTTTTTATTATATTAAATGAACTTCAAAATTTTTGAACACGACAAAAGTTTCAAGAAATCGGAACAACAGTAAAATAATTAATTTGTTTTATACTTACCTGATTATTTTATATTTTGTGTTTACATTTCTGATTTATAAATAAGACAAATCTTGAGAATAGAATAATAGATAAGTATGTTTTGAATTTAATATCGAAAGGCTATTTGAATATCTAATGAACAACTGCTATACTTAATTCGTATGACATGGCTAATTTAAATGATGAAAACTTTATTGTGACCGTAAAATCAATCATTCTGCCCAGTGCAACTTTCTTATAATTGCAGCGTAACGGTCCACCGGGTGTCTCGGGCTTGTCCCTGACGGTTCGCTTGCGCACACCTTGCGGCACTCTTTCTTCATCATTAGTATAAATAGAGATAACAACAACCAACCAGCACACAATCACAACATGAAGTTGTTAGTAGTATTAGCCGTGGTCTGCCTAGCGGCGGCCTACGGTAGGGAGCTAGATGAGGGCCAGAAGGATCTCGCAGTAGCAGCCAGCCATCATAAAGGACACCACCACGAAGAGGGTGGCGGCAAGGAGCACCACGCTGATCACCACCACGAGCACGGACACAAAGGTCACAAGGGCCATAAAGGACATCATCATCACCACAAAGGTCACCACGGTGATCACGGGAAGCATCATCATGAAGGCCATCATCATGAACACGGTGGTCATCACAAGAAGCATTGGGATGAACATGACGACCACGGCCATCATCACGAGCACGGCCACCACCATAAAGGAGGCAAGCATGGCCACCACAAGCACCACAAGAAGGGAGAACACACTGACGGCTACCACAAGAAGTACCATAAGGATCACTTCCACAAGGATCATCACTTCTACGATGACCATCACAAGGAAGGCAAGCATCACAAGCACGGCCACCACCACGGACACCACGAGAAGCACGACGGTCATCACAAGAAGGGCGGTCACCACGACCACGGCCATCACGAGCATCATCACGGTCATCACGGCCATCACGACAAGCATCATCATGACGAGCACCACAAGGGCCACAAGGGCCATCACGGCCATGACGAGCATCATCACCACCACCACGACCATGGCAAGAAGGGAGGCCACCACGACCACAAGGATTGGGGTCATCACCATGGCAAAAAGGGCTAATTTACCAAAGTACAGCTGTGATAGTAGTATTTACGTATTGTACGGGTTTTTTGTTATTGTTAATAAATTGTGATTGTTGTTGTTATATTTGTAAAATGTTAAAAATAAATAATTGTTATTTTTAAACTTATAATTTTATTTAGAACGATATACCGACATAACTATAACAAGTTTTCAGCCCCTATTTTACCTGCTTCATTCGATGTGTGGAGGATTACATTTTTTGGAGTTAATTAAAAGAACCTATTTTAAAACCAGTGTAAGTGTTCAGCAAGCTATAATTTTCAATGCAAAATCTACTTACTTTGAGAAAATAGAAACAATGAAATCACTGTTTTGTGAGTGATAACTTCTTTAGCGGCGTTGTGCACATCAGAGTTTTAAATTTTTGGGATGGGTAAAAAATGTTAAAGTCGCGTCAGGACACGTGACCTATTCGAAAATTCGTAAGACGAAGGGAGAGTAGACCGTAGGAGAGGAAGCAATATCCCACTCTATATGCCTGCTCCTGCTGTTTCGTTTAAGCGGTTTTCACTTCTGCACTCCCGGAGTGCAACCCGTTGTTTTTTTTAATGATAATACTACGATAGGTACGTATAATCAATTTGTTAAGTGTTGTTTTAAGTTATATTAATAATTTCCTGTTCCATTTTAACTAAGACGGTAGCGTTATCGTAGAACCCTAAAGTTGGTTCAAAGTTCAACCATTACCTTCCGGTAACTGCTAATGTTTGACCCAAACTGTACCTTTGTGTGATCAAGTACATATTTACAGGCTGTTTTCCTTCTTACATAAATGATAGCAGCCATTTTAACATTTTGGAAATCTGGACCTTATTGCTGTGTAATAGATGCTAGATTTGAGCGAGCTTTACGATATTTCAGCCAGGAGTAAATAGGTTTTAATTACTTGTTATATACACTTGTGTGGTGGACACCGCTGGACACATTGATTTACTATCGAAAATAATTTTAATCAAAGATGATTTTATATTATGAATGCGAATTATGTTTGTTACTGTTTCACGCAAAAACTACTGAACGAATTTAGTTGAAATTTGGTACACAGATAGTAGATAGCTTGGATTTAAACATAGGAACTGCTTATCCCGATATTCCGACGACAACGGGCACCACGCGTGTTAAACCGCAGGCGGCAGCTACTTTCTAATAAAGATTAGAGAACTTGTGATTATGACGGGACGACCGGACCGATGGCACAGTAATACTTATCCAACCTTCCTCGCTAGGGATCGTGGGTTCGATGCCCATCCGGGACAAATGGTTAAATGATGTTAAATGGTGCCTGAGTGTTAAATGTATGCATTCATGTATTATTTGTGTGTTGTTCCCATTCCCGTGGGAATATTGGAATAAAAAGAAGCCTATGTTACTTTTCGTTCTTCCAACTAACTCTATGCTAAAAATCGAGTCGATTGGTTAATTGTTATGGCGTGAAGGGAGGACAAACAAACACACTTTCGCATTTATAAAAAATATTTGTTAGGATTAGGATTTTGTAATACCTCTGGTTCTCATATCCGTAAAGCTACTATTTCAGGAGTTGTGATTTTGTCAGATATACAGCGTGGAAATTAAGACGGGGCAGGTACCTTAACCGATGTTGCTACATGCAAACGTTCTTAGTAACCATCCTTAATATATTGAGAAATATTGAACTGCATTCACGGTTATAAAAATGTACAGCCAGCAGGAAAATGGTCAGTTTTCAAAAATATTTTTTTATGCCAATCGATCTTGTATCTCATGAGGATCAAAACACTCTAAGACACCAACTGAGGCATGAGTACTAGAAAAGTCAGAAATCGCGAAAAACTCAAAAAACACACTTCTCGCGCTCGCGCCATACGCCGCCGTATCCGCTTTACCGACCGAGTACCTTTGATGACGGAACTTATTTTCTTAGCGAATATGTGAAAATATTTTTTGGTGATTTCTGACTTTTCTGGTACTTATACCTCAGTTGGTGTCTTAGACCATTTTGATCCTCAAAAGGAACATGATAGATAAGCAGCAAAAAGTTTAAAAAAAAAACTTTTATCTGCTGACTGTACATTTTTTTTAAAAAAATCGGTGAATGCAGTTCAAATTTCAAAGGTTTCCTAAGAACTTTTTCAAGTAGCTAATCGGTTAAGGTACCTGCCCATCGTGCCTCGTTTTAAATTTCGACCCTGTATATTAACATAAAAGAAATCAATTTAACGGTACTGAAACAAATATTTAAAGGCATGAAGCATGCACATTTATTTTTACAAAAAAAAAACCTCACAAATATTTGAGGTGAGCCGGAACAAACTAGCAAATACAAATACAACACGAAACTTTTTGAATGGTCAGCTTAATATAGAAACCGTCATAATATTTGTAATAACTAACAAATTAACACTTAGGTACGAATATTGGATAATAAAGAACACTATTTACAAGTTACAATACTTACTTCAAAGTTTGTGTTATACTATAAAGTTGTAAAATGCAAAATTAAAAAGTAATAACTATAAAGTTTTTTTTGTTTTCTTACTAATTCGGCATATATCTGGTGACTCACTTAAAAACACCTCGGACTTTTATTCTTATTATCATTTGTAATACCCATAATAGATTTGCTGTCTTCGGTTGAGCTTAACACCAGGCACCGGTCACATTGCCCGAATTTTTTTTCGATTCAGGTGTACAAAAATAATACATATTATTATAACTTTTTAATTTTGCATATTACAATGCTATTTTTATGTGATAAATATTAAACAAGAAAATATACTAAAAAAAAAAGTTTTAATTAGATGCAAAATTAAAAAGTTATAATTAGATGGCTGTTTCATCTTAATCGAAAGTCAAACATCTGTAAAGAAGTTTCTTTCGAATGCGAGGATATTTCTCTCATTGATGAAACGACGGTGGCCAACACCGTAGAACGGTGAATATACTAGAAAAATTCGACGTGTCCTCATAGGTCTATGTATCATAATTGGTTAGTGCATTGAGCCGGATTCCCAAGGAAGCGGGTTCGAATCCCGTCAGGGCGACATGAGGCTAGTTGCTTTTTTCAAAAAAACTCAATTTTTCACCTCATCAACAGCGAGGAACAAGTTATGGTAGTTTCCGCGGTCAACTTCTGGTAAAAAAACTTTAAACATAAAGTTTAATCTAAATATACCTTATTCTCGTTGTTTTAATGATATAAAAAAGTAAAATAATAAAAAAGGGAGTATTATAGTTAATTCTAAGTTATTAAGTGTAGGAATATATTGTTACTTAATAATAAGAATAAAAACGGTTCCGTAAATGTTGACACTGACATGAGGTACAAGACAAAGACAATTTAAAAATAAAGATTTATGCCACGTTCCGAAATCCAATCATAGGTTGTGAAATCTCACCCAGCCTAATATATTTTTCTTATAACAAATAGTCTTATTGTTATTGTTTTTATGATTCAATGAACTAAAATAATATAATAAAACCAAAACGGAGTATTAAAATTAATTGAAAGCTATTTAAAATAATAATTAAATATAACAAAAAAGTCAATAGTGCGATTCGGAATGCATTATGACATATTTTTAGATATTCAATTAAAAAAGTACTTTGCCGCGCTAGGCTGCAAAAAGTGATTTTCTACGCCTAAACTGATTGACAAAACCTCCTTTTCAAAGCGTGTGAGGTGAAAACCATATTATGTATGGAGCTCTCAATATTTAGTGATACGTCTTCGTGGAACTTTCAAGCATTCCAAACATATTTGAATACAGTAAATTATAATTCGATGGTTCCATACCATTCTACGGCACAAACATAACCTGTTACAATACAAGTCACCGTTCCTAACAGTACTATTTTGAGCATAAACACGGCCTCGTAGGCTTTGCAGCGATGGCTGCCATAGTTGAAGTCAGTGTAGTGTAAAAAAATATATTTAAGTAATCCGTTATCTTAATGAGTTAGAGATATTAGAGAGTTACTTATCCACAAGTCCACAACACAAGTTCTTAATGACCATTACCTTAGGCTCGATAATTTGTTTTGAAAATGAAAACAATATTTATTATTAGTAATTTTATAAAAAAAGAATTGTATCAATAAAATTAGTGTCTTATCTTTATAAACACTTTTAATAACGTTTAATTATATATAGTTATTAAAAGGATGTATTCAGTAGTTATGACACACAGTGATATAATTATACTTAATAATACTGCTTGTAATTTGCACTATGCTCGTTCTCATTTGTGATAAACGCATCCGATCCACGTCAGTTCTTTAAGTTATGAAGATTTTATATTTGAGTAGAAAAAACTTTGTTTTAACAATGGTAACATAATGATGTCAGTTTGTTTATTTATTTGTTTGTTACTCTTTCACGGTAAAAGTATTGAACGGATTTAGTTGAAATTTGACACAAAGATAGTAGATAGCCTGGATTAAAACATAGGGTGAAACCGTTGGCGGCCGCTAGTGTAATAATATGAAAAAGTGTAAAGGATATTAAACGGTTTTAGAAACCGTACACTCCTCAATCTTAATAATATAGAAAGAAAACCGCCTTTGTGGTCTAGTGGTACAACCACCGGTATGAGACCCAGGGGTCCCGGGTTCGATTCCCAGCGGGAGTACATATTGTATTCGGTTTGGTTGGTGGTAGAACTTGTTGTAAGTCCGCCTGGCTAGCTACCACCATCATATCTAAGCCTGACGCCATAACAACAATGTTTTTAGTAGGGGCCTGCATTCCTTAAAGGCAATTAGGCAGTGCCTACCTCATTTAAAACCTAAATAAATATACATTAAGTGTTAAAGTTATTTTGTTTTAGTTTAAACGTCTATTCAACACTCACCGACTTAGATTTTACGTACGCTAAATACTGAAAACCTACAGGTAGGCAGTCTCAAAATTGCCTACTCGAAACAAGCGTTTCATACAAGAATACAACTTATTTAGTAAAAGTATTGCTCAAGTATAAACCGCCCACGGCAAGAAGGGCGCTATTTGTACGTGTAACGTTCTAGCTTAAACTTCCGGAATATATCAGTATATAGTAAGCATGCCTACCTGACGAATGAATTTGGTCGCGAATTATTTTGTTAAGGAGTTATTTTAAAACTATCATATTTCCTAAGATATTCATTAAAATTAAATGATGTAAAGGACAATTTTGTAAAAATTAAATACTTGTGATGATTAACGTATTTATTTAGATAAGGATTAATATCATGTTTATGAAAACAGCTTCTCAAATAATACATAAGTTTAGAACAAATTTATTATCCTAAATGGTTATAGTGAGTTAACCATAAAACATAGACATAAGCTGTCGCGGACTTTTTTTTAGAACTATTGATGGGGAACAATTTCGTCATACATGATTTTTCCGTAACTTTAACCGTTTACACACCGTCCGCAACGGTCCCAAAAGTAATATTTTTTCCCCGTTTTTGCAATGTTTTACATTAATGCTTTGCTCTTATTAATCGTAGTGTGATATTAAATATCTTATTACCTTCCAAGATAAATGGACTATCCAGCACAAAAATATTTTTTAAGTTCGAACTAGTAGTTCCGGAGATTAGCGTGCTCAAACAATCAAACTCGTCAGCACTAAATATTACGAACCTTATCATTTATGACTAGCGGCCGCTCTCGGTTTCACTTGCCGCCCGCGTGGTTGCCGTTACCGTGGAAATATCAGGATAATTATAAATATTTGCATACAATGTGGTTTTCTGATGTATAAGCTACATTGCTGTAAAGTTTTATCTTAAAGTTTCATGTACATTATGGTTTTGCAATAAACTATTGAGTATTGAGTAATCAGTTCAGTAGTTTTTGAGTGAAAGAGTAACACACATTCATCCATCCAAATATCCTCTCGAACTTTCAAACTTATAATATTCGGTAGCAGGATAGGATAATTGCAAAGTTACTAGTTAGATCTATAGTGCCTTCTACGCTGGAAAACCAATGCCCGCCCCTGGTTTTTAGCATTGTTGTATTCCGGCAGTTTGAGATAAGATAGCCAGCTCCTCAGCCTTATCAATACTAACATCAGGTATGATGAAGGCTAAGAGTCTCACCGTCGGTCGTTCCTAAAAAAAAGAAATAAGGAAATAGATTTTTAGAGACTCGTGACACAGTGAATATATTTAATTAATTATAATGTATATAATAACAAAAAAATTGAACTTATAATAATAATAATAATAATAATAAAATCATTTATTCAATAACTTAATATACATAGTTTGTTATTATGGGCATACAAACTTACAAAATATGTTAGTACCTAAACATAAACAAACAAGTTTTTTATATTTCTACAAATATAAAATTCTTCTTACCTATGATCATTTAAAAGTACATTAAGAAAAAAAAGGTGTCTTATGGTAATTATATTTAATATTATGCCTGAACTAGGTGATCCTGTGTTTCAGGCTTTTAGACCTTAACTAAAAGATACATCTTATACTATTCTGTGTTAACAATAATAATACTAAAAAAATATTTAAAAGCGAAGAATAAAACAATTTAGAATAATAATTTAAAATAATAAACTACCTTCGCAAAGTATCACACACAAACAATCAATTTAAAATCTCTCAAAAATACCTGTAATTATTATAATCTTAAATCACTTTGTCACAAAAAGTAATTCTTCTGTATCATCATACGTCATCTTCTGCAGAGTGTCTTTAACAATTTTTTTGCAATTAATGCGGCTTAATGGATAAATATTTGCTATGGCATTAAATCGATTATAAAGTAACGGCCCTAGATATATATAAAATTTGGTCGTAAAAGTATATTTGAGTCCACCTTTTAACGTACAAACTTTATCTTTCCGCCTCTTATTAATTATTTCGGTGTTGTATGGAAGGGCTTTGTGCTGTTTTAATATAGTGCTCATTATGAATAATTGTCTGACTGTTAAAACTTCACAATTTTTATAAAGAAGTGTCGTGGAATACAGGAATGGCCTAAATGTAGACACTTTAAGTATAGCTCTTTGAGCTCTCTCGGTGGTTAATAGTAAAGTTTTACCAGCCCCACCCCACGTGGTAATACAGTAAGTCAGCAAGGATTCGCAAAGTGCCAAGTATATTTGTCGGATTAGTACCGCGTCGCCAACATGGCGTAGTTTTTTGAATATAAATATCATCTTACGAATTCTGTTATTTAATGTTTCAATATGGTGCTTAAACGAAAACGTCTCATCTAAAATTACTCCTAAATATTTTATTTTATCATGTAATTGGATCTGTGGACATACACATATATTATCATATGGGGCATTGCATAAATGTGCACGTAGGTTTAAGTCGTGCGTGGTTAGTGTTGATTTGCGAATGGAAAACTTAAGGTAGCTAGACTTTTCCGCATTAAGGGTTAGTAAATTACTTTGAAGCCATTTGTTAATTACATTGAAACCGTGTTGCGCGTGCCTGAATACTTCTTCTTCTGAGTCGGCCGAAAAGAGAAGAGCTGTGTCATCAGCATATGTTACAATGATACCTTGATTAAGATTTATATTACATAGATCATTTATGTAAATCAAGAACAGGGTAGATCCTAAAATACTTCCTTGGGGGACCCCGTAAGAAGTATTTTTCTGCTCATTACTGATGACATTACCCACTTTCACGCACTGGATGCGGTCTTCTAAGTAGCTTGTTATCAATTTTAGCGGTGTGCCTCTTATGCCAATGTTTTCAAGCTTACGCAACAAGATCGGAATGGAAACGGAATCAAAAGCCTTGGCAAGGTCAAGGAAAATACCTATTGTGTGCTTACTTTTGTCAAGATTTTCCACAATAAAATTTGTCAATTTATGCACGGCATCGGCTGTTGATAAATTGGGTCTAAAACCAAATTGAGCATTTGACAATAGCGATTTATTTTCTAAAAAGTTAATCACTCTTTTATTTATAATTTTTTCTAATATTTTAGACAAAACTGGTAATAACGATATAGGCCTATAATTTGTTGCTTGCTTTTTATCACCTGATTTATAAATAGGAACAATAATAGCTTTCTTCAAACACTTGAGAAAAATACCTGTGGCCAAACATTTTTGGAAAATATAGGTCAAAGGAGGTATTAAAATGTGTCTGAATTGTTTGACTATTTTAGTCGGTATATTGTCCCACCCGACAGCACAGTCGTCTTTTAAACTCATTATTACATTTTCAATTTCAGTTTCATCGGTACCTAAGAGTACAAAAGATGTTATGCTATTAGTATGAGACGTAGGAATTTGTGTATTTATAAATGGGCGACTCTGCACTTTTTCGGCTAAACACTTGCCGACATTTACAAAAAAATTATTAACGTAATTGACAGATTCTATTTGGGACCCATGTGTTTGTAACAAACTCGAAGATGACTCATGGTTTTTGGTTGAGTACGTAATATTTTTAACTTGTTTCCAAATTTGTTTGGTATTTTTCCCAGCTCTTTCAATTAACTCTTTTTCGTATTTTATTTTAACTTTTCTTACGAGACTATTGCAAAAGTTCCTGTATCGCTTGTATGTTAATTGTAACACTAAATTATTTGGATTGGCTTTCGCTTTCAAATGCAATTTATCTCTATTTTTCATACAGCGTATTAAACCTGGCGAAATCCACGGTTTAATATTATAGTTTTTATTACTTAATCGTATACTTTGTTTATTGTTTTGAATAGCCACTGCGATATTTTCTATTACGTACGACATACAAAAATGCATATCAGCTGAACTGTAAACTGGGGTAAAGTCGATATTGCATAAGTCAGCTTCGAGTTTGTTTACATTTAACTTAGTAATTATGCGTGTATCTTCTAATTTATTTAATTTACAATTTAGAGTTAGTAATGCGGCGCTGTGATCAGTTATCGATGAATTCATGACTAAAGCTAGTGCAGAGTAGTTTGACTTAAGCATTATGTGATCCAAACACGACCCACTTTGATGTGTTGGTAGCAAGTGTGCAGGAAGTAAGCCATGGAAAGAGCATAGATTTAAGTATTCCTGAGTGGATGCTTCAGTATTGTCCTGATTCGGAATAATATTGATATTAATGTCTCCAATTAATATAATGTTTTTGAAAGAAGATAAGTCTTGTAAAGTGTTGGCTAAAGAATGTGCAAAGTTGGTAATATCTCTAAATGAAGGTGATCTATAAACGGCTAAAATAGCATATTCTGTTCCCATTTTAATTAGTAATTTGCTGCAGTCATGAATATTAGGTTCCTCAACCGTGACATCTAACTGTGATTTTGTGTATACTATCACACCATCGTTTTGGTTGTGTACTATACTGCTCCTATACATATTATAACCCACCATTGTAGGCAAATTATGTTGCTTATCAATCCAACACTCTGTGAGAATTATTATGTCACAGTTTATGTGTAGCCTTTGCTGAAATACATTAAAACTATCGATATTTTTCGTAACACTACGGATATTTTGAGTTAGTACAGTGAAGGGGTTAGTGAAAGCGGAAAGATATTGTTTGCACTTTTCAACCTCGCAAAGAGTCGACTCTGATACAGAAAAATTATCAATTTCATTAGCTAAATCATTAATCATAACTATCTTTAACAATTAATTAATGTAAAAAGTATATATAATAAAAAAGAGTATACAGTTATAATATGGTCAGCAAATCAGTTATTTTAGGCGCTCTTAGGCGCCGCCATAATCTATTGAATTAATGTACCTCTTTTCTGCCATTATTTTTGCTGGACACTCTGTGGCACCTGTGTTGTGATCGCTGGGCTTTTTAAATCGGAAACAAGTAGCGCACTTTGATGGATTTTCTTTTTTGGTGCAGTCTTTAATGGAGTGGCCTTGTTCCCCACAGTGACCACAAGTGTGGACTGTCTCCCGACAGGTCTTCGCTGCATGGCCATATTGTTGTCATTGGTAACACCTTGTTACCAAAGTGAAATCTCGGACTGGGCAAGATGACCAGTTAACAAAAACTCTTTGGCTAGTTATCAAAGCCTTGCGTATTATGGCTGATACTTCTAATACGTAGTTACAGGTCTCAGCATCTTTCTTGCCTGATTTATGACTCAGTTTAATAGAGCTTAAAAATGAGTCAAGGTCAGAGTTCGGTAACTTATCTGCTAGATTTTGATTAAACAAGCAAGTGAAGACCTCATTTTCCTTCATAGATGTGGGAACGCCAATGACAACTATCCTTGGTTTTCGCTTGTAAGGTTCGTCGACAGTAAGGCCCGAAGTAGTTAGTACCACCGATTCTTTTAATTTAGCTATGTCATCTTTGCTATCTGTACTAATGATAACGCCGCCGTTCCTTGTTTTACGGAGACCTCTAACATGAAGTTTCATTTTTTCAGGACAAATTATTTTTTGTACAAGCGATTTAGTGTCCTCACTTGACTTCTGTTTGTCAGTAGGATAGATTGCCACAGAGCTCACATTGGTAGGTTTGATAAATTCATTATTACCTTTTTTGACCATGTCAGCGAAAGACGTTACTGCAGTTGGTTTTGAAGACTCTTCGATACTCAACTTGAGGTCACGGAGCTGCTGCGAGAGGTCTTTTCTATCCTGTGAAGTTTGTAGAGATCTACGAGCTTGTACTGCTTTCGATTGAAAAGACTGACAAAGTACAGCCATCTGCGAAGTACCATGTGTAACTTTCCTGCATAAATTGTGTATTCGCAATTTTTGTTCGGAATTCATCTTACCTTCCGAAGATATGTGGCAGATTTCGCTCAAACATTGCTCTATTGTCCTCATCCAGTTTTGTATCTCCGGCGTATCGACAACTTCCAGGTCATCTTGGGTATGTTGCTTAGAAGAGGGATGCAATGGTCCCGGTGGAGGAGTTGGTGGTGGAGACCGGGGGGTCTTCGCACTTCTATTAAATGGACTATCCATTGTGTTAATTTTAGTAAAACGATTTAATCAGTCCACATTTTCACTATTACACTAGATTGACACAGTTTTATTTGTTACTACCGATTGTTGGCGAAACGAGGTCACGGTTCGTTAAACAATATTATTAATATTTAATTATTATTTAACACGTCCGATCTCAACGATGATTCAACGATTATGTTACTTAAATTAACTATTAGTATAGTATTATATAATCTGTGATTAAAACTAACAAAATTTATAAAAATAAAAAAAGAATAAAAATTTAAAAAATTAACATAAATCTTAAAGTCTCAGCTGTGCCAAAACAGATTTCCAATTCAGCATATCGTCAGATCTGACACTGATTTCAATTGGCACCTTGGTGTTATTGACGGATGGATGCCACCAAAGGATCAATTAAATCAAAATTCAAATGGTAAAAAATAGTATAAAAATACGTTAATTGTTACATTAAATTGAATCAATAAATAAATTTCCTCATAATATTTTATTATAATTTATAACATTAGAAATAATAATAATAAAAATAAAAATTATAATAATTATCACTACTACCACACTAAACTTAGACACTTATACTACACTAATATAGTGCATACATTTAACTAAATAAATCAAAAAATCATTAACTTCACCATCTTCTTCTTTCTTAATTAAAGGCTATCGATAAAATTCGCGAATTTTGCCAATGTCAAGTATATTTTTTAGTATTAACATAAGAAATTGTACGGTAGATCGAGCCAAAATGGAGCCTCACAACACGTGTTATTACGAAAAGAACTCGGGTGAAACTTCTCACTTCACCATTTGAACTTGTAGTTTACTTTGTTTTGACTTATAAAACTTACGCGCTGGTATCGGTTTTTTAATTATTTCGTCAAAGTAAGTAAGTACTATATTATATTAGCAGTGTAAGGTTTTTAGAACCGTTACAACTTTTTTAAAAATTCCACAACATTTAATTCATTTTGCCATTCAGAAATTCAAAATTCTTGATCTGATTTGCATTCAAACATTCAAAGTTAGCTTAAAAAAGTACTATCAAGATATTTTGCGAACGAAAAAGTTTCTAAAATACCTAATATGGAATACATGTATGTTAATGCATCGTACGGCGAACTCTCCGGTCAATACAGCTAAACATCGCCCGAGAGACCTCAGAATGCTCATACAACACAGTTTTATAACTAAACCAATTTGTATTCCAAATCCCAGGGCTAACCAGGAACAGGCGTTATATACGACATGGCTATCTTAAACGATAGGACTACTTGCGTTCCTACCGGTGCATTCGATGCTTAAAAGTTTTTCTGAAATTTAAATGCTATTTTTCGAGGTTTGCTGTTGCATTGCAGTACTACATGTGGCACTTGGTAAAAATACATAATTGTCACAGTATGTAAAAAAAGAATGAAAGAAAGAAACAATTTTTATTTACGTTTTATGCCCATTTGCTATTTTATAATTTTTCTCCTCTGCTGCTCATCACGACGGTAGTTTAGTTTCAAGCCCTCAAAAAAGACGGTAGTAAATCCATCCGAAAAGACGGTGATGTGGTTTACCAACCATTTAATAAGTTTCTTGCAGCCGTTCTTCTTATCAGTTAAAAGATGTCCTGAATGGCTGGTAGGGAAAAAAAATTTTGGACTATTCGAAAGTACTTATCTATAAGTCTATTTGAATAAAAATCTTTGACTTTGAATCACGTCGCTCTGGCGAAGAAGTAAGAAACATGTGTAAGGCATGTGGAAAGAAGTGATCTTTACCTTTAACTCAGAAAGGCTTGACAATTTAATCATTTAATAAATAGAAAACGTAGTGACATCTAAATAACTTGCAGAACTGTTCAAAACTCCAGCATCCATTGCAAATAATAGCTTCATTAAACAGTATTAGCACCAAACGTGAAGACATTAACGAGAACATTCCTTCACCTAATACCGAACGCCAATAGGAACAAATATCAGGAAAGTAGCTAACGATAATGCAGTTTCAGGCACTTACCTTTATTGCAGTTCCTTCCTATGTAGTGTTAGTTGGAATAGCTTACATTTATTTAGACTCGGTTTTGTTCTTGTTTACTTATATAGACTATGAAACTCTGTCGATTACAGTTTGCTTTAGTTGCAAACCTATTGGTAACGACTTTTCCCTTAGGAGTTGTAGTGAAAGTAAGAGTTTATTTGAAACTAGTGTGGTCTAAGGGTCATTGCCTGATTTCGTTTTGTATTTGATAATATCAATGTATTTGGGCTTTTCTTTCATATGATATTTCTGAGAAAGTAGAAAACGAAAAATATGTAGCATAATTCCTCAAGAAAAACTTACATGCAAGATGCACCGCCGTATGTGGGCGAAACACGTGTAGAGTAGTCGGTGAAGGTGCAAGGTGTGTCACTGTGTTGCATCTGCATTTATTTGCGGGCGGGCGGCGGTGCATCTTGCATGTAAGATTTTCTTGCGGTTTTATGCTACATATTTTTCGTTTTCTACTAAGATATGGATTTCCGCCAAGTAACGCCTGATTCTATCAAATATTTCTGAGAAAGCAGTCCGAGTCGTACCATGGCAGGAGGTATACCGCCATGTCTTAGCGCAGTATTGTTTTAATCTTACCATCCTGTTTCGTACTACGAATCCCTTGTAAGTAAGCTTGTTTTATTGACGGAAGTTTTGTGACATCTTCGCTCAATCATCGCCTCCAAAGCGTGAAGTGTGTCAAAATATGACAACTTTAACAAAACCAAAACCAAACAAAACGTTCTTTTTATGACATGAATAGATGATGGTAGACCGCAGTTCTGGCCTATAATAACGCTACCCTTTCTTGTCTCATAGAGATCTATGAGCTGCCTATTTGAGATAATAGGATCTCTTAAGACTTCTCTTCTCTTTGGCGGGGCCCTAAGTATACCTTGCAGTGTTGTATCTAGCTGATTGAAGATGGTGTAGTAACTGGATACAATTTTCTTTACTAGTTTTACTTTGGAGATATCAAAATACCAAGAATTCCTTGTGGCGCTCATTCAACGATCATAAGACCCAATAAAATTGTAAATGCGATGAAGTTTCTAATTGCCCCACCTTATTACAATAAAATGTCAAATCGTTCAATTTTAAACTTAACATCAAACAGGATAAGGCACAATCGCTTCTAAACATAATTATTGTAAAATGTGACGATGTTTTGCAGTTCTGAATATCCTGATACGTTGCTATGAGTGCGGATCAAATGATACAGCGGAATGTAATTAAAGCGTCGTTCAAATGAAGCAAAGTGAGATTGTTCGTGAAGTGGATACGGATGAGCGAACTCAGCACTCAGCGTTACTACGCGACTGCTTGAAAAGGAAGAAATTTCGGATTGTATTGCTGTTTATGATAAATTTTAAATAGAAAAATATTGGAAAAAATTAACTCGGCCACAAGTGAATTCTCAGATGGGGCTCGAACCCACGACCTTTGGAAATCCGGTCCAATGCTCTAACCACTGAGCTACCATAGTGACACTATTCATAAACATTTGTCTCTCAGACGATCAAGGGTCTTTAAATAATTAGTTAATTATACTTTTCTGCGGGACGCTAATGGGTGAACGACCTGGGAAGGAACTTGAGAGGTCAGCTTTCTATCTTCTTTAACTGAGACAGTAGAAACAAAGTTGCGTTTGGTGCGGTCTGTGAGATGTTTATGAATCTAGGGTCAAATCTACTTTGAATT
The DNA here is from genome assembly GCA_910589605.1 of Chrysoteuchia culmella. Lineage (NCBI taxonomy): Eukaryota > Metazoa > Arthropoda > Insecta > Lepidoptera > Crambidae > Chrysoteuchia > Chrysoteuchia culmella. The sequence goes on from OU342649.1 coordinate 4,664,863, forward strand.
AGCTGATCCCTGGATTACAGCGGTCAGCTCATTCAAAGTAGATTTAAACAAGAGTGATTGTTATCTTTATCGGATATGTATAAAAGGAGCAAGGGTTACATTAACTTATGATGATTAAGTTTATCAAATCCATTAATACATTTTTCAAAGTAAACAGCTTCTGTGCCAAAGCACTTTGTCAGTCAAAATTGAGATAAAGCCAGAATCTATTTGGCGGCCGGTTTGCTAAAAACTGTTCTTCTGGAGTACACATAAATCTTGGCAAAACTTGGCACGGAAAACGTATCATGAACATGTTTGATTTAAGTAAATTGCTAAGTGATACTTACAAAAGTACTTATGAACTAGCATTTTAAATAAAAATGTTTAGGACTCCTGCTCTCTTACCAAAAATTCCAAAGGAAGCTAGAAACGTGCAGTAAGTACAGTTTTTTTTTAATAGCTTAGCCTTTTTTTAGCATTACTTGTTTGAATATTTAAAACAACGCGTTGATAAGTACTTATTTTCTGTGAATCTTTATTTAACCCATAACTATTAAATATAAGTTAAAGCGGTGGCCAACACCGTAAAAAAAAAAGATGAATATACTAGCATAATTGGTCAGTGCATTGGGCCGGATTCCCAAGGATGCGGATTCGAGTCCCGTCAGGGCGACATGAGACAAGTTTTTTTTTCTAGTAGATTTACTTGTTTAATTTTTTTTTTTAATTATCAAGTTAAGCATACTTTAAACATAACGAAAAGATAGACCAACTCTCGCATTTATACTTTAATCCAGGGGTTCCCAACCTTTTCTTGGTCAGGGGCCACTTTTGTATCATTCTTGTAATCAGGGACTACAATATAGGAATGTTAAAAATAAACTGTAATAGTCAAACAGAAACTTAAGTAACTTATTTAAAATCATGCGCGGACGGTTTTTTTGCTTCTGCAGACCACTGATGGTCCACGAGCCACTGGTTGGGAACCATTGGTTTAATGATATGAAAAACTTTTTATTTAATAAAACTACTTCAAAAACAAAAAGTAAAAGTAATATTGAAAATTTAAACGGGTATTAAACGCGTAGACGTGATAAGTATTTCACCTACCTAATTTTCCCGCCCACGATCAGTCAGCCCGTGACCACGGCCGATGTAACTTGGTTGAAACGTCGGGAAAATTAGGTAAGTGAAATACCTATCACGTTTCTACGCGTTTAATACTCGTTTCAATTTTCAATATTACTTTTACTTTTTGTTTTTGAAGTAGTTTTATTAAATAAAAACCCTTTTGGAGTCGGTGCCAGCCACGTTTGAATCATTACAATCGGCTCAGGCGTACTCGAGTAATCGGTTAACATACATTAAAAAAATACGCGACGAATAACTTCCTTCTTTTTTTTGAAGTCGGTTTAAATGTAGTCAAATACCGATAGACATTACAACATGTTAAGAATTCAGATAGCTAATAATTTTGCGCTAAATTAATTGCTTCAGCCCAGAACAGTGACCAAAAACCATTATTAAACTTAAAAATGCAATAACTATATTTTTATCCAAAATTTTTTAAACTCAAAAATTCATAATATATGTATGACTTATAATAAACTAACTTAGAAAACAGACAGACCAAAAAATCTTGTCGATAGTCGGTACTCGTTGTTTTGGTTAAACAGACAGATCATAAAATCCTTTCTTGTAGTTAGTACTTGTTTGCATATTCAGACATATGTATTTAAACCCATATTTCGCGCTGAATTAACCGCTACAGTGTCCCAGCTCGCCATTATGTCCCGACAAACTTCTCACAGTTATCCACATAATGTGCCAGTAAAATACTTGTCGCGTTCTTTGTCGACCACTAAACTGTTATTTTACATGAGATTTACGGCCCGAGTAGTTTGCGACACATTAGTCTCCAAGTTAGTTGAATTTGTGGATAAATTGTATGATGTATTGGTACGGGTAACAGCAAAAAGGCTTAAAATGGGCGTAGTGTTTTAGGAGGTACAAGGTTATTACAATAGTGCAGTTTGGATTACACAAAATCTTGTAACTGTACAACCGTCAACGGACCTTGCTGTCTGATAATTAAAAGCAGATAGTCTCTAGATCTTCCATGTTTGACTGGGTGTGAAATAAAACAGAATATTTTGTCAGCGCCAAGTTTTCCAGTGCATATACAGGGTGAAAAAAATCTATGGGCCCTTGAGGCGAATAAAAATGAGCTAACTAAAGGTAGTTAGCTCATTCTGAGGGAAACAATCCTTTATTATCTGAAAGAAACAAAACTGAATTCAAAGATTTTTGTAAAATTTTCAAAAGAACCTTGAATAATAGTGCTTTATCCGTATCATTGAGTTTATAAGTTTAGTTTTCATGTTTCCTTTAATTTCATTTACTATGTTTGTTAGAGAGAGTTTATCCTTTTGATTGACCCTATCGATTGGTGGCATAAGGTACCCCTAGTTGGAACCATTTCACCCAGTTCCCCGAAGAAGAAGTCCCCTGAAAGACAGGGGGGAGTTGGGTTATCGCTCACCCAACCGGTGTCGGACCTTCGAACCTTCTTGTGCGTTTACAGTACCTGTTGAGTTGACTTATCGTCAACTGCTTTAGATCCTCTTCTTCTAACATGTCCACTTCAAAGAGCTCCCAGCGTAGTGATGCATACATTGGGCATTCTGCCATGAAGTGGTATTTTTTTACCGATTTTACCTGGTTCGATTCCTGAGTGTGGGAAGTGTATTTACAAAAATATTTGAATGCAGTTTTGCTCGTTTTGAAAAATAAAGGAAATTTCAGTAAAATGAGCTAACTAAAGGATTTAAGGTAGTTTCCCCCAGAGCCCATAGATTTTTTCCACCCTGTATATAGTGAAAGCCCATCAATGGTCATTTCAGTAACTATTGTAGGCGATAGGCTGGCAACCCTGTCAATTATTATTATTTTTTTATCACCTACTTGAGACTTTTAGCCTTCATCATACCTGATGTTAAGTATTGATAAGGCTGAAGATGGAAGCGAGCCTCTCCCGGAATCCCCAATCACTGAGGAACTGGCTATCTTATCTTTAACTGCCGGAACACAACAATGCTGAAAATATTGTTGTTATGGCGTCAGGCTTAGATAAGATGGTGGTAGCTAGCCAGGCGGACTCACAACAAGTCCTATCACCAACCAAACCGAATACAATATGTACCCCCGCTGGGAATCGAACCCGGGACCCCTGGGTCTGATACCGGTGGTTGAACCACTAGACCACAGAGGCAGTTAAAGCCAAATACATGTTAGACCATACCAAATATGTCGCCGTTGAGGTGTGTATTTAAGAGTGATGTTTATACTATCCTAGTTTCCGTCCGCAATTTCACTTGCGTGGTTCCCGTTCCCGTGGGAATGTCGGGATAAAAAGTAGCCTATGTTTTTTACTCTCTGTCCTTTCAACTCTATGCCGAAAATCAAGTCGATTGGATGCTTAATTAGGGCGTCAAAAAGGACAAACAAACACACTTTAGTATTTGTAATATTAGTTAGGATTAGGTTGAGAATACTCTCAAGCTCCATTATTGATACCTATTTTGCCAATCCTGCTAGGAGTAATAGTGTGAGGATATGAGTGTTTATATATATCACATCATCAGCCTGTGGACGTCCACTGCTGGACTTAGGCCTCTCCTAGCTCACGCCTATTGTGGCGTTCATAGGAGGTTATTAGCCCACTGCTATCACGCTGGCCAGACGGGTTGGTAGAGGGTTTGTTTCAAGTTCAATGCGTCGAGCCTCTTAGTCGACTCTTACGACATCCCAGGCATCTAAGGGAGTGGTGACACTTGTATTCTTAGGCCGTTACCACACAGCACGTTTATATATATGTAAACTTTAAATTCTTTCCATAATGAAGTAGGTCAGTCGATTTCAAAGACATATAAAGAATTATATATCTTTCTAGCTTCCTCGTCCAAATTATGTACAGGAATGAGCAGTCACAGTGAATGACGTCTTAGTGTATGAACTTAGTCCATGTCATGAGCTTAAAGAATAAAAAGGTTTAGTTATGAAACTTATATTTATACTTAATCCATTTCAAGAATTCATCATTTTTTTGTTTAATAAAATGTGTCAACTCCAAAAGAATGGCACTGATATTGTTTTACATACCTTAGTCATATTTTTAACCGACTTCAAAAAAGGAGGAGGTTCTCAAGTCGACTGTATTTTTTTTTATTTTTTTTTATGTATGTTCTACCATAACTTCGCCAGTTGTTAACAGATTTTTATAATTCTCTTTTTATCTGAAAGAAAATGGTTTATGTGTGGTCCCATATAACTTTTACGAAGATCTGGCTAGTAGTTTTTTCATAATCCTGAAAAATATCAATCACCTTTTGGCAAGTTGTCGTATACCTAGATGACATCATTGTTGTGTATGGGCTGATTTTTAGTGTTAGTAACGGCACATAATGTAACAAAAAAATCTGAAATAAAAACATTTTATAAAAAAAATCAAACCGACTTCAAAAAGTAAAAAATAAAACTTATGGAGTCGGTGCTAGTTAGCTAAGGCCAAAAAAAATTGTTAATAGAAGTGCAATGTAGAATGCTTTGGCTGGCACCGACTCCAAAACTTTAATTTTTTACTTTTTGAAGTCGGTTTGATTTTTTTTTATAAAATGTTTTTATTCAAGCAAAGGTTAACTTACAGTTCATTATTATAATTTTTTCTATAAGAATACCAATTCTTAAATTATGTTAAAGCTATTTTCATATGGTGCATTTGAAATCTTTTATCCACTTTATCACCGTTATAACTACGACAGTTATTTTATCAGATAATATACTTTTTCACCGGCCACCGATTTCGATACCTATATTGGTAGAAGCAAACGGCGAAATTATGTTAGAGGTATGTATCAATTTCATAGAAATTTTCGCCAACCGATATTGGTGTCCTGAGTCGTGTGCGCTCTCTCACCGAAGCGATCCTTTAGGGCATCGGTTCCGAACCTTTTTTTTTTTTTTTTTTTTTACTAGGAGAAATGCTGTTACGCATGGGGCGATTCAAAATGTTGGACTCACCTGGAGTACACGGCCCATACAAACATATAGGCCACGCACTCCATCCCACGCTCCTCCCGCACCCCCACCCAGCGTGTGAGCTATTGGTTCCGAACCTGGGGGTAATTACCCCCGCGGGGGTAAAACAGCTATTCTATGGGGATAACAAAGGTGTGATGACTAGACAGAAAAAATATGATTTTATGTAGTTATAAAATAAAATAACAGTAGGTACGCGGCATAGCGTTCTCTCGTGTTAACACTAAATGCTAGTAACAAACTGTAAGTGTGCATTTTTTTGAGAATAATGATATATTATTTGTATTTGCTTGAAATAATTTTAAATGTATTAAATAAAGAACCCGCTTCTCTAACAGGCCTTAGGGGTAACAGTTCTAAAAAGGTTAGGAACCACTGCTTTGAGAAATCCAACGTCTCATAGACTATCTCCACGTAAAAAATAACAAAATGCAGGTGGAAATGGTTCAGAAAGATCCGTCATTTTTGCATCGTAACCGCTGCAGTCCATCACATGCACCAAACGTCATCCAGTTGTACGAACAGGCCGGTCGTAAAAAGGCGTCGATCATAAAAATATTTGATTAGGCGCGTCGCTCCGACACCGCGCCAATCCGACACCCTGCAACATTTATTAGCAACGCGCGCGATTCTGAATTATTTAGCGCGTTGCAAAGGTAATTTGCAAGCTTTAGTACGACTCGTCAATGAAGTTTAGTGCTTTTTGGTTAAGTAAAAACGTAAATGAGAAAGGAGGCAGGTGTGAATCAGTCACAAATGAAATATATATCGACCTGTATGTACGTCACAACTTGCAGTACAGTAACCTTGTAATGCGAGAAATGATAAATGTAAGTCCTTCCTTACGAGTTGAAAATTGTTTACGGTTAGGATAACCATAAAATGTAATATTATAATTAGTATTTTCTTTTGTGATGGAAATTGACCTTACTGATATGTTAAGCTCACTTTTCAATTTGACGACTCTGTATGAAATAAAACAGGGAGAAAAAAATAGCCCTTGACGAGTTTCTTGCCGGTTCTTCTCGTTACAAGGTCTCCCGTAGGGTTTGTGAACCGATGGCGTAGCTTCTTTGACGTTCATAAGTGCTTGTAACAGCTTAGACTGAATAAATGATATTGATTTTTTTTTTGGCTTACAAAAGATTGCATTCTATATCAAAAGTGTAGCAATATCAAAGTTTTGATCATCAAAACTTCTATGGCTTTGTAACCATCTTAATAGTTTGATTAGAACTTAGGATACTTATAAATTCGTAAACTTATTGAAGTCGTCAATATAATTATTAAGAATGTTTTAATTTAATTCATAAAAACGAAAATAAGAAAATAGGCAAGAACCATAATAATTATGGTTCAATTTTTTTTAATTAAAAGCAACGCCCGCGGTTCTTATCGTAGTTTATCTTTTTAGTTGAGTTAAAACGTAAATAAGGACGCAGATGTAGATCATTCACAAGAAAAATACAGTACTTACATACAATACACATACATTATAAATATACAATGATGATAAATAAAAGTTAGAAATCTGTTTAATGAAATCAACACCTTACTTATAAATAATTGAGGGTGTGTTCTGTTCTTTAAATTTAATATCGTCGGTGTCCTTCAAATCATGCACTTTTTATTTAAGGCACTGTACGACTAAAATTTTGCAGATTAGGCGAAAATACCATGAAATCACTTCGAAGAAAATGAAACTATACGATGCTAAATATGATTGGTGGCCACTAATAAAATTAAACCAATAACAAAATATTCTATAATGTAACCCCATTTGAGAATAATCTTGAGTTTTCGTATTTTTAATCATAATTATAATCATTTATTTTGTTGTCAAACATGAGTGTACATTAAATGCAGGTGTCAGGATTTTGCGTTGTTCATACATGTTTGACCTTTTTTTTTTTTTTTATACTAGGAGAAATGCTTTTACGCATCCCTCGCCCCCAGGTGTAGGGGCGATTCGAAATGTTGGACTCACCTGGAGTACACGGCCTATACAAATATATAGGCCACGCACTCCCTAGGGTACTACCAACTAAAACTCCTAGTACTTGCCCTCCAGGCCGCTATAATTGGTCACGGGGGGTAGGGTTCGCAATCACCCCTAAGACCAGGCGGCCGTGGCCCGATTACCCGGGCCCCCTCGATACATGTTTGGCCTAGGGAGGCATACTAAAATTACAATACCTAGTCAATTCATTAATTATAACTCCAACAAAAAAAATATTTAATAATGATATCTCCTTCTTTATCATCTCCTTTACTACGCCTTTTAAAACTAAATTTCAAGGTACAACATATTGGTGATTAATTTATTTCCTTGTCAAAATGCAATAAAATGTAAAGTCAAGCTAATTATGCATGTCAAAAATAAAATATAAATGTCAGATAGTGCGAAATAATAATAATAATAAAAAAAGTTAATGTCAAAGATACAAATTTACAGTGGTGATTTTAATTATTTTAATATTTTTTTAAACAGGAAAATGCGGACTTATTGCCCTTAGGCATTCTCTACCAGTAAACCGGAAAGGGTGTGGAGGAGAAGTCACGACGGCAATAGAAGTAGAGAGGTGTTGAACATAAAGAAATAATAAAATAAAATATAAAAATTAAACATACTTAAACATACCTACAAATGATACCAATACATAAATATATTTATAAAACCGATATACTAATTATACATACTGATACAACATAGGTACATACATTGATATAATTACCTAACCTATATATAAGTCTCGAACCAATCGCTTAAATACAAGCTTACTGGGATTTTAAGGGGTCACTTTGAAAAGAAAAAGTGTAGAGGCAAAATCATAAAATAGTGTTAAAAAATTAGAAATCTGGATAAAGGTACAAAGAAATGTATATCTTATTATCTAACCATCCTTTAGTTTAATATCAAAAAGCGTATGACAATTTGTAAGTTGTCGGGTAAAATTAAACTACACCATTGTTATACCAGCATATAATCCACACCAATGTCCACGAAATAAGAACTGTAACAACTAATAATAAATAACGCGCGTCGAAACGAACAGTAAACTAGGTTCTACATAGACGACCTGTTTGGCGCAGAGGTACTAACCCCGCCTTCTGCGCTAGAGGTCCCGGGTTCGATCCCCGGACAAGACAAATATTTGTGTGCATGAACATGTCTATTTGTCTTGGTCTGGGTGTTTAGTATGTATATTAAGTATGTATTTACAAAAAAAAAAGTATATAAGTATGTTTATCCGTTATCTAGTATCCATAACACAAGTTCTTCATGAAACAACGTGGGACTAGATAATTGGTGTGATTGTATGCGAATATTTATTTATTTATTTATTAATATATTAAAGAGGGAAAAGTATGATATTCTGGCCCAATCTGTCGATCATGATCTGATTCACAATTTGTTTAAATATCACTGTCGAAGAAGCCAAGATGTCGAGATCAACGAAGTGTGTGTTATAATATACATCCAGTAGGCGACGGATAGGTGCGCGCAGCCCGGCATTAGTTCTACACTTGGCAGTATAGAACAGTCGGACTTCACGAACCCCCCTGTTCAAAGCTGTTCTTGGTACTACAAAAAACATTTTATAAAAAAAATTCAAACCGACTTCAAAAAGTAAAAAATAAAATTTTTGGAGTCGGTGCCAGCCAGGGCATTCTACATTGCACTTCTATTAACTATATATTTTTTTGGCCTTAACTAGCTAGCACCGACTCCAAAAGTTTTATTTTTTACTTTTTGAAGTCGGTTTGAATTTTTTTTATAAAATGTTTTTATTTCAGATTTTTTAGTTACATCATGTGCCGTTACTTACACTAAAAATCAGCCCATACACAACAATGTCATCTAGGTAAACGACTACTTGCCAAAAGGTGATTGATATTTTTCAAGATTATGAAAAAACTACTAGCCAGATCTTCGTAAAAATTATATGGGACCACACATAAACCATTTTCTTTCAGATAAAAAAAGAATTATAAAAATCTGTTAACAACTGGCTAAGTTATGGTAAAACATACATAAAAAAAAATAAAACAAAAAAACCGTCGAATTGAGAACCTCCTCCTTTTTTGAAGTCGGTTAAAAACACAATCTGTCTGTAGATGTAGAAGCGATAGCTCAATCAAATTCAACTGTTGCAACGAAAAAGGATGAATGTAAAGTTGTACAAGTTTAACAAGAAGTTAGGTTTACGTTATAATCGAAATGTCAAATAAGTGTGCGATATATCTGCTGTGTTTGTTCAACAGTCATCATTCATGGGGCAGGGGGATATGACAGGCTTTCTCTTTTGTTTGTATTGTATTCCCATTACCATGAGCTATAAATATAATTTTTGAATGAAAAAAATAATTGCTTGTCTGTTTAAGGTAAAAATTAATAATTGTTTGTATGTCAGCACAAATAATCTCGTAAAAGTATTTTTTTTTATTTATTTCATACCTAGCCAAATCGTTTAGTACTTTTGTGTCGTCGCTTGTGACTTTTAGAGGTCCACTATAAGATTCTTTATATCATCAATACTCTTTTAGAAATACTTTGGAAGATTTTAAGATGTGAGTGGAGTGAATAAAATGATTGCGCAGGCAAGATGTAATAAATGCCCAATTCATAAAGTTTTGGTTATTTAACGTTATAAAGTCTGCCAATTTCTTATATTTTACTAAGAAATTTCTAAGATTTTATAATTGATTCCATATAACCACTAGAATCTATAGCGCTTATATTTGTTGCAGAAGACTTGAACATGTTTTGAATAATACGACTTATGATCCAATGCTCTAACCACTGCTCTTAAGTCTTGGTAGCTCAGTGGTTAGACCATTGGACCGGATTTCCAAAGGTCGTAGGTTCGAGTCCCATCTGAGAATTCACTTGTGGCCGAGTTAACTTTTTCCAATATTTTTCTATTTAAAATTTATCATAAGTATAGAAATAGCATTGAAAAATGCAAAAATTAAAAACTCATAAAATAATACGACTTATACTAAGAACTAGTGCGTTAATATTATAGCTAGGTTACAGTTCATGGTGACGATTTAAACCACATAATAATCACAAGGGTATTGACTTCTGAGCTACTCTTAGACCAAGACCACTCTGTGGTCTCCTTACGGCATTTAAAATACAACCACAAATCATGTTCGTACAATTGACAGCAAATAAAACCTTACAGTTTCACAACAAAAACCGGGTTCAAGGTCATCACGTATAGTTAGATCTGGGACGTTCAAGGTCAATATGTAGATGAAATTCGATCTGAGTCGTTCAAGGTCAAGAGAGTCTGTACTGTATATGTTTTTGTAAGTAACTGACGAATACCAGATACTAATTTAAGATACATATTTAAAAAGCATGCATCAAGGCAATGCACATAGCAAAAACCAAACTAAACTACTCTAGCGGAATAAACAGCGCGTTGGCAAAGCTACCTATTTTTTAATTTCTATTTATTTCCTATTGTGACCTGCGCTTTATAAAACAAAATACGAAACAAATGGAATATGTACCGGCCTTGAAAGATTATGTTCAATTGTTTACATCATAGAAACATCGTATTTTGTTTAAATAACATTATTATATTGTGAACAAACAAGCAGAAAGTCAGACTAATTGTAATAGTGGCGGTTTTTGGATAAGCTAAGACATACTGTTGACTGTGGATTGGCTTATTTATAATTTTTTTATTGCAGTTTTTTTAACAAATTCGTAGGTTTGGTTTTGCTAATAACCTTAACAGTTCCGCCTTAAAAATTGCCCCGTTCATTATTTCTCTTACATGCGCTTACTGATGTAGGACCATACAGCAAGCTTTAAGGGCGTTATAAATCAGGACACTCTGCTTACGTTCACCGTAAATTTGTGGATTAGCGGACAATCCGGGACATAAATTTGTATATTTTTTTAGTCGCTTTGCTAAGTACAAGTGATGCGGTGATTTGGGATGTAAACAAACGCAGTGAACTACAGCGAAATTGAACTCTAAAGACACGTTTTTATATATCATATTGTATCATATCATATTGTTTATGTTAATGTCATGATAAACAGCTTGTAATGAACTTTTCAAATCTGCGTAAAATCTTAGCGTGATTAGTTTTGCGAGTCAGAAATTTTTAGTTGGATCAAAAGATTAAGCTGGAACAAGAAGAATCTGGTCTAAACGCTGCCCCGGGTAGTATATCTAACTTAAAAATTTCGTGAAATATCTGTTTTCTTTTTGATATAAGTATGAAAATAATAAAGAAGGCGGTACGTTATTATAATGTTTAATATTTTATAACACAGGAAGTTATTACTGTAATGCTCATACAAATTATTGTTTCAGCTTGTCATTGCCTAGTAGGTTACTGTAATTCATATCACTTAAACCACTTACCTGTCTATTAAAGATATAATTATTAAAAAAGTGATTATCATTTTATTTTAATTACTCTAGCTTGGCTAGCGACCATTATTCTAATTTCAACTCAGTACTCAATAGGTAAAAAAAATAATAGATAAATAAACATAGTTAGCAGGGAAACTGAAGATTATCATTAAAATATTTTCTAAGTTTATAAAAAATACATTTTAATTTTAGTAGTTTTATAATAATATGATACGTTGATTAAATATATTACTTGTTTCAAACTCAGTTGCAATGTCAGTAATTACTTGTAATACTTAAGTCAGTTAGAACTTAAAAATAAAATTTTATAAGAAAGAATCGTCATACTTTTTCAATAATTGATGAAAGATTATATAAAATAAATATTTTTTATTACAAAATTTGATCATAAAGCCAATAATAATTCCAAATAATTGCACTATTGAGTTGCAACGTATACTTATCTATTCCCCGACGATAACTATTGAAATTGAATATATTAATAAACAATAAAGTTAAACAACAACGTTACATGTATAAACACCTCTTTAATTAACGGAAAGCAAATTGAGCAATAAATACTAACTTATCCTAAACCTAACCACAAACAAAAAATTACAGATTATTGTACTATTTTTTATAGATCAACAGGACTAATTCTTAACCAGATATCTTCTTTGACGACTCTGGTGAAGCTATGGTCTACCATTTTCAGTTCTAGTGGAGTGGTTTCAGTAGTTTCAATCTTATATTTCTTTATCACAGCTTTGCACACGGACTGCACTATTTGCATTGATAACTGTTCACCTGTAACAAAACAAAGAAATATATAAATAAATAAACTAATATTAATTTGAGATCTCTTAATAACGTAATATATAAAATATTCGAAAACCCATTTTTATTATAGAATACTTTCAGAAAACAAACCGCATGTATTATAAATACTTTTGCAGATCTAATGATTAATAAAGCTATAAAGTTCAATAAAACAATAATGAGCTCAAATTGGATATTTACCATGAAAGGAAAGATGAAATAGAGAGCTTTTCTAGAATGCCAAACTCTCCAAGTTAGTGAAATATGATTGAGGTCAATCGAATGTACCGCTACAAGATTATATATCCAGTCGTTAGTTAAGATGTTGCTTTATAGAAAAAAATGTGTTTGTAGGCAGGTAACTGTTTAAAAGCTCTCGACATAACAGATCGAACCGGTCAATAAGTATTTCGGGTTTTTAAATAAACAACTGCGCTTAAAAGAAATATTTCTAAGACCTTATTAGGACCATATTTACATAGAAACTAGTTTTTATTTAGAATATTTGAATAGTTGTTTACTCTATAAAGACATCTTGTAAGTAAGGACAGAAACAACTTACCCATGCATTTCCTTGGACCGGCTCCAAAAGGCAAATATGCAAAGCTATGCGACGTATTTTCTCCACCCAAAAATCTCTCGGGATTATAAGACTTAGCATTGTTGTAAAACTTCTCATCGCAATGAATGGCCTCCACCGGCACTGTAATCGTGACATTCTTATCCAAAACTAAACTACTATCAGGATAATGATACATTTTAACACATTGCCTCGTAATAACCGAATAAGGAGGATGCAACCTCAATGACTCTTTGATGGCTGCAGTCAAATACTCATCGGATGACCTCGCCTTCCTCTGTGTTTCTGGGTTTCTAGCCAAGTCATATAAAAGTGATGTCAACAAATTCAAACAAGGTATGTAACCCTCCGTTATAAACGTCGCCAATATGGCAAAGGCGTAATCCACGTCGCTCGAAGTCTTCCCGATCTTATCCTTTAATCTCAATTGGAAGAGATTAGAACCCTTAATTTTTTTCATAAGCTTGGATTTCTCTAATTCTTTTTTTGTTTTTGACGATGGTTCACCAGCTATTGTTGTCATTCCGAATAATATAAACAAAGACGGAAAAATGTTTTTTAAATAAGTTTTGAATTTCTCCAGAAACGTTCTTTGCTGTACTGCCGACCTCATTTGTGTTATAACTGTACCGTCCGAACTTTCATCTAATAGTAAATCCTTGAAAACAACATCCAATACCTGCGACAATAACTGTTGAACATTTGTATCTCCATTTGTTCCCGACAAACAGTCATGCGAACTTTCCTCAAACTTGCATTTCATATCATTCAATATAGACTCTAGGGTTTCATGCAATAAGGTCCACTTTTCACCTTCTGAATAAAACAAATTGTTTCGAATACAAACATCCCGAGATTTGTCCAAGGCGAGCCCTCTGCCGTGGAAATTTGCGAATTCTGTCGAGAGTATCGTCTTTATGGTGTCCGGGTCTTTCACTATCAGGTCTGGGATTCGACTTTTGACACTTCCCACCAACTTTTCCTTTGGATGTTGCGTATAGAGCGCGTTCACTTCTTCTGTATTGCTTCTGATACCGAAGACTCGGTAGTAGTCGGAACCAAAGAATGGTATGCAGAAGTTGTTGGGTATGTGCCTGACGTACCAGTAGCTGAAGAACTTTGTAACATAGTCAAATGTCAGAGCGAGGATCAAAACCACGCTCACGGAAATATTTAACATAAAACTTTCGAACAACATTTCGACGTCGTTTTGCCGTCGCGTTGAGATGAACACTGGTCAATTGAGCCAGTAAACTCGAGAGTGGGTCGTCATAACGGTGTTTTACGTTCAGTGAGAACCTGCGCGGGCGCCCGAGATGTGACAGCCTTATAATAAAAGAAGCCATTGAACTTGTGTCTACGTAATTAAAGACCTTTGGTTTAATTTTAGAAAGACAGCACCTGGTTCTGATATACAGTTACGAGAGAACAGCTAAGCACAATTAATATAATGAAATATTCAGTTTAGGTACTTACCTAGATATAGCATTATTTAATGAGTTTAATGAGAAGAACATTCATGTTATTGTTATAATGCCTATTTTTGTAATTTTCATTCACAATGCTATTGTATAAAATAAATTTTACGGGTATTGTAAAAAAATATTTGAAGATACTAGATTTTTGTAGGATTCACGTTTGCTAGAGTAAGTATCTATCGTACTTTTAGGCTCAAAAACATGTACTTTAATTAACTTGTAGTGTAATTATATTTTATAGGCCAGTCCTAAGGTACAATAATAAACGCTGAAATTGTAATAATTGAGGTAAGCTTGCTTTTCTGGCATGTTGTTTGGGTCTACCTAGATAGTATTGATCAATATGATTCTAATCAAATCAAATCTAGATATGATTGACAATTTGCAGCATTCTAAAATGTAACCGCGCTGAGTTATTGCTGAAACACCAGTGAAAAACCGCAATTTTTTCTCTTGTGCAAAAGAAAGGAAAGAAGAAAAGAAAAGAAGGAAGGCTCTGACGAGAAAGGTCAATATGACTCTTTAAAAAAAAAACAAAATTCCTGACAAATTAAGCCTTATAATCCAAGTTTCTAGGTCTATAAATAATAATAATTATAATAATTATAGAAACTTTTTTTGTGATTTTTAAATGTTTGCATTTTTCAATGCTATTTTTATACTTGTGAAAAATTTTAAATAGAAAAATATTGAAAAAAACTAACTCGGCCACAAGTGAATTCACAAATGGGAATCGAACCCATGACTTTTGGAAATCCGGTCCAATGCTCTAACCACTGAGCTACCGAGACTTGTGAACCACCGTCGAAATTCTCCAATACTTTTATATTTTTAATACGCTGTAGGCCAGCGTTGTCACAACAATGCTAGGAATATCCTTCCTTGCATTCGAACGAAACATCTTTTCAGGTGTTTAACGATCGATTAAGATGCAACAGCCAATAATTTGTGATTTTTAAATGTTTGCATTTTTCAATGCTATTTTTATACTTGTGATGAATTTTAGATAGAAAAATATTGGAAAAAATTAACTCGGCCACAAGTGAATTCTCAGATGGGAATCAAACCCATGACCTTTGGAAATCCGGTCCAATGCTCTAACCGCTGAGCTACCGAGACTTGTGAACCACCGTCGAAATTCTCCAATACTTTTATATTTTTAATACGCTGTAGGCCAGCGTTGTCACATCAATGCTAGGAAAATCCTTCCTTGCATTTGAACGAAACATCTTTTCAGGTGTTTAACGATCGATTAAGATGCAACAGCCAATAATTTGTGATTTTTTAATGTTTGCACTTTTCAATGCTATTTTTTATTAAAAAGAGCAGTGGCAGTAGAAAATACTTGTCCACATATTCTCCATGTGAGAAAATATCGTGTTTAAGAAATAGTTTTCACGTGAACTTCCGAATTTGTCACATAAGAGGCCGAGTCTGGCTGCTTTCAGAAAAAAATATTGCCTTGAACGTAGCCTATATTAATTAAATATAAAACGTCAACCTGACAGACGGGAAGTTTTTTCATGATTTTATTTTTAAGATTTTAACTTATATGTACGCAGATTTTAGCTGTTTCAAAAGTTCATGAATGTTGTTTCATACGAAATATTAATATTCCGCTATCCAGCATTATATATTACTAGGGTCAGTGTAAATACATTGCTAGGCAGTCGTCCATACAAAATTTAGCCATCTCCTTTGGCAAGTAGTGTCGTCTTTTGCTACAAGTACAGTAAAAAATATCTGAAAACTAGACATTTGTAATTAAATTATGAAAAATTTAGTCTCAAGTTTTGGAAACTGAATTTCGGGAAACTTCTGAAAATACTGCAAGACTCAATTCCTGAACTATTTATAATATTATGTACCTAGGTAGCAGTAGCGACGGGTCAAAATATGGCGAAGATAAGCCGGACCCAAAATTTCTCTCAATTATTAAACAAGAAAATATACTAGAAAAAAGCAACTAGTCTCATGTCGCACTGACGGGATACGAACCCGCATCCTTGGGAATCCGGCCCAATGCACTAACCTATTATGCTACAGAGACCTATGAGGACACGTCGAATTTTCCTAGTATATTCACCTTTCTATGGTGTTGGCCACCGTCGTTTCATCCATGAGAGAAATTAATATCCTCGCAATCGAAAGAAATATCTTTACAGATGTTTGACTCAGGGGCGTGCATTCCATATAGGCAATTAAGCAGTACCTACCTCATTCAAAACCTAAATATACAATAAGAAGTTATTTTATTTTATTTTAAACTTCTATTCAACACTCACCCACTAAGATTTTCCTTGCGCTTAATACTGAATACCTACCGGTAGGCAGTCTCCAAATTGCCTACTCGACACAAGCAGCGTTTCATACAAGAATACAACTTGTTTAGAAAAAGTATTGCTCAATTATAAACCGCCCACTGCAAGAAGGGCGCTATTTGTACGTGTAACGTTCTAGCTTAAACGTCTCGGAATATATCAGTATAAAGTAAGCATGCCTACCTGACGAATGAATTTGGTCGCGAATTATTTTGTTGCGGAGTTATTTTAAAACTATCATATTTCCTAAGATATTCATTAAAATTAAATGATGTAAAGGACAATTTTGTTCAAAATTAAATACTTGTGATGATTAACGTATTTATTTAGATAAGGATTAATATCATGTTTATGAAAACACCTTCTCTAATAATATATTAGTTTATACCAAATTTTATTATCTTTAAAATGTTTATAGTGAGTTAACCATAAAACATAGACATATACTGTCGCGGACTTTTTTTTAGAACTTTTGATGAGGAACAATTTCGTCATACATGATTTTTACGTAACTTTAACCGTTTACACACCGTTCGCAACGGAAGCTCCTAAAAGTAATATTTTTTCCCCGTTTTTGCAACGTTTTACGTTAATGCTCTGCTCCTATTAATCGAAGCGTGATATTAAATATCTTATAACCTTCCGAGATAAATGGACTATCCAGCACAAAAATATTTTTTCAATTCGAACTAGTAGTTCCGGAGATTAGCGTGCTCAAACAATCAAACTCTTCAGTATTTTAATATTCCTACTAAATATTACGAACCTTATCATTTATGACTAGCGGCCTCTCTCGGTTTCACTCGCCGCGTGGTGGCCGTCACCGTGGGAATATCAGGATAATTTGCAGCCTATGTGGTTTTCTGATGTATAAGCTACATTGCTGTAAAGTTTCATCTTAATCAGTTCAGTAGTTTTTGCGTGAAAGAGTAACAAACATTCATCCATCCCAATATCCTCACAAACTTTCAAACTTATAATATTCGGTAGCAGGATAGGATAAATTGCAAAGTTACTAGTTAGATCTACAGTGCATACCACGCTGGAAAACCAATGCACGCCCCTGTTTGACTATCGATTAAGATGAAACAGCCATTTAATTATAAATTTTTAATTTAACTAGACTAACTTTGTCGTCAGGGCGACATGAGACTAGTTGCTTTTTTCTAGTATATTTTCTTGTTTAATATTTATCACACAAAAATAGCATTGTAAAATGCAAAATTAAAAAAATATAATTCTCTCAATTTTATTGTATAGCGGATCAGTGGGATAGGATTTCTAAAAGGGAAGCCGATGGTAATCGGTATATATGGACCCTTCGCCACTGCTAGTTAGGTACCAACAAATTTGTGCGGAACCCTCGGTGGGCGAGTCCGATTCGCACTTGTCCGGTTTTTTTAATATTATGTTTCTTGGTGATGCCGATTAGGACCTCCTTGCTGAATTCAGCGTTCAGCATCTTCGACTTCTCTGCTCTGTGTTAGGGCTAATTCCTTGATGGGTCCTTTACAAAAGTTGTGCCTAGCGGTATTTATCATTATTGTATCGGTTGGGAGCAGCACCACCAATATCCAAGTTGGAATTACCCAAAAAACCCCAAATGAACAACAGATGTATTTTTGAATCATTCGAAATTCTTATGAAGTTCGAATTGAAATTAATTTAGTTCCTTTTGGTCATAACTACTTTTGAATCATTGAGATTATCATTGAATCATAGAGCAGTTACAACATGGGCATTGACAATGGTTTTCGTTTTATCCATATTTATTTCAGAAGCATGCCTACAATCTACTTCACATCACTAAGATCAACTCTTGGAGATGCTACACTACGGTTCTCACAGTTTTCCCATCCCTCAGAATTTCAGGCTTCGATAAAATTATGCGACCATGCAGATTACTATGGCCCTACTGATTTCTGGGTGAGCAATTCGTGCAAGTGGATTCATCTCGGTCATTCAAAATAACATAATCCAGAAATACAGCCGAGCTTTGAAAATAGTCAGAGTGCCTTGCAAATCCCTGATACCAAATGTAACTCATAATCACACACACAGTTCCTATGGTGGTATAGGTTCCTATGCGACTGCCTTTTTAAGCTAGTACAGGCAAAAACACGATATTACCTCTTTATTATTTGAAGGATCTTCAAACCTGTGTAGTTTTTTCTGACGCGGAATTTAGCTTCACGGTCATACAAACAATTATTCTACTAAACAATACCTTTCTATTGATATAGAAATTAAAGTATTACAATGCATATAATGTTACATAGGGATTTTTGGAGATGTTTCAGAAGTTATGCCCAATTATTTATAATAAGTTTTATAATATTATCACGAAGACATTGTTATTACTATATTATTACAACTTCTAGTAGACAAATAATAATAAATATTTCCAATATTTTTAAAATACCTGTAATAGCGCCATCTACATTTTTATTGTATAACGAATAGCTGTCGCTGCTCACCCGCGCATCAGTTAAAGCATGCTTTACATTGCTGCTAGCAGTGAAACGCACTACTGTGTTGGCTCTGTCTTAGCAAGTCTACTAGAGATGGCATTACTGCAGAATTTAGTTTTGAATGCGTCGTGCGTGAGACTTGTGGGAAATAAAATTTATTTTAATATTCGACCCGATGATCGATGATCGAAAATATTTTAGTGCATAGAATTGAAAAGTATTTTTTATAAATTGTTTAATTAATTTGACTTTAAAATATTAAGTACTAGTAGCCGCCCTCGGTTGCACCAGTGTGGTTACTGTTCCCATGGAAATATCGATCAAATTTCATCTAATCTTCTTTTGTTTATTTTATAAACGTGTTATAAGGTGTTAATAATTTATCAAGTGCCGGTCGAGCAGGGGCTGCTCTGCGAATTACTTTCGAGTAAGTATCGAGGAAGTAAAGTAAAAAATGTATGAAATATTGAGCAGCGTTCCTACCGGACGTAAACGGAACTACATTTTCGTATACATTTTTTGACATTACGTGCTCGATACTATTTCGAGAGTTGTTCGTGCTAACCTTGGACGAAGTACTGGTCAACGATATAGTACACGATTTATAAAAAAAAAAAAAAATCTTAGATTTATTTATTTAATTTTGGAATTTATTTTAATTTTCATATTCTAAGCATTAGATACCTATTGAATATTCACCATAAGCAAAACCAAACGTAAAACAAAATTTGTAAGTAAGTAACCAAGGAACCGGTGATTTAGCTATTTGAGTCCGCGGTCGAAAAAAAGAATGTTTTTTTTTGCCTAAATTGTGTTTTATATTTGACTACCTATTTGTATTATTTGACCTGTGCAGCCCCTGCTCGATGGGCATTACATAAAATAACACCTTATATACTAAATGAGGTTTATTATTAAACGCGTTTTATTGATAAAAACCTAGTATTATTGATAAACAAGACCGTTGTGTAGAGCCCTACAAATATTAACAAAGCCTACGGTTCGAATCGATACTTTCTATAAAATTGGTGAAATAATAACATTTTTTTTTTCCAAATTTTGTCGTCAAATCTAATAATACTAAGTACTGTAAGAAAGATTTGATTGTATGTTTGTTTGCATTGAATAGGCTCCGAAACTACTAAATAAATTTAAAAAAAATATAAAATCGCTGTTGAGAACCTACAGTATCCCCGGGTGACATGGGCTATATTATATTTCAAAGAGGATTATGAATCCATACTAAACAATATTATAATCCAAGGATTAAAAAAAAAATACCTAAAAATTCCTTACATCGCGTGCGCTGCGATAACTATTGATGATAGAACAAATTAATTTATTACTACTTTGCAGAACACATCAATATAATTATATGTACAAAAAATGTCGTGACAGCATAATGTCTAACTATTTTAGTTATATTTTTATGATAATTAGGTTAAATACAAAAATATAAAAAAAATAAAAATATTGGAAAAAAACAACTCGGCCACAAGTGAATTCTCAGATGGGACTGGGCATTGAAAAAAAAAATGCAATACTTATAAAAAATATTTTAGTGCACAGAATTGATTTTAACTTTTTAATTTTTGCATTTTACAATGCTATTTTTATGTGATAAATATTTAACAAGAAAATATACTAGAAAAAAGCAACTAGTCTCATGTCGCCCTGACGGGATAACTATAACTTTTTAAATTATTCAATTCGGACATTATATTCGAAAGATATCACTGGATTATGTAAGTAGGTATTAGAAAAGTCGCGTAGTCGCAGCTCACCCCGCTCGCTCGGCTAGCTAGGCAGCACCAATAGCTTATTTATGTTACCGTCTTTTTGCAAGAACCGATTGTTTGTAAATAATCAAGGGTATCTATAAACCGTCGAATAAATGTAAACGGACAATTGGATTTGCAATAAAACGGATGATATTTCGATGATTTGTAAATAATGGCCTGGCGATTGCGTACCTACCTAAAGTCAATCGTATTCATTTGACAGTTCATGTTGTATCTTAAATGTCATTCTATTATTGCAGCTGATTGAATACGTTATGTACTGTCAAAAGAATACTTACGATCATGAAGCTATAGAGAATACTGGAGGCCAAACTCAGTACTTAAAGTTGAAGCCAAGTAGGTATAACCTCAATTGACCTTTCGTTGGACTCCAGTGTGGCTATCTCATAAATCTAAATTTGCCCGGAGCCTGTTTCATAATAGTTAATGATATTAATTGCTAATATTATTAGACTCATAATAATAATAATATTAGTAAGCATTTTTCTGTTAATAAACTTTTTGACATCACTGATAAATGATATCTCTTTGACGTCACTAATATCATTAGACCTGAAAGCTTATGGAATCGAAGCCAATATGAAAAACTTAAATCTTTAGTAAAAAATTATACGCAAAAATTTATTATGCTATAGGCGTAGCAGCATACGTACTTAGCTGCAAATAAATAGAAATTCGTAACTTTTGACGCAGTCATTTCAATTTCATTATTCAATATTCCCGAGTTGTAATTCAATCTGTAATTTGTTAAAGTATATTTCATTAAAATTAAGCTATTTCCATAAATTAAATCATCTCAATTATTTTTTTCTGAATTTCCTCATTACTGTGGTAACCGGCATCCTCATACAATGGTAACACCGTATGTGTCTATGTCAATCAATCAATATGGCGGATGTCAATTTCTAATTTTGTCGACTCGAAAGTTGCGATTCATAATACGACGTTTCTTGCTATCAAAACGTTATTCTATTCTGCATTTAAAAATATTAGGTCTTAAAGTATGAAATTGCCGTATTGTATGAAGAATTTTAGGCAAATTCGAATTTTCATACTAAGTACTAAGTTTTTGAATGATTTGAAAATAGCTTGTATGTACTTTTTTTTTATTGCATTGAGCTAATTTAATTAAATTAGGTTCTTAATTTAATGTTAAGAATCTACTGAATTTAATTTAAAAAAAGCAAAATTAATTCACATTTAGCCACCGCGATTTTTTCCTTAATACTAATTCCGATAATACCTTTCGTCTATTCTACCGTTACTTCTAGCATCAACTGGGTATATAGACATTAATTTGAACTGATAATTCTGAAACATAATGACAATTTCATATTTAGACCAAGAGACGAGATAGACCTATTATTATCATTGTGTAAACTGTACCATGAATACCTACACAGATATTGATACGTTTTTACCTATATTACTAGTTCTAATCTTTAAACTTGTCTCCTTTACTTTGTAGTTGTATGGACACCCTATTTAGAAAGAGAGGAGGGGGACCTATGGAGCGAGATAGAATGCAGTCAAGGTCATTTTTTTTTGCTTCAAGTAGGTATGAGGAGTTTGGCCTCCAGTATTCTCTATAGCTTCATGCTTACGATTACCTTACGCAATCCCAACCGTTTCTCTCCGTTATATTGTACGTATGCGTGTGACGAGAAACATGCTTCGTGCTGATTGGTTGAAATACGTAGCAACGTAATCAGTGTGCTTGAGAGTGTTTTAGTGCTAAATACCATTTTTTTATTGGTTTGTTCGATATACACAGTAAAAATTAATTTAAAAAAATTGAAACGGCGCCTGCGTGCGAAGTAATAAACGACCAAAATAACGTGCTAAATAACTCTAAATTTGTTGACGAACTACAAATCCATGACTGCGTACAATAACACACATACGGTAACTACGGGTAATTGTAACACCACGCCGCGATTGGCTTTTGATACAGGTTCGTTCACAATTAAACGCTGCTGATCTTGTTTGTTTATAAGCTGACCGCTGATTATGTTTATTTATAAATAAACTATAAATTATTTGTTTTATTGCAAATTGTACGGCCTTTTACAATAATTCGGCAGCTGTACCCTCAATTATTTACCAATTGCTCCTTCCTCCTTCATCGAAATATTCCTCAAAGTTTAAGAAAATTTTAAATATGGAAAATAAATTGGTCATGCCGAGATTTGCGTTTTGCACAAAAATATTTACAAAGGTATTGGTACCGTGTTATACAATGTTTTTTTTACAAGAATTCTAAAACCGCAAGCCTTTTTTTTAACCGACTTCAAAAAAAGAAGAAGATTTTTTTATGTATGTTCACCGATTACTCGAATACGCCTGAACCGATCGAAATAATTCAAACGTTATAACATCGGGTACGACCCCAAAATGGCGCCATTTTTTGAAATGTTGAAATTAGTTTTCAGAAAATCTTGAAAACACTGTCGTTTCTTCGTTTAAGCGGTTTGACCCAAACCCGTCCATTTCGGATTGATTCAAACTAGTAGTGTAAGCAAGAACTTATTCTAACTTAAAAGATTGTGATTTTATAAAAAAAACCGACTTCAAAGATCAAAAAGTAAAAAATAAGCCTTTTGGAGTCGGTGCCACCCGATCGGCAAGCATCGATGAAAACCTTTTTTTGTTTTAAGTAACCTTGTCTGCACAAAAATGCAAAAATAAAGGTACCTAATATCCAATACTTAGATGTGCAACAGTATCGTTTATCAACCGAGTTTTCCGCCAGCGTACCGTGTAATAACGTCATACTGCAACATATTAATCCGCAACAAAAGCACGCCCGCAGCTCCAGCGCCGATACGTAATCACGGGAGCGCAGTAGCATACGCAGTTGCGACACAGGATAGTTAACAACAGTATTTTTAGTTTGTAAAGCAGAGAAAGTATCTTTAAGGTAGAAATACTAGCAAGTTCCTTCAAGAAAAATCTTGCGCGGCACCCGTAAAATCTAAATAGACTCACTGACTAGCTAGTTAATCATCCCGTGACCAGCTTCGGAAAGGTGTCAAAACGTCCGGAAATAAAAAAAAAATAACACGCAATAATGAACAAAATGCATTTAAATTGGTAAAAGTTGCTTTAGTTAAGTAAGTATAAGACTCAAACGCGACATTTGATATACAGATTATGTGTACTTACAGCATGACGTTTCGGCTGTGTTGCTACTGCCGCACATATATGTACTGCATAGCAAATGTCGCGCTTGAGTTCCGTTGTTGTTATTTATAATTATAATGGAATGTGAAAGTTTAAAATCTTATAAGTATAAGACGTCGGTTTACAACAATAATATTTGTTTACAAAATATAAACTTCAATACGTAAGTTAAAAATACCTAAACCTTTTGAAGTTAGGACCAGCAAATGCACAGTAACTCAAGGGATAGCAGTCCAATATAAAATGCATCATCAATGAATGGTCCCTTAAATAACAATAGGAAAAAAATAGTACGCAAAATAACTTATTACGCTTTAAGTTACCTTTGAATGAGATAATAAAAAGTGGTCCTACTGAAACACTGTACTCTACGACGCTGAGCTATGTCTATGTCCCCTGCGGGTACACGCATTTATACTGTAACTTGTGGTTTAGACGTACAGATGGTAAATTGAAGAGAGAGGCAATGACAGTCGCCAGACGACTCAGAATAGGAGTTAATGTAGTACATTTTTACAAGAGTCTATTCAAAGTCTCTGTTCTACTTGATTACTAGGTATTAAATTTTGCGGTTCTCTAAGTGATTCTAAGTGGAGAAGGAAGTTAAATGAACCTAGGATGTGATTTGTCATGCCTTAGCGTATCGAATACCTGTTATTTTGGTGTCAGTGGATTAAGGGGCTGTAGCCCCATCGATGTTACAGAGCCTCTCTTAATAGCCTACCTACTTAAAAGTTGGGTTGTCATATACGAAACCAATCTTCAATTGGGATTTATAGATATAAGCTAGTCAACCCCTGACCAAAACAAAAAAACCTCAAATAAACCGAAAAATTATAGTACCAAATATATATTTAGGGTAAATAAATCGCACTAAATATTCCGCAATAGTAGTTTTATTTCAATTATGAGTGCGCGAAGAAACTTAAGATGTGCTTAGATATAAGCCAGTTCAAATAAATTATTAAGCTTCAGGGGCCCGTCACTTCATAAACTTTTTTCCAGATCCCCATGCAACCTTTTTTTCTGTTTATCAGTTTGATTAAACTTGAGAAGCAGGCCAATTGCCTACCTTCAATTATCTATACTAATATTATAAAGAGGAAAGATTTGTATTTTTGTATGTAACGAATAAACTCAAAAACTACTGGACCGATTTTGACGAAATTTGGTATAGAGAATCCTTAGACCCCAATAGTAACATAGGCTATAAATGATCCCAAAATTCCCACGGGAACGGGAACCACGCGGGTGAAACCGCGCCCGGCCTCTAGTATATTAAAAGACGACCTGTTTGGCGCAGGGGTACTAAGCTGCCTCCGGCGCCAGAGGTCCCGGGTTCGATCCCCGGACAAGACAAATATTTGTCTGCATAAACAAGTCTATTTGTCTTGGTCTGGGTGGTTAATGTATATACAAAAAAAAGTATATAAGTATAAACATATGTTTATACGTTATCTAGTAAAAGTATCTTAGATAATTGGTGTGTTTGTATACAATTATTTATTAATAATAGATCAGTTAACTTCATATTAATTTGCGTTGGATTCTGTGACGCAGACTGTACACATTGACAATTGTAAAGTAGGACAAAAGACACGAAAAAGCATGGAAATGAATGAGATAGCAAATTGAATCGGACCCCTTAAAGGGTCTTCCAAATGTTTCACAATGCGAGTTCGTATGCCATATCTCCTTCAAGTACACACTTAAAATATCATTGTTGGTAAACAACAACAATCCCATCTTCCAAAATCAAGTAAGTCAAATTCAAGTGCTTTAAAAAAATAACTTTTCAGATCTTACCACTAGAGCAGTGTTTTTCAAAGTGTGGGTCGCTCCCTCTGGGCGGTCGCGAGGCCTCTGTCGGAGTGTCCCGAGAGGTCGTGAGAATAATAACAATAAAGTTTAAAAAGATAGAACTATAAAAAAAAAATGGTAACGAAAGGATATTCTAATACATAAACTCCTAATCTAATCAAAAATATAAAATTTAATATGTGTAACTTAGTAACATACATGAAAAAATCGAAGGGTCGGGGGGTCGCGAAATATTTTAACATACTAAGGGGGCGCGTCATAAAAAAGAAATAAAAGACTGCACTAGAGTAATACAATTCATGATTATGCCAATTCCAAGATGCTACTGACGTCATTTCGAAAAAATAAAATAAAGGAACCTTTGCCAAGACTTGTCTTGTTCTTTCTTTCTCGACTTCATAACTTTTCTTCTGTGGTTTAGATGTGTTATAAATTGATAATTTAATCCTCTCTGTAAACCATACGAAACATAACGGAGAAACTAAAATGATAATAAAAATGATGATACATTTAAAAGATCTCCACAGCATACCTAACTACTGATGTACACGATAATTTTCCATGTCATTATTCAATCGGTACATTATAGTCTGTGACATCATTAGCTGTTTGTTCTTTAAAATTAATATTCATGTGCTTTATCTATTGATCAAGTACAACTATTAATCAAAGCCTTATCTGTTTGAAAGTAAACTCTAATCTAGTTGTGACGTTTTAATTAACGGTACAATATCTATACTAATATCATAAAGAGGAAAGATTTATTTGATTGTTTGTTTGCATTGAATAGGCTCCGAAACTACTAAACGTATTTGGATGAAATTAGGTACACAGATAGTATATAGCCTGGTTATAAACATGGGATACTTTTGATCCCGATATTCCCACGGGAACGGGAACCACGCGGGTGAAACCGCGAGTGGCCTCTAGTGTTCTATAAAGTGAATATTGAGAGCACAAATATTAAATTTTATTTTGACTTGTAAATTTTTGATTTTATATTAATTCTATTTTGATTTGAATTTTGATTTTATTGTGATTTTATTAAGTGTGAAGTTATTATTTTATTTTGATTTTATGAATCTATTATGATGTAGTTATTTGATTTTGGTTTTATGATTTTATTTTGATATTAATTTTGATGTAGTTTTGATTTTATTATAAATTTAATTAATTAATAAATAGGAAATGATTTGTAGTTGAAATGAATTTGAACTGATTAGAACCGATGTGAAATTATTTATATTGTATGAACACTGTCTGAAACAAAGTTATTTTATTTTATTTTTATTTTATTTATTTATTTTATAAATATAAAAAAGCTAATAATATAGTTAATATCCACTCGTACCAGTGTCTCAGTACCATAGTGACATAGGTCCAGTTTTTTTTTTAGAACTCTTTATACTTTTGCAACACACCCTAATAATAATAGCCAAGTATTTAAATGCATTGTGCAAATACTGTTATTAAAGATTAAGCCACACCGTTTTAGATGGAAAAGCTTTTTTTACCGAACCACTTAAAATTGTTAACTCCATTGTCAGCATCTCTGATACAATTTATAAACCATAAAAGAATTTGAAATAGAAATCTGAGGATGCGAATGATACCTATTCACCTTCCGAATCCAATCACACATAAGTATTGACCCATAGCACGAAGTTGAAAAAAAAGACAACAACATTCTTCACTATGACCGTTTCATTCGCGTAATCAAACTCTAGATCGATTTCGGTTAACAAAAGATTCACAGATCACTGATCGATCTCTCACTGTGATCGGGAAAGTGATGTTATTGAACGACTTATTGATTTTAAATCGGCCGTGGAGGTTCCATCACAAAAGGGTGCGGGCGTGAATAACTTGGGGGGTATAACTGTGATGAAAAAATTGACATTTGATATTATAGGTAGGTACATCAAAGGAGCTCAATTTGAACAACATATTGCAGCAATTGATGGATGACTGCCGCTAGGTTATTGTTATTTTTCTTGGACATTATGTTTGCGACATCTAAGCAAGCATTTAATGGGAAGAAATACTCAGTAAAATACTTATACGTAACCCCATTTGAGAATAATCTTGAATTTTCGTATTTGGAAGGGATCTTTTCGAAGAGAAAAAAGTGTCGATGTAAAATCAAAATTCGTGTTTCTTAAACATTACAAACTAAATAAAGGTATGAAGAAATGTATGGGATATTTTTTTTTTTTTTTTTTGGGAAACAAACAGCAGATTTGTAACATCTCTAACCGTCCTATAGTTTGACGCAGGGATACTAAGCCCACCTTATGCGCCAGAGGTCCCGGGTTTGATCCCCGGACAAGATAAATATTTGTGTGCATGAACATGTCTATTTGTCTTGGTCTGGGTGTTTGATATGTATATTATGTATGTATTTACAAAAAAAAAGTATATAAGTATGTTTATCCGTTATCTAGGATCCATAACACAAGTTCTTCGTGAAACTTAACGTGGGCTAGATAATTGGTGTGATTGTATGCAATTATTTATTTATCGAAAAGTACGTACTTTATTCGTAAACCGTAAAATACTTATCCGTTTCATTATAATTATGTAATGTATACCTACGTCTGTAAACAATGCTAATGTGAAACCTCTTATAAGTAACAAATTAAAAAAGATGTATAAAATTGGAGATTCGATCACAAAGGTTAGTGTTTGATAACATAAAGATGGAAACAGGGATGATAACATTTACATTTGATATTGTAGGTGCATCAAAGGAGCTCCATTTTAGCAAAATATTGCGGCAATTGATTGCGCTACGCTATTGCGCTACGTTACGACCTGTTTGGCGCAGGGGTACTAAACCCGCCTTCTACGCCAGAGGTCCCGGGTTCGATCCCCGGACGGGACAAATATTTGTGTGCATGAACATGTCTATTTGTCTTGGTCTGGGTGTTTAATATGTATATTATGTATGTATTTACAAAAAAAAAGTATATAAGTATGTTTATCCGTTCACTAGTATCCTTAGCACAAGTTCTTCATGATACTTAACGTGGGCTAGATAATTGGTGTGATTGTATGGAAATATTTATTTATTTATTGATAGATGATTGCGCTACGCTATTGTTATTCTTGGACATTATGTTTGCGACATCTAAGCAAGCCTATAATGGGAAGTAATACACAGTAAAATACAGGTTCATTATAATTATCTATCAATGTATATTGTACAAGCGGCTGCTCGCGGTTTCTCCTGTGTGGTTCCCGTTCTCGTGGGAACTATCTACTATCTGTGTAGGAAATTTCATCCAAATCCGTTAAGTAATTTCGGAGCCTATTCAATGCAAACGCACAAACAAACAGTCAAATATTCCCTCTTTTTAATATTATATTTATTTAATTGTTTGTTTGCATTGAATAGGCACCAGGTAGACATAGTTTTATAATATTAATATTATATTTCTATATATGTATATATATTAGTGTTAATATAAATATTAACAAAATTAAAACATTAAAATTATTTAATATTAATATTAATGCAAACAAACAAACAATCAAATCTTTCCTCCTTATAATATTAATATAGATATAGATATTACGTCTGTAAACAATGTTAATGTGTAACCTCTTCTAAGTTACATATAAATTAAGGATGATAAACCTGGAGATCTCGTCTCGGATGCCAAAACACTCTTCTGGTCGCTGAGCCATCGGAGTATGTAACTAAAACTGAATATTCGATCACATAATCCAAGGTTCGGTGTATAATTTGACATAAAGGGCGAAATTGTGTAGAAAATAATTACATTTGATTTTCTAGGTGCAAAGGACTTCCGTTTGAGCAACATATTGCAGCAATTGATAGATGATTGCCGCGACGTTATTGTTATTTTTGTTGGACATAATGTTTGCGACATCTCTGTGTACAAGTTATTGCAATCATCATCAGTAGCTATTTGATGTTGGACGGGTGTAGATAAATATAAAATAGTAAATATTTTTCGTGGTGCAGTGAGCGCGCCTGCGATTGTTGAGGTTAAGCAACTTTCGCAATGGTCGGTCACGGGATTGGTGACCAAAAATTTACTATCTCGAACTCCTCCGTGCTTCGGAAGGCACGTTAAGTCGTTGGTCCCGGCTGCATTTGCAGTCGTTAAAATCCACCAATTTGCATTGGGCCCGCGTGGTGGGTCATGGCCCGTTCTCCTTATCCATCCATTAGGAAGACCAGTGCCCCAGCAGTGGGGATATTATAATGGCTGATGACGATGAATATTTTTATTCTTTCTAATACCTGTACGCACATTATATCGCACTTAGCAGTTTCTTCGCGCACTTATCATGAAAAATACCAACTTTTACGGATTTCGGTGTACACTGTTTATTACCCGATATTTAGTGGTTTTTACTGTACTCGCAGTAGCGGCGCCCCAGGAAAACGGTTTTTGATGACGTATCTCTGTCATCAAACTTATGGGGTAATTTTGTTGTCCACTTGTGTATCAGTATCAATCCACAATCGCAGCAACCGGCAACATGTTGTGAAATTTTCAGTTTGGGTTGTAGGTTTGTGTGATTTGGCTCACGAATATCGCATAGCATGTGATTGTTCTTGTTTCCACAATTATAGATATTGTTTTATTTAAGTGTTCTTTCAATTCCAATGGAAGACTTTACTTAGCTTTAGTAATTGGTATTGTGTTATTGTTATATAAAGAAAGATCTCTGGGATAAAGGCATACCGAATCCCACCATAAATTTACCGTCACTAAACAAGTTCGTATTTCAATTAGCTTCGTCAAATCGTGCAGGTGTATTAACTAATTTTCCTAATTACGTCTAATAAAGTTTCCAAATAACTCCAGATCGCTTGTTGGCGACAGAAAGGCGCACCCTTAGGCGCAATTGAACGTTTGGTTGGGCATAGTGAAATGTTACATTCAGCAGTTAAATTAAGGAATTACTTAATGTAACATCTAATCTAAGTCTGACGCCATAACAACAACGTTTTCAGCATTGTTGTGTTCAGGCAGTTAAAGATAAGATAGCCAGTTCCTCAGTGATTGAGGATTCCGGGAGAGACTCGCTTCTTTCAGCCGTATCAATACCTAACAGCAGGTATGATGAAAGCTAAGAGTCTCCCCGTCGTTCATAAAAAAAAATGAATGTCACCTACAACATAATCGAGATAGTCAAATTCTCGGATAAGATGATGAGTTTATTGTCGAAACGAGAGAAGGAAGCAGAATTTTAATACTAGTAGTCCGGCTATTATAGTAGATAGTTATATACGGGGCTAAAATGAACTAATAGGTATATGCGAGGTATTATTACTCCCGAGGTTTAGCGAGGGAGACATAGGTCCCGAGTTATAAGTATTCCCACCAAAATTTTTGTTATTTTATTCAAAATTTGAGGCCTTAATGGCTTGCACTGTCAAAAGTTATCAGATCTCATGTAGAGCCGAGCTTCTATGATTTACCATTCGATTTAAGTTTATTATGTCCACTATTAACATCAAATCCCGAGAATTTTGTTTATCTGGTATAATCCAAACCCAAATTATGAAGGTTCAAATAAACGACGAAGTGCTTCGCGTAAAGGTGCCCTTCCACTTCGCTTGGCTAGTCTTGGCAGGTTTTTAGTGAAGTGTATTCTGTTCTACTTTTAATCGCCTCTGTGGTCTAGTGCATCAACCACCGGTATCAGACCCAGAGGCCCCGGGTTCGATTCCCAGCGGGGGTTCATATTGTATTCCGTTTGGTGGTAGGACTTGTTCTAAGTCCGTCTGGCTAGCTACTACCATCATATCTAAGTCTGACGCCGTAACAACAATGTTTTCAGCATTGTTGTGTTCCGGCAGTAAGAGATAAGATAGCCAGTTCCTCAGTGAGCGAGCCTCTGCCGAGGCTCGTTTCCATCTAGCCTTATCAATACTTTACATCAGGTATGATGAAGGCTAAGAATCTACACGTCGCTCATAAAAAAACTACTTTTTTCTACGATTGCGAGAAAACAAAAGGTTAGACTTGCATTCAAAATATTAACTTCTTTATTACTAAAGCTAATTTCTAAACTGTAAAGGACAATAATTTCCATAAAATAAGGGTAGAATTTGAAATTTGAATCGAAGATTTATTATGTTAGTGGCAAACTATGCATTTAAGTATTCTAAGCAATGACTATACCGTTCAACAAGGTTTTACTGACTTTAGTTCACTATCAGCTAATGGCTGCACCATTATGGTCTCAGACCATATACTCACGTTTATTAGGGATAATAACGCTAACGAGTTTTTTATTTGACCCATCAGTTTTGGGGTTTGAAAAACTGCGATCAGTGGTGACGCGATGTCAAATTATATGGCCTAGGACTATTTCTATCCAGATTAATGATACCTAATTTGCGTTCCTGATTAGGTTTGATCTTGGGGATTTGATGTAAAGTTTTGTTGTGATATAACATATAAAAACGATATTTTGTTGCGTAGATATTTTTAAAGCAAGTGTAATTGGAATCGGAAACTAAAAGTGGAAATTGTTTTTGTTGGTGGTAGGTTTTGTTGTTAGTCCGCCTGGCTTCTTATCTTGGTCAAGTTTTCTGCATTTAAGATCAGTAAGATAGCCAGATCCTCAGTGGTTGAGAATTCCGGGAGAAGCACGCTTCGACCTTCAGCCTTATACACTTCACATCAGGTATGATGAAGGTCAAGCTACTCCATGTTTTTCTTTGTCCTCGTGTTAATTAAAACCAACGTCGGTAACAATGATATAATCAATAAAACCAAGGTGACCAAACAGGTACACCACCGAATCACATCAAACCTAACAGGTATAAGAATTTACCACTAAGTCAGTATCATTTGGATACATCACCTCATACCTCGAGCGCATACGCACCGCCTATCCGACTGGTCGAATTAAAACCAACGTCGATCAAATACTATCTGCATTGACACATCTATCCGGCTTAATTGTCCCGAGTTATTTTTTTTATTGAACTTCAAATTATTAAGTATCGAAGACAAAAGTTAAGGGACTTTGGTAAAGGTCATTTATGGGATGGGTGACCACATGAATCTTACTTTGCGTACTACGTGATACAATGGGAATACAATTATTGTGGAATACTTACAGTAACTGTTTGTTACGTTGTCCGGGAATGCTTTAATCTAGTAAACTAAATAAGTCTGAATAAATTTGAATTAGTTACAGTAAAATAAAAATGATGCACTGAGGAATTTTGTGGCTCAGTGGTTAATGCTGCGTTGTATGAATCTATGAATGACGATCAACATTTTCGCAATAGTGCATGGGAGGGTGAAACAATTATCATGAACTTCGCCTTGATTGTGACAGAACGTTACGGATCCATTTGGAGTCAATACCCACCAATTAGCATTGGGTCAGCGTGATAGAAAGAAAGAAAAAATAAAAATGGTTTATTGGTTAATTTGCGTTGAGACACAGAGTAGGAACATTACACAATTACACAAGAAACTAACCAAATTGGTCGCTACTCAAGTATGCTATGACCTTACACAAGGACATAGCTCTGGTCTTCCGTAGCGCCAACGTGTACCAGTGACAATTTTGCAGCACATGCATGGCATACAGTTTAATATAGTATTTAAGCTATATGTAGCTAAGTAAATATTTAATAAACATAATATTAAAGTTATATGAGTATAAACATATCAAAATTGTGTTGAACTTAATATCAACATAAATAAATCACACCAATTATCTAGCCCACGTTAAGTATCATGAAGAACTTGTGTTATGGATACTAGATAACTTATAAACATACTTAGGTATATACTTTTTTTTTGTAAATACATACATAATATACATATTAAACACCCAGACCAAGACAAATAGACATGTTCATGCACACAAATATTTGACTTGTCCGGGGATCGAACCCGGGACCTCTGGCGCAGAAGGTGGGGTTAGTACCCCTGCGCCAAACAGGTCGTCAAACATACTAGTAAAGTTACCAGTTGCACCATTATTTTATCAATAAATATCGTGTCCCATTTAGGAAATTTAAAACATTTTGAATAACTACTAGTTACAACCGCAACAAATACAGATGTACAAAAAACATACATAAGTCATGGCCCATTCTCCCTATTAATCCACAAGGAAGGGCTACTGAGCCCCAGCATTGGGAACATCAAAATGACTAATGATGAAATGATAAATAATGAAGCGGCTTTAAGCGCTGTAAGACGAGCCAATTGAGTCTCTAAATAGGATTAGATACTTATTACAGATAAATTAAACTTTCCTGATAGTTTTCATTGTTCGCTACTGAAAGACTAGATGATATCTGTTAGACATAATTATCTTAAGTTGTTTATACTTGTTGTTAATGAAGTTCTACGCTTAACAATACTGATAAGTTCAACAATTCGAATAAGTACAGATGACAGCAGCTAATTAGGTTTTTGTGGTTATACTGGCAAGGTTGATGAGTTGACTTTCTTGTTTATTAGTTTTATCTACTAATAAACAAGAAAGAAAAATAGTTATTTGTAGGAAAGGTTCAATAATTTTTGGAATCATTGTTATTATAAAACTAGCGACCGCTCGCGGTTTCACCCGCGTGATTCCCGTTCCTGTAAGAATATCGGGAACAAAAGTATCCTATATTCATAACCAGTTTATCAGCTATCTGTGTACCAAATTTCATCCATATCGGTTCAGTAGTCTCGGAGCCTATTCAATGCAAACAAACAATCAAATCTTTCCTCTTTATAATATTTGTATAGATAAATTACGTGAGTGTGTACGCATAGCTGATTAGTATTGACTGGGTTTCACAATGTTATGTTTCTTTACTTTTACTATAAAACAAAAGTCAATATGCTCCCAGCCCTTATTTATCTATAACATATTAAAATAAACATTTTGAACATACAAGCTAATTCCACATCAGGAGGCCTACTCTCTAAGCCCGTCAACTAAGATATGGGCCCCCTTCCGTAAGTATCCCGAAACTACGGATGGAGCCTACTCTCTATTGATTTCGGATGTACTAGTTTTGGACAAACGGAACAAACATATTGGGAGTAGGGACAATGTCAAAACGCATTCTAATTCATTCTTAGTTCGGGCCTCCGAACTATTAAGCTGTCCGTAGGTGATGATTTAGGCCGAAACTACGGGTTTCGTGCTTAGAGAGTAGATCTCCTGTTACGGATAAAAACACTTACACCCAAATAAAACTTCATTCGTATCAAATTTCATCTCGGAATGTCAAAACAATACGACCTATTTAGCAATTAGTTGACCATAAAAACCACCGCAAGACAATAATCATCCCAACGAAACAAAAAGGTTGGACCAAAAAGGGTACAAAAACAAATCGTTAGGTCCCACTGACCTTGCGGTCTCAGGGACCGTTATAGCAAAACTTTTTTTTTTAACAAAAGCTTAGTCGCTGCTATTCCTCTGATCTCGTGAGCCGCAAAAGGGCCGAGTGATATAGACTGTTAAAGACCGTTTACAATGGACCGTTGTGAAGAGTTATGAGAACGAGTACGGTTGGTGAAATGACGTTGACTATTGGAGGGCTATTGTATTAGTAGGGAGAATATACACAAGTTCTTGGTCTTGAAATTGATGGTTGGACACTCTTCGTAGATAAAAATATTCTTCCTGTGAACTCGAAAAGCAAGTCTTCTCTGAATTCCTATGTACATTTTGAGGTACACCAATAACTTCGGAGTTTCTTCGAAACAAACGTCTGTGGTTTTCGATAAGTTTGTTGAGATTTTCACTATTCATTGTCGATAAATAGAAATAGAAATAGCTTTTATTGCCTAAAAGTGTGTACCATTTTTGCGGTTGGAATTGCAATGTTATGATAAGTCACAACAGTGTGCCCACAACGGGCATGCAATGTTAAAAATAAGTTAAAACTGTTTTTAACTTATATTTTTTTTTAATTTTAGAGCCTTATTACTAAACATGCAAATTTAAAATTTTTGATTAAATTAATTTAGAAGATAATGTTTGAAGAATTAATTGAATTACATTTTATAATATTCCTTATACACAGTCCTTGTTTTTTCAGGCTCCAGAAGACGATTGTAAAGCTAGTTATTTTTAAAAAGACTCGGGAATTATCTTATGATACAATAAAAACTGTAACTGTTTACACATATTGCATCTTTGCAGATTTTTATCTTACTTGATTTTAAATCGCTAACGACTATTAAAAGAAATCCGATGATCAAACCAAACCGTGAATCGTTTCGAAATTACAGAAAAATATGAAAAAATAAAAAGTTATTTTAAATAATATTAGAAAACATATTTAGAAACGAAGTCTTCAGTCACCACCTAAAGAAAATCACACAAATCTCATCATGAAATCAAAACAGCAAAAAGCAAAATTCGTGCCATGATACCGTTCCACATTCTCTTATGGACACAATGTGCATCCTCCTTAACAAAACCGGCTGAGACGCTATGGCCACGACAGTTTTGACTATAAATAAGTGTTGTATTGTATTCAATGTATGCGGCTACTGTTCGCTTGGCGGCAAACACAAAAGAATTCGGAATCTTATACTAGCTGAAGGGCTGGGTATGCCTGCATACGTTACTTTTTTTGAAGAAAATGTGGTACGTTTTTTGAGCGTTTAAGGGCTTTTTTATTTAAAGTGAGTAAGGTAAGCAAAGTGACGTGCAGGTGCTTATGTATTTTTAATAAGCGAAAATTTTAATACTATGTTTCGATCATGAGAGGCCATCGCAGTCCAATCATCTTGGCATATCTATACCAAAATCGGAACTATTGAACTTATTTCAATAGAACTTCTAATTTCGAATTTCTGTTGAACTTATTTTAATTTATAGTCAATAGCAACAAAGATTATAAAGGTGTTGCTGATACTGTTATCTTAAAATAATATTTAGTTAAGATTAATTGTCATTGATTTTTGTATAATTTTTAATCAACAAGGTACTCGTATTTACTGATTACAATGAATTTATTGACTACCTACTTATATAGATTTTTGTTTTGCATGCATTTCTCATAAAATTATAAATGATATTTATTAAACTCCCATTCTAAATTTGTACGCCTACAATGGTAAGATGTTGATACCATATACCATATACCATAATTAGATTTTTAAGAACTGTACCACAAATGTTTCTATAAATTAATAAATTCTATTCTATTCTATTCTAAATTATGTTTCAGCTTGAGTATATTGGAAATCAAAAATGTCCAAGTCGTATTATGACTTTGACATTTTTGATATCTGATTTCGTACTCAAATCATACTTACATTGCGATTACATTTTTATACGAAAATTGGCAAAGTTGTATATTACGCCCATCGAGTAGTCACACAGAGTTAACGGTTTTGCAATACTGGTGTAATCCTAATAAACCATTATCCATTCAACACTAATATTGTGAATGTTAAAGTATGTCTATCTGTTACTTATGTATTTCTAATATAATGAAGACTCTTCTCTACGGTAAAGCAGGCAAATAACCGAACACTTGGACCATCAAAACATCAAAGCATACTAGTGTATACATGCAAATTTTACACAATACTTCCATACATTTTTATATCTACAACGGATAATCCGGTAAGGCTGAAAGTGGAATCAAGCTTCTGCCGGATGAATTTTGTACCTTTGTCTCCT
This sequence comes from Chrysoteuchia culmella, assembly GCA_910589605.1. Taxonomy (NCBI): domain Eukaryota; kingdom Metazoa; phylum Arthropoda; class Insecta; order Lepidoptera; family Crambidae; genus Chrysoteuchia; species Chrysoteuchia culmella. Next base: position 4,702,464 of record OU342649.1, read on the forward strand.
ATACGGGAGCACAACAAGGCTCAAAACATTGTTGCTAAGGCAAACTAAACATGTCCACCAACAAGTCATACCACCAGCCAAGCCGAATACACTAATGTACCGCCCCTAGGATCCGTACTCTGGATCTGTTATCGGTGATGTTACCATTAGATCACAGAGGCAACCAAAATGGCAATTTATACGTTCCCGTGGTAATATATTCAGCGTGCAATGGAGAGGGCTATGCTCGGCGTTTCCCTACGTGATCGAATCAGAAATGAGGAGATCCGTAGGAGAACTAAAGTAACTGACATCGCTCGAAGGATTGCTCAGCTGAAGTGGCAGTGGGCGGGACACATAGCGAGAAGAACCGATGGCCGTTGGGGCGGAAAGGTTCTGGAATGGCGACCGCGCACAGGACGACGCTCCGTGGGTAGGCCTCTGACGAGGTGGACCGACGATCTGGTGAAGGTCGCGGGAAGCCGCTGGATGCGGACTGCGCAGGACCGATCGTTGTGGAGATCCTTGGGGGAGGCCTATACCCAGCAGTGGGTGTCATGTGGCTGAGACGACGACGACGTGGTAATATCGGGATCGGAAAAGTAGCCAATGTTACTATTCATCCTTTCAACTAAGTCTATGCCAAAAATTTATTCGATTGGTTGCTTAGTTAGGGCGTGAAGAAAGGACAAACAAACAAACTTTCGCATTTATAATATTAGTTATGATTAGGATTAATACGACTTCGAACGATTCCATGTGATAACCAAATTGTTTTGTCTATAAGGGCACTGTCACGGTACTCAAAGCTTAATGTGCTGTTGATTGAACACAGTGGAATTCTGATCCTCAAAAATTGGAACTACCCGAAATAGGAAAATGGAATGAAACTAGTGAAGTAGAGAGAACTGAAAGTTTGTGTGTGTGTTAGTAGTATCTTATTATTCCTTATTGTAGTATCGTAGGTGGTCGTAAGAGCTAGACTTAGGGTATTATTTTTCTTCATGCGAGTCGTAAGAGCTAAAAAAACAACGGGTTGCACTCCGGGAGTGCCGGCAGAAGTGAAAACCGCTTAAAATATTAACAAAAAATAAAAACTTTGAAATAATTAATTTAATTACAAACACCAGTATGAAACTCTAATTCTCTCTCGAGACACCAACTCAACGTCATCAAGTATCAAAAACTTAGTGACAACTATATCTAGATGGCGTAGTTATGAAAGAAAAGAATATTCCTCCCTTGAAATTAAAACTGACCTGGCATCAATATGAAAGTTGGTAGTAATGAGAGATCTTTATATAATAGTTGTTATTAACTAATATACGTAGATCTTTCAAGTATGAGTAAAATAGGTCAACGATCTCACGAATTTTCGATCAGGGTCACGTGTCCGACTTTAACATTTTTTTACCCATCCCAAAAATTTAAAACTCTGATGTGCACAACGTCGCTAAAGAAGTTTTCACACAGTCATCATCAAACTTATATGTCACTATCTTTTGAAATCTTAGACTTTTGAACACCGGCTAGATATGAATAAAATACGTTCCAAAGAGTCCATAACTAACATTAGTTGAAAATTACTTATAAATTTTAAATACTCTTAAATATATGCTATTTTCCATCTGTTTACTTTCATACTATCAATAAAATTAACTTGCCAATATTGAATGGGTGCAATCGGGTGTTTCGGAAGTTTCGAATAAAGCGAACCTCTCGATAGGCAATAAATCGATATCCACAAAAGACATATGAATAGAGTTTGGTTGGAGTTTAATAAATTAATCGATCGTGATACAATTATTATTATAATGGCCGGCTCCCGGTCTGTTCGTGTATCGAACACGGTGCCGCCTTTGGTATCGTAATTGAATCTGACGTAAATAGTGTTGTTGCGAATTGGTAACGTTATAACGTTAAACGCTATTACCATTGCTTACTGGAAGAAATATTGTAGAATTAAGCAAATTTTGCAATGGTTGACAAAAGAAATATTATCTAGCTCGAGCTTCTCTATGCTACGGTAGGTGCGTTGAGCCATTGGTACACTAATGCATCACTATTTATTTACTGTACCGTTAATACGGCCCAATCCACATTGATCCCGCATGTTGAGTCATGACACAGTCTCCTTATGAATTCCATTTTTATTTTGTTCGCTCTTGATCTTCATCAAGTATGAGGACCAAGACAGAGTCATCTCTTCCTCTTTAAGAGGTCCTGAACTCCACCAGTGCACTCCACAATGGTGATGGGGATGATCTAAATATCAGGTAATTTATGATTTTGTATTTTTTGCATTTTTCAATGCTATTTTTAAACTTATGGTAAATTTTAAATAGAAAAATATTGGAAAAAATTTACTCGGCCACAAGTGAATTCTCAGACGGGAATCGAACCCGCGACCTTTGGAAATCCGGTCCAATGCTCTAACCGCTGAGCTACCGAGACTTGCACTCCGGGATATATATTCCCGTCTGAGAATTCACTTGTGGCCGAGTTAATTTTTCCAATATTTTTCTATTTAAAATTTACCATAAATATCAGGTAATCTTTTGAATAAGTTTGTTAAGCTGTCACTACTAAAATGAAACACGCAAAGATCTATTTCATGTAAAGTGTATAGTGTCAGTTATGCCATAGGTTGTCAAGTGTATAGTGTAGTCACGAAATTCACACATCATCACACATACGAAATGATATAAATAATTATTTTGAAATAGTCTCAGAAATTAACACGATATGATGTGTGATAAATAATGATTGTGATACGTACCGTTATCACTCAGTGTAAGTGCTAATGCTGCTAATAGTTAAAGCGCAGTACATCACTATCAGTAGGTATAGTATAGTGCACGACAGTGCACGCTATCATATCGTCGCTGGCACGTTTTATGGTTTTTTGATCCAAATCTAAAATTGCTTTTTACTCCTCGTGATTACTTCTTGAATTATTTTGAAGAAAAAATTATGATATATGGATACTAGAGCACGCAACATAAAATTGTGAGATTAATTTGATAACCACATCTTACTTCTTTATTGACAAAAAAACGAATAACGCTTAAGGTTTAATAAATTTATTAAACTCGTGTTTTGTTAATATTTTTTGTCAGTTTCATATAAACAATGATACTCGTACGTTGTCATTGTTTTTATTTGTTAAGATGAAACGGTTATTTATTACACACACTTTCTAATTTCTATTTTCTTGGTATGGCATTGATTTTGGTATTACATAATTTTTTTTTTTTTTTATGAACGACGGTGAGACTCTTAGCCTTCATCATACCTGCTGTTAAGTATTGATAAGGCTGAAGATGGAAGCGAGCCTCTCCCGAAATCCTCAATCATTGAGGAGCTGGCTATCTTACTGCCGGAACACAACAATGCTGAAAACATTGTTGTTATGGCGTCAGACTTAGATAAGATGGTGGTAGCTAGCCAGGCGGACTTACAAGAAGTCCTACCACCAACCAAACCGAATACAATATGTACCCCCGCTGGGAATCGAATCCGGGACCCCTGGGTCTAATACCGGTGGTTGTACCACTAGACCACAGAGGCGGTTTAATAAAGTATTTTGTAAAATGTTCATAAGTGTAATATTTAAGGAAATAAATATATATTTTTATATCCATTTGAAAACCATGCAATAGCTTTACAGTCATCACTTTTATTTGAGGTGCAAAATAAGATTATATATATAAACTTATAATTCTCAATTTTATTCAGACACTATAATCTGACACGTATAGTAATTATGACTTACTGCTCACAAGAAAATAACGAACTAAATTAAACCTACAATGTCGCTTTAAATTTTACAAGGGGGCGTAACATCATACCAATCCATCAAACTTAGACCGTTGCACCACGCCGCTCTAGAAATGTATCTGCACTAATAATTACAAGTAAAAATTAACAAAAAAAAAAAGCTCATCCGGTGTCCGATCCATCTTAGAGATTTATTATTAAATCGGTGGCGATCTAATGAAATCGATACTGACGTAATGTGAAGCAAATAACCACGTTGGTGCGTGGTTCAGAAATTACTATAATCGACTCAGAAGCAGAGTTGGCTACCGTCCGACAGCCGACAGCTCATCAGAAATGGCGCCTGCTAGAGCTAAGGGATTTGCTATCGGAATGAGATTTTATTATACTTCATTATACCTGAGATTAAAACCATTCCAACACGATCTAGGAGTCTGTGATTAACGTGTATTGAGCCTAAATATAGTCATAGATAGACACATACGATAGGAAGTATGGTGGTCGTGAATTTAAATGTGACATTTGATGAAATTCAGAGTAGACTTCAAATTCAAAATGCCGGACTGCCGGATCATCTTCTTCGTCATAGCAGTCATTCGTATTCTTTCAAATCCTATCACTGTCATATCTTGAATTTTCTTTGCTGTTCTTTAGGCTGATTGTATAACAAAAAATCACCTAGCAATCAGTTTCGCGCTGGCATTACTGTCACATATCTGTCACTATTGTAGCTGTCAGACTGTATGACAGCTACAATAGCGAAGAAACTGAACTGAACCGAGTTTGCATTAGATAATCAGCCCTCTGTTTCGTTTCTCCTGCTCTAAAAGTCTGTAATATAATTTATTCAAGAATTGAACCATGAGAAACTTCATAGATAGTGATACCTTTTATGACCTTATCATGTAAACCACATAATTTTTCGGACCATAGCTTTTTAAATTAAAACCGAAGTTAATGCCCAATCATAGATGTAAAGCAAATTAATCTTTTTCCTAATTGTTTCAATAAACAAACCCACTGAAGAACTATGATTTTATCGTTCCTAAACTGTCTTTCTGAACCATTCCATGTTTAGTCAATAAGTTCCGTGAAATCCATCTGTCGCCCATATTTTATTTAAAAAACTAGTCCTGACATTCCGGAGGGTGGCACGTCTTAGTCACCAAGACTGGGCCCTATTCTGCTAATGCTTAGTCACAATCGTATTCCAATCGTGTTTCAATTTGTTACAACACAGTGTAAAGGTACACTACTATTGAAACACGATTGAGAGACGATTATGACAAAAAGTAACAGAATTGATCCCTGGTTGACTCACAATGTCATTGTGAATTCACAAACTTCTTTTAAAGCCTTGAATTTCCTTATGAGGCTAACGATGGCCTTTTCTACAATTAAGCAATTAACTTAACAATTGTTGTAAAAGTAAAGATCAAATACTTGTCAATGTATTAGAATTTATGGAGTTGATGCAGGTGAAACATTTCTGCATTATTTATGAGCATAGAAAAAGAAATTTTGCCATAAAAATATACGTTGCGCGGGGAATAGTTGAAATATCCTAGCCCATATAAATTATTGTCATTGTTTTAGAAGACCATTAAATACACATAAATGCATAGAAAAACGAATGAGTTCCTTATTCCTTATTTATTTATATTCCTTTAATTATCTTCTGTAGGTAAGGATAATATTATTCCTCTGGGTAACAATTTTGATGTAACATTCTAAATTAGCATTTTTTAAGTAAATAAAGATGTATTCATTCAAATAACCAATCACATATGACTAGAGCCTTCTTCATCCAGTAGGATAAAGTATCCTACTTAATATTATAAATTCGAAAGTACGTCAGATTGTTTGTTACTCGTTCTCGCTAAAACTACTAACCGGATTTTGATAAAATTTGACAAAATATAGTAGATAACCTGGATTAAAACAAAGCATACTTTTTATCTCGATATTCCCACAGAAACGGGAGACAGCGGGCGGCAACGAGTGATCCTATATGTCTCAAATACGAAAGATGACAACAAAACAACGTAACCATCAATCCATAATACCATAACCAATACCTCTAATTCACCATTTCACTAAAGACTGACCCCGTTCCAGGCATGGATCAAAACAAAACTGTACCATTACCAACTTATTGCGTACTACTCACATGTGCCCGTGAATTAGATGGTAACACAGGAAATGGCTTCTTAGCCCGTCAGTGAGACGTGATTAGCGATCACAGTGATCACGATCGGCTATCACTTCTAGTGATCTTAGATCGGGTGCTGGCGCGGTAAAAAAACTGACAAAGAATCGGTAGTGAAGTTAGAGACAGTATTCTGCCTAAACACGGCGTTGCTATTATTGGTATTAAATTAACCAACATGGTGAAAATCCCGGAATACTTTATTTAATCATATCACAATTAATGTACAAAAATTGTAACAATATTTTTTATATTTATTGTGATTTCTTTGAAAATATTAAGAATTTCTATATTTAGATCCATGTAAATCCTACTAATAATTTTAAATGTAAAAGTTTAGATATTTACGTACTTGTATGTTTCTTAAGATATTTGAATGTTTGTTGAAAGTGAATGTTTATAATCTGGAAAAAAACTGGGTAAAAAAAATATCTGGATACATTTTATCCCGATATTATTACGGAAACGATGAAATCTCGGGCGGCCACGAGTCGCATGTAATTTTAAAGTTAAAAACTTATTTCATATTACTGAGCGTTAATAAAAAAATCGACTAAAAACATAACCTCATAATGTATGAAGTGACACCTCTGCACATACAATTAATCTTTAAGAAACCAGTAAGCGTAGTTACCGTGTATTTAAGTAAGGCACGATAATTGAAGATATGCTTGTATCATACATACCAGACCACTTCCAGCGGTGAGTGACGTGTGATTACTCTGGCCAAACCAGATGAGATTACGACTGAGGCCATGAAATTAGCGATTGGAATTATGAAGTACAGTTATTTTTTTTTAAATAATTATGGTTGTACTATTTCGATTTGTGCATTTATAATCATTATTTGAGAAATGAATGATGATTCTGATAGGTCCGTTAGTTAGAAAATGCTTAACCGTAAGTATTTGGAATTATCATAAACAGAAGAGTGAAACGGAACATTTGAATTATTTTGATACGTGGCCAAATGCTTCACAGCATGGAAAACCATAATTTATGAACATTGCAGACGCTTTGGATCTTTTTATACGACCAATTATTATTCTTCTCGCGAAGTTTTATTATTATTCCCATGTAGGTTTATCACGACTTTTAGTTTTCCCATTGTTTTCAAATAAAGCAATCACCTTTAAGACTTTTACAGCACTAAATTAAACAAATAGTGACCTATAACCAAAGAGCAACATAGTATTTTTTTATTTACATTTGAATAAAAAATAAACTATTCAGCGTTCTTAATTATGTGAACAGCCAGAATGTAGTAATTCTATGTTCCAATCTAATGTATAAAGTTTATATATAAATATTTAAGCCAATCATGTGTATAAACGAATGTACCGCTAGTATGGAAATGTTTTGCGACATCGAGAGAAATACAAAAAAAAACAATGCAATAGTTATGCTTATTACATTAAACAAGCGTTCTTAAATTATAATATATGACCACCACTGTAGGTAGTTACTCTTATACTTGTAAATATTTTATATATAAAAAAAAAATATTACAATGTAAATATATCAACAACTTTTCTCGTGGCCCCAATACAAAGCGCACTTTAGGTATCCATTTCATCGCGAGCTTTCAATCGATTTTATTAAGTTCACATGTCAATTTTACATTACTAATTAGACAGTCACAATGGAAAAGTGCTGTATTTGGTTCACGATTTGTTTTTTACACATGCGTGATGCAATGGAAACAGATGTGAAAGCAATTGGAGCATCGATGAAGTCATTGACTTGGAAGGTATTTTTTTTAACCGACTTCTAAAAAGAAGGAGGTTATCAATTCGTCGCGTATATGTTTTTTTATGTAGGTATGTTCGCCGATTACTCGGGAACGCCTGAACCGATCGAAATGATTCAAACGTCATAACAATAGGTTTGTTCCCACGTTGCCGTTGGTCCTACTTTTTGTTGTTTTGAAATTTTGAAATCGGTGTAGTAGTTTTCAGGAAATCTTGAAAAAACGTCATTATTTCGGTCAAGCGGTTACACGGTGACACAAACTCGTTCATTTCGGTTTGACTCAAACTAGTAGTTGCCTACACTACTAGTTTGAGTCAAGGCGAATTGCGGGACTTATTCTAACTTAAAAAAAATATTGATATTATTGAAATTGAAACTCATTGAAATGTAATATTATCAATTATTAGTATCTTCCTATGAGTTGTTTTGGGATTGTAAAGTCTACTTATATAATAAAGACGCTATACGGAATTATAAAAAAAAAAATTAAACCGGCACAGACTAAAAGTATTTAAATTTTTTAGTTTCATTATGTCTCGTACTTACCGACATATATATTATTATATCATCTAAGTAACAACTACTTGCCAAAATGTAAGTAATATTTTCAGGATTATGAAAAAATTACTAACCAGATCTTTTTAAAAATTTTACACGAGGACCACACTTGATCTATGTTCTTAAAAAAAGAATGATCAAAATCGGTTGATAAATGACGATGGTATGATAAAACAGTCGACTTGAGAACCTCCACCTTTTTTGAAGTCGGTTAAAAAGTACTTTGTTATAAAACTATAGGACGGTTAGAGATGTTACAAATCTGGTAATAAGACATTATATTTCTTCATACCTTTATCTAGATTTGTAAAGTTTCAGAGACATTTTTTCTTTTGAAAAAAAACCCTAAATTTACGAAAATTCAAGATTCATTCTCAAATAGGGTTACCTACATATACTATTGGAAATCATTTTGTACCATTCAGCGGACATTCAGTGGACCATTCAGCATCGTGTAGTTTCATTTTTTTTTTATATCTATAGTTTTTTACTACGAAGTGATTTCGTGTTTTTTCTCATAACCTGCAAACTCGGTCTCTTTCCCACGCGGGTCGTTTTCTTATTGCTATCTCGCTTCAATCGTATAGAGCCTTAATTAGAAATCGAGCATTAACAATGAGTTATTCTCGGAAGCTAGAATACGATTATTCCATCGAAAAAGCCGAATCACTGATTAGTAAAAGGAAAACTATTTCTAAGGGCTCATAGTTTCGTAATAAGGGTATAAAATCACGCATGTGTCAGATAAAATTAACAACATCGTCACCTACGAGAGTGAGGTCATGGATTTTTTGCTGTCACTTCTGGGATGATGTACGGTCAGTAGTGAACTTATGATAATTTGCTTAAAATGCTGTGGGATAATGTTTGTTTGTTTGTTTGTCTCTTAATAATGTGGGATCTCATCATCATCATCATCATCAGCCTGTCGCAGTCCACTGCTGGACATAGGCCTCTCCAAGTGCACGCTACTGAGATCTGTATTCGGCTTCTCGCATCCAGCTCCTGCCAGCCGTCTTGCGCAAATCATCACTCCATCGTGCCTGAGGACGTCCTATACTACGTTAGCCGAGACGCGGTCTCCACTCTAGAACTCGTTTACCCCAACGGTTATCGGTTCTACGGCTAATATGGCCAGCCCACTGCCACTTCAGCTTGCTAATCCGGTGGGCTATGTCGATAACTTTGGTTCTCTGACGGATCACCTCATTTCTGATACGATCTCTCAGAGAAACGCCGAGCATAGCCCTTTCCATAGCCCGTTGAGCAACTTTGAACTTGTGGACCAGCCGTGCTGTCAGTGTCCACGTTTCGGCTCCGTAAGTCATAACGGGTAGGACGCACTGATTTTTTTTTTTTTTTTTTTTTTCATTTATTAACAAATAAATTTACAATAAAAAATTACATAAACAGCACATAGAAACCACTTAGGTTTAATGCATGTGCTTCGTTCGCTTTTACATTTAACAATTTATAATTTCATAAGTACATTTAACACATATAACACGATTTATTAAACAATTACAGTATAATGCGATCGCTGCCATCCAATTTGCTCAAAAGTAACATCTTTAGTTTTTTCTTTATATTTTTTTTGTTGAGAGAATCACGAAACTCAGGTTCTAGTTTATTTGTAAGTCGTGGTATTAGGTAACCAGAAGTACGGGTGCCGTACGTATTTTTCGCAACTTTCGTAACAAGCCTACCGCGGGCAGACGCTCGCGTCGCTTTGTTATGATCGACTAATTTTTTTATAGAATTGTTAAAATATTCTTCCTTAAAGAGCTGTAATATGAATTGATCCTGGACTGGCAATACATTACAGTGTTTAAAAAGCAGAAGGTCGTTAGAGGATAGTTCCTGCCGGACCGTAGGTGATACAACATGTTTTAAGATACGGATTTGAAGTTTATAAATCTTGTCTAAGTACGTTTTATAAGTACTACCGTAACTTGAAAGGCCATAGCTTACTATAGAGTTAGCAAAGGCGTTATATAACGCTAATCTAGTGCTATAAGTTATTCGATTTTTTATTATTATTAGGTTTGCAAGAAATGCTCGGAGCTTATCACATATTTTTTCAACCTGAGGACCCCAGTTAAAAGAATTGTCAATAAGTAACCCGAGGTATACGTGAGAGTCCACAGTTTGAATCGGTAAGCAGTCGCAGGACTGTTGGCTCGTTTTATTTTTATGAAGACAATTGTGATTATGGGCTATGAGGTATCCGTTAAATTTCTTATCTCTAATATAATTAGATCTCACGTGCATAAGTTTGGTTTTGTCTGCATTTAAAACCATCCCTGAGTCATGACACCACCTACACAAATTGTTGAAATCTGTCTGCAAATTATTCAGAGCTTCACGCTGATCTTTTGCGGCAGAAATGGTAACAGTATCATCCGCAAACTGATAGGAACTGCATTTCTTGAGGATACTGGACATTTCATTAACATAAGCTAAAAAGTGGAGAGGACCAATTACCGATCCTTGAGCTGTACCAGTTGACACGGCCACCGGATCACTTAGGCATTCATTTATTTTGACCCTGTAGGACCGCCCCTCAAGATAGTTTATGCACCAGTCCAGCCCGTAATCCCGTGCTCTCAAGTTTAGTGATTAGTTTATGATGATTAAGAGTGTCAAAGGCGCGAGAAAAATCAATAAACACTACAAGAATATGAAGTTTTTCATTCAAATAACTGTTGATTTCATCAGTAAATTTCCTTAGCAGATCTGTTGTGCTTTTTCCAGTCTGAAATCCGTACTGGCTGGTGCAGAGAATGTTGTTTTGTTTATAAAAGTTGTGAATTTGTTCGCAGATGTACTTCTCAACTATCTTATCAACAGACGGTAACAGGGTTATAGGTCGATAATTGGAAACCTCACCCTTACAGCCCTTTTTAAATATTGGTCGTACGCAACCAGACTTTAGATTATCCGGGTACCTACGGGCCTGCAAGCTGGTATTAATAAGGTTAGCAATAGCATAGCACAACTTGTCAGCTATTTTTTTGATGTCTATAACTTTGATTCCGTCTAAACCGGGTGCTTTTCTTGTATTTAGTTTCTTCACTATATCGAAGACGATTTTAGGAGTGGCTTTTCTGAAGCGGAAGCTGACGTCGGCAGCCTTAGTATGAGAGGTATCATTTAATAAGTTGACATTACAAGTGGGGATCGTTTTTTTAACGACCTCATCGAACTCGGTTGCAAACTTATCAGCGATAGCTTGGGGAGACAACTTACTCTCCGAAAACGCAGATAATATTACCTCATCGGTTGACTGACTAATTCTGCCACATATTAGATTTATTATTTGCCAAAGTTTTCGAGGGTTTCTATAATTATCGGCTATCATTTTTCTAAAGTAAGCATTTCTATAATAATCGGTAACTTTGTTTACTTTGTTTCGTATTTTTTTATAATTTTTAAATAAAATATAATTGTTAGTATCTTTCCTCCAACTCTGAAAAGCTAAATCTCTCATATTGCTTAAATTAGTTATGTTTTTATTTATCCACGGCAGTTTTAATTTTGAATTGTTACTTTTCTGACGATATTTTACAGATTTTTTGTAGGCTAACGTAAACTTTTCTTTTATATAATTGTAAATATCTTGAGGACATTGCATAGTATCAGTACAAGACCAATCCACACCACTTAATTCCTTATAAACAATGTCGGAATCATAGTAAACGCGAGCTTGAAGACTTTCGTCTTTAGGCACTGTGGGATCGACGACGTAAGGACTCGACGTAGCTTCCCAAATGCAGCCCAACCCAACTGAATTCACCTATTCACCTCGTCCTCAAAGTTGTTTCTACCTAACTGCAATGTGGGCCCGAGGTACACATATTCTATTTAAAATTTACCATAAGTATAAAAATAGCATTGAAAAATGCAAAAAATACAAAATCATAAACAACTTTCTCACTTCTTTTCTTTCACTTACATGTACTTATATAGTCATTGTTCTTGCCAACGATAAAATTGAAGTTGTAATTTTTTTACACACTTCACACATTGAAGGCACAAAACTTCTGTCGGGAAATAAGCTTCTTTTAAGAGGGTCGTGGTACTAAACAGCATTGGTTTGATTGAAACAATACTGCGCTAAGAGATGGCAGTAAGCCCCCTGGATTATTATTTCTGGTTATTTCATAGTTTGTCAACAAAAGGCGTTGTTTTACTCGATGCTCAGTGTGTTCAATTATAAGAATTAATTTACTCTGGTCTTCAGATTAAAATTTAAAGGGTTCAATATTAACATATACTTAGTCATTTTAAAGATCCAGTTATAATAGTGTTGAACCAAAATCCTTACGTAAAAGTCTTCTTAAATATTTTTGCAGACTAGGTTTAGCGATAAAGTTTGAAGGCCTTAAATTGCCTGGTCTCCTTATAATGAGGGATACCTGCGTTGATGGTTTCCTGAGGGGGTCTGCCAATCGGTAGCGTCAAGTCGCTTCAGGCAGTTATTAAACGTGTCGTTTTGTTCTTTGAAAGGCACGATTTTAATATTTTGATTATGCGAATTATGGCCTTTTGGCTCTTATGAAGGTGGCATTTCAATTTAAGTTCCAGTTCAAGTAGATAATTCGCCATTTTGACTAAAAGGAAGTCCAAACATCACGTGAAGCACGCTCAAAGTCATATGTTTCTCAGATTATTTGGAGATACACACTGACTGCCCTTCTGTGTGTGACTGAATGTCCTTTCCTTTCACGGACCGGCTGGAAGAAATTCCAATGTGAAATACGCCGGACCCCTATGTACAGTAATTCTGTCTATTTTTTTTTCCTAAAATATTGTGTGTGTAAAAATAAATAAATACCTATGTGAGTAAAGTGTTCGTTTATTCATGTTTTCAAATTTTGCGAGTGATTATTACAATATTGTCTGATAATTTTGTGTGTGTTATAGTTATAAGCACTTGAAGGAATACGAAATTACGGCCCTGTGAAGTACCACCAATATTGTATTAACTGTAATTTTCTTTATCTTTTACTAATTTTATAGTAATTTTGTAATTATAGAATAAAGTAATTATTTAGTTATCTAAAAATATTATATAACAGATCCAAGGGAGGAGCAGAGCTGCCCTACACAAGCATTACTACATGCTTCCTGGGTAGTTCTGGCCACAGTATATAAATGTAACACAAAAGGTTAACGAAATAAACTATTTTATTTATTTTTATTTATTTATTTATGTATCAAATACATACATAATGATAGGACACTTTAGCTAATTTGTAAAAATACTAATGTGTTGTTTGTGGTATTTCTATTTTGTATTGCATAAAATTATAAAACGATATTTCTGAACACAATAATGATAATAAAGTTACAATATGTCAATCAGATATTAAACTTAACGTTCATATATCACATTGTTGGGGTTATTAAGAATCAAGTACAGGACAACGTTTAAGTCTTATATCTCCAGTATAAGGGTCGTTTTCCTTTGCGTGATTTGAGCATGAATATGAGCCGCGGGCGCAGTGTTTATACACGAAATACGAACAACATCGGGAGGCGGTGTCCTGGGCAAAAAAGCTATTATTCTGTACAGTAGCGCAGCGAGCCGACTACTGCGCTTACGTAATATGGCGAAGAAAACTTTTGAAGGGTTATGAGAATTTACGTTTCGGTTCAGATTCTTCTAAGCTTTCGTGTTTACGTTTGTATTCATTGTTAATGTTAATGTGAATTTTAACAATAATTTTGCGTCAGGTGCTTTCTCAATCTTTTTTGCGCACAGTGTGCTTAAAATGGATAATTATTCATTACATAATAATATTACTGATTGAATAATAATAATTAGAGGATTTTCCTTTAATTTCGATTTCCTAGTATAGTACAGTAATTGTATGAAGTGAGTATTTAACTTTATTATGTTTCTTTATGTTGCAATTTTAAAATTCATTTTACCAACTGATTTAATATTATTTGCTTATTTCAATGTAGGTTTTTCCATAATAAATAATCATAAAACAATTTGTCGACAAACCAAAACCGCACTGCCCATTCCAGTCCAAGACATTGATGATTAATATTTTGTCATTCGTTTTTCTCTTCTCTACTTGCCTGTACTACTGTGATTATTACCAGTTTTTGTGCAGCAGCGTCCCCAGACACGTGGACCGATGGAATTATGGTAATCACAGACGGTTTCATTGCAGCACTCATGTTTTTAGGGTTCCTTGGGGAATTAAGTAGGTTTCAAGTTTAGGGAAAATTTTAATTCCTATTTTTTCGTATGGCTATGATATTATCTATTTTGTCGCGTGAGTTACAGATAAGTAAATTGGCAGTGTATTATATTTTTGATAAAACGTTATTAGTATTTAGTAGCAATATATGTTCAAGTGTAATGAATGTAATGAGTGACCTTATTATTATGTTTTAATATCTTTCAGTCAATCATAGTAAATGATGATAAAAAAGTCTGAATAATATTCTGGTGAAGGAAAGTTTATTTATACAAATTAATAATTTTCGCTTTAGACTACCAACCGACAACTGCGTTTAAAAATGGACTGATTAAGTTTCTTATAATAATGGCTGTTTCTTACAACGAGTTACAATCCTAGTAAGGCATATTCGTATGTTTGTGTGATGAACATAAAGTCATAGTCCCTGACTTTGTGTGTGCAAACCAGTGCGTAACCTCAGAGAGGTAGCGTGATTTAATTTTGTTGCGTCAGTTAAAGGTCCTTCCATCAGCTATTATCAAGATATTTTTTTTAAGGACGGAGATACAAACTATGTATAGTACCATCTCGCTTACAATATTACTTTAATATTGCTTAGAAGCTAAGTAGTGCCAAAGCGGACACTTTGATTTACTCGCATTTTTATATTTATTTTTATATTAGGAAACTGCGAGGTAGTGCTGATGAGGGTACTTTGAAGACGGCTTATATCACCTTAGCTCAATCAATACTAAGTTATTGTATTTCTGTCTGGGGCTCCTCGACAGTGACCAATCTCATACCGCTGGAACGGGCCCAGCGTGCGGTGTTGAAAGTTATGGCTTTCAAACCTATCTGGTATCCTACCGCACAACTTTATGAGCTATGGCAGGTTCTTTCCGTGCGTAAGCTTTTCGTACTGTCCGTTCTTCTACGTAAACACAGATCTTGTAATTTTGATCCTGAGTTAGCCTTGAATACAAGATTGTCAAATAGAATCTTCAAAGTCGAAAAATGTTCTACCAAGCTTACCAGTCGGCACTATTTGTACCTTAGCTCAGTCCTATATAATAAAATTAACTATAAATTGCGTTTTTACAGCTTATCATTTCGAGAGTGTAAGCAAGTTTTGTGCAAGTGGCTCCTTAGTTTAAAATATGAAGATGTCGAGTCTCTTGTTTAACAAAATGAATGACATTCAACACACATAACACGCATCACACACTCACGTTAACACACACACTCACCCACACAAACACACACACACAAACACACACTCACACGCACTCAAACACACACGCACACACACACGCGCACACACATTCCACACCCAAGAGTGCACCCGCGCGCGCGCGTACTTACTACACTTACATGTATAAGAAAGTTTTTGTTTTTTTCTTTTATATAATATAGTCTCTAGTTAGACCTTAGATTTCGGTTAATTTATTTGTATTTTTTGCAAATTTGTATAACTTCGAGGTGGGCGCTAATAACTGCGACACAGTCTTTGACTACTGTGGTTATTAACGATAATATTGTTTTTGTACCAGGCTTTAGATACAAATAAATTATTGTTTATTATTGTTTGTTTATTTATTATTAAGTTAGGAATTTAAGTAAGTCATCTAAACACGACATGTTGAAGTGTACTTATTCAGCAGCTTTTTATGTTTCACATAAAAAATAGTGATAAAAAACAATATAACGACTGTTGTTTCTATTTATATTTGCCTCCAATATGTAGGAATCTTTAGCAATAAGAATATAAAAAAAAATATTATATAGATATATGGAGGAGCCCGTGGCGGAGTGGTTCGCGCGCTCGGCCTGCGATTGTTGAGGTTAAGCAACTTTCGCAATGGTCGGTCACGGGATGGAGACCAAAAAATTTACTATCTCGAGCTCCTCCGTGCTTCGGAAGGCACGTTAAGCCGTTGGTCCCGGCTCCGTTTGCAGTCGTAAAAACCCAACAATCCGTATTGGGCACGCGTGGTGGGTCATGGCCCGTTCTCCTTATCCATCCATAAAGAAGGCCAGTGCCCCAGCAGTGGGGACATTAAAAATGGCTGATGACGATCCAAAAATGATGATTAAGTTTTTCGAACACTAATTAATCAATATTTTTATCTTAGCCAAAAGACCGAGAATTGACTGGAAATTGATCCTACACTAATAAGTTACGTGAACATATTTCCTGCACACAGTAGTTCAGTTTATCTTTACAAATCTGGATTCCATTACGATAAGGGCAAAGCTCTCGTTTGAAATACATCTCATAATTAGAACTAAGTTACGGTTAGAATCTTATACATTCTTAAATACTATTTCATGGTCCATTAAGACTGCGCCGACCTTTTTAGCGAAAAAGGACAGTTACTGTAAACATGCTATTAATAAAAATTGTTTATTTACACAGTTAAAGTTTACATACTCATACTCATACTCACAACATTTATTTAGTACAGGCGAAGGACATAGAAGTGATATTAACATTATAAAAAGGATACTTAACAAAAAAAAATACTTAATTTTAAGTTACAGTATTTAATAAATTGTCCCACGACTGCACTAAAAGGGACCTAGTTCAGCATTGTGTCAGTATTACACTGACGCTGGTTGTCAACTAGATCGCTTTTAGTTTATTGACACCTGGATGTCATATACATAAAAATGTATAAACAATAGTGCAGATATGTGATTGTGTGTGTGTTTTTGCATAGGTATGTATGTTTGAATGCGAATGTATGTGCATGTGTGTACGTGTGAATGTGTGTGTTCATCTCTGTGCGTGCGTGTGAATGAGTGTTTTTATATCTGCGCGTGTATCGTTAAATGTTATATTAATAATTACATATCGATATTAATATCGACATAGTTATTACCACGGATAATGTGTCTATACTGTTTGCGAGGCCAAATTTTGAAAAAGAACACAGTTTTTTTATTGAACAACAAAAAGGTATGTTGGCGTTTACAAGATTTTGTCTATTTTTCCTTATAAATATTATGTAAAAACAAATTTTACTTAATGTCTAAAAAAGTGATCTACAGGTTTTGCGTCTTTCATTTTCAATTTATGGTTTAGAAGATTTAATATAATTTTATTAAAAATGCGCATCAAATTCTTCATACAAATTTCCTATGGACGAGATGTGTCTTCTTCTTCTTCTTTCTTTATTAATGGCGTGCTCGCGATAAATTTCGCGAATTTTGCCAATGTCAAGTAAATATATTTTGTATTTTATGTAAATTGTACGGTAGATTAAGTTAAAAATGGAGCCTCACAACACGTGTCATTACGAAAAGAACTCGGGTGAAACTCACGCGATGTGTCGTATTTTACATAAGAAATGTTTTGACATTATCATCTCATACAATAATGTCATTATTAATAATCTCATAAATTAATGTGCAGTCTTAAAACTTTCTGTATTCTGTGATTTTATGAATCTATTTATAAATTAATATAAATCACTGAAATGTATGTAAGCCCCTATTCGATCATTATTATAAAGACAAGGTTTATAAACAAACATATATTTTAAATCGTAATAGATAATGTTTAAAATAATCGATGAGAACTAAATCGGAGGCGGAAAGCTAGTTTCCAATAAATAATCATAAGTTTTGTTAATGAAATACATGGAATCTTGGTAAACGAGGGAATTTTATTAATTTATATTTTTTTACAAAACTTTATGTAAGTTTAATTTTTAACCACAGAACACAGAAAGTATTTTCTTTCCTGTGTTCTGCGTTTTTAACCCACAGAAAACAGTCTTTTTCTTGTGTTGTGTGTTTATAAAATAAAAATAGGATTAGAAGGAATATCTCAAACAACAAAAAGATACAATTCAGTTTTGAATATGAAATATATATATGAACGAAATATCCAGCAAGGTGACTGGCGGAACCCATTTATCCGTTACAATGGTATTATATTTTTTCACATATAATTGCGCCGGCGCTCATCAACATCTGGTCTACTTGTCTCATCAGTAGCACGCATGCGCCTCACTATTTATGCAGTATAAAGGAAAGGACTTATTAATATTTTACCTTCTACTCATAGTGGTACCGGACTGAGAGTTCATGTATTATAATAACTAAAGGTTAGAAATGTAATTGGTATGAAAAGAGATAGGGTAGTGAAAAGCAACAAATTGCATGCAATGCCTTTAAAGACTGCCTTTAAATCTTTTTCATATTAATGAAAAGTTAGTTACGAAGAATATAATTACACTTACACATAAATACGTATAATTATATGTATTTATGTCCATACCCTAGTATCCCATAACACAAGTCTTACAGTGCTTGTTTTGGAGCTAGCCTAATTGGTGTGAGTGTAAGAAATATTCATTTATTTTTACACGCAATGGAACGCGTGCGACAACGTGTGCGTCTGTCTAGTCTAGAGGGTACAAATAGGCGGCCGGGACGGGACACAATTTCATTGGTTGGTTTTGCTATTCATTGCGTTTTTGTACATTAAACGATTATCTTTAAATATAAATATTCATTTTGATCCTCAATAACTTCTTAACTATTAGGTTCTCAGATTTGGCCCCATACAAGAAAATAATAATAACGATGGGGAGAATACATGGTTTTTGTTTTGGTTAATGGTCTTTTAACACCCTGTATATAAGTAACTTTGTGTCGCACACCGATAAAAAATTTGAACGATCAATGATACAGATTAGCAACAACATTA
The DNA here is from genome assembly GCA_910589605.1 of Chrysoteuchia culmella. Taxonomy (NCBI): domain Eukaryota; kingdom Metazoa; phylum Arthropoda; class Insecta; order Lepidoptera; family Crambidae; genus Chrysoteuchia; species Chrysoteuchia culmella. The sequence goes on from OU342649.1 coordinate 4,721,659, forward strand.
TTTATAATGTAAGAATAACTTATATTTTTATTATAGATTATTTTATCTCCCAAGATGTTCACAACGCTAACTTACGAGTTTTCGTAAATCGCTTCAGCTTATACTAACAAAAACATAACCTTATCTTCATCGCAATAATATTCGAGTCAATCACGCCACACAGTCTTTCATTCATGCGACTATAATTGCGCAAAGAAATGGAATGCTACTGATGTTAAATGGCACGGAAAATAGCCAGAATTTTGTGTCACACAAAGATGAGAATTTTAAATGAGTAATTCTGTCGAGATATTACACAAAATAACACCTAACTGTACCCACTTGTAACACAATTCTGGTTCATATGATATATCTACTGTGAACATTTTTGTTTACACAGTGTGAGGTAAACAGTGTCAAATAAAATAAATGTATAGAAATTAAACAAGAAAATATACTAGAAAAAAACTTGTCTCATGTCGCTCTGACGGGATTCGGACCCGCATCCTTGGGAATCCGGTCCAATGCACTAACAAATTATGCTACAGAGACCTATGAGGGCACGTCATACAAAGAAAGTAGTAGAAAAGTGAATATACTACAATGATTGGTGCGGGTTTGAATACCGTCAGAGCGACTTGAGACAAGTTGCTTTTTAGCTAGTATATTTTCTTATTTAATATTTATCACATAAAAATAGCATTGTAAAATGCAAAATTAAAAAGCTATAAAAATGAATAGATCTGCAAAACGGAACTTTTGTGGTTAATACTACTGCGACTACCTTTTCTTTAGACCAAATTTATTTCTCAGACTCGATATTTCAATTCAATATGTCGCAAACAACAACTGCGGTCTAATTAAAGTTTACAATTGCTGCACCCATATTCACTTCACCGATATCAACCGCACTTTATAATTCAATGTTACCAACAAATTGCGAGGCACATCACCAGGGCTGTCACGTAACGTCATAATGGACCCCCCCAATAATTACTGGCAGGTAATATCCAACCGGTCGGAACAGATCCCATTCAAGAGATCGTATGACTTTGATAAGTTCTGATTGAATAGATGCTTTAGATTCTGCCTGATCATCGATGAGCCGATTGATGTAATTTAATGCGTGGTTTGTAATTTTAGCGGACAGCTTTTGTTCTGAGCGGATGTGACGTGAGTGTTGTGATAAAAATGGTGCATAGGGAAAATTGGTACGAGATCTTTAAGACTACGATTTTTAGAATTTCTGATCCGTCTACCTTTGAAAAAGGGATATGGAACGTCCAAACAATACTAAAATAACTTCCAAAAATAAGCAGTGAAAATGTTTATAGCAATTTAAAAGCAGTGAAATTGTTTAAAGAAATGGGATCTTTATAAAAGTAAAATTGTTATAAAATTGCTGTAAATAGATTTGCTGCAAACAAGAAAAACAAAACCAAATTTCAAAAAGTGCTCTTTAAATAAGCGTACATTTTCAAAAACTACAAATTTTACCTGCATAGCTTACTATGTTAAAGTGAATTGAACTCATACATACAAATCTGTTTTTTATTCATAACGATCGCTTAAAATTCGGGTGCATTATTGTAATGACGTAATAATGCGCTGACGACGTAGCGTCGTCTTGTACGATGTAAAATTGTTATGGAAAATGGTTTTTGGGAAACTAATAAGACCCTAACATAATGATATGTTCACAATATTCTAAATCGGTTATAGCACGTTATAATTTAGATATTTGAATGACATTTTTCTATTTATACATCACAATCAGGGTACAAATACTTGTTTTGCAGATATCAGAAACACAGAACAAGTATACATTTTCATCACATAACATGTTTGTATCGGGTAGAGTTCGGACCCGCGACCACAGGCATAAGGCGCTATGGGACTTAATACGAGATCTTAAAACGACTCGTGCGGGAGCGAGACCGATTTTGCAGATTAGGGGAAAAAAACATGAAATGCTACATATCATTGGTGTCCACTAACTAAACCAATTTCCAATAATATATGTACCCCATTTAAGAATAATCTTAAAAAGTATCTTTACGAGTCATTTCGAAAAGAAAAGGGTCGACGCAAAATCATAAAATCGTGTTTCTCAAAAATTTCAAATCTAGATAAAGTTTAATATCTTATTACCAGAGTTGTAACATTCCCAACTGTCCTATAGTTTTATAACGAAAAAATACGTAGTTTTTCCTTATAGCGTCTTAAATACACACTGCACTACACACAGCGCTATCGTACCAGTCCAGTATTTCTGTTTACTCCAAGAGCTATTCAATTCAATTCAATATTTACCGCATGCCTTAAGTTTAAGTTGGGGGTAAGTAGTTTTATAATACACTAGCGGCAGCCCACGGTTTCACCCGCGTGGATTCCGTTCCCATGGAAATATCGGGAAAAACATAGGATACTTCTTTATCCTATGTTTTAATCCAGACTATCTACTAACTCTGCGCCGAGCGCCGAATTTCATCCAAATCCGTTCAGTAGTTTTAGCATGAAAGAGTAACAACAAACAAACTGACACACTTTTGCATTTATAATATTAGGTGGGATTATGAATTCAGTAGGGTATTGCACTGCACATAAATGAGAGATAATTACATCATCTCAGCTACGGCATCCACTGCTGGCTATAGGCCAACCTCAAATTATTATTTTGGTTACCATTTTTGTTTCAGAGGCTTATCTATAAATATGCCTTTAAAGATAATAGCCTATACATACATACATATTTCCATACAATCACACCAACTATCTAGCCCACGTTAAGTATCATGAAGAACTTGTGTTATGGATACTAGATAACGGATAAACATACTTATATACTTTTTTTTTTGTAAATACATACATAATATGCATATTAAACATCCAGACCAAGACAAATAGACATGTACATGCACACAAATATTTGTCTTGTCCGGGGATCGAACCCGGGACCTCTGGCGCAGAAGGTGGGGTTAGTACCCCTGCGCCAAACAGGTCGTCAAATAATAGCGATAAGACCCTTATAACGCTTCAATTCATTAAGAATTTTATTGGAAATGTAATATGTATATGGTGTTATAATAAAAAGTTATTGTATTGTATGACATTTTATTTCTTAGGTTTCTTGTAAAAATTGGTCATACGTACCAATCCAATCAGAAACGGCCTACTTTTCCAGTAACCCTACAGGCGATATAGGTCTGTGAACCCTCTTATAGCGATTTTGTTTTCGTTCTGAAGTTTTATTAAGCGTGGTCTATTCGATTTTATTTCCTATGTACCCAATACATAATAGATTTCAGACACAGGTTTAGAAAAAAATAATCCAAAACCAAGAAAGCTACAGGTTATGCTGCTAAACGCTACTCGTCTGGGACCTATATTCGTAACTGGACACGAGGACAAAATTTTATTATTCTATAAATATGAAAATATGTTGAGGACAATGACGGCATTCAAAATACTCGTAGATTCACCCAGGTACCCTTTTTCAGTAATAAAAATACTAGTTAATTATTAAGATAGACTCATCTCAGTACTTACTCCATTTTAAAACTATATACTATGGCAATTAAAAATGTGAACCAATCGAATTCCGCAATAAAAACAGTCACAAAAACCCAATCACTACCTAATTGGCGTTTAAATTAATAATGATTGAGACAAAAAAGAAATACTTCGGAGAACTTCAAATCTCCAATTAGACTATAAACGGGTCTTATCATTGAAGTCATTAACCGACAGCGAACACTGAGGGAGGTTTATGAGTTTTACTACACAAAATGGTCGGCAGCCATTTTCAACAATCCGCATTCGATTTACAACCAATTAGCTCAATAAATACGGAGGCTTTGAGTCAGTCACGTTAGTATGGTGGCTGCGAATGTGTGCACGGCCAGGAAAGGAGCGGAAGAAACAAAATATTTTGTTGTATTTGAAGAATGTACTTAACCTAACTGGGTCTTTACTGTCGTGCAATCGTGATTGACTTGCCTGATTTGGTGTACTTGAAGTTTCAGTTCTGTGATAACATTTTACCTTACACACATTTGAGGTATGATTTTTTAATTTTTGCATTTTTCAATGCTATTTTTATACTTATGATAAATTTTAAATAGAAAAATATTGGAAAAAATTAACTCGTCCACAAGTGAATTCTCAGATGGGAATCGAACCCACGACCTTTGGAAATCCGGTCCAATGCTAGTAATAATGGTTAGTAATATGGTAGTAGTAATGGTTAGAGTAGTTCCAATATTTTTCTATTTAAAATTTAACATTTGAGGTATTTCCTTCATCATAGTTTTGAGTTTTAGAAACTACAGCTAGCTTAAAGTTGAATTTATGAAAACTTTGCTATTAAGGTGCTAAAACTTCTAAAAGTATATTAATATTTTACTAAATTGAAATGTGTCAGTAATAAAAGGTGTTTAAGTTATATATAATAGATGTTTATTATATACTTTCACGAACAGTAGGTATATACCTACTGAATGATTAACTGCCATCAGTAGGGCAAGCACGAACAACTATCGAAATAGTATCGAGCAAGAATCGACCACGTAATGTGAAAAATGTAGTTGCGCTTACGTCAAAGTCAAAGTCAAAGTCAAAGTCAAAGTCAAAGTCAAAGATTTTTATTCAAATAGACAAAGATAAGTACTTTCGAATGGTCCAACAATGTTTCTTTCCATACCTGCCATTCAGGACATCTTTTAACTGATAAGAAGGCATGATAGGTAGGAACGTCTGGTAGGAACTCTGCTCAATATAAAATATTTTTTTACATTACTTCCTCTAAACTTTATTCATAAGTTATTCGTGCTAGGACTACAGTTAGAGTAAAGAGTACTCTCACGTGGCAAAAGCGTAGGTATGATAGTCTGTTTTGATATAAGTAGTAAGATCAAGAAAAGTTAACAGTGGGCCTACCATCATATAACAGAAATCATCATGTTAACCGCTTATCTAATGGCCCGACTTTATGAATACCAAGTAATATACTAATCAAAAAAATGTGAACCGTATTGACGAAAACGGCTCGTTTATATGAAACTCGGCTCTGGACAAAACAGTGTCTGGTCGAACATAAAATATATTATTGACGTGTGACGAACGGTAGCTCGCGGCTAAATTATGTGATCGAGTAATAAAACGTAAAAGCTTTTTTAAAAATTTATGTAGGATAATAAAAGGAGTATCTTTATTATTGAGTGTGATAGAAAGTCTCAAACCTTTAAGTAATGTCTAATGTTAGTAATTTAAGTTTGATCACTCAACGATTTTTCCAATTTAAGTCTTCTTCTTCTTTCTTAATTAATGGCGTGCTCGCGTTAAATACGCGAATTTTGCCAATGTAAAGTACATAATATTTTGTAATATATAGAAATTGTACGGTAGATTGAGTTAAAAATGGAGTCTCACAACACGTGTTGTTACGAAAAGAACTCGGGTGAAACTCCATTTAAGTCTTGTTTTCGCTCTTTTCGTGTTAAGTGACACATGTTTACTTGACATTTGTAATAATGTTGCCATATTTCATGCAATTGTCCCCACTCAAGATGAAATGTATAGTTGGTCTGTGAGAAACGTAAAGTTGATCTTTGAACGTATGGTGGGCCGGTGAATTCTGACGTTTAGTTGGTCTGTGAATTGTGACGTGTAGATGATCTGTGAATTGTGGAGCACAGACTTACTGACTGACTTAGTCTGTACTCCACTCGAGTGAATAGGGGGTTTTATGCTTGGTGGTGGCAAGACTATGGACAACTCTATGATAATTTATGGTAAGCTTATAAATGTTTTGATTTTTTTATTGTGATTCGCTTTTGTTCTGTCTGTCGTCTGAACTGGTCGTGAAATAAAAATTATTATCTCTGTTTTTGTGTTGTCTGATTTATTATCAACCCTAACATTAATTACTATTTTAATGAGGTGAACGGTTAACTGAAGTTGCATTTCTTTTGTCATTTCTCTAAATAATTGTTAGAGAGACAAAAATACTAGTTGAGCGACTTACCCCCATATTCTAAGTCGTTCCTCCAAAACTGTTTTACACTCCACTCAACCTCGTCGTGGGTAAAAATGGTAGTGTGCGCTAGGCCTAACACGGAGTGGCTACGTACTCTTTGGCTCCTCCAGGTCCTTACGGAGTTATGACTTAGAATACCGATTTCGAGGAGTATTTCGAAGAGGTTTTCAATGAGGTTTCGAGAAGTCGAGGACGAGTAAGTTTTGGAGGAACGACTTAGAATATGGATGTTAGTCGCTAATCTATCCTAACCTAAACCTATTCTTTCCGCACCCCAACCTAGATTTTCAGTCGCTGAATTTAGTAATTTTTACTCGATCAGTTTATTATATTCCGTATCTTACTGTTGTACCTAGCAGTGGTGAGGGTCGAAAATATGGCAAAGGTAGGTAAGATAAGCCAGACTAGACTAGACTAGACAGACTAGCCAGAGATAATAAAAATCTCTTAACTGTATGGATCGGTGGGATGTAATTTCTAAGGCCGTGCTCACTTTGGACGCGTTTTTTTGCGAATTGTACAAACAAATATATTGTATAACGTACGAACGATCCCAACCCTTCAAGTACTTTGGGAGCTCACATACTGGATGCGAGAGTCGTACGTAGTTATGTATGTGTACATGTAGTTCTGACGTCTGTAGGCCTAGGACGAATAACTTTCGAGGAAGTAAAGTAAAAAAATGCATAAGATGCGAAAGCGTTTCGACCGGACGTAAACAGAATTATATTTTCCTGTAAATTTTTTGACATGACGTGTTCGATACTATTGCGATACCTAAAAACAAATCGAACTTGTTGGTATTTTAAAACACGTTCGTGCTTAAAACGCGATATCACCGGAACTTTTCTTTGGTACCTATTAAACGGAGAAAAGCAAATCTGTATACGCACTCAATTCGTACGAATTACAATCAATACCTATAAATACGAACAAATTCGTGTTCAAAATTAGCGCCATCTAAAAGGGAAGTCAACGGGAATTAGGCTTGTATGGACCCTTCGTCATTGTATTGCACACCTTGCATTTGTTTTTATGCGTGATTGAACTACAATTCGAGCTCTAATTTGTGCCTACTAAATCTTAATAGATCGTGGAAGATCAACTGTGTTAGTGTAATTTTATAATGCACATGTATTTTTCTATGAATTGTGGAAACTATGATGGCTGTAACTATACATTTCTTGCTAGTTATAATATTTGAAATATATTCTATAAAAAACGATGTCAAATTTGAAGTTTCAATCTGAAAATATAAAAGTAAGTATAAAATTCTGACCATAACTAAACTGCATCGCAGCCACCTAACAACAAGAAAAATACGCTACAAATAGAGAAATATCCTTAATACGATAGATTTTTGGATTATTATATAATGCAAATTTAAATAATAGGTAAATGCGAATGAAACCCTGTCTCTATTTTTGTGTCTTTTCTAATCTTGAACCTCTCACCATTTTTGATGATCTTGTTTAGACCTAGAAATAGGATAAATAAGAATAATTTAGATAGATAAAATGCTCATAGCATAATCAATTCAAAGAAATATCATTATTATGATATCATATAAATTCAGAAACAAATAATTTAATGCTGAATTTATCATATAAATTCAGCATTAAATTATTCTTGTTACATATCGCAAGGGAAGCAAACAGCTTTAAACATTACTGGCTCCAAAGGAAGTGTCTAATATATACCGAATACTGACCAAGACAGTACCGCTTCAGGCAACGCTTTTAATGCTCTCGGTAATCGGAAACCACCTTAATTTAAGTCATTGAATTTGTGAATGCAAATCACTAGATCGTATAAAGGAAATTCAACCTAATTGTGATGGTTCACGGTCGATAATTCAATTTGGACCGATTTTAAGGTACCATATCCGGCCACTTAGACGCCTGAGGCAATAATTTATTAATGTTCTTGTACCCACATTTTGATAGATCAAATTAGACAAAGCTGCTACAAGATTTCTCCGAAGAATGAAGTCTTCAAGAAATTTTTGAATTATAGTACAATTGAGATGCGATGAACGCTCCCAAAGACAATATCAATCAAGTCCAAAGATTTAAAGACTTCGGTGTCTATGGATTGAGTCGTTCTAAATTGGATAAACAATTTAAGAAATAAGACATCATAAATATTACTCCTTAGAAGATTTGTGGTCTACGTTTATAAACAGTTTTTAACAGAAACTAATTACAAAGGATTAGCCTTTGAATCTAGACAAATATATAGTTTTTATCGCCTTCGTGGTCTAGCAGTAATACCACCGGTTCCAAAGGATCCGGGTTCAATTCCTTCAATGCTTGTACAAATTGTGTTCGGTTTGGTTAGTCGGATTTGTTCTAATTTCGCCTGGCTAGCCATCACCATCTTTTCTAAATCTGTCACCATAACAACTATGTTTTTTAGCGTAAGGAACTGGTCCTTAGTCGTAAAGGATTCCGGGAAAAGCGCGACCTCACAGACGACCTTATCATTACTTAACATCAGATTGATAAACCATTAGCAATTCTTCGCTTTCGTAAAAAAAACATTTCATCGGATCAAAAAAAATACCCTTATGAGGAACGCCAAGAATATAATAGTTATAGCTAAAATGACAACATTATTTATTATTTTCGATTAGTGCCTTTGTGTAACGCCTTCTAGATAGCAATATTAGAAATTGAAAATATACAATAGATGACCGATAAAGTAAATTAAACAAGAGCGAAAGGTAAATAAATTATGGAGTCTTCGCATTGTTTACGTCTCATCTCAATGGATTCAATAACAAACCAAGATTATTTGCCAATCAATTTAAAACAAGTGGTAAAATAATAAAAACATGCTATCCATATTGAATTATGACCAATTATAGAATATTTGCAATTTTATACTGAATTCCATTATGATCGTTTTATTGTACAAAAGTGGGCGAAAGTAATTTGATATCATTTCAATTACTTACTGTATGTTGAATTTGCAATAACTTCGTTTTAATTCAAGTAATTATATTAATCTCTCGTCGTCGTTTTAATTCAAGTATTTATATCAATCTTAAGATCTCTCATCGAATCCAACTCAAATGGGCAGCATTCGGGAAGCCCCGTAAAATCTTCGCGTCCAACTTACCTCAGTCTCAAGACGAAAGTCTATAACCAGTGTGCGTTGCCAGTGATGTCTTACGGTAGTGAAATGTGGTCGCTTACTATTGGGTCTGATAAGATTGCTCAAGGTCACCCAGCGTGTAACAGAGAGAGCTATGCTCGGCGTTTCCTAACGTGATCGAATCAGAAATGAGGAGATCCATAAGAGAACTAAAGTAATCGACATCGCTCGAAGGATTGCTCAGCTGAAGTGCCAGTGGGCGGGACACATACCGAGAAAAACCGATGGCCCCAACGGCCATCGGTGGAAAGGTTCGGGAATGGCGACTGCGCACAGGATCTCACTCCATGGGCTCCCCTCCCCCCACAACGTGGACCGACGATCTAGTGAAGGTCACGGGAAGCCGCTGGATGCCGGCAGCGCAGGACCGATCGTCGTGGAAATCCTTAGGGGAGGCCTATACCCAGCAGTGGGTGTCATGTGACTGAGACGACGATTTATATTAATAAATACCGTTAAAGCTTAAATTTTTATAAATTATAATATGATATTTCGCCGTTGGTATTGTTTTGTTGTATGTTAGTAACTACTAACACTATCCATAAACCTTTGTGGTTTCCGAGTTTTTTGAATAATTTGTGTTAACGATGAAGAAAGGTATGATTATGAAAAAAAATCCTAATCACACCTTTCTTTCATAAGGGCTAGGTAGATATCACCCCTTCCCGAATACTTGGGTCCTTCTGGATTATCAAGATTTACTTTTAATGAATTTAGTTATTGTTAAAGTATTTAGCTGTTTATTTACCATAATGGCTTCCACTCACGCTTTCACGGAACGCTAAAAGCGCGGATCAATACAAGCAAAGCAACAATCAATAAATTGAATCACTACAAATTATTAGAACTTTTACCAACGATAACATCTGGCGCTCGGACATTCCGAAATAATTCTAGCGTTGTCGAGGCGCGTGCGGCTACGTATATCTCCTTTCATCTGGTGGTAATAACTATTCATTGTGGATAATAAAAAATCCGTATCTATGTTTTGAATTGCCGGTTTACCGTAATAGCTGGAAGCTGATTTCGGCGACTGTTTATTGCTCTTTTTATTATGAATAACCACATGTGCAGACGCTGGAGATTTATATGAATCGTTGTTAGATTATGGCGGTGGTTAGACGCTATTATTATGAGGTGTTTGTCGCGTTGCTTTCGCTGTCATTATCGAAATTGTGCTGAATGTGTATTGTCTGGTGCTCGTTCAGAATGATGATTTGATTTAGTAATGACTTCCAAGAACTCCTTTACTAGTTTGCGTTCTTAAACACTATTGTGTGTATGATTATTTTCTGAACTCTCATTTGCAAGGTCAACTAGATTGAGGACCAGGTTCTTATTGCCTTACGTTGTCGCTAAAGATTTTTCATTATTTTTAAAATCCTTCCCCATCTTACGTGAAACCCCTATGGGATGATTTATAGGCTATTGGTCTGTTTTTGTATTGAGAATTTCAAGTTGAGACGTCACGTGTCAAACCTCTTGTATTAAATCGTATGCACATTCGGCTTTGAGTTGAGTTCGAGACATTCTCAACTCAAATATCCCAATTTAAAAACTCATAATAAGTATATATAGTCCAACTAGAGGCCGGGCGCGGTTTCACCCGCGTGGTACCCGTTCCCGTGGGAATTTTGGGATCAAAGCTATCCTATCTCTTAAGTTGGACCAGACTGCTCACGGTGTGCCAATTTAATTTAAAATCGGTTAAGTAGTTTAGGAGTCTATCGCGGACAAACATCGTGACAGGAGATTTATATATATTAAGATAAGCCCAATAGTCTTGAATTTGCAAATTCGACTAAGTGTCTAACACAAAATGCTTTGAGACAAGCCACATCCTACTCAACATTTCGTAATATTAGCACACCTCCTGCTAACTTATTAAATTCCCACAAAATTACATATCTGCATGTTTGTAATATATATACGTATTATTTAAACTAAAACACTATTGCAAGTAACAATTTGGCCCGCAGTACCGTTGGAGCTATAGATCAGCTCAGGTGTTGTCTGCCTGCGGGCTTACTCAATGGTGCAAGTCACTAGCTTGTTGGAAATATTTTTGTCTAGTCAACAATCACTATAAAAGTCGATGTTGCAATACTCAGTTAAAGAATTAATATTCCTCCAATATCGTATTGTACGGCAAATTGAAAATTAATTGTCACTCATATCATAATTTATTTGGTTAGTGATTGTCATTTATTTGTCGCGCGCGCGGCCGTGTTGTTGCGGATAAAAGCAACCTTCGTAATGTTGGGTCGGTCACAAGATGGGTGACCACAAATGTATTTTCTCGTGGTCCTGGCTGTGTTTGCAGTGGTTGTAATCGTTAAAACCCATCAACCTGCATTGGGCCTGCATGTTAGGTCCTTGCGCATTCTACTTCTCTCCAACCATAAGGAAGATGAATGCCCCAGCAGTAGTGACCCGATGATTACTTGTATACGCCAGGACCTTTATAAGGGCACTGGCATTGCCGTTTTGGTGGCTAAATTTTAGTCCTCACAAATATAAGCCAGAGTCGACACGCCAAGGGAAAATGATGCCTTTAATGAGAGAATTAATTGGCATTTGAACATTTTTTTTTATTTTACTTGCACCAAGATTTTATTTTGTAACTTAAGCCAGCCAACCACGAACTGGCAGGTGAGATGCTACGTTATTGGAACCACCACGCCCGTCCATATGGAAGAATAAATTTGAAGTTGTTGGTAAAATATTATTGTTTGCTGTGCTTTACGACTGCACACTGTCATCGGATGCATCCATGAATATCATTATTTACAACACCTAATATATTTGGTTGTATCGTTATCCTCGAGTCTATGGGCATTGGGCATTCTGGAATGTTTTGTTTTCTTGTTCTCTTATTTTTTAATGGTTTAGCAATATTATTACTTCTAGGCAGTATTGTTTTGTTAACATTTTGAATAACTAAGTGCCAATAACATTTTAAATTATACAACATTATTTTATATTAACTCAAAACAATTTGTATGTATAATTCATCATTACGAACATTTTTGGTACGGGAACAACCCAGAAATTGCGAAAAAAAACCGCTGTTTCATACATTTAAGCATAGTTATAGGAAAATCATTTAATCAAAATGATTTTCCTATAACTTTATTTAAATTACGTATCTTATGTTTTGGCGCGCACTGTTCATTGAAATAAAACAACTTTTACAGATATCACACGCGCTATATTTCACGAACTAAGTTGTAATTGTCCGTATTTTTAGGTTTTCTAGGGGTTTTTTTTAGATATACCCGACGTTTCGGCACCTTTTCAGCTGCCGTGGTCACGTTTATTCAGATTTTAGATGATATCATTCTACAGCATGTCTGGCTTTATACTTGCACCAATTATGTTTTTTTATTAGATATTTTACCTTCATGGTAATTTGCGTTAAAATCTGTGACGCAGACTGCAGACATTGACAATTGTCAAGTAGGGCAAAAAACACGAAAAAGCACGGATATTAATGAGCCTTAGCAAATTGCATCCTACCCCATATAGAGTCTTCCCAATGTTTCACAATGCAAGCTCGTATGACATATCTGCTTCAAGTTATACACTTATTATATAAAAATAAACGCTAATATTATGGGAGACATAAAGGCGTTATCAAAGTCAAAGTATAACCTGACATACTATTGTCTGTAACGTGCCTGATCTATACCTAAGAGGATGCCTTCAATTGTTTTTGAATGAATTTGCAAAGGACTTTTCAGAATGCCACTGCTGGCGAGTTCTGTTAACAAACTGATATTTAATTCATGTTGGCAACGAGTCACTGAAGATGTAGTTTGGTTTCGATGCTTTGAAATAATTATTTTTAATCAGATAATATCTCATTCCGCAAACAATAAATAAAGGACAACATTAAAGGATCTAGTATGTTGTAATCTACAATACGTTGTCCTTCATTATTAACGATTGTCAGCATCGTATCCGTCAAAACGTCCACTGCTGTAAGTCTTCATAAGTTTATAGTTTACTTTGATGCAGAAATGTCATTAAATAACTACTTTATTATCTGCTTTAGATTTATTTCATTTATCTTGTTCAATTTTAGTTTATCTTTTGTTTACAAAAGCAAGACATTGGACGTAGGTATTATACAAACTGCAAGATAGCAAAGCGAAGGCTCTTTGTACCTGTCTGTCGAGGTTGTCACCTTGATTTTCATCAATGACAGTGGAGCTTTCACATCGCCATGACTCTTGGGATCAGCAAATTGGCGACAGCAAAAAAGCAAAAAAAGCAGCAAAAAAGCAGATTGGCGACCAGCAAAATTTGCAAATATTAGAGTTTTGTAATTTGATTCCTTTGAAGATAGCTCAAATATTTTTAAAGAAATAAAAATATACGTATTTAAATATCATTCCTAAAACACCACATCAGACGAATATGCAGTAAATGATTTTATTTATAAAACAAAACGAAATGAGTGCCATTAACGTTCCGAAATTGCAAACATAAATCCCTAAAGACATTACCGTGTTTTTTTTATAATTACAGCTACTCGTGTTTTGATTGGAACGAGCCACGATGGCAATTTCACGGGTGTGTTTTGATATATTTAATTGATATCTAATTCGGTATTTGATTCATCAAAGAGAAGCGCCGGTATTCTATAAATTAATTAAGGCCACAAATTTCTTCGATTATTGCTTTGCTATTGCTTTTGATTTAGTTAAACCGTATTGGATTGTGAAGTGATGGCTCATGCAGACGTTTAAATGGTATAGTTTTAAAGATTGGAATGTAAAACGATGCAATATGGAATTTCATCGGTATTTCTTTTAAGCTGTTAATTATAAAGTGCGCCATATACAGTTGGTTTGGCGAGAATTTTTATTACTTTTTACCTTTTTATTGTTACCGTTTTTGTTTCAAGAGCTTTTAATTTTTTTGCTAATAAATCGTAAATAGCGTTAGAACTTTGCAAAATATATGACTGTATTATATTCTTCTCCTTACAGAAACGTTGGCTCAAGATTTTTTTTTATGTCACCCTCTCACAGCACTCATTGTAAAGTTGTAGTTGGTAGGTAATAAAATTTGAGAGAGCCACATTTATTTTGGATTCCAATACTGATCTAAAACTCCCCATTGTAGTATTTCATAAGCAGAATCTGCCCCCTTAACCCTAGATATCACCTACGTCGAAACGACGTAATCGATTTTGAAAAATCGATATAACTCGTTGGTTTTTTGCGTCACTAAACTGGCCGTTCTTGCCAACTCAATCGACCGTTGGAGCTTGCAGGACACACCCATATCGCTCCGGTAAGTGTAATAATCTCGTCAATATTTACCTACCATAAGGTCGAAGTGACGTATGGTTATCTTTAGTGTCAGTTTTTCGACATTTGGAAAAATGAGTTTTTGCGACTTTTTGAGCATAATTGTACATATTATTATTTATTATGAGTTTTCTTACTTGTTTTAGGCCACGATAAAATAAACATAATGACGTCACGAATTCTTGCAGACGATGCAGAAATCAGTCGGTTGTTGCATGAAACGAGCGATGAAAAGATTCCGGGGTCAGACAGTGAAACTGAAGACAATTTATAATATGAAGTACATAGTGATGCCGAAAACTATGAGTTGAGTGCTCCACTAGTGGTGGACCCATTGGATACTGAGCAAGTGTCTGAAAAATACCCCGAAACTCCGGAAACAGCTGCAAAAATCCCATTTGTGGAGAGCACAAGTCCAGCCTGTCGTAAGTGCCTTTGAGGCCAAAATGAATATAAAGTGCGATTTACTTAAGTTTCTTATGTTATAAAGATTACAAAAAGTTGATTTTATAAAGTTTACATAGTAAATTATAAGACTGACAGAGATAATCTTAAATCCTTAAGTTTGAAAAGTAAGAAGCACCTTGTTTTGTTTTTTAATTTTTTTTTAAATAATAATATAAATAAACTCTCATATTTTTGATTTACTCAGATCACAATTACATATATTAAGACATAATATTATATTTATAAACCTGGTATATACATAATCCAAAATATGCTTACTCGAACATTCGCACGTCGAGTTGACGTATGGTTATCTTTAAGTGTACAGTGAAATATGGTTATCTATCTAGGGTTAAATCTCGTTGGGGATTTTTATTATACTATGTACAAGTATAGTATAGTGATAGAAATAGAAATAGAAAAAGAAAAAAATATATTTTGACATCACACAAAGGTTTACACAACCATATTACATCACAGTAGAAGTAGGGAAAAATACCAATATAACAAAAAGAAAGAAAACAAAAGCACAATCAAATAAAAACGCGTACAGTCGTGGGCTGAAAAAACTGTTCTCAGCTCAGTATTAGCAGCAAGCAGCAGATAGCTTGCTGCACTAGTATTCTGCTGAGCACAGAAGTGACATCAGGTACAGATGTTACGGCTTATTTAATTTTTTTCCATGTAATAAATAAAAAGCATAAACAGATTATTGGTTCAATTTGATCCAATGACAAGTCTGTTGCGAACAATAAAGACATTTTACTGTTTCCCAATATAAATAGTTTCATAACCAATTTGGTGCGAACATTTTATAACGAGTACAAGCTCAGCCACGGGCCAAAAAAAATTGATTAATCGTACGTACATCGCATCACGAATTAACCGAACTGTTGTCTTAATAAATTAATTAAAATTGGGTGATCAACTTGTGCCGTTATAATGGACCATAATGAATAGATTGATTTGAGATATAAATAATGCGATTACATGGTTGAGAAACTTTTGTAATGAGCGTTATTTGCTAAATAGATTTTTGTATGATACAGAATTCGTTGGACCATATTGATCGAAGAAAAAGAGTTGGAATAAAACTTGAATTCATTTCATGATACATTAAACAATATTAACAACTAACTTTTATTAGAGAAAATAACAAAATACGTATGATTATTAATCCGATGACTAAATAGTCAAACTCCGATGGCGTAGCTCTTATGTCACGTAAATACACTAATACTATATTGCATCAAAATTTAATTTAATTTAATTTATTAAATAATTAAATATCTTTGCACATTTAATAGTTATTTGTTATGCAAGGCTGGAAAGTTGGTTATTTAGCGGCGAGTTACCTCTATTGAAATCTGAGCAAGTGAAGGATTCTAGGATTGAAAAGATTGAGTCCTGAGCGAAGCGAGGATTTCAAAGGTACAAGACGCTAAAAACTTTTCTGCCAAGCGCAACACACAATTTTTCACCTCACAACAACGAGGAACATTTTATGGTTGTTTCCGCGGTCAACTTCCGGTAAAAAATTCTTTAAACATAAAGTTTAATCTAAATTTACCTTATTCTCGTTGTTTTAATGATATAAAAAACTACAGTAATAAAAAAGGGAGTATTATAGTTAATTCAAAGTTATTTAAAGTAGCAAATATATTGTTACTTATTAATAAGAATAAAAACGATTCCGTAAATGTTGACACTGACAAGAGGTACAAGACAAATACATTTTAAAAATAAAGATTTATGTCACAGTCCGAAATCCAATTATAGGTTGTGAAATCTCACCCAGCCTAATATAAAATTCTTAAAACAAATAGTTTAGTTTAAAAAAGTCAATAGTCCGATTCGGAACGCATTATGATATATTTTTAGGTATTAAATTAAAAAAGTACTTTGCCGCGCTAGGCAGCAAAAAGCAATTTTCTACACCTAAACTGATTGACAAAACCTCCTTTTCAGAGCGTGTGAGGTGAAAACAATATTGCTGAATTTGGTCCTAGACTAAAAGTAAGAGATAAATAAATCAAAGAAGGAGTGCAAAAAAGCGAAATGCAATCGCTGTTTTTCAGGTGATCATTATTTTTGGGCCTTTTTCTGAAAATGTTATCCAACAAAATAAAATCCTACGTATGGTCGTTTGGAGCCATAGTTGATATTGGCACAAAAGTTATAAGTGATACTGAAATAAAAAAAAATTGACGTACTTGATTTTCATATTTACTGCAGGGATATTGTTAGATGTGTTATAAGAACATTATAATTACCTCACTGCATAATAAAAATGCTTCCTCTCAATTTTCACTACACTTTCGGAAATCTATAAATGTGTGAAAATTACGAATCTATGAACTTGCATACCTTGACTCTGAGTAGTCCTACAACTTTAGCGTCATATCAACTATTAAACGACTAGTTCTAACCATACGAAGTTTCTTTTCGTTGGCAGGCATTTTCAGAAAAGTTTCATGAACTCCGAATCGTTCAACGAAATACCCTTCGTCGATAGTACGGATCGCCGGAATCACTATCATTCATATCTTGTTTACTTTAGTCGTGTTATCTGTGTTTGTTGTGTCTTGCTAAAAAAAAATGTTCTTTCTTTTTACTTCCTTTTGATCAAAAGTATCATCTAAGTAAAACTTATCACTCACATTATTAATTACACACACCCATCGAGCTATATTTACAAATCGATCGTTGACCTCAATATGCGCTTTGAGATATCGCCAAATAGATTCCGTGTTTGTTATTCAAGTCTTTTCACACATTTCTCAATGTAACCAATGTGGGCGTGATTAAAACGGATCAACGTAAAATATGCTCTTAGACAAGCGAGCGTCATTATTGTGATCGATATCGGGTAACGCTAACTTTAATTACGGATCGTCTATCGCCTACGCAGCCTTTAAAAAGCCGCTCTGGTTATCGAAGGTGGCCACTGGTAATGATTTATTACTTCGCATTAAAGTCTGGTCGTAGGTTCTGTTCACATACAACGTAAAGACAGAGTCGGTACATCGGCGACGTTAATTAGATTATAGCTTCTAATCTGTATTTAGATTTAACCACTTGGTATATAACCGCCTCTGTGGTCTAGTGGTACATCCACCGGTATCAGACCCTGGGGTCCCGGGTTCGTGTCCTAGTGAGGGACATATTGTATTCGGTTTGGTTGGTGGTTAGACTTGTTGTAAGTCCGCCTGGCTAGCTATCACCATCTTATCTACGCCTGACGCCATAACAACAATATTTTGCGCATTGTTGTGTTCCAACAGTTCGAGATAAGACAGCCAGTTCCTCAGCGCCTGAGGATTCTAGGAGAGGCTCGCTTCCATCTTCAGCCTTATCAATACTTAACATCAGGTATGGTGAAGCCTAAGAGTGTCTTCGTCATGCATAAAAAAAATGTACGTCAACTTTTGACAATCATCATCATCTTAGCTACATGACATCCACTGCTGGATACCTATAGGCTACCCCAAGGATCTTCACAACAATTTAAAAATAATAAGTTTTTCATCCAGATTCATTATAACACATAGTTGATGACATTGACAGCCTATACGCCCAAATTATCTTTATGAACATTCACTATTACTAGACCAAAACATCGAAAGATTGATGACGATTACACGACTGATAAACGTAATTATGAACATCAACTTACAAAAAAATTATGAAAAATAATATCTTTTGTTTGTTTAGAGCTCCTTCTGCATTTGACTTCAACCTGTTAACAATTGCAATTATTTTTTTTGGGGCCAATATAATGAGTAATATAATGTATAACCAATTCTCCTAATCCTTTCAAAATAAATGTCTATAACCGTGCAGGGGGATATTAAAATTGTCTGATGACAATGATGAACAATGAAGAAAAACCTTCATCATACCTGACGTTAAGTAAAGATAAGATTGGAGATAGAAGCGTGCCTGTCCCGGAGTATTCAACCACTGAGGAACTGGCTATCTAATCTCTAAAACTATTGGTGTGTGTAGTATTAGTGTGAATAAATCCTTATTGAACTACGTAAATCTAACGTTTACCCGATCGCTGAAGTAAGTGTTTGAACCATTAATGGATTGGTCACGACATCGCTCAATGGTAGCCTATTGATAACGATGAAAGTGGAAGACCAGAAACCGAAATTTTTCCAATCAAGTCCAACGATTGCGACCGACTCCGATGAAATAAACAAATTACTATTTTATTTATAGTTTAATAAGACCTGCTTAAATGTTTTGTAGACCTGCTTAAATTTTTGGTTGGGCGACATTTCCGTAGGATGGCGATTACACTAAAGAGTCAATATTAATATTTTTTATTTATATAACTTATAATGAAGGACTGGTTCTGAATGGTGAAAGACAAAGGTAAATTCGGGAGTACCATTATTAGAAGAAGATAATGAAAGTACTATCTGGAATTTAATCACATCGGGTAGTATTTTTTACAATAATATTTGTAATTTTGTTATAACAAGAGCATTAATAGAGATTCATATTCATCTTAAACGATGCCATTTCGTTCTAGCCTTATGGATGGATGAAACCTCTATAATGTCTGGAAACTCCGTAGTTTCACTCTATGGTAATCACATTATATTTTTATCTGTTCTGTCTAAATTTTTTTTCTCCGTTCCACGATTCCTGTTCAGCTCATTTTGACGTAATCTCACAGAAACCAGCAAGGTAAACGCTACTGCATTACATTTTTTATCTACAGTTGTGTAAATAATATATTTTTCATATACCTACATCATGAACATAACTACCTACTTTTTTACTCATTATTTAGATTAAGTATTTATAACTAGGACTTTTGCTATATCTTTGTATTTTTATATTGTTACAGTTCCTTATTTCCATTAATTATTCTACAATAAAACAAGTCTCCTGGAACGATACTTTTATTTCGTTCCCCACTTATTAAACGAGTGCGGCGGTTCCGACGTCCCGGCGACTGTAGTGCTGCCGTACTAGGAGCCCCGTCACAAAACCAGTAACCAAATTGTGAAGGTTAGAGATTATGTTTTGAAGACACTTACCTCATACATACCTCATCACCCTCATCACTCATTTACCAATGAGGACCCCTTAACAACTAAGCTTTGTCTTTGATAGCTCTGCTAAAACTACTATCGGAAAATCTCTCAATGATTATTTGTTAGTAGGACCTCCTTTACAAATGACATAAGAGACGTTACATTAAGATGGAGAAGACACCGCGTGGTTTTAATAGCCAATATTCGTCAAATGTTTAAAAAAATATCTGTGGACGAAAGATATAGTGATTACCTACGCACTTACCTGTACAACAATATTAATAGGATTCTTAATATTTATCCTTTTCATAAATTCAGTTGTAAGAAAAAATGGCTAAAATCGTTAGATTAACAAGAAACCGAAAACCTATTGATCGTACTCATCTAGTAACTCCCAATATAATTTACTCTAAGTTAATACTTTTTATTAAATCTAGGCTGTTACAAGCACTTGTGAATGTCAAAGAAGCTTTTCCGTTCACAAACCCTACGGTGAGAGAACTTGTAACGAGAAGAACCGGCAAGAAACTCCCATTAAGCTCTCCTAGTGGCTGTCGGTTTATTTCGACAGTTGAGGCCCTACCGCGCAGGTGTCGTCGGCATCGACATCGACTTCATTTGACAGATGGATGTCACATATTGCTCTTAATCTTTGGTAAGTTTTCATTTGTGTCAAACAGAAGCAGCAATGTACCACATCCATCTGTCAAATGAAGTTGATGTTGATGCCGATGGCACTTGCGCGGGGCCCTGATCCCAAGTCATTGGCGTAGGGCTAGATTCGTCAATGACCTATGTATTTGGGTGGATTTTCAACGGGCGATTATTAGACGTCACAGGGTTTAAAAAAATAACTAATGATCAAAATACGTTTAATGTATGTTTTGTATAATAAATTGGCCTTTATAAGGTACAGCCAATGAAAAGAAAAGTAATTCTTACATATTGTTAAATAAAAAAAAATAAAAAAAATAGTAATTTAAATACCCTATACTGTGGTCGTGAGGCATACGACACACTGGTAGATGCGCGCAATCAAATACGTATAAATTGTTGCCCTTACAATCTATTCGTTATTAAAGTTACTAAATACTTGGAATGATAATCAAAGTATACTAGAATAAAAAGTAAAAGCTATTTTGTAAATGTATTTTAAAGATAGCGCCTGTATGCAATGCAGTGGTCACGCCAAAATCATACTTTTAACGACCTGCAAATAGCCGTTTGTAGCTCATGATATGAGCGGAGTATCATGATAAGACCTACACCTTTCGAAAGAGCGTTTAGTTATGTTCTAACTTATATGTGAAGCCCTCGTTGCAAGATACTAACATAGACTAATAGTCCTAATAGTTCTCTGTAGCATAATTGGTTAGTGCATTGGGCCGGACTCCCAAGGATGCGGGTTCGAATCCCGTCAGGGCGACATGAGACTAGTTGCTTTTTCTAGTATATTTTCTTGTTAAATATTTATTTCATAAAAATGGCATCGTAAAATGCAAAATTAAAAAAAAAAAAGTTCTAATTAGATGGCTGTTTCATCTTAATCGATAGTCAAACATCTGTAAAGATGTTTCTTTCGAATGCGAGGATATTTCTCTCATTGATGAAGCGACGGTGGCCAACACCGTAGAACGGTGAATATACTAGAAAAATTCGACGTATCCTAATAGTTCTCTGTAGCATAATTGGTTAGTGCATTGGGTCGGACTCCCAAGGATGCGGGTTCGAATCCCGTCAGGGCGACATGAGACTAGTTGCTTTTTTCTAGTATATTTTCTTGTTAAATATTTATTTCATAAAAATAGCATTGTAAAATGCAAAATTAAAAAAAAAAGTTCTAATTAGATGGCTGTTTCATCTTAATCGATAGTCAAACATCTGTAAAGATGTTTCTTTCGAATGCGAGGATATTTCTCTCATTGATGAAGCGACGGTGGCCAACACCGTAGAACGGTGAATATACTAGAAAAATTCGACGTGTCCTAATAGTTCTCTGTAGCATAATTGGTTAGTGCATTGGACCGGACTCCCAAGGATGCCGGTTCGAATCCCGTCAGGGCGACATGAGACTAGTTGCTTTTTTCTAGTATATTTTCTTGTTAAATATTTATAACATAGACTACTTTTTATCCCAGTATTCCCACGGGAACGGAAACCACGCGGGTGTGACCGCGGGCGAAAGCTAGTTTTTTAAATAAAAGAATTTTCCATAAACACAATATACAACGGTATTAAGGGAGGATATTGATTAAATCATAAAAATCATATTTTATGTGATACTTCGATAAAATAAGCAATTGTAAACATAATTTTTATAATGAGTTTTTTCCGCTTTTTGTATTTTCAGCGTTTCTATGACTCTGTTATTCCGCTTGAATAATAGTCAAAGTGTCATTATAAACTAAGAAGCAACATCAACGAAGCATCGAACTGGCCACTTCGAAGCGGGACGTGACTCCATTGTGATTCAATCGCAAGCGCAGTTGACATCTCAATCATAAAGTATTGGTCGACGCCATGCCTCTTGGTTACTTGAATTTTATACCTATACATACATATAAACATTTTCAGGATTAATCAAAGTATAAGTAAGCAAGTATCGGCTAGCTTCTAAGTTGTTTTACTTACATTAATGATTGATGTTTTTTTTTAATGTTTGTAATTATTAAGATATCGTTTTACTGATGGAAATGATTTTGTTTGACCAAACATGTTATTGTTAAAGAAATGAATTAAACGATGTAGTTGTTACCGAAATAATTTCGGTGATACTAATAATATGTAAGTACGTCTAAAAGTAGTGAAGGTTTTAATAAAATAAATAATTAAACTAGAAGCGCTCATGGCCGCGCTTGACAGACTGATCGTAATCGATCACGTTTGTTAAGCAATGTTCGGCTCGGTCGGGTGTCGGATGGGTGACCGTAAAGTGGCATTATAACTGAGGCACGTTAAACCGTTGGTCCCAGCTGTTGTCATTTGATTACGTTAAGCCAAGTCAGAGGCCTTATAGGCGGCTTGATAAACTCTGACACCAGAAGTGGCCACTAATCCTCATACAATAAGAAGAAGAAGATTAAATAAACTTAAAAATAACATTTTACACAGACAGAAAGTCTTTTTACCACCTATTAGCAACCCATAATTAGAACCAAAAAGGACAAATTCGACATCAACGATACAGTCACTAAAGTAAACATAAAACCCTCCAAGACTCGAAGTACAAATTTTTATTGGAACAAAAAACACCCACTTCCTACGTTACGGACTAAAATAACATCGAATACAATCAATAGGCCTTATGGTCCATTGGCCATGTGTCGCGCATATGCTCCCTATAATGATACATACATATTCATAAGAATCGGGCAATTTTATCTATAACACCTTTTGTAGATTTTTTACCTCTACCCTTTGAGACGTCCGTTCAGAATGGTAGCGTACAGTGAGTCAATTAGAGCCTTTGTATTGATAATAGGTGATGGATTGGTTTTTTTTCAGTTCCTTAACACCGTTCAATGAAGTCTGATTCATCAAAGACCAACTGAAGACGCTAATGATAAATGCATCTGTAGAAACACCATATTAAGAATTATGATGAAGAATGAATCCAAAATAATTAGAAATGAAATAGCTTAAATAAAAATCTAAAAAGATTAATATTTGTGTTAATTAAAACGTAGAACCAATTTACATTAATTTCTTATGTTTATTAATGTTGCAGCTAAATGTGAAGTTTTACTAAACCGTGGATTTGAGCTTAAATTATTTGATATCGATATTGTACCGCTTTGTTTTTTAAACAGGAAATTGTTTCTGCCAGTGAAATAAAATAGGATAAAAAAACTACTTATGAGTGCTACCAACGAAATATCATTTTGTAATTAACAACCAAAACAGTCGAGCAATATTAATGCTGTATTCAAATCTATTGCGTTTTCAATATGTGATTCTTCATCAACGCCTCTTTCAATATCGGCGATGGAATGGAAGTCAATTTCTAAAGAGGACTTGCGAGACTTACAATGTTATAGAATACGTTCGAAGGAGGCTGGTATCTTGTCATAAATTGTATCTTCGTGTGAACTGGCCACGCCTGCTCGATGATATAGTTCAAGCAATCAGTAGACAATAATTATTTTATTAATATACAGCCACCTTTTCGCCTATTCCAGTAAGTGATTTAGTGTTGATTATTAAATAATATCATGTATTTTGTGGACATTATTATAAATTACAACCGTTTTATTATGGACTTCATTTTCTTATTTCTGCCGATCAGATTTTATTTTTAATACTTCACTCTCTTTATAAGCTTTTGTACAAGAGATAAAAGAACAATTCGGTGTTTGTCCTTAAATGTTGGATTTCCTAAAAAACCATGCTAAAAACAATGCCAAAAATTTGCTTCAGATTATATTTCTTAAAACATGACACTCAAAGACTCAAAATTGTATTTTATCGTTTATTATAATTTCAGAAACATAGAATAAACTAAATCATATCAAACCGAAGTACAAAAACTACGGGCATAGCAAAGGGATAAATAGCATTTAAACGGGATAGACTATAAATAGATCCGACTTCAAATCAGTAATGCCTTGGCCTTCAATCAAAGAATGCAGTTGAAGCCTTACTTTTCACGCGGCGACGGGTTTTTGTGGTCGCTGCGCGCGCGCACCCCGAGCCGTCACGGTGTCGCGTGTCCAGATTTACCGCGCTTCGTCGCACTACGTTTGACGCAAAAAAATGCCATCGGGAGAAATAAAGGTGCCGTATAGTACTTGAAGGGTTATGGGCTGATTTGAAAATTAAAACGTAAATTGGGTTTGGCTGGTCTAATATTAATGATTGGTTTTGCCGATACGCTGTCGCGTGTATAGATTTACCGCGCGCGCTTCGTCGTACTAGATTTGGCGCAAAAAAAAATGCCATCGGAATATAAAGATGACGAATAGTACTTGTAAAGTCATGGTCTAGGTTAACCTTAAAACTGTATAATTTTATTGTTTGAGTAAGGAAAGTTATAATTGGTACTATACTATTACGAAAAACAGGATTTTACCATTTTTGTGTAGAGTTGGAGTAAAAATGCCATTTATCGTAATAGTTATAGTGTTAATGACTTAGGTATAACATATTAATTTAAATTGGTAGCTTACGTATTATAATTAAATGACAATCAGAATCAAAGACTTCCGATGTAGAGGCTCGACCGTTGAAGTGCCGGGGTCTGTCGATCATGTCGCTTAGGGTTCGATTTCTACAAGACATGTGACTTTTTCATATGTGTTAAGTAATAATAAATATTAATATTTGTCATCATCTAGATGTTTATTACTTCATTCACTGTCTATAGTACCTACCTCACCTATAACCTATGCTTAGTTTAAGGATAGATGATGTTGTAATAAAATGTCACAAATATCATCATCATTATCTTCATGATCCACAATTTCAAAAATTATATAGTACCTATAATATTTATGGAGATTTGCTAAGTTAAACATGTTAGTAGTGGCATGATTTTTAATTCTAATGGAAAATCTGGGAGAGAATATACAGATCGTAACATTTACTGTACGTCAGTATAATATTTCTAAGAAAAGCGGCTTCTTTCTAAAACGTTAATTAATTTTAGGATATAAATTAAAAGGATATGCGCGCATAAATTAATCGATCTATAAAAAATACTTTATCTACATTTCCTAATCAATTCTAAATACTAAATGACATGTTTTAATTAATCTTTACTTTATTGGAATTTTATTGCCAACTTTAGTTATGCGGTTTTTTAGATTTATATAGGTACTTAAAAATCTGGTGGACGTAACAATTATAATTTTTTTTATAAAACAACTTTTACGGATATCAAACGCGCTATATTTCACGAAGTAAGTAGTAATTTATGTTTTTGTAATTTTTGCATTTTTCAATGCTATTTTTATACTTATGGTAAATATTAAATAGAAAAAAATGGAAAAAATTAACTCGGCCACATTGAAAAATGCAAAAATTACTAAATCATAAATTATTGGCAGTTAATCGATCGTTAAACACCTGAAAAGATGTTTCTTTCGAATGCAAGGATATTCCTAGCATTGATGTGACAACGCTGGCCTACATCGTATAAAAATATAAAAGTATTGAAGAATTTCGACGGTGGTTCGCAAGTCTCGGTAGCTCAGCGGTTAGAGCATTGGACCGGATTTCCAAAGGTCGCGGGTTCGTTTCCCGTCTGCGAATTCACTTGTTGCCGAGTTAATTTTTTCCAATATTTTTCTATTTAAAATTTACCATAAGTATAAGTAGTAATTGTTCGTATTTTTTGGATTTTTAAGAGTTTTTTTTATTTTCCAGACGTTACATAGCGCGTTTGATATCCGTAAAAGTTATTTTATTTCAATGAACAGTGCGCGCCAAAACATAAGATGTAATTATTATTTTACAAATTCTTAGATATCCAATAAAAACACTTTATATTTTAATAGCTCAAGACAATTTTTAATAGTTATTTAGACCAGTATTTTATTATACCACGTTACAAGTACAGTCGGGGAACTCCCCTGTTAAACAGTAGAGTTTCTTTAGGGAGATTTATTTAAAAAAGTTATAGATATATAGAACACGTTTATATCACAAATATGATTTGAATAATACATATTTCTTAAACTAGTACTTTCCGTGAAAACGTTTACCAAAAAAAATCTACTGGTCAACCGGGAAGTTCCCCGATTGTACGAGTATAACAAATATCATAGGTACAGTAAAATATTAGCAAGATGATTTTTTTCGTATCCATTAAAGTTATGGAAGAGAACCTTAGTTTTCGATTTCTTCGATTCCATTATTTTACTTCGTCGTCGTCGTCTCGGCCATATAACACCCACTGCTGGGTATAGGCCTCCTCCAAAAGGCATCTCCATAATCGCCACGCATGGCAGGCGGGTTGGCGATCGCAGTATGGCCAAGTTTGTAGGAGGCGCTGCTGCCCGTCTCCTGAAGGCTGAGTCCCTTAGTCGCCTTTTACGACACCCACGCGATGAGAAGCCGACACTACGCAGCTAATTTATTATTTATCATTTTATTTACTCAATGAATAATAATAATAAGGTAATCAGGTAATAATACCTTACAGTGATTTTTTTTCTATAACAGCAAATTGAGCAAACAAACTTTAAAAAAAAACTCGGACGTCGGTCGTTATCTCCAGGGATCCCTAATAATGGTTCACCTGGTAGACGGTGACGAACTGAATTTTTGTGGTCCTGGCACGAGCGAAGTTGTAACGGGTGCAGAAAAAAAATCGTTCCACTGAGTTTGTACAACCAAGGAGATCGTGGTCTACTCTTAATTTGATTGCTTTACGATTCAGAAGATTTTACGAAGAAACTAGCGGCCTGAATCTTCGTATGCGTGGATATTTCTAGAGCCTCTTTAATACTTTCATTCCATTTACCAGCTCCCGAATTGTCTAATTTCAAAATCTATCACAATTCCTTTTAAAGGTATTGTGATGGTGATAGTGATTTATAGAATTGTGTAACTTATTAGTCGCAATCCCTTTCGGAACGAATGATATTTTAAATGACACTTCATTTGACACTTCTTCATACATTTGAAAGATATTTCCGTTTATCACTTTCCTTAGACAGTTCAATTTAGTTCATTCAATACCTTTCAAAACTATCAAATCCCTATCAAATGTCAAATAGTCACAGCCTAAAGTATGTAAATATCTTTCAAATGACAATTTGAAAGGGATTGCAATAGAAATTTAAAATTAGACAATTAGTGATCCTAGTAAAAAAAAATATTTTCATCCCATATAAGATTTATTTTAGCAACAAAGAATATATCACAAGTCCGAATCCCTTGTGGTAATTTGTGATATATTCTGTAGTAGGTCGGTAGTTGTAGCAAATTGGGGTATTTTAACAAAGACGGCCTGTTTGGCGCAGGGGTACTAAGCCCACCTTCTGTGCCCGGGAGGTCCCGGGTTCGATTCCCGGACAAGAGAAATATTTGTGTGCATGAACATGTTTATTTGTCTTGGTCTGGGTGTTTAATATATATATTATGTATGTATTTACAAAAAAAAAATTGTTTATCCGTTATCTAGTATCCATAATACAAGTTCTTCATGAAACTTAACGTGGGCTAGATAATAAAAAAAAAGAAACTAAGAGCAAACTCATCGAATTTAATACAAACAGTATCTGTAAATGAAATTATTTTTCAGCTGCACCAAGTTCTGGTAATGTATCTAAAAGTAGTTAATCCGCTATTTTTTTTTTTTATTTTTTTTTTTTATTGATCGACGCGCGACGGGGAGACTCTTAGCCTTCATCATACCTGATGTTGAGTATTGATAATCCTCCTCTCCTCTCCCGGAATCCTCAGCTTTTGAGGAACTGGCTATGTTGCTTCGAACTGCCGGAACACAAGAAACAAATGTTTGAAGTAAGTAAGTGATTTCGATCCAGAAAGTTGATAAGAGGGGCATAGGGGGTAACTTTAATAACGTCAACCTTAACTTGGGCAGCATTCATATTTTAATTTATACGAACTTTGCCGCCAATGAGGCTACGCTATGAATTTGTTCTCGCAAAATTAAATAATAAGGTATGTACCAGTATCTCAAAAAACCCAAACAAATTACAAACCCAACTTCCTCAAGCACACCGGTCATCAAAAACATACATTACCAAAGACAATCACTGATCAAAACAAAAATAGACAACCAACTCATTTATGCAACACGGGCCTCTCACTAAAACGACGTTATAATATTCGAGCCATTAACAACTGCTCTACATACAAACACACAGACAAAAAAACAGGCGTGCAGTTAAGTAGATAAAACTACAGCAGCCGTCGAATTTTCTTTAGACATTAATCACACTAGCATGTTCGCTAAGCTTGTGGGGTGACGATGATTTTGCAAATAGAAGGGAGGGATATTGTTTTGCAAGTTTGTAAGAATTGACTTTTTTTAACTTTAACCTCCTTAAAGTAAATAATCAGAGATAGTTAACGTTTTGTATAAAAAAATTGTACCTGTTTCTCTTAGTCACGTTTCCACTTAGCTTGAAAACTAATGAAACATTTTTTTTCAAATACTCCTTGAAGGTTGAGGAAGATATTAGAAAAATTAAATTCTATTCGAATCGTGAATTGAAAGTATTGAAAAACATATGGTTGGTTTTCTGAATTGAGCATTTCAAGTTGAAAACGTCTAAACCTCACTCATGAATGACATTTAAGAACATTTTCTCAACTTAAAATCCTTAATTCAGAAACGGACTCAATTTCCTTAATTATTCCACTGCCATGGACACCCTGTTCGCGTGCCGGCGCGGTCGCGCACTTTCTACTGCTAACGGTCGGCGCGTGCGCACAGCACCTGTCCCGCGACCCCAGCCCGTGTGGTTACCATTATTGTGCCATTACTATTGTGAATGCTATTGAAGTTTTAATACCACTGTTAATAGTTACTGGTTGGTATTATGGATAGTTCAGTATAATATTAAGTTATTAGTATTTTAGACTTATGAGGGCTTTAGACCTAATACGGGTTTATAAGACTTGGGTCTAAATGATAATGTTGGTAGACTTTTATAGAAGCCCCCGTAGATGTTGATGAAGATAAAATATAAAATATTTTATCAAAGAGTGTTTCATTATCGTTGTCTAAATCTTCTCCTTAGGCATGCTATATCTCTACGTCATCTATATCATCGTTCATCTCCTCATTCACCTCCATTTTATTATGCATGCATTTTATCTCTGTTTCTCTCTATTCTCTTCGTCTTATCGAGTGAGGATTAGTGGCCACCTCTGGTGTCAGAGTTTATCAAGCCGCCTATAAGGCCTCTGACTTGGCTTAATGACTGTAATCAAATGACAACAGCCGGGACCGACGGTTTAACTTGCCCTCCGAAGCACGGAAGCGCTCTTGTAATGCCACTTTACGGTCACCCATCCGACACCTGACCGGGCTGAACTTTGCTTAACGAACGTGATCGAATACGACCAGACTGTCAAGCGCGGCCATGAGCGCCTATTAATAAGCTTTTTTCTGTCCTTAACACACCTATCACACTCAATTTTATTCTTAACTATGACTGGATTAGTGATTAATCTTCCTTCAATTATTACGTCTTATTTATGTTAGCAACGATTTCAGTGAAAGTTTAAGAAACTTGTAGCGTTTTTTTTTAATGATCTCAGTCGCAATGCATCAAAGAAAACCAAATTTCAATACGATCCTAATGTCACGGTAGCTCAGATTATAGGTGATTCGTTACTGTTATTGATAGAAACCTATTTGTAAATATTTTGAAATGGAAATAAATTGTCAGTTGGAAATTGCTTTGGGGCTTGAATGTTCAATAGTTTCTCTAACTTTCAACCGTTTTTTTCGCATAAATGTGGTATTACTGTTTGGTTTTCTCTTTTTTAATCATTCACTGGACTGAACCAAATTATACATTTTGTACCTATTTACGACTTCTGCAAAGGTGCCATACGGTGATGATGGATGTAAACATGCAAATACAAAGCAACATTGTTATGTTGCTTTGTTTTGTTAAAATAGGGACATGGATTGAATTGTACGGTACGTCAACATGACCTTTTCTTGTATCCACCAAAGTCCACCACTAATTGAAAAATAAACAAAAAGATCTCCAACTCCGAGAATCCTTACATCTTCAAATCTTACGCTCCAATTACCACCCAAATCTTGTTCAAGTCGCGAATAATGAAAAAAAAAACAAAGAAAAATCAGGCACATGAATTTAATCGTACGTTACTTCAACATGACATTTTTCCATGTCGGTTATAAAGCTTCCAATTTTTTAAATGGCACTATAATGGTATTAAAAAATACCTTCATCTAGGTATAATGGATACTGACTCCAAAAAATTGACAATCACTAATGGAAAAAATAAACAAAAAGGTCTCAAGCTCCAAGAATCCTTCCATTTTCAAATCAGCCACGCTCTAATTCCCATCCAAATCTAAAGTACACCTAGTCGCAAAAAAACAAAAGAAAGACCAGGCACATGGATTTAATCGTACGTTACGTCAACATGCCCGAATCAACGGTCGCGTTCCGTCGATCGTCGCAACAGGTGATACCGCACCTGCGCCAACGGTCGTCGCTTCCTTTATGCGCCCGCGCCTGACATTACGATGGTTAGATTAGATGTATGAACGTACAGGTATATGCCTCTGTTTTTTATGACGTACCTATTAGGAGCTTGGTAGAAGAATGTTGGATGGGAGTCTAATTGAGCTGGTAAAGGAATGGCACTGTTTCTATTTAAAAACAAAAGACAAAATCAATATTATAATGTACTTATTAGTTATTATTATGCTAATTCGACTAATCAACAATATTTATCGTTTTATATTGAAATCAAAAGTAACAAAATATTTTAGTAGGTATGTAGGTACTTACTACAATAGTACAATATTAAGCGGTTATAATTCTTCAGTCAATAGATATGAGTTCTTTTTACGTTCAGTAGTTAGTTTTAAACGGTCGTCGCTTTCTTCATGCGCCCGCGCCTGATATTACGATATAGTTAGATTAGATGTATGAACGTACAAGTATATGCCTTTGTTTTTACGAACCACCTATTAAGAGCTTGGTAGGAGAATGCTGGATGGGAGTCTAATTGAGCTGGTAAATGAATGATACTGTTTCTGTGAAACCAAATAATGATAATTATCAAAATATTGGTAACTAGCTTCCGCCCAAGGTTTTCACCCGCCTGGTTCCCGTGGGAATATAGGGATAAAAAGAAGCCTATGTAACTCACCGTACATCAACTAACTCTATGCCAAAAATCAAGTCGATTAGTTGCTTAGCTTACAAACAAACACACTTTCACATTCATAATATTAGTAAGTAAAAACAATTTCCCGTTATTCTGTAATTAAGAAGCGTAAAATCTTTAAGAGTAGATATAAGTTAGGAAAAAACACAAAACATTATTAGAACATAACATGATTCCGATGGTATGATAATACCGTGCTTCGCAGGGCACGTTATACCGTCGGTCTCGGCTATTGTCATTTGTTTACAGTCGTTAAGCCAAGTCAGAGGCCTTATAGGCGGCTTGATAAACTCTGACACCAGAGGTGGCCACTAATCCTCACTCGATAAGAAGAAGAAGAAGAACTTAACATGATAGTGGTTATAGGTTTCTAGCCATTCCACGAAGTCGTTCGTTACAGTTTTTTTACTACCATATGGTATTTATAATATAAACTAAAAACATCATCCTCGTTTATAAACAAGATCATCAAAAATAAAGTGTTGTTTGTTATTAATAAAAAAATGAGAACAAATTTATGTGCGTGCATGTTATTGCCACTTTGACATTTAATAATTAACTTTTACTTAAACCTTTAACGTCCGTTAACAAGGTTACTTAGTTATTTTTATGTATCTACTTAATTTAAGGTTCCGGTAAGACTAAAAAGTTCAAAGACGAGTCTTCTAACTGAATACCCGCCTCTGTGGTCTAGTGCTAACAGCCACCGGTTTCAGACCCAGGGGTCCCAGGTTCGATTCCCAACGGGGGTACATATTGTATTCGGTTTGGTTGATGGTTGACACGTTGTAAGTCCGCCTAGCTAGCTATTGTTAACTTATCTAAGTCTGACGCCATAACATCAAAGTTTTCAGCATTGGTGTGTACCGGCAGTTACAGGTACTCGTGAGATACCCAGTTCCCCAGTGATTGAGGATTCCGGGAGAGGCTCGCTTCCAACTTCAGCCTAATCAATACATAACATCAGGTATGATGAAGGCTAATAGTCTACCCGTGGTTCGTAAAAAAAAGATACTTTCTTAATGTATTAAACTAATTTTATTATAAAATGGTGGTATGACAAAAATTTAAACACGGAACTGACGAATTCTCCAATCAAAACTTCAAGACCTTTGATTTCAAACAAATAAGAAAAAGAGTTGGTACCAGAAAAAAAACATGAAACACTTCTAGAGCAATTCTACCTAAAACAGTACCTTCAAAATGTAAAACAAACAAAGTGTTAGGATAATCAGCACCGCAAACAAATAATATCACTACGTGAGCCCTATTCTCTTCAGTGGTTCTTCAACAATCATTGTAAAACCAACGTTACTGCTTGACAATATGATCGGATATGCTAAAGCAATAGTTAAAAACTGCATTAAGGTGAAATTGTTTTCGCTGCGGGTTCCGGCACGTGCCTTTTTTAGTCTAGTTCCAACTTCAATGTTAGTCGGAATGAGGGCTGTCACTTTGACGACAATATTTGGAATTGATTAAATCATTATGACTTTGCTTTTTATGTACTAGCTGACTGATGAATCGTATCTTTCTAAAGGGTTTTTTTATGTGCTTAGGTAAAGTAAAAGAGAATAATTAGCAAAAAAAACGTACCACATAACATTTTTTTTGCTAATTATTCTCTTTTAACTTGTTACTTGCGTAGCATGAAATTCCTTACTTTCAGGGACAGAAAAACCATATCACCCAGTATCATTTCTCTATAAAGTTTCATGTGCATGAACTACGCAGTTTTTTTTTTAAGAAATAGGGTTGACTGAAGTCATCGCGAAAAGTTTTGGCTTGCTTGATTTTTTCTACTGAATCAAGAGTCAAATTTTCTAACAGGGGTCGTGGTTTAAAAACCAAATTAGTTTTCCGTTTAAACTGTAGGATACCCAAATTAATCTTCGCCCACGTGGACACTTCAGCTCCCCGAAAAAAGACTTGTCAAAAGCGCAACGCGTAGATATTCATGTGAACTGTTTATTGGGATAAAACAATTTATTATAAGTCGTATCTGCATAATTCTCGCCTTGTACCTGTATAATGTATTTAATGTATATTGTATATATTGCTTTTTGTTTTTTTTTATGAACGACGGGTAGACTCTTAGCCTTCATCTATCTGATGTTAAGTTTGATAAGGCTGAAGATGGAAGCAAGCCTCTCCCGGAATCCGCAATCACTAAGGAACTGGCTATCTTATCTCTAACTGCCGGAACACAACAATGCTGAAAACATTGTTGTTATTGCGCCAGACTTAGATAAGATGGTGATAGCTAGCCAGGCGGACTTACAACAAGTCCTACCACCAACCAAACCGAATACGCTGGGAATCGAACCGGGGATCTCTAGGTCTGATAGAGGTGGTTGTACCGCTAGACCACAGAGACGGTTAAATGTTTAATCTGTTATAATTTAGTGTTTTATGTGTTTTAATGTAGATCAATCTTCATGATATAGCTTTCAGTTTATTTTTTCTAGTTAAATTATCTAAAGTAATTCGCTTTTTTTAAGTAGACCATTATGCATGTCACGGCGACCTATAAGTTTCATACAATAAGTTTAAGTTTCATACAATCACATCAATTACCTAGCCCACGTTAAGTTTCATGAAGAACTTGTGTTAAGGATACTAGATAACGGATAAACATACATATATACTTTCTTTTCGTAAATACATACATAATATACATATTCAACACCCAGACCAAGTCAAATAGACATGTTCATGCACACAAATATTTGTCTTGTCCGGGGATCGAACTCGGGACCTCTGGCGTAGAAGGTGGGTTTAGTACCCTTGCGCTAAACAGATCGTTTATAAGTGGAACTAGACTTGAAGTCTCAATTCGTATGTATGTATCGTCTATGTTTCGTTCGTTGTCCTATTTAATAAAAAAATAATAATAAGCTCTAAAATGTTCCGTCATCATTATAAAATGTTTGTTCCTCTTGCACAATTTCTTCATCAATTTATCTATAAAGTTGGTCACGTTGTGAATGGAAACAAAGATGACATGGATAGAATTAAATAACGTTCGTAGTATTTAAATAATAAAACATTGACCAACCCTAACAAAAGAGGCCACAACAATATTAGCACGAAGTCTGGTCATTGTAGTTTTTGCTCCAACATTAGATAAATCATACCATAACCCTACATTACACCATTTCTTCCTACAAAATAGTCTGTGTACTGTTTGTTTCTGCGGTTATATGAGATTTCTGGTTTGTTTTTTTTTATTATTTAAGGTGTAATAGACCTATTTCTTAAAAGGTTAGTTTAGCAAATATAAATCGTACATGATTGGTTTCCTCAATTGGCCATAGAAAAAAATATGTCTCGTTAATTAAAGTTATATCACTCGAAGACTTTAATGAAAATTTTTGTCGTTAACGTAACTGTTTTTTCGTATTAATATAAATAATAATATATTTTTTATTTCACCCAAGGAAAAAATACATTGTTTGGCAAGTTACAATAACTTACAACTGTAAACATAACTTAGTTCTTATATGTAATAAACCATTGATTGAAATGTCACTGCGTTAAAATGTGTATTGCACAGGAGTTTTTATACGGTAGTGGGGAAGGTGAAAGACGGTTTCAACAGAGAGTTATATAGAAGCAAACCTAGCATTATCCCTAGGGCTGATTATCTACTGAAAACTCGGTTCTGTTTCAGAGTCGTCGCTGATGTGGTTATAATTCAGTATGAAAATGTGACAGTAATCACAGCGACGATACTTTAATTAAACATTACTTCGTCAACTGTTGATGGTGGGGTCTCAGGAGGCCTACTCTCTAAGCCCGTCAACTAAGATACGGGCCCCCATCCGTAAGTTTCCCGAAACTACGGATGGAGCCTACTCTCTATTGATTTCGGATGTACTAATTTTGGACAAACGGCACAAACACATTGAGAGTAGGGACAATGTCAAAACGTAGTCTCATTCATTCTTAGTTTGGGTCTCCGAACTAATGAGCTGTCCGTAGGTGATACGGAGTAGGAAACGTCCGTAACTTAGGCCGAAAATAGTTTCGTGCTTAGAGAGTAGACCTCCTGGTTCTGACAAATATGTCAAAACTTCGCAAAACATTATTCTGTTCTACGGATACTCCTACGTTTGCTACAATCGTATAGGATGTTGTTGATTTTGGTTCAAACATTAGTTTTGCAGCTAAAAATTATTATGGGATAATGCTTGTACCAACTTTATCACCAAAAGTAAAGGATTGACAAGTATTTGTGTTACTACATCATTAGTCTGAAAATGCCAAATTATGGATTTTGTTGCTTTTGGTTCTACATGACTCTTTGTGTATAAGAATGTATGTTATGAGTAACTTGGGTTAGATGTTGTCCATGTATATCATGTATGTATTTGAACAAAGTAGGTACCTTTATAAGCAAAAAGTTGTTTTGCCAATTATTTTCATTGCGGAGAGATGCATAAAACCTAAAAGAAGTCCATATGAATAAGAAAATTAGTGAATTATACATTCCGCTACTGAATGTAGTTAACAGCTTCTTACTGTCCGAACGTCGTCATAATTCCACGATCATTATCGATAAAAAATCAGCCTACTGATTCTTGGTTCCACTCGACTCATAAACAGGGATCTGGACTTAACTTATGAAACTTTAACACGCCATCCTGAAGCGATGTGCCAGATCGATAAATTAACTCTTCGCACCCCGATAGTGCTTTGTGCAAATCGAACATCGTTGATTTATGAACAATTATCGATTAATTCAAGCAGCGACCGTAAGTTTAATCGATATTATTAAGGGCCCGATTCCCCATCGACAGAACTTAAATCATGCGGACGGTTATCGTGTCGGGTAATTAGAGGGTTGTTGGTTTTGATCTTGTTGCTGTGAAGTGGAGTTTTTTGTATAGAAATATCAAAAACAATCTCACTTTTTATTAGTATGCAACTAATTCCAACTACCAGTCTGTCCGTGACCGTTTCTTTCCTACTGAACCAAGTTTGATGAATCTTGTCATCGAGATAAGCTAAACCTTGGAGAAGTCTCTTTTACGCTTAGTTTGCGTTTATAATTTAGATGATTCATAAGGAACGCGATATAACCGAAATCCATGCGTACGAAGTTGCATGCGGAACGCAGTGTGACTGAAAAGACATTCAGTTAGACACATTAGATAGATAGATAGACACTTTATTGCACACACACATTAGAATTTAATATAAAACTTAAAACTATGGTGAGAAAAGGCGGCCTTATCGCAGAAAGCGGTCTCTTCCAGACAACCTTTGTATTTTAGGATAATTGGAGAGAGATGTAAAGGGCAGTGTGTCAGCAACATACAATGTAAAAGAAAAACTATACAAAAAAAGCAATTAACAATTTCATTAAATTAACAAACAAAGGACTTAACCTAATAAACCCACTTATATACAGAGCACATAATAAAATATACAACTTGTTTCTAAATAAATATAAATATATATACAGAGGTGGTCACATAATTAACGCATCTAGCTGATTTTCATACATTGGAGGTAACTTTGGAGCCTTGTTTATCTGCCAAGGA
This sequence comes from Chrysoteuchia culmella, assembly GCA_910589605.1. NCBI lineage: Eukaryota > Metazoa > Arthropoda > Insecta > Lepidoptera > Crambidae > Chrysoteuchia > Chrysoteuchia culmella. Next base: position 4,759,058 of record OU342649.1, read on the forward strand.
TTGACAAAATCAGCCTAAGAGCTAGCGCAGACGACGGATAACGGAGGACTTTTTGTCCGCGACACGTCTTTATTGTTAAGCGAATAAGATTCAACTTAGACCGCGTATATCAGCGTATATCCGCGAAAAGTACGCAATAGTCCTCGTTATTTATTCAACTTTATGTTCTTAGTAATAAGGTCGTGTCGCGGACAAAAAGTCCTTCAATCTCCGTCGTCTGCGCAGGTCATAAGATTTTGTCCGAAATTATTACGATTACACAAGTTCCTAAAAGTAAACACCGCACCCCGTACCAATTCTGTTGTGCCTCCGAACTCGAACGTGCCACCGATAAGTTTTTTGCCCACAGAATGGGAGCAATACTCATCAGATAACGCAACAAAAACACGGTGACGGAGTCAGCACAAAGGCGCCACAAGCAACCGCTCGATTACGCCCTATGACAAAGCAGTTTGCCGCGAACAAAACTCCATATTGATCCAAACAACTCTTCTATTTTGCTTGCTCTTTATTAGATTTTTTTGTACGACTGATAGGTTCTTACTGGTAGTGCGGCATCACTAATAACAAAATGTCTGTGCGTTTATGAAGAAAATAAATCACGGTAACTTCGTGTTGTAGTTTAAATTTTTAAACGAAATCGAAACTGTAATTATCGAAGCAGGCCTAATTCTATTGTAGAAACTACAACTTTGAACAAATTACAAAACTGTTATTGAATTTTAAAAAAATTGTGGGAAACATTGACTGAGATAATAATAATTATGTTGAATAATAATAAATAATAAATAATTGTATACAATCACACCAATTACCTAGCCCATGTTAAGTTTCACGAAGAACTTGTGTTATGGTACTAGATAACGGATAAACATACTTTTATATATTTTTTTAAATACATACATAATATACATATCAAACACCCAGACCAAGACAAATAGACATGTTCATGCACATAAATATTTGTCTTGCCCGGGGATCGAACCCGGGACCTCTGGCACAGAGGTCCCGGGTGCCAAATAGGTCGTCGTTAAATAAGACACTTAAACTTTTATAAAAACTCAGTTTCTATTACGTAAAGATATCATTATCAACGACAGGTTTTATATTTATGAAAATTTATAAAAAAAAACATTTTATAAAAAAAATCAAACCGACTTCAAAAAGTAAAAAATAAAACTTTTGGAGTCGGTGCCAGCCAAAGCATTCTACATTGCACTTCTATTAACTATATTTTTTTTGGCCTTTGCTAACTAGCACCGACTCCAAAAGTTTTATTTTTTACTTTTTGAAGTCGGTTTGATTTTTTTTTATAAAATGTTTTTATTTCAGATTTTTTTGTTACATTATGTGCCGTTACTTACACAAAAAATCAGCCCATACACAACAATGATGTCATCTAGGTATACGACTACTTGCCAAAAGGTGATTGATATTTTTCAGGATTATGAAAAAACTACTAGCCAGATCTTCGTAAAAATTATATGGGACCACACATAAACCATTTTCTTCCAGATAAAAAAAGAATTTTAAAAATCTGTTAACAACTGGCGAAGTTATGGTGGAACATACATAAAAAAAAAAAAAAAAATACAGTCGACTTGATAACCTCCTCCTTTTTTTGAAGTCGGTTAAAAAAGTTACAACCTTTCAATCTTATTATTCAATACTAAGCATTAAATTCATTATTATCCATTAGTCTCCAAATCGCTCAGACGGGGGTCTCCATATTATCCTCCTGTCGGAGCGATATGAAGACTAGCTGATTTTGTAGTCTAAAATTTATCACATGAATGAAAAACCCTTATTTATGACAATCATCACAATTGAGCTTATCCCAAAAAACCAAAAAGCGAAACAGCCAAACCACGTCTCAAAAGCTAGTAGTCTAAAATACAATACAGTTCATTATTTAAAGAGCAGCCGATAGCAATACTGCGAACTATGGCATTGTGTTCTGCGCCCGCGCCGATCTAAATTGTTGATTTAATCGAGCTTTTTGTAATCACAGTTTAGATTGTGAATGCAACACTAGCTTGTATAGCTCTCGACTTTTTGTGAAAAGTGAAATGATAATGAAGAACGAATAAAAAAAACATTGAAACGGTAAGCGATTAGGGAATGGTAAAATTGCTTTTTCAGAATAACAAAGTAGCTTTGGTGATCGCGAAACGGTATTTTCTTGAAAGTGTATTACATAGTTTTTTTTAAGAAGTTTTTTTTAAGCTATTATGAAGAAGTGATAGCTTTTTAATCAATTACGATGAATTAGTGTATTATTAAAGAATCAGCTTGTTCGGTTTTCGCAGATTGCTGTAATTTTCTGGTTTGAATTTTCTAAACAATTTTTGATTAACGTATCGTTTTACTGAAGATATACCTCCTTTAATTATTAGTTAAATAAGCGAGAAACAAATTGCTGCAGTACCTAAAGCATAAATAAATTATAGTCATATATACCTTGTGGTTCGTGAAATCTTTTCAAAGTTCACTTGTCTGAGATTAAGTAAGGACTTTTTAAGATTGTGTTGTACCAACCGACACACATATAAATTTTTATCACCAAATCATGTACGTAATAGTACCTACACTCAGTCACTCATGCACACGCATACAAACACTTACAACATAAATAAACAAATACTTAGTATTCAATTAAGTGCATCGTCTGGATCACAGATCCGAACCGAATCGTCTGGATCACAGAGTATAAACTACCCTCAGGTAATTGTCTATAGCGTTCCTTCTTAATTTACATAACAAATTTATTATGCGTGGAGGTGAATATTAAATATTGATTATTCGTATGTTTATTATTTTCTAAAGTTTTGAAAGTGAAAAACGGTATGAAGGAAAATATATTTATTTGCATATACTTAAATAATCAGACAAACTGAATAATTAGTAACATTAATCTATGATTTTTTTTATTATTGTATTTTTCAAATATTACTAATATAATGCTGTTTTTCTATCTGAGAATTAACTTGTGACCGAGTTGACTTTTTCCAAAAAAAACTATTTAAAATTTATCATTAATTCTAAAGTAACATTAATGTTTATGTTTTTTTTTATGTATTGAATTTTCAATGCTATCTTATAATATAATCTATAATTTTTATAGAAAAGTACTAGAAAAAAATAGATTCCGCTTACAAATTATACTCCGCGAGTCCCGTCTAAGCATAATTTATAACCCAATATTTTTTTTCTAGTATTTTTCAATTAAAATTAACATTGATCTGATTTCGAGGCACCTAGCTTATGTAATTGTGTCTTGTGTTACGCTTAGATAGTTTTAGCTAGCTGATTTACATAACAAAATTTAATGAAATCATACACAGATATACTTGCATAGATAAAATTCCCCTGGTCGGTGTCGCATGTACGCCACCCCTCACTAACTTCCGCCCGCGCTTTCACCCGCGTGGTTCCCGTTCCCGTAGGAATATCGGGATAAAAAGTAGCCTATATTACACCTCCGTTTTTTGAACTAACTCTATGTCAAAAATCAAGCCGATTGGTTGCTTACAAACAAACAGATTCGCATTTATAATATTTTTTAGGACTAGACGCCGGGCGCGGTTTCACCCGCGTGGTTCCCGTTCTCGTAGGAATTTTGGGATCATTTGTAGCCTATGTTACTACTTGGGGTCTAAGGATTCTCTATACCAAATTTCGTCTAAATCGGTCCAGTAGTTTTTGAGTTTATTCGTTACATACAAAAATACAAATCTTTCCTCTTTATAATATTATATTATATATTATATTATATATAGTATAGATGACCTACGGATCTATTTGGCCAGTTATGATTAGTAGTTTTCTCTCTTTACCTATCAAAAAGATTACTTTATACTTACGTTAATTGTTTGAAGTATTAAGTTCGTGATCATCTTTGAACGTCATTAAGTAATAGAGCAAACATTTTGGTGGTCCGGACCACCCATTGGAGGTAATGTTATAATTGTATTCGTGTAAGATTTATACCAGCGGTGATTGATTCGGGCCTTTGAAGTGTAGTTTATTGTAGTGGTAAAAAGGTCGTTTATGATAAAACAGATGATGAAACAGACAGAATGGGTCGCCGTTTTTTTTAACTGACTTCTAAGAGGAGGTTCTCAATACGGTTGGTATGATTTTTTATCGATGTACACCGATTATGTCGCGATTTTTAGTCCGATTTGTTATTTTTTTTTAAAGTTTTTTAACAATTTGATTGACCTTTTAAGGCACTCTGAAAAAATTATGAGGTTTCATTTTCAGGTTCTACATCTGCAGCTCGTCGTCTCAGCCACATGACACCCACTGCTGGGTATAGGTGTTACGACCCACCACTCGGGCCCAATACGTATAAGTGGGTTTAAACGACTGCAAGTACAGGCGGGACCAAGGGCTTAATGTGCCTTCGCACGTAGGAGCTTGAGATACTAAATTTTTGGTCACCCATCTCGTTACCGACCATTGCGAAAGTTGCTTAACCTTAACAATCGCAGGCCGACCTGATTATATATATTCACCTAAAAACATATTTGTTTGTGTGTGTTCGAAAGCTTTTAAAGATGTCTTTTGTTTCATCGTTTCATCAATAGAGTAATCTTGGCACACGCTCATTCATCATCGTTACAAAATCAATCACTATTAATTATAAATCAAACTAATTTATTACCAGTCAGTGAAAGTTACCCTTAATGATTATATCAAAAATTTGTACGAGCGATTGATTGTATTATTGGTCAGTATAGACGGCAAGGATGGATTTTAATAACTAACAAACGATAATAAACGAGGTCTAAGATTTATTTAAGACATTTATTACAAATTATAAATATTAAATAGAAAAATATTGGAAAAAATCTACTCGGCCACAATTGAAATATCAAATGGGACTCGAACCCATGACCTTTGGAATTCCGGTCCAATGCTCTATATAATACAAACTTAAAAATAAAAATAATTAAAAATATGAAGAAGAAAATTACTGTAATTAATGTTTTAAATTATATTATTAACAAATCTTACGTAATTAACTGCAAATGCAGTTGATTTAGCCTTTATTTTAGTTCGGTTATTTTCCTGTTAATTGTTGTGTTTAATACTTCAAAAACATCTTATTATAACTTTTTAATTTTGCATTTTACAATGCTACTTTTATGTGATAAATATTTAACAAGAAAATATACTAGAAAAAAGCAACTAGTCTCATGTCCATCTCACGTTTCATCCCGTCAGGGCGACATGAGACTAATTGCTTTTTTCTAGTATAATTTCATGTTAAATATTTATCACAACATCTTATTAATTCAGATTTTGATAAAATTCTATTGAAAAAAATAACCCTAGTATCCAAAACTCACATTTCCAGAAATTTTGTTTTAATAATAACAGAACACTAGCTTCCGCACACGGTTTCACCCGGGTGGTTCCAGTTCCCGAGGGAATATCGGCATAAAAATCAGCCCTTACTCTCCGTCCTTTCAACTAACTCTATGCCAGAATCAAGTCGATTGGTTGGAAGGACAAACAAACACACTTTCGCATTTATAATATTTAATATTTAATTTAATTATTAAGCTTTGAACCGTTATTTGAAGCCTAAATAAAAATATATTTGAGAGTAGCGAACATGATTTTCGGTAGCAAGTCGGTTATAATCTGTGAATACTCTTTCTAATCTGACGTCACACGTCACGTTCCGTCCGGTTGGCGGGAAATCGCAGTCGATGTAATTCGGGCAGCTTACGGTGTGCGCCATTGGCGTCTTGTTAGCCGTAGCGATCGGTTGGAATTCAAAGTGAGTTTTGAATTCAAGAATTTTAAATTCCATATTTATTAATAACCTTTCTGTACATTTTCTTTACAGTGGAAAAATTATAACGGTGCTACCGTTCGATGTTTTTAAAATGTTTCTAATATATTAACTGTGTGATTTTCAGATATGGAAAATATCACGAATAATAAAAGTGAGTCCTCGGATTCATCTTCGGACTCCTCGTCGGTGGATACTCCTAAAAAGCGATGCTCGCAGGATACGCCGCCACCACCCGTAACAGCCGAGCCAGTGTCGCAGCGGCAAGGTGTTAAAAGGCAAGCAGATGGCGCGAAATCAAAAAGTAAGCGGCGGCGTCGTAATAATGATCAGGCTGAAAAGGCGATTCTTTTCCTGGCTGAGCAAGTAAGTGGTATACAAAACTTTTTGGCTAGCAGTGTTGCATTCCAACCTGCTCACTCTAGTGCTTATGTACCCCCTCTAAACTGTGATAATGTGTCTGATGTTTCTGAAATTAGTGCTAATGTTAGTGGGGGACTATACTCTGATAACGAACAGGAAATTGACATGCCACAGCCTACCTATGCGTTCGATTTACCTTTGAATACCGTTTTAAAAGAACCTTCCGTTCCGAAAAGTAAGACTGTTCATATAGATTTGCTAAATCGCATGCAACATTTCAACACTGAAGAGTGGGATAGTGTTCGTTATGCAGAAGTGCAGAAACTTTACTGTTCTAAACCGGGTTTTACATATTTAGAAACGAATGACGAGGTCAAGCCATATGATAAGTATAGCTCCATTGCCCTTATTGAACGCGGTTTTGCAACTATGACACTGGCCCTAATTAAGCAAAATGAAGCTGCTCAGCAAGGTTTTAAATTGTTAATAGATTGGGCGGGCACAGCTGGCACTAATATTACACCCTCTGCGTTAAAAGATAAAATTAAGGAAATTTTCGTAAAAGGTAGCTTTCAGAAAATAAGTAGTGACGTTTTACAATTAGCATGCGGCCACAGGGCTGAGATAATTCAACAGCGACGTGATAATATGCTTAGATCTGTTAAAGATAATTTTGTGAAAGCTAATTTACGAAAAATTCCGCCAACGTGTGAACATTTATTTCAAAAAGAACTGTTTTCGAGTACTATAGAGAAAGCCGGAGGTAGTTCTAAAGTTTTTTGGCCGCTACGTGCGCCAAATCAAAGCAAAGCTGCTGCGCAAGCACAGCCATATCAGCAAACTCAGGCCGTGCCTAGTTTAGCTGCCAATTATATGAGATTGCCGAGTACATTTATTCCAAACTACCCGAACCCCAATTTTGTAAATAAAAATCCATCGCATGGTCATTTTAACAATTATAACGCTTTTCAACCCCATAGTCGTCCCAATCAGAAACCAATTCCGAACCAAAGGCCCTCTCGTCAGAGGCCGAGCCGGAATTTTCAGGGTCATGACTCGCAACCAAATACTTTTCGTGGACAGGGTCGATACCCCAGCCAGACGGCCTCACGAGGTCAACCAAAACGAAAATTCTGACTCGATCAATTTCAGAGCAGGGCGATTGATACATTATGTGACTCTTTGGGACGAACTGCAAGCTCCAAGCATATTAATAAGAATCATTCAAAATTTCCGAATTCCTTTTCTAAGCAAACCGCCGCTGGTTGTGCCAAACCTACAGAATCATTATCTCCAGACTCCGAAATCCCCGGAAATGGACAAGCTAATCAACCAAATGTTAGAAATGAATGTCTTGGAACCTGCGGCTCTAAGCCCAAGCTTCATATCGCCCATGTTTCTGATTCCAAAAAACGATGGATCCCAACGTCCTATTTTCAATTTGAAACGCCTAAACTACTATGTCGATGTTCAAAAATTCAGGCTGATAAACATGCAGAAAATTTCAGAGTTTCTTCAACCCAACGACTGGTTGGTAAAAATAGACTTGTCAAACGCATACTTTCACCTAGCCGTCTCCGAAAGTCACAGACGCTTTCTTCGTCTAATTTACGATCATCAGTTGTATCAAATGACCTGTCTCCCTTTTGGGCTGGCGTGCGCTCCAAAGATTTTCGCATCTTTAACAAATTGGGTTGCGCAGACACTTCGCGAAAAGGGGATTCGTATTGCAGTATATTTAGACGACTATTTATGTGCCAATCAGGACCCTCGCATTCTAACACACGAGGTCCGAGAAGTAACTCAATTGCTAGAAAGCCTAGGTTGGCAGGTAAATTACTCGAAATCGGTGCTAGTACCCCAAACGGCTATCCAATACTTGGGCATTGTCTGGAATCCTCACAGCAACCAGAAATTCCTTCCTATTCAAAAGTGTCAGGAAATACGGTTGAAGTTACTTCATCTCCTGCAAAGGAAAGTAGCTACCCTCAAGGAAATTCAAAGTATAATAGGTCAGGCAAACTTTGCCAGCTTTCCAATACCCAGGGGACGTCTGCACCACAGAGCTCTCCTCCAACATTGCCAAGAGCTACTAATCAAAAATCCCCGTACCCAGTATCCGATTCCAAGTTCAGCCATGGCGGAATTGGAATGGTGGATAAAAAACCTGGAAATGTCATCACCGATACATTACCAGCCTGTTTCCAATTATCTGGTTACCGATGCATCGGGGATGGCCTGGGGTGCTCAACTGAACAATGTCAGATTGGGAGGCCCGTGGTCGATAGAGGAAACCAACTTGCACTCCAACCATCGAGAGATGTTAGCTATTTGGTACGTCCTAAAAGATCACGCTCCGCGCCTTGCCGGTACGACTTTATTGATACCAAGCGACAACAAATCAGTGGTTACATATTTGAGGAACGAAGGGGGGACAAAGTCAATACAACTCATGAATATAACTTACCAAATATTCAGTATTCTGGATACCTTTCAAATTCATATACAGGTCCATTACCTTCCGGGTCGCTTCAATGTGGAAGTGGATCGCTTATCTCGCTTAGCCAGTCCTCCAGAATGGCACCTACTACCGCAAATAACCCATCAAATTTTTGCGAAATTCGGCACACCCACGATAGATCTGTTCGCTTCCTCGATAGCTCATGTAGTCCCACAATATTGCACCCTGGATTTAACGGATCGGATGGCCTGCTTTTACGACTCGTTCAGCCGAGTCTGGAATTATCCCCTGGCATGGGTCTTCCCGCCACCATTTCTCATGCCTCGTGTGTTACAACACCTCAACACAGCCACGGGGACATATCTAATAATTGCTCCACGTTGGATCAAAGTATTTTGGAGAGCCGATCTCAAGAATCGGGCCATAGCCCCACCATTCACGATCCACAACTTGGATCAAGTTCTAATAGACGCAACCACGGGTCAACCACCGCCGCATTTGTCAGAGATGACCCTAGAGGTGTGGAAATGTGGGGGTGGACGGAAAGTTTGACAGGCTGGTCTCTTGAACAAAAACAGTTCTTGCAAAAATGTTGGCGAGATTCTTCTTCCAAAACCTACAAACAGGCATGGAAAAAATGGTGCGATTGGGCTCGTTCAAATTCCGTTAACAATGTAAGACCGGAGGGAGCAGACCTTGCTCGTTTTTTAATTGACTTGCATCAGGTACATGGATTAGCGTATAGCACTATTTTACTCTATAAATCGGCAGTATCAACACTTTGTGACCCAACCTTACAAAATCCACTAAGTTCTCATATTCTGGTCCGCCAAGTATTAAAAAGTATAAGTAACTCTAGTATTAAATCTAAAACCAATAAACCCCCTATTTGGGATACCGAAAATTTAGTTCGTTGGCTAAGTGTTAATATCCCCGATTCCGACAACTTATTTCAATGTTCCGCTCGCGCCGCTATATTACTTCTATTATGCTCAGGTCGTCGAGTGCACGACCTAACCCTTCTTAGTATTGGGCATTCAAATTATTCTTTTCAGAATAATTGCATTATTTTTTGGCCTAAGTATGGTTCTAAAACCGATACTGTTACTAACCGTCAATCAGGATGGCGCTTAAAAGAAAACACAGAAAATAGAGCATTAGATCCTTTATTCTGGATAAATCGAGTAATATCTTTATCACAATCGAGACGTGCCCTATGTGGTGCTGATAACTTATTTTTGACAACTTGTGGAGCCCCTAAGGCTGCCTCCAGAACAGTAATCGCGGGGTGGGTAAAAAAGGTCCTTTTACAAGCAGGTATTAAGGCTAGTCCAGGCAGCATTCGTTCTGCAGTAGCGTCCAAAAGTTGGATTCAGAGCTGTCCCTTAGATGAGATTTTAGCTCGGGGTAATTGGCGTTCAGAAAATACGTTTTTGAAGTTTTACTGTAGAGAGATTAGTGAGTCCCGTCACAACAGACACACTATTACAAATTTATTTACACCCGTAAGTGAGTAGTAAGTCACATACAATAATTCATTATAAGTTTAGTTTGATTCGTTGTGTTTTTTGAATTATACTAAACAGAAGTATCATTAGTATGAAATTTACATATTCACACATTCAGAATATGCATTGTTAATATTTGCCTTTTATTATTATCATTGTTATACTTATTTAGAGCTAATTTCATGGGATGTACTAGAGATATTGCACTATAATTAGTAATTAAGATTAAGAAATAAAATATGATTTGATTCATTACTATTATTTAAATTAAAATGAATAAGAAGTTAATAAAGTTTGTTGTTTCTTCAATATTTCTGTTATTTTTCTTTTTCTCTTTCTCCTTTGCTTACTAGAATATGTATAAATACAGTAAAAGGATGCATATACTTATTAAATTAATTTATTCTTATAAATATCACATTGGCGTCCTCGTCCCGTCCTCCAGGCGATAACAAACAGGTCTCAAATATATTTTTAGTTAGGCTTCAAATAACGGTTCAAAGCTTAATATCGGCGTTTTACCTAAAAATAAAACGCTTATTAAGCGATAACCTTATTTGAAGCCTAACATTTCTAACTCTACCTGGAGCTTTTCAAAACTATCAAACATATTTGAAGACCAATGGCGCACACCGTAAGCTGCCCGAATTACATCGACTGCGGTTTCCCGCCAACCGGACGGAACGTGACGTGTGACGTCAGATTAGAAAGAGTATTCACAGATTATAACCGACTTGCTACCGAAAATCAGGTTCGCTACTCTCAAATATATTTTTAGTTAGGCTTCAAATAAGGTTATCGCTTAATAAGCGTTTTATTTTTAGGTAAAACGCCGATATTTATTTAGATAACAGAGATCCATAGGTGTTAGTAATAAATATCTTATAAACTATGTTAGTATTCTATAACTAACTTCGATGTAGTCGCCTGACTCAAATGCCACATAATGGGGCAGACATCTTGCCTGCTAGCAATAACCTTCAGAATGCTGTTGGTGCTACTCCTCACTCTGTACAATAGGGATGTCATTTTTTTGCGCATTACGGCTGAAAAACTATCAGTGCGAGCCTCTGCAAACATAGCAGACGCGCTACAGAAGCGAGGCTTCCTCAACAACACCCTGAAGGCATTGTTATATTGGACCCGCAGAACGTTGAGCGACTTTTGGGTATGGTTGACCCACAGACCACCGAAGTAGAGCGACGTGCAGTATGCTATGAAAAGTGTTATTTTGACTGCGTCCGTACTCCTGGAAAATCTGCGTGCCAACATATTAAATTAAAATAATGATTATAAAGTCAAATTCAAATTCAAATTCAATATCATTTAATCAGTCTAGGCTGTGACAAGCACTTATGAACGTCAAAGAAGCTACGCCATCGGTTCACAAACCCTACGGCGGGAGACCTTGTAACGAGAAGAACCGGAAAAAAACTCGTCAAGGGCTGTTTTTTTTTCGATTAGTACTAATCTAAAGTTAGGATTAATATTACTTTTCAAAGACTTAATTACAAGAACAAATTGCAAAATAAGAATCAATACAAAATAATCAGCATTCTAATCAATCAAACCAATCGATAGCTTTTTACCGTACCCAACCCTAGCAAACCGACCTACGTTTCCAGAATGAATTGTTAGAATTGCTTTTATCGGTTCGCAGGAGCATGTACCGTCCCACAGGACTCGCCATGCTCCACGGCAGCCACAATTAAGACTTAATACTACCAACTGAAGTTGTTTCATGCAAATCAGTATCAGGATTGCGTGTGCAACGCCTACTCGCATTCACCGTTGCTATATTTTAAAAGGAGCAATAAATTCTCTTTGGTCTTAGAAAAGGTGTGATGCGAGAAGCTGGTTCTTTTTTTTGGGTTAGTGAAAAGGGTATTAAGGAGTATGGTTTGACTTTGAAATTAGGTATACAAGTATGTTTGGTTTAAAAATATATATTGTTTATGTCTTTAGAGTTAGATTGAGTATGTGTGTAAAAAGAGTTTTGGTTTTGTCTTCTTTATTCATAACCTGTGAATTTATTATTGAAAGTAAGATTTTTAATTAAGAATGTATTTGATATTTTTAAAAGTAAAGAAACCAATAAAAACCGTCCTCAAAGATTAAAAAGAAAAAACAATAAGCCTTTTGGAGACGGTGCCAGGCATGGCATTCTACTTTGAGCCTATTCTTTTATTTTTCTTGCTTTGGCTGGCACCGACTCCAAAGGCATATTTTTTGCTGTTTATTTTTTGAAGTCGCTTTTTAACGTAGTTTTTTTATTTTGTACTTTTTAGTGTCTGTAATAGGTTGTTTGTAAACTACAGAAGGTTTTTCTAGATTAGATTAGGTTTCAAGTACATTATAAACAAATGTATCGTGAAAACTACATCATCTAAGTTAACAAAAATGCTCATAAAAAAATATACTGGGCCAAACTGAACCCAATTTTTATGGGACCAAATGGCAACATCGAAAAAAAATCACATAAATTGGAAAAAACATATCAACCGAATTGAGAACCTCCTCCTTTTTAGAAATCGGTTAAAAAGTGAACATATTCATTTCGGATTTGGAATACATGTGAAGTGGAAAAGAAGTTTGTGCTTTTTTGGGGAGCGTAAATACCTATGTTTATATGTTTGTTGGTATAATAAAAGCATAATAATGCAAGGTAAAAGTTTTGGTCTACTTTCTTATTCTTGTTGTTGGTTAAGTAAGATATTATAAAAGTGGATATGCCAGACACACAACTTTAGTTAATTTCTACTAGAAACCACAAACATTTTGCAGATCTCATAATCACTTCGAAAAGCAAGCTTTCGTAAATTTAGACACGTCATTACCAACGACGGTACGGAGACGGTATATGCGTTTGGTGTGAGAGGCTGTTTGTTTGTTTGTGCAAACCAATGTTACCATTTATCTCCAAAACTACTAGTCGGATTTTGATGCGATTTGCAGTTGCGGTTCGGGATTGTGTTTGAGTGGTGACAACTCACCAGGGGCGCTGCAGTAAACAATTGTTTTGCAAACCAATGTTACCGTTTATATCCAAAACTACTAGTCCGATTTTGATGTGGTTTTCAGTAATGGGTTTGGGTTTGATTGGTGAATATTCGTATATAAGTTCTTTGGTGAAAACTCACCAGGGGGCGCTGCAGTAAACATTTGTTTGAGCAAAACCCAAATTAAAAGTCCGATTTTGATGCGGTTTTCAGTAATGGGTTTGGGTTTGATTGGTGAATGTACATTAATAAGTGTTATGATGACAACTCGCCAGGGGGCGCTACAGTAAATATTTCGTTGAGCAAAACCAAAACTACAGTCTGATTTTGATGCGGTTTTCAGTAATAGATTTTCTGTAGAACAATGTACATAATATGCTCTCTAAAAAGTTTGAAATAAAAAGCAAAATTAAAAAACCCACGATGGTTAAAACGTAATTGAAAAACGATAAAGTGATTTAATATCCCCCGACTTAATTATCCGTCGGGGGCTGCCATCACTATTATAAATCCAATTATTCACTTTAATATAAAACTGAAAACTATAGTTCATTTAATGTCAGCCCCCGACGGATAATTAAGTCGGGAGTTTTTAAATTATTTTATCCTTTCTCAATTAAGTTTTATTTTAAATAATATTTTAACAGCTAATTTATTCTGCTTTCCCTCATTAAAGCTTGCTTGATCAGATATGATCTATACTGTAAAGAGATGTATCTGCCGCCATCTGCGCCAGAGGTCCCACGTTCGATTCCTGGACCAGACAAATATTTGTATGCATGAACATGTCTATTTGTCTTGGTCTGGGTGTTTAATATGACATATTGTATGCTATATGTGTATATACAAAGAAGTATATAAGTATGTTTATTCGTTATCTATCGGTATCTATAACACAAGTTCTTGATGAAACTTAACGTGGGCTAGATAGTTGTGTGATTGTATGCAATTAAATCTATATAATTATCTATTAGATTTCAGGTAATGTCTTTGATCCCTTTTTGCCACTTAAAAAGACAAATGTCTTTATGAACTTTTATATAATTAAACAATTCAATACCCACAAACAATCCAATTATTTAAAGCTTTTTCCTAATTTTCTGGCTAAAGAATAAAAAATGAAACAATCAACTATTAGTTTAAGTATATGTAGAATTTATTACTCGAATAACTTATCTTAGTATAAATAGCTTTTTATAAATTATTGATTTGTAATCTTGGAAATTAAAAAATATACAAATATATAGTTCGGACGGAATGTACAATCACAATACACATACACAATGTATGCATATTTAAATACTCCGGGCTACATAAAAATATGTATTGACTTACTTTATTTACATGATAAAATATTTACAGAAACTCGATCCATACTAATAAAATTAGTAAATGGAGCTAAAATCAACTTCAAATTATAATACGTGGTAAATAAATGCCTTTTCTTATATTAATGACATTATTTTAACTTTAGTTGCCATTAAAAAAACACTTAATAAGTGCTTACGTAATGTTCTGTCTTAAATCCTTACAACTCTTATAATGCGCGAAACTCTTGTGAATAATCTTAACCAAGTTAAGGCGCAGCCACGTTGTAAACGATTGAAAATTAGGTTCGTCTGCACATACTGAGTCGGTTTCTGGATTAAGAATTTCAAATTGAAAAAGTCTCAAATTTAAGTCTGAGTAAAATGTTCACACAATATATATATATATATATATACACACACAATCATCCTCCAAATAAGTATACATTTCTTTTTTCTTCTTTTATGAGTCAGGTTTGAGACATTTTAGCTAACTAAACATATATCTGCATTTACTATATTTTGACTTGACGAAGTCAATAACCTTTCATAGTCCAACGAGTTTTTATACCATTTTATTAAAATTATAAACTTTACAAGTTTAAGAAATACGAAAAAAATGTCTGATGATATAGAATTTAAACCTCATGCTTTTTGGAGTACATTAATATATATATGTGTATATATTTAACCCTAAACTAACATCGTTATTTTTTGTAACACAACTGACATTGTGGGGTAAAAATTTACCCCAAACTTAAAAATTAAAAATAAATATGCCATTATTTTGAACAACTATTTATTATTCTAATGCTATAATGGTCTATCTAGTTGCATTTACGCGATAAAATGTAACAAACATTTTCATAAGTTGTAATTCTTTAATTGGAGGAAACAAAAAATAACACTTTTTGCTATTTGGATTCCTATTCTCACAAACAGTCTTATATAAAATAAGCTTACAACGCAGGAATCAGAGAGGAAACCGGACCATATTGCTTTAATATTTAAAAAAATATATTTAAAAGAAATGTAGAATTGTAAATAAAAACTACATAGCGTAATTAACATCATGCGGTATAAACATACACCATGTATCTGTACAACGAAAATGAGAAATTTTATGCGCTACGTCTTTTTGAGGTTCAAGTACGTACACTACACTGCTAATACCTAAAAGGAGAAGCGACTATCTTTGCCGGACAAAAAAATATTTGAGTTTTATTGCGGCTGGGGTAAAAATTTACCTCACGATGTTAATTTACATAATCAAACCTTTCAGACTACATAAATGAGAAAAATCTGGCGACTCTGGGTATGTTTTTATCCCCAATACGCATATTTCGCAAATTTAAAGGGTAAGTTTCCACTGAGAATACGGATATAGAGAGCTGTGTTTTGTATATTTTTTCAGTGGAGCTGATTCCTTAATATGTATCAATTATAAGAAAAATATGCAAAGGAATGCCACTGCAATTCCTTCCCCCTCAGAAGAGATACATTCAATTGCTCTACTAGTTCGCGGTATGAACCAAACAACGCAGAAAAAACTATCTTCATTTCGCTTCCTTCACAGTGTGGTCTGTCCCTTAACACTCCTAGTAAATACACTTTTGAAGATATTTTAAAATAATAATAATAAATTAATGCTTACATCTAATTACGCTAATATCACATTTTTATATCAATAACTTATTTTATTAGATATGTACTATACTTTTCCTCTTATAAAACTATTATTTTTATGTTCAGGTAGCTTCTCTCGCACTGTTCTTTTGATGTTTAGCTGTAACAAACAACAGAATTTAATATATTTTTTATAAATTTTAATAGAAAATAAAAAAATATATAAGAACAGACATTAATAAAACAATTAAGGGGTTATTGACGACCTGTTTGGCGCAGGGGTATTATACCCGCCTTCTGCGTCAGAGGTCGGTTCAATCCCCGGTCAAGACAAATATTTGTGTGCATAAACATGTTTATTTGTCTTGGTCTGGGTTTTTAATATATATAATCAGTACCTATGTATTTACAAAAATAGTATCTTAGTATGTTTATCCGTTTTCTAGTATTCATAACACAAGTTCTTCATGAAACTTAACGAGGGCCAGATAATTGGTGTGATTGTATTATTATTTCTATTAAAAAGAAAAAAATTGTCTCAATGTTTTCAGACCTTGCGTAATTTTTTTTAAGAATGTGAACTTTTGACGATTGCAAGAGAATCGGTTCCAGAAATCCAAATAATTCTTATTTCGCCTCTTAATAATTTTTATTTCAATATATTTCATGAAGTTTTACAGACAAAACAACTGGCAGACAGACAAACAACTTGGTAATGGAATTGATTTAATTGTCATGCATAAAAAATACAAATATGTTTATTTCAGTAGTTTAGGTATGTCAGTGTAACACAGACCTAAGTGGTTGCTTCATAATAACACAAGCAAACTTGGTTAGGGAGCACCTTTAAGCAAGTTTACTTGTACCATGGAGCACTGCATGAATGTGATTGAAAAAATAATGAATCGATGATGTCACTTCTGCATTCTACAATCTCGTCCCAAAATTAAAACTTTTTGAGAAAGTCAGTACCAACCTACATTAAAATGAATTTGATAATTTCAAAGAAAATGGATCCAAAACCTTACCGGTATGTAAGAACAGGTGATTCTTCAAGTTGGTGTGCTTCGAGAACCCTCTAGAGCAGATGTGACATTTGTACGGCCAGGACCCGCTGTGGACGTACATGTGAGACTTCAGATCGCCCGGAGTCGGAAACGACTTGGAACAAAGACTACATTTGTGGGGTTTCTCCTGCGAACAAAAGAATTTCGTTAGAGAACGATTCTCTTTCTGAAGTTGACACTAAAAACTTAGCAATGTGATAGGAAAACCGCATTTATTATTGACGCGATAAGTGTGCACTTGACGTCACCATAATAATGTGGACAAAATGTGATCGATAAAAAGTATCTTTTTGAAAATCACAGAAAAAAAGTTTACAATTTCTAGGCTAGGAAAACCACATTTTATTATCTTCACGATAAGGGTGCACAAGAGGTCAATATAATTATAACACTTGATGTTAGTTCTTCGGTATCCGTAGGGATACCGAAGAACTAACATCAAGTGTTATAATTAGTAGGTAGTAGTACCTACTAGACAAAGTATTCTCTTTGAATGCGTAAGGAGACAGGAGCTCTTTTTTTGATTCACTCGTCTCGAGGTTTCTACTGATTTTCGTGCGACATTTGAGTTTCCGTACTTTCCGTATTTCCGTAATAGCGACCTTGCAAATTTAGACATACGCTCGCTTTTTGTCTGTAATACCGCCTCTCAACGTGAACGCGCGAGTGTCTAGCGAAAAGCAAGCTTATGTCTACACAGGCAAGATCGCTATTTACCTGATCGCCTCGCCGTTCGCCTCGCCACTCGAAGACGAGTGAATCAAAAATAGAGCTCCTGGGCTTAAACCCATCAAGCGTGTCCAATGCGGCTGATAATTCGGGACCGAGGTCTTTACGTGGGGTTTAGTGATTGTACCATTAAAACAGACCATCCGCTTTACAAGCTTCTATATAGTGTGTTAATGACTGAATAAGCAGCCTTAAAGAGGAGCAGGGATATTTCTCTAAATAAGATCTCATCTTATTTAGAGAATATAAAAGATATTTCACGAATTTCAATTTTTTACCAAAGGCACAAAAAAGCAATTATTAGTAAAGACATGTTGCGAATCAGTTATTAAATTTACCCACATGTAGAAATATAGCAGTATATTTTTGAGTAGTGTGAAAGTGCCGTCCCATAAAATACGTAAAATTTATAGAACCCCTTTATGTATAAAATCCAATAAATCATTTATTCATTTGACGTTCAGAAATGTTACAACTCGGTTGTAAAATTCGATGAACTTAATAGCACTAATTGAAAAACGATCTATCAGATATCGTACACACGTGCGTGGCTACGGGCCAAATTTCTTCACAATATTTTTTAATTGGATAGTTTTTATGACTCATCATATACTCGTATAACCATATAAATATAAGTGAATATAAATAAATTGTTCATATAACATTTTCTATTCGATAACATTTTTCAAAGATAGGCGCGGTATGCAAAATTATGCACAAAAAGATTTTGAATAACTTTTCAAAACTTTTGTCTATAGTCAACAAACAAGCATTTTTAGTAGGTACTTCATTATTTTATTCGCAAATTAATAAGTTTATGAAGGTACGTAAAACTACCGAGTCAACGCCTTTGTATCAATCTTTCATAAAACTTGTATCTTCTTCCAAAACAGAATCGACGGATAATGATCTCGAATTTTATTTGCGATAACCCACCTCATATTTCTCAACCAAGAGAACTCATATCGGCCCCAAGCTTCAATGACGCTTATAAAATGATATCCGCAAACCAGTCCATACAAAAACCTGTATTCGCACACCACCCTACCAAGGTAATGACCAGAAAAAGAACAGAGAATCAATCTCGGGAGACAATAAAACGGACAATAATCATCAACTTCAATAATCAAAGTCATGACACTGCATCTTGCGTACGCGCAAATGAATTTATAATGTTACATGCGCCGGGCGTCTGTAGTTTGTTTTGATGTAAGTAATTGTTTTTTTTTGTGCGTGAATAGTCTCAGGTATGCAGGCTTATGAAGCCACTTTAAAAGGTAGTCATGCGTCGGCGAGTACAAGTGTGAATATCGGAACAGTTTTTTTTTTATTATGGGTGGAGTGGGGATATTAGTACAAAAACATTGTTAGGTACAATTTTACCAATCACATTTCATTTGCATTGCATTATATTTTCAATTTAGCCCCTTGTCACTTTTCCACTAAAGATGGTTTTTTTTTTTCAAAAACAAGGAGTTTATCGGTAAACAAATTCAATATTATCGAATGAAATGATCAGCTGGAAAATTTCTCTTTTTGTATAGTTTAAGGTGAAATAAAATAAAACACCCCTTTTTGTAATTCTATATTTTTCTACATAAGTAGATCCTTTGATGGTAACTACCTAAGTCAATGCAGTGATAAACAATTTCCTAACATACATCTATGTTTTCAAATCTACGAAAAACCACAAGACGTTCAAAAGTACATGAAAACTGGCTCAAAATCTTGTCGTGATATTCATAGACACATTAGCACCAGCAGTGGAACAGTAAATAGTCCACTGATGAGCCATAAACTCACCGTGGACATACAAATTGAATACCATATCGTCATTTCTCTGTGGCTTCCCGCGTACTAAATTATTATCATTTGCCCACTCTACTTTTTCATGTAAAACAATTTGGGACATGTGGTTTCTTAAAACGTTTTTGATGTTAAGCTAGCGGGCTTAATGTAAGTTGTATAAGATAGGAAAAAATCAAAGGAAGTTAACAATAATGATAATTTAGAAATAAAGAAACTTAAAAAATAAGACAACTAAAAAAACAGCTAATGATATTACCCCGGAAACATCCTCAAATTAACTCTTAAACTTTAACACATATCTATTTTATTCATATCCTATCAAAGTATCAAGAAACCGTTAATTGAGTTAATACAAAAAAATGCAATTATAACAAAGTAACACCCACTTCATTTTCACTATCCTACCCACCGTTCACACCCACTATATGAACTTTTGAATTTGATATTAAACTGCTAAACTCAAAAGCTTCCAAATATGTTACAGTTAGTACAAAAAAATGATCTTCACAAAATGGGCGGGTTGGATCAGTAGCTGAGTCAGGAGGGCAAAAAACGACTCCCGATATTATTACGACCTTTCCCGCTACCGAATATTGCTGCATATAAATCAATAAACAGAGAGCCATTAGTTGTCTGACAATTTCCGTTGGATAAATCACGATAAAAAAAACTGGTTGTCGTACTTTGATAATTACGCAACGATAATAAAATGATACTTACTTGCCTGCACAAAAAACTTTGAAGGGTAAACCTAGGCTTAGAACACTTAAGTCGTCATTTGCTAGCAGGACACCGGTGTCCAGAGAACAATAGAATATCAATGTGTCACATAACTCGGCCTAAGAGGTTTAGTGAATTTTAAGTAGAGGTATGCATTTAATTAAAGATTTATAGGTTCGTTATTGACATTAAGATACGAGACCCACTTGACTAGTGTAATTTAATATTGCAAATAAACATTAGCGCTAAACGAGTTCTAGTATTTTAGAACGTAATCATAAATTGTTAAAAAAAAAAACCAATTAAAGACTTCGAATAAAAAAAAAACACTTGACAAGATATCGGTAATTTAATGCAATGACAATAATTCACCTTTCGGACTTTTCGCAGGACCAAAATTGTCTGTGAGGTTGTCGATAAAAAATCGCCCGTTCGATCATCGATCCTCTCGGGTCCGTATCGTACAGTGACGTATGACCAACAGATACGCCTGCGTCTTATACACATTCGTAAGTACCCGCCGCGTTAGGAATCGACTACTGTAGAAAGTATCGAAAAACTATCGCCAACAATGTATAACGTATTGAACAGCGTTCCTACTGGACTCAAATGAAACTACATTTTCTTAAACATTTTGTGACGTGACGATTTGAATGCGTTATAGATAATATTTCCCTAGTGGTACCCTAGGTTAGAAACAATTTAGGCCTTATAAACTTTTCCGTAAAGTCCATTATTTAATGAGATAATTGCAAATTAGAAAATAACACAAACGTTAATTGCATTTATATCGTCACATAATTACTTAACTAAAAAAGTCTATAGAAAATACGAAAAGAGTCGTCGTCGTCGACTCAGCCATATAACACCCACTGCTGGGTATAGGCCTCCCCCAAACCATGTTTGCCATAATCGCCATGCTTGGCAGGCGGGTTGGCGATCGCAGTATGGCCAAGTATGTAGGAAACGCTGCTGCCCACCTCCTGAAGGCTGAGTCCCTTAGTCGCTTTTCACGACACCCACGGGATGAGAGGGGGGTAGTGCAATTCTAAGCCGACACTACACAGCTGCGAAAAAAGAGAATGGGACTTAAATTGCTCCTGAGTGTCCTAAATTGAATGAGCCCAAAAAGGGGGGATGTCAGTAAATTTTTAACCAAATTTTTTTAAGTCCTGGATCTAACGCGGCTGGTATTTACGAATATACGAGCCGCGTTATGGAAATCGAATGCAAATGTGATGCGCCTGAGTTAATTTAACTAAATAAATTGATGTGCCCGCGTTGCTGCAGCATGCGTGCGAGCGCTATTTCGATTCGGTATTCCTCGTTAGCGTTTTATTCTCGGTACTCAGGATATGCGTTATTTACATTGAAATTCCTATTTTTCTTCATGCTTAATGATATATGTTTTCTAGCTGCTTGTCTAATCAATTAAAATCCAATTCGTTTTAAGAGAGGGTATTCCTCATTTTAATGCGTGTAAAATCATTTAGTCTGTATTGGTTTAATATTAAGTAAGCGTGATTACTATTTCATTTTTCAAAGCATCAGGGATCGTATCTTCGATCCCTATAGCGACACACATTCATATGATGAGTATTCGTATGTTAAAAAATAGCTGTTTTTTAATGATCAATGGGGAGATGGTTAGCCTTCATCATAGATGGAAGCGCGCCTCTCCAGGAATCCTCAACCACTGTGGAACTGGCTATCTTATCTTTAACTGCCGAACATTGTTGTTATGGCGCGTCAGATAGATAAGGTAGCCAGGCGGACTTATAACAAGTCCTACCACTAACCAAAAAAGAAAGACCGAATCTCACTTGGCGTATGTTTTCAGAAAATCATTAAAACAAGACACATCAATACGTCACTTAGTAAAATAACAGCGATCAATATAAGGGCGCCCGCGACCGCGTTTAATGACCATACCAATTATCTAGAAGTCGAGTTAATCAATATTGTGTGTCCGTTAAGACAAGGAGCATATTAATTGGCTCTCCTATATCACGATACACCTATGTTATGATTACACCAATATCAGTACTAAGGAAGGGACACACAAAAGAAGACAGATTTTATTTTGGTTTTTTAAATTGAGTCATTGTTATCAGTTAGGCAGTTGGCAGGACACATAGCGAGAAGACCCGATGGCCGTTGGGGCGGAAAGGTTCTGGGAATAGCGACCTCTGTGAGCAGACAAGGACAAGACAAGACATGGTGGAGCTCTGGCCAATAACAATGACGTTCACATCGCCAATACCTTACAGAAATACGGATTTCTGTAAGGTATTGGCGATGTGAATCACTCGATTCATTATTCAAATGATAACACTGATTTCAAATAAATTTGCCTTTTGATATTTTTTTTGTTTCGAAACACAGAAGATGAACGAATACGAACATTTCTACAACCAAACTTCTTCTCACCTAGTTTTAAATGGCGTGTTGATAATTGATGTTTTTTTTTGTTTTCCCAATATTTCGACGCCTTTTCAGGGGCCGTGGTCACGGAATGACTAGCTCTTTATAAGTCTACCTTCGAAAAGTTAGGGGCAGGACTTTTCCTACATACAGGTCGGTTAACTAAAGCTGGCACGTTCAACACATTTACACGTAGTGTCTGTGAACACTGCATGGTCGTCTGTCTGTCTCTCTCGCAAGTAGACAGTTATTGTTTTGCTTTTGCTACTATTCGTTTTTTTAAATTACATTAGTATGAGTACTGATAACGCGCCAGCTTTCGGTAACCGACCTTTACTTCAAAGTAAATTCCTCCATATTTCAATGCCATATTCCGAATATAGTCCGTGTGATCTCTCCTTAGCAAGTTGGCTATTTCATTAAGTCGCCTCTCCAGAATAATTTAATCAGTCCGCTCGGCAAAAGGACGATAAAGAATGATTGATAGTGTTGTGGTCGATGCAATCTGCCGCTGCGTATGCGACTCATTTTGTCTCAGTGATATGCAGTTTGAGAACCAGTGGAGATTTTTTCGTGCAGATATTTTATTAAATTGATCGCAGCTTCGATTGTCATTATTATTGAATACTAGGGAATGACTTTGCTAGAATTATGCTAAATTTATTAGAATTTATTATGTTTGTATTGGTTTAATGATCATCGATTTTAATTAGTGGATAGATTATTTTGATGATAAGGGTATTTCATTAAAATTTCCGCGACAAGATTACTTAAGTATACAATTATATTATAATGCAAATAGTGATTGACATAATGCGTTCTATTGCGCTGCAATCATGTTAAAATATTACTAAAGCATAAAGCCGTTTTATTATAAAGTTTAATGTCGATAATGAATTTTCAAAATGCATAACTTTAATGAGGAGACCAGGGCCCTGTTTCATAAAGATTACAATTGTCAGCGACAGGTGACACGTGACAATTTGACGATTGTACGTTTCATAAAACATTGGTGCTATATGAAAAGCCGACATAATTATCAAATTATCGCGACAATTGTACAATTTAAAGTTTCATAAAACATTTGGTCTGACTTATCTGTAATCGGAAAATCTGACATACTTGTCAAATTGTCGCACGTTTTTGATAGGCATTCTTAGTATATGTCAGGATGAGGAGTGACAGTTATTTTTCTTTTAAAAATTCTCACATGATCGAAAGAGTTCGTAATAGGATTTTGAAAAATAGAACTTATATTGTATGATTGCTTTTTTATAGAAAACCTACCTTCTGTAATTATGACAAAGCTCAAAATTGCATAGATCAGTGACAAAAAAAGTATGTTCAAGCATAGTTGACAATTTGTCGACTTGTCAAGCTTTATGAAACAGGGCCCAGGCAATAAAGCAAAAGAAAAATAAAACTAAACAAGTTCGTACCTTGCATCTAAATAAACGGCAAAACGACTGATTAGAAATCTTACGTAAAAGCATCACAGTTACTTAACACGCTAAAAACGTGTTAAAACAAGACCATCAATATACGATCCAATAAATCAATAAAACTAAGCGATTACGAAATGAGTACGGATTAAAAATAGACGAATGATTGATACGTAGACGTTTGATAAGGGCTTGAAAACTGGAAAAAAATCTCAAAGTGTATTGAACCTTAAAACTCGAGTACTTAGAGTTGTGATTTGTTACTAGTTTAAAGTGTGGCTAAGTACTGAATGATACGACCAAAAGCTGACACTTAACGGCACATCAAGTTATATTTTAATATTCATTTCATCGTGCCGAATGTGTGAGATAACGTCAAATGTTGTACTTGTTACATGGTAATTAGGTTTTTTTAATTGCTTCGTGTATAATTGTATATCATACAGAAAGTACCATTTGAATGATTAGTTCAATAAGTTTCACTGAGTAACTAGGTATATCAGACAAAATCAATAACAAAACATTGTATTGGAAAATTTCTATTACTGTTCATATTAAAATGTTAACTTAAAAATTAAAAAAATACATCAGTAAGTGTTAAAGTTTTAATGTTTTTATGCAAAAATGGCAGAACGGATTTGAGTGTAATTTGGCACACAGGTAGTTTATAGCCTAGATTTATATATAATACTTCTCATTTCGATATTCCTACTGTAATGGTAACCACGCGGGTAAAACCTCGCCTACTAGTTTTATATAAGTAATATTATAATATAGTCTGTGGTAATTTATTTATTTAAAAAACAGAGTACTCACTGTCTTACAGTTTGCCCAGTAGGATAGAATGAGAGATACATGCGAAAATAAAATTAAAATCGCTAATTATATACCTACAAAAAATATGTCGAAATTAAATTGTCAAGAATTATTATTATATAGGTACTTACATAATTGTCAAAACCCATGAAATTAAATATAATCATCCTTATAAAAGATTGGGTAATTTTGTAATAATGCTTTTTATTTATTTACTACCTATGTATTTCAATACTTCTGATTTTTTTTGTTGCTTGTTTTTTTACTGTTTTGAAATATGAATGTCGAGCTTTCATTTTGAATGTCACTGAAATAATTATAATTACTTTATCTAACCAACTATAAGTCATGTTCCGTTGCCTAGCAAACGTCGTAATTGTGGTCATATTAACTAAAATATCTTAGGCAACTATCTCAGATTGCTCAATCCACATCTACAGATAGGTTATTGATTTCAGGCGCATGGCAATCCTACTACATGAGCGCAATTAATTAACATGACATTGTACTTTAAAAGAAGTATAGAACCATTACAAGTCCATTCTCGTCGATACAGAAATCATATAAAAACAATCAATTGGTAATCTTAAGTAATCTGCCGTGACAATATCACAATGGGGATAACTAATCTTTAAGTCATTACAAAGAAACTTAATACAATCGCGCCATAATTGACACATTGACAGATTTTTTTATACACTCAACGTCTCATTACCATTCGTTCGCAACTGAAGCGGAAAATTACACTAGTTGCACGCATTTCTTCATCGTTTCATGATAAAATATTACAGTGTTGTATCTGCACTTGCGACGTTTTGTTTACGTCGTCATCAGCCATTTTAAATGTCCCCACTGCTGGGGCACTGGCCTTCCTTCTGGATAGATAAGGAGAACGGGCCATGACCCACCACGCGGGCCCAATGCGGATTGGTGGGTTTTAACGACTGTAAATGCAGCCGGGACCAACGGCTTAACGTGCCATCCGAAGCACGGAGAAGCTCGACATAATAAATTTTTGGTCACCCATCCGTGACCGACTATGGCGAAAGTTGCTTAACCTCAACAATCGCAGGCCGAGCGAGCGAACCACTGCGCCACGAGCTCCTCAATACGTAAATAGTGTTAAATCTATAAAAATCGTGTTATTATTTGTTATATAGGATATAGGGGCTATGCAGCTCCAGTCGGAACTATAGTCAATGGGACCTTAAAGATCTATTGTATCTTACTTATGTTAGATTTTAAATCAAACTCTAACTACTGACTTACCACGACTTAGCTCAGTGGTTAGAGCATTGGACCGGATTTCCAAAGGTCGTGGGTACGAGTCCCATCATCTGGGAATTCACTTGTGACCTAGTTGATTTTTTCCACGATTTTACTTTTTAAAATTTATCATAAGTATTAAAATATCGTAGATCTATTGTAACTCGCCACCTAGTTATACTATTGAAATCTTAGTAAATGCTTTTAATTCCGCAAAAAGAAGTTTATGTAATTAGGTTTTAATATAAGGGGAAATATTTTATTTTGATAATGTCTAAAAGACTAGAGGCCGGGCGCGGTTTCACCCGCGTGGTTCCCGTTCCCGTGGGAATATTGGGATAATTTATAGCCTATGTTACTACTTGGGGTCTAAGGATTCTCTATACCAAATTTCGTCAAAATCGGTCCAGTAGTTTTTGAGTTTATTCGTTACATACAAAAATACAAATCTTTCCTCTTTATAATATTAGTATAGATAAGATGCCCAAAAGCCAAGTCATGAGCAAAGGCTCTTAAAGCATGACTTTTGGGCACTGATACACTAACAGACTTTCGATTAGATAACTGTCGTTTAAAACTTCGTTGTGTCTATTTAAACTTCACATAAAGAACTGAAATGCAATTCAGCGTAGACTCGAGCCTTACTTAACAAAATAAGAGAAATCCATAGTCACATCAAATACTGTAGAGCTGTAGAACTTATAAGCTATCGGTAACCCTCGCTTGGTGCTGGGGGTGAAGGCCTAAGAATAAAGTGTCACCACTCCCTTACATGCCTGGAATGTCGTAAGAGTCGACTAAGAAGCTCGACGCATTGAAAACATGTGCGAGAGAAGAAAAACTTGAAACAAACCCTCCACCAACCCGTCTGGCCAGCGTGGTAGCAGTAGACTAATAGCCTCCTATGAACGCCACAATAGGCGTGAGCTAGGAGAGGTCTATGTCCAGCAGTGGACGTCCACAGGCTGATGATGGATGACCTCTCCCTTGAAGGGAGAGGCTGCACCTCATGTCCTCCTGCTTCTACTATTGACGCTTCGAAAGGTTAAAAGGCTTTAAAGATCGATACTTTAGACCAACTTCATTGAACATTAATTAATTACATTTATCAAAAGTAAGGTGCAATTATTAATAACACAAATTATGAGGTAAAAGTACTTATACACCTTTAATCATGGCACTATTAATTATAAAAAATTATAAACATTTACCGCAAGAGATACACGCCATAATATTATAAAGAAAATAATATTATAATACAGAATATTACAAAGAAGCGCGCGCCGCTGATTAAAGGTATGATTGCTCGTGATGCAGCATTCATTATTTGTAGATCAAGATTATTGTTGCAGATGGTATTGGCACGCGATAAAGATGGTGGCCAGATAGCCGGATGTTTAATAAATACGTTGTGAATGGTAAATGGTTGATCGCGTGACGATGAAAGTAGCAGGAATTAACAGGTGGCTAATACAGGGTTATTGTTGGTATAAGCTTTAATATAGCTAATCAACGGACGTGTGGTTGTTTTGTTTAGTTTGTGAACGGTGGTCTTAATTATCTTATTTTCCTAAGATAGGTCTTCCATAGTTAGGTCTTCCATATTTAAGCTTGGGCAGACCCTTATCAAATAACTACTATAAAATAATGTACTATTATTATTAGTATTTTTTGGCATGGAAATTGACCTTACTAATATGTTAAGGTCACAATTCTGACGACTGTGTATGAAATAAAACAGGGAGAGAAAAAACACACCTTGACGGGATACTTGCCGGTTCTTATGGTACAAGGTCTCCCGCCGTTAAGTTTGTGAACCGATGGCGTAGCTTCTTTGACGTTCATATGTGCTTGAAACAGCCTAGACTGAATAAATGTTTTATTTTTGTTATGTGTACTATCTAGGCAACAAAGCTTTATATTTTAATTAAAATTACAGATACCTAATTTATAAAAAAGTAACAAACAGCTGAAGTCGCCGCGCCCCCCATTGAATCATACTACGCCCCCCAAGTAAATCCCTGGTCTAGATTATCATTTTCATGTAAATTACAGAACCAATTTTAGGAATTTCCATAAGAAATTGAAAATTAACTTCTATTTCGAGAGGGATACGAAATTTAAATTATTAAAAGATGTAAATAGTTAATATTTATATCTTTATTTATACTTATACGTTTATTATTTTCTATATGCTTAAAAAGCTCTACATGAACAGAGAACGATGTGACGGGCGACCACTATTAAAATCATATTCATAGCAATATAAAAACTGTGTACAAACTACATTAATTTAAATAGCATTTTAAGTAACCGTGAATATAAATATCATACTTAAGTAACATGGTCGAATTGATCTCGTTATTCACAAAAAAAAATAACTAGGTATATCAATTTAAAATCGTCTGCAATCACAAAATCCGTTTACTTGCGACAAACTTGTTGTCACGTACAATCACATTCAAAAGTGGGTTGATAAATTTCTACTTACGTAAATATTTTTGCAACCGAAAAAATACTGTCACTTTTCCGATTAATATCATCCTCAATCATCCTTTCCTTGATTTTTTTAGTTACAAATACCCTTAAATAACAACAATTTTATATTTTTCTTGAATGCAAAGTAAACATTAATAAAAACATTTTATAAAAAAAAACAAACCGACTTCAAAAAGTAAAAAATAAAACTTTTGGAGTCGGTGCCAGCCAAAGCATTCTACATTGCACTTCTATTTACTATAATTTTTTTGGCCTTAGCTAACTATTATTTTTATTATAAAATGTTTTTATTTCAGATTTTTTTGTTACATTATGTGCCGTTACTTACACTAAAAATCAGCCCATACACAACAATGATGTCATCTAGGTATACGACTACTTGCCAAAAGGTGATTGATATTTTTCAGGATTATGAAAAAACTACTAGCCAGATCTTCGTAAAAATTATATGGGACCACACATAAACCATTTTCTTCCAGATAAAAAAAGAATTTTAAAAATCTGTTAACAACTGGCGAAGTTATGGTGTAAAAATACAGTCGACTTGAGAACCTCCTCCTTTTTTTGAAGTCGGTTAATAAACAAAAAAAGTCATTTTACTGTTACTTTAATAATTAACTTAAAGTCGAGTTCACGAACTGTTATTTAGATAAACGTGGTTTAAAACACTGATCAGACATAAAAGCACATGATTCTGTCCCTTTAAATAACTGACATGCAATATATGAAATTTGATTGACGATAATCGGTCGGTTACTCAGTTGATGAATTTGTGCCTTGGTATATTGTTAAGTACTCCAAATATTACACATTGTACTAATTGTACAAGCAGTGTTAAGATTGGTTAAACGTAAATCATGATGTGTAACATTTCTCAATTATTTTTATCCTTTTGTTTTATAACTTTCTAAAAGTGACCGTAAACATATTTTGTCGCCGACTGTACAACTAAATGCGTATATTGGAAAGTTGTGGATGGACCAATAAACAACATTAATTGACTTCCTGTTGTACGGCAGGCGGTTTTCTTGATTTTGTCGTATAATTCGTAAAAAAACATGTTTCAAGAAGATGTGTCAAGGATGGGGCGCCGTTACTAATCATGATGTCTAGACGAGAATATAGCGGTGTTCATTTTTTTCACACGCGATTTAGTTTTTTTTTTCATTAAATAAAATAATACAGTGGCAAATTTTATTACAGTACTAAAGAGTTGGATTCTGAGATTTAGATAAAACTACTTTGACTAAAAATGTGACTATGAATAGTAGAAGCTAAAAATACTTCATTACAATTAGAAAATTTTCTTTGTCTTTAAAATTGGTATGGTAAATTTAGAGTACACATACTAGTACTAAAAGGTTTCGTTTAGTTTTATGTTTTTTTTTAATCCTGACATTTTGGTTCTTCGCGAGCGTACGACCCTCGCGATGTCTCATTTACTTCATACCAACACAAAATCTAAAGGTGCAAATAAATAAATCAGTCATATTCAATGTCATATCCATATCTCCCATACTAAGTTATAGTTACAGTTGGTACATACATGATCGTGGCAAATTATTGTTATTTCTTTCAACAAACTCCCTATAAATATCAATCAATAAAATGCTGATTTACGAAATCTCTCATTAGCGTCTCAATCTAAACAACTAACACTAGGGATGTGCAATCACGGTAACCTATCGATACTCATGTTTATTTTAATAATCACGCCCAGTTATATCATTAACTGACTGTTTAATGAGGAGAATATTTTATAGTTTTCCGGTCGAGATCGGATGTGTCGAAATGTTGGTGATGTTTGCTTTTAATTTTTTTCGTCGTCGCCGATGTCGTCAAAAGCAGTCATTATCTATGCACAGACTATACTCATTAGCTGTAATCTTGAGTAATACCTACTTATGTATTAATTTGGATGTAGAAATTTAATTAAACTGGGCCGTTATCGACATGATGCTATTGGTAGCTATAAAATAAATTTTTCGATAGCCCATTGAAATACATTCTGAGTACCTCCACGAGTTTTTAATACCTTAAGATTGGGTGTCATCTTGGAAGGTATTGTCGTTCTCAGATGTTTCAACTCTCTCAAATGTATTACAACTTGTGAAGTTATGTCGGAAAAGCAAACTATATAACCGTAACGGCGAGGGATTTGCAAAAACTCGAAATGAATAGTGCTATTTTCAAGATATAAAAAACGTATATTTGAATTTAATTTACAAAGTTACAATAGCAGAGCGAAAAAGTAGTGTAAATTAGGCGGCAATATCGTGTCAATAAGAGTAAAAATACGTAAGTTTGAATTTGGAACATAGACAATTGACACAGTTTAAAAATATGAAATGCAAAGAGGATGTAATCATTATGTACACAGAGTAAAAAATAGACGTAGTGGCGTTAACAACAACTCAAAAAAATTTAATTTTTGGGTCAGAGTGTAGTAAATTCAAATAAACAAAGTTATGATAAATTTTAATACAGAAGTACAAGAAAAACGGGACGGACTCACAAGTTGATCTTAGGCGGGACGTGAACCAGCAATTTGAAGATACGACGACTATCATCTAATTTTGTATTAAAATGTATTATTTAGGTAGCATAGTAAATGCTTTAATTTAATAACATAAACATAAAAAATATTCTTTACACTCCAAGCATGTAGATATATATATATTTTTTCAAAAGTTTAAGTTAGACTTACGTCCCGCGTTTTTAATTGTCGATTTGAAATCGTAAAATTTGTTTAATAAAATGTTACAATACCGACTTCAGTGAGTATTATGGGGCAGGTGTAAGAAACAGGCTGCGCTTACGCACCGGTCCCTTAATGATATTATAAAAGGAGTATGGTGTGGATCGTGCAATAATCTGGAACGCATTAAGAAGTTTGTGTTTTATTATTTAAAACCTACGACTGGGATTAACGTCTAAGATGTTATTTTTTAAATATTTGCGAAATAATTATGTAGTTTTTTTTTCTTCATTAAATCTAAGATTGGGGATAAGCATGTCTATAAACTTGATTACAACATTTGCCAAACATTAAATAAATAATAAATAACTGCATACAACCAAACCAATTATCTAGCCCACGTTAACTTTCACGAATAAATTGTGCTATGGATACTAGATAACGGATAAACATAGGTACTTATATACGTTTTTTTTTCTAAATACTTACATAATCAATACATACATATCAAACACCCAGACCAAGAAGAGACATGTTCATGCACACAAATATTTGTCTTGTACGGATCGAACCCTGGACCTCTGGCGCAAAGGGGGGTTTAGTACCCCTGCGCAAACAAGTCGTCTTGTCACGTTACGTTAAACATTATTTAAGACATGCGAAGACGCAAGATCCACTTAGTTGACTATACATCGTATTCTTTTAATTGATTTATTATGTAAACCATAAAATCATATAATCGAAATATGTGGAGTTGGAGTTCTTATTTAGGAATTCAATTTATGTGCGCTTCAACAGCTAAACAATTTAACGCTAAACATTGTTATGATAACATTGCAGTTCAGTCATGTAAAATTAATTGGGATAAAACGATGTTCTAAACACGATTAGGATTTATCAAGATTAAGGACAGTTGGTAAAATTGGCTCATAATGTCATTAAATATTATAATAATAATCTCTCCACTTCGTTTATTTTTTACAGATGATTGCATTCTTTACAGAGCATACGAGAAAAATGTACATAGTGATGAACTGCCAGCCAGCACATGATTGTGCACAAGTAGCATGCTGATTCTGATTTCAGACAGCTACCCATCTTCTTGACTCCTCGTTACGAGGTGGCTTGTTGTAAGCTTTTCGAAGTCAAGTCAAGAGCGACTGGTGATTATCAAAAAGTTATTTGATGTAAACACCGCATTGTATAAATAGATGAAACTTCTCTAGTTGAAGATTTGAAAAAATATATAAATTTAAAAAACTAAAAACGCGCCTGCTTTAAAATACAAGCCAACTGAAAAGACGGAAACAAGATCAAATATAAAAATATTTTGTTCAACATGATACATGCCACCGAAGGGATAACAATTGATATAACTATCAAATATAAAATATTTTTATATTTGCTCTTGTTTACATGTTTTCAGATGGCTTGTTTTTTGAGGCAGGGGGGTTTTTTTTTAAATTTACCTAAGTATATATTTTTAATTTATATCTTTTTAGTTATTTATTGGTCATAATATGCCTATTTGAAATCCTAAAGATCAGTCCTTACCCTGACCGTAAGTGGCGCCGCGTTGAATTTTATTTAATAACGTAATTCTAATTCACAATTTTAATAAAACTTTACGTGGAATTTTTGGAGCCCATTGTCTTGTATTTTTAGAAGGTATCGCTACATCTTGTCATAGTCATTCGTAGAAGTAGATAGCAAATGTATCAAAAACGGCCACTTTTAGCAGTTTTGCTATCTACTTCTAGCAGTGACTACGAGGGAATGTAATGATACCGTCTAAAAATACTAGACTATGGGTTCTAAAAATTCCACGTCAAGTTTTATTAAAATTGTGAATTAGAATTACGATATTAAATAAAATTTAACGCGGCGCCACTTTCGGTCAGGGTACCGCCTTAATTTGATACCTATAGAGCCTTTCAAGCTGCAGAGCGTCAAAAATCCGCCATTTTTTATTTTTATTATTTTGATATACCCAGTGTCACCCTCACAGTAAATACAAATCTGACGACACCTCTCAAGCTAAAATCCATCGAGTCGTTCAGGCCGCAGAGCGTGCCAAACAATTATACATACTCTCGAAAAACATAACCCTCCTTCTGGCGGAGTCGGGTAAAAGAGAGCATTGTTTTTCTAATAACAATCTTGAGGCATGAAATAACCTAAGGTTTTCGTGCAAAATAACTTTTATTAGTAGCAACTTTAGTTTATGTATCTGCTGTTTTAAAGTTACATAGGTAAATTAAATTATATGATAAATCATTTTCGTTCTCGAAGTTTATTCAATTTACAATTATTCATACTGAAGTTCATCATATTCATAAGTACTAATAAGGTTGGCTATCTTACTCTAACTTCCGGAACACAACAATACTGGAAACATTGTTGATAAGGAGCGAGACTTAGATTAGATACGATGGTGGTAGCTAGCCAGGCGGACTCACAACAAGTCCTACCACCAACCAAACCGAATACAATAAAAATATGTCCTCACTGGTAATCGAACCTGGGACCTCTGGGTATGATACCGGTGGTTAATTCTACTAAACCACAGAGATATATTATCGACAAATGATACGTTTAAATACAGCACTTGAAGAATATCAAAGTCAAAGATTTTTATTCAAATAGACTTATAGATGAGTGCTTTAGAATCGTCCAATTTTTTTTTCCTACCAGCCATTCAGGACATCTTTTAACTGACCGCAAGAAACTTATCAGCTTTAACAGAAGCAACAACATTTACAAAATGTCGTTGCCAAACACAAATCTACAATCTTGAAATCAATCGCGCTATTCCTCAAACTTGTACCACACACCCATGCTTTGTGCGATCGCCAATTGTGGGAAGGAACTGTGAGCGTCACGTCTGGCAACAAACAGACAGCGACAACAAACAAATAACGACCTCCTAACGATTGGAAAAGTGTCACCACGATCGCGGCCATCAATAATTTGCGTTGGAGAATGTACAATTGAGGAGCTTTCCGGGAGACCAGGGCTCTTAGCCAAAGTAACAATTCATAAACGATAACGAAGTTCGAGAAATATTAAATGTATGTGATTGGCGGATTGGCATAGGCCGCGCTAAATCACGTGGTCTTACCGCAAGTTAATTGGCGAATATAGACAATAACGAATCGAATTATCGTTTCGCTACGTAACGATGTCACTTTGTCTACGGGCCCAGTAGAGCTTTAACGTTATTAAAAAAAATGATAACGGAAAACGGTTATATCACAAATTAATACTCGTAATAGAATAATAGGTACCTATTAATTTTGAATATTTTTTTTTAACAATTACTTTTATTGTAACTTTATAATTTAACAAAAAGCTTACCAAAAAACTGTACTGTTCAACTAATAACTTCCTCAATTGTATGTACCAAATACTACAGACACTTGTAACTTTGTCACACATATTTCGGATAAGGTACGCGGTACGCATTTGGCAGATACCAGCACTTACAACTTCTTTCCTCTGTTTCCATGTTTCTTAATCTATACTCATAAAAGTCATCACAGTATTTGAATAGTAATGATTAACTAGGGCGGTTGCAACCCGATACTCGGGTTCGTCGATCGACGAAAAATTCCAAATTATGCGAAAATAATGACACTTTTTAATTGCAGTTTGTGATCATCACGTTTAACATTTTGTATATTTTATAGTTTTCGGAACAAATAGACTCGAGTACCTTTAATTTGATACCTTACTCGGCCGCGTACTACGCGCCAAAGTCCCTATCGAGTCGTCACAAATTTTGCGAACCTGAATTAAGTATATAGATAAAGGACGGCGGTCGCTGATTAATTAAAGATATCTCACAATATTAATTTAATTTTGCTTAACAGCTCACGATAAGGTCCTGGCCTTCCTGTAAAAGGTGTCCGTTCAGGGATAGAAATAAATTAATAATTAGAATTCAAACTATTATAAATTCCTATTCTAAGTTATCAAGTTTTAATCCAAATGCGTTGATCATCCACGCGTGATTGGGAAACAAACTTTTCCAGAAGGATATACGCTTACCAATCTCCTTAGCACAATATAAATTTAAATATGCCACCTTAAAATACACTGTAAGAATAAAGGCCATTGTACATCACTCTGTTAAGAGCTATTTCGAATGACGCATTACTCGCTTAACTAGCCGGTATCGACGAGCTTAATTCATAGCGACAGCTCAAAAGGTCCCTTAGTCCAGAGAAAATTCTAGATCCAAAGAATGGTTGATCAATCAGAATGTTCCATTGAACGACAACAATGCCTATAGTACTGTTATTGAGGAAAGTTCAGCAAACTTATAGTTGATTCTTTACTCAATTAAATGTATTTTAAAAGATGGGATTCACAACTTTAATAAATTATAAAAATAAAACTTATTATAATTTATTTATTTATAAAAAAATTGGGGAGGTCTAATACCCAGCAGTGGGTGTCATGTGGTGTCACGACGACGACTAAATAAATATATATTATAATATGTTTATTATATTTTTCTTCACAGCGATGAACAACATTTTACTTGTTTATGTCTGATCTAATTTTCAAATGAATAATGAAATGAATAATGTTTTAGAGCAACCAACCGATTAAAGCTAGGCATTTAACCCCCGGTTCAGAAAACTTACATACGGATTGTTTTGGCTACGGACAGTTAAATTTTGTCATTTAGTATATGGAAAAATCTCGGGGTTAGTCGATTGTTTGAAGTTTAAATGAACTCAAAGGCGTTTTAAACCACGATTATTTATCGACAGTTGGTGAAATTGACTTTTAAAAAGATTAATAAAAAATTCGCCCAAACAGTGCTTGAGCGAACTTCGTGCCATCGTGTCACTGGTGCTTTAAAATTGTCTAACTTACTGGTTCTAGCTACATTTTAACCTTGTTATCAACGTTAAAAATTTCCAATTTAACTCTTTTGTTTAGTAACCAAACATTTGAGACGTTCGTTAACGTCCAAAAATGATTTCCCACGGCTGGGCAAGGAACCGTGTCCGAAGACGATACTGAAGACGTGCTGCCCAGTAGACCGTGACTTCACACGCCGTGTGTGAACCTTGGTATATGAGCTAGCCGAAGTTAGTATTGAGCTAAGCGTAATTATTATTAAATGCGCCATTATGTAACATATAATTATACTAATGCTTAGACATAATTTTTGTAATAAAGGTGAAGTTTATAATTATTGTAAGTTTGAGTCAACGACGAAAGCAAACATTATTCTATATTCCTAAAAAAAATCGTAATCTTATATCTAGTTTCTTTTCAATACATCTCTTTAATCGATATGAAAATATTATTTTAATATTTAATTTAAGTAAATAACGTTAAAAAAAATTGCATGTCTGCGAGCAGGCTTAACACATATATATCTTTATGCAATTTAAGCTCTGTAATAACAAAGTTTATGCAAATGAAAATTTGTTTAAAAAACTTTTTAATTTTGCATTTTACAATGCAATTTTTATGTGATAAATAGTGGTTAACTCGTCCAAGGATAAATATTAAACAAGAAAATATACTAGAAAAAAGCAACTTGTCTCATGTCGCGATGACGGGATTCGACGTGTGCTCATAGGTCTCTGTAGCATTATTGGTCAGTGCATTGGGCCGGACTCCCAAGGATGCGGATCCCGTCAGAGCGACATGAGACGAGTTGCTTTTTTTTCTAGTATATTTTCTTGTTTTATATTTATATTTGTATTTGTTAAAAATATACAGAGAAGTTTACCGATTATTACGCGTTACATACGAAAGAAACCGAACTATAAATTGATTTAAATATTTTTCCGAAATTTATTTCATAATTCACCTATCTGCCAACAAGTAACTTCATCTCACACTATTACTGAAATAAATAATTTAACCGAGTAATTCACTAAACATTCAAACAAAAGCAAACCGAACAGTCAATTCGTCGCAATTAGTCACATGCGCCTGCGCGTCGTGTGTGTTTGTAATGAATTAAACTAACTGATATTTTTAACTGGAGATTAAAAAGTCAGCCCTTAGTTAATTCAGATGCCCAGTAATTCACCAAACATTTATAAATATACATTTATAGGTTTTTATTATTACTTTTTGTTATCTTAATAATGACTGATATTTTTTTTTATTTCATGATTGGAAAAATAGTTCTAGATTATTTCAATGCCGAGTAATAATAAATCCACCAAACATTTTTCTCTAAACTTTTGTGAACATGCTTTATAAAAAAAAAACTTAAACTCACACCATTTAACCTAACCCCAAAGTAAGCACTGTAAGGCTTGTTTGTGTTATGGGATACTTGAGTAAGGGATATTATATACATTATAATTATACATATATAAGTATTGTGTGGAGAAATATATATAAACGTCCATGACTCAGATGCAAATGCCCGTATTCATCATACAAACATTTGCCCCTACGTACCACTCTACCACGGAGGTCGTCGCGATTCGCCACAGGCGCCTGCGCATCATATTTTAAATTATTTTTTTTATAAAAAATAATAAAACTGACTGATAGTTTTCATCTGAGGATTGAAAAATCAGCTCCATTTTTCTTTACTTACAAAAGTAAAGAGTCGAATCATCGCGATTCGTCACAGGCGCCTGCGCACCGTATTTCCCACGTTGACCTGACCTGCCGCGTAATTTATTGGCCTGGACGACCGCCTTAAGTATAACTACCTGTGACCGCAGGTGCACCTTAAGAAAACAGGGTTGTCACTGAATTTTAAATAAAAAATATAGTTCAGTTGTTTTTCATTTAGAATAAAATATTAAATTTCTTGTAGTTTTTTTGAGTGCTTAAAGGATTTTAGAAAACAATGTATGAAATTATAACTCGGTTTTGTTATGATAGCGATATTTACCCATTTAGCAAAAAAAGCAAATTGATTTTTTTATAAACAATAAAAAATTCAATTTGCTTTTTTGCTGCTTCTGACTGATCTCATCATATTCTTTATTACGAGTATTATATCCTCGAAGATTTCGAACCATATTTTTAAATAGGCTTTGAGGGCACATAAATGGTACTAGTTATTACTTACGAGTTATTTGTTACAAGTGAGCTCTCTTGGTAAGTTTATTACGTTCTTCAAAATAAATAAAAAATATTGTGATTCGTTAATCATCATAAGACCGCGCCGGCGGTCTCACAACAATGAAATATTTAATGTCTCATTTTCCGGTACCAGATGTGTGAAATAATTTTGTTATTCAAAAAATAAGATGAATGAGACATCCCTGGCCGGTTGTGTGATTTTCTTAAGTCGCGGACACATGAGGTCATAGTTAGTAAGTAAAAACTATAGGTGGGGCGTTATGGGAAGTGAGCACGGTAACATCACAGTATAATGTGTACCAAGCTTTACCGACTCGTAATATACCACTTGGAATAAATTATCATCGCTTTATTCATAGGTAATTATGTTTTTTGGTTGTTACTCGGATTTTAAATGCAGTGGGAAAGATTTAATTAGACAGATCTGGATGGGTTTGACGTTGAACTATGTGCGAGTAATTGTTTGTTATTTAATTCGTTATCCTTTTAGAACATTAAAGTCTTTATTTTTTTTTACTTATTAAAAATTTTGCTTGTATATTGTTTAGAAGACTTTAGAAATCTTTAAAGAATTGCTAATGCTATGTAGGCCTGCTAACAGCTTCAGTGGACAACTGAATTTGGCATATAGTGAAATTGCATTGTTTTTTTTTTAATAGAGAATAGTCACATTGATTTTTACTGTAGCAGCGAAAGTACTCACACCTTATTCCAATCCATTGAAGCTTCATTAAAGAACCATTTTTAGCAATTACGACACCAGAAAAAAATTTACGGCAATTATGAATATTCAGTTTATTGTTACAATAAACATTATCACATAACGCAAGTCAATTAAACCGTCTTCATCGTTACGTAATACAGGACAATTTCCATCCAATTATGTATGGATCGAACTTTTTATGGCTGTGAAACAACATGAAAACTATCAATTGTTTCAGCGTAGTTTTAGCGGGAAAAAACTGCCTGCAATTCTAATGTGGTACAAAAGGATATGCTCCTAAGTACTACATGAATTATCACCAGAAAAACTTTAATAGAACTGGCTATTGTTTGTCCCATCAAGGATAACTTGTTTTTATAGCTTTAAAGTGATTATACGGTGTTGTTTCCTTAATTGTGTAAGTACTCAATGGGTTAATCGCAGTGCAATGCATATTAGATATGTTGCATGATATAAAACCATTTATTCTGCATGCTGTTGCGACAGTCTGCAATAATGATAGAGTTCGTCTATTGTTCAGATTGTGTAGACATCACTGTATAAACTGTTGTTTTTATTTATTTTTAAGTAATGTAACGTAATGTGTATGAGAGTGGACTACATTTGCAATAGGCAGATTTTGAGGAGGTTCAGAAATTTTAGACGGCATCTGATTGGCTGTTTTATTTTATGTAGTGATTCCGATGCAGGATTAGAATTCACATTAAACTAATTTGTTCTGTATTAGATATTTTAATCAAATATTGTTGATACGCTTCAAAATATTAATGTAATATGTAAAAGGTTATAAGTTAATTGTTGGCTACCCATATTTCAGGCACTTGGTTATTCCCAAAGATCTATTGGTACAACCGATATAACATTATATAATATGACCGAAATGACTTAAATTAAATGCAACCCTAAACGAAGCCATAAAACAACTATACTTCTACATCACATAAGCTCGAGAACGACCTGCAGTGACTCATTTAAAAAATATGAAGTGTTTTCGAGGTGTATTTTCCAACTCATTCCCACGACGTCCAAGACGCATGACTTTTCCGCCCCGGTGCACCCACCTAACACTATATGGCGCTGTGTGAACTATATTACGGGCAACAAAGAAGTATCATATTGCGTGTACATAGACGATTTTAAGACTTGAAAGGAAGTACTTGATTTAGAAAAAAGTATTGCATTGTTAATTAATTTTAGTTAAAAGAGAAATTTCTCTTTAACAGCGCATGCGTTGAACAACTGTGAATGACTTCATACTTTTACCAACGACGCCGTGTCACGGTGACAACTCACCAGGGGGCGCTGCAGTAAACATTTGTTTGAGCAAAAACAAAACTACTAGTCTGATTTTGATGCGGTTTTCAGTTATGGGTTTTCTGTAGTACAATGCACATAATATCTATGCTCTCTAAAAAGTTTGAAATAAAAAGCACAATTTAAAAAAAAAAAAACCCCGGACGGTTAAAACGTAATTGAATAAGGATATAATAATTTAAAAACCCCGACTTAATTATTCGTCGGGGGCTGCCATCACTATTATAAACTTCAGCATGAATTTAAACAAATCCAATTATTAATGTTACTATAAAACTGCAAAACTATAGTTCATTCAATGGCAGCCCCCGACGGATAATTACTCGGGGGTTTTTAAATTATTTGATCCTTTTTCAATTTCGTTTTAACCGTCGTGGGTTTTTTCAAAATTTTTAATTTTGTGCAATGTATTTTATTGTAATAAAAATAACTACGAAAAAATTTTTTTAGGAATCCGAACTGTATGTAGATAAATTATTGTATAACAAAATGAAACATTAAGATTAGTTCACGCGGAACAATAATTAGCAAACAAATAAATATAATGTAAAATA
Organism: Chrysoteuchia culmella; assembly: GCA_910589605.1. Lineage (NCBI taxonomy): Eukaryota > Metazoa > Arthropoda > Insecta > Lepidoptera > Crambidae > Chrysoteuchia > Chrysoteuchia culmella. The sequence continues at coordinate 4,800,276 of OU342649.1, forward strand.
ACATCTATTTTACGAATCTCTGCGTTTTGTGAAACTTAGTGAACAAAATATAAATAAATAGCATAACCGCATAGGTAAGTTATTGAAGTTTGTTCCCAGTCTTTCCAGATTCGGGTGTGTGTCGGACTGTGAACTATGAAGTTCCAAAGTTGGGCAATTGAAGTTGGGCTTCGCGTTATATCCTTCTGGGACATGGCTATTCACCTGACAGAATGTATGAAAAGCCAAACAAAAAAATCTTAGCTTCCCTGTGGAGTCACAGAAAAAAAAACAAAAAATACGAACCTTTATATGCGTCATCCGATGGTAATATAAGTTTGAGCTCGCTGTAAACCGCTTTCCACAATGTTGACATTGATGAGGTTTTTCTCCAGAATGAATCCTTCTGTGCGTATTTAGACTACTTGATGTGCTGAATCCTTTGTTGCACACCATACAGACATGGGGTTTTTCACCTACAACAAATAAAATATAAGGTTACCATGATTTAGAATGACGATAAAAAAAAGGATATATTTTCGTGAGTCGAATTTGGTTTAATTTGTATGCACGGCGGAACTTTTTTTTTAATTTCAACTTTATTGCAATCCACAAATGGTAACAAGATGGTAACATAGACAGGGTAAGTAAATTGTGAACCCTGATAGGGCACAGCAAAATGGTTTTTAGAGAGGAAGACTTTTTTTTTACAATTAAATAACAAATAAGTACCTACTAATTACATATTTAAATCATAATCATTTAGATATTCTTAAACACTATAATGACATTATCTTAAGAGCAGCTTCTTTACCTTTTTAAATATATATAGTAGAACTTTTTTCTATACCTATTTCTTTTGGAAATTTATTATATATTTATTATTGTTGGTGGTAGGACTTGTTGCGAGTCCGCCTAGCTAGCTACCACCATCTTATCCAAGTCTGACGACATAACAACAATGTTTTCAGCATCTCATCTCTCCCTCGTGAAAAAAAAGAGGCGTTCATTCGAAGCCTATTAACGGGTATCATTAACTTGTGGCCATGTCGTAAGTATATCGTGATGGAAACTCTAAACAAGAAACGGAGAGCGACAGTGTCGTAAATAACGAAGACTAGATTTTTTATTGTTCATTGTTAAGACAGTGATTTAGTACAAATTACTGGGCATAAGTAGAGAATTAGAAGAGTTTTACTAATGAAATTTTATTAAATTAATAAACTATCGCTCAAGACACTGACTATGGTACTATTGAAAGTCTTTACGTTATACTTATATTTTCAACGCATTTAACGCAAATTAGTTCAGCTTAATTAATAGCAGTGCTAAGCAAACTCAAAAGAAAATTAACTTCGATGGAAGACACATCGATCAAATTTAATTAACCATCATAATAGCACTAGAGGATACATTAAAATTAAATAATTGCAAAGCGCTAGTAGCGTCGAGTCTGATGTGAGAATAATTAACACCCAATCCTTTATTGAATAAATTAAAATAAATTAAACGAGAATTGGAAGCGTAAGCAAATATTTCAGTCTTACCGGTATGAGTTCTCATATGCCTTTTGAGAAGCGATGGTCTGTCAAATGCTTTGCCACAAACTTCACAAGGTAATAATGCTCTTTCAGACTTTGCAGGCCTTCTTTGGATTTTAGGAGTCATTTCCAATAGTTCACTCGATGAACCAGCTGATGAAGATGTCAAAGAATCCCCTGAGACAGATTTGTGTTCATCCTCTGGCCCAGACGGTGGAGAAATTGGTAGTAAGACTCTTGATAGCAGTGACGTCGACAGGTCTAACGGAGAATCTGTTCAAAAAGAAAACGATGCCTTAATAAAAACATCGAATCAATTTTATCGAACGGAAGAATTAGATTGTGCCCCTGATAAGGTTGTATCAATGAAGCCATTTATCAATCGAAAGGAAATATTTGGTTTCAATTTGTTCTTTTTCGACGTCGTCTTAAGCAATGCAAATTTTACGGTGATTAGTTGTGTGGGCGCTTTTATATTCTCATGGTATTATTGACATTAAGAATTCAATCGATCCAATCAAGCGAAGTATTTAATGAACTAATATTTTACGATCGTAAATTCTATTTAGGTTTCTAGTTAATTTTTATTGACTACGGCCAGTCAAGTATCTGGAGACGTTTCTTCTCACCGTTGAGTGTTATCGATTTGTCTTGAACTTTAGTTTTACATTCTCGGTGGAAAGTTATTATCAGCGAAGTAATAAATTTCCAGCATAGAAATGTCACATTGGAATCTTTAATTAGCTGCCGCGTACTAGGTGTATTTTGCTATCCGTACTTGGGGTAGGTATATTATTATTTCAAGATCTAAGCATACAGTCCTTGATATGGCGCGACGACCAGACAGATGGTTGTGCGATAAGATCTTTCGCTAGTTAGCTGTCTGCGCTTCGTTTTGCCTACTCTATTTGCTCGAGTGAAATATTTTCTTCTTCCTATAATGATTTTATTTCTCCGGTTTTCATTAGAGTACTTATTGCGTTTATTATACTATTAATCTGTTTGATTTCTTCTGCTTAAATAGTTTTATTGCTACTAGTTAGTACACGTTTTCATTCAATCAAAATATTTTTAGCTCTCATGGAACCTTCGAAATTAATAAATGTTAACCATCTTTCTCCAAGTCTTAATCAAAGTTCAAGATTAATAATTAAGTAGTTCAGGCGTAAACTATTAAAGCAGACAGACAGAGTTACAAGTGCATTTAAATTATAAATAAAGTTAAAAGTGTTTGATGCATTTACCATATTAGATAATGAAACATACTGATATAACAAGTGTAACTGATGTAGTTACAACTGTTACAGCTTTTGAACACATTTTTTATGTAGTTTCTAATCAATTGGACGATCTGTTTGGTGCAGGGGTATTAAGCCCGCCTTCTGGCCCAGAGGTCCCGGGTTCGATTCCCGGACAAGATAAATATTTGTGTGCATGAACATGTCTTGGTCTGGGTGTTTAATATGTATATTATGTATGTATTTACAAAAAATATATTTATAATTATGTTTATCCGTTATCTAGTATCCATAACACAAGTTCTTAATGAAACATAATGTGGGCTAGATAATTGGTGTGTTTGTATGCAATTATTTATTTATTTAAATAGTAAATAAAACTGACGATGACAAATAAGAAATTCTCTTACATTTATCACATCACCTGTTAACTCAAATTGCGTTTCATAGACACACTTAACTGCCTCTGTGGTCTAGTGGTACAACCACCAGTATCAGACCCATGGGTTCCGGGTTCAATTCCCAGCGGGGGTGCATATTGTATTCGGTTTGGTTGGTGGTAGGACTTGTTGTAAGTTCGTCTGGCTAGCTACCACCATCTTATCTAAGTATGACGCCATAACAACAATGTTTTCAGCATTGTTGTGTTCCGGCAGTGAGAGAGAAGATAACCAGTTCCTCAGTTATTGAGGATTCCGGGAGAAGCTCGTTTCCATCTTCAGCCTTATCAATGCTTAACATCAGTACGATGAAGGCTATGAGTCTCCCCATCGTTCATAAAAAGAAAAAGAAAAAACACTTATTTGTCTTGTCTGAGTTTCAAACCCACGACCTCGGTTCAGTAGGCCGCTATTTATATCCCTGTGCCAAACAGAAGCCTTAGCAAAAGCTGTTGAAAAATATTAAAGTAACATTGTAAGCAAGATGGAACTAAACGCGTGTCTAGTTCTGAGAGCTAATTATCTAACGAAAACTCGGTCCAGGAGGTCTACTCTCTAAGCACGAAACCCGTAGTTTCGGCCTAAGTAAGTTACGGACGTTTCCTACTCCGTATCACCTACGGACAGCTTATTAGTTCGGAGACCCGAACTAAGAATAAATGAGAATAAGTTTTGACATTGTCCCTTGCAATGTGTTTGTGACGTTTGCCCAAAACTAGTACATCCGAAATCAATAGAGAGTAGGCTCCATCCGTAGTTTCGGGAAACTTACAAATACGGACGGGGGCCCGTATATTAGTTGACGGGCTTAGAGAGTAGGCCTCCAGTTTCAGAGTCGTCGCTGTTTTGACTGTCATACAGTATGAAAATGTGGCAGTAATGACAGCGACGATACTTAAACATTACTTCGTCAACCGTTGGAAATTGCAGTAAATTTCATTTAATGAAATTCAGTGCAATTTCGCCAGTTCATTTCGGATGCTCCGGCAGCGTTATCTCGTTCTAAATATAACGCAACATCCGCTGACAGTGCGACTGGATTATCGGCTGGCGACCGATCGGATCGGTTCTGTGCAAACGAAGCCGCGTCTTATCTGCCAGCGAGGTAAAGGTGTGGGCACAGTGGTGAGTTTTGATGGTTGTGGTTTATTTTGCTTCATGTTTTGATTGCTATAAAAACCGATTGATTGTTACTGTTTTTTTACGAGCTGATTATGTATTTTGAATTTTCTGAGTAAACTTACTACATAATATACCAATAAAAAAAATTTAAATCACCTTTTACTCGTATGTGATCGAAGTAAGAAGTATTATAATAGAAATGGATATCACCCTGTTGTCTTTCTTAATGACATTTTTAACATTATTGGGGATATTGAAGATAAGTCACATGAAAAGTAAAAAAAAAAAATGAATGATTAATTAATTAGATAACATTAAAAGTTAGTGTTTTCTGTATGTGTCAAAAACTTGTCAAAAGTATTAATTAAAACATTTACTGTTTACTTTTTTTTCATTTGATTAATTAAATAAAAAAAAGTTAAAGTCTTTTTTGTGATAACCATATCTGTACCAATGTATAAAATTGGAATAAAATGAATTAAGAGCATCCATATGATCTTCTATCATCAACCTACAACAAAAACGTCGGTGCCCTTTTTATTAGGTGCCTAATTACTAATTATTACATTTCTAAGAAATTGTCATCCTAATTACGAAGACTCACAGACATCATTCATACCAACACGCTAACCGCAGCTTTACATCGATAAAAAAGCAATCACGAACGAACGCGACGGACTACCGAACCGAGACTGCGACGCCCCTTTGATGTGCCGACCATAGTGATCTCGCTATGTGCTAAATGGAAATAGTTTGATTTGAGATGCAACTTTGATATAGGAAGATGGGAATAATAATTTCAAATGTTTATGTTTGTTTTGTTGTTTTGAAATTGCCGAGTAGAGAAAACTAAGTTCCTACTTTTTCGTGTTAATCATTAGATTATCTTTTTTCAATTTATTAGCTGCCTACTTAAGGAACTTGGGGCCCAATTCCGCTTATGCTTAGTCACAATCGTATTCTAATCGTGTTTCAATTGTAGTGCTGTTTTACACAGTTCTTGTTACAACGGTGTAAATATACACTACTATTGAAACAAAATTGAGAGACGATTATGATAATAAATTAATTTATATTTCTTGCAGAATTGACCCCCAGTTATAGTATAAAGTAAATTAAGTATAAAGTTACCTCGAGGGTTATTATTTTAATGGTTTTTATAAGTGGGGTAATTCGGTAATATAAAGACAACGACTTTAATAAATAAGCCTTTATTGTAAAAGTAGGTATGCATATACCTAATGAAGGTTAAATCTTAGGTTTCGGAAAAACCTACTTAAAAAAATACGAAGTTGTATCAGTGGTAATAACATTAATTGAAAACGAACGATAAGGAAGTACCTAGTATGGCAAAGGAATGAATAGGTATTTTACTAATCTTACAAGAATCATGTTAGTATTGAACCGAACCGCGATTCAAAAGACTTCAACGCTCCATTCGGATTTCAGCACAAAGATTAAAACTTTTTCTCATTGTAATAAATAGATATTTCGGCATGTAGTATGCAGTTATTAGTATTATTAATTTAATAGTCGCGTTTTATTATTAGTATTATTAATTTAGGGATCCAGTTGAAAATAAGCGTCAGCCTTATCGCTGACTCAATGCTGAACTGGACACCCATTTGGTACTGACGTGGGACACTAAATTCCTTGTACTTTTATTACTTTAAATGATTTATGTTTTCGTACCGCCTGTCTTTGTTATAGTAGTAAAATATAACTAATTTGTAAAATGTCCTGTGCTTGGTACCAAATAAAAAAGTTTGTATTTGTATTTATTTACACGTAACACCCGTTTCCATACGAATATCTGGATAAGGGTCTACAACCAGGGTCTGTAAGGGAATACAATCAGGGTCCGTATTCACTATAAGCGATTCCTGATTCACCGATTCCTGGCTCAAACCACGCCAATGTCATATTTGGTTCCGACATTCTCAAAATTCGTTTTCTCTATGATACTTACAAATTTTAAAGTTATTTTACTTGTTTATTAACTGTACAATTTGTGACTGTCATGTACTTGTACAATAACTCTATGATTTGTTAGTATTATGGAGATAATCTCTCCTTTTGCTGTGTGTAGAGTAACTGCTAAGATACTTACTACGCATAATCGATATCAAAAATGCCCAAGAATCGATATCTTATGGTAATAAGCTCCAATAAGCTAGATTTTTAATTCAATAAGTAGCTCATATTCAATACTGTTTTTGTTATCGTTACTAAGCAAAATCGATATAAAAAGTTTTAAATTCATACACCATTATTATAACCAAGAAACGTAACCATATACCGATCGCGCAATTTAATCGATTGGTCTACTTTCTCTCGTATATCGATTGACTTAAATAATAGCCTCTGTTTAGTTTTTTCGATGAGGGGCTTTCATTGTTTTAGTAAGCGATTTTTAATAGCAATATAGGCTGAACTCTCTATTATAATAATATTTATTGTATAAAAGTTTGATTGGAAAATACATATAATTATTTTTGCCTCTTTATGTAGGCAGTAATTTTTATGGAAGGAAAGTAGGTCTCTATAGGTATTAGAATAAGGTAACATTCACATTACAATAAAAACGTAATATACCTTCCTATTTCTAAACCCAAAACTTAATATTTTTGTGTTTTTGTGTAGTGCGAACGCAAGGTCAAAGAGAGAAAGAAAGTATAAAAAAACTAACATTACCTTCTAAAATAGAGTCCATGGTTTGTCTATATAGGTTATTCCTCATTCTGACGAAGAACATCTCTTCAGGTCTTTCAGGAAGGTAGTAGACCACCAGTTCCGTATGAGCCGACACAGGTTTCACAGCTTCATAGACAGGCTCTCCTTTTATTTTCGTACATACTAAATTTACCTGTATAGAGGACAAAAATATCTAAACATGAGATTTGAATTTTTCAATGCTGTTTTTATACTTCTGATAAGATATAAATAGAAATATAATGGAAAATATCAACTCGGCCGCAAGTGAGTTCTCAGATGGTAATCGAACCCGGCCTTTGGGAATCCGGCTGAATGCTCTGATTTCCAACGGTGGTGGGTTCGATTCCATCTAAGAATTCACTTGTAGCCGAGTTGATTTTTTCAAATATTTTTCTATTTAAAATTATCATAAGTATTAATATAAAAAAAGTTTAGTAGGTACGCTCACGTGCAATGACATATCAACACTAAGCAACCTTGTTAACATTACAATATTTATGGACACAGAGAGATTTGTTTCCGTTTGTGTTAATGCGATAAGTTTGTGAAGTGTATACATGTCATTGTTCATGACTGTAGTAGATAAAAATGGATTGACATGGTTTCCAGTGCTTAGACACTATAATTTAATAGTATTTTCTTACTTGCAAATGTTCAGTTATTAGTTTATGTATTACTTAATTAGGTATTGCAAAAGACGATTGCTGAATGAAATCCAGTTTCTTTCCAACCTTTACAAATTAGGTAATCTTGTGAGATCTTGGATAGTAATCTTTCAACCGTCTCTGTGGTCTAGCGGTCTTCTTCTTCTTCTTATCAAGTGAAGATAAGTGGCTACCTCTGGTGTCAGAGTTTACCAAGCCGCCTATAAGGCCTCTGACTTGGCTTAACGACTGTAATCAAATGACAACAGCCGGAACCGACGGTTTAACGTGCCCTCCGAAGCACGGAAGCGCTCAGTTATAATGCCACTTTACGGTCACCCATCCGACACCTGACCGGGCCGAACGTTGCTTAACAAACGTGATCGCATACGATCAGTTTGTCAAGCGCGACTATGAGCACTTCGATCGAGTGGTAACAACCACCGGTATCAGACCCAGAGGTCCCGGGATCGATTCCCAGCGGGCGTACATATTGCATTTGGTTTAGTTGGTGGTAGGACTTGTTGTAAGCCCGCCTGGCTAGCTACCACCATCTTATCTAAGTCTGACGCCATAACAACAACGTTTGTAGCATTGTTGTGTTTCAGCAGTTACTTATAGATAAGATAGCCAGTTACTCAGTGGTTGAGGATTCCAGGAGAGGCTCGCTTCTATCTTTAGCGTTATAATATTTAACATCAGGTATGAGGAAGGCTAACACCCATATTCTAAGTCGTTCCTCCAAAACTTACTCGTCCTCGACTTAACGAAACCTCATTGAAAACCTCTTCGAAATACTCCTCGAAATCGGTTTTTTAAGTCATAACTCCGTAAGGACCTGGAGGAGCCAAAGAGTACGTAGCCACTCCGTGATAGGCCTAGCGCACACTACCATTTTTACCCACGACGAGGTTGAGTGGAGTGTAAACAAATTTGGAGGAACGACTTAGAATATGGGGGTAAGAGTCTCCCTATTTTTTTCATAAAAAAAAACTTTTTCTTACTCACTTGTGGTCCATAATTTTCTGAAACTCGAAGGAATCTGACCCAATTGCAGTGTCTAACTTGTACTCCACCCGACGTGCATACTTCATCGAATAAACCAAACCGATGTCGAATCTGTGAACAATAATACATTTACTTTTAGTATTAGTGGACTTGGTAACACAATAGGTTAATTTTAGTTGTTTCATTATAAATTCTAATTTGAATGTGCATTATCTCTTAGTTACATAGTTTATTTTTAATTTGACATAATTGCTTCTAATTTTTGTTCTATATTCTTTCGCCGTTATTTTGAATTTTATTTTGCATTGCATGATTATTATTTGACATTTGTTTTATAAATGGTATTGAATTTGTAATTAAAGTAAATTCTAATTCATTCATCTATATTCAGTATTATTAGATTAAGCTTACTGGCGTTTTGGAGTATTCTGTCAGCCTGTAAGTATATTGAATTAAATAAAAATAAAAAAGTTAAGTTACAAGACGATAACGTAATGTAACATAACTTACAATTCTACTTCCTACTAAGTATATAATAAGTAATATTATAAATGCGAAAGTTTATTTGTTTGTTTGTTACTCTTTCACGCAAGAAATGTGTGTTAATGCGATACGGTTGTGAAGTGTATACATATCATTGTTCGTGACTGTACTTTATCACTGATAAAAGTTGTAGTAGTAAAGCTTCAAAAGCGCCACGCATTTTAGCATACATCATTATTATTATGATTAAAATCGCGTTACTAATTCAAGATGAAATTATACAGCTTTCATACAATTATGCACGCAATTCAGTAGGAGTTAACAGTCGTTCAGTACCGTATTAGATCGTTTTCTCATTTTCCGATCAGATATCGGTATCGACCCCGATAGCCGATAGCCAATATCGTGTGGTCTGTTTGCATATTGCCGATAAAATCGGCCATTTTCTCGAGCTTTCAAAGTCAAAGATTTCAATCATTTGATAGGTACGTCCTACAGCTCGATGTCGCCGCCAACATATCGGTGTCGCCTCCGACATTCAATATCGGATCGGATAATGTGTAAGGCAGGTACATTATTTCATACATTTTACTTGCCCCGATAATGGCATCGGATCCGATACCGATATCGGATCGGATAATGTGATAACGCTCTCAGGGGCAATATCGCAAGTGCAATATGCATAACCGCATTATCATAACACGATGTAAATTGCTTGCATTTCTCTAATCGGCCCACGTCAAAGACTATGAGGATAAAATAGTAAGATAAGTCGACTCCGCTTTTAATATCGCGGATAAAAGTAACGCTTAAACTAAATTGTTTATGGTATTTTGTGAACTTGAAAATGAATGCCATGTTTTCACATATTACGATTACCTATTCATTTAGTCTTTAGATTTAGCTATATATTTTATGTATTATGTCGTCGGCCGATTGTTTAACTGGGCCGATTGAGATCTGCCTAGGCATATCACGATACGGTGGCATTTATTGATTTGCCTGTTTTAAACCCGCCATATCGTTCAAAACGTAACGTTTGGCGATTTGCCCCTCACCGTTTGGGCAGATCGATTCATGGAGCTGACCAAATTAAAATCAAATAAAATGTGATTAGCACACTTTTAAATAATAATTCCTTTAAAATGTTAAATTCTAAAACATTACTTACGTGAATGTGTAATAAAAGTTTAAATAAAATCTTAGTTGCATTAAAATATACTTAACAGGTGTTGTGACGCCGCTATATGTCTGCAATCAACTGACAGAGTGCAACCGGCCAACCAACCATATTGGAACTGCATTACGATGCGCCCAGCTATATCTCAATGTGCCTAGCAATATCACGATGTGGCCAAGTGACTAATAAGGCAAATAGACAAATAGGTTACTCTCATTGATATGCCCAACTTTGTTATATTAGGCACATCATGAAATAATTGGCCAAATCACGATCACGGCACATCGTAATATGCCGTCGTATCGTAAATTCTAAAATTGGCCCACGAATTCCACGACTTACACGAGCACTAGAAACAGGATCATCTTTTGTAACTATTTCTTTAAGAAGACCTTTTCAGTGATAGCAGAAATAGTGATTAAAATTACTAGCTAAAAATTTAATACCTCAAACGTAATGATACTGATATTTGCCTTTGTATCAGATCTTCTTTTGCCACATTTATTCAATTAATTATTACTGTACCAGGAAAAATCTTCTGTGCCATGCCATAGTATTAGTATTTTGGCATTTTCTACATCTTATCATCCACCAAGCAACTGAAATAAATACAACTTATGATTACTACCCAATCGTAATCTCAACCTCTAAAGTAGAATTCCGTTTACTCGTATTCGCGTCTTGCCATATCTGCGTCGTCCATTTTCTAATCTATGGTCCTTCGAGTAGCTTTCAACTAACCGCGATACTAAGTTTATACGTAATGACGTGAAAATTACAGCAAATATGAACCAGTTGTATGCGCCAGCGCATGCACCGAGCCGCAAGATTCAATCCGCCATTTTGCAATTAATGGATGATGGCTGAGATACGGACAGCAAATGGTTTTAATGACGTAGTAAGTAATTTTAGGTAATTGAAATGTTTTGATACAGTAATAACGTGATACTAACTTGATGATATGATGCAAAGAATAAACTGTTGTTTGTAGTGATTGAGTTTGTTGGGTTTGGTAAAACAAAACAATAAATTTTGGTAAACCAAAACGTCGGGAACCCTAAAAACACCAAATCCAAAAGTGATGTGGGTACTAACGGTGAAATAAAGGAATTTAAAAAAATTATAATTCAATGAACAGTGCGCGAAGAATCGTATCGAAAAAGTACGTCCTTTTTGATATAAAACTACAGGAAGGCTAGAGATGTTACAAATCTGGTAATAAGATTTATATTTCTTCATACCTTTATCTTGATTTGTAAAGTTTCAGACGACATATTAACACGATCTAATGATTTTGCCTCGACACTTTTTCTTTTCGAAATGACCCCTTAAACATATGAATTTTCAAGATTATTCTCAAATGGGATTACATACAATTACTATTAGAAATTGGTTTAATTCGTGGACACCAATAATATTTAGTATCGTATTATCGCTATAGTTGTTTACTACGAAGTGGTTTCGTGGTTTTTCTCCTAATCTGCAAAATCGGTCTCGCATTCGCGAGTGTCCTTTTCTCATTACTATCTCGCTTCAGTCGATTAGGCCTTTAACTGTTAACCATTACCTAACCTATCAATAAACAGAGACTATCTTATTCACCTTTTAAGAACAACAAACCAGCTATCCAATACTCATCACCGGTAGGTATCTAAGTGACGTATCTCTTATTTAATTCAAAATGTAAATAAGGTCTCCCAAACAATACAGTTTCGTTCCAAGGCCTATGGGATCTCTTTTTATGCACCAATCACATAAATCTCGGTCCCGTTATTCCTGGGCTGAATACATCGGAAAGGTCTGGATTTCGTCGTGGTAGATAGTTTTTTGTTCCCACTGGAGTCAAGGAGTTTGTAAATTTAAAAGTGATCCTTTTTGCTAAAGAGATTGAGTGGTTGTGGACTTAAAACATCTAACGTTTGTTAGTACTTTTGATTTAAAAACTAGATGCGCTTATTTTAGGGATTTGATTCAATGCAATGATTTTACCTATCTTGACATGCTCATTTGTCACTTATTACGGTAAAACGCTGAAAAAACACAAGTGCAATATTTCATAATTTTCTGGAAGACTGTGATTGGAATCAAAATAGAAGAAATTGGGAAAACGAATTAGTTTAAAGTAATTCCACAATAAAATCGTACAGAATTTATTCAATGTCCAGCCATGTTTCTAAGAATTTCAAATTGATTTCGATGTAGCGGATAAATTCATAAACATTTTGTTCAAATTCTTTTAACATTACGAAAACACAACAATCTTAACCCTTGGCAATAATGTTGAAATTGACATGACAAATTTTCGAAGCCAATTACACGATTTTTTTGTGGTTGTTATGCATCAGTTTTGGATTGAGTTGTTGGTACGTCTTTTGAGACAAAGAATTTTAATGACTTGTTGTTGATGAGGTGAACTTAAATGTCACATTAGTATGTGATATATCTTAATTGGCAGATCTTAAATTTATTAGAGTAAAAAATTGCCGATTGACGTCAGTAGGTACATTACCTAAATAATATTATCGATATTCACTTCATAGTTATGTGCATCAGTTTGAAATGAAATAGAGAGGTAAATAGTAGGTATGTGTTCTTAATAAATCTGTAAAAGCTACTATAGAGGAATTTAAAGAGAGGATATTCGCTATTTCGATCTTCTTACTTCTTGGTAAGTCTTTGTTGGTAGTGTGTTACGGTTAGTAGTGATGGTGGTAGTGTTGGATTTCATAAACAATTAAGTACCTAAGTTTGTTTAGTGTCTGGGTCATGGGTGCTATCGTCAACTGCTGGGGCACTGGTCTTCTTTATGGATGGATTAGGAGAATGGGCCATGACCCACCACGCGGGTCCAATGCGTTTTCAGAGTTTTAACGTCTGAAAATGCAGCCGGTAACAACGACTTAACGTGCCTCCCGAAGCACGGAGGAGCTCGAGATAGCAAATATCTGGTCACCCATCCCATGACCCACTTTTGCAGAAGTTGCTTAACCTCAACAATCGCTGGCCGAGCGCGCGAACCACAGCGCCACGGGCTTCTCAGGTGCTATCATGTATTTACTCTTTAATGTTTAAATAATTAAGTTCTTTCGTTTGTTCTATTAGTTGTAAAACAAGTGAAGCTACTTATCTCGGATTGAGATCAGTGCATATGATGTTGTCTAAAATTAATATTTATTTACAGTTTATATCACAAAATTGCTACACTTACGCTTAAACCGCTGTTGCCAGAGAGAATAGATTATTCAAAGTCGCGGCACAAAATCATAATTCCCCTTATCATATTACGGACAGTGAAACGGCTCCTTGCAACGCACTGCACCGGGAGCGATCACGATCTCCATAAATCAAAAATGTACAAATATGAACTTTAAGTGGTAACACAAAGAGGTCACAATGCTAAAGAACCTTTAAATTGTCGCTTGGAGTCTGCGTCAGTAGGAATTCAACGTGCCAGTACTACGAGTTCGAGAAATTTACATGTGTGTGTGTGAATGAAACATGTTACGTTATACATTACTCCGCAGTAATGAGGCGTTTAAGACATACGTGTGCTTCTAGGTGGTAATGGAAATAATATTACAATTGATATCCTTTGTTGCGTTACCTAGGAAGCTAAAGTAAGAGTAATGTATCCAGAGATCTACTCTTTAAGCACGAAACCCGTAGTTTCGGCCTAAGTAACGGACGTTTCTTACTCCGTATCACCAACGGACAGCTTATTAGTTCGGAGACCCGAACTAAGAACGAATGAGAATACGTTTTGACATTGTCCCAACTCCCAATGTATTTGTGCCGTTTGTGCAAAACTAGTACCTACATCCAAAATCAATAGAGAGTAGGCTCCATCCGTAGTTTCGGAAAACTTACGGCCCGTATCTTAGTTGACGGGCTTAGAGAATAGGCCTCCTGACACATTGAAAGTTCAGCATCCTATTTTTTGAGCTAGAATCCTTATAGAAACCTATCTATGGAAAGGCCTGATTACGTTAAATAAATAATACGTAGGTATAGTATAAGATCATAACACAACAATATCTATGTTAAGCACATAAGTTTAACTGACATACGACGTTATGTAAATAAAAATGTTAGTGCCAATGCAATAGTTTTTCAAAGAATCACAATAATATGAGGTAGTCAATTTTAAAAACAAACTAAAGAAAATCCTTCAACTCACTTCATCCGATCAAGTACATACAACATCAAATACGATTACAATTCAACAAAAATGCATGCAAATTTGATCCTTATTATCTCCCAACAAAGTTCACTTGCGTATGAGGGTTCAGATGAATACAAAAATAATACATCAGTTTTCTCGGACGGTCGGAAGATGGCCTTTATAAACAGAAGCCAAAATGAACGTTTTTTTTTCTGAACAACTTATCTGATGTTAAGTATTGATAAGACTGAAGATGAAAGCGCGCCTCTCCCAGAATCCTCAACCATTGAGGAACTGGCTTTCTTATCTGGAACTGCCGAAATACCCAATGCTGAAAACATTGTTGTTATGATGCCCGACTTATATACTAAGATGGTGGTAGCTAGTCAGGCGGACTTACAACACATCCAATCACCAATCAACCCGAACACAATATGTACCCCACTGGGAATCGAACCTGATACCAGTGGTGTTACTACTTAACCACAGAGATGGTTATAATCACAGACCAATATCGAGATAGACGGTAAAAGTGTACCTACCTTGCGTGCCAAAAGTTTGACCCACGGTCAAAGTTTTACGACCTAAATCAGTCCGCTTGAGACCATTGCTATGAAAACACGCGTCACTCAGAAACGAAAATGGCTAATTGTGCAGTGCTTTCTAGCAAGAGCTTGTAAATGACATTTACACATCACTAAACGTCGTTCGTGTCGTCATGGTAGGTATGAAAAATTCGCCACGCTAGGATCTCATACAGTTTGAAGCGCTCTTTTCGTCTATCTCGATATAGATCTGTGGTTAAAATGCTATAAGGGCCGAGATAAATGCATAAGTAATACATCAATTTCGAGATAGCGTTCATAAACAGAAGCCAAAATGAACGTCCGGCCCCGAGGCGCGCGTTCTGACAACCTGACGGTTAAAATTTAGCTGGGTTTATGCCCATTGCTGTCGGAAATCGGATAGGGCTTTAAAAATTTAGGACCTGTTTCACCACTTACTGATAAGTTCCGAAATAGCTTATATGAGAAATCGTCTGACAGTTGTTATATGAACAATATGTCAAATTATCTGCTATCCAGAACTACCAGTAGTTGGTGAAACCGGTTCTATTTTTTTTTATTTAAAAAATTAGGGTAATATAATTATAACAGATCAAATGCTATGCAGTTAGTTGTATTGATTTTGAAAAATTTGATATCAAAAAGTCTAGTGACGTAAATTTTTCTGATACTCTTGCAGTGATACCTAAGTAACTATAGCTTTTAAACCAAACCCCAGCAAACAAAGATACCATAATATCAATAATAGAACTAAACGCGTTTACAAAAGTTGCATAACAATAATAACAATATTTTAACTTAAAATACCAATATTTTAAAGGACGCTACATTCAAATATTAAATTCAAAAACTTTGGGCTCACTATATTTTCTCATTCATATAGGTGCAATAAACTAAACTATTCGTTGGTAAGCCATAACTTAAAGAATAGGTTAATCTCTCAATCACACTAAAATAACTTGAGCCAATAACCATAACTTAACTTTGACGTTGACAATTATCATTTCACATTTTACAACCACTACAACGATCTCGTTCAATGGGCACGCGTCCAGGTGCGCATGATTGCTTGGCCCGAGGCGATTATTTGCCGCACTTCCACCAAATTGCGCCTGCGCAGCGTCCGTGCGCGCACGTCATTACGCCACGAAATTCCGAAAACAACATATTAGAATTAAAACAATGAGTTATACGAAATGGGTATTTACTGACAGATGTCGTGGGTGCGTGTCTGCTTTTAAATGGCCGGTTTTAAATTAATATCAATAAGAAATGAATTTAACCATTGCTATTGTCAAAATGGCATACTTTACATAAGTTTTGGCATAACTTATTGTTTTGCCAACAGCAATAAGCATATCGCTCAAGAGACCGACGGCCGTTGTTAAAAATGAGCAAATGAGTTGTAGAATGAAGACCGAGTTTAGGCAAACCTCCCATAGGGCGCCGTGAAACACTGGGGGTCAATAATTTTGCTGCCGTTTAGTATTGATCGTATCTTAGCAATGCGTAAAAACAAAGCTTTCTAGGTGAGCGCAATTGAAACACGATATAGATACAATTGACACCTAGGCCTTAGCAGAATTGGGCGCCAGGTGAGTGCAGCTGGCAAACGGGAGCTGGGTGCAAAAAGCTCAGGACCGGGCTCAATGGCAGGAATTAAGAAAGGCTTATGTCCAGCAGTGAATTACTAGGGGCTGATGATGATCAATGAATAAGCACGATCAGAATAAAGTATCGCTAGCCTCACAAGCGGAAGCAAAACTTTACATATTTGTAAGAACTTAGTACAGAAATATTTATGTAAACAAACAACATATCTATCACAGAAGAAACAAAAGTCCGATCTTTCATCTAACCAGCAAATAATGTTATCAAAGCGAGCAGAACTTCGCCGAGGCCTGGTTACCGACCACAATTTCGCCACCAATACGGCACGTGCCCTAAGACAAGTGTTTCAAACGATTCTGAAGTGGTACAAGTTCGTGAAGGCCGGGGGTGAACTGTAATAACACAATATTACCTGCAACTGGATATAAAGACTCGGATCAGCAAGTAAGAGGAAGCGGGGTATGGAGCTAGTACTGACATAGACTTAGTACTTACGTAGGTATAAGTTGTAGTCTATTTTTACAAGTCAAATAGAAATAATTACATATTTTTCTACTAAATTATTTTAATTCCAAAATAGTGTTTCATAGTTATTAATGATCTGACAATAAGTAAGAAACTAAAGACAAACTATTTTGACAACATTTTATGTAAGCATCGCAAAATCAGCCCCGCCAGAGAGAGTTACATTCTTAAAGACAGCAAAAACTACCAAAAATGCAAAACCTATTTCTGTTTTAAGGAATTTATCTAGAAATAAGTTTACAATTAATGTTTATACAATGCCAATGATATTTTTTTATAACAACAAGAAAATATTCCCGTTTAGTCGAACGTATTGTTTTAGATTGTATTAGTCTACAATCACTATAACAAAAAGCACCTAACATCGCCTATTAAATCGCTGTATTGTTATCGCTTGCCCAGTACATGACTGGAGGGTGAGTCTCCGATGGCAAATGGTACAGTCATGATCTCAAATTGTACCTCATTTTGTATCACTGTACCTACCAGTTGCAATGATTGTCTACCAATAAGCCGGTCTATCGTAATTTGGACACTTACAGATGTAGATAAAAAGGGGGTAACCAATTCCTGAAACAGTTCTTGAAAAGTACATTCAAGCGTAAGCATAAATTTTATAGAAAAAAAAAATTCTCTTTAACTGATAGGAAAAGGCTGCTTGAACAAAATGTTGGCTGTAAACTGTTTTCTGTTTGAGTTACCGAGACGTGAGAAGATGCGTCAAGATATAATATTTTAGAATATGTGCTGTTTGTATATCATTAAATTCCATCAATATATCGAATACCTCGATATTCGAAAGACGTATTTTTGCAAATCCGTGACAGTGACAGACAATCAATTATAATAAAATGGGTAGCTATTTAAACATGATTAACATCGCAAGCAAATGTAATACAAAAAGGCATATATCACCCAGGTGTTTTATTAGGGTTATAAGTACCCTATAACAGGTGAATTTCACGGTCTGAGAATCACCCTAAGTACATATTGCACCTCGTGGTATACTGGAGCGTGACACAAAGTGTGAGGTATTCAACAGGTGCCATTTAGTAAGCATATTTAAATAATGATGTATTAAATGGTTTCACTGTATACAACATCTCTTATAAAGTACATAACAAAAAAGTACACAGTAAAACGGTTACGAGCCTAGAAAATAGAGAGCTAGAATTGTTTTGCCTACATAAAAAAAAGAAATGAGGACTTACATAAAGTATAAGCAATTTCATCATTCTTGAACTGGCTGAATATCAAGCTTTGCAAAAATAGCATTGTAAAATCAAGCTTTGCTTTTTCTCCTTAAAACTTATGAAAATCAAATCAACTTAATCTGCTAACAGGGCAAAAATCCAAAAACATTTGCCAAAATGTCTGCCATGGAGTAAACAAATTGCTTGATTTAAAACTTATACAAAACCTTGTTATAGAAAAAAAATAAAGAAATTTTTTCTTTTGTTTTTTTTACTTATTGATGACAAATGACATGTCATTCTAGTCCCAGGTGTTGACGTCACGGTTCGTTTATACCCCACGTGGTGTAAGCGCTTACACCAGCCGTGGCTTACCGGCTCGTGCCTTCACGGTCGGTATTGCACGCAACTACCGTGTAAACGGCTAAGCATGGCCGTATCAATGTCATTATCTTGTAACGCTAATTCAATTACTAGGCGATTTATTGTCTGACACGCGAGTGAAGTATGAATGTGTGATAATTGTGTATCGTTTTAAGGTACCGGCAAGTCGGAAGCCATGAACTTTTTACTTCATATGAGCTAGATGTAATCTAATGATATTAGAAAGCGGCAAGATAAATTGTATACCAACAGTAACTACAAGTATTATAATTTTACGAAAAGCTTATTACAGCAGATAATCTGATGACTGAATCACAAACTTGTGTATAAAAGGTTATTGCCGTTCTACGATGTGTCAATAAAATTTAATATTTTGGGATAGGAACCCAATCATGACATTAATTCAATTAACAGGTAGACAAGCTTCTTGGTATTTACCGAATACTTTAATAACTACATATTGATGGCATAAAGACAATAAAAAAATAACACAATGACGATGAATATTTTTTCCTTTAAGTCTCTTCTATTACTATATGGTGAAGTAGGCAATTTACAATGAGACATGAAGCAAGAAATAAAACACTAATAAAAAAAACTGCGGAAAAGGCAAACCTGCCCGCAATAATCAATTAAACGGTAAGCTATAAAGGGTGTGCAATACCGTAACTAACTGGTCATAATGCGCACTTGATCATAACTGATGGCTATTAGTGTAAACACGGGGTGGGTGTTAGACCGTGAAAATACTGGCACTATCATCACTTAACTGGAAGGTCATTTAATTCGTAATTTGCTAGCAGGACACCGGTGGTGTCCAGAGAACAATGGAATATCAATTGTGTCTCAGAACTCGGGACCTGAGAGGTTAATGATACACTTCAACACTTTCAAAGTTACATGGTCCAATATTCAAAAAGTCGGTAATGAAAATGTTAATATATAAGTGACCGAAGAAAATTCTTAAAATGATGAAGAAGAAGATTAAAAAGCAGCAACGGATAATATACTTACTGTATTCTAAAAAGTAGACGACAAATTCCGGTAAGTTCAATAGGCCTCTAATGCTGTAATCGTGATCGCGGAAGACTACTAAACATTAGACCGTTAAATTGTATTAGATGTTTGATTGTCTGTCCGTCGCGACGTCGTCCGTTCCGCTCGTGATCGACGCATCAATACTGTTAGGTGCTACGCTCAGAAAAAGTCAAGTGGGAGAGAATTTTAGATGCATAAAGATCAAATTTACAAAAAATGTATGAAGCTCTCAGCCTCTTTCTTTGGAGTAATCGAACTTCATATTTCTTAATGGTTCAAAAAAACTGTATCGATAATAACGTTACGTTCCATTCAAAAGATTTTATTCACATCAAATCCATTACGTTTCAAATTATTTATAAGACTGCATTCCGTGTAAATTGTGTTCGCTACAAAGGTGCTAGAATCCTAAAAAATGCAAAGAAGTTACTAAAATAAACTTTTTGTTTTGCAAACTAATATGCCCACCGAAATCTAAAAAGGGAATTGAAATTTTTTATGATAACTAACATAAATAAAAATCCTGGAGATTCAGAAAATGCTTCCAGTACAATCATCTGGGCAGTTTTAATCAAGCCGCGTTCAAATTTTATTTTCTTTTGTTTCTTTTGGATTCCTGAGCGACATAATAATTGCACTAAATAGCGGGGCGGGGTTTCGCAGACGAGATTCGACCAGTTGCATTCGGTAGGTTATTTGTGGATAACCGTCTTCTAGACGTGCTACCAGATAAATGTGTTGGCACGCAAACTTTTTGTTGAATAATTATGAAAAAAAATGTAGTCTATGTGAGTTGTAGAGCTCTATGACGTAGCGAGTAACGGGTTTAATTTAGCTATGTGCATGACGTGATATTAAATACCAGATGATATTGATATTGCTGCTTATAACACGTTCGTTCAATGCCTCTTTTGTATGGCCGCTGTAGTAATGTACTATAACTCGAGCTTCCCTCGAAAATAATATAGACGATTAGCTAGCAAACTGTTGCTATTTTTTCTGAACAACTTTTTACAGCCAATTTTTTTTGAGGAGTCGGGGAGACTTTTAGAATTCATCATACCTGATGTTAAGTATTGATAAGGCTGAAGAAGGAAGCAAGCCTCTCCCGGAATCTTCAGCCACTGAGGAACTGGCTATCTTATCTCGAACTGCCGGAACACAACAATGCTGAAAACATTGTTGTTATGGCGTCAGCCTTAGATAAGATGGTGCTAGCTAGCCAGGCGGGCTTACAACAAGTCCTACCACCAACCGAACCGAATACAATATGTACCCCTGCTGGGTCTGATACCGGTAGTTGTACCACTAGACCACAGAGGCGGTTAAAGATTTTGAAATTGATGCCTAATATGGCATCGTTGAGGTGTGATTACCTATGCGAGCGATGTCTGTATATTTATTGAGCTCCACTTTTAACGCTTTGCCAAACCCGCAAGATTTATCGCGTAAGCTTGCATGTATGAAGTTCTCTGTTTTTGAGACAAAAAGGTATTTTTCTGAAACTCTCAATTTTAACAAAAATCCTGAACATCCACATTTAAAATAGGATACAGATGTTTTAAGTTATAAAAATCAACGCTACAAATCTAGTAACAAGAGTCGAAAAATTTTAATCGAATGCAAAATAGCTAAACAGACGTTATAATAAACACACTCTCAGCTGAAGTTATTAAAATGAGATAAACGACGTAGGTACATCTAGGCGGAATTTTAATTCAAGCTGTGAGCCTTTGTAATTATTTAGTAATTGGTAGGCCGCGGTCGACGCGGGCGCAGTAGCCGATATATCACGGGCGGAGATTAAAACCTTCAAATGGTCTGGTAACAAGAAAACGTTCGTTGTTTGCCTTACCATTCTTGCTGTGACTATTTTATTGTTTGATTAATCCACATTTAATCATAATGGATAAAACATGAGACATCGAAAAAAAAACAATTAAGAGATTCGTTACGTTACGATGTGACGTTACTCCGCTTCATCTTTTAGTGTCGACAGCAGACCTAAACCTGTATCAGCCCGAAGAACAGCACTACGATGCAGTTTCAGTAGCCTCCACAGGTCCTCCTATATGCATCAGTATGGCACAACATCAAGTGCCCATCGTTTGAAAGTCAGCACGGCAACGAGGGTCCAATTCGGAGTTATCCAAGAAATCCTATCCAAGAAATCTGAACAGGGGGCTAATTGTCTTAGTTTAAAATCTTTCAATTTGTCATTTGAAAGGTATTAACGAGCTATATTTGACATGAAAGCGTTTTGAAAGGTATTGAATGAACGAAATAGAACTATTAAAGCAAAGTGACACACGAAGATATCTTTCAAATATATGAAGAAGTGTCATATTAATATTCCAAGTTAAACAATTCCATAAATCGCTATCAAAATCACTATACCTTTGGGATTGCGATAGATTTAAAAATTAGGCATTTAGAGGCATGCTGACCTTGCTTTGAAAACTCACTTCTAAAGTGAAATAGGTGTATGAATGATTTCTATTTTACTTTTATCGACTTTAATTTCTATACCAATAAAGAAACCTGGATAGAAATCTTTATCTGAGACAGTATTTCCTAATTTATGTATGTGAATACAGCTGAGTACAATACTTAAGTAGAAAACAAACGATATTAAATTGTACGAAGGACGTCCTACATCGGACTAAAACCGTAACATTGGGAATAAAATAAACACTTTATTTAGTAATCCGTTCGCTAATATAGAAAGCTGGTTTAAATGGGAATTTATTGGCAAAACTCTCAATACACTGGTGTCGGCAGTTTACTACGTCGTAGTAGTAAAAGAACGAAAGCCTAAAATATTGTATTCACTAAATGCTGAAACTTAACTATCGACGCTTCAATCATTGATCGAAGTATAGGCAAAATATAGGTGAATAAATAATAGCAACTCCTAATCATGAAACCTTAACATAATACACACTAACCGGATCTGTGGTCTAGTGGTACAACAACCCGGTATCAGATCCAGGGGTCCCGGGTTTGATTCCCAGCGGGGGTACATATTGTATTCGGTTTGGTTGGTTGTAGGACTTGTTGTAAGTCTGCCTGGCTAGCTACCACCATCTTATCTAAGTCTGACGCCATAACAACAATGTTTTCAGCGTTGTTGTGTTCCGGCAGCTAAAGATAAGATAGCCAGTCCCTCAGTGATTGGGGATTCCGGGAAAGGCTCGCTTCCATCTTCAGCCTTATCAATATTTATCATCAGGTATGATGAAGGCTAAGAGTCTCCCCGTACTTAAAAAAAAACACACCCTTTTCTGAGCAGTCTCATAAAAAACAGGGAACAGTACATTTCTTGACTTAAAATGGTTTTCTATACTCAGTTTCAAGCTTATCAAAGAAATTATACGCCGAATTACAAGATTAAGTTACCGGTAATACATTACATATTGCTCGGTACACGAATTAGCATTCTCGCTGATACCGTTAGTCGATACAGATTCTTTATACAGTTTATTAATAAGAATTAAAACTAGTTAAGTGTCGGTCTTGTGCGCGGGAGTGGATGTTTTGTGTTTTTTGTTAACCGGCTACTTGAGGTGTGAACGAGTTAAGAATGTAGGTTTTATACTTATGCGATTGCAGGTATTCAATGCTCGTGTTTCATTATACCGAGTCTTATAAATGAAGCAACAAGAAGTACAAAGTGCAAGTACCTACCTAAAACATTGGTTTTAACATTACAACACTTACAAATTAATACATACACATACATGCAAGGGTACATATTGTATTCGGTATAGTTGGTGGTAGGACTTGTTGTAAGCTCGCCTGGCTAGCTACCAGCTATCTAAGTCTGACGCCGTAACAACAATGTTTTCAGCATTGTTGTGCCCCGGCAGTTAGAGATAAGATAGCCAGTTCCTCAGTGGCTGAGGATTCCGGGAGAGGCTAGCTTCCATCTTCAACCTTATTAATACTTAACATCAGATATGATGAAAACTATGAGTCTCACCGTCGTTCATAAAAAAAAAATAGTCAAACTTACTAATAATAAAGAAATTTTAACTAATTACTAATTTAATTGCATTATAATAAATATTTCCGTCTTGCTAACAGTATAACTAAAAATATGTTTAAGCCAAAGTATAATCGCGTAAATAAATCTAAACTAATAAAACACAAGTAAATTAATTGCATCATTATCGACATCGGAAAGTGCTAATAAACTAAAAAAATTTTGTCGGCGCAACACAAACGAGACGGTTTGTATTGGAAAAGTGGATAAAATAAACAAGGTGACTGAGATGAAGCCATAAATTGTTGGGAGCGGCACTTTTAACCTCGGATCTAACAAATTAACAGACGATTAAGCTACCGATTCGGGTCAGAAGTGCTTTTGACAGTACGGTAATGGGCGTCGCGGCTGACAACGGCGATAGGGTTGGTACAATTGTAGGGAAAAAGGTTTTCCATTCAATTACAGGGACATCCCTTTGACATATAGAAAACTGCGCAAATAACGAAAGGAAAGAAAACCTAAATATGTTTGTTTCAGACAACGGCGTGCGGCGGGGCGGTGTGGCTGATATACGTACGGAAAATGTTGATCTTTCAATGACAGTGACAGCGTTGTGTCGGCTTTACAATAATAATAAAAAAATTCAATAAAGGAGAGCTAGATATTTAGCAGTAGACAGTAGCAGTAAGCACGCAGCAAGCAAGACAAGCTAGCTATGCACAGTAGACAGTAGCAGTAATTACGAAAGCTCAACTAAAGTAAAAAATTAAAGCATGATCTGCTGTTTTTTTGTACATACCTACATACATTTTGTATTAGGTACATTCCTATGGGTATGAATGAATGTAACTGTAGCGTAAAAACTTTAACAACAAGCCAGGTAAAGTAGACCTACGTTAGATAATTATTGTAAAATAAATTAAACTTCCCTAGCGGATTGATTGAAGTTAATACACTACAATCAATCCGCTATTCAAAACCAATTTCTGAATTAAATGTTTGCAATACTTTATTTGACATCAACATAATTAAAATAAACTTTCTAATCAACTTACTTTTGGTTAAAAAAATTATGTGTTCAGAAATATAGAAAAAAAAACCTTTTGACTTGTTCCGTTGACTGTCTCATAAATTATAAAGGCTAATGCATGACGCGGCTCTTAAGATCTGACGATAATGACGTAAGGAATCCTCAAATCGATTTAACAGCGATTAGGTGAGCAAATATTGTGATTTAAATATTTATCTATTATAATTTATGAAAATTTTATAATTTAATTGATTTACACGTGATAGAAGAAAACATGCCGATCATAATGAATGAATAATTTGAGAGCCTGTGAGAAGCCTTTGTAACAAATTTTAGTATTGGCTTTAATCCTACATTGGTAATCGATAAGTACTTAAAATGTTAATCAGAATAAAATCTCCAGAGAAAAAATATCCTACCAAAAGGTTAATATTTTGTTTTCACCCTAATACACTCAAAGTAAAAAAAAACCGCACCTTTTAAAATTTTCTTAAGCGTTATTGACATTTTACAAATGGTACACGCATTTGCTTGTACTCCCACCAATATTAGCCTTGTTTGAAAGCCCAATAAATGAACTTAATAAAAAAGATTTCCTTGCATTAAAAAAGCATAATATTTACAACAAATGTGCCATTAAAAACAATGCAATTTTGTTGTTTGGTTGAGCAATTGCGAAACAATTTGTGGGTATTAAAGGGTCAATGCAGGTTCAATAGACAGTGATCCGTAATCTAACCCTAAAAAAAAGGATTTTGTAAGTTGTTTTAATACAAAAAGCATAATTACGGAGTGGTATTGTTTTGAACTTTATCTTTTTTTTGTTCTATTCCAATAAAAATTTAAAAGTTTTATTATTTTAGGTACTCTTTTTCGTTACCTTTCAAATGATATCCAACATTTTCCTCATAAATTAGTTCCAAATAAGGTTAAACTAAGTTTAAAAGTCAATTTTTTAAAAGTTGCGATTTTGTTTATCTGACGGTGAGTATAGTTCAAGTAGTACATTTACATTTTAACAAAAACAAAATGAAGAGTAGTTCATATTGCTTGTCAGTCTTTTAAATCTACAATACATTTCTTAGTCGTGTTTCTAGAGACTTTCTTTAATTGTATTGATGTAAATTTTCCTATTGCAATCATATAAGACGTCATCTAGATAATTTCTCAAACCTTTTAATTAAAAGTTATCACATGACATAAATGAAAATAATCACCTTCCAATTTCTCTAATGTTGTAAAAATTATAACCAACCATCAACAACTGTTCCACATAAAAGGAGAAAACTAGTGATAATTATTTAAATATTTCATAAAAAAAACTACCATTTCATACAACTTTCTAATATTACGACCAGTATAATCAACGATTTATTGGTGCACCGTTTCTATAAAACCAGTAAATAAGGTATACAGGAAGTACAACGAAATCATCAGAATTCTCGACTGTTGCAAAACTTGACTAATTAAATGTGCGTGAGAAAGTTGAAAAAAATCTCGAAACATCTCTTACCGTAGAAATGTGACGATATATTAAGAAAATAACTGTTTCATTAAACACTAAAATCTGTTAGATTAAGACCAATCATGTTGAACAGGATCAGTAGACGAAACTGTCGTGAAAGGAAATGAAAGGCGATTATTACTGATCTGAATAACTATCTCTGTGAATCAATTAATGCAACCAGGGGTTATAAAGTAAAACGTTCACTCAATCTGGAGCAGAATAAAACACAGTTGACGAAGAAAATTATCATATAAAGTTTATTTCATCAATCTTGGCAGGCACCTTTAAGATCGAATCGGCTAACGATGAAATCATAGTATAAAGTTTATTATATTCCAATTATTCGAGGATAAAAACAACTCTACCACTCATAAACACTTCAACAGTACAATATAGTATTTAAAAAATTAGCAATTTTCACACACTATCCCATACTTCGGCGTCAATTGATTTATCAACCAATTACAGAGGTACAAGACCGTTGCATGTTGAAATCTGGTTTCGTAAAGAACTGGTCAATTCAAAGCGCTATTTCTTTAAATGAAAAGTCGATCTCATAAATTTTGTCATAAATTGGTTACTATAATAGCAAGCGGAAACTTCACACAAGGCGGTGAGCCAACTGGCGACAGAGAACATAATTTATTACACCTATTTAATGTATTATCATCCATTTTCACCAGCCAGCTTTTATCAGTTCTGTGGCTTTATTGTTTCGGTTGTAAATTCTGCGTTTAGATTTAAATTATTGGAGCAAGTTATCAGTTATTTGGCTTTTATGGAATTATCAATTACTGTGTTGATAGAAAAATCTTAGCGTAACTCCTTATTTGACGGTTACAAATTGATTTCATTTGGAATATGTTTTAGCCGACCGTTTTCTCATTTAGGTGTCAATAATTTATTTTTAAGTAGTTCTGTGTAATTAAAATTATGTAAGTTTGTGTGTGTTTGTGGCGAACCGTATAAAGAGGATATTTTGATAACGTTATTCATTTACTTTACTGATCTTGGAAATATTGGTTTTCTTTTCATAATTTCTAACCATTTCTTGTACACTATTAATGTGTTGCAAATATTGATTACTATTACAAATAGTATTTGATGGACCTAAAAATATATAATATTCATGGTCATAACCTTCTTCATAATATTATTTGTCGCCTGATGACCAATATTAATCACAACTGTAGGATACATAAACGATGGAAAAGCATCATACTTATTCATAAGGCCACAGCACAGAGTTCGCAAATAACTCAGAACTAGTCCTTGGGGAATCTCGTCCAATAAACAAGACTAGTCCTATCTCAGACGGTATGTAAACTAGAAGAAGTCTGGATGAATTAAACAGTACGAATAATATTGAAAATTGCGATTTTGGCCTTTTGAATGTAGGTGTACCAGCGTAAGGCCTTAAATGAAATTTAAAAGATATCATATCATATTCATTGTTATAATATATAAGGTGTGATCTCGTTTAAAAAGAACAAGGCTACATACATTAATCAGATTTGGATACAAAATAAATGTTATCATTTGCCAATGTACGGAGCTTCTAAAACTTTGTACGACGGATTGTCGAAGCATCAAAGTAGTATAGGTACGTTTAACAAAGACTTAGAAATTAATTCCGTTACACTATTCAAAAAGAACAGCGTAACTAAATACTTACTTAAAAATAATAATAGCAATCGCTTATTTAATTAGCGTCGATATCATGAGCGGATATTAGAAACGATCTTAATACACATAATACGTTCCAGATGTAATAAAACCCGGTTAAAAACCAGTAATTTTCAATCTACCACTATACCGTTCGTGACAGAGTGGTCGTAAACCAGGGCCGGTAATCGCGCCTCCTACCGGTGAAGTAATTCACATTGTACTGTGCAGTCGAGATGAGAATAAATCACACGTGGTTAAGCTTCCGCTGCTGTACGTTCAGCTAAGAGGTTCTTTCCGCTTATTTTCATACTTGCCATACTTGCAGCGCAAAACTTACTAGATTGGTAGGTATTTCTATGATAAACAAACAAAATATTAGCAAAAGCGACTGCTGTCTCAACTGAGCTACCGAGCCTTCCGAGCCGGGTCAATACTTCTCATTGCTTCGCTTTGCTCGTAGAGCCAGGCCACAGCATTGCGTTGTGGCGTCGTCGCACCGTAGAAATCTACGTTGTACATAGTCGAAAATTTCTACGGTCCGACACTGGAACGCAGTGTAGTGCGCCACAGACCTTTATCGAGATAGACGATAAAAGTGTACCTACCTTGCGTGCCACAAGTTTGATCCACGCTCAAACTTTTACGACTTAATTCAGTCCGTTTGAGCCCATTGCCATAAAACACGCGTCACTCAGAAACGAAATTGACTGTACAGTGCTTTTTTGCAAGAGCTCGTCAATAACATTTACACATCACTAAATCTAGCTCGTGACGTCATCGTAGGTATGAAAAAATCAACACGCTAGGTTCTCATACAGTTTGAATGCTGTTTTCGCCCATCTCGATATAGGTCTGTGGTTGTGGCCCGATTCTTTGTGGTCAAACCAGGTTAAGAACTGAGCGAAATGAACGTTTTTCATAGTTGTAAAGCTAGGTGCTAAGTGTGTTGTATGCTAGGCGATTGTAGCACTAAACCGCCTCTGTGGTCTAGTGGTACAACCACCGGTATCAGACCCAGGGGTCCCGTATTCAATTTCCAGCGGGGGTACATATTGTATTCGGTTTGGTTGGTGGTAGAACTTGTTGTAAGTCCGCCTGGCTAGCTATCTAAGCCTGACGCCATAACAACAATGTTTTGAGCATTGTTGTGTTCCGGCAGTTAGAGATAAGATAGCCAGTTCCTCATCAGTGGCTGAGGATTCCGGGTGAGGCTCGCTTCCATCTTCAGACTTATCAATTCTTAACACCAGATATGATGAAGGCTAACCCCCATATTCTAAGTCGTTCCTCCAAAACTTTTTACACTCCACTCAACCTCGTCGTGGGTAAAAATGGTAGTGTGCGATAGGCTTAATACGGAGTGGCTTATGACTTAGAATACCGATTTCGAGGAGTATTTCGAAGAGGTTTTCAATGAGGTTTCGTTAAGTCGAGGACGAGTAAGTTTTGGAGGAACGACTTAGAATATGGGTGTAAGAGTCTCCCCGTCATTCATAAAAAAAAGGTTGTATCGCGAAGAGAATGAAATTCACTTTGTACTGTGCAGTTGAGATGAGAATAAATCACACATGGTTAAGGTTCCGCTGCTATTCGTTAGCTAAGAGGTTCCTTCCGCTTATTTTCGTACTCACCATACTAGCAGCGCGAAAGTTAGGTTGGTACTTTTCTTTGACACTAAAAGTTAGACAAACTTCACTCTTAGTGTACAGCGGGCCTACCATCATCTATTAAAAACCATCATGCCATAAGATGGTTTTGTTTGCGTTTTTTGACACCCTTCACACTTTCGAGGCGATGATTGACCGAAGACATCACAAAACTTCCCTCATAACACAAGCTTACTTTAAGAGGTTCGTAGTACGAAATAGCATTGAAGATTGAAACAATACTGCGCTAGAATATGGCGGAAACCCCCAGGTCAGGTTAAGAAATAACCTCGTTTCAGGGCTATTAGATTTAGTAATCGCGTCTCCAACCGGTGAAGTTCCTAATTTTATTTTACTTTACAGTCGAGATGAGAATAAATCACGCGTGGTTGGGCTTCCGCTGTTGGACGTTTTAGTTACATTATTTCTGTATGCAGGACCTTTTCTACTTTAACCTCTCCTTGCTCACATTGGTGACTTGGGATAGACCACGAGCAAAGGGGAACCAAAGAGATTTATATATACATACATATATCTGAATATATTCGCGCGCTCGGCCAGCTATTTGCAGTGGTTACGCAACTTTCGCAATAGTCTGTCACAGGATAGGGGAGCAATAATATACTCTCTCAAGCTCCACCTTGCTTCGGAATTCAAAATTCGTTGGTTAGTACGGGCTTTATTTGCAGTCGTTAAACCAAACCAAGCCGTGTTTAAAGAATGGATAAAGAAGGCCAGTAAATGGCCGATGAAGACTTCCCCATTATCGTTGGGTTCGGGTTTTATGCCACTTTAGATCTATTTGTGGTAACGGAGAAGCACTGACTATACAATCAAAAGGCTCATGCAGACACAATACCAATGTAACGTATTACGTCAAAGATTGTATATCAAGTGTCCACCAGTATGGCTCTGTGGTGAAATATGAGTGAATCGTTTGCGGTAGACTATTCAATACCACGATTACACGGTTGCGGCCAAGGATGTGCGTTCAAGATCAGATACATGGAACTGACGAGAAAACTTTCAAAAATTAATATATAAAAAAAACAATCTTACGTGGTGGTACATAATGGAAGGGAAAATAGAGGGAAGGTGAGGGAGAAGAAGACCTAGAACGAGCTAGATCTCAAAGATAAAGGAGAAAGTTAATGTTGTGACGTACTAGGAAGTGAAGTCATTTGGCAGAGAAAAGAGAAGAATGGAAAATATTACACCGACAAGTACCCAGCTCTTATAAACTATACATGATCTTTATACGTAATAGAAGCAGTGGCAACTCATCCCTTTCTGAGTGTCTTCCATCCTCTTTACGGTACTAAGTCTTGGACGAGAGCTATATAAATTATGGCAATACACACTTGTTTCACGTTACAAACTCATCGACGTAGACTTTCGCTAGTTTTGATAGAAATAAGATTATTTAATTTGATAAATGGTTTACTATAACAAGAGTAAATACGACGGCGATATATTTTGCTAAATGACTTTAATCTGAATAATATTTCAAAAGATAAACGATCGATCTGCTTTTGGAATAAACACCCGATCTTATAAAAAAATTATTGGTGACATCAACTTATAAATTATTAATGTAACAGAAAAGATAGCAAAATTAACCTAGCTTGTCGCATCAGGAAATTGGGAACCTAAATAAAAAATATGCGACGTCTTAATGGCAAATTTTACATGTTACGATGCGAGAATCAAAGTTGTGACTATGACCCATTAAGCAGAGTTCATGAGAACGTCGGCTAAAAACTAATAATACTGACGTTTATGGCTTTGGCGCCATTTCGGCATGTCAAAATAAAAATAAAAAGATCTTGTTTGACTACCATTAACGACGATTTTCCTTTTTAAGATAATCTTTCCCAAACAAAAAATGTGTAATTGGAAATTCATAACGTCATCAATCGTATTAAAAGATTTAAAATTATAAATTAAAAAAAAATAAGTTTACAAAATGACAAATTATCAATTGACATTTCAATCGGTTAAATTTTATTGAATCGAAGTTTTAATTTGGAATGAAGACATTTTTTATAAACGTCGATTTTGAAATACCAATAAAACTGTTTTCGAACGTTTGTGAACAGACGTTAATGTATGTCAGTCAATAATTTATGATGTTACAAGCATTATGTGAACAGAGGGGTCTTCCAAAGTCGAGCATTACGGTAAAATGTTGAAAATCACATATAAATCAATTGTAACGACGGTATGCTTCCGACGCGAACGCTGTTCAAAAGGAAGTGATTCTTTAAACTGCCTTTTTATAGGGAATTAGTTAAGATTATAATATGCAAAAGTAAAAGTAAATAATTCAAGCAGATAACCGCTTAAGCTGGCGACAAAGTCGCTTGTGAAAATACAAGAATTTATGAATTAGCTTCCGTTATGGCACCGTCCATAAATCGTCGCATTTGTCACATTAATTTCGCTACTGATATCAAATTTATGGTGATGGACCAATTTTAACGATTATACGCAGCTTGAATCGTCATTAAGCCTTGTTAATGTGAGAACATGGTGTTCTAGAGCATTGGGAATTGGAGTAATTTTAAAATCTCAATTCTCAAAGAAAACTAGATTGAAATAAAATTTATTAGCTTTGTCGAGTTCTTTCTTCATGGACTCGTTTTTGAAAGTATTGAGTAAAATATTTTACCCAATTAAACCTAGTAACCAATTCCATTAATAATTTTTGAATCTACATACTCGTACGTGAGAAAATTATCATATAAATGTGTGTTGATTTATTATTGTGTCTTACAGTTTTTGCTGGCCATGCGCATCGCAGTTAATAAACTATTAGCGTAATAAATAGCTTGTTACCGCATCTATCAAGTTAACTTTTGATTCTCAGGCGGAAGAAAGTCGGCTAATAAAAAAACTAACGTTTGATTAATAAAGGTTTACACGTATATACCCGCTAGGTGGCTAATGTGTTTGACCTCCCATCTTCGAATGTTAGCTTTTGAACTATGCTCTTAATACACAACCACGAATCACCAACTAAACATTCCCATTACCTATGAAGAGGCAGTCACGACAAATCATATTAGAATTAACGGCGATCCATCAATTGATTTGTGCATTTTCGGTCAGCACAGCTACCATTGCTGGTTTCAAACCAAGCAGTCGCTTCCACGCCGTAACTTTAACAGCATTAGTTCTAAAATCGGCTTTAACAGTTGCAAATGATGAATCTCTGGATGAGAAAGAGTGTGATGTATAGACACACGTCAAACATAAAATCGTTATAACGATAAACACTAGTTTCACAATTAACAGACTATATTTGAATAAATTTGCGTCAATTTTATATAGCATCACTATAAATCTAGTATCAGATTGATTATTATGTGAATACACTCTCATATAGAAATGAGAGTGTTAAAAGAATATATTAGGCTACAAGCAGATGCTAGTTTGAACTACAGACAGAAAACAAATGAATAGTAGGTATATGGACACTTGGATTTAACCAAATGAACATTATAAAAACTTTATGACGTTATTAGACATAATTTATTCATAATACCTAAAACCGACTACACAAATAAGGAATGTTTACAGAAACTTTATAATTTTTCGCAAGTCATTTGGAGTGATCATGTGCCTTATTTATGCATTTTGGCAGTAGTTAAAATGTTTTAAGTATAACGTTAAAATTATTAAAAACACATAAAAACTTGTATTCCCTTGGACTCGAACCTGATTCGCGACGGACGTCCTGTCTCGCTGCTGTGTATTTGCATAATTGGTACGTTAAATTTATTGATCTAGTTCTTCATACTGGGAACGCATTGGTGTGAATATTGGTTTAGGCGAAAAATTTTTTTTTTAATAGGTTAATGAACTTTCATGGGAACACCGGCGTGGTTTACTTGACTCTTTTTTGCATAATGTATAGTGTTATTATATAAACTTTATCAACAAAAAATTTTTGAACGACTAGAATAGATCATTATCAGTTATTGTAAAATTTTATTAATTTTAAATTTAATAAGAGGCAATGTAACGAAATAACGAATTTTGAGACCATATGGAAACATCGACTGTCTTAAAATTTTTGCCTGTTTTTTTTTCTCATTTATTGACCAAAAGTATTACAAAAGACATGATATTTAATTTTCTCACCGCTACAAAAGCCGTTTCGGCTTTAACTGTGGAGGAGGAGTTCAGATACATACAGAGCAAATACTACAAATTTAAAATGTGTTGCATCAATATCTATAACTTTACATCAATATATTTTACATACACCTTACTAATATATTTTTATATTTATCATAACACTAAAATAAAATAATGTCCACCATATTTATCATCATTTCTATCAGTTGATGCACATTTCTTTGCTTGCGATGGTTCATTAACTATACTTGTATCTTTTAAAGCTGATAAAAAGAAACTGTTCAGCTTTAACAGAAACAACAACATTTACAATTGAACGTGTTGTTGCCAAACACAAATCTACAATCTTGAAATATATTTAATATAAGAGGAAAAAATTCTCATACTCAGTTATTAGAATATTCCATCTTTTCATGCTTTGTGGTTTAGCATTTGGTAAACCAAATCAAACATCTCGTTTAACTATTAAACATGTGAACATACGATACCCGATCTCGTAACTGTAAACGCCCCGTCACGGTTTGCGTCCACTGCTTTCCCATCCCCATATCATCTTGTATGATATCGATATCCCAGTGTGATCCCTTGAGAAAAATCGCGGTCGTATCTATGACGTTCTAGAAATCGGAACGGTAAAAATTATCGGTTAAAAGATTCTGTTCTACACCCCTTTACATATTGAAAGTCTCAAAACCCTACTGATGCCTACTACTGTAAGAAAAAAAGGGCTGATACGGCGAAATTCTTTGAAACATTTGTTCTTTGAAGAATATTTAATAATTACTATCCTCTCAGACCCCGAGTAATGTTGCGACACAAAAGATATTCCATTGTTCTCTGGACACCGGTGTCCTGCTAGCAATGACGAATTAAAATAAATATTGCCAATTTTCAGAACAGTAGTTTGGAATCTGTCAGACAAACAACACTTTACGCGCACGGTAAACAGCTGACGGGTCTTTCTCACAGTGAGATAGACTGTTATTATTATTCTATTTTAATATGATTTCGCTAATAAATTACACTCTTTGATTCATTACATAAAACAGCTTCAAATGATTAATGAATTTATAGTCAGGTTTGACGCAGTTAAGTTTGAAAATTAGTTGATAGCTTTAGAAACACCAAGCACGTGTGATTTTTTATACAACATCGAAGTTCGGTCTCAACCTAATATGTCATTATGACGCATTACCAAAGACCTTTTTTAGTTAAGCAGACGTCAATTAATACTACATTGACAGCTGCAGGTATCTGTTTTTTTTTTGAAAGCACAACTTTTGCATTCAGCACTATAGCTTTTATACGGTTTTTATTGAGTAACGATGCAATAGATTGCACACTTCCTGTTTTTTTTTTGGTTTGCGGTCCTTCATTTTTTGTGTCTTTAAAAGAATGACGATAAAATCACCTTTTCCTTCGATATCACCTGTTTTGTGTTACTTTTTTATGTTAGCCTTTAGATATTCCATCTCTATTTGATTCTGAAGTTTGACAGTTCAAAAGTCACGGTAACTAATAAGCTTGTTGAATCTACAGTATAATCGTAAGTGCCTACTGACTATGAATCATTGTTACAAAAACATTGATTGATCAGTACCAGCACAAAGTAAGATACTATTATTAAAAAGCAGTAAAACAAAGCGAACATCTATTTACAATCTAGTTTTCGATAAGTAATCAGATCATGTCATCAAAGATCCCAACAACCATGTAAAAGCCATAAATCTATGAGATTATCACTTAGACACATCAGTAGAACTATGATTTCCGCTTCAAAACCAATAACCTACCTTATTCTTTCAAACATAAGGTTTAAATTCATTTCTAACTTAGTGTTTCCTCAATCAGCTGTTTGTCGGACCAGAGAACTACAAATCACAATTTCAATAGAGCAAACAACAAATTGGTTTCCAACAAATAATTATATTTTATTGCCACGTCTGAACCGATAGCAGAAAGAACATAATTCTATGGAACTCTAACTAACTGGTCTGACTGGTGATCTCGAGAGAGTATGAATTTGTTTGTTGAATTTATTCAAACTATTCATTGTGTTTACTGAACTTTTATATTAATGTTTAGTTTAGTCGTTACACTTTTTCTTTTAAAAGGTATGTTTTCAAATATGTTTATTGAAGATACTTATTAAGTTATCTCTTAATTATTAATCATTACCAAATTCTTGCTCTTTTATGAACCGACTTCAAAAAAGAAAGAGTTATCAAATTTGTCATTGAAATCATGAAATTTCATGCCAAATTGAAGACCATCAGTCATTAGCTTACTAAACAATTTCTCATTTACAATAATTTGGATCAACAGTAATCTAAAAACCTAATCAACCTCGTTAAGTATATGTAAAATGTTTTAAAAACCACATTAGTATCCTCATTAGAATCAATAATGTTGGTTCATTACCCGACAACGTGTTAATTTCTTCACCAAAACTCACTGATCGAGATTTAATTTACAATGTTACAACGGCATCGGTGCCTGTTTAGCCATAAATAAATGGACAGATCGCTCCGAGCAACTCTATAATAGTAAATTTTCGAATTTTCGAATGAATTCCCACGAACCGAAAGACTAAAGGCGATGTCTTCCGTCCGAGAATGAGACCAGAGTTGTTTTGACGACACATTCAAATTTACTGAACGGCAAAATCTAATATGGTCGTTTATAGTAATTTAGATTGTCTTTACTAATTACTAGAATGATAGGTCGTCAACGTAGTTTGTTACCTCGTAGATGTTTTTTATTGTTTCACTCATAAAACCACGTTGATCTGTACATCTTTATTATCATTTACTTTATTTATAGTAAGTGTAACTATGCAGAAAGATACTTTAGGTTTTGATTTACCTCACCAACTTTCGTTTCCACCAAGTTCTATATAAACGTTTTTTTCATTCGTCTAATTATAGTTGGGGACTTTGCTTATTTCTAAGCTTATCAAGCGCCAGGCTGATTATATGACAAAAATCACAATTTCGTGCTGTCATTAGTGTCACCTTTTCATACGGAATGACAGCCA
Source organism: Chrysoteuchia culmella (assembly GCA_910589605.1). Taxonomy (NCBI): domain Eukaryota; kingdom Metazoa; phylum Arthropoda; class Insecta; order Lepidoptera; family Crambidae; genus Chrysoteuchia; species Chrysoteuchia culmella. Next base: position 4,837,124 of record OU342649.1, read on the forward strand.
AAATATTGACGAAACTGAAACTGGACCGAGTTTTCGTTATATAATCAGCCCTGCGGGTGACAATCGCAACTTCCAAGATTTGAGTATTTATTTATGTCACTTATGGGAAGACCATGCTTTTTAAAACTGTTGTAATGTCTATACTATTTAAAGTACAAATTTCCCATATCAAATAAATTTGGTGTTTTCAAAAATATTTTACGAATACGAATATGTTCCAGATATCCAAATTATAGATAATAAGTACTATATGTGTGTGGGATTCAAATTTTATATAAAAGTCATAAATAAATCTTTCAACCTTTTATCATGGGAATCTGGCAAAAAATAATCTTGTTTTTTACTATATTAATCATGTCAATTATAAAAGATTAAAAGCATAACCATTCGTATTTAAAAGACCATAACATTAACTACCGAATTATTGAGATCAGAGATATGCTTAATACTATTCGGAAGCATAGAATGATTATGATCAGTGACGATAACAGTATTAATAAGCAAATAAAAATAGCGTTGAATCATTAATTTTTTTAGGAAAGTTTTCTGTTCTAGTGCTGTGTGAGAGACTACCAAAAAGTAAAAGATTCATGAAAGGGGTATGAAGCCTTTTCTTGATACTCGAATGCAGAAGTTAATGTATTCGAATGGCAACTGTTTATTTGCGTTGTCATGACTAGAAATTTTATACTTGAAGTAGAAAAAAACTAAATAATGTTCTAAGCAATGTGTTATATTGTCTTAGAGAACATGCGTAGACTGTAATAATTACTACCACAATTTGCTAGAATTCAAAAAAGGAAACTTAACATTATTTTTTAAATAACGTTACGTAAGCTGTATGGCACTTGATATACAATTCTTGGCCGCTGATTTTAATTGTGCATTTAGGCTTTGTCTCGAACAATAGGTGATTATGGTACCTTTACAGAAAGCAAGTTGCACTGCAGGGAGATCATTGTATTTGTGCGTCGATTCAAAACTGGGGTTATCGATAACTGCTCTATCGAAATTTCAATTACAAATCGATTCTTAATAACGTGACCGGCTAACAAGCCACCATCTGTTTTCGATTAATTAAATTTCTATGAATAAGCTGAGAGATTGCTCTCGGTCAACTGTTAATGTGGCTATATGATTCTTTTCTGTACTATCAATTGAGCGAATATAATCGAATTGCGCACTTGTATCGAATTCAGAGCTTTATTGATTGATGCAATTGTAAAGATGGATTGGGCAAATCACAACATTAAATTTATGAATTGTATAAATGTAATGTTGTGGTTTGACTTGGCCCTTGTGTTTTGACAGGTTTGATCGGACATAATTTTAAGGTGCCAAACGTAACTCGTTTCTTCATAGCACGCCTAGATACGCCTAGTACGCATAGAGAAGACTCCAAGCAATGACTACTTTCCTTTTGCAGAGCATCCCTAATTGATTTAAAAGGAAAAGGAGATCAAATGCATAAGATAAACATTTATCCTGTAGAGAGCTTTAAAAACATGAAATAGTATCCTAACACATCAAAAGAAAGACGTCATGATATTGTTTTGTTTTACTCTTCCATAATACCATGGTTTTCTGTGATTTATTCAATATCCATCTGAATTGAATGGAAACTTTCGCACGAAGACGTCAAAAGTATAAAGTATGAGTCAGATGTCGATATACTGATCTGTTTTATAAAACATTTGCATATTCTATGCCTCCAGGAGCTATAAAGTTATGGATGGACCAAGATGAACAGTATGTCGACTATACAGATATAGCAGGATAGTCCTAATGTATCTATGTACTCATATCTTGAATAAGCTCATCGTGTAGGGTTAGGAATCGCTTAATACGATATGTGGCATGCTCAATTAATTACTAATCAAAGCATTTTTAAAAGTACATATGCTGGTCGAGTAAGTTATAATGGAACCGAATTGTCAAAACAAGACAGTTTTTAGATTTTCGTTAAAACTTTTTTTATTAATATTAATAAATATTTGGTTAAAAAAATCCCACAATTAATCTTATTTACAAAACAGGTTATTTGTACATACTTATTTAGGAGAGAATATGCCAAAATTAGTTTTGGTTCTTGCTTTAATTTAACTAAAATAAGTTAACAATGAGACGGATTTTTCCCTACAAAACGTAGATTTTTTATAAAAGATAGGCATAAGTAGCGTATTACAGGTATTTATATTCCCTTCTAGAATAAAGCGATCCTCATGAATACTAAAAGCCCGACACTTGCACCGCTCGTGGGTCCTTTTCGCATATCGCTTTCCATTCTGAAAGCTCGTCCCATAAAGTTGTGATGATGGTTCATTGTACCTCGTTCATTCCGACAGCATTCAGTTTGTATGCAATAACTATCAGGATTGACATTTCATGAAAGCTAGTTGTAGCTATCGTTTCTTCAAACTGCCTAAGCTGTGAATAGTGTGTAAGTAAAGAATATTTATAGAATGTTCGAACTAATTGACTTAAAGTCAGTGAAATAAGCAGAACAACAAACAACCATTAAGTATTTTTGAAACATGTAGTTATATGTACATAAAAATTTACTAGCCTGAAGTCATCAGATTATTAAATTGAAACTACGAAGATTCAAAACCATCAACTTTGGTTCCAAGTTAGGCAAAGCTTTAACTATTGGCGTCTTAATTACTAATGTAACTAAAAAACCAATTATAATAATGACACAGTTACACTATCATGCGTTTCAAACAATAAAACATGTACAAGATTGAAGAAGAAGATTTAATTTGAAGCTATTTAACGTATAATAACTTTAATCCCTTGAATAGGTCGTCAAAACAAAAACAATACTAAAATTAACAAAAACATGATATTATAATATAAGTCGTAATAACAATGTTACTATTACGATAAACGGGATTTTTACCATATTTTTATCTATTCGAGTCCCCGATATTTCGGCAAAGTTGCATGCGTCAAGATCAAGAAGTATCGGGGAACTAAATATCGGGGACTCGACAATAAATACAAACATGGCAAAAATCCCAGTTATCGTAATAGTGATAGTATAAATGACCATGAAAGTTTAAAATATAATAATAACAGTGGTCTATCACAATAAAATACTGTTTACTGCTTAATAGCTAGAAATAATTATATGATCCAATATTGACTAAGAACACAGTTCTTAATCATCACGGAGGTTTATTGGACATTAAATACACGAAACAAAATTGCCGTCCAGTGTTTTATAGTAAAGCAACTCCAAATCACCTCATTAATATCATACCAGTTACATTTAGAGCAGTTGCCATAAAAACGGAACTTGATTTATAATACAAATCTAGGCACTTATCCTCAAACTGTAGGCACCGTGGAAGCAGTAAAACTCCAAAGCGGTATAGACAGTTTGCTTTCTTTTAATTAATATCCACTGTTTGAACAACTAGCTAATTGAGTATCTGTTTATGCGCTATAACTTCATGCTTATTTACTGCTTAAAATTATATTCGAAATCACGACTAAGAATTACGGTTAGAATAAATCTATTTTGAGTGTTCCGTGATCCATCAATTAGGTAGATGTGGATAATTACCGACTGGGTTTATGAACGCTTTTAATTATAACATGAATATGAATTTTAATGAGGATGTATGGTGATCAGGGTATGTATGATTATTAGGGGTCCTTGTGTGATGGCGCTAACCCATTCAGCTGTATCTTTAAAAGATATATCCTGTTTGGATAAGGTAAAGTTTGGTTACTGGCAGAAGGAAATCACCTGTTGATATTATATCAGTGATGATCTTAGTTTTTGCAACATATTGAAAATGTGATTGAAATATAAGCAAAAAATATAGAAATTCTGAAAATTATTAAGCATATTACAAATACCCATATAATACTTTACCTTTTAATAATTATGATCACATACAGGTGCAGGAAGAAATGACATGACACCATCCCTTAATATCGACAATAAAATTCGGAACCCAGTAAAATTAAACTCAAGTCTATGTACTTATCTAGTAATAAGATTGATAATGATAAGAGATAGCAAAATAAACCCTACCACATACGCAATATGGCTATGTTTTTTTAATTATTTATTCAAGCATCTGTTTTCACGCGTGGGTACATGTTACTTTCAGTCTATGAATCAAGTTGCTATCATCTTATTTGTTTGTCACGACTTTTACTTTTTATTAGTGCAACATAATTATTATTGAATAATTGATTGCTTTCGCGAATTGTATAACAGATGTCGGGTGATAGGTTTGAAACAAAGAAGCATTTGAAAGTAGTACAACTTTTTAAAATTGACTGTCTTCTGTTATAAATTGATTTTGGACAATCTTTTATTCCAATATTAGCAACTGCATCTAGTAACACTTTACACTTATGGTTACTATCACTATATTATTTAAGTAAAACGTAATTTTTGTCTCGTGTCTTCATATGCTTTCGAGCCCCCGTAATTTTGGCGTAGTTGTTTGGGCCATGATCGCTGACTTACTCCTTGATTAACATATGATAGCACATGCTAATACCAAACTCCGGTAAAAATCTCGACTTTTCCTAATAATAAAACTGCATCTTATATTTTAAGCTTCCAGACAAGTATTATTGTGAGTTGACAATTCAATAAATAAACCTTAACTATTCTCCGACCTAAGGAAGAACAATTCACAGAAAGAGTCGGTAATCTAAATATCGTTCACCCCAACCTTTGTAATTCACATAATGCAAAAACATGCGTTACCACATAAGAAGAGAGTGCACAAGTCATTGTTTTGAACACAAAAGCGAAAGTTCATTCAGCGGTTATGTGAGATAAGTAATTAGGTGTTTCACCTGAGACGGTCGATTGCGTCACATGAGTTTTTCTTTGATTGTTTGGACTGTGAACGGTGTAGGTAAAAAGTTTTTACGGCGCTTATTGTTTGTGATCTGTCGGAAGCGAGTTCGAAGGCCAATGACGCGGTGACGGATCGATCTTGTTTGAAGAGAGAAAACTAGTGTTTTGAATCCGAATTTTAAAGCTGGCGTTGGTATGATGAATAACTGGACAGGAAAACCCCGTCTGAGCAATTTGAAGACATATCTAATTTCGGTTACGTATCATCATTAACCCTAGAGTGGTGGCGTGGATCACATATGTAATCCACACCGACTAAATTGCCTAATTCTCAAAAACTACAAATGTAAATTTTTCCTCTTCTTTCCATCTGTATCGATGGCCAGCAACTCTATACACAGCATGATGTTCACAATCTGAATTTTGCAATTGTGGCACTCAGCCGTGATCACGATTAGATTTCTTAATGGTCGCCCAACTATGGTATTTCTGTTAATACTAGCAAATGTCAAGCGTTTGTTGTTGGTCTACGACCGACAAATATCACGCCTTAACTTAAACGATTTAACTACCTTAAAATACAATGGTGTTGAAATACCCTATTCGCATCAAGTCAAGAACCTGGGCTTAACAATCGACTCATGCCTCTCCTGGACTTCTCATATTGATGACGATGAAAGCTACTAACGCCCTTATCAACCTATAAAGAGCTCTTCTTTATAGGTTCAAGTTCTTTCTCCCGTCTAGTGCTAAGATTGCGCTTATACAGGCTCTTGTTCTCCCTACTATTGATTACGCTAATATACATGCAGCACAGATTTGAATGAGAACCTTCTAAGTTGGATCGACTGATCAACAACTGCATGCGTTTCACATATGGGTTACGAAAATATGACCATATCTCCCACTACCGTCAGCAACTCAAATCGCTTCTTTGCGTTGTATGTACTTTACTCCCATTCTTCTGGCTTCTTCTTTTTGGCTTCTGTATACGAATAAAATAACCAATCACGAAAGAGCGGGAGACGGCTTTCATTAACGCATGGCTCATCTCTATCACACCAAGCCAAGAAATTTCTAGTCTCATTTAGAAGTATTTTTAATTTTTAATTAATATTAATAAACAAAGTGATTGCTATTAGTTTTTGTTGATTATATTTATTATATAATACTTTGATTATAAGATTTTAACACAAATTTATTAAAATATAGCTTAGATTTGTTTCTATTTTAATTTTAAATTCATGGTTAAGACAATAATTGACATCCTAATTACAATGTTTGTAACAAATAAATTTAAATAATAATAGCGGCCAAATACTGCGAGAATGAAAATATTCAGACTGTTGTTGGGTTGATGTAAAAGTTTCGGTTATCATCATCAATAATAAAAATGATTTTCTACGACAACACGCGAAAAGCTTTCTTCAAACATGCGACGAGTTGCTCGTAAAAACTCCTAAAACAAGCAGTTTTCGTAAAACAATGTAACTAAATAACATATTTATGTTTATAACTTTTTAATTTTGCATTTTACAATGCTATTTTTATGTGAATAATATTAAACAAGAAAATATACTAGAAAAAGTAACTAGTCTAAAAAAGCAACTAGTCTCATGTCACGACGGTGGCCAACACCGTAGAAAGGTGACGTGTCCTCATAGGTCTCTGTAGCATAATTGGTTAGTGCATTAGGCCGGATTCCCGAGGATGCCGGTTCGTATCCCGTCAGGGCGACATGAGATTAGTTGCTTTTTTCTAGTATATTTTCTTGTTTAATATTTGATTTTTTCGTACCAATACATCTTGATTTTGAAAAATGATTATTTGTTGCCGTAACTTTTCTTTTGAGAAAGGATGTTTAATGTTAAATCACATGCAATTAAAAATTACGTTAATCAATTTTGTATTTAAAAAAAGGCTAGCTTTCAATATTAATGAGATGGCATAAGTAGTTAACATTGATCTATTTTAGGGCAACAGTTTCACCCCAAATGATTTTAAACTTGTCAATTTCCGTTCCGTCAAAAAATAATTTGGTGTCTACATAACATATATATAATCATAACATACATTATCATGTGGCAAATGTTTATTTTCAAAGTAATTTCCATATTATTTTTACTAATTATAATTATACTTATTCAGGAGGTATTTAGTAATTTTGTGTACATTGGGCACACAACATGTCTGCAAGGGTACAACATGACAACGCGTATACCAGCTCATTCCCAGTGACGAGTGGCGTCAAACAGGGATGTGTGATGGCTCCCACTCTCTTTGCCATCTATTTCTCAGTCGTGATGAACGATGCACTTCAGAGGTGTCATGACTGTATATCCTTGAATGTAAGAACGGATAGGGGCATTTTTGATCTTTCGCGTTTCCAGGCAAAGCGAAACGTATACCAGATTACGGTACTGGATATTCTATACGCCGATGACGTTTGCCTTATGGCGGAAAATTTACACAGTTTGCAACTATTCCTGGATGAACTGGATGCTGCGTGCCACAAGTTCGGACTGGTGATAAGTGTGTCGAAGACTCAAGTCCTAAAACAGCCCTCAAAGAGCTCATCGGCGTGTGACTTTCCATTAGTTCTGGCCGGAAAGGATCTCGAAGAAGTTAAGGTTTTCCGTTATCTAGGCTGCATGCTGCGCAATGACAACAGGCTTGAGACAGAGATTTCCACTAGGATAGCCAGAGCCGCTGCTGCATTTGGAAAACTAAACCGTAGAGTTTGGAACTCCCACGAACTTAAACTGAAGACCAAGTTAGACGTATATCGAGCCACCGTTCTTCCTATACTTTTATATGCCTCGGAGGCTTGGGTGGTTTACAAATCAGACATTAAACGTTTAGATGCCTTTCATATCAGATGCCTCCGTTCGATATTACGCGTGAAATGGCAAGATCGTGTTCCGAACACTGAAATATTGCGCAGATCAGATATGACGGGTATTGAAGCTATCCTCATAACAAGACAACTCCGATGGTGCGGACACCTTGTGCGCATGGACAACACTCGTTTACCCAAATCCACGTTTTATTCTGAGCTACAGTGTGGAAAGCGTAAGGCTGGTGGTCAGTATCTTCGCTATAAAGATGTTTTAAAAAGAAACCTAACAGCCTGCAACATCTCTTCAAGTAACTGGGAACAGCTTGCTTCTAAACGGCCGGAATGGCGGAACAGGGTAAACGACGGCGTGAAATGCTTTGAAAAGCTTCGTCTGCATGACCTTGACGCCAAACGACATCTTAAGAAATCCCGACTAAAGCAAACTTACAACTATACTTATAATGCCAGCGGACAGCTTTACTGCGAGAGTTGTAATCGCATATTTAAGACTAAGTTTGGCTTTGCGAGTCACATTCGGGCACACGAGAGACAACAATGAAGCCAGAGTGTCGCCGTCGACGGATACGTCGAGGAGGACATCATCATCATTAATAAATAATACCTACTAAATCAGAACTCGCATCGCTAAGCCAGAGTTAAGCTGCAATAGGTCATTTGATTCTTTATTGATAGTAAAGTCATAAGCGAGGAAGCTTCTAGTTCACATTTATCAAACAATTTCTACTTCAATGTCAATGTTCTCCTCTTCTTGTATAACCATCCATACATTCAACTACCTCCATTGTTTGCAGTTTCACACGTTTTTCTTGAACAATGACAAAGTATTATTTCATTTCCTAAAATAATTTCAACTCATCTCGTCATATTTCGCCTAATTATCTAATTTGACGATCTTTCTCTTATATTGCCCCCGATGGGAAAATTTTGGTTTACTGTTTAAGACAAGTCCTTAACTTACTGTGTTCTTTACATATTTATAACTTGATTTTGTTTAAGAACAATACCAAATTCCCATAAAAGTGCCAAAACAATCAATTCATTACGCACCATACAATTAAAAACAGTCTTACAATCTCTCTAAACAATACAAACCTTTCTCAAAATCCTACATACGTTCTCTGATGACTCACAATCGACGACGTACTATATTAGATTTCTACACTTATTACATTTTAGACTCAATTCACGGTCCAATAAGGACGGCACAAATGCCATTATAAATGACCGTTGTCAAAATATTCGGAACAATTGTAATTAGCCTCTTGTGTTGAACAAACGCGGCAATGGAAGGAGAGGAGAGCGGCGCGTGCGTCGTTGAAAAAAGCTACCAGTTTGTGTGGTGCAAGGCATGAGAGTTTTGAATCATTTATTTGTTTTCGTAAGCATGTTCTTTCAAACGGTCAAATAAGAAACGAGGATCTATAATAAAAACCATATAATGCTGCAGAACTTTATTGACTCTTCGGAATAAAACAACTTTCACGGATTTAAGTGCAGCATATATATTTCACCGATAACATTATAACTTTTGTATTTGGTGTTGTTTTAGGTTTTTTGGGGCCTGCCGACATATTGACCCCTTTCCAGAAGTCATTTTATTTTAATGAACAGTGCGCGAAGAAACATTAGATGTGACTCTATGGAAAATCATTAATTTTGTTTGCCTTAACTAAATCAAACAGAACGAGGAATACCTTCAAAAAGGTAAGGAAAATCGAACACGGCAACGGGTGATGAATTATGAAGATATACAGACCACACAATCAAACTATTGAATTTAAGAGCCAAGGACAACACTTAAACGAATTCAACCCAAAAACTACAAGTAAAATTCACAAAATAGGTAATCAACCAAACAACCGAAAACTATAAAACAAACTAGGAAATATTAAAACCATCCCGTTACGAATAAACATTAACCGAAAAATCTAAAACCGATAAAGCAACGGTAATGTCGTCCATCATTAAAACAAATCGCTTCCGTATCCGCTGTATCTAGTTCCCGAACTATCTACCAGATAACTCAATGCAACTAACGAAGCTAAATTAATTACGGATGGAGAACGCAAATATCACATTAGCCATTAATATTGTGGCACGCTGGAGAAAAATGTGACTTGAAAAGTTGAAATTGCGTCGGTAATATATAGAGAGTGTTATACAGTCAACAGCATATCAGGTCTTTTTTACAATATTATAAACTTTTTGGAACGAAGTTCCTTGTGGGGCGTTGTGGAGGGGTACCTTAGCCGGCAAAAAACGTCCGGAACGTTAAAAAAGCGTAAGATTTTTACGTATAGTCTATGTATGATGACTATACAGTGTCTAATGTATAGTCTACTTTATGACTTATTATTATTGCAGTTTGCTATTATTATTTTATCTGTTTCTTTGTATATTATTATTATATATTTTTATAAATCATCGTAAACAAAATAAAGGTGTTAAGATAATTTTGTAGTCTTTTTTTATCGATAAAAAATCATAATAAAAAATGTATACCAGAATAATTATTTTCTTTATACCTCGAATAGAACTTGAAATTAATCTATACTAATATTATAAAGCTGAAGAGTTTGTTTGTTCGAACGCGCTAATCTCAGGAATTACTGAACCGATTTAGACATTTTTTGGACCATTAGAAAGCTACATTTCTCCGGAGTGACATAGGTTATATTTTATCCCGATATTCCCACGGGAACGGGCACCACGCCGGTAGAACCGCGAGGATCCGCTAGTATTTTTATAATAAGGAACTTCGTTCAGTTCCTCTGGGTTGATGATGCTTCTAACTTGTCATTGGCTAACTGTTAAGAAAGCTATTAATTTATTGTAATTAACCGTACTGGAGACCTTACAATAGTTGCATAGTGTGTTAATTGTCGCGTAGTTCCGGTTCCTATGGGAATGTCGGGATAAAAAGTATCCTATGTTCATAATCAGGCTATCTACTATCTGTGTGACAAATTTCATCCAAATCCATTCAGTGGTTTCATAGTCTATTCAATGCAAACAAATAAACAAAAAATCAAATCTTTCCTCTTTATAATATATTATATAGATTAAATCATACTGCCTGCCGCCTGCTTTCTTTGTAATGATTTTTACAATAGTAGAAATTATCGTAGTTCTATAAACATTTAAGATATGAATTTTTGTATCTTCTTTAAAGTACATTTAGCAATTTTAGAACTCTGTAAAAAGAAAGTCATTCTTGTTATGATTGTTACCGCTGAATTTATTAGTTCCGAGTTTTTATTTCTATTTTGCATTCAAATGTTGTGTAAGCAAAAAATAGTAAATGAAATGTTGTAGTCAATTAAGCACTTTTGCTGAAACGAATTCTGACTGGCAAAAACTTCATAACAACACTAGATATGACTTTATTTAAATGACAATGAAAAATAAATTTGTTATACTAGTTGCGTGTATTTCATTTCATAGTCAATGAAAACTTTCATGCATTAAGCACGTGCCTTCATTTTTATTAAATTAAAAATATCATTAAAAAAAATTGTGGTGTACGCGGTTATTAACAATTGAATGTGTTCCAAAAAGTCATTTAAATTTACGTTTCAAAGAGTCGAATGAAACCTCCACCACGGTTGTATTAGAATATTTTTTTAATTGTACGTGTGTACTCGCAGCTTTTCTGTGTGGTGTGTTCCTTTTGAGACCGCGTGTTTGAATGCGTGTGAAGAAATAAAAATATTAATTTAACGAAATTATTTATTGTCACGTTTAAAAAAGTGTGTATTTTGTTTGTTAAGGTTTCTGTCGATAAAAAGATCCTTTTCAGATTCCATAAAAAAATCCCTGACCTATCTGTAACATGTAGTTATATATGTGTCAATTACAAAACTTTGTAGCTATACTGAAAAAGAACTTAGGATTTGTGTACTTTACTTTTTCTATTATAATGCTGTATGAAAAACCTCATGTTTACATCTTTTTTTATAAAATTTAAACATGTCATTCTCATGTTCACTAATCATCGGTCTTCTTCTCATCGAGTGAGGATTAGTGGCCACCTCAGGTGTCAGTGTTTATTAAGCCGCCTAAAAACGTGAAATCTTTCCAAAAGTTTACAAACATTGCTTTCAATAGCCGAGTGCTCAATAGCTCAGTGCTAATAGCCGAGTTCCGATTGCCGATTTGATAATCGTGATTTAAAACATCGTTGTCCCTTAAAACTTCACACAAACGACTGCAACCCAATGGCATTGTTAACGTTAATCGTTCAAATAATCAATTGCCGAATTCGGCTCTAAGTGGAAAACACCAATAATGGACATTGCGATCTCGCCTTTTTATACAACGACCATCACCCGGCTCTGCTCGTTTCAAACCTGTCTCGTACGGTGAAAGCTTGTGCATTAGATAGCACCGGATTCTGCTTCCGGTGTATTAGCGCCTAAGGTGTTGTTTTAGATAATTACTATACTGTATTTTGATTCGAAAGAAATGTTAAGAATTAAACTGTTTGTAAACATAGATCATAAATATGATATTAATACATTGAATGCAGTATTATAAGATGCAATGTTACAAAATAACTAGTGTGATAAATGTTAAACAAGAAAATATACCAGAAAAAAAACAAGTTTTTCTAGTATAACTCAGACGAGACGGCACTTAAATCTCAGTAGTATAATTGGTCAGTGCATTGAGAAAGACTCCCAAGGGTGCTGGTTCGAGTCACGCCTGAGCGTTATAAGAGAAATTGATTTTTCTAGTATATTAAATTTTCTTGATTAAAATTTATCACATAAAAATACCATTCTAAAATTCTTTTTTTTTATTTGAGTGTTATAAATACCTACAAGACAGTTTTATATCGAAAAATATCCCACTAATAGGTAGATATACCTACGGTATTACCTCCATTATTCCTCTACCCTTCAACGTAGAATCATGCTCTACACTCTCCAGGTCCTTTTTAAAAGTTTAAGAAGATAATAATTATCAAATCTGGAGTAGTTTAACTGCAAAATGGAAATTCAACGTCAAGTGGTCAAATTATTTTTAACCTACTAAAAAAAGTACCAAAAGACAACACGAAGGCATTTTGTCATTTCAATAATGTTTTGGTTTAAAAAAAGTAATAATAATAATAATTGCATACAATCACACCAATCTAGCCCACGATATGTTCATGAAGAACTTGTGTTATGGAAACTAGATAACGGGTAAACATACTTATTTTTTTTGTAAATACTTACTATATATAATATACTTAGAAACACCCAGACCAAGACAAATATACATGTTTATACACACAATATATGACTTGTCCGGGGATCAAACCCGGAACTTCTGGCGCAGAAGGCGGGTTTAATACCCCTGCGCCAAACAGGTCGAAAAAGTATTTTTTAACTAAAAACTTGAACTTAGATTAGACTTTTTATATAACCAGCTTGTCACCAAGGCTATTTACAAAATTCATGTCAATTTTCCCAGATGCGATAACATTCTGATCTTCTATACTTACTCAAATAATTCGACCCCGTGCCATACAAGTGTATGGTTTTGTAAAATGACGTAGGTAATTTTGGATCCAGCTTACGGACTGGATAAACTCCAAACACGAAATATGTATAAGCTATGCCCAACTCAAAACACACTTCTTGTGTTTATGATTATTGAATTTTTTATATTTTTATACTTATGATAAATTCGAGTCCCATCTGTGAATTCACTTGTGGCCGAGTTGTTTTTTCCAATATTTTTCTTTTTAAAATTTATCATAAGTATAAAAATAGCATTGAAAAATGCAAAAATTAAAAAGTCATAAATTTATGGCTGGTTGCATCATTAGCGTTCGTTAAACACCAGATGTTTCTTTCGAATGCAAGGATACTCTTAGCATTGATGTGACAACGCGTACTAAAAATATAAAAGTATTGGATATTTTCGACGGTGGTTCGCAAGTCTCGGCAGCTCAGTGGTTAGAGAATTGGACCGGATTTCCGAAGGTCGTGGGTTCGAGTCCCATCTGAGAATTCACTTGTGGCCGAGTTGTTTTTTTCCAATATTTTTCTATTCAAAATTTATCATAAACTTCAACTGTCTAAGATAAACACAACAATCTACATTATCGAACTGCAATTTTTCCAGAAAAAAAGGACCAGTAGCCCGGAAAGTGTACCCGTGCGGTCGGTTATAATGTTTTTGTGTTGCCAGTAAAAAGAGCCCATCTCGTTGGTTACTACGTGCCTCATCTTTAACTTTGCGGTTTTATATGCACCACTTGGGTGATTGCTTCGATTGAAAAACAAATATTGGTTAACGTTTTGTACTCCCATTTGAAATAACGTAGAGTTATTGAGAAATTGGTGTAGAGATTTGAATTGATGAGTTCCATTCGGGATTGACATTGTACCTTATCCACAAAGGTCTATTTATAATGTAATATCGATATTTATAGTATTTGTAATTGGTATTTTGCACTGATCATTTCTTTATTTTATTACAAAAAGTTATTTTTTTCAATTAAATATTAATTCGTAAGTAGCGTAATTTTAACAATAAAAGTCAATGCAGATTTAAATACGAGATCGAATCAGCCTATTAGCTAGGTATCATTTACAATTTTATATATTTTTTGTCATTCAGAGTTTAAAACATTGTTCTATTTCATAATTTTCTAACAATCATTGCCATTCAGAGTTTCAAACATCGTTCTAAATCTCACCATTAGAATAAATATAACTAAATATTCGAAAAAAAATATATAATAAGATTTTTAAAAATCATTCACAAAATATCATCCGCCGACAGAATTTGCGACATGAACAGTTTCTTATATTTACTATCTAATATTTTTGTTAAATGTTTGGTATTTTTGGAACGTGTAAATTACTTTTGAACAAAGTATTGCAATCTAGTATTATGATAGTCCCCTTAAATCGGCATCTACCATTACCCCTTTATTATGAAAATAAGTATTTATATGAATTTTTACATGTAATTCGTATAACAAATATTTTCAGCTATTTACATTGTGATTAGTAATAACAGTCAATCAAATCATATTATCAGAAACATAATTTTACGATAAATTATTATTATTTACTCATTTATATCACCTAACATATTTAATTTTTGATTTACTATACACAGTGGCTCTACCAACTCAAATTAGGTGCAAATTTGTCAAAAATTCAAATTTTATACGACGTATTTACGAGTATTATATAATTATACTAATTCCGTGCGGTTTTGTATAATTTAGCATTTTTTCGTCGAAATTTGCATAAAGATGTCGCAATAAATGCTTTGCTTTTGAATAATCCTTCTGATTAAAAACAAAACGACCGTGAAGATTAAAATGTAACGAGATCTTTATCTGTAAAAAAAACTGATCTTTGAACATTTGCTTACTGCTTCTTGTTTTGACCTTTTGAATGTTTTGCTAATAATTTTGTCGATGAAAACATTTAAAATATTGCAAATTACGAAAATCATACTCGTATTAATAATTACCTTGTTAGGTATTTAATGCACGTTACACAAATGTTAGAGTCATAATTGTTATTAATAACACTTTATATACATCTTGAAATCATATTTAGATCAAGATATTACCAACGTCATAACTGTGCAATGCAAATGAAAATTTCTCTTTCAAAAAAGTTGCAAATGCAAGTCCTAGATATCAAAATATATAATGGCAAATAACTCACGTCATGATCAGGCACGTATGAGTAAACGTGAAGCTTGTCAATCCTTATCGTTCCTTGGAAGGGGTACAGGAGGGCTCCTCTCTGGATTTCAGTCGAAGACCAAACGCTGACAGACGCCTCACGACCCCTAGCCCCTCCAGGCCTCAAAGCCAGACTCAGTTCTTGGGGGATAAGAACCAGTGTCTCCATCTTGAAAGCTCAAAGCACCACAAGAAAACCTTAGTTCAAAAGTCCCAGAAAAATCAGTCCGAAAACATCCACCCACTGCTCAGTCTTTAACGTGTCATAAATGAGTAATCTTTAAGAATGTGACCGAACTCCTCCATCACACTTAATGAGGATAAAATAAATTAATAAAAAGCACGCAGGGACGTCGCTTCGATTATCGAGCAATGTCGCCAACAAATATCGGTTCGCTGCGTGATCGATCGCCCGGTGAAACGTCTTGGTAGATAAATCAGTGCGATCAATCGAAATCACTCGGACGGATTTTCAAAATGTAATCACAAGTCCATTAAAAAAATATACAAAGTTCTAATTTCGAATTTGAGCGCTCAATACCGTCGGAACAATATTAACATTACGGTCGAGGGCGGGTACTGCACCAATGCCGATGCGTACGCAGGATGCGCGCGCGATCTTCTCTGAACGTATACTGAAGGAAGCGCTAACATTGACCTTAGCCGCGGCCGTGATCGCGTTTACAGTTCATTTTTTGTTCGATAAAAAGGAGAGGAGTAAAGCCCTACAAACTTACCCCATCACTTCTCTGTGCGATTATCGACTTTACGGTCTTGCTGGTAAGGTTCCGTGTTAAAGAAGGTTGAACTTTGTAAGGTGTGTAGTAAGGTGCTCCCCTCCAAAGGCGGCACCTGCAAGCTCGTGCGCCGCCCGTCATAGCGGCTTAGAGCGTCGCAGTGCGCGCACCTGATGCCACCTGTGGTTTTTTTTACGATTAGGTATCTTAACGTGTTTTTTTACGATGACATTTGAAATGGGGCAGGTGAAGATTTTTATTTAAAGAAGTTTTTGACGCGTCTAATTGCATTCTGATGCGTATTGTGACATATTAGAAAAGGGATGCTAATACCACCTATTAGATAAAAAAAGAAATAGAGAGACTTTTTTATATGAACGGTGAATAAATAATTACATCGACTTTATTTTAATGGAGTCTTGCATTCTAAACTTGACTTTGAAATTGCGAGATTTTTTTTCTTTTTTGTTTAACAATTTTAAGAATGCAATGTTATTTTATTCGCAAAAAAAATACATTGTAAGATAATTTAATCTTCCATAAAGTAGAGTTCCGTTAACAAGTGGTACTTACGTCCCAAGTAAATTCAAATCTTAATTTTGTAATGAAAATTTAAAGTTCAGCAATCCAACTTATGATATCGAAAAAAATATAAAAAAGTTCCAAAATTTCCTTGAAAAAATATCATAATTTGGAAAAAAAATCACAAATATGAACTTATCTCGATTGCATGATAATCGGACTCCATTTTTCCAAATTTTTTACGGTTTTTTAATTAACTTGTAGATCTCTCGATCTAAATAAAAAAAAATAATAAATAGGTACACATAAAAAAAATACTATCACAAAAATCATAATTAAAATCATTTATCAATTCGTCACCCAAAAATAATTTTAACTTTTCTTGTTTTAAGGTTCAATTTCATACACTCTTCGCTCACATGATACATAAAATGTCGACGACCTAAAGACACCTGCCGTAAACCGCAATACTCGTCTGTGTGTTGGATGATTTTAGTACAGTGGACAGCGTATCGTGTGACATCAAAGATGAAAAACTAACGCTATAAAGGTGAAAAATAGGCGTAGGTTTTTTTATTTTTGCGTTTACTATATAAAAATATACTAGAAAAAAATGAGAACTTGTCTCCAGCGATATAAATAGACTGTGGCGTTAAGGTGACAACAGACAAGACGATTTTATTTTATCTTGTCTACTATCGAGTTAAAAAAATATTAAAATAGTCGTCAGCATATTTACCCGAAATTAAAAAAGTAAGTATCTCTTGTTATTAGAGCTGTGAAAAATTATACCTTTTGTAATCCTCTGTGTTCTGGATGATTTTTAGTAATATAGACAGCGGGTCATATGTAACATCGAGGACGAAACGCAAATGACTAAAGTTTCGTTACGATATTTAGTGTTGTAATAGGAGATACTTATAGACAGTAAAAATCTAGCTTCTATAGACGTATTTTTATTGCATAATATATTATTTTAGTACCTGCAGTTGGAAGCGAATCATGCATACATCATATGCTCAGTGATTGAGAATTCAGGGGAAGGCTCGCTTCCATCTTCAGCGTTTTCATACTTAACATCAGGTATGATGAAGGCTAGATGTGCTGATGTATCGTTGGGTGTGTCCAAAGATACATGCGGGCGGAGACCCGGTGACTGTCACCCCAAACCCGGCAGTCTCCGCCAACGCGTGGAGGGAACAACCAGGGGGTTTTAGTGGGTTCGAGTCCCACATAACCTACCTGTCTCCCCGGACAGGGAGGTATGCGCGGGCATTTCCCCCAGGTAAGAAAATAAAAAGGTATGATGAAGGCTAAGAGTCGCTCCGTTGTTCATAAAAAAACGAAAACATGACATCTAGAATAAATCGATAACAGGAAAAAGTAGAACTAAAAACAAAAATGTTATAAAAAAACCCAAATGTGACCCACTTTAATTATTAGTAGAGCAGGCCAATACAATAACATACATTTTGTTAATTTCATGCAATTTTTAAGCTGTTGTCATCCCGAATAAAGAAAACATGATAACAAATTTACTTTTTAATTTTTGCATTTTAAAATGCTATTTTTAATAAGAAAATATACTAGAAAAAACCACTGGTCTTATGTCGCTAAGTCTCGGCAGCATAATTGGTAGTGCATTGCCGGATTCCTAAGAGTGCGGGTTGAAGTCCCGTCTGAGCGACATGAGACCAGTGGATTTTCTTCTAGTTTCTTATTTATATTTATTGACAACAAATAATTTGGTGCTATATTTCATGCTTGTATGGCACATATCTCAAACTCTCTTATATCTTAACCGCCTCTGTGGTCTAGTTGTAACAACCACCGGCATCAGACCCAGGGGTCCCGGGTTCGATTCCCAGCGGGGGGTACATATTGTATTCGGTGTGGTTGGTGGTAGGACTTTTTGTGAGTCCGACTGGCTAGTTACCACCATCTTATCTATGTCTGACGCCATAACAACAATGTTTTCAACATTGTTGTGTACCGGCAGTTAGAGATAAGATAGACAGTTCCTCAGTGGTTGAGGATTCCGGGAGAGGTTCACTTCCATCTTCAGCCTTATCAATACTTAACATCAGGTATGATGAAGGCTAAGAATTTCCCCACCGTGAATTAAAAAAAACTTGCACCGTGACGAACTTAGAGCAAAGATGGCATCTCGATGCTTGAAAAACTTTTAAATCTATTAAAATACCCTCGTATGTTTAATAAGTGGATAATTATTTCGGGATCGTCCGACATGTAAGGCACATTACTGGTCTTGTTTTAATTATAATTGTACTAGCACCCCCTTCTAATGTAGATGTTATTTATAACAAACTTTACATAGTTAAAAATGGATGCGACATTTCAAAAAGACAAAAATTATAGATATTTTGTTAAATTTTAGATTTCGTAGGTAACAATAAAAAATATTAGTAAATTTTTGTCTATTTGAAATGTCGCATCCATTTTTCACTATTATATGCTTTTAAACGTAGTCAATTAGAAACATGAATGGAAAGCAGACTTCTCCTTTAATGTCTTTTTTTTCACATTTTAGGTGATATTTAGTTTACCGTCGTTATAACCGTCTTCCTTTTTGTCTTAGTTATTTTTTATGACAATAAATCTTAGGTATAAACTTGAGTGTGTTTTGCATGAATATGAAAATTAATTATCAAATTACGTATCCGACATGATTGCAAAATAAAACAACATCCAAACACGTAATTTAGAATTGAAATTTATGACAGGTTTGAGCAGCACAAAACAGAGCTACACTCTTCACAACTTGCAAACATATGACACTTAAATGCAAAACAAGCATCAAAACTGCATGTAAAAAGAGCGATACGAATCCAAAACCGACCACACACTTATCACTGCAACACATGTCATGAATGAACGTCATTTCAATGATGTGCATCCGAAAATAAGTGAAAAAAACGTATCGGTTTACATCTGCGCGAGTATCAAGATCGGATGGGCGGAGTCTGCGTGGGGCGTGGCTTCTGAAGGACGGCCTCTGCGCGCGCGCAGCGTGCGTTACCGGCTCGCTATTGTTGTTTGAACTTCTTAAATAGTGCGATTTGTATCAAGTTTTAAATGTTGTTTATTATGTAGATCAGATTAAATGTAGTTGTTTCGATTAGTTTAATAGTGTTGCTGTAGTTTTATTGTTTTGTGTTATGAGGAAAAATATTGGTTAATAAGCAGAAGTTTTATGTTTTCCTATTACTAGCGTTTCGCCCGCGACTTCATCCGCGTAAGTCGGTTTTATTGCGTTCCTTACAGTTCAATATAATAATCAATTCCAAAAATTTATAAAAAGTGGTTTTGAAGTGAAGATGTACCTGCAGACAGACGGAGTTGTATCGTAGTTTTTAGTACAATATAGTGGATTACATAAAACAGGCATATAATTTAATAACAATTTCAGATGCAATTTTAATTACCTACTATTTGTTGACACATTCATCTTTCAAGTCAGTGTCAGTCAAGTAAACTCAAATTTTAGATCAATGCTTTGGTGTTAAAGATTTGATTTATTACATCTTTTATTCCCAATACTTATTATTAATCTACATTAACCATCATCAGAATTTGTTTTTCCGTTTTTAACTATTTATTTTTATAAATTGATTATTTTGATTACTTAGGTTAAAAACAGGAGATAATTATCCATGTAATGATACATCTAGGTAAACGACTGTATCTACAGCTCTCTCTCTCTCTCTCGGCGGTTCTTCATAACTGATGATCGTGGTCATGATAGGATGCAAATCTGGAACGGGTGAAATGTCTCCATCGACTCCTGTCGGTTGCGACGTTAGCAATTGTGAATAACTTCGGCGTGTCTGGTTTCTTAAGTTGGTCAGATCATCTAGTTGGTGAGCGGCCTCTGAGTCTCTTGTCCTCTGTGTTCCCAACGATGACCATCTTTTCCAGGCTGTTGCCGTCTTATGATGTGGCCGAAGTAACTGAGCATCCGCTGATAACATGTTGCAGAGAGACGGTCTTTTATTTTAAGCTGTGAGAGGATTGACACTTTTGTGCGTTTGGCAGTCCAGGGGATTCTCAGCATTCGCCTCAAGCACCAAAATTCCAATGCATCAATCATCTGCCTCTCTTTTGCTTTTCCATGTTTCGACGCCATACATAAATGTCGGGGAGATCAAAGCCCTAACTAGGCGCATTTTGGTTCTGTTGGTGATGCCCATGTTCTTCCATAGACCATTTAATCGCGTCATAGCATCTTTTGCCATGGCAATGTGTCTCTTTATCTCCGGTACACAGCTGCCGTCTTTGCTTATTTAGGAGCCTAGATAGATGTAATTTGGGACCACCTCTACACCTATGCTGTCAAACTTGTTCAGTGTTTGAGCACGGTCGACTATCATCAGCTTTGTTTTGCTCTTATTGATAGCTAGGCCCTTAGCAGCTTCCACTATCAGTTTCTTCAGATTATTCCAAGAAATTTCAGGATTATCTGGGTCGTTTCTGTAACCCTTGATATTGTTTTCGAAGATCTCCATAAATTGCCATGTTCTTTCGTACTACGAATCTTTTAAAGTAGGCTTGTTTTTTGACGGAAGTTTTGTGACCTCTTCGCCCAATCTTCGCCTCCAAAGTGTGAAGTGTGTCAAAATGTGACAACTTCAATAAAAACAAAACGTTCTTAAGACATGATGGTTTCTAATAGATAATGGTAATAACCTGCTCTACGACAAAATCATTCGATATGACACCTGAAAATGGTTTTAAATTATAGAAATAAGCGAGAATCTGGTTCAGTTACAAACATATAATTTTCGTCTTAACATTACTTCTTTATTAATAGTATAGTAAATTTGACGTGGGTCAATTGATCGTAAACATACGAAGATAAAGTGTGTACGGTGACGCTATAATTTATTTATATCCCTAGCAATAATACACTCGGCATCAAAAAAATCGGCCCACTGCGTTATTTTCATACAAACATGCTCACTTCACTATCTAATAAATAAAAAAGTATGTCTATTTCTGCAAATGTTCAACTAACCAAGTTTAAAACAAGTTTTTTTTTTATTTCCTAAAATTTCAGTGATACAAATGTTTATTTAGATTCCATGTTAAGTTTTAGAAAACCGGATTGAATAAATTTGATTTTCTTAGTTTGCACAAAATTTAGTATTCTTGAATTTTTGGGACTTTTATTCGTAAGTCGAGTATTCGACTCATATACTCGTACTTACATAGACGTAATTTTTTTGTACCTATAACTATTTAAACTTTTTAAATAATAGGACTGTAAAATGAGTAGGCGAAAAGTAGGTTACTTATGGCACATGCTCAGGCACGAGTGGTACAAGCTTCTCCAACTCATAATGATGAGTAAGATTATGGGGAAACGGTGCGTTAGCAGAAGAAAGAAGTCGTGACTCGGAAATATCACATAATGGATCGGAATCGCTAGTTGCATTTGTTTGGTGAGAAATCATGAAAAATATGCTGAGCTGCCGGCCAATCTTCAGTAGTAGAGACGCACCGCACGAAGAAAAAAGAAATAAGAATAACATTATCTTAAAAAAAAGTAGTTAAATTATAAATTACTGCTTTGGTCCATATAAATATTTGCGACGTGTCCGCGTCCAAAATGCAGCATATGTTTACAATCTCAGACCACGCCGCCAGATAAGCGGCTTAGGTCAGACGCACGTCCAGTCAGCTTAATCGTCATTAATTTCGACTCAATTTGTGTCGGAACGACTTTTTGTGTTGCCAGCCTCGAATTTTATAAAACCAGTATTGTTCAGTGACGTGTCCGAGGGATGATCTGTTTTTTGAGATCATTATGTCAGGTAAGATTCAAATGGGACGGAATATAATTTAGGAAATGATTTTGTGATTTATTCTGTCTTTGGTATAATCAGGATTTTTTGTTTTAATGTGTTTTTAATATCTTCTGAAGTAATCCAGACGATAAAATAAGCCGACTAAAACAACAGTAGGCTTAACTCGAAAAACTTACGAGTAAGTATCGAGGGAGTAAAGTAAAAGTGTTCCTACTGGACGTAAATGGAACTACCTTTACCTATACATTTTTTGACATTAGTTCCTGGATACGCCATCGATACTATATCAATAGTTTTTCAGGCTGGCCGTACTGTCGTTTTTAATTATTTACAAGTAAAAGTTTCAAATGTAGGTAAATAAGTACCTATATCATAAAGAGCTCGGTGATGTAGTGATTAAGCCGTTGCCGTTGGACTTGCTAATGCTCGTTTGCAATGTTCGCACAGTGTGAGGTCCCATACAAGCGTGGTGGACAAAATTATTTTGGCCTTTAAATTTATTTTAAACGTTAATTCTACATAGGTATTATTCTAACAAATGGCAAAAAACTTTATCAAAAAATTATTTAAAAATTTACCACTTTATAATCACTAACCAATATTACTCGAACTCTCTATTCCTATATTTACTGACAAAGTTCAGTCAAATTCAAAAACTACTGAACGATTTTTTATGGTATTAGACATAGATAGTAGATAGCCTTAACTAAAAGTGCAATGTCTAGTTCTGGTGAGTTTTCAAAAATGCCTGCACACCATTCAGACCTTATTAAATGGATTATTTAAGTACGAACAATAGTTACTGAGACTAATATTTTCTAGATTAAGGTTAAAAATTAACCCAATTTTAGCAATTTTATCTGGCTTATAAGAATGGCCTGTCATTTTTACAATATATTATGTGATAATAATTATTAAAAATAAAATAATAATTATAATTATCATATTTTATTTTTCTGGGGGAGACGTGGGCATTTCGCTACCGTCCTAATGAGGTGATTATTAAATATATTGTTAACATTATTTAAAATAGTATTATTATTCGATACGTTGTATAAATAAGTAGGTAAGTTGATACAATCTCAGTTTCAGCTTAAATATATGTATATCATAATACTCCATCGATTGAACACGGTTTGAATGGTGTGCAGGGATTCTTGAAAAGGCGCCAAAACCCTCCATACATTTGTGGCATTGTATTTAAGATACTTTTTATCCCGGGAACGGGTACTACGTGGACGATACTGCGGGCGGCCGGGTCGTATATTATGTTATTTTTTTTTAAGTATGATTGACACCAGTGTGAAGCTTGTTATTATTTTTTAAAGTACGTGACAATGTGTCTACCATATATAAAACAATACAATAGTACTTACATATTATTATAAGTTTAGGACTAACAAAAATTAAACATGTAAAAAAATTCAGTATCCGCCGGGTTCAACTGCACTGCATCAGTAACAAAACACATATTTGCAGTTGTAATAAATGAAAAAAATACTACATACCTACTACTTTACGATGCATAACTTATAAATGAACTTTCTTTTTTAAACACAATTATGAGTCGTCGTCATATGGAATGCGAGAAATAAATTAATTTTAAAATTTTCATCTAACTTGCAGCACTTAAAAAGTTATATTTGAAAGAATGGCGGTATTTGAAAAACAATATTACTAGAATCCTGATGAGAGAGAAATTAAACGAGATTACCCTTTTTTACTTACAGCACGCTTGTATGAGGATCGTACACTGTCAGTCGGTCAGGGGCTTGTGGTCAAATTTAGTATCTTAGTAACAGTTGCTCCGTTCTTTGGAATGCACGTTTAGCCGTTTGGTCCCGGCTTCATTTTTAATCGTTAGCACCAACCGATCCACATTGGGCATTTTTCATACAGAAAAGCTATGATGTCAGCTTCTGTTTTCTGTAAGAAAACGTAACGACGACTTTAAACGAAATTCATTTGGCAACCGATAGACAAATGCTAAGTATTTTAGCCAAGATAAATTTTGATAAAGAAGCGCCTATAATTATAGTAACAGCAAAGCGTCCTTAAAACAAAATTATTATAACTTTTTAATTTTGCATTTTGAAATGCTATTTTCATGTGATAAATATTAAACAAGAAAATATACTAGAAAAAAAAAACAATCAGTCTCGCGATTCGAACCCGCATCCTTGGGAATTTTCCTAATGTACTAGAAACGTTCGACGGGTCCTCATAGGTCTCTGTAGCATAAATAGTTAGTGAATTGGATCGGATTCCCAAGGATGCGGGTTCGAATCCCGTCAGGGCGACATTCGACTGGATATTTTTTTCTAGTATATTTTCTTGTTTAATAAAAATATTGAACCGAGGCCGACTCTCTAAGCAAGAAAGCCGTAGTTTCGGCCTAAGTTACGGGCGTTTCCTACTCTGTATCACATACGGACATATTATTATTTCGGAACCCGAACTAAGAATGTATGATAACACATTTTGACAGTGATCTTATAGGTACAGTCGATCTTCCCGATTGACCAGTAGAGTTTTTAGGAGCTTTATTTAAAAAAGTAATAGATTATTAAATTATTAAACCAATATATTTCGCTAAGAAAGAAACACCGTGTGTTGTTTGACTGTGGCAGCCGTTTCTGCGCCCATCTGATGCAGTTTGCAGCTGACGAAGAAGCGAAGTGTGTCCCGAAGCGGCGCGGGGAAGTATGGCAGGGAGATGACAGCAGCGAGCGCAGAGAAGGTGGACGGAATGGGAGAGACCAGCGGATCTTGTAATCTTTGCTCTCGGACTTGATCAACCCCAGTCCCCTCAGCATAGTATTAGCCAGTAGCCACGAGGCAGCGTGCTGCTGTCCCGCTCGTTGTACCAAGATGGGGTATAACCACCCAGACACAGTGGTGGCGGCGGGCTGCTGCTGCAAATGTGCATCAATGACTTCGGCTGCAATAGAATATAGGAAACGTTTATAACACAAATAATAGAACATAAACAGGTATTTAATTTGAATAATTCATTATTTCTTTAACCTTAGTACTTTCCGAGAAAACGTTTCCCAAAAAACTCTACTGGTAAACCAGGAAGTTCCCAGATTGTACCTATCTATATTTTATAGCCAAAACTTATTTCCACACAAATACTTTTAATAAATAATACTTAAATAAATAAATTTCACAAATCAAAAATCCCCTAAAAACCCTAAAAATACTGACAATTACAACTTAGTTCGTGAAAATATAGCGCGTTTGATAACCGTAAAAGTAGTTTTATTTCAATGAACAGTGCGCGCCAAAACATAAGATGTTAATTATATATATATATATATATATATATATATTTTTTTTAATACATACTTATAGGAGCCCTTAGCGCAGTGGTTCGCGCGCTCGGCCAGCGATTGTTGAGGTTAAGCAACTTTCGCAATGGTCGGTCACGGGATGGGTGACCAAAAACTTACTATCTCGAGCTCCTCCGTGCTTCGGAAGGCACGTTAAGCTGCATTTGCAGTCGTTAAAACCCACCAATCCGCATTGGGCCCGCATGGTGTGTTATGGCCCATTCTCCTTATCCACCTATAAGGAAGGCCAGTGCCCCTGCAGTGGGGACATTAAAAATGGCTGATAACGAATACATATTAAACACCTAGACCAAGACAAATATATAAAAATGTTCATGCATGCAAATATTTGTTTTGACTTGGGCTCGGGACCTTCTGCTTAGAAGATAGGCTATGTACCCCTACGCCAGACATGTCTTCGTCATTTGACAGCAGTACCAGTCAAAAAAAGACTTAATAAAAATGCAATCGAAGGATTTCTGGGTAGTTAATAGAAAAATATATCGTCCGCTCAATTGAGAACTGCAAAAAAGTTAGTTTAATTTTTTATAGTTTTCCCTTCGTTTTGGTTCTTTTGCTAGGGTAGTCGTTACAGAACAACTTTCCATTGCAGTATGTTTGTTAATATAGCCAAGAGTTAATAAATAATGACAAACCGTAAATAATGTAAGAAATCAGTAATCGCATAACACTTAATGAAACCTGATACTTAATGATAGTACCCTTAAAATCTTTTGCGTTAAGGTGAAGTTATTATTAAAAGCCATATATTTAAGGGATAAGTTGTTGGTCGCTACCTAAATTTATGAGTGGCGTGCGCGTGATTGGCTCCCGGCGTTACGCGTCTTGTTTTGCATACACAGAGTTAGGGTTATCAAAAGAAAGAAACCACACGCGCACAATATGCTAATAAATTAAGAATAGCACAAACAATAGCAAAAACCTAGCACCTCGTATTTACAACAAGATTCCTGAACGACTTTATTAACAATAAAAAATAATAAACAATTTTATTACCACTGCCAATATTTAGACTAAAAAAATTAAAGATATACTTATTGAGAAATGCTATTATTCTATACATTTTCTTTGTGACAATTTATTAATTTAAATACAATATGTTTTAATTTGATAATTTAACTGTTTTTTTTGACATTACATAACATGAGTTTAAATTTTTTGACAATTTATAATATAAATTTTAATTTTGGACATTAGGTATGGTATTAGTTTTAACTTCTAATTTCTGACATATGATATTAATTAATTTGCTGATATTTTATTTCATGCTGTTTTATAAGTTTAGATAGAGAGATAGATTTTTTAACTCAGGATTCTAAAATAATATGCAATATTTAGGAATTAGGTACAGACACCATCAGATTGCTATATTGAAGTAGACAAGGTGCCACCCCTAACCAAGTCCATCTCGCTCTGTTCCCTTCCGGCCCCGGGGCCGCCGCCGCTTGCGCATACCGGCACGCTAACTATAAAGAACATGCCACCGATTATATCCCGTCATTTTCCGATGCACTATGTTTGTACAGATATCATATGACGCATAAATCGGAGTGATTTATGCGTCATATCAGTTCTTGATTGAATAAGTCAATTAGCTTACTAAAATTTTCAGGATTGTGGATTTAACAATGTTATTTATGATTCCCTTTCTCAAAATAAGATAATAAGATAAGAGCCGGTTTCACTACCTAGGTAATAATAAGTTTTAGAAGCTTAATTGTCAGATTAGTAGATAGTTGTAATATGAAAAGTACCTATGCCAAAATTATCTGCCACATACATTATCAGAAGGTGGTATCTCGCTTACAAATTTTGTCTTAAAGCTCGCTTTTGGACCCATAACGACACTATTACCTTGATTGACATCTTAACTCTCTTTACGCTACTTAATATAAAGCTTATAATGACATCAAAGACACAAGTTAACGTCACTATCGTATTGTACAGATATTTTCTCTGGGTATTTGGTCACTCGGATAGAAATTTATAAAATTATCAAAATCGAGTTAGATACTATTCAACAGGTTAATAGAAAATATGAAATGAAATAAATTCACTCCAACTATCAGTTACTAAGGAACTTAATGAAAAATACTGTAGTTGGTACATTTTTTTTACAGATGGTTCTAAGAGTACAAACGGGTAGGGAGCAGCCTTTTATAATCCCAACGTGTCGATAACAAAGTCTTTGAAGATAAATTATGAAATCTCTATAATAACAGTGGAGTTGATTGCAATCTCGGAAGCACTTACTTATATGGTGACTTTAAATAAACGAAACTTTGTGGTTTTTACAGATAGTAAATGTGCTTTATATCACTTGGCTCGAGGCGCCTCTGGGGACAGAGATGTTTCGATAGCCTGTAATATTCTAAAAAAGATTAACGAGTTTAATCACAGGGGTTGGAATCTGAGATTGCAACGGATACCATCTCACATAGGATATATGGTAATGAGCAAGGACAGCTATATAGGTTTACAACAGATGGTGTCCCATCGAATGTTTTACCAAGTTACTCGGGAGGCGCTGTCAAAATTTAAAGCAACAATGTTTTGTTGTTGGAAAGAGTATTTTGACTCTAGGAGTAGAGAAAAGGGATTTTTCTACAAGACCATCCAGTGCGAGCCTCCGCGTTAACCTTGGTTTACCTACAGTAATTTTAAAAGATATTTTATTGTATTGGCTCACAGATTGAGATCGGGGCATTTCCCTTCCAAAAAATTTGCCTTTCTTATGAATAAAGCAGAATCAGCTAATTGTGATGTATGTGACACTATGGACGAAGTACAGCACATTATGTTAAAATGCAGAAAATTAGGAAGTTAAAGAATTAAAACATAATGTAAGTAATTAATACATAATATTCTGAAACAGAGCCCCGCTGATGTTGGCAGATTACTGAGTATCCCAGCTGAACCTTGCTCTAGTTCAGCTATGATATTTTAGTCTTTAAGTTTAAGTTTAATTAGCGACATAGTAAATAATACAATGTTAAATAGTTTATAAGGTTCGGTGGAACTGGCATGATTTAAGAGTATTATTATTATCTCACTGTCTAACATATTATGCGCAGTTATAGCAAGCTAACTATTAAGAACATGACAAGTTTATAACCTAACTACTACTATCAAAACTTTTTAATTTTGCATTTTACAATGCTGTTTTTATGTGATAATTTTTAAACAAGTAAATAGCTGTTTCATCTTAGTCGATAGTCAAACATATGTAAAGATGTTCCTTTCGAATGCGAGGATATTTCTCTCATTGATGAAACGAGACGGCGGTGGCCAACACCGTAGAAAAGGTGAATATACTAGAGAATTTCAACGTGTTTTCATAGGTCTCTGTAGCATAATTGGTCAGTGCATTGGGCCGGATTTCCAAGGATGCGGGTTCGAGTCCAGTCATGGCGACATGACACAAGTTGCTTTTTTTTAGCTTATTTACTTGTTTAAAAATAAACTGTGGTGTCACAGAAAAAGGGGATAAGTCCATACGCCCTAACTTTTCACTAGGAGCAAATTAAGAAAACAACTCGTGAGGTTTAGTAGAAAATATTAAATTTATTTCGTACTTAAATTTTAAAGTAGCACTTTTATTATTTATTTATATAATAGTTGGTGGTACGAACATTTCACATAAATTTTTAATAAAACAGAATTATTATATAATAAAATAATTGACATGTCCCATTTTGCCTTATCGAGAAAAAAAAACAAAAAATGTAATTTAAGGACATATCCCGTTTGGTATTTTAAATGTTGCTTCTCTAAACATTTAAATAGATCAACAGAATCATTTTAAATATTATTAAATACTTCTAAATCAGGGTCTGTATCATGGGCGTTTGAACTGGTGACCAATTTCTTATAAAATTCGTGACAATCACTGTCAATCAAATGAAGAATACTAAGGAGATCTTTTTTCTTTTCCTGGCTTATAGGCAATAGTTTATCATAGCATTTCTGGGGATTCAACGATTCATTTGCTTTGCCTCTTCTACAAAAAGATATACTTTTAAATTCAGTCGAATCTAAGCGTGTTTTAAATTGTATCACTCCCAGTTCGTTTTCACCGCTGTACGGAAACCATTTCACATCATGCCAAGTAAATTTTTCTCCAGATGAATCGACTTTCCTTATCTGCAGTGGATCCTTGTACAAACTTGCGAAATCAAGGAATGTATAATTTTTCATTACTATGACAGTTATATTTGGACTTGTTAATCTAACTAAATTATACCAATCTCTAGGCAAATATATAGACATATCAGTATGTTTCTTTTTTCGCTCTATTTGGGCGTGAATAGAATCACATTCCATATGGGTATGACCAGGGCTTAAAAATTTGTGATCAATTCGCATGCCTGGTATAAGTTTGCTTATACAAATAAACATAGCAGCAACGTGGCTGTTTTTATTTTGTCCACCGCATGTATCCGAGTAGAACGTAATTTCTTTTATATTGGAAGGAAGTGATTTTAAAAAAAGAAACAAACAGGAAGCAATTTGGTTTGCCCCACGGCCCCCATCTGCTTCATGCCACATATAGCAAAAACTTTTTTTGCTAAAGCAATCATAAATAGTCAGATTAAAGGTCCACAATTGCCTCTTGTAAAATACAACATTAGTTTTCAAGAAGGGTGTTGGGAGACATTGTTGAAGGTCAAAGCAATACACTCTCTTGTCTTCATTACATTCCTCTTTATCTTTCTTCTTCATTGTATAAGCTGAATCTGCTTCCAGTTGATGAGTTTCAAGTTCTTGTTTTAGAGTCTCTGCATCTTGCGGTAAAGCTAATTTAATTTTCATTTTGTACGAGTCACACATATTACAAGTGTCTAATGACGGTTTTTAAAAGATAGACCCATAGTGCGAAAAATATTGCCAAAAAATGTATATGACACTGGATTGTTAGTAACCTTTTCTTTATACATTTGATACATTACAGTCAATGAAAGTCCTGATGGTAGGTATCGCCTTTCAGTATGACTTCGGCTGTAGTGTGACTCGTATCGAGGATATGAATTTATATGATCTTTTATTGTTTGCACTACATGATCATCAAATTTATTAAATGGCACATGCGATCCCCGCTTGTCAGGGCTTGTAAGTCCAGATACCCTCTTAGTTTGTTTCTTGATAATTACCTCTATACATTTATTAGAAATTGAAAATGTTTTTACAAAACAAACTTTGCAAACTTCAATTAAGTCGCCATTTACTTTTAAATGGTATTTGTGGTTTAGAGTTCTTGGCTTAGGCTCTCCACTAGTATTCCGTATACGCTGGGTTTTTTTTGGTGCCTCTAAAATAAGGGATGATAGATATGCAGAACGTTTATTATAATCTCCTAATGACCATAATTCGTCAAAAAGTGATGTTTGGGTTTGTAAGCTAATTTTAGTGGAACACTTTTTACGGCAATCTGATAAGGCGGTAACTTTTCTAGCCGGAATCACTTTTCCTTTTTTTGTTTTATATGACTGACCTTTATTTCTTTTAACCTTTATAATCTTGCGTAAATTTTCTTCCTTTCTCTTTCTTGTTGTATTTACAACGATATCATTGTTATTTGTATTTTCTTGACGCACATCATCCTCAGAAGACATTGATGAACTTTGTTCTAATTCTGGATTGAATGTCTGATCGCGAACACTATCGTCAGAATCAAAATCAACTGGTTCAGTTTGCTCCACATCAAAACTTGGTCGAGGACTTTCAATATCAAGACCTGGAAACGGCTCATCATTACCGTTTTTATTTTCTGATGTTATACCTAAATCTGAAAGTGATATCAAATCTTCTAAAGCATCCGCAGCATCTTTTTGTTCTTGGGTAAGCTCACTGCTAGCTTCAGATATGTTTGACAGATTTTAATAACAATGTACCTAATGGTTTTTATTTTACACAACAATGCTGATAACATCGTTTTGTGGCGTCCCTACCACTGGCCAAACTCAATACATTATACCCCCGTTGGGAGTTGAACCTAGTAACTCTGGGTCTGATACAGGATGTGTGTGTTGACTAATATACTCCTACTTATCTAGTGGCAGTAGGTAGCAGTAGGTAGTATATTAGTCAAATAAATGAACAAAGGCCGTGCGGCGCATAGGTAGGTATATCCCGTACGTAAAGTATCATCTACCGCCGCGCCGACAAAACTGAACACAATATGTACCCCCACTGCGAATTGAACCCGGCACCTCTAAATCTGATACCGGTGGTGTGTGCCACTAGACGGTTGGTTTAGTAAGTAGGTATATTATTCAAATAAACGTACAAAAGCCGCGCGGCGCGAAGGTATATCCCGTACAGTAGTTAGGTACCTATGTTACACAGCACAGCTCCCTTCACGTATTTAACCACCTGTGATAAGTACTTAAATGTTATTCTGACCAGCATATTGACTAAAAAAGCCATAAACATAATTGCTTTATTCTTTTTATAGCGCAAAACAATTATTAAAAACTTTCAAATTGCAAAATTTCAAATGAGTTGGCGGTTACAAACAAAAATTTTAAAAATAAACAATACTTACGTTCTTTGGGATTTTCTTTTAAGGCTAATGACATAATCTTATTAATTCTATTCATGTTGATGAATATCAAAACTTATAACGCGATAAAACTAATTTTAAACACATTATTCTGTTAGAGTAACACACAACGAGTACACGCACAAGTCTCAACTGATGCAAAATATTGTCGCGCACTTTAGGTATGAGTCGACTCATCTCACTATGCGTAACTAAATTCTAAGCGGCAAGAAGCGCATATGGAGTTAACTCGATTTATCTCTCTTTACTAAATTATACATTTTGATATTATGACTAGTCTCTTTATGCTCGTAGGAGTGTGAAAATAACATTATAAAGTTTATTGACTCATCTCCTTTTTGCCGTGACAGATGTAAGTGTTTTGAACGATTAGGTATAATAATCCCATTAATCGATTTTTTTGACTCATCCCCTTTTACCTTAACACCACAGATTTTTCGCACTATGGGTCTATCTTTTAAAAACCGTCATTAGACACTTGTAATATGTGTGACTCGTACAAAATGAAAATTAAATTAGCTTTACCGCAAGATGCAGAGACTCTAAAACAAGAACTTGAAACTCATCAACTGGAAGCAGATTCAGCTTATACAATGAAGAAGAAAGATAAAGAGGAATGTAATGAAGACAAGAGAGTGTATTGCTTTGACCTTCAACAATGTCTCCCAACACCCTTCTTGAAAACTAATGTTGTATTTTACAAGAGGCAATTGTGGACCTTTAATCTGACTATTTATGATTGCTTTAGCAAAAAAAGTTTTTGCTATATGTGGCATGAAGCAGATGGGGGCCGTGGGGCAAACCAAATTGCTTCCTGTTTGTTTCTTTTTTTAAAATCACTTCCTTCCAATATAAAAGAAATTACGTTCTACTCGGATACATGCGGTGGACAAAATAAAAACAGCCACGTTGCTGCTATGTTTATTTGTATAAGCAAACTTATACCAGGCATGCGAATTGATCACAAATTTTTAAGCCCTGGTCATACCCATATGGAATGTGATTCTATTCACGCCCAAATAGAGCGAAAAAAGAAACATACTGATATGTCTATATATTTGCCTAGAGATTGGTATAATTTAGTTAGATTAACAAGTCCAAATATAACTGTCATAGTAATGAAAAATTATACATTCCTTGATTTCGCAAGTTTGTACAAGGATCCACTGCAGATAAGGAAAGTCGATTCATCTGGAGAAAAATTTACTTGGCATGATGTGAAATGGTTTCCGTACAGCGGTGAAAACGAACTGGGAGTGATACAATTTAAAACACGCTTAGATTCGACTGAATTTAAAAGTATATCTTTTTGTAGAAGAGGCAAAGCAAATGAATCGTTGAATCCCCAGAAATGCTATGATAAACTATTGCCTATAAGCCAGGAAAAGAAAAAAGATCTCCTTAGTATTCTTCATTTGATTGACAGTGATTGTCACGAATTTTATAAGAAATTGGTCACCAGTTCAAACGCCCATGATACAGACCCTGATTTAGAAGTATTTAATAATATTTAAAATGATTCTGTTGATCTATTTAAATGTTTAGAGAAGCAACATTTAAAATACCAAACGGGATATGTCCTTAAATTACATTTTTTGTTTTTTTTTCTCGATAAGGCAAAATGGGACATGTCAATTATTTTATTATATAATAATTCTGTTTTATTAAAAATTTATGTGAAATGTTCGTACCACCAACTATTATATAAATAAATAATAAAAGTGCTACTTTAAAATTTAAGTACGAAATAAATTTAATATTTTCTACTAAACCTCACGAGTTGTTTTCTTAATTTGCTCCTAGTGAAAAGTTAGGGCGTATGGACTTATCCCCTTTTTCTGTGACACCACAGTCTGTGGTGTTAAGGTAAAAGGGGATGAGTCAAAAAAATCGATTAATGGGATTATTATACCTAATCGTTCAAAACACTTACATCTGTCACGGCAAAAAGGAGATGAGTCAATAAACTTTATAATGTTATTTTCACACTCCTACGAGCATAAAGAGACTAGTCATAATATCAAAATGTATAATTTAGTAAAGAGAGATAAATCGAGTTAACTCCATATGCGCTTCTTGCCGCTTAGAATTTAGTTACGCATAGTGAGATGAGTCGACTCATACCTAAAGTGCGCGACAATATTTTGCATCAGTTGAGACTTGTGCGTGTACTCGTTGTGTGTTACTCTAACAGAATAATGTGTTTAAAATTAGTTTTATCGCGTTATAAGTTTTGATATTCATCAACATGAATAGAATTAATAAGATTATGTCATTAGCCTTAAAAGAAAATCCCAAAGAACGTAAGTATTGTTTATTTTTAAAATTTTTGTTTGTAACCGCCAACTCATTTGAAATTTTGCAATTTGAAAGTTTTTAATAATTGTTTTGCGCTATA
This sequence comes from Chrysoteuchia culmella, assembly GCA_910589605.1. Taxonomy (NCBI): domain Eukaryota; kingdom Metazoa; phylum Arthropoda; class Insecta; order Lepidoptera; family Crambidae; genus Chrysoteuchia; species Chrysoteuchia culmella. Next base: position 4,871,926 of record OU342649.1, read on the forward strand.
AAAAGAATAAAGCAATTATGTTTATGGCTTTTTTAGTCAATATGCTGGTCAGAATAACATTTAAGTACTTATCACAGGTGGTTAAATACGTGAAGGGAGCTGTGCTGTGTAACATAGGTACCTAACTACTGTACGGGATATACCTTCGCGCCGCGCGGCTTTTGTACGTTTATTTGAATAATATACCTACTTACTAAACCAACCGTCTAGTGGCACACACCACCGGTATCAGATTTAGAGGTGCCGGGTTCAATTCGCAGTGGGGGTACATATTGTGTTCAGTTTTGTCGGCGCGGCGGTAGATGATACTTTACGTACGGGATATACCTACCTATGCGCCGCACGGCCTTTGTTCATTTATTTGACTAATATACTACCTACTGCTACCTACTGCCACTAGATAAGTAGGAGTATATTAGTCAACACACACATCCTGTATCAGACCCAGAGTTACTAGGTTCAACTCCCAACGGGGGTATAATGTATTGAGTTTGGCCAGTGGTAGGGACGCCACAAAACGATGTTATCAGCATTGTTGTGTAAAATAAAAACCATTAGGTACATTGTTATTAAAATCTGTCAAACATATCTGAAGCTAGCAGTGAGCTTACCCAAGAACAAAAAGATGCTGCGGATGCTTTAGAAGATTTGATATCACTTTCAGATTTAGGTATAACATCAGAAAATAAAAACGGTAATGATGAGCCGTTTCCAGGTCTTGATATTGAAAGTCCTCGACCAAGTTTTGATGTGGAGCAAACTGAACCAGTTGATTTTGATTCTGACGATAGTGTTCGCGATCAGACATTCAATCCAGAATTAGAACAAAGTTCATCAATGTCTTCTGAGGATGATGTGCGTCAAGAAAATACAAATAACAATGATATCGTTGTAAATACAACAAGAAAGAGAAAGGAAGAAAATTTACGCAAGATTATAAAGGTTAAAAGAAATAAAGGTCAGTCATATAAAACAAAAAAAGGAAAAGTGATTCCGGCTAGAAAAGTTACCGCCTTATCAGATTGCCGTAAAAAGTGTTCCACTAAAATTAGCTTACAAACCCAAACATCACTTTTTGACGAATTATGGTCATTAGGAGATTATAATAAACGTTCTGCATATCTATCATCCCTTATTTTAGAGGCACCAAAAAAAACCCAGCGTATACGGAATACTAGTGGAGAGCCTAAGCCAAGAACTCTAAACCACAAATACCATTTAAAAGTAAATGGCGACTTAATTGAAGTTTGCAAAGTTTGTTTTGTAAAAACATTTTCAATTTCTAATAAATGTATAGAGGTAATTATCAAGAAACAAACTAAGAGGGTATCTGGACTTACAAGCCCTGACAAGCGGGGATCGCATGTGCCATTTAATAAATTTGATGATCATGTAGTGCAAACAATAAAAGATCATATAAATTCATATCCTCGATACGAGTCACACTACAGCCGAAGTCATACTGAAAGGCGATACCTACCATCAGGACTTTCATTGACTGTAATGTATCAAATGTATAAAGAAAAGGTTACTAACAATCCAGTGTCATATACATTTTTTGGCAATATTTTTCGCACTATGGGTCTATCTTTTAAAAACCGTCATTAGACACTTGTAATATGTGTGACTCGTACAAAATGAAAATTAAATTAGCTTTACCGCAAGATGCAGAGACTCTAAAACAAGAACTTGAAACTCATCAACTGGAAGCAGATTCAGCTTATACAATGAAGAAGAAAGATAAAGAGGAATGTAATGAAGACAAGAGAGTGTATTGCTTTGACCTTCAACAATGTCTCCCAACACCCTTCTTGAAAACTAATGTTGTATTTTACAAGAGGCAATTGTGGACCTTTAATCTGACTATTTATGATTGCTTTAGCAAAAAAAGTTTTTGCTATATGTGGCATGAAGCAGATGGGGGCCGTGGGGCAAACCAAATTGCTTCCTGTTTGTTTCTTTTTTTAAAATCACTTCCTTCCAATATAAAAGAAATTACGTTCTACTCGGATACATGCGGTGGACAAAATAAAAACAGCCACGTTGCTGCTATGTTTATTTGTATAAGCAAACTTATACCAGGCATGCGAATTGATCACAAATTTTTAAGCCCTGGTCATACCCATATGGAATGTGATTCTATTCACGCCCAAATAGAGCGAAAAAAGAAACATACTGATATGTCTATATATTTGCCTAGAGATTGGTATAATTTAGTTAGATTAACAAGTCCAAATATAACTGTCATAGTAATGAAAAATTATACATTCCTTGATTTCGCAAGTTTGTACAAGGATCCACTGCAGATAAGGAAAGTCGATTCATCTGGAGAAAAATTTACTTGGCATGATGTGAAATGGTTTCCGTACAGCGGTGAAAACGAACTGGGAGTGATACAATTTAAAACACGCTTAGATTCGACTGAATTTAAAAGTATATCTTTTTGTAGAAGAGGCAAAGCAAATGAATCGTTGAATCCCCAGAAATGCTATGATAAACTATTGCCTATAAGCCAGGAAAAGAAAAAAGATCTCCTTAGTATTCTTCATTTGATTGACAGTGATTGTCACGAATTTTATAAGAAATTGGTCACCAGTTCAAACGCCCATGATACAGACCCTGATTTAGAAGTATTTAATAATATTTAAAATGATTCTGTTGATCTATTTAAATGTTTAGAGAAGCAACATTTAAAATACCAAACGGGATATGTCCTTAAATTACATTTTTTGTTTTTTTTTCTCGATAAGGCAAAATGGGACATGTCAATTATTTTATTATATAATAATTCTGTTTTATTAAAAATTTATGTGAAATGTTCGTACCACCAACTATTATATAAATAAATAATAAAAGTGCTACTTTAAAATTTAAGTACGAAATAAATTTAATATTTTCTACTAAACCTCACGAGTTGTTTTCTTAATTTGCTCCTAGTGAAAAGTTAGGGCGTATGGACTTATCCCCTTTTTCTGTGACACCACAATTATACCCTATCATTTTCAGATGCACTATGTTTGAAAAAATATGACGCATAAATTGCTCACATTTTGATTGAAGTCAATTAGCGTATTGAAATTTTCAGGCTTGTTATTTTGACATTTTCTTTTTATGATTCCCCTCATCAAAATGAGGAACTAAGCTAACTGTATTATTTTATGTGACTTTACAATGCTGAGCCGCCCTAGCCCTTAATTATTCGCGTGTAATTCTACCCCAGACGGTATATAGGTTTGAACGATTCCAATCTCGATTTTTAGGGTTCCGAACCTCAAAAGAGAAAAAATGGAACCCATATCACCTTGTTGTCCGTCTGTCCGTCCGTCCATTTTCGTTTATCTCGAGAATACGTGGAGGTATCGAGTTGAAATTTAAACGATAGATTTAGGTCAATAGTCTGTTAACGGTGTCAAAAAAAAAACAAACTTGTAAATTAAGATAAAAAAATATAGAACTGTTTATGTCCCAAAAACCTATATTGTGACACCCTCAAGGGAATTAAAATTCATAGGGTACTTCCCGTTGACCCCTAGAACTATGAAATTTGGCATGTAATTTCGTCTTTTACTACAAATACAGGAAAAAGTCTAAACATTTGTAATCTAATATATAAAATGCTCGTGTCACAGTTTTCGTTCCCATACTCCTCCGAAACGGCTTGACCGATTCTCATGAAATTTTGTGAGCGTATTGAGTAGGTCTGAGAATCGGCTACTATAAATTTTTTATCCCAAAATTCCACGGGCGGCGAAGCCCCGGGGCACAGCTAGTTAAATCATACAAATATAGTCTTAAGTTTCGGAATCTGAATTTCGGGAAAAAGACGTGGAGGAATAATTAAAACCATATATTTAATGCAGTAATATCTTCTTTTACTACAAGTACTGGAAAAAACCTGAAAACTAGATATTTGTTATTAAATCATGAAAAAATTAATCTTTGGTTTCAGAAACTGAATTTCCGCAAAACTTGAGAAAAACGAGATTCAATTCCTGAACTATTTATAATGTGTGTATTTATAATGTAATATGTAACCCTCGGTGGGCGAGTCCGACTCGCAAATGTCCGGTTTTTATAAGCTACCTCCACAGCGTTCCCATTAGCTGCCTAAATATGCCCCCCCCCCCCCCCCTCATGAATCAATTGCGAGAGCTGCTTAGTTGCATGTAGTTACGATAGGAGATCATGCCTGGGGTATAATATTACCCCACGCGACTAACGGTGCAACTTTTTTGGCCATGTGATTTTATATTTTTATTGCTTATAATGGATTCAAATGGTTAAATTTTTTGCTTATATTTATATGTAATGTGAATTTAGATTTATAAAATAATAGTTGGCTGCTATCTGGCAGCCATGTACACTTTTACTAAAAAGGGATGAAGAAAGCATCATAGATTTTTCTGATGAAGTTTAAGTGGAAGCTGAGGTAATTCAGAGTGACTACAACTGGAAATCTCAAGAAAGCTCCAATGAACGGACACAGAATGGACTAGTGCCAATGATAGTGCCAAAACAGTACCAAAACTGCCCACGGCCATAGATTAACGCATCAAAAGTGCTGATGTTCAGGACTCTGGCTCCAGGTTCAGAGGTGGTATAGCGGCATCTTATAAAAGAAAAAAAAATATCACCTGTACTTTATGGGGGTCCAGTACTTAGTTTCGAATGATGCTGTAGCGACACACGTTGTGGCGAAAAAATTTCAGCGTGGTACGCTGGAGCGAAAAATCATTGGAGCGAAACCCACACGGTCGAATGACACGACAGCGATAAACTTTGTGGCGAAATATAATTGTATGCTAGTTTGAAACTTAAAAGGCTGAAAATAAAACACAAATTTCAAGTCTCGTTTTAATCAACAAAACGGTGATATTTGGAGTACCAGGTACAAATCATTAATTGAATTATTTCTGTAATAAATCTAAAAAATATGGATCATCAAATTAACTTTAAGTACGTTTATAAGTAAATAGCTCTGGTACATTATTGAAGGAAAAGAAGTAAAGTATAAAATCTTAGTACAGTCGGGTATGTAATGCTATAGCACGTATAAAATCTACATTGCTCATTTTATTTTTGTTTTTTACAATCGCTGCTATAGCATTTTCTTGCGATTTCATCCTTTTTCTTGGTGGCGTCTGAGGAATTTTACCCAAAATCCTTTAAATTTTGTGAGACATTGTGTTATGTTCTTCGATAAGTTTTTTTATGCAGCCGTACAACCCCAGTTTCTTGTTGTCCATCAAGGAATTCCACCTGCGATGCCAAGCTTCCACATTATTTTGTGTTCTTGGAAGATGCAAATTATTGGCTCTCTCAATAGACCACAAAGCAGGTGGAAACAGGGGTTGTAGTCTAGATATGATGGTTTTACCATCCGATTCACGGGATTTAAACGTAATATTTTTCAAAGTAATCCGTGATTGCTTCTGCTTCTTCAGGAAAACCTCTCGATTCTTTTAACTCATTGAAGACATTTGGTATATCTTCTGGCGGAAAATAGGCCAATGCTGCATAAAGTCGCATTTTAAGCGCGAACTCGCTGTCTGAACCATATTTCTGGCTGAGGCCTTTTTCTTGTATTTTTCTCCAAATACTTTGGCCTAGATGAAAATAATAAGCAGACTGAATCGTAGCAGGAAAAACAGATTTCACTGCATTTATGATAGCCAATTCAAAATCTGACATTATTTGTTCCGGGTCCAACTCAATATTAAACTTCAAAGCATAGTCCTTTAAATTGTTAAAAAAATTAACATAACATTCTTCAGTCTTTTTGTGGAGAAACCCGTAGGCTAAAGGTAATATTCGTCTGCAATCACCAGTGCCAACTATGCCATGCACTGAAAATATTTGTGTAAACAATATCGGGCAGGTTTGGAAAGTTCCATCTACTAACCAAAATGGTGATTCATTTAACATTCTCAGGTTGCTTTCTGTTGCAAATAACAATAGGCGGCCATCTTCTCCAAATACAACGTTGCGTCCTAGAAAACGATTACCTTTGATTTGCGTATATTTTTCTGGTATATTTACCACTTCAGCCAAGCAAATTGGTTCCTTAGGCATTTCCTTTTTTCGTTCTCTCTTTATGATCTGCCGCAGGGCATTGGTATTTGGAATTGCATTTGTACTAGCAGTTGGTACTTCAGACAACTTTTCTCTAATAATTTTACCGGGCGCGTCACTGCTTTGTACCGCTGCAGTTTTCAATCCATTCCTTAATATTATTTCGTCAACTCGATCTAAAATGTAAATCTATCTAAATACTCGATCTAAATACACACACACTAATTCAATAGGTTCAATATAAAAAACAGCACTAATAATTTTTATCTATCCATTGCTAGTGCGGGGATCGAACCCGCAACCTCCGGCGAAGTAGCAATGTTCACAACATCGATAACGTAGAATACTCAATCACAAACTTACCAGGTTCCGGTGCATGATTATGACTTGTCATTTCTTTTAATAAAAGATGTTCTTCGCCGACTAAACGACTATGCACGGTACTTTTGCAGCTCATGTTTTTATTTACACAACACCAATATTGTACATTGTTCACATTTTTGTTTTGTTTCATTATATACCCATCGATAACCAAAACACGTTTTCCGTAACGAGAAACTAATGGTCGAAAAGACTTATTTGTACTCATTTTTTTAATTAAGTATCACCAGTTACGACCCAAATGAGAAATCTCATAAAACTAACGCTGTTAGACAATAACCGTTAAAAGATCGGGTATGAAATAAAAATACGATTCAAAACTACCTTCAATGTATAATTTGTTTAGAGTAACTTAAAATGTAGACAGGAATTACTACCGTATTTCGTATTAGCTATTGATTTTGTATGTAAGTATCGATAGTAAGAGATATCTGCTTTATTATCTAAATGGGATATTACTACAGGAAATAAATATAGCGCATGCGACTCCTAGATAATTGTTAATAATTACTATCTGTAAGTTCTAAATAGTTTTTGATAAATAATAAAAAAAACAGTTTGGTAAAAACGAATAATAATTTGTACGTAGTACTCAAAATATAAGCTTTTGATTTGTTGATTAAAATGAGACTTGAACTTTGTGTTTTATTTCCGCCTTTTGAGTTTCAAACTAGCATACAATTATATTTCGCCACAAAGTTTATCGCTGTCGTGTCATTCGACCGTGTGGGTTTCGCTCCAATGATTTTTCGCTCCAGCGTACCACGCTGAAATTTTTTCGCCACAACGTGTGTCGCTACAGCATCATTCGAAACTAAGTACTGGACCCACTTTATGGATACCGATCGATAGTATTCTTCTTTCTTTCTTAATTAATGGCGTGCTCGCGTTAAATACGTGAATTTTGCCAATGTCAAGTAAATATATTTTGTAATATATAGAAATTGTACGGTAGATTGAGTTAAAAATGGAGCCTCACAACACGTGTTATTACGAAAAGAACACGGGTGAAACTCCATCGATAGTATTAATCATAAGGATCGATAAGTTTTTAAACTTTTGACAGCGTTGTTTTTTCGTACAAGAGATTTATTTTTATGAAAAACCAGGTAACTCACGCCACCCAATCATCCTGAAATCCTCGACCACTAAATAAAATACACAAAAATTATGTTTTATTTTTCAATTGTTAATAGAACCATAGTTAAATTGCTCGTTCGGCACGCTAATATCAAAACAAAGTAATCTTACATTCCAAATCCACAACAACTTCCAAGCCACGTAATAAAGTCTTCTGGGGTAATCCCCAACACTGTAGCTACATGAATAATCTCAAACGCTCAAAGCTGCGTAAGTATCGTTTAACCCTAATAAGCTGACGTCCGTCAAAATGACGAACATCCAATATGATTGCTTTACTTCTCTTTTGTCATTTTATCTACAGACCCGCGGTTTCGCCAACCTCAGAATCAGTCTGTGAACTGTCAGATTAGCGTGGTGGTCTCATAAAAAAATATATATATTAAGTATGAAAAAATAGATTCACAAAGATTTCTTTAAAATTGTCTCTCATATTCATATTCCGTATTTTCTATATTTATAACAAAAGTAAAAAAAATACTTTAAGAGGGTACACAATAAACATTTGAAAGTCAAACTCATCTTGAAAATCGTGAAAAAATGTGATGGTTAGCTTATCAGGTGGTCCAGCTTGCAATGTTAGCTATCTAGGGTTAAGGTCCACGCACAATACACAAAAACTACAAAACGGGGTAAACAAATTAAAAGCTATAAGTTAGCCGAGCCGATTTGCTTGGTAATTGGACGACCTGTTTGGCGCCGGGGTACTAACCCCACCTTCTGCGCCAGAGGTCCCGGGTTCGATCCCCGGACAAGACAAATATTTGTGTGCATGAACATGTCTATTTGTCTTGGTCTGGGTGTTTAATATGTATATTATGTTTGTATTAAAAAAAAGTATATAAGTATGTTTATCCGTTATCTAGTATCCATAACACAAGTTCTTCATGATACTTAACGTGGACTAGATAATTAGTGTGATTGTATGGATATATTTATTATTTATTTTATTTATTATGGACATACTCGTGTCGTATATCTCATTGTTTATGAATTTGTTTTCTAATGCGATTTAGGCGAACACTTGTAAATTGATGTTTTTTTATTATTTACTAGTCCAGGTCCAGTAGTAAAAATTGCACGTTCGTCTTACGCTAATATTAAAAACAAAGTAATCCTTACATTCCAAAACCACAACAACTTTCAAACCATCTAATTTAAGTCTATATAAGAGCGTTTTCTCATTTATCTGATCAGCAGGCCTACCGCCATCTTTTAGAAACCGTCATGTCGTAAGAACATTTTGTTTTCCTTTTGTTTCAATACTGTTTAAATTGCAAACTTGACTTTATTTGACCTAAGATGTCTTAGTAGGTTTGATTGATAAAAATCTTGTTTGAGTGAATGATTGAGCGATGACGCCACAAAACTTCCGTCAAAAGACAAGCTTGTTTTAAGAGGTTCGCGGTACGATATGACATATAACAACATTGCGCCGATACAAACTGACATTAAACAATATTGCGTTAAGAGATGGCGGTAGGCCCCCATATATCGGTATCGAGGCCGATAGCCGACAGCCGACATTCGATATCGGTGTGTTATTGCCGATGTTATTGGCAGATAAACATTGTCATCTCAGTGTCTCGATACGCGAGTAAGTACGTATTTAAAAAAAATGGCATTGATGAATCAACAAAATGGTGCATATAGGTGTTCTACCCACGTTGTGGTGGAAGTAAGTGAAATCCAGGATGATAACTTATCCTTTCACTAACAGTGTTAAAATATTGCGACAAACATTATCATCCGTTACCCCGATGTCGCTGCCGACATGTCGGTGTCGGCTCCGATATCCAATATCGGATAGGATAATGTGAGAGGCAGACACTTACATATTTCATACGTTTTACTTGCTCCGATATCGGTGTCGGCGCCGATACCGATATCGGATCGGGTGATGTGAAAACGCCCTCACCCCAACACTATCCTTTAATGATCTCAAATGCTAGAGCCGCATATCGTTTAAGGTCCACACACAATACACAAAAACTGCAAAACGAGGTAGTCAATTAAAACATGTAAAGTAACAAGCAGCTATAAGTTAGCCGAGCCGATTTGCTCGGTAATTATCGGCATTACTCGTGAGTATAATGTCTCATTGTTAATTGTTAGCCGAAGGATATCGGAGGCGGATCTCTTTGGGAGTCGCTGCCTTATCTGTGAAAGGGGTTGCGGACTCCTGACTCCTTAGGCCGGTTGTACACAGCTTGTAGACTAAAAAGTTAATACCTAATTACTGTCTGATTTTTAATTCACTGGACTAATTTGACAGGTGCCAATGTAACTTTGTAAAAATTAAAATGTAAATCAGACTTTAAAGATAAGGGCAGAGAATTAATAATATAAAAATCAATTTTAATACTTCGGGCCTCTAAATGTAGTCCAAGCACTGTTAGAATTCGTTGTAAATCTTGAAAATTCAATGGGCACTAGACAAAATGCATACGCGTCAAACTGCTTGGGGACCTTACTCCTTGGCAGGCTGATGGTACACAGCTTAAAATGGTATAATATTAAAATTGAGGGCAGACAGAATTAAGTACACAAAATCAATGCCTTTCATACTTTTGGTCTCTAAATGTAGTCTAGTAACCCTTTTATTAATAACCTATTGTAATTGGATACAATCTTGGAAGTTCGTCAGAGAAAGAAATAAAGTCACAATCAAATCGTCAGACTGCAAAATAAGTTCAATCAAAGAACTCTATAAAACTTCGTTCGCAAACGCCTAAAATATTTAGTATTATTAAGTTCAAAATGCGAAATTTAGCAGACATTATTTTTTATTACATTTCAAAAATATGTTGATATTGTTTTATTTATTTCAACGTGAAAAGGCAGCCTTACCACTTCATTTTGTTTGCAATTAGCACTCGTAGTAAAAAGCGAGATATGCCGGTATGTTTCTATAGGATTTAATTTGAACAAAACAATAATTTCATATCACGAGAACGTTAGTAAGAACTCCTCTAAAATCCAGACAAGAAATTATCAAATCATCTAAATAAACGATTTGGAGATCCTCCAAAAAGAAATGTGAAAAAGTCTAATTCACGTTTTGCATATGAAATTCCTCGTTTCCAAATCTGATTGCCGTTTTCGGATTCCTGCCTCGACGGTAGTCATCATGGTATTGCCTAAGTAGAGGTTGCCATTCTCTTTCCGTAGGCGATACATTTATAAAATTGCCTTCAATTTATTGTTAAGAACGCACGAGATTTCGTTCTGTGGAACAAAAAGGAGTAGTCGAAAAAGGTTTTGAATTCTAAATTTAAAGATGAAAAGTTATGTTTTGTTAACTTTACCTCCTTTATAAAGTTTTAATGGAACATCTTAAATAGCTTCTGTCGATTTTCGTAGTAGGCAATGGAACTTCTAGCAATCTCACCATGTTGACCATTTTTAACAGAGTTCACAAAAGATTAGGTTCTCAAGTCGACTGTAAGTATATATTTTTTTATGTATATTTTAATAATAGTCGACAACAGTTGACAACCGATTTTAATATTTTTTTGTTTATCTGAAAGAACATAATTTAGGTTTGATCCCATAATTTTTTAACGAAGATCTGGCTGACAGTTTTTTTTCATAATCCTGAAAAATATCAATTGATATGATGTCATTACTGTTGTGTATGGGCAAATTTTTTGTGTAGATAAGTAGCCAGACATAATGTAACAAAAAAAATGTGAAATAAAAAACATTTTAATTAAATAAATTATAATCGGCTTCAAAAAGTTTTTTTTTTTTAGATTTGGTGCCAGCCAAGGCAATAAAACATATAGAATAGAAATGCTATGTAGAATGTCTTGGCTTCGTATTCGAAAAAAAATTGATACGTGACGACGTGACGATGTTTTGTTACATAATAATATTTAACAAGATAAATAAGATGTCTCAGCCACATGACACCCTCTGCTGGGTATAGGCCTCCCCCATAGGCATGTATCTTCTCGACAATCGGTCCTGCGCTGCCCGCATCCAGCGGCTTCCCGCGACAATTTAGAAATAATTATTGAAAATACAGTGAAAGAATACACATAGACCTATATCAAGACAGACGGTAAAAATTTACTACATTGCGTGCCAAAAGTTTCTACTGTCAAAGTTTTCCGACCTAAATCAGTCCGCTTGAGACCATTGCCATGACAACACGCGTCACTCAGAAACGAAAATGGTTAAGCAAGCTTTGTTGCAAGAGACGTGACGTAATCGTAGGTGGAAAAAAATTCTACTCGCTATATTCTCATACAGCGCTCTTTTCGTCTATCTCGATATAGGTCTGTGACAATACAAATACCTAAATATAAGCAATTTGCAACAGAAGCATAGCTTTCTGTACAAACACTATACATACATATTAATTAAGTGATATTTAAATTAAAGAAAAACATAATAATCCAAATATCTCTCTTACAAGTAAGAAACGTACTAACGTCATAATGATAAATGGAGGTGATTAATAACTCATCGCGCTGAGAAATATGAAACCAGGTTTTTAATGAGACCTTTGCTGTACTGGCTGTACAGTATGGTTTGAAAATAGTACTTAGCCTAGTAACAATTACCTCTTAAAGTAGGCGTGTCTAGCCAAAGGCGATGATTTAACTTGATGGGATCTTGCTACTGACAATCTTACTAGGTACATTTGTCTGCACTGTACACATACCGAAAAGGTTAACGAACCAAATGGATGTAATGATGATTATCTTTGGTGTAATGACTTAGGTGCAGTGTGGTCTAGCTGGTGTACACTTAGATCTTGGTCTTTCAAATGATCTATTGGAGATAAAACGATTGTAATATTTGATCGCTTTATTGTTATTGGAGCCAAATGTGTATAGTTTGACCGTTTGTATATTCATCTACAATTTCATCTACTTTTACACTCCTTTTATTTATTGTGATTATGGTGATTGTTGTGAACGTAGCTTATGTTCTTTTCCATGTTCAAACTAAGTAATTTTTGGACAAAAACTTTTGTAGATAAACAGGTATTTTCGAAAATTACGACTATTGCGAAATGACTTGGATTAGCTTAATTAAGGGAGAGTGCTGGTATTATACAAGTAAGAAGGGTTTAGTAAAGAAAAAATCAAAGTATAGATAATTTTTAAGTGATTAAGCTTGTAACGATGCCATTTCGTTCTAGCCTTATGGACGGATGAAACCTCTATAATGGCTAGAAACTCCGTAGTATCACTCTATGGTAATCAAGTTGTATTTTTATCAGTTCTGTCTAAATTCAAATTGATTACCATAGAGTGAGACTACGGAGTTTCTAGCCATTATAGAGGTTTCATCCATCCATAAGGCTAGAACGAAATGGCATCGTTACAAGCTTAACCGATACCTCTAGTTAGGATTTCATTATAAAGCCTAGTATTTGCTAACGAAGCAGTGAGAAGATACAATCAGAGGGAGGAACAGAAACTCCAGCTATTAAAAAACATCGATATTTTTTGGGTTGGGAGATTAATTTCTCAACTTGTAGAAAAACTATTCACGAAGATCTTGTTGTTACATTCATTAATGTTGTAATAGATTTACAATATCAAAGGTTAAAAAAACGTACTTTAAAACTGCCTCTGAGGCGAGACAGTAAAGCAGTTGGAGATAAGTTTTTTTTTCTAGTAATAAAAAAAGGAAAAAAATATATACAAAACTTACTTTTGTTTACTCATATCTCCACAACTGTAGTATCTCATAGTCATATTTCAAGAAAGCTTCACTTTCCATTTTTGTCGATTCTGGATCTGGGATTATACGAGTATCTAACTTTTTTTGAAAATAATTCTTAACACCGGGGGCTAACTGGCATACCTAATTGTTCTCCGAGAGGCCAATTATAAATTCATTATGGCGGGCGCGGGCCTCCAAGCGGTGGCTAGTGTTCAAGTTTTAAGAACAGGGTTAAAAACAGATAATGGGTTTAAAAATAATCTGCTTTGATAAAGGAAAATATTTGGCTATTATGATTTTCAACATTCTGTTATTAATACATCAACTTCGGATAAAGAAAATAACAACGAAATAATTTTATAACAATCTCTATCTAAACGTAGGTAGTGGTGTCTATATGAACCAAGTGATAGTTTATCAGTCGTTTATTATTTTTGAAAAATTGTCTGAAAAAAGTTTACTTTATTTAACATGGTTGACAATCCTCTTTGTCGTCTAAAGACAGTAGGACCCGCAGATGAAAATGAAATTCTCCAACGGATTAGTTTACTTTTTGTGGTAGATAATCAAAATCCTAATCATAATCCTAATTATATTAGGAATGAGAAAGTGTGTTTTGTTGCTCCTTCCTTCACGTTCTAACTAAGCAACCAATCGATTTGATATCATCCCGATATTCCCACGGGAACAGGAACCACGTGGGTGAAACCGCGGGTGGAAGCTAGTTTTTTATATAAATGTCAATTTTATGTCAGTGTTCGTTTAGAAAAAAACTCCTTTTGTTATAACTTGGATAAACTACTACATAACTTATTTTCCTTTTATATAATAAACCTTTTCGTTTCTATCGTTTTTTTTATCACATATAAGATTGGTAATTTTGAAAATGTCTTCAATTTTCAGATAATTCTATTATTTCTATGTGCTTATTTTAATTATCTTTCTGTGATTTTTGGCACACAAAATACTTCTAAAAATAAAAGGTTCTTAAATTTTATACGGAACACTGTAAAATACCGGACACTTAACTTGACATTGAAATATCAAACGTAATATGAGCCAAGGTCGTTTTCGCTCAATGACATCAATTATAGATTATACATTTAAAGTTCATTGTCCTTTTGGACTTGATTTACACATTGGCTATGAATTGAATCAAACATGTTGGAAATTGGAATAAGTACATAGAAAAAACCAAAATATTTATATAAACTTAATTTACATATTTTCTCTTTTTATGGTGGAATGACTTCATCATACGTTTTTGGCCAGCGTCGTTTTATCAACGAGAAGCAATGAGAGGAATATCCTTGCATTCGAAAGCAAAATATTCAAAATGCTATTTTTGTACTTATGATAAATTTAAAATAGAAAAACATCGGAAAAAATCAACTCCGCCATAAGTGAATTCTCAGAGGGGAATCGAACCCTCGGCCTTTGGGAATCCGGCCCACTAGCACACACACACATACACACAATAAACACTTATCTAATTCTATAAGTTCAATGACCGAGTGATATTGAATATTACATAAAATAATATGTACTTAGTTACTGAAGTTATATAAATACAAAAGTTTCTTTCTCTGTCCGTGCCTTTTAAAACTTAACACTAGATAACCAAAAAGGTGAAGATCCTTCTAGAAGACATTATTATATGTGAATGTTTGAAGTTTTGAACGGTCGCTATCATCATCATTTTTTGTTTTTTTTTTTTAAATAACTGGGCATGCATTTGACCACCATCGTGCTTAATAAACAGGATGTAGTCTAAGGTGTTGCATGTTGCATGGGCCCCTGGTCTCACTTATGAATGGATAAATGGGCCATGCATGATTTAACTCGCGGGCCGTAGTGCGCATAGTTCGGTTTATCTTAACAATAATGAAATCTGAACAAGAATTATCCAACTACTGGACTTTTAATTGACTTATCGAAAGCTTTCGATTTCGTTTCACACAAGATGTGTCTGTGTGTGTGTGTTTCACACTGTAATGGCTTGATCACACGTACCGAGCAAACGGGCGAGACAGTGCTTTCGGCCGAGTACTCGGTGCGTATAATGGCTAGCGCAGACGACGGATAGCGGAGGACTTTTTGTCCGCAACACGTCTTTATTGTTAACCAAATAAGATTGAACTTAGATATATATAAGTACGCGATAGTCTTCGTTATTTATTCAACTTTATGTTCTTAGTAATAAGGTCGTGTCGCGGACAAAAAGTCCTCCAATGTCCGTCGTCTGCGCAGGCCCTAAACGTAGCGCCGAGTGCTCGGCCGAGCGAAGCGGCGAGATAGTAGCGCGGCTCCCGATCTACTTACTAGGCCGAGTGTCCACCCTCCCGCTTCCCCGCACTGTCTCGCTCGCACACTCGGCAGATCTGAACGTGCACTGTTTCACCACTCGGCCACATGATTGTCGTTACGTCGCGTCATCGCGCGCGCCTTTTCTTGAGATATTTTTTTTTAAATCAACTCCAAATAAAATACAATACACCATGTCTCCTAATATCAAATGGGACGTCGAAACAACTATTAAATTTATACAGTTATATAAACTACATCAGAGTGTAGAACTTTCAATCTCCAGAATACAAGATAAGGCGAAAATGGGAGGCAGCATATAATTCCATAGTTAATAATAATCTTTTTATGATTCCTATCCGAATTGTAGTCTCAATAGAACTGAACTGACTTTGCTGATTTTAAAACATGTGTGAACAGCTACTCGCTTACATCACTGTCTCGGTTGAGAAACATTTTACTGTCTCGCCCGTTTGCTCGGTACGTGTGATCAAGGCATAACTTAAATTTAATGCAAGTATAAGTGAACGTATTGTATTATATTGAATCCTTTCAAATACTTACCTAACCTATTATTATTTTACGGAGGAATCTCTTTCTGTCACTAGAAGTCATGCTTTTGTTAAATTGTCTTTTAATAATGTATGTGTGTCTGTGTGTGTGTGTGTGTGTGTCTGTGTGTGTGTGTGTGTGCGCGCGCGTGCGTGTGTGTGTTTCTGTGGTTGTATGTGTGTGCATATGATTTCGTTTGTTCGTGTATATCTTTGTATTATATCTTAAAGTTTTAAGCCATTTAGTAATATTTATTTTACACTCACGATAGCTTTTTGTGTGAATTTGTAGAGTTTTGTTTACTTTATTATAAATGCACGCCGATTGTTTTTCGAATTGAATTCCCGCAAAGGTCGTTTTAGTAGCAGCAATTTTAATAACATTCTGTCTCCTTCGTTTCTTTTCAATATTTTGTCATGCAACAGTGTTTTTTTTTTAAATATTATTTTAATGACATACAGTCCTCTTACTGACAGTAGATTGCTAATTCGATAAAGACTCTCAGTAGAGAAACGTTGTCTTTTAAAATACATAACCTGCAGTAGAGCCCTTTGGGATCTTTCAATCTCTATGAATCGAGTTTTACGTGCTCCACCCCATACGGATATACAATAGGTTATGATTGACTGTACAAGAGCTATGTAAACCTCGTTTAATATATTTCTCGTTGAACCATTTTCATTAATAATGATTTTTAGAATGACGTGTCTTAGGATTTTAAACATCCATATAAATTTCCGAATCCTAGATGAAATCAATTCTATTTGTTGATACCAAGACTTTCTTTGGTCTATAATTACTCCTAAATATTTGCAATGTTCTACTTTTTTAATAGATGTACAGTCACAAGTATCATTCGGTAAATTACCACAGCTATGGATTTTTAAGTTATAGTCATCTTTTGGTTGAGTGCTATTATATATACTGAAACATATATAATTGGTTTAGGACGTATTTAATGTGAGCAGGTTATACTGCAATAGTTTTAATAGCACTCCAGGTATAACCTGTAAAGACGACTGCCGTATCGTCTACGTATGAAAATATTTTTGCTCCTGTGACATTCATATTACATAGGTCATTAACGTATATGCTGAACAGGGTAGGGCCGAGCACATTGCCTTGTGGAATTCCGCTGGATATGGCAATGTCCTCACTAGTGATCTGCTGCAGTCTAACCTTTTTTCTGTTACTCAAGTAATCTTTGAAGATAGACAGTTGGTTGCCTCTTATTCCGATTTTTTCCATCTTCTGTAGGATAGGGATAGAGAGGGCATCGAATGCTTTTTTATATCCAAAAAAACAGCCAAAAATTTCCTACTTTTAACTTCTTCTTCTTATCGTATGAGGATTAGTGGCCACCTCTGATGTCAGAGTTTATCAAGCCACCTAAAAGCCACTTTTAACTTATATATGTATATAAATATATATTAATTTCCGTTGCCCTAGTTTCCCATAACACAAGCCTTAGAGTGCTTACTTTGGGGCTCCGTTAATTGGTGTGAGTGTAAGATAAAAAAAAACCTTTTAATATCACATTTTAATAGATATTCAGTTATATGTAATCGACAGTATTTTAATTACAGTAAATTACGAAACAGTCACTAACATTACAAGATAATGAAACAATTGATCTATAACAATATCAATAATTTATTTAGTACTAAATTGCGCTAAGCGTAAACTTTGGTATTACAATAATGTTCTTTTACCTTTTAAGAAAACTTCTCAAACAGAAACATTGAAATAACACACTATACTTAGTAATAGGCTTTTAATGTGTCTTCACTGCATTTTCCACATTATTGGTATCGATCTTCTTAGGTACTTTATTCCCAGCTCCTCGCAAAACTGAAATAAAATAATGATTATGAAATATCTTAAAAATATATTCCATTAAACGTAATTAAAATGTCATTATCATCAGCCATTTCAATTTTATTTGATCGAATGGATAAAAGAATGAACGTGCATCCGAAGCATTTAACAGTTTCGTTTGATCCCAACGAGTCACACTGTTAATTGTCGGGAAAAAAATCCATCAAGTCACAGTGTTACTCGTTGGGAGACAACAATCTATAAAAATAATTCCCAACGACTCACACCCCGAAGGCATGGAATATTTTTAGGTGAAATTACCAGGGTCGCATAGCTAACCAAGTGTTATTTTAGATTTTTTGAGAAGTTACTAAAAGATCTACAGGTTGAGAAGATTTTTCCCTAATGCCTAATATGCTACCTTCTGGGTGTGACTCGATGGCAATTATGTTTCCCAACGAGTAACAGTGTGACACGTTGTGGTGTGACTCGTTGGGAATAAACGAACAGATTGGGATAATTAGTTTTTGGTCACCCATATCGTGACTGTCAAACGCGCTAACCATTGCACCACTGAGTTACTTAATTGTCATTTTAATAATTTTTTGGAAATGTTGTGCATCAAAGTTTAATAAAGAGCCTGAAATCAATATTGGCAAATATAGTGATACAACTGATTTATAATTTATTCTTTATTTGTATTTGATAAGCTGTCTTACCCTTTAGTAGCATTCCAAAGAGCCCAGAGAATGGTAGGTCTATAAATACTGTGACTAAGAACGATGCAAATATCGTTAAGTTTAAATCAATTATTAATCTGTGCATCTGGAAAGTAAACAAGAAAAAATATATTAAACTGCCGGACAATAAAATCAAACCAGTGCTTTCTTATACCAACATACTTAATTTACATTAAACATTTATAAGTCGAGGTTCAATAATATATTAAAGGAAACATAAATTCATGTCTGTATATCTTCGAAGTTAGTCTAAGGCGATCATATACCCACGATTTGCCAACTATGTTTGAGTCCCATGTATTAGTAGGCATGCCTATTGTCATCACCGGACACCGGGCCAGGGGAAATGTAAATCGAATAATATGGGATTGGGGTAGGAAAGGGATAGATAGGTACAAAGTACTGACTCGGAAGGATCTTTTGGACAAAGTCCTAGATGCACTGGGTATATTATGCACGTTTAGGATAGGATATATAGAAATGATTAAAAATTAACTTACGGAAAATTCAACTGAAAAGTAAGTAGGTGCCAATGCAGTAGCATTCAGTATGTATATCATTGGCAAGTGCAAAATATACATGGCATAAGATAGACGACCCAAAAACTTGAACACAGTCAATGAGAGGAACCAGTTCATAGGACCTGAAATTTAAAGTAATAATATTATATAATAGTAATTATAAATGATAATGTGTTGATATTAGTAAGTTATAACGACTGTTGCATTGTATGTAGGTTCTGAGTGGACATGAATTCATCACATTTAATTTTTGAAATCAGAAATCACTATTTAAAACTAATTACGATTTAAATTTAATTAGGTATAAATTTATTTTTGACAATACCAGAGTATCTTTAATTATATATGTACATATTATGGATACTTAACTATAATTATTATTTTGCTTGTTTATATTTTTCTTAGGACATTTTGTTTTTATTTGACATTAATTTGTATGTAATTATAATAATATTTTAATGTTTTTACTTTTTATAACTATTTTAATTTTTCTATAATTTACTTTTATGTTTTAAATGCACAAATGTTTCGTATGACTTCCTTGTGTGTGGAGTATTATCTCAGTAAACTTGCATGTATTTTATTAATGAATAAATAAATAAATTTCTAGTAAACGAGCCATACTGATTAAAATATCAGCCACAACTTAAGATAATAAAACACAATAGATTTTCTATTGTTCTCCGGACACCAGTGTCCTGCTGGCAAATGACGAATTAAGTTGCATATCAGAACATTCACACTATGTCACATAATTGTAACTATTATTTTTAGTGTACCTATACAAAATCCTATAATTAGGATATCTTTTATAACTAAAAATAAATATTTAGCAACGTTTTCTGTTTTTGGTTTTTAATATAGGGTGTCCCAAAATTAATGCAAGATTCAAAAATATACAATTCGACAGCTGACAGTTTAGGGTTAGTAAAAATGGTTTCCACAAGACGGTACCACATGCCATACAGCCATTGGAATAATTGATGAATGAGACATTTTCGAGTGGTGTATTCTCTTGCTTCCATGATTCAAATTGGCCCTCTAGATCGTTTGATTTAACATCATTACATTTATTTTTATAGGTTTATTCGAAGTCTAAGGTCTATATCAAAAAGCCCACAAACACTAATGCATCCCAGATAAGCCTGAAACAATTTTTTTCTTAAATACTTTAATTTTTTGTGTCTATTTAGTTAAATAGGTAAGATGTAAAAAAATGCTGAAAAAAATTTTGCCTGAAAGGCTTTTAGGGAACACCCTATCCTTTATGTAGGACAGTAGGATAATCGGTAGTAAATTACTTATAAGAAAAGGAAATGAATGAAATTTGGCTATGTATGAAATGAACTCCATTGATTTCAAAAAGTTTAACAAAACTTTATGCATTATGAAACGATAATAATAATTTATTATTTATGTTTGATAACATTTTCAAAACATTTACACACACTCCAACCTATCATTGTTTGCAGCAGGTCAAGCATTTTTGTGAAATTGACAACAGTGAATTTTTTTTGGTTGGAGGATGGGCAAATAATTGATTTGGTATTCTTCCTCCTCCTGAACCCTACTTATCCCACCTATGCAGATTCTGGGGACGAAGACAATGCCACTATAAATACATTGGTTAGAGAAATGTGTTGTTACAATACTTGCTGAAAACAATATTTAGGGCGAAAATCCTGCAAAAAATGAACTCGAAGGTGATAAGGATGCGGAAACGTCTGTCATTCTGTCTGTCTGTCAAACGTCAGTCATCTGCCGGCTAAACGTAGGCTTTCTTACGCTTGGAAGTCACCAATGGTCGAATAGCTTACAGTGCAAAGATCTGTGGAAATGAAGTGAAACGTCCCATTGAGTGAGTCGAAAACTTTATCGTCGAGTGTCATATCTCTTCTGGTTTCAAAGTAAAATTTACTAAGGGAGACATAACAGCGGAGGATATGAAATGAGTCCTATGGATGAAAAGAGAACATTTTCCCCACCATGATCACTATAGCGTAGACGAAGCCTTCGTACCTTATTATAGGAGACCCGGTTGAAATACAAGCAACACATAAAAGAAGAACCGATCTCCGTTCTGAATTCAGGACTTGAATCCAAAACGTCGATACAATAGGACTTGGATAAATCTTATGGATTAAAATCATATCATGGAGCTGATTGTTGTGGTTCAATCCGTTTATCCATGTCTCCCATAATCAGATATCATGGCTTCGTCTTCGCAGTAGTGTTCATGGAGGGTTGAAAATGCTCTTTATCAGTAGGACAATTAGGGTTCACAGGACGTGGAAGAATACATATAAGGCGCGCTGGAGTCGACCACTCCATCTGAATAGTTTTGCGAGGGCGTCTAGTATGTCGTAAGCTATTGAGGATTTGTGAACTAATGCACTAGGTACTATCCTACTGTCCTATATAAAGGACATCAATATTTACAGGCGTCTCTCACTGAAAAATATTATCATTACCGTATTATTTCTTCTCAGATAATAAGTACACACCTTAAAAAACAATTAAACGCCAAAATTAATAATAAAATCTAAATAAATATTTTTTTATACATACGTTTTGTTACTGATATCTAAAGCTTCCTAAAAATAAAAACTAAAAAATAAAGCTTCCTAAAAAAACTCTACTGGTCAACCGGGAAGTTCCCCGTGTGTACATTGCGCATTAACTGTACCTCCATAACCATGCTCGCATGCAAATATAAGCCATGCAATGCACGCAGCCCACGCAGGTCTCATGTAAGAGTTTAACACACTGTCCACTGTTTGATTATTCCAGTCTGGCTGGATCACGAAGTATGTTGATATGACTATCGTTAATGCTGTGACTGTGGCAAGCAGCCATAAGAATGCTATCAAGACCTGTAAAGGAGGGGAGAGTAAATAACGTGGACTGTAGTTTATAAGTTCAAAGTAAAGCGTGTATTGATAAAATATAGGTAATAAAAACAGGAAGAAAATAAGATAACCAAACATACCAAGACGAATAACAGAAAACAGACAACCTTTCACAATGAAAAGGATATAAAATTACAAAAAAAGTATTTGCTACGCAACATCTCTCCCTCTCTTTCAAAACTGATAGAAATATGACGAGAGAGAGGGATGGCCTTTAAACAGGTAGTCGCACCAGCTTTTTGCAGGGACGGCGAAGGACTCCTCCTGCAGTAGTAACCTCGGCTACTCTCACTAGCCCATCTGCCCCGGGAAATACCCGGGTTATACGACCACGTGGCCACGTTCCGCGTGGTAAGTTGCCGTCGACCACGAGCACGAGGTCACCTACACCTAGAGCCAGTCCGTCGCCGGTCCTGTCACCTCTCCTAGGTGTCAGAGTCGGGAGGTATTCTCTAACCCATCGGTTCCAGAATAAATCTGTAAGCCGCAATGCCTTACGCCATAAAGAACGCCCCTATAAATCCTGCGGCTCCGTCTTACCGTAATGGTTAGCCGTAGATGCTGTGCCGATAAGGAAGTGGAACGGCGTTAGTGCCTCTTCATCACTTGAGTCAGCGGGTACGTAAGTTAAGGGCCTTGAGTTGACCACAGCTTCAGCTTCCAACAAAAGAGTCGTCAAAACTGGTTCCTTTGGGGCTCTCTCCTGCAAGGTTACCTTTAAAGCGGACTTCACTGAACGCACGAGCCGCTCCCAAGCACCACCCATTGACGGTGCCGACGGTGGTATGAATATCCACTCGATGTTCTGGTTGGTTGCAAACTCTTGAACTGCAGGGCCGTAGAGTTCTCGCATGAATTTGGCAGCACCGACGAACGCAGTCCCGTTGTCTGACCAGATCTGTTGAGGACTTCCGCGACGGGCCGTAAATCGACGTAGGGCCATCAACGATGCGTCCGTAGAGAGGTCATGGACTACCTCTAAATGTACAGCCCACGTCGTGAGACAGGTGTACAAAGCTACCCACCGCTTTTCGTGTCTTCTGCCAACAGTTATCTGCACTGGACCGAAGTAATCTAGGCCGACGAAAGTGAAGGGTCGGCGGTGATGGGCGAGTCGAACCGCCGGGAGGTTTCCAACAGGGGGGTTCAAAGGGATAGCCTTCCTTATTCTACAGTATTGGCAGGCATATGCTGCTGCTCTGACTGCACTTCTTAGCTTCAAAATCCAGAACTGCTGCCGGAGTTCGTTGACAACAGTCTCGTTATAGCCATGAGCAAAGCGCCGGTGGTAGTGGTGAGTTAAAAGTTTAACTGCTGGGTGGCTTCCATCAAGAACAATCGAGAAATTAGTAGCCTCAGTAGATTCTGCAACTGCTCCGATGCGACCCGATAATGTCATTAAACCTTCGCTGCCGAGAATAACAAGAAGCTTTTGTAACTTGCTGTGGCGGGGCAATGGCTCTCCAAGACGAAGCGCAGCTAACTCATCCGGGAACGAATCATTTTGGCATTTGATCAAAATATGCATCTGGGCTAGGCGCAAATCTTCCGCAGTAAGAGGTATAAGCTGGGCGACAGAAGTTCTTAGCCTAGAGGCAGGCATGTGCGATGTTGAGGCATTAGCACTCGCTCTACATCTCAAACGCCTGATGTACTGATGTGCACGCGCCGTCGACCGTAAGAAACGCAGCCATTGGCTGAAGCGGGACGGATCCGCCGAAACGGGATGGACGGGAATGGTGCCTACTTGGATGAGATATGAGTGAATTTTAGCACTTGGTTTCAGCTCATCTTTGTTGAGGCTAGTGTTATGCGGCTCCACTGGCCAATCACATTGAGGTGATTTCAAAAACTCAGGTCCTTCAATCCACCGACTATTTTTAAGGTCAGCGTCTGACTTTTGCCGAGTGGCGTCATCTGCGACGTTTAATGCTGTGGGTACCCACCGCCACTCATCTAAAGTTGAAAGCTCTATGATGTCTGCTAACCTATGCGCAACGAAAGGCAAAAACGAACGCGCGTCGCTGCGAAGCCATCCTAGAACATTCTTAGAGTCGGTCCATAGGAACCGCCTAAATGTAAAGAAGGGGAGAGTAAATAACGTGGACTGTAGTTTTTAAGTGCAAAGTAAAGCGTGTATTGATAAAATATAGGTAATAAAAACAGGAAGAAAATAAGATAACCAAACATACCAAGACGAATAACAGAAAACAAGTAATAACAGAAGCCCTTCTGTCAAGAACAGAAAAAAGACCTTTTACAATGAAAAAGGATATAAAATTACAGAAAAAGTATTTGATACGCAACAAGACCTATAAATAAATAAAATATAACTATAATAATCTTGAAAAATAAATCGAAGTCATGCTCGCATGCAAATATAGGCGGACAGCATGCACAGAGAAGGAATAGGAGAGGAAATCAGGTAAATATTAATCATATTACCTTTGATAGTCTTATTTTTCGATTCCGACACGTATGCAGTATGTATCCAAATAGCATTCCAACAAAGAATGGGGCTGATCGAGGAAATGTATGAATATAATAATACTGGCTGTAGAATGCCACATCCTCCGGAGTACGACTGAAAATAAATAAAAAGGTGATGTTAAAGTTGTTATTTATTAGTTAAGAAAGAAAGAAAAATCGATTTATTTGAGAAAATTACACCGACAGTTACGAAAGCCAGTACACACACAGAGAACACTAAGATTTGTCCAAAAACGGTCACGACTCAGCATAATGCATGGTCTTACGACCCGCGCTGGTCTTCCGTCGTGACCGGTTTGATGACGTTCCGGTTGATATTAGCGAAAACAAAATAACATATCAAACTACGATTTAAACACACAAGAAAAATAAATAAAAAAAGAAACACAAAAATATAAATTAATTTATTATCGTGTTTATGTTTTCTTTAACAATTAGCTATATTGACCATGTCTGCTGAGCCAGCTTTTTGTGTTAAATCTATCATTTTTATTCCTAATACCTATTGGTTAACACGAATAATTTGGCTATTTATCTCGGATTTAGATCAGTATTATATTATAGAAATAACGATACCTTTTTATTAGGGTTTCGTAGCCTAAAGGCAAAAAACGAAACCCTTTTAGATTCGGCCAAACCGATGTATGTCACACCCTTTTTTGTCAATAAACTGTGGACGAGTCATTTGGTATGGGCATTATTTATCATCGGCTTGGCTTGTTACCAGCTAGTTTTTTTAACCCTGTTGTTACTGACTTAGAATGTTTCATTCAAACTTAATGATTTTTCGTATGCGGCATATTAAATATTAAATGACGAGGGAAAAAATAAATACTAGTGGAAATTGGGAAAATTAATGTTGTTTATATGCAACTCAAGTAAAATCTAAAGTACCCATATTGTCCACAATACTTTTATAAAATATGTACTGTACTTAAGCGTTGTTTTAAAACGGCGGTAGTAACAAGTGGAAAAGACTTACGACAAAGCATCCATCGAAGACTGGAACTCCATCAGAAAGTTGTATACCGAAGTTCCGGCGAGCACCGCCAAAAGGGAACCGACCAAAGCCGCCCAAGCCGACTTTTTATTCCCGCCTAGTACCCAAATTAGAACAATAGGTGATATTACATATAACTGCATGTCCACTGCAAGGTACCACGTATGACCGAGACACTGAAAGAAAACAAAAAAGTTTACAGAAACATTATTTTCGTTTCTTAGTTTATAACGCGCACTGTTCATTAAAAAGGTGCCGAAACGTCGGGAGAACCAAAAAACACGGAAAATAAGATAAGAGATTAACTAAGTACTTAAAATACTACAAGTAGGCACCTCATGTTTATGTTACGGTAATATTTTTTTTTCGATTATTTATAACTACCAACAATTACTAATAATTACCACGATAAATTAAATGGAGATAATGTACTAAAAATTGTTAATGATGACTAAAAATTGTCGATTCACTCTTCTATAAATATCACCACATGTGAAGTAAATATGTACTTACCAAATATCCAAATTTGATCAAATTATGGACATACAGCAATGTAGCCCACCAGTAATTTCTGCAGTCTTCAGTATTCTTGGCCACCACTCCCCAATATGGACCGTCTGTTATATGGTTTTGGAAGGAAGCTTGCAGCAAAATGCCTGTGGCTAACACAGGAAACATTCGTAGAAGGCGGCTCAGATAGAAAAAGTGGAGGTTCTTCAAGAAGTCCACTGTAACAAACGGAAAAAAATATTATAATCAAGTAACAGACGAAAAATTTGCCAGTTTTGAAATAAGTTATTGAATTTCGATTATATTAGTCAGATAACGAAATGAATATACTCGTAAAATAAGATTGCTGCGGTTTAGGCCCATTTCTCACGTACATATATTTTTTTACATTAAATTGTCTCCGTGTATAGGTTTTCGTCAGGGTCATTATTAAAGCTCATAATGATGCCTCGCCATAATCTATACATATGATTATAAGTCAATCAGTTAGTCAGGACATTGAATATTATATTATAAAATTCAATGTCCTGACTAACTGATTGACTGATAACCAACGCACAGCCCAAATCGTTGGGTCTAGAAACTCCAAATTTGGCACATAGGCTCCTTATAAGGTGCAGAGTTGCACTAAGAAATAGGGGATGAAAGTTTGTCAGTTTTGAAGATCCGATCTTCAAATTTTGTATTTAGGTTGACGATTGAAAATGACCTACGAGTATCTCACCGTTTTCGAAAATTCTGCCCTTAAAGCGGTAAAAAGGGAGGATGAAATTGTGTAAGTGAAGTCCATTATTTTCATAGAAAAAGTAACTTATTTTTTATTAGGCTTGTTGATTGTAACAATGTCATCGATTTTCAAGTCCGATGCGGTGGACATTAATCAAACCTTAATAGTGTAAGAAAAGGGTTAAAATGCTGTATGGAAAAGTAATATAAAATAGACATAGCGACTTGCATCGCTATAGCTTGGAAGCATTTTCTACTACTGTCCTTGCTTAAGGTCTTCGATATGAGCGCTTTTGTCGAAGTTCTTGCAATAATAAAATTTGAGAATAAACTGAATAATTGTTTTGAATCGTAAAGAATTCTTATCTTCTAATCAGGGTGTGAGTTTTTCGCCGACGACTCCAAATATTTTTTATTTATTTATTTATTTCAAATACAGTTTTAACAATTACAATGACATTTTACAGTTTACACTTACTTATCGATCTACTTAAATACAATTGGGATAAGGTCAAGATGATGGTGAACCACTTACTTCTTGACATCTTCGAAGCTTGAGTATAAACCAAGAGTAAGCCAGTAAGCATGAAGAAAGTATCCACTGTTATCTGGCCACTAGTTATCCATAGGTACCCAAATGATTTCATGTGCTGAAAACAAATAAAACACGCGGAATTAGTTTTTAGAAAATATATTTTCTCTCAAAAATTAAACGGTTATTCTATCAGATTTATTAGAAGCTATGGACAAAAGGGAATTACAAAACATTATCCTCTCTTGTAGAAAGGAATTTAAAAGTTTATGATAGTAAAGCAACATTACAAAGAACCGGGCTTTGTTCACTCTAATAATGAAAGTTGGAACACAAAAAACAGAAAAATTTAGAATAAGGAAGTTTCCTTGCCAATTCTGCCACACTGACACTGTTCTATGAAATGACATTACAAAACTCCATAGAAAATAAATTGTTAAGGAACAATATGGCATTATCAGACCCTCGGAATTCAAAACTAACGATTCATATTTCATATGATATACGACGTTGTAAAGATGACTGTTAGCTTTAAAAATTTGACCCAGCTTTACCAACAAATTAACGCTAAACATAAAAACTGACATAGCATTTAACATTTCGGAAAATGGGTTTAAATCTCGATTATCTAATTGACAGTTGGCGAACTCGGCTTTAAGTCTTTGATAAAGTAATAATTCTGATATATCAATGTATCAACAGCTGTAGGTGATCCTAATAAGAAAAAAAAAGAAAAAAGACCAATACATGTTTGTTTACCTCATAAACGTCGATTGGATTGGCCGGTACAAAACTGGACGTAGTTCCAAAGGTATGAATAACCACCACCCACAGCATAGCTATTGATCTTACACCTTCAACACAGTTCAGGTTATTTGGGTTAGACCTGAATGTTAAAACTTTACGAGTATTTGTGTACATGGAGAACATTGTGTAAAGCATCTTTGATTCCTTTGGATCTGTAACATCACAAAGAGTCTTTCTGCAAACCAAATCTATGGTCAAGTTTTTTTAAACCACATCTATATTCAATAGAATACCACTGATATCAGCACCAGAGGTTCCACGATCGATTTTCAGTACTTTATATTCGGTTTGATTTATTTGTTTTTGAACTTGTTCGTCTGCTTGGCTAGCTACCACCATCTTGTTTAGGTTTGTCGCCACAGCAACAATGTTTTAGCGTCGTTGTGTTCCGGAAGTGAAAGATAAGATAGCCAGTTCCTTAAATGGTTGAGGATTCCAGGAGTAGCGCGATTGCACCTTCAGCCTTATCATCAAATTCCAAAATTACATGAAAGTATATCATTTATTTTCACTATTAACATAGATAACATTATCACTATTACGAAAATTTTTACCGTGTTTCAAGAGTTAACACCCTCTCCCCTTAGATATTATAAAAATGTAGCTAATTGCAAAGCAACCAAAGTCCTAAGGCCGTGCTAAATCAACCGCCATAGAGGCAAAGACTCGCGCTACAAGTGTAGCTTCATGCTCCTGACTGTACCTACTGGTCATATTTTACTCATCCTCCATGATATTAACTTGTCCCCCCTTCCCCCCTTCGGCCATGGGCTGGCGACGCTCTTGCCGTGTTATTTTTTGTTGTCGAGACCTCGATATTTCGGCGCATGCAACTGCGCCTCGACAACAAATACAAACATCCTTGGGAATCCAACCCAATGCATTCCCGAGGATGCGGGTTAGAATCCCGTCAGGGCGACATGAGACAATTTGCTTTTTTCTAGTATATTTTCTTGTTTAATATATATCACATAGAAATAGCATTGTAAAATGCAAAATTAAAAAGTTATAAATACAACATGGTAAAAATCTCGTATTTCGTAATAAAGATAGTGATTATGACCATGAAAGTTTAAAGTAATATTTGATAACATTATTATTGACATTAACAAAACTAAAAACGTGTACGATTGCAAATCTCTTTTTATCACATTTGCACATATTTAAACATTATCAATACATTGTATTGATAATGTTATCAGCATAGAAATAGGTCAATAAAACATTGAAGTATTATTGTACTAGTATTATAGCAAAATGAATAAAAATGATAAGTGAAAAAATGATTACCTTTTTTTAGTACGACTGTATGGTGAACGTCGTAAGAAGTACTAAGCACTGTCAATAGTCCTATTAGTGAGAAAATGACACTGGAAATAAAGAAAAGTGTTATATTTAATAAACTGTTATTATTAGGTTCAATATTACATTTTTACCTAAACTAAATTTGCTGCTCCTCTATACCAGCACTGAAGCCCTAAGCACCAGCAGCAATATTAAAGTAACGTTAATTTAAAGGACAAAGTTAACCGCCTTTGTGGTCTAATGGTAACAACCACCGGTATCAGACCCAGAGGTCACGGGTTCGATTCCCAGCGGGGATGCATATTGTATTCGGTTTGGTCGGTGGTAGGAATTGTTGTCCGCCCGGCTAGCTACCACCATCTTATCTAAGTTTGTCGCCATAATAACAATGTTTTCAGCATTGTTGTGTTCCATCAGTTAGAGATAAGATAGCTAGTTCCTCAGTGACTGAGGATTCCGAGAGAGGCTCGCTTCCATCTTCAGCCTTTATCAATACTTTACATTAGGTATGATGAAAGCTAAGAGTACTCCGGTTGTTCATAAAAAAATAAAAAAGTTATACACTGTGTATAGCTTACAATATTACTCTAATATTGTTCAACAGGTCGTGATCCTTGTTGTATTTAGAAACGTGCAAAAATAATGTCAACAGTTTTTGTCACAATGTCTAATAATTTAACACTTTGGCGAACAGTCAATGAGACAATAGAATTTGTATCGTTATAACGGCTCTTTACTGTCCTCCAAAGAGTTAAGCATAAAGTAGGCATACGATCTTCTTCGTGGTAGCGGACTGATATTGTCACCACCGTCAGCATACTGGTGCCAGCTATGGATCAATGTGAATACGGATTAAATATAGATTCCTTGATCTGACACTAAAATTATTTTTTAAATATATTGATTGCATACTTACATAGCAACATAATCAGCAGCTACCCATGGCTTGTCATTGGGCAGACGGCAGAACGCTTCACTGATACCAGATACTATCGATGCGTTATTAGTCAAACTATTCAGGGCTTGATCTACAGAGCACACCTTTGGAATACAAATGGCCAATTCTAAATTCACGTCGTTTTGGTCGGCATTTTGTTGTTTGCTGCAAATAAAAATTAAAAGGTCAATTAATACTGACAATAAATAAATCTAATTTCTCAAAGCCAAATGTGAAGGAAGAATAGACATGTTCATATTTACATTGGTTTATCGTTAATCTTTAAGAAAATGTTTACTTTTGATATACTTATTGAAACCAAGACTTCAAATCACAATATACAAGAGGTTAGAAGGACCATGTTACGCATTTTGTACTAAAAGAACTGTCGCCTTGAAAACGAGCAAGTTACGAGACAACACGAAGAAATTAAAAAAAATATATATAAAAGGAAATTGGATGGATTACATAAATGTCTCACCCAAAAGAGCGGCGAAACATGACAGCCAGCTTACTACTTCTAACCTCTTTGGTAAATGTTTAAAACTAAATTCTATATCACTTACCGGGACAACACTTTCGGATCACCAATAATAATCTGACTGTGAATTGAGTTGAAGATTTCCCAATTTCTATAGTCCCAAGGAAATTCTGGGCTTATTATCAATTCAGAACTTCCTTGTTCGGTATTGTGCCTGAATGGAACTTCTATTACACAATATTTTCCTTCAAGCACTGTTTCTTGACGTTCTTCATTGATGTCTAAGCACTGGTGATAGTTGCCCATATCTCTGTAGTTACTTATTAGAATACCTCGCGGTATTCTAACTCCTGCATCCATGACTGTAAGAAACAATATTACTTTATTAAGTGTCTTCTGCTATCTTAGGTACTGTTCACGTTACTGAAGTATTTGTCCCAAAAGAACGATGAGTATTAAACGCTTTTGTGTTCTCTACTGTTTTTGGTTGCCGTTCCAAGATTTCGACTTGAAAAATGTAGACGCTCGTTTTTGGGGAAAGGCATAGCTTTCTTTATTAAAGTTCCACAACAAGTGATTGAGCTGCCTTTGCATAGATTTAAAATATATGTTAAAAAGACACTCTTAAGGACCTTATTACAAGGTAGATGATTATTTAAAATACCAAGATAGTTATGTTTTATATTAGTAAAACATTACTAACATAAAACATAACTATTGTAAATGTGTAAGAGAAAAATATTCTAATAACTGAGTATGAGAAAATTTTCCCCTTTTTACCGACTTCAACAAAAAAGGAGGGAGGTACTCAATTCAACGCGTATTTTTTTTTTATATTTTTTTTTTGTCTGATGTATGTATACCGATTACTCCGGTATTGGTAATCCGATTTTAATAGTTGTTTATTTGTTCGATCGGGTACACTGTCAATTTGGTCCCATATAATTTTTACGAAGATCTGGCTAGTAGTTTTTTCATAATCTTGAAAAATATCAATCACCTTTTGGCAAGTAGTCGTTTACCTAGATGACATTGTTGTGTATGGGCTGATTTTTAGTGTAAGTAACGGCACATGATGTAACTAAAAAATCTGAAATAAAAACATTTTATAAAAAAAAATCAAACCGACTTCAAAAAGTAAAAAATAAAACTTTTGGAGTCGGTGCTAGCTGAAAGCTAGCTAAGGCAAATAAATATATAGTTATTAGAAGTGCAATGTAGAATGCCTTGGCTGGCACCGACTCCAAAAGTTTTATTTTTTACTTTTTGAAGTTGGTTTGATTTTTTTTATAAAATGTTTTTTAATTCAAGTATTTATATCAATCTTAAGATCTCTCATCGAATCCAACTCGAATGGGCAGCATTTGGGAAGCCCCGTAAAATCTTCGAGTCCAACTTACCTCAGTCTCAAGACGAAAGTCTATAACCAGTGTGCGACGCCAGTGATGGCTTACGGTAGTGAAATGTGGTCGCTTACTACCGACTCCAAAAGTTTTATTTTTTATTTTTTTTTATAAAATGTTTTTTAAAAAATATATTTTAATATTGTGGATTTGTGTTTGGCAACAACGTGTTCCATTGTAAGTGTTGTTATTTTTGTTAAAGCTGATAAGTTTCTTGCGGCCGTTCTTCTTATCAGTTAAAAGATGTCCTGAATGGCTGGTAGGGAAAAAAAATTGTTGGACTATTCTAAAGTACTTACCTATAAGTCTATTTGAATAAAAATCTTTGAGTTTTGACTTTGACTTTTAGTTTGATAATTATGTAAGGATTTTCAAATGCATTAACTCGGTACTCTAAAGAGTGTAATGTAATTATAACGTTCAAGTCACTTAAATTTGATATAATTATTTTCCAAATAATATTTACTTAGGTATAAGCATTTTCTATTTTTTTTTTACTCTGAGTTAATTGCTATAGCAAAAGTATAACATAATGAAATTTTACCATGTGTACGGATTGCACCGCACAAACTATGTCACCGCGTCAGCATTTTCATATTTCATACATTTTTTTTTATATAATTTTTGTAATAAAATTTATTTAGTCAAGAATCAAAAATCAAGAATCAAGAATATTTATTTGCGAGCATTCACAGTACAAAAGTTGTCAAATAAAAAAATGTGTGGCGCTTATGTGATGCACCAGATACTGGCATGCAAACAGTAAAGATAGAATGACGCTTTAAATAATGAAAAAATGGTTAGTTTCTTAGTATGTAGAATACAATTAATCAAGAAATGTCAAGTAAACAAAGTGTGCAAAGTCATAAAAAAGCAATAAACAATGTCAGGTAAAATGTCAAAGCGAAATGTCATATTAGCATGTTAGTAATTACAATTTAACTATAGTCTTTCATAAAAATTATAATAATCAAAAGATCAGAGTTTATATCATAATCACAATTTCATATTCAAGAATTCATTAATGGTATATATCACACAACAAATTATAAAGTTTAATTTTAAATTTATTTTGCGGTAATTCTGAGATATCTAAGGGCAATGCATTATACAATTTTATAGCCATATTAAAGCAATTTTTGGCCGGCTGGATTGAGAACAGTGCGCACATAACACTTGTTGGCACATTAGACACTGAATTATCAGGAACCAGCAAGCCTGCAAGCCACAAGAGCAATTTCAAGCGTGGAACCTTTGTTGTGAAATACAAATCCACTGCATCATCAAGTTTGCGCGCTCCAAAAATTATCACTATCAAGAATAAGGTATACCTAAATAATCAAGTTGTTTACGAGTTCACACCAATTTATCGAGACAACAAGTTTATCAAGTTTTCAACAAAGCAAGTATATATCAAGCTATATCAAGATGGATATGAGTGACCTACTTTATCTCAAGCACTATTATCAGAAGAAATCAAGAAAACGTTAATAAATTTCAAGAAGGATGGTCTATCACGTAGGACCCCAGACCTCATAAAGAGACGTCTGGAATCACTGGAAAGATATTGGAATAAATATACATCAAACCATGCGAAACTTTCGGAATCTTTAACAGCGGATGATGAATGGATAAATTGGAGGCTACTATCAACAAACAAAACAAAGTTACATGGAATCTAAGCTTTACATCGAGAAATCAAGCATCAGCATTACTCCATCAAAATATCCTGCCTCTGTACCCCCGATGACGTCACAGGAAAATAAAAACTTTGCACGTGAAGAAACATCCATATCACAAGAAGCTCAACAAGATGAATCACGCAAGAAAGAAATGTTAAACCAAGTAAACAAGACTGGAATGCAATTATGAATACCTCGGATGCCGGTAACTACAGCAAGCTCGATGAGAAGCTTAAAAAGCAATTAAGTAATTTTAAGGCGTTTGCAAGAACCGTCTCCAATATCAATGTAGAAGAGAGACGCGCTAAGAGCGCTTCAGACACGCTGGAAAGCAATAGATCTTCTTCACTGGGAGATAGACAGTGAAACGAACGGTTCCAACCTGCAATACGAGTCAAGGTTCACGAAGCACGAACAAAAATATCACGACATGAAGAAAACCATAAATAGCAAGCTATGGTCTGTCTCGCATCGAGAGAAATCAACAACTCAACTCGACATCCCAATCTTCAACGGAAACTATCAGCAGTGGGTGTCATTTAAATACCTCTTCAGCGAGACCACAAAAGTATATGTCGCAGCTTTTGTATGTATGGCGACCGACGCCATTAATCTCGAGCTCGTCTCCGATTTGACGACTTCAGCATTTATCGCAGCGCTTCGAAGAATGGCGGCTCGAAGAGGGACGCCCAGTGATATTTATTGCGACAATGGACGCAATTTTGTCGGAGCAAGCAGAATTATCCGAGAAGAGGATGAAGAGATTTGTTAAATATTCCAAAATAAAGACTTGCAGCAAGATATAGTCGATATGGAGATTACATTTCACTTCAACGCACCATCTTGGCCTTCGGGGGACTCTGGGAAGCTGCTGTTAGAGCTTCAAATTCCAAAAAATCTAAAAAGAGTCATAAGAGAACAGAAGCTTACCTATGAAGAGTATTCGACCTTGCTCACCCAGATTGAAGCATGTTTGAACTCCAGACCGCTGTGCCCTTTAACAGAAGACCCAGATAATCTTAACTACATTACACCATCTCATTTTCTCTCAAGCGGTCCAATACTAACAATAATAGAAACGGAAAGGGATCTCAGAACACGCTGGCATCTCGCACAACAAATCAAATAACACAAGATATTTGGAAGCGATGGTCAGCAGAATATTGAACACAACTGACATCAAGGTCAAAGTGGAAAAATTCGAAAGAAAATATCAATATTGATGACGTCGTTTTAGTTCATGAAGAGAACTTACCGGGAAAATGGATTATGGGTAGAGTGTGCGAGTTACACCCAGGACAAGATGGTTTCGTCCGTGTGGTAACCCTAAAAACGAAAAGTGGATATATGAAACGACCGGTCATCAAACTTTCAACACTTATCGAGCACGAAGAAACTGAAACAAGAAATAATATCAAAACCAACAACCGTCATAATAGCGAAAACAAGTCGCATAAGCAAAAATCAAGTACAGGAACAATTAGCAAGAAAAGTTTATTTACATCAATCAATGATGATGACATTTTTGATGTTTTTATTCGTCATATCAAGTTCAGCAGCTCATGTCAATATCACCAAATTCAGAGAAAATCAAGGAGCTATATTTTGATAAATTAGCAAACATGATGTTGATAAAAAATGAGTGGAAACTCATAATATATTTTGAAATGGAACCTTCTCTGCAAGGAAATAAGGCACTAAAATCATACAAACAATCGCTCGATACTGTGAAACATTACGACGGCAAACGCGATGTGATGCAATAGTACTCCAATTACGTCACGGCTACAATGAACTTGACCATTACAATCAGCTGTTGCGAAGTCAGCAATTTGACGCCGTAGTACAAGCGCCGGCACCGAGCAGACTGCGCCGACGCAAGAGAGGCCTTATCAACGGTGTCGGATATCTAGACAACACTTTGTTCGATTTACTAGATAACCAATTTACCGAACAGTATAAAAAAGAAATCGACTTACTCCAACAAAATCAAAATCATATTATTAATCTATGGAAAAATCAAACAACCATACTCGAAGTCGAAAATTACTTATTAAAACGCACTGAAGCAAACATGAAGCAACATAAAATTATAAATCATTAGACAAAGCAATCGGCGAACTAAAAAATGCTGCTAAAATGGATAACGTCGTAAGTGACTTCGCGATTGAATCGTTAGTTGCGACTAACGTATTAAACAATTTGAAGACTCTGCAGAATGCGTTGTTAGACACCATAATGGATGTTTATCAAGGCCGGTACAACTTACACCTAATCACTCCAGATCAGCTGATTAAAGAGTTGGATACCATATCAAGCAAGTTACCCAAGGACGTTTCCCTGCCAACAGATAAGATTCAGTCAGATGTACGCAAATTGTATAATCTCATCAAGGTCAAAGCAAGGATGATGAAAGAGTACCTTTTATTCGAGATCAGAATACCTCTTATCAGCAGAGATTCTTACGAGATTTTCAAGTTAATTTCGATTCCTAACTATCAAGAAAACAAGTACGTCACAATAACGCCAGTATCAGATTACGTTGCAATGAATATAAGAAAGGACACTTTTATACCTATGAGCGAAGCAAACATCAAGGAGTGTTTCGTACAGGACTCATATTATTGTCACAGTCAGATACCCGAATACCAGATGAAAAGTGAGAAAAATCTGTGTTTACAATTTAATCAAGAATGCATTTCGAAAGAAATTTTGTGTAAAACTACTTGGCAAGATATTATGAACACATAATATTTACACATGTTGCGAACAATGTGCGATGATCAAATTACCGCATACCAGCTGACGGGTACCGGACTTATAAGGTACTTATATACATGGTTGCCTCATCAAGACCGATGATTTTATGATTTATCCCCGTATGCCTCATACAAGCGAGGTCAGGATTTTTCCAAGTTTATTTACGCCAACCATCTCACCTATTAATCACATCATCAACATTTCAATTCCTCACTTCAACTTCACAAATCAAGAGCATACGCAATTCATCAAGGAAGCGGCTGCAATTCAAGAAAAAATACAAACCCTCAAGGACCGTGAGGTGACGTCAGCGAGCGTATCGTACCACGACATACACCATTACGCTATGATTTACGTCATATTGGGAGTGTTAGTCCTGGTCGGGGTAATAATAATTGTCCACCGCTCTCAATGTCGATGGGGAACAAGTAAAGACAATCACCACCACAATCAAGCAGCAGCAGCAACAGCGGGAGCCGCACCGGAAGTAGCGCCAGTTCCTGTGCCCGGGCACTCGTGCGCCGGCCCCCACCCGCCGCGTCAGCAGCGAGGCGACGCGGCGAGCTACGCGCGGCCCATCCAATTACGAAATAGATCAACAAGTCCCGTTTTAAGAAAATTCAAAGATATGTTTTAAGATGAATCAGTTTGATTTATTTTAAACTTTGTTTATTTTGTTTAACAAGTAACTTTTCTTTCATTTCATTTGTATCTTAAATTAATGTATCCCATTTCTGGCCCGGGAATATGTACGGTTTGCACCGCACAAAGTATGTCACCGCGTCAGCATTTTCATATTTCATACATTTCTTTAAATATAATTATTGTTATTTATTTACTCACATCATATCACTTCAATTGTGAACTCGTTTGTGTAACAAGACAATAAACATAAAATCGGCAAGGATTTCTTATTTATCAAGACTATCAAGATCTATCAAGTCTGTTGAGTGGCAGCATCAAGGCACTACCCAACACCATGTTTAAAAAAGTTCTATAGAGTTAGCGAGAAAACGTAACAGTTTAGTTTATAGTTTTTAAAACAATAAAAAACAAACACTCACATTGGGCCTTCAACAAGCTATCTTCGTTCATAATGTAGTTCAGTTGATTCTCACATTCTTGTGTATTCAGCACGTCTTCATATAACTCATAATCTAACGCAGAATTGTATCTTGTATCAGCATTAACATATAATACTAAAACTATTTGAACAAATAGTTTTAACATTTTTGAAACAAGATGGTAAACGGTAATATTGAAAACAAATATTGTAATGAACTCCAAATCCATGTGAGCTGTATAAATAATGGCATCTTATCTAATCATTCATCATATATAGATTGTGTAGTTTAAATAATATCTGTTATTGTAAGTCTGATAGATGTTTTATGGTATACATAACTTTTCGGTGGGTAACTTGTTCATCGATCAGCCATGGGATAGGTGACCGAAAGTTTCATAAATCGAACTTGTCGTGTTTTTAGTGTTTCTCTAATCAATATCATTGGTAGCGGCGGATGCAACATCGGTGATTGCACAATTTTCAATACTATTTGACAGCTGATGTGAGGTTATTGTCATGACAACAGCATCCATGTGTCCCTCTGATTCAATTTACAGTCGTTTCAATGCTCTCCCATCCGCATCAGGCTAGTGTAAAGGGAGGCCATTATTTTCTGTGTCTGTATCTGCTTTGTTACCGCAAAAAATAGTTTTTTTGAAGTCAATAGTATTATACTTTGCTATCGATTTATTTCGTTTCGTAAGGCTAGCGCATATAAACAACTTTTAATTGAACAACAACACTTGTCAGCAAATAATTGGAGCCACTGCGTTACTTTCATTCAAATATACTCACTTTACAGTGACATTATTCAAAACATACAAAGAGTTATTTAAACATTTGTACGTCGATTTATGAGCCCAATACTCGACTTGCGAATAAAAGTCCCAAAAATTATTAAAAAGATATTTCTCGTCTGCGTACAAAGCGCTTCTCATCATCCTTTACTATGAGCACAGCCAGAGAGAGTAACTCCCTCCCTGCGTCTATATTCCCGGGAGCCTATAACCCTGGTAAGTTTATTTAAAGCTCGAGGGAAATAGGTCGAGCATTTCTAGGCAAGCTCGCTCCATCTTCGTCGTCATCTGCGTTTCAGCCACATAACATCCACTTCTCACGTATAAATTTTGATTAAAGTTCGTTAACATCAAAATGCGATTTCTAGATAGATTTCCTCTGTAGATTATAAATTTGACCGAGTGTCCTTTAAAATATTATCAAGTATGATGTATTTTACTATCGTAAAGCCACTTAAGACAAACAGTTTAGGGTTCGGCAAGTACACTAAGGCGAAATTCTTAAATAAAATCTTATCATACAACAATTTCGAATGATAGTCAAAAATTATGTTCTATTATGGTCGTTTTAAAAAAAAAAATTGTTGCGATTGTACCTACTAGTAAGTTAATGATAGTTGTACTTAGTATTCTTTGGTACTAGGGAAGAGAAATTATAAAGACAGTAGGACCAGCAGATGAACATGAAATTCACAAACGGATTAGTTTATATGGTAGATAATCAAAATTATCTTATTGAGGTAGGTAATCAAAATCCTAACCCTAATCATAATCATAATTATATTATAAATGAGAAAGTGTGTTTTGTTTGTCCTTCCTTCACGTCCGAACTAAGCAACCAATCGACTTGATTCTTGGCATAGAGTTAGTTAAAGGGACAGAGGGTAACATAGGTAACAAGTTTATGAAATTTAAAATATAATTAGGTACATATTATTATTATTAATTAGTCATTTCTAGCTGTTTTTTTTCTTCAAAATTTTAGTAAATACTTAAGTACGTACTACATAGTTACATTTATTAAAATGTATCTAAATTAAGTTGAAATAAGTTTCTTATAATTAAAACATATTTTTGTTTATAGTTTAACAGACTACAATGCATACTTATACAATAATGTACGACTTTCCACGAGAGCTACTGCCGACAAACTGTTGTACAGTTTGGCAGACGTTGTATAATTTGTAAGCACTGTATTCTTGAGAAAACAATAAATAAAAAAAAATAAAAAAAGACTTTTCGTCCGATATTCCCACGGCAACAGGAGCTACGCGGGTGAAACCGCGGGTGGATTTGTTTCGTGTGTTGTGTTCAGTGTTTCGTTATCGTTAATAAAATAAATTATCCTTTTTGTTATAAACTAAATAAACTACCACATAACTTATTTTCCTTTGAGATAATAAACCTATGTTATCTCATTTATTTTATAAATGTCTTTAATCATCACATGATTATATTATTTCTGTGCTGCTTTAAATTATCTTTCTGTGATTTTGGCACACGTAAGATTTCTAAAAGTAAAGGATCCTAAATTTTATACGGAACACTGTAAAATACCGGACATTTAACTTGACATTGAAATATCAAACGTAATATGAGCCAAGGCCGTTTTCGGTCAATGACACTGATTATAGATTTGCTTGTTTCCTTTAAAGTTCATTGTCCTTTTGAACTTGATTTACAGATTGGAAATTGGAATAAGTGCTTCAAAAAAACCATGCGGACTCGAAAAAATTTTCTATAAAATGTACTTAACGTACCTAATTTCTTTTTTCTGGTCAACGGGGAGACTTAGACTTTATCATACGTTTTTGGCCTGCGTCGTTTTACCAATGAGAGGAATATCCTCGCAATCAAAAGCAATATTTTCACAAATGTTTACCAGTCGATTGTGACAAAACCGCCATTTATAGATCCTAATAAAGTGACTGTTCATTTATGTGATATTGAATTTTTGAATATTTCAATGCTAAAAATGGGGCTATATTTGGACGTGTTAGACCTACTATAGAAGCAATAGTGCGTAAAGTTGACATACGATAAAGTTTTGGTGAAGTGGTGAAATGGAGGTTGAGATTGTTGAGTGAAATTGCGTTGGGTAGGTCTAAATTTTGCGATTTAATACTTATTTTGGTAAATATCTTAACTGAAGTCATGTTTATATTATATCATGTTGCTATGATAACACTGGAAGTTCATTTTTATAAATTTTGGACGATTTCTTCTTCTTTATCGCCATCTCAGCCACATGACACCCACTGCTAGGCCTCCTGATAGCATATAGCGGCTTCACGCGACCGCGCACCAGATCCTCGGTCCACCTTGTCGGGGGCCTACCCAGGGTGCGTCGTCGTTATTATACAATGTAAGTATTAGTAACCGTAAATTAAACGCCACATATCACATTTTAATAGATATTCTGTAATATTTTGGAATTAAATCAAAAGTATTTTATAACCGTAAATTTCAAAACTGTCACTAACATTAATAGATAATGAAACAATTGATCTATAACAATATCAATAATTTATTTAGTACTAAATTGCTGGCCGGGCCATTATAATGCGGTATGTACTGGTATGCCGGCGTTTTTCGCACTATTTGGGGGGCTCACCATTAGAAAACTATAAGAGACAGCTAAATATTTGTTTTTATTTATTTAATTTTGATATTTATATATATGATTTATGAAATAAAACAATAGTATTTAATTTTTTTTTTATTTATAACAAAAAAACAAAAATATGCTTTTTTTTTAAAAAAAAAAGTCCGCAACCTCAATCAACGGGGCCGGCCGGCGCACTGGCGCGAGTGCGTTCCGACAAGTTCTCTTTACACACACATTTGAAGTGTTACATGCCTATAACTTTGCAAGTGTGTTCCTAACGTGTGTTGTTTTCTACTCAAAAAAGTCCGAACGCGGCAAGACACGTGATATTCCATATAAACAATACGGAAGTCCGATCACGTGTCACGACGTGATCGGCTAATCAGATCATATTTAACATCACGTGTATACACGTGATTGGCCCTAAAAGTGGCGTAATCTTTAGTATTACAATAATGTTCTTTAACCTATAAAGAAAACTTCTCAAACAGGAACATTGAAATAACACAATATACTTAGTTATAGACTTTTTTTTGCATTTTCGACATTACTGGTCTCTTCCTCTTCTTAGGTATTTTATTCCCAGCTCTACGCAAAACTGAAATAAAATAATGATTATAAAATATCTTTAAAATATATTCCATTACACTTAATTAAAATATCATTATCATTAGCCATTTCAATTTTATTTGGTCGAATGGACAAAAGAATGAATGTGCTTCCGAAGCATGGAACAGTTTCGTTTGATCCCAACGAGTCACACCACAACGAGTCACACTGTTAATTGTCGGGAAAAAAATTCCATCAAGTCACAGTGTTACACGTTGCGAGAACAATATATAAAAATAATTCCCAACGAGTTACACCCCGAAGGCATGGAATATTTTTAGGTAAAAACCAGGGTCGCATAGCTAACCAAGTGTTATTTTAGATTTTTTGAGAAGTTACTAAAAGTCCTACAGGCTGAGAAGATTTTTTCCCTAATGCCAAATATGCTACCTTCGGGGTGCGACTCGATGGCAATTTTGTTTAACGAGTAACAATGTGACACGTTGTGATGTGACTCGTTGGGCACAAACGAACAAATTGAGATAATCAAAGGCCCTACCGCGCAAGTGTCATCGGCAAGAAGCAGCAATATGTCACATCCATCTGTCAAATGAAGCCGATTTCGATGCCAACGCCACTTGCGCGGTACGGTTACAGTTTTTGGTCACCCATATCGTGACTGTCGAACGCGCTAACCACTGCACCACTGAGTTACTTAATTGTCATTTTAATAATTTTTCGGAAATATTGTGCATCAAAGTTTAATAAAGAGCCTGAAATCAATATCGGCAAATATAGTGATAAAACTGATTTATAATTTATTCTCTAATTGTATTTGATAAGCTGTCTTACCCTTTAGTAGCATTCCAAAGAGCCCAGAGAATGGTAGGTCTATAAATACTGTGACTAAGAACGATACAAATATCGTTAAGTTTAAGTCAATTATTAATCTGTGCATCTGGAAAGTAAACGGGAAAAAAATATATTAAACTGGCGGACAATACAATCAAACCAGTGCGTTTTTTATACAAACATACTCATTTTACAGTAAAATTTTGTAAGTCGCTTTTTCCCGCCTCCGTGGTCTAGTGGTACAACCACCACCGGTAAGACCCAGGGGTCCCGGGTTCGATTCCCAGCGGGGGTACATATTGTATTCGGTTTGGTTGGTGGTAGGACTTGTTGTAAGTCCGCCTGGCTAGCTACCACCATCTTATCTAAGTCTGACGCCATAACAACAATGTTTTCAGCATTGTTGTGTTCCGGCAGTTAAAGATAAAATAGCCAGTTTCTCAGTGATTGGGGATTCCGGGAGAGGCTCGCTTCCATCTTCAGCCTTATTAATACTTAACATCAGGTATGATAAAGGCTAAGTCTCCCCGTACTTCATAAAAAAAAAAACGAATAATTCAGCAAATGCCTTATTTTTGTGCAAAGTTTGTCAAACTAACAACTTTATATGGAATACAAAGTAATGGAATTATTATTAGACTTTTCGTTTAACTGAGAATTAGGTAATCAAGAAAATTATTAGCTGTTTCTTAAAAAAAAACCCTTCATTTGCATTTGAATGTCGAAATGCATTTCTATTTGTTAGACCATCAAGTGCACATGATGGTTTAGAAATAGCGCAGTGGCTTGGTTTCTTTGTCCCTTCCACATAAAATACAACCATATTTAGTCAATAAGTTAAGTCTGCAACTGCAAAGGTGCGAGTCACTATTATGGATGAAACGTCTGAGTCACTATTATGGATGAAACGTCTTTTGAACTGCGGGTTCAATAAAAAATATATTAAAGGAAACATAAATTCACGTCTTATAGATTTATTTAATTTATTTAGTTATATTCATATCTTCGAAGGTAGTCTAAGGCGCTCATATACCCACGATTTGCCAATTAAGTTTTAGTCCCATGTATTATGGGCATGCCTATTGTCATCACCGGACACCGGGCCAGGGGAAATTTAAACCGGATAATATGGGATTGGGGTAGAAAAGTGATAGATAGGTACTGAACTCGGAAGGATCTTTTGGATAAAGTCGTAGATGCACTGGAATATTATGCACGTTTAAAAAATTGAAATGATTAAAAATGTACTTACGGAAAATTCAATTGAAAAGTAAGTAGGCGCCAATGCAGTAGCATTCAGTATGTATATAATTGGCAAGTGCAAAATATACATGGCATAAGATAGACGACCCAAAAACTTGAACACAGTCAATGAGAGGAACCAGTTCATAGGACCTGAAATTTAAAGTAATTATATTATAAATGATAATGTGTTGATTTTAGTAAGTTATAACGACTGTTGTATGTAGGTTCTGAGTGGACATGAATTCATCACATTTAATTTTTG
The DNA here is from genome assembly GCA_910589605.1 of Chrysoteuchia culmella. Classification (NCBI taxonomy): domain Eukaryota; kingdom Metazoa; phylum Arthropoda; class Insecta; order Lepidoptera; family Crambidae; genus Chrysoteuchia; species Chrysoteuchia culmella. The sequence goes on from OU342649.1 coordinate 4,916,060, forward strand.
AAATCAGTAATCATCATTTAAAACTAATTACGAATTTTCACTAAATACGAGTATCCATATTAATATGTAATAATACTTAACTATAATTATTATTTAGCTTGTTTATATTTTCTTAGGACATTTGTTTTTATTTGACATAATCTGTATGTAATTATAATAACATTTTAATACTTTTACTTTTTATAACTTTTTTAATTTTTCTAAAATTTACTTGTATGTTTTAAATGCAATAATGTAATGTATGACTTGCTCGTGTGTTGGAGTATTATCACTGTCAACTTGCATGTTATGAATGAATAAATAAATTATGTCTAGTAAACGAGCCATACTGATTAAATCAGCCACAACAAAGATAGACAATAGATATTCCATTTTTCTCTGGACACCAGTGTCCTGCTAGCCAATTACGAATTAAGTTTAGTTTTCTATATAGGGTGTCCCAAAATTAATGCAAGATTTGAATTAGCTTGCAAGATGTTGGCAACCTCCAAAAATATACAATTCGACAGCTGACAGTTTAGGGTTAGTAAAAATGGTTTCCACAAGACGGTGTCACATGCCATTATAGCCAGTGGAATAATTGCTGAATGAGAAATTTTCGGGTGGTGTATTCTCTTGTTTCCATGATTCGAATTGGCCCTCTAGATAATGTGATTTAACATCACTACATTTCCTTTAATGGGTTTATTCAAAGTCTAAGGTTATATCAACAAGCCCACAAACACCAATGCATTAAAGAAAGTAATTCAACGCACCATCAACAACATTTTGAAAACACGTTACATTTATGCAAAGTTTTCATAGAAAATTCGAAAAAGGATGTGTATGTGCCAGCAATCCATGAAGGCCATTCGCCCGATCTGTTGTTTCATAAATAATCCTATCTTATGAACTTTATGATTCTATCAAAAAAATAAAATCTGTGTTTTCCCTCTAATCTTGTGTTAATTTTGGGACAGCCTATATAATTTATAATACTAAAAACGACATGTTCTTATAATTTTTTGCCAACAATTTACTAATGTACGTGTAATATAGCGCCTTTGATATCCGTAAAAGTAGTTTTATTTCAAATTACTAATGTTTTTGTTTTATTATATTTTTGCTTTGTAATTGAACTCCTCGGCCACAGTGAAAGCCGGAAAGGCTTTTGTAGCGGTGTACAATTGAATATCATATAATGTTTTTTATGTAATACTTTTATAAATAAAAAAAAAGTATAAAAATAGCATGCAATTTTTATACTTATGATAAATTTTAAATAGAAACATATAGGAAAAAGTCAACTCTGCCACAAGTGAATTCTCAGATGGGACTCGAACCCACGACCTTTGGAAATCCAATGCTCTAACCACTGAGCTACTGAGACTTAGCTCCGTAGTCTCGGTAGCTTATTTATCATAAGTATAAAAACCACATAATACTTAATAAAAACGAAATTCAATATTATGCAGTATCTATATGATATTGATACATTTCACCGGCGCGGCAATAGTTTAAGGCTACCTTTCCACCAGAGAGAAAGGCTGGAATGTGGATTAAAACACAGGATGCGTTTTATGCCGATATTTCCACAACGGCAACCACGCAGATAAAACTGCGGACAGCCACAAGTATATAATAATATTTATTTATAATAGAAATATAAACTAAAGATGGTAAGCATAGGTACAATTTTGAAACTTCCCGGTTGATCAGTAGAGATTTTTTGGGAAACGTTTTCCCGAAAAGCGCTGAGGTTAAAGAAATAACTAATTATTCAAATATCTATTGATGTTCTATTATTTGTGATATAAACGGTTTCTGTTTCGGCCGCCATCCTCTCGATGCCTCTTATCGGCCATGTCATTCGACACCTATTGTAACGTAAACAAATTTCGGTTCTCCGTTAACGGTTTCTACGTGTGCGCACACGTAGAAAGGTTTACGAATGTCACTTGTAACTTATTTATGTGGGTATTGAATGTATAATTTATTGATTTAGATATAGATGATATAGATTACAGCACTGAAGACAGAGAGAAAAAAGTGGGTAAAATTTGACACCTTTGGTCATAAAAATACTTATATTTTAAAAATTGCAGCGATAACCTATGTTTTTTATACTTTTAAAATCATGGTGATTATATTCTAGACCGATATAAATAAAACGTTAACATGTTTGTCAATGTAATAAAACAAGTCATGTAAAAAAAAAAACAGAATGAAACAATCGAACGGCACTTTTTTTTTGTAATTTGACCACTTGATTGACACCTGTCACATTTTTTTTTTCCTGGCCTCGTCTTTATCGATGGCCGTGTTTTTTAATTTTTAATATAAAGAAAGGTTCGTTCGATTCCATTAAAAAAACTCCCAAGCCGATGCAACACGTATTTTCAAGACGAGACCGTAAATGGCCAAAGACCAAATAGGGAATAAATTTGGGTACCCAGACTACCCATGGCCATTTAGCGCCATGTTTTGCTTTGGCAGTCTGGGTACCCAATGGCCAATAGAGCGGTCTGTTACTTTTTTAAATAAAACTCCCTAAAAAAACTCTACTGGTCAACCGGGAAGTTCCCCGACTGTACATTGCGCATTAACTGTACCTCCATAACCATGCTCGCATGCAAATATAAGCCATGCAATGCACGCAGCCCACGCAGGTCTCATGTAAGAGTTTAACACACTGTCCACTGTTTGATTATCCCAGTCTGGCTGGATCACGAAGTATGTTGATATGACTATCGTTAATGCTGTTACTGTGGCAAGCAGCCATAAGCTTGCTATCAAGACCTATAAATAAATAAAATATAACTATAATAATCTTAAAAAATAAACCAAAGTCATTTAACTGTTCGCCATCGTCATCAGCCATTTTTAATGTCCCCACTGCTGAGGCACTGGCCTTCTGGATGGATGGACTGGATTGGTGGGTTTTATAGACTGCAAACGCAGCCATGACTAAAGGCTTAACGTGCCTTCCGAAGCATGGAGGAGCTCGAGATAGTAAATTTTTGGTCACCCATCCCGTGACCGACCATTGCGAAAAGTGCTTAATCTCAACAATCGCAGGCCGAGCGCGCAAACCACTGCGCCATGGGCTCCTCGATTAACTGTTTGGTGATGCTTTTATTGTCTGTCTGTATTCCTATAAATATTTTTCCGTGAATGTTTATGAATGCGAACATTAAAAAAAATTCAAATATCAATCTTTAAATTTGATGTGCTGGAACCTTACGACAGCAACCCTTCGATCTAGACATCGTGACAAGATCACAAGACACGTCTTTTAATCAATTCAATATTAAGAACTTAATACCGTAACTAGTGGTTTCCGTTCCCGCAGGAATGTTTTTATCCTGGCTATCTTCTATCTGTGTGCCAAATTTCATCAAAATCGGTTCAGTAGTTTTTGCGTAAAAGAGTAACAAACAAACAAACAAACTGACACACTTTCGCATTTATAATATAAGTAGGATATGATTCTGTTTTCCAAACCTTGCCTGACTGAATTTCATAAGTTCTTTATAGCATTTATTATGTATGTACGAGTTTGGTACTAGTACCTACAAGGCTTAAAAGCAACATGCGCAAACCTCAATTCCATAAAACAATAAAAATAATAATCCATCATCAGTCTGTGGACGTCCACTTCTGGACATAAGCCTCACCTAGCTCACGTCCATTGTGGCGTTCATAGGAGGCTATTAGCCTACTGCTACCACGCTGGCCAGGCGGGTGGGTTGGTAGAGGGTTTGTTTCAAGTTTTCCTTCTCTCGCACAGGTTTTCAATGTGTCGAGCCTCTTAGTCAATTATTCAACGACATCATAGGCATTATTGCACATAATAAGAACACAAAGAAAGCAAAAACAGACAGTAAAAGGAAATACACAAAAGGCGGCCTTATTGCTAGGTAGCAATTTTTTCCAGGCAACCTTGAGTAGTAAAGAAATAAGAGAAAGAGAATAAAAGGGGGAAAATGGGGGAGTGGGTGCAATTAAATATTGAACATTATAAATAATTATAGTTTAGAATGAATATATAAACATATTGTAGGAATGGGAAATGAAAGCTGAGATTAAATATGAGAAAGGTAATGCGTTCTGACTTGATCGCTAAATGATTTCAATGAGCGAGCTTTTCTGATGTCCGCCTATGGATGAGAGTTCCATAGGCGGACAGCATGCTCAGAGAAGGAATAGGAGAGGAAATCAGGTAAATATTAATCATTTACCTTTGATAGTCTTATTTTTCGATTCCGACACGTATGCAGTATGTATCCAAATAGCATTCCAACAAAGAATGGTGCTGATCGAGGAAATGTATGAATATAATAATACTGGCTGTAAAATGCCACATCCTCCGGAGTACGACTGAAAATAAATAAAAAGGTGATGTTAAAGTTGTTATTTATTATTTAAGAAAGAACGAGAAATAGAATGAAAAATCGACTTATTTGGGAAAACTACACCGACAGTTACGAAAGCCACACACAGAAAACACTAAGATATGTCCCAAAACGGTCACGACTCAGCATAATGCATGGTTTTACGACCCGCGCTGGTCTTCCGTCGTGACCGGTTTGATGACGTTCCGGTTAATAACAGCAAAAACAAAACAACATTCCAAACTACGATTTAAACACACAAGAAAAATAAATAAAATAGAAACACATAAATATTAATTAAGTTATTATCGTGTTTATGTTTTCTTTAACAATTAGCTATATTGACCATGTCTGCTGAGCCAGATTTTTGTGTTAAATCTATCTATTTGTCATCATCTTTTTTATTCCTAATACCTATTGGTTAACACGAATATCTTGGTTATTTAACTCGGATTCAGATCGGTATTATGTTATAGGAATAACGATGCATTCTTATTTTGTCAATAAACTGTGGGCGAGTCATTAGATTTTGGCATTATTTATCATCGGCTTGGCTTGTTACCAGCTAGTATTTTTTCAACTCAGTTGTTACTGACTTAGAATATTTCATTTAAACTTAACGATTTTTCGTATTAATGCGGCATAATAAATATTAAAGACGAGGGAAAGATGATTGAAAAAATAAATACTAGTAGAAATTTAGAAAATTAATCTTATTTATAAGCAACTCTAGTAAAATTTAAAGTACCCACATTTTCCACAATACTTATATAAAATATGTACTGTACTTAGGCGTTGTCTTAAAACGGCGGTAGCAAAAAGTGGGAAAGACTTACGATAAAGCACCCATCGAAGATTGGAACTCCATCAGAAAGTTGTACACTGAAGTTCCGGCGAGCACCGCCAAAAGGGAACCGACCAACGCCGCCCAAGCCGACTTTTTATTCCCGCCTAGTACCCAAATTAGAACAATTGGTGATATTACATATAACTGCATGTCCACTGCAAGGTACCACGTATGACCGAGACACTAAAAGAAAACAAAAAAGTTTACAAAAACATTGTTTTCATTTCTTATGTTATAGCGCGCACTGTTCATTAAAAACGTCGGGAGAACAAAAAAAAAACCTTAAAAAAACACGGAAAATAAGATAAGAGATGACTTAATTATCTTAACTAAGTACTTAAAATACTACAAGTAGACACCTCATGTTTATGTTACGGTAAATATATTTTTTTATTTTATTAATTACCAGCAATTACTAATACCTAATTACCACGATAAAAGGTAAAAGTGGGGCTTAAATGGAGATAATGTACAAACAATTGTTGATGATGATGACGAGTCAATTCACTCTTCAAAAAATATCACCACATGTGAAGTAAATATGTACTTACCAAATATCCAAATTTGGTCAAATTATGGACATACAGCAACGTAGCCCACCAGTAATTTCTGCAGTCGTCAGTACTCTTGGCCACCACTCCCCAATATGGACCATCTGTTATATGGTTTAGGAAGGAAGCTTGCAGCAAAATGCCTGTGGCTAACACAGGAAACATTCGTAGGAGGCGGTTCAGATAGAAAATGTGGAGGTTCTTCAAGAAGTCCACTGTAACAAACGCAAAAATGATATAACCAACTAACAGAAGAAAAATGTTGCCAGTTTTGAAATAAGTTATTGAATTTCGACTATGCTAGTCAGATAAAAGATTTCGTCGAATTGAGAAACTCCTCCTTTTTTTTAAGTAGGTTCGAAACTAATATACTCGTAAAATAAGTTTGCTGCGAATTAGGTCTATTTCTCACGTACATACATTTTTTTTACATTAAATTATCTCCATAGTTTTATGTCAGGGTCATTATTAAGGCTCACAATGTGCCTCACCATAATGCAATGATAGAGCATCATCATCATTCAACATGGGTAAAAATGTTGCTTGCTTTAGTTCTTCGATATTAGCGCTTGTGGCGAAGTTTCGTTTCCAATTTCCATAACACAATATGCTAATCATACTTGCAATAATAAAATCGAGAAAATCTGAATGATTGTTTTGAATCGTAAAGAATTCATATCTTCTAATCCGGGTGTGAGTTTTTCGCCGACGACCCCCAAATACAATTGGGATTAGGTCAAGATGATGGTGAACCACTTACTTCTTGACGTCTTGGAAGATTGAGTATAAACCAAGAGTAAGCCGGTGAGCATGAAGAAAGTATCCACTGTTATGTGGCCACTAGTTATCCATAGGTACCCAAATGATTTCATGTGCTGAAAACAAATAAAACATACGGAATTAGTTTTTAGAAAACATGGTTTCTTCCAAAAATGAAACGCTTATTCTATCAGATTTAGTAGATGGACAAAATATTATCCTCTCTTGTAGAAAGGAATTTAAAAGTTTATGATAGTAAAGCAACATTACAAAGAACCGGGCTTTGTTCATTCTAATAATGAAAGTTGGAACACAAAAAACATAAAATTAAGTATCAGGAAGTTTCCTTGCCAATTCTGCCACACTGACACTGTTCTATGAAATGACATTACAAAACTCCATAGAAAATAAAATGTTAAGAAACTATATTGCATAAGTGGCATTATCAGACCCTCAGAATTCAAAACTAACGATTCATATTTCATATGATATACAATGTTGTAAAGATTTCAGTTAGCTTTAAAAATGTGACTCAATTTCACCAACAAATTAACGCTAAACATAAAAATATAGCATTTCACAGTTCGGAAAATTGATTGAAGTCTCGATTATCTTATTGACAGTTTGCGAACTCGGCTTATAAAATAATTTCTGATGTATCAAGTGTAATTGATCCTAATAAGAAATAAAAAAAAGAAAAAAAGACGAATACATGTTTGTTTACCTCATAAACGTCAATTGGATTGGCCGGTACAAAACTGGATTTAGTTCCAAATGTATGAATAACCACCACCCACAGCATAGCTATTGATCTTACACCCTCAACACAGTTCAGGTTATTTGGGTTAGACTTGAATGTTAGAACTTTACGAGTATTTGAGTTCATGGAGAACGTTGTGTAAAGCATCTTTGATTCCTTTGGATCTGTAACATCACAAAGCGTCTTTCTGCAAACCAAATTTAGGGTCAAGTTTTTTTAAACCACATCTGTATTCAATAGAATACCACTGATGCCAGCACCGGAGGAACCAGGATTTTCAGTGGGGGTACTTTATATTCGGCTTGATTAATTTGTTTTTGAACTTGTTCGTCTGCTTGGCTAGCTACCACCATATTGTTTAGGTTTGTCGCCACAGCAACAATGTTTTCAGCTTTGTTGTGTTCCGGCAGTAAGAGATAAAATAGCCAGTTCCTTAAATGGGAGAGGATTCCAGGAGTAGCGCGATTCCACCTTCAGCCTTATCATCAAATTCCACAATTACATGAAAAGCGTATCATTTATTTTCACTATTAACATAGATAACATTATCACTTTTACGAGAAACGGGATTTTTACCATGTTTCAAGGGCGTCGCCAAGAGGGGGCAGGGAGGGGCAGCTGCCCCCTCTCCCCCTAGATATTATAAAAATTTTGCCAATTGCAAAGCAACCAAAGTCCTAAGGCCGTGCTAAATCAACCGCCATAGAGGCAAAGACCCGCGCTACATGTGTAGCTTCATGCTCTTGACTGTACCTACAGGTCATAATGGTACAGTCAAGAGGCCCCCCACCCCTGGGCCATGGGCTGGCGACGCTCTTCCCGTGTTAGTTTAAAGTAATATTTAGTTAACATTATTATTGACATTAGCAAAACTAAAAACGTTTATGATCGCAAATCTCTTTTTATCACATTTGCACATATTTAAAAGAATACATTGTATTATTGATAATGTTATCAGCATAGAAATAGGTCAATAAAAACATTGAACTATTATTGTAATAGTATTATAGCTCAATGAATAAAAGTGATAAGTGAAAAAAATGATTACCTTTTTTTAGTACAACTGTATGGTGAACGTCGTAAGAAGTACTAAGCACTGTCAAAAGTCCTATTAGTGAGAAGATGACACTGGAAATAAAGAAAAAGTGTTATATTTGAATAAATTATTATTATTAGGTTCAATATTACATTTTTACTTAAACTAAATTTGCTGCTCCTCTATACCAGCACTGACGCACCAGCAGCATATATAAGTAACGTTAATTTATAGGAAAAGTTAACCGCCTTTGTGGTCTAATGGTAACAACCACCGGTATCAGACCCAGAGGTCTCGGGTTCGATTCCCAGCGGGGGTACATATTGTATTCGGTTTGGTCGGTGGTAGGACTTGTTGTAAGTCCGCCTGGCTAGCTACCACCACCTTATCTAAGTCTGTCGCCATAATAACAACGTTTTCAGCATTGTTGTGTTCCGGCAGTTAGAGATAAGGTAGCTAGTTCCTCAGTGATTGGGATTCCGAGACAGGCTCGCTTCCATCTTCAGCCTTTATCAATACTTTACATTAGGTATGATAAAAGCTACGAGTACTCGGTTGTTCATCAAAAATAAAAAAGTTATATATTGTGTATAGCTTACAATAATAATCTAATATTGTTTAACAGTAGTCCTTGTTGTATTTAAAATCGTGCAAAAATAATGTCAACAGTTTTTGTCACAATGTCTAATAATTTAACACTTTGGCGGACAGTCAACGAGACATAATAGTATCGTTATAACGGCTCTTTACTGTCCTCCAAAGAGTTAACCATAAAGCCGCATTTACATTGCACGAAAGTAGGCATACGATCTACTTCATGGTAGCGGGCTGATACTGTGTCGCCACCGTCAGCATACTGGCACCAGCTACTAGATCAATGTGAATCCGGATTAAATATAAATTTCTTGGACTGATATTAAAATTATTTTTAAATATATTGATTGCATACTTACATGGCAACGTAATCAGCAGCTACCCATGGCTTGTCATTGGGCAGACGGCAAAACGCTTCACTGATACCAGATACTATCGATGCGTTATTAGTCAAACTATTCAGGGCTTGATCTACAGAGCACACTTTTGGAATACAAATGGCCAATTCTAAATTCACCTCGTTTTGGTCGGCATTTCGTTGTTTGCTGCAAATAAAAATTAAAAAGTCTAATTCCTACAGACAATAAATAAATCCAATTACACAAAGCCATATGTGAAGGAATAATAGACATATTCATATTTATATTGGTTTATCTTTAATCTTTAAGAAAATCTTTTATTTTGATAATCTTATTGAAACCAACACTTCAAATCACAATATACAAGAGGTTAGAAGGACCATGTTACGCATTTAGTACTGAGAAAACTGTTGCCTTGAAAACGAGCAAGTTACCGTGACAACGCGAAGAAATAAAACAAATAAAAAATAAAGAGTGGCAACGCGTGACAGCCAGCTTACTACTTCTGGCCACTATGTTAAAATGTTTAAAACTAAATTCTATATCACTTACCGTGACAGCACTTTCGGATCACCAATAATAATCTGACTATGAATTGAGTTGAAGTTTTCCCAATTTCTATAGTCCCAAGGAAATTCTGGGCTTATCAATTCAGAACTTCGTCGTCCGGCATTGCGCGTGAATGGAACTTCTATTACACAATATTTTCCTTCAAGCACTGTTTCTTGACGTTCTTCATTGAGGTCTAAGCACTGGTGATAGTTGCCCATATCTCTGTAGTTACTTATTAGAATACCTCGCGGTATTCTAACTCCTGCATCCATGACTGTAAGAAACAATATTACTTTATTAAGTGTTTCATCTGCTATCTTAAGTAATGTTCACGTTACTGAAGTATTTGTCCCAAAAGAACGATGAATATTGAATGCTTTTGTGTTCCCTATTGTATAAGTTTGATAATTATTTTATGTAAGAATTTTCAAATGCATTATCTCGGTTCTCTAAAGAGTGTAATGTAATTATAACGTTCAAATCACTTTTACTCTGAGTTAATTGCTATCGCAAAAATATAACATAATGAAATTTTACCATGTTTAAAAAAGTTCTATGAAGTTAGCGAGAAAACGTAACAGTTTAGTTTATAGTTTTTAAAACAATAAAAAACGAACACTCACATTGGGCCTTCAACAAGCTATCTTCGTTCATAATGTAGTTCAGTTGATTCTCACATTCTTGTGGATTCAGCACTTCTTCATATAACTCATAATCTAACGCAGAATTGTATCGTGGATCAGCATTAACAGATAATATTAAAACTATTTGAACAATTAGTTTTAACATTTTGAAAACAAGATGGTAAATGGTAATATTGAAAACAGATATTGTAATGAAATCCCAATCCATGTGAGCTGTATAAATAAAGGCATCTTATCTAATCATTCATCATAATATATGGATTGTGGAGTTTAAATAATATCTGTCATTGTAAGTCTGATAAGATGTTTTAGGGTAAACATAACTTTTCGGTCGGTCATTTATCGGTCGGTCAGCCATGGGGTAGGTAACCGAAAGTTTCATAAATCGAACTTGTCGTGTTTTTGGTGTTTCTCTAATTAATATCATTGTTAGCGGCGGATGCAATATCGGTGATTGCACTATTTTCAATACTATTTGACAGCTGATGTGAGGTTATTGTCATGACAACAGCATCCATGTGTCGCTCTGATTGAATTTACAGTCTTTTCAATGCCCTAATGTCGGAGTTTAAAAAATGTATGTAAAGCACTAGCGCCGACACGAGGGTTTGGTGGCGCAGTGGTTTACACGCTCGACCTGCGGTACTTATTATTATTTGTAGTTTTAATACTTTCGCAATGGTCGGTCACGGGATGGGTGGGTAATAAACTATCATCTCAAGTACCTCCGTGCTTCGGAGGGCACGTTAAGCCGTTGGTACCGGCTGTGCTTCGAGTCGTTAAATCATTACCATTTATTTGCTTCAAACACGTACAAGAAGTTAAGCACATGTCTCGCGATAAAAAATAAAATAAATTGAATTTAAACATATTAGGTCAGATTTGGATTAAAATATGAATGTTGTATGATGTTATATAATAATAATGTTATACCATGCCATAGAATTTAAGTAAATAATTATGTAGCTAAATTCAAATTTCTGATGACGAATGAATTTTTGATGGTGAGTTATATTTACGATGTCGTCCAAGTGACAGTTTATCAGTCGTTTATTATTTTCGAAACGTTATTGTCTGAATAAAGTTTACTTTGTTTAGCATGGTTGACAATAGGACTAAATAAAGGTATATTTCATAGGCGAATATAAAACAAAAATCCTTTTACGTAATAAAATTTTGATTAAAGTTCGTTGACATTTAAATTCGATTACTAGATAGATTTTCTCTGTAGATTATAAATTTGACCGAGTGTCCTTTAAAATATTATCAAGTATGATGTATTTTACTATCGTAAAGCCACTTAAGACAAACAGTTTAGGGTTCGGCAAATACACTAAGGCGAAGTTCTTAAATAAAATCGGTTTTATCGTACAACAATTATGTTCTATGGTCGTTTTAAATAAAATTAAATAAATTGTTGCGATTGTACCTACTAGCACGTTAGTGATAGTAGTAGTTAGTATTCTTTGGTACTAGGGAAGAGAAGTTATAAAGACAGTAGGACCAGCAGATGAACATGAAATTCACAAACGGATTAGTTTACTTATTGTGGTAGGTAATGAAAATCCTAACCCTAATCATAATTATATTATAAATGAGCAAGTGTGTTTTGTTTGTCCTTCCTTCACGTCCGAACTAAGCAACCAATCGACTTGATTTTTGGCATAGAGTTAGTTAAAGGGACAGAGGGTAACATAGACTTTTCATCCGATATTCCCATGGGAACAGGAACTACGCGGGTGAAACCGCGGGTGGATTTGTTTCGTATGTTGTGTTCAGTGTTTCGTTATCGTTAATAAAATAAATTCTTCTTTTCGTTATAAACTAAATAAACTACCACATAACTTATTTTCCTTTGAGATAATAAACCTATGTTATCTCATTTATTTTATAAATGTCTTCAATCATCACATGATTATATTATTTCTGTGCTGCTTTAAATTATCTTTCTCTGATTTTTGGCACACATAAGATTTCTAAAAGTAGAGGTTCCGAAATTTTATACGGAACACTGTAAAATACCGGACATTTAACTTGACATTGAAATATCAAACGTAATATGAGCCAAGGCCGTTTTCGGTCAATGATACTGATTATAGATTTGCTTGTTTCCTTTAAAGTTCATTGTCCTTTAGAACTTGATTTACAGATTAGAAATTGGAATAAGTATTTCAAAAAAACCACGCGGACTCGAAAAAAAATTCTATAAAATGTACTTAACGTACCTAATTTCTTTTTTCTGGTCAACTGCGTCGTTTTACCAATGAGAGGAATATCCTCGCATTCAAAAGCGATATTTTCACAAATGTTTAACAGTCGATTGCGATTTTGTTGATATTGAAATTTTGAATTTTTCAATGCTATTTTTATACTTATGATAAATTTAAAATAGAATAATTTTGGATAAAATCAACTCTGCTATAAGTGAATTCTCAGATTGGAATCGAACCCACGACCTTTGGGAATCCGGCCCACTGACACACTCTAAACACTTATCTAATTCTATAAGTTCACTGACCGAGTGACATTGAATATTACATAAAATTATATGTATAATGACGTTAGTTACGGATGTTTTATCTATCGAACGATATAAATGCAAAAGTTTCTTTATCGGATAACCAAAAAGGTGAATATTCTACTAGAAGATATTATATATGTGAAAGTTTGAAAGTTTGAACGTTCGCTATCATCAACGTCATCATTTTACTACTGGGCCCCTGGTCTTTCTTATGGATGGATAAATGGGCCATGCATGATTTAACTTGCGGGAATTAGGGCGGATTGTTCGGTTTTAGCTTAACAATAATGAAATCTGAACAAGAATTATCTAGCTACTGGACTTTTTATTGACTTTTCGAAAGATTTCGATTCCGTTTCACACAAGATTCTCCTAAAAAAACAATATTTTTTTCAGCTAAAGAAAAACTTAATATTTGTTACCTAAAGAGTTTAGGCATCGGACAATTTGATCTTAATGTTAAAAAAAATTAAAAAGCTTGCAATAAGACCTAATTTTAAAAACCCCCAACACAAAAAATACTCTTAAAAAGTTAAAAATAATATTTATTTACACATACAAAGGCATCTTTTCCCATATTTTATCCGGTTTTGGAATATCTTTAAATATCAATCTACGAGGATCTCTTAATCTAGATTTTATTAATTTTCACAGATGTCGAGGGATCGCTATTGTATGAGCTGAATACTTGGCTGAATAGTATAGCGCAGTGCCTAAAAATGGGTAAATATCGGTCTCCGACGTAGCGCGTCTGTGAAGATTAATAAACTTACTAACCCTATACTTGGCAAGATTTTTGTTGTAAAAGTTGTTTGTTTTTAGTTAATATGTGTTCTTAGGTGTTTATTGCTGACAGGAAAAATAATAAAAAAATATCGATTCGTTAACTTAAGTTTTATTGGGTGTATCACATAAGGCACATTGCCAGATTTGTATGAATCAACCTTAAAAAATCTCTGTATCACATTTGCGACATTGCCAGGCCTTCAATAATATAATAAACATAAACAAAACTACAAACTACATTCTAATGTGAGATATTATAAATATAAATTATTATAAAAATAACTTTATATTCACATTGCCAGACTTGTATGAATCAACCTTAAAAAATCTCTGTATCACATTTGCGACATTGCCAGGCTTTCAATAATATAATAAACATAAACAAAACTACAAACTACATTCTAATGTGAGATATTATAAATATAAATTATTATAAAAATAAATTTATATTCAATTTTATGCTTTGTAACAATCAACATATGACAGTCTATTTTTCTTATAAATCTAATAATGAAATGAGATCACTTATTATTTTTATTCTCATATATCGTAAAGTGACACAGTTATAACCATTTCTAATATTTGTTTGGATTACATACTATATCAGTCTTATAATGGTAATAAATAAGAACAAATAAAATCAGAAGATTTTTCTTGTTTTATCTCTTCTTATTTTTTTGTATGATAATCGAGGAAACAATTGCGTTCCGGCAAAAGGCACAACCTAATTTTGCATTTCTGGCAAAAAAAATTGGTCTGCCCTTTTGTACAATACATGCACCTCACTCTGATGGATACTATAGTTGGATAATGACCAACATTATCATATAGAACAGCCTGAGGAGGTCTTTCAGTTACTGGTTTCTGTATTGTTTTGACAGAGCCTATGCTATTTGTCCTGCCACTGCGCGTATCAGACCTTTGGAATTTCAGCAGACTTTCAACAATTTCAATTCGGAATGTTTTTAGTGACTTTGGCTTTTTGGTTTCTTTTCTGGATGTTGGTTCACGACGTATACAAATGTCAACCATTTGAGAGAAGATCGACAAATACCAGCGATGACCCCGGAATGGCGTTCGATAGAGAGCAACCAACATATCAGCCAAGTCCACCCCGCCCATGTTGGTATTTATTCCTTTATCATATTTGGGCAAGTCATTGGCTCTTTCCTTCGTACATCTTTCTCGTACCGATTCACTGTCTGGACAGGATTTGCGTCAATAAATGTACTCGCAGCAGTTACACATTTGTTGTCAACCCACTTCAGTATAACAATCTTGTTTTTATTACATACGACTTGGGCATGAGACCCTCTGCCTTTTTTTAAAGGTTTTTATTTGTCGGTAGTTTTTTCCGCTCCTCGCAGTCTATTTGATCGGATTGTTCCCAGAGCAAAAAATCCGTACTCGTTTCTTAGATACCTACTGGAGAAGCTCTACCGACGTAAAAATATTGTCAAAGCACTTTGCATCTAGGTTGTAATAGATTTCGCTAAAGCTAAAACTACTTTTGATCCTAGACCCATGCTATTTTCTTCATCTGTGAATGAGTGAGCTCTAAATGTGTCGTCGCCTCCATAGATAGTCAAGAAGTCATACACGATTCCAGAAACTCCAGCGCGAACGAAAACTTTAAATCCCTATTTTTTTTTTTGGTTTATTTTTTATGTATTGTTTCCGGCTGCCTGCTCTAGTTCCCTTATGGGGGATCATCATCTCGTCAGTGCTGAATCTTTGTTCCTCTTCTTTTTGTTCCAATTCTTTGAAGAAGAGGTCTCACCTTATGATATCCTATGTCTCCTTCTTCTTGTAAATTATTATTAAAATGTAAATACCGCCTCAATAACTGGAACTTTTTAGAGGCATTATCGCAGCTACCTTATCGTATCGCATATTTTTATTCCAATAATCTGTGTAAGCGTGCATTTTTGTGATCCCCATAAAGATGATAATAGCCAACAATTTTTTGATATCATCTTCTTTGATATTAATTGAGGTGCCTTTCATCTGTGTACTGTACAAATTAGTTTGTTCCGTTATTAGAGAGATAATGTCGTCTGAAAAAAACATCCTGAAGTATTCATAGGCATTCTTCTCTTCACGTGGCTCAAACGATTTATCCTCTATTTCTGCACATCCGGTGAATTTAATGCACCGCCACACAGGTTCTAATCTTTTAGCTGGTATTATTTTTTTCCTCACTACAACTACCTTTGGTTTTTTTGAACGAGTAGCTGCTGCAGGAGAAGGTAAAAACAAAGGTGACGGCACATCCCGGCGACGCATCAAGTTCGGGGAAGACATTTGCATGTTGGCTGCTGGGTTTGGTGAACCTGCATCATCCAAGATAGCAGGTATGGATGCCAAAGAACCGGCACCAGAGCCATTGAACAGCATCGATGTATAAAGATTTGGTGACAAAATTGATGGAGAACAGGGCTGAATTTCCGGCGATGATGGTTGGTATGGTAACATAGACGTCGAAGCAGTAACTTAATTACACTCGCTGTCGTCGTCAGATAAAAGATGAAGGTTTTCTAACGACGAAGGCAATGATGGAGGTGGTGAACTGCTGTCTGAGTTCGTCGGACGGAAGCAAGGTTGAAGTTCATCTTCAGACGAACTACTTTCATCCACATCTGATTTTGCCCCCGGTCTAGGAACAAGCGCTACAAGTCGACGAGCTCTGTTTTGCTGCAATTCACTAAGCTGATGATGTACCTATTATAGAAAAATAAAAATAAATAGTATCTGTGCAAATCAAGCAATGTCACAGATTTGATACACATCTATATAAATGTAGAACAATTTGACACACTTAAAAAAAACTTCTTATAACATGTCTTTACAAAACATTTCAGTGCACAAAATTACCTATTCTGAAAAACAAATATCGTAACCTATTCAAAACAAACCTATTTTTAAAAAGATAAGTTCAAAATATGTTAAAAAAATATTATTTTTACCTTGCGATGCGTAGACGCCATTAACCGGTCCGCCATCTTGCGTTCTACTACTGTTTTGGTGTTGCAAGTAACAGATAATAATTAATAAGCTTAATAAACCATAAAGTATTTAAAATACGTTTCTAAACCACAGCAGATTTTTGAAAAGTGTAACGTATCAAATCATACACTGTGTCAAGAATAGGGTTAAACGTATTGGGGTAAATAAATATTATTTTTAACTTTCAAGAGCATTTTTTGTGTTGGGAGTTTTTTAATTTTTTAATTTAGGTTTTATTGCAAGTTTTAAAAAAAATATTATTAAGATCAAATTGTCCGATGCCCAAACTCTGTTCCAAAACTTCGAGTTTTTTTTTAAGAGAATCTTGTGTGAAACGAAGTCGAAAGCTTTCGATAAGTCAATTAATCAATAGTTACTTGTTCAGATGCGCATAACGACCCGCGAGTTGAATCATGCATGACCCATTTATCCATCCATAAGAGAGACCAGGGGCCCATGATGGTGATTTAAATGTTTTCATCTAAAATAAATTGCTATTGACCTGTATGTACGCCACAACTTGCAGTATAGTAATCTTAAAATGCGATAAATGTTCTATTGTATGGTCCTTCCTTGCGAGTTTATAAATTGTTTACGGTTACGATAACCATAAAATGTACTTTTATTTTGGTATTTTTTTGTGATGAAAATTGATCTTACCCATGTGTTTAAGGTCACTTTTCAATTCGACGACTCTGTATGAAATAAAACAGGAAGAAAAAAATAGCCCTTGACGAGTTTCTTGCCGGTTTTTCCCGTTACAAGTTCTCCCGCCGTAGGGTTTGTGAACGGATGGCGTAGCTTCTTTGACGTTCATAAGTGCTTGTAACAGCCTAGACTTCTGTGGAATAAATGATATTGAATTTTGAAAATTTAGAATTATGATGATAGCGACCGTTCAAACCTTCAAACATTTACATATATAATAGTCTTCTAGTGGGATCTTTAAATTTTTTGGTTATCCAGTGTAAAGTTTGAAAAGGCACGGACAGACAAAGAAACTTTTGTATTTATATTGTTCGATAGATAAAACCTCCGTAACCAATGTCACATAGGTATTATTTTATGCAATATTCAATGTCACTCGGTCATTGAACTTATATAATTAGATAAGTGTTTAGTGTGTGTATGTGTCTTTGTCAGTGGGCCGTATTCCCAAAGGTCGGGGGTTCGATGCCCGTATTTTCAAATGGCAAAGTTGATTTATTCCAATATTTTTTTTATTTTATATAGTATATTAATAGCATTTTGAAAACGTATGATGAAGTCTAAGTGTCTCACCGTTGTCCATAAAAAAAGATAATAGGTAAGTTAAGTATATAGAAATATTTTACCGACATCGTATAGTCTTTTTAAGTACTTATTTACTTTTAGCTATACTTAACTATTATAGTAATATAAAAAAATTAAGCTTGTAAACTATGATATAAATAAGTAAATTATCCTTCGTAAACTGTGTGCTATTGCAGCTTATAAATTAATGTATCTAATCTTCTCTGAGGCAAGAGGCGCTGGATGCTGAAATACAGGTCATTACCTAGTTCGGCAACAGATGCTACATTTCTACTTAAATGTATTGTCACATTAATGAATAGGCTTAAGTACCTAATGTAAAATCTTTTTTTGTTACAATAAATAAATAATAATAATTATTATTATTATAAATTATTATACATTATTAAATTATTATTATTATTCCAATTTCCTAAAAGTTTGATTCAATTCACAGCCAATCTCTAAATCAAGTCCAAAAGGGGCAATGAACTATAAATCTATAATCTATAATCAGTGTCATTGAGCGAAAACGGCCTTGACTCATATTACGTTTGATATTTCAGTATCAAGTTAAATGTCCGGTAATTTACAGTGTTCCGTATAAAATTTAGGAACCTTTACTTTTAGAAATCTTATGTGTGCCAAAAATCACAGAAAAATAGTTGAAATCAGCACATAGAAATAATACAATTATCTGATAATTAAAGACATGTTCAAAATTACCAATCTTGGATGTGATAAAATAAACGAGATAACAAAGGTTTATTATCTTAACGGAAAATAAGTTATGTAGTAGTTTATACAATTTATAACAAAAAGTAGATTTTTTAATAAACGGTAACGAAACACTAGCATAAAATGGTCATTTATACAAAAAACTAGCTTCCACCCGCGGTTTCACCCGTGTGGTTACTGTTCCCGAGGGAATATCGGGATGAAAAGTCTATGTTACTCTCCGTCCCTTATACTAACTCTATGCCAAAAAATCAAGTCGATTGTTTGCTTAGTTAGGACGTCAAGGAAGGACAAACAAGAACAATTTTGAATTGTTTTACGATGAAACCCATTTTACTTAAGAATTTCACCTTAGTTTACCTGCCGAACCCTAAACTGTTTGTCTTAAGTGGCTTTACGACAGTGAAATACGTCATACTTGATAATGATAACATTTTAAAGGACACTTGGTCAAATTTATAATCAACAGAGGAAATCTATCTAGTAATCGCATTTTGATGTCAACGAACTTTAATCAAAATTTTATTAGGTAAAAGGATTTTAGTTGTATTTCAGTGAGCGCGATAATAAAATATTTGCTAATAACATTATTTAATCCTATTGTCAACCTACGAGATCGAATCAGAAATGAGGAGATCCGTAGGAGAACTAAAGTAACTGACATCGCTCGAAGGATTGCTCAGCTGAAGTGGCAGTGGGCGGGACACATAGCGAGAAGAACCGATGGCCGTTGGGGCGGAAAGGTTCTGGAATGGCGACCGCGCACAGAACGACAACGCTCCGTGGGTAAGTGCCCCACCAGGTGGACCGACCATCTGGTGAAGGTCGCGGGAAGCCGCTGGATGCGGACAGCGCAGCACCGATCGTTCTGGAGATCCTTGGGGGAGGCCTATACCCAGCAGTGGGTGTTATGTGGCTGAGACGACGACGACGACGACGATTGTTAACCATGCTAAATAAAGTAAACTTTATTTGGACAATAATGTTTTAAAAATAATAAACGACTGATAAACTCTCACTTGGTTCATATAGACACCACTACCTACGTTTAGATAGAGATTGTTATAAAATTATTTCGTTGTCATTTTCTTTTTCCGAAGTTAATGTATTAATTATAGAATGTCAAAAATCATAAAAGCCAAATATTTTCATTTATCACAGCAGATTATTTTTAAACCCATTATCTGTTTTTAACCCTCTTCTTAAAACTTGAACACTAGCCATAATGAATTTATAATTGACTTCTCGGAGAACAATTAGGTATGCCAGTTAGCCCCCGGTGTTAAGAATTATGTAAAAAAAATGTAAAGTTAGATACTCGTATACTCCCAGATCCAGAATCGACAAAAATGGAAAGTGAAACTTTCTTGATATACGACTATGAGATACTACAGTTGTGGAGATATGAGTAAACAAAAGTAATTATACATTGCATCTCTCCGAAGATGATTACCGATTTACATGCAGCAGTACGTAGTATGGTGCCGTCCTTGCCAATTTTTTTAAAGCAACTTAAAAAAAAACAAATGTCACTTCCGCCGCCCGCTTGGTCGACCGGCCCCTGAGCGCCGCCATTACGTATTTTTGTGCGGTTCGAGTCACACGTCCATTGATACATTCCCTTCTTTTATGCTACGTCTATGCTCGAATGCCAGAGGTACCTATTTCTGTTGCTGATAGAAGACAATATTACTACCAACAGTAGTGAAATAACTAACGACCCCACAATTTTATTTTGGGTCAAAGGATACAAAATTCCTTTTAAAGAAAATCCTACACAACATAACCTCCCACGAAATAGGTGTCGTACACAAAAAGAGGCTGAAATCATAGACGAGTGTATCTCCGATCTTGTTCAGTCTGGTTTTATTTCAACATGCAGTGCCTGTGAAGATCAATATGTTTCAACAATTTTCACAGTTCCAAAACCGAACGGTGAACATAGATTTATTTTAAACTTAAAAGGTTTAAATAAATAAATTGATGTTCAACACTTCAAAATGGAGGATTATCGTACGGTATTGAAACTTATTTAGCAAAATGACTACATGGCTACCATAGACCTCCAAGATGCTTATTTTTTAGTCTCGGTGGATCTTGAAGATTGGAAAAAATTAAGATTTCAGTGATGTTTTATATGAATTTAACGTTCTCCCGTTTGGTTTGTGTACGGCATCTTTCGTTTTTACGAAACCTTTAAAACCTGTTTTATTTCAGTTACGCTCCCAAGGTCATCTATTTGTAAATTACTTAGATGATATTTGCTGTATCGCTTCATCATACGAGCTGTGTGTCATAATGTTACCGACACTACAAACCAAATAAAGCTTCGTAATTCTTGATCAATTGGGAAAAAAGTTACATCATACCCAACAAAATGTGTAAATTCTTAGGGTTTGTATTTAATACAGCCAATATGACTTTATCCTTAACAGATGAAAATAAATCTCGATTATGGGAGAAAGTTGTTCATTCCTTAAAACAAACAAATGTACTATTAGACAATTTGCTGAATTTCTTGGACTTTTGACCTCAGCATGCCCGGCGGTTCTAAATTAATGGAACGGGAAAAGTATTTAGCTTTAGATAATTCTAAAAATTATAATAAACGAATGTTGCTTATAGGGAACTTCCATCAGGACTTAAAATGGTGAAAAAATAACGTACAGCATAGTTTCTCTCCTATTCTTAAAGATGAATATGATAAGTTCATATACAGTGATGTAGTACATATATCACTGGATGAGGTGCCGCTTGCGACGGTATATCGGCCGGCGGCAAAGGTAGTGAAACTGAAATAACAAACCACATTGTACTTATGGTAAATTTTAAATAGAAAAATATTGGAAAAAATTAACTCGGCCACAAGTGAATTCTCAGACGGGAATCGAACCCGCGACCTTTGGAAATCCGGTCCAATGCTCTAACCGCTGAGCTACCGAGACTTGCGAACCACCGTCGAAATTCTCCAATACTTTTATATTTTTAATACGCTGTAGGCCAGCGTTGTTACATCAATGCTAGGAATATCCTTGCATTCGAAAGAAACATCTTTTCAGGTGTTTAACGATCGATTAAGATGCAACTGCCAATAATTTATGATTTTGTAATTTTTGCATTTTTCAATGCTATTTTTATACTTATGGTAAATTTTAAATAGAAAAATATTGGAAAAAATTAACTCGGCCACAAGTGAATTCTCAGACGGGAATCGAACCCGCGACCTTTGGAAATCCGGTCCAATGCTCTAACCGCTGAGCTACCGAGACTTGCGAACCACCGTCGAAATTCTCCAATACTTTTATATTTTTAATACGCTGTAGGCCAGCGTTGTTACATCAATGCTAGGAATATCCTTGCATTCGAAAGAAACATCTTTTCAGGTGTTTAACGATCGATTAAGATGCAACTGCCAATAATTTATGATTTTGTAATTTTTGCATTTTTTCAATGCAATTTTTATACTTATGGTAAATTTTAAATAGAAAAATATTGGAAAAAATTAACTCGGCCACAAGTGAATTCTGAGACGGGAATCGAACCCGCGACCTTTGGAAATCCGGTCCAATGCTCTAACCGCTGAGCTACCGAGACTTGCGAACCACCGTCGAAATTCTCCAATACTTTTATATTTTTAATACGCTGTAGGCCAGCGTTGTTACATCAATGCTAGGAATATCCTTGCATTCGAAAGAAACATCTTTTCAGGTGTTTAACGATCGATTAAGATGCAACTGCCAATAATTTATGATTTTGTAATTTTTGCATTTTTCAATGCTATTTTTATACTTATGGTAAATTTTAAATAGAAAAATATTGGAAAAAATTAACTCGGCCACAAGTGAATTCTCAGACGGGAATCGAACCCGCGACCTTTGGAAATCCGGTCCAATGCTCTAACCGCTGAGTGTATGGTAAATTTTAAATTTCTATTTAAAATTTACCATAAGTATAAAAATAGCATTGAAAAATGCAAAAATTACAAAATCATAAACCACATTGTCTTGAATTTAAAGCGGTTTTTTATGCACTTAAAATATTTGCTTCTCAGCTTCATAGGTCCAATATTCTTCTCAGAGTTGATATAATAGCACAGCCTTAGCTTATATTAACTGAATGGGTGGTGTAAGATTAACACACCTTAACGACCTTACTCGAAAAATTTTGCAGTGGTGTGAACAAAGTAGTATTTAATTGTTTGCATCGTTCATTAAATCGGCTGACAATATTGAATATTGACACTGAATGGGAACTCGCCGGGTACAGTTTCACACAAATCCTATACACATTTGGCAATCCAGACTTTGACTTGTATGCCACTATAAAAAATCACAATGAAAGATATTAAGATTGATCCTCATTCATTTACCTTTAATTGGCATAATTGTAAGTTTAAACTTTTACGCATTTCCCTCTTTTTGTCTCATTACTAAAGTTCTACAAATAAAATTAAACACACCAGTATCCTCAAATGATATGGTTACTAGACTATTAAATTAAATTTGAAAATATAGTATTTAAAACAGATTGTAGGTATATCAAATAAAATCATTGATATTATTAAAACGTCCCGGCCTGGGGCCTACCAACCACTTTTCAGATGAACTTCATTAAAGAAAACTTTAAAATATGTCCCAGCTTTTGCTTTACAAGTTTACATGGAAAAAACCTAAAATATAAGAAATAATGAGTCATCAGACAACCTTTTTTATAAGTTATAAAAAAAAACACATATTGAGGTTGCCGCGCATACACTCGCGCATTGAGTGAAGTATACTCTCCACCAGAGTGAGGTGGGTACAAGTCTGTTCAGTGCGCACAGCACAAGACACTGTCACTTAATACTGTCGTATCTCAGTTCCAGAACTCAGAACGTTTATATTAATGGAGTGAAATCTGCCGGCTCAAATATAAAACTAGGCATGCCTGAAGGCTCTATTTTGGGCCCTTTCCTGTTTCTAGTATATATTAATGACTTGCCTTTCTTTGCCAAAAATTAATGTAAGATTGTCTTGTTTGCGGATGATACTTCTATAATATTTATCATTGATAGGAACAAACCTGATTTTGACGATGTAAACAAACACTCTCGCAAGTACTAGCGTGGTTTAATTATAATAATCTACAGCTTAATGCAAAGAAAACTAAATGCGTTCTTTTTTCTTTACCAAATGTTGAGAAAGTACCCATGAAAATTGTTATGAACAATGGAAAATTTAACGGGAACCACGCGGCGGGTAAAACCGAGAGCTGCCGCTAGACATAAATAATAAAATTCGTAATATTTATTAGGAATATTAAAATGCTGAAGAGTTTGATTGTTAGAGCACGATAATCTCCGGAACTACTAGTTCGAATTGATAAATTCGAATCGAAATAATTCGCGACCAAATTCATTCGTCAGGTAGGCTAGTTTACTTAATACTGATATATTCCGGACGTTTAAGCAAGAACGTTACACGTTCAAATAGCGCCCTTCTTGCCGTGGGCGGGTTATAGTTGAGCAATACTTTTTATAAATAAGTTGTATTCTTGTATGCAACGCTGCTTGCTTCGAGTAGGCAATTTGGAGACTGCCTATTACCGGTAGGTAATCAGTATTTAGCGTAAGGAAAATCTTAGTGGGTGAGTGTTGAATAGAAGTTTAAACTAAAATAAAATAACTTTAACTTTAACACTAATTGTATATTTATCTAGCTTTTGAATGAGGTAGGCACTGCCTAATTGCCTATATGGAATGCACGCCCCTGTGTTTCAGTATAGTAATTTTCATACGGTGACTGATTCTATGACAACTGACTGGATGACTGGAAAAAAAACGGGGCTATATTTGGACGTGTTAGACCTACTATAGAGGGAATAGTGCGTAAAGTTAACATACGATAAAGTTTTGGTTAAGTGGTGAAATGGAGGTTGAGATTGTTGCGTGAAATAGCGTTGGGTAGGTCTAAATTTTGCGATTTAATACTTGTTTTGGTAAATATCTTAACTGAAGTCATGTTTAAATTATATCATGTTGCTATGATAACACTGGAAGTTCAGTTTTATAAATTCTTTATCGCCATCTCAGCCACATGACACCCACTGCTAGGCCTCCTGATAGCATATAGCGGCTTCACGCGACCGCGCACTAGATCCTCTTTCCACCTTGTCGGGGGCCTACCCAGGGTGCGTCGTCGTTATTATACAATGTAAGTATTAGTAACCGTAAATTAAACGCCACATATCACATTTTAATAGATATTCTGTAATATTTTGGAATTAAATCAAAAGTATTTTATAACCGTAAATTTCAAAACTGTCACTAACATTAATAGATAATGAAACAATTGATCTATAACAATATCAATAATTTATTAAGTACTAAATTGCTTTAACACTTTGAGGGCCGGGCCATTATAATATGTACTGGTATGCCGGTGTTTTTCGCACTATTTGGGGGGCTCACCATTAGAAAACTATAAGAGATAGCTAAATATTTGTTTTTATTTATTTATTTTGATATTTATATATATGATTTATGAAATAAAACAATAGATTTTTTTTTTTTTATTTATAACAAAAAAACAAAAACATCCTTTTTAAAAAAAAATAAAAGTCCGCACCCTCAATCAACGGGGCCGGCCGGGGCGCACTGGCGCGAGTGCGTTCCGACAAGTTCTCTTTACACACACATTTGAAGTGTTAAATGCATATAACTTTGCAAGTGTGTTCCTAACGTGTGTTGTTTTCTACTCAAAAAAGTCCGAACGCGGCAAGACACGTGATATACCATATAAACAATACGGAAGTCCGATCACGTGTCACGACGTGATCGGCTAATCAGATCATATTTAACATCACGTGTATACATGTGATTGGCCCTAAAAGTGGCGTAATCTTTAGTATTACAATAATGTTCTTTAACCTATAAAGAAAACTTCTCAAACAGGAACATTGAAATAACACAATTTACTTATTTATAGACTTTTTTTTGCATTTTCGACATTACTGGTCTCCTCCTCTTCTTAGGTATTTTATTCCCAGCTCTACGCAAAACTGAAATAAAATAATGATTATAAAATATCTTTAAAATATATTCCATTACACGTAATTAAAATATAATTATCATTAGCCATTTAAATTTTATTTGGTCGAATGGACAAAAGAATGAATGTGCTTCCGAAGCATGGAACAGTTTCGTTTGATCCCAACGAGTCACACCACAACGAGTCACACTGTTAATTGTCGGGAAAAAAATTCCATCAAGTCACAATGTTACACGTTGCGAGAACAATATATAAAAAAAAATCCCAACGACTCACATCCCGAAGGAATGGAATATTTTTAGGTGAAAACCAGGGTCGCATAGCTAACCAAGTGTTATTTTAGATTTTTTGAGAAGTTACTAAAAGTCCTACAGGCTGAGAAGATTTTTTCCCTAATGCCAAATATGCTACCTTCGGGGTGCGACTCGATGGCAATTTTGTTTCCCAACGAGTAACAATGTGACACGTTGTGATGTGACTCGTTGGGAACAAACGAACAAATTGAGATAATCAAAGGCCCTACCGCGCAAGCGTCATCGGCAAGAAGCAGCAATATGTCACATCAATCTGTCAAATGAAGCCGATTTCGATGCCAACGCCACTTGCGCGGTACGGCTACAGTTTTTGGTCACCCATATCGTGACTGTCGAACGCGCTAACCACTGCACCACTGAGTTACTTAATTGTCATTTTAATAATTTTTCGGAAATATTGTGCATCAAAGTTTAATAAAGAGCCTGAAATCAATATCGGCAAATATAGTGATAAGACTGATTTATAATTTATTGAAATAAAACAACTAAGTTGTAATTGTCCGTATTTTTAGGTTTTTTAGGGGTTTTTTGATTTTCCCGACGTTTCGGCACCTTTACAGCTGCCGTGGTCACGGGATGACAATTACGGACGAAAAAATACGGACAATTACAACGTAGTTCGTGGAAATATATGTAAAAATTGTTTTATTTCAATGAACAGTGCGCGCCAAAACATAAGATGTACGTATTATAATTTATTCTCTAATTGTATTTGATAAGCTGTCTTACCCTTTAGTAGCATTCCAAAGAGCCCAGAGAATGGTAGGTCTATAAATACTGTGACTAAGAACGATACAAATATCGTTAAGTTTAAGTCAATTATTAATCTGTGCATCTGGAAAGTAAACGGGAAAAAATATATTGAACTGGCGGACAATAAAATAAAACCAGTGCGTTTTTTATACAAACATACTCATTTTACAGTAAAATTTTGTAAGTCGCTTTTAACCGCCTCCGTGGTCTAGTGGTACAAACACCACCGGTATAAGACCCAGGGGTCCCGGGTTCGATTCCCAGCGGGGGTACATATTGTATTCGGTTTGGTTGGTGGTAGGACTTGTTGTAAGTCCGCCTGGCTAGCTACCACGATCTTATCTAAGTCTGACGCCATAACAACAATGTTTTCAGCATTGTTGTGTTCCGGCAGTTAAAGATAAAATAGCCAGTTTCTCAGTGATTGGGGATTCCGGGAGAGGCTCGCTTCCATCTTCAGCCTTATCAATACTTAACATCAGGTATGATGAAGGCTAAGTCTCCCCGTACTTCATGAAAAAAACGAATAATTCAGCAAATGCCTTATTTTTGTGCAAAGTTTGTCAAACTAACAACTTTATATGGAATACAAAGTAATGGAATTATTATTAGACTTTTCGTTTAACTGAGAATTAGGTAATCAAGAAAATTATTAGCTGTTTCTTAAAAAAAAAAACCTTCATTTGCATTTGAATGTCGAAATGCATTTCTATTTGTTAGACCATGAAGTGCGCATGATGGTTTAGCAATAGCGCAGTGGCTTGGTTTCTTTGTCCCTTCCACATAAAATACAACCATATTTAGTCAATAAGTTAAGTCTGCAACTGCAAAGGTGCGAGTCACTATTATGGATGAAACGCTCTTTTGAACTGCGGGTTCAATAAAAAATATATTAAAGGAAACATAAATTCACGTCTTATAGATTTATTTAATTTATTTAGTTATATTCATATCTTCGAAGGTAGTCTAAGGCGCTCATATACCCACGATTTGCCAATTAAGTTTTAGTCCCATGTATTAGTTAGTGGGAATGCCTATTGTCATTACCGGACATCGGGAAATTTAAACCGGATAATATGGGATTGGGGTAGGAAAGGGATAGATAGGTACAGAACTCGGAAGGATCTTTTGAATAAAGTCGTAGATGCACTGGAATATTATGCACGTTTAAAAAATAGAAATGATTAAAAATGTACTTACGGAAAATTCAATTGAAAAGTAAGTAGGCGCCAATGCAGTAGCATTCAGTATGTATATAATTGGCAAGTGCAAAATATACATGGCATAAGATAGACGACCCAAAAACTTGAACACAGTCAATGAGAGGAACCAGTTCATAGGACCTGAAATTTAAAGTAATTATATTATAAATGATAATGTGTTGATTTTAGTAAGTTATAACGACTGTTGTATTGTATGTAGGTTCTGAGTGGACATGAATTCATCACATTTAATTTTTGAAATCAGTAATCATCATATAAAATTAATTAAGTATTTTCACTAAATACGAGTATCCATATATTTATAATTTTTCTATAATTTACTTGTA
Source organism: Chrysoteuchia culmella (assembly GCA_910589605.1). Classification (NCBI taxonomy): domain Eukaryota; kingdom Metazoa; phylum Arthropoda; class Insecta; order Lepidoptera; family Crambidae; genus Chrysoteuchia; species Chrysoteuchia culmella. Next base: position 4,944,502 of record OU342649.1, read on the forward strand.
TCTAGTCTCATGTCGCCCTGACGGGATTCGAACCCGCATCCTTGGGAGTCCGGCCCAATGCACTAACCAATTATGCTACAGAGACCTATGAGGACACGTCGAATTTTTCTAGTATATTCACCGTTCTACGGTGTTGGCCACCGTCGCTTCATCAATGAGAGAAATATCCTCGCATTCGAAAGAAACATCTTTACAGATGTTTGACTATCGATTAAGATGAAACGGCCATCTAATTATAACTTTTTTTTTTGCATTTTACAATGCTATTTTTATGTGATAAATATTAAACAAGAAAATATACTAGAAAAAAGCAACTAGTCTCATGTCGCCCTGACGGGATTCGAACCCGCATCCTTGGGAGTCCGGCCCAATGCACTAACCAATTATGCTACAGAGACCTATGAGGACACGTCGAATTTTTCTAGTATATTCACCGTTCTACGGTGTTGGCCACCGTCGCTTCATCAATGAGAGAAATATCCTCGCATTCGAAAGAAACATCTTTACAGATGTTTGACTATCGATTAAGATGAAATGGCCATCTAATTATAACTTTTTAATTTTGCATTTTACAATGCTATTTTTATGTGATAAATATTAAACAAGAAAATATACTAGAAAAAAGCAACTGAATGAAGGCCATTCGCCCGATCTGTTGTTCCATAAATAATGAACTCTATCTAATGAACTTTATGATTCAATCAAAAGAATAAAATCTGTGTTTTCCCTCCGATTCAAATCTTGCGTTAATTTTGGGACACCCTATATAATTTATAATACTTAATACAACATGTTTTTATAATTTTTTGCCAACAATTTACTAATGTACGTGTAATATAGCGCCTTTGATATCCGTAAAAGTGGTTTTATTTCAAATTACTAATGTTTTTATTTTATTATATTTTTGCTTTGTAATTGAACTCCTCGGCCACAGTGAAAGCCGGAAAGGCTTTTGTAGCGGTGTACAATTAAATAACATATAATGGTTTTTTATAATACTTTTATAAATAAAAAAAGTATAAAAATAGCATGCAATTTTTATGCTTATGATAAATTTTAAATAGAAACATATAGGAAAAAGTCAACTCGGCCACAAGTGAATTCTCAGATGGGACTCGAACCCACGACTTTTGGAAATCCGGTCCAATGCTCTAACCACTGAGCTACTGAGACTAGCTCCGTAGTCTCGGTAGCTCATATTTAAATTTATCATAAGTATAAAAACCACAGAATACTTAATAAAAACGAAATTCAATATTATGCAGTATCTATAATGATATTGATACATTTCACCGGCGCGGCAATAGTTTAAGGCTACCTTTCCACCAGAGAGAAAGGCTGGAATGTGTATTAAAACACAGGATGCGTTTTATGCCGATATTTCCACAACGGCAACCACGCAGATAAAACTGCGGATAGCCATAAGTTTATAATAATATTTATTTATAATAGAAATTTAAACTAAAGATGGTAAGCATAGGTTCAATTGGGAAACTTCCCGGTTGATCAGTAGAGATTTTTTGTGAAACGTTTTCCCGGAAAGCGCTAAGGTTAAAGAAATAATTAATTATTCACGCACGTAGAAACCGTTAACGGAGACTTTGTCACCACGCATGGTGATAACGTTTTGTTTTTGTAAGGCTTACGAATGTCACTTGTAACTTATTTATGTGGGTTTTTAATGTATAATTTATTGATTTTTTGTTAATCAGCACTTAAGACAGAGAGAAAAAAGTGGGTAAAATTTGACACCTTGGGTCATAAAAATACTTATATTTTAAACATTTCAGCGATAACCTATGTTTTTTATACTTATAAAATCATGGTGGTTATATTCTAGTCCGATATAAATAAAACGTTAACATGTTTGTCAATGTAATGAAACAAGTCATGTAAAAGAAAACAGAGTGAAACACTCGAACGGCACTTTTTTTTGTAATTTGACCACTTGATTGACACCTGTCACAATTTTTTTTCTGGCCTCGTCTTTATCGATGGCTGTGTTTTTTAATTTTTAATATAAAGAAAGGTTCGTTCCGATTCCATTAAAAAAACTCCCAAGCCGATGCAACACGTATTTTTAAGACGAGACCGTAAATGGCCAAAGACCAAATAGGGAATAAATTTGGGTACCCAGACTACCCATGGCCATTTAGCGCCATGTTTTGCTTGGGTAGTCTGGGTACCCAATGGCCAATAGAGCGGTCTGTTACTTTTTTAAATAAAGCTCCCTAAAAAAACTCTACTGGTCAACCGGGAAGTTCCCCGACTGTACATTGCGCATTAACTGTACCTCCATAACCATGCTCGCATGCAAATATAAGCCATGCAATGCACGCAGCCCACGCAGGTCTCATGTAAGAGTTTAACACACTGTCCACTGTTTGATTATCCCAGTCTGGCTGGATCACGAAGTATGTTGATGTGACTATCGTTAATGCTGTTACTGTGGCAAGCAGCCATAAGCTTGCTATCAAGTCCTATAAATAAATAAAATATAACTATAATAATCTTAAAAAATAAACCGAAGTCATTTAACTGTTCGCCATCGTCATCAGCCATTTTTAATGTCCCCACTGCTGGGGCACTGGCCTTCTGGATGGATGGACTGGATTGGTGGGTTTTAACGACTGCAAACGCAGCCGGGACTAAAGGCTTAACGTGCCTTCCGAAGCATGGAGGAGCCTGAGATAGTAAATTTTTGGTCACCCATCCCGTGACCGACCATTGCGAAAGTTACTTAACCTCAACAATCGCAGGCCGAGCGCGCAAACCACTGCGCCATGGGCTCCTCGATTAACTGTTATGTGAAGTATATTTGGTGATGTTTTTATTGTCTGTCTGTATGCCTATAAATATTTTTCCGTGAATGTTTATGAATGCGAACATTTAAAAAAATCAAATATCAATCTTTAAATTTGATGTGCTGGAACCTTACGACAGCAACCCTTCGATCTAGACATCGTGACAAGACCACAAGACACGTCTTTTAATCAATTCAATATTAAGAACTCAATACCGTAACTAGTGGTTTCCGTTCCCGCAGGAATGTTTTTATCCTGGCTATCTTCTATCTGTGTGCCAAATTTCATCCAAATCGGTTCAGTAGTTTTTGCGTGAAAGAGTAACAAACAAACAAACAAACTGACACACTTTCGTATTTATAATATAAGTAGGATATGATTCTGTTTTCCAAACCTATATAGCCTGACTGAATTTCATAAGTTCTTTATAGCATTTATTATGTATGTACGAGTTTAAAGCAACATGCGCAAACCTCAATTCCATAAAACAATAAAAATAATAATCCATCATCAGTCTGTGGACGTCCACTTCTGGACATAAGCCTCACCTAGCTCACGTCCATTGTGGCTCTCATAGGAGGCTATTAGCCTACTGCTACCACGCTGGCCAGGTGGGTTGGTAGAGGGTTTGTTTCAAGATTTCCTTCTCTCGCACAGGTTTTCAATGTGTCGAGCCTCTTAGTCAATTATTCAACGACATCATAGGCATTATTGCACATAATAAGAACACAAAGAAAGCAAAAACAGACAGTAAAAGGAAATACACAAAAGGCGGCCTTATTGCTAGGTAGCAATTTTTTCCAGGCAACCTTGAGTAGTAAAGAAATAAGAGAAAGAGAATAAAAGGGGGAAAATGTGGGAGTGGGTGCAATTAAATATTGAACATTATAAATAATTATAGTTTAGAATGAATATATAAACATATTGTAGGAATGGGAAATGAAAGCTGAGATTAAATATGAGAAAGGAAATGCGTTCTGACTTGATCGCTAAATGATTTCAATGAGCGAGCTTTTCTGATGTCCGCCTATGGATGAGAGTTCCATAGGCGGACAGCATGCTCAGAGAAGGACTAGGATAGGAAATCAGATAAATATTAATCATTTACCTTTGATAGTCTTATTTTTCGATTCCGACACGTATGCAGTATGTATCCAAATAGCATTCCAACAAAGAATGGGGCTGATCGAGGAAATGTATGAATATAATAATACTGGCTGTAGAATGCCACATCCTCCGGAGTACGACTGAAAATAAATAAAAAGGTGATGTTAAAGTTGTTATTTATTAGTTAAGAAAGAACGAGAAATAGAATGAAAAATCGACTTATTTGGGAAAATTACACCGACAATTACGAAAGCCACACACAGAAAACACTAAGATATGTCCCAAAACGGTCACGACTCAGCATAATGCATGGTCTTACGACCCGCGCTGATGACCGGTTTGATGACGTTCCCGTTAATAACAGCAAAAACAAAACAACATTCCAAACTACGATTTTAAATCACAAGAAAAATAAATAAAATAGAAACACATAAATATTAATTAAGTTATTATCGTGTTTATGTTTTCTTTAACAATATTGACCATGTCTGCTGAGCCAGCTTTTTGTGTTAAATCTATCTATTTGTCATCACTTTTTTATTCCTAATACCTATTGGTTAACACGAATATCTTGGTTATTTAACTCGGATTCAGATCGGTATTATGTATATTTTAGGAATAACGATACCTTCTTATTTTGACAATAAACTGTGGGCGAGTCATTTGGTTTTGGCATTATTTATCATCGGCTTGGCTTGTTACCAGCTAGTATATTTTCAACGCAGTTGTTACTGACTTAGTATATTTTATTTAAACTTAACGATTTTTCGTATTAATGCGGCATAATAAATATTAAACACGAGGGAAAGATGATTGAAAAAATAAATACTAGTGGAAATTTGGAAAATTAATGTTATGCAACTCTATTAAAATCTAAAGTACCCACATTTTCCACAATACTTATATAAAATATGTACTGTACTTAGGCGTTGTCTTAAAACGGCGGTAGCAAAAAGTGGGAAAGACTTACGATAAAGCACCCATCGAAGATTGGAACTCCATCAGAAAGTTGTACACCGAAGTTCCGGCGAGCACCGCCAAAAGGGAACCGACCAACGCGGCCCAAGCCGACTTTTTATTCCCGCCTAGTACCCAAATTAGAACAATTGGTGATATTACATATAACTGCATGTCCACTGCAAGGTACCACGTATGACCGAGACACTAAAAGAAAACAAAAAAGTTTACAAAATCATTGTTTTCATTTCTTAGGTTATAGCGCGCACTGTTCATTAAAAACGACGGGAGAACAAAAAAAAAACCTTAAAAAAACACGGAAAATAAGATAAGAGATGACTTAATTATCTTAACTAAGTACTTAAAATACTACAAGTAGACACCTCATGTTTATGTTACGGTAAATATATTTTTTTATTTTATTAATTACCAGCAATTACTAATACCTAATTACCACGATAAAAGGTAAAAGTGGGGCTTAAATGGAGATAATGTACAAACAATTGTTGATGATGATGACGACTCAATTCACTCTTCAAAAAATATCACCACATGTGAAGTAAATATGTACTTACCAAATATCCAAATTTGGTCAAATTATGGACATACAGCAACGTCGCCCACCAGTAATTTCTGCAGTCGTCAGTACTCTTGGCCACCACTCCCCAATATGGACCATCTGTTATATGGTTTTGGAAGGAAGCTTGCAGCAAAATGCCTGTGGCTAACACAGGAAACATTCGTAGGAGGCGGTTCAGATAGAATATGTGGAGGTTCTTCAAGAAGTCCACTGTAACAAACGCAAAAATGATATAACCAACTAACAGAAGAAAAATGTTGCCAGTTTTGAAATAAGTTATTGAATTTCGACTATGCTAGTTAGATAATTGATTTCGTCGAATTGAGAAACTCCTCCTTTTTTTAAGTAGGTTCGAAATGAATATACTCGTAAAATAAGTTTGCTGCGAATTAGGTCTATTTCTCACGTACATAGATTTTTTTAACATTAAATTATATCCATAGTTTTATGTCAGGGTCATTATTAAGGCTCACAATGTGCCTCACCATAATGCATGATAGAACATCATCATCATTCAACTTGGGTAAAAATTTTGCTTGCTTTAGTTCTTCGATATCAGCGCTTGTGGCGAAGTTTCGTTTCCAATTTCCATAACACAATATGCTGATCATACTTGCAATAATAAAATCGAGAAAAACTGAATTATTGTTTTGAATCGTAAAGAATTCCTATCTTCTAATCCGGGTGTGAGTTTTTCGCCGACGACCCCCAAATACAATTGGGATAAGGCCATGATGGTGAACCACTTACTTCTTGACGTCTTGGAAGCTTGAGTATAAACCAAGAGTAAGCCAGTGAGCATGAAGAAAGTATCCACTGTTATGTGGCCACTAGTTATCCATAGGTACCCAAATGATTTCATGTGCTGAAAACAAATAAAACATACGGAATTAGTTTTTAGAAAATATGGTTTCTTACAAAAATGAAACGCTTATTCTATCAGATTTATTAGATGGACAAAACATTATCCTCTCTTGTAGAAAGGAATTTAAAAGTTTATCATAGTAAAGCAACATTATATAGAACAGGGTTTTGCTCATTCTAATAATGAAAGTTGGAACACAAAAAACAGAAAAATTAAGCATCAGGAAGTTTCCTTGCCAATTCTGCCACACTGACACTATTCTATGAAATGAAAACTCCATAGAAAATAAAATGTTAAGGAACTATATTGCGTAAGTGGCATTATCAGACCCTCAGAATTCAAAACTAACGATTCATATTTCATATGATATACAACGTTGTAAAGATTTCAGTTAGCTTTAAAAAGTTTGACTCTGTTTCACCAACAAATTAACGCTAAACATAAAAATATATAGCATTTCACAGTTCGGAAAATTGGTTTAAATCTCGTTTATCTTATTGACAGTTTGCGAACTTGGCTTATAAAATAATTTCTGATGTATCAATGTATCAAGTGTAGGTGATCCTAATAAGAAAAAAAAAAGAAAAAAAGACGAATACATGTTTGTTTACCTCATAAACGTCGATTGGATTGGCCGGTACAAAACTGGATTTAGTTCCAAAGGTATGAATAACCACCACCCACAGCATAGCTATTGATCTTACACCCTCAACACAGTTCAGGTTATTTGGGTTAGACTTGAATGTTAAAACTTTACGAGTATTTGAGTACATGGAGAACGTTGTGTAAAGCATCTTTGATTCCTTTGGATCTGTAACATCACAAAGAGTCTTTCTGCAAACCAAATTTAGGGTCAAGTTTTTTTAAACCACATCTGTATTCAATAGAATACCACTGGTGCCAGCACCGGAGGTCCCAGGATTTTCAGTGGGGGTACTTTATATTCGGTTTGATTCATTTGTTTTTGAACTTGTTCGTCTGCTTGGCTAGCTACCACCATATTGTTTAGGTTTGTCGCCACAGCAACAATGTTTTTAGCGTTGTTGTGTTCCGGCAGTAAGAGATAAAATAGCCAGTTCCTTAAATGGGAGAGGATTCCAGATCTAAGTGCTAAATCAACCGCCATAGAGGCAAAGACCAGTGCTAAATCAACCGCCATAGAGGCAAAGACCCGCGCTACATGTGTAGCTTCATGCTCTTGACTGACATTAGTTACATTAGCAAAACTAAAAACTTTTATGATCGCAAATCTCTTTTTATCACATTTGCACATATTTAAAAGAATACATTGTATTAATAATGTTATCAGCATAGAAATAGGTCAATAAAAACATTGAACTATTATTATTGTAATAGTATTATAGCTCAATGAATAAAAATGATAAGTAAAAAAATTATTACCTTTTTTTAGTACAACTGTATGGTGAACGTCGTAAGAAGTACTAAGCACTGTCAAAAGTCCTATTAGTGAGAAGATGACACTAGAAATAAAGAAAAAGTATTATTATTATAAGGTTCAATATTACATTTTTACCTAAACTAAATTTACTGCTCCTCTATACCAGCACTGAAGCCCTAAGCACCAGCAGCAATATATAAGTAACGTTAATTTATAGGAAAAAGTTAACCGCCTTTGTGGTCTAATGGTAACAACCACCGGTATCAGACCCAGAGGTCTCGGGTTCGATTCCCAGCGGGGGTACATATTGTATTCGGTTTGGTCGGTGGTAGGACTTGTTGTAAGTCCGCCTGGCTAGCTACCACCATCTTTTCTAAGTCTGTCGCCATAATAACAACATTTTCAGCATTGTTGTGTTCCGGCAGTTAGAGATAAGATAGCTAGTTCCTCAGTGATTGAGGATTCCGAGAAAGGCTCGCTTCCATCTTCAGCCTTTATCAATACTTTACATTAGGTATGATAAAAACAAGAGTACTCCGGTTGTTCATCAAAAATAAAAAAGTTATATATTGTGTATAGCTTACAATAATAATCTAATATTGTTCAACAGGTCGTGGTCCTTGTTGTATTTAAAATCGTGCAAAAATAATGTCAACAGTTTTTGTCACAATGTCTAATAATTTAACACTTTGGCGGACAGTCAACGAGACATAATAGAATTTGTTTCGTTATAACGGCTCTTTACTGTCCTCCAAAGAGTTAACCATAACCATAACCATAATACATTGCACGAAAGTAGGCATACGATCTACTTCATGGTAGCGGGCTGATACTGTGTCGCCACCGTCAGCATACTGGCACCAGCTACTAGATCAATGTGAATCCGAATTAAATATAAATTCCTTGGACTGATATTAAAATTATTTTTAAAATATATTGATTGCATACTTACATGGCAACATAATCAGCAGCTACCCATGGCTTGTCATTGGGCAGACGGCAGAACGCTTCACTGATACCAGATACTATCGATGCGTTATTAGTCAAACTATTCAGGGCTTGATCTACAGAGCACACCTTTGGAATACAAATGGCCAATTCTAAATTCACCTCGTTTTGGTCGGCATTTCGTTGTTTGCTGCAAATAAAAATTAAAAAGTCTAATTCCTACAGACAATAAATAAATCCAATTACACAAAGCCTTAAGTGAAGGAAGAATAGATATTTTCATATTTATATTGGTTTATCTTTAATCTTTAAGAAAATCTTTTATTTTGATAATCTTATTGAAACCAACAGTTCAAATCACAATATACAAAGAGGTTAGAAGGACCATGTTACGCATTTAGTACTGAGAGAACTGTCGCCTTGAAAACGAGCAAGTTACCGTGACAACGCGAAGAAATAAAACAAATAAAAAATAAAGAGTGGCAACGCGTGACAGCCAGCTTACTACTTCTAGCCACTATGTTAAAATGTTTAAAACTAAATTCTATATCACTTACCGTGACAGCACTTTCGGATCACCAATAATAATCTGACTATGAATTGAGTTGAAGTTTTCCCAATTTCTATAGTCCCAAGGAAATTCTGGGCTTATCAATTCAGAACTTCGTCGTCCGGCATTGCGCGTGAATGGAACTTCTATTACACAATATTTTCCTTCAAGCACTGTTTCTTGACGTTCTTCATTGAGGTCTAAGCACTGGTGATAGTTGCCCATATCTCTGTAGTTACTTATTAGAATACCTCGCGGTATTCTAACTCCTGCATCCATGACTGTAAGAATCAATATTACTTTATCAAGTGTTTCATCTGCTATCTTATGTACTGTTCACGTTACTGAAGTATTTGTCCCAAAAGAACGATGAATATTAAATGCTTTTGTGTTCCCTATTGTATAAGTTGGATAATTATTTTATGTAAGAATTTTCAAATGCATTAACTCGGTTCTCTAAAGTGTGTAATGTAATTATAACGTTCAAATCACTTTTACTCTGAGTTAATTGCTATAGCAAAAATATAACATAATGAAATTTTACCATGTTTAAAAAAGTTCTATGAAGTTAGCGAGAAAACGTAACAGTTTAGTTTATAGTTTTTAAAACAATAAAAAACGAACACTCACATTGGGCCTTCAACAAGCTATCTTCGTTCATAATGTAGTTCAGTTGATTCTCACATTCTTGTGGATTCAGCACTTCTTCATATAACTCATAATCTAACGCAGAATTGTATCTTGGATCAGCATTAACAGATAATATTAAAACTATTTGAACAATTAGTTTTAACATTTTGAAAACAAGATGGTAAATGGTAATATTGAAAACAAATATTGTAATGAAATCCCAATCCATGTGAGCTGTATAAATAAAGGCATCTTATCTAATCATTCATCATAATATATGGATTGTGGAGTTTAAATAATATCTGTCATCGTAAGTCTGATAAGATGTTTTAGGGTAAACATAACTTTTCGGTCGGTCATTTGTCGGTCGGTCAGCCATGGGGTAGGTGACCGAAAGTTTCATAAATCGAACTTGTCGTGTTTTTGGTGTTTCTCTAATCAATATTCTCTAAACAATAGCGGCGGATGCAATATCGGTGATTGCACTATTTTCAATACTATTTGACAGCTGATGTGAGGTTATTGTCATGACAACAGCATCCATGTGTCGCTCTGATTGAATTTACAGTCTTTTCAATGCCTTAATGTCTGAGTTTAAAAAATGTATGTAAAGCAACTAGCGCCGACACGGGGGTATGGTGGCGCAGTGGTTTACACGCTCGACCTGCGATACTTATTATTATTTGTAGATTTAATACTTTCGCAATGGTCGGTCACGGGATGGGTGGGTAATAAACTATCATTTCAAGTACCTCCGTGCTTCGGAGGGCACGTTAAGCCGTTGGTACCGGCTGTGCTTCGAGTCGTTAAATCATAACCATTTATTTGCTTCAAACACGTACAAGAAGTAAAGCACATGTCTCGCGATAAAAAATAGCACGCAAATTATATTTAACATTTGAATGTTGTATGATGTTGTATAATAATAATATTATACTATGCCATAGAATTTAAATAAATAATTATGTAGCTAAATTCAAATTTCTGATGACGAATGAATTTTTGATGGCGAGTTATATTTACGATGTCGTCCAAGTGACAGTTTATCAGTCGTTTATTATTTTCGAAACGTTATTGTCTGAATAAAGTTTACTTTGTTTAGCATGGTTGACAATAGGACTAAATAAAGGTATATTTCATAGGCGAATATAAAATTTTCGCGCTCACAGAAATAAAACTAAAATCCTTTTACGTAATACAATTTTGATTAAAGTTCGTTGACATTTAAATTCGATTACTAGATAGATTTAATCTGTAGATTATAAATTTGACCGAGTGTCCTTTAAAATATTATCAAGTATGATGTATATTACTATCGTAAAGCCACTGAAGACAAACAGTTTAGGGTTCGGCAAGTACACTAAGGCGAAATTCTTAAATAAAATCGGTTTTATCGTACAACAATTATGTTTTATGGTCGTTTTAAATAAAATAAAAAAAATTGTTGCGATTGTACCTACTAGTACGTTAGTGATAGTAGTAATTAGTATTCTTTGGTACTAGGGAAGAGAAGTTATAAAGACAGCAGATGAACATGAATTTCACAAACGGATTAGTTTACTTATTGTGGTAGGTAATCGAAATCCTAACCCTAATCATAATTATATTATAAATGAGAAAGTGTGTTTTGTTTGTCCTTCCTTCACGTCCGAACTAAGCAACCAATCGACTTGATTTTTGGCATAGAGTTAGTTAAAGGGACAGAGGGTAACATAGACTTTTCATCCGATATTCCCATGGGAACAGGAACCACGCGGGTGAAACCGCGGGTGGATTTGTTTCGTATGTTGTGTTCAGTGTTTCGTTATCGTTAATAAAATAAATTCTCCTTTTCGTTATAAACTACATTAACTACCACATAACTTATTTTCCTTTGAGATAATAAACCTATGTTATCTCATTTATTTTATAAATGTCTTCAATCATCACATGATTATATTATTTCTGTCCTGCTTTAAATTATCTTACTCTGATTTTTGGCACACATAAGATTTCTAAAAGTAAACGTTCCTAAATTTTATACGGAACACTGTAAAATACCGGACATTTAACTTGACATTGAAATATCAAACGTAATATGAGCCAAGGCCGTTTTCGGTCAATGATACTGATTATAGATTTGCTTGTTTCCTTTAAAGTTCATTGTTCCTTTGAACTTGATTTACAGATTGGAAATTAGAATAACTACTTCAAAAAAACCATGCGGACTCGAAAAAAAAATCTATAAAATGTACTTAACTTACCTAATTTCTTTTTTCCGGTCAACGTGGAGACTCTTAGACTTTATCATACGTTTTTGCCCTGCGTCGTTTTACCAATGAGAGGAATATCCTCGCATTCAAAAGCAATATTTTCACAAATGTTTAACAGTCGATTGCGACAAAACCGCCATTTATAGATCCAAATAAAGTGACTGTTCATTTATGAGATATTGAATTTTTGAATTTTTCAATGCTATTTTTATACTTATGATAAATTTAAAAAAGAAAAATATTGGAAAAATCAACTCTGCTATAAGTGAATTCTCAGATGGGAATCGAACCCACGACCTTTGGGAATCCGGCCCACTGACACACTCTAAACACTTATCTAATTCTATAAGTTCACTGACCGAGTGACATTGAATATTACATAAAATAATATGTATAATGACGTTAGTTACGGATGTTTTATCTATCGAACGATATAAATGCAAAAGTTTCTTTATCGGATAACCAAAAAGGTGAAGATTCTACTAGAAGATATTATATATGTGAATGTTTGAACGTTCGCTATCATCAACGTCATCAGTTTACTACTGGGCCCCTGGTCTTTCTTATGGATGGATAAATGGGCCATGCATGATTCAACTCGCGGGAAGTAGGGCGGATTGTTCGGTTTTATCTTAACAATAATTAAATCTGAACAAGAATTATCAAGCTACTGGACTTTTTATTGACTTTTCGAAAGCTTTCGATTCCGTTTCACACAAGATTTTCTTATAAACATTTTTTTTAATTAAAGAAAAACTTAATATTATTTTACCTAAAGTGTTTGGGCATCGGACAATTTGATCTTAATGTAAAAAAAATTAAAAACTTGCAATAAGACCTAAGTTTAAAATTTTGAAAAATACTCTACACAAAAAATACTCTTAAAAAGTTAAAAATAATATTTATTTACACATACAAAGGCATCTTTTCTCATATTTTATCCGGTTTTGGAATATCTTTAAATATCAATCTACGAGGATCTCTTAATCTAGATTTTATTAATTTTCACAGATGTCGAGGGATCACTATTATATGAGCTGAATACTTGGCTGAATAGTATAGCGCAGTGCCTAAAAATGGGTAAATATCGGTCTCCGACGTAGCGCGTCTGTGAAGATTTATAAACTTATTAACCCTATACTTGGCAAGATTTTTTGTTGTAAAAGTTGTTTGTTTTAGTTAATATGTGTTCTTAGGTGTTTATTGCTGACAGGAAAAATAATAAAAAAATATCGATTCGTTAACTTAAGTTTTATTGAGTGTATCACATAAGGCACATTGCCAGATTTGTATGAATCAACCTTAAAAAATCTCTGTATCATATTTGCGACATTGCCAGGCCTTCAATAATATAATAAACATAAACAAAACTACAAACTACATTCTAATGTGAGATATTATAAATATAAATTATTATAAAAATAACTTTATATTCACATTGCCAGACTTGTATGAATCAACCTTAAAAAATCTCTGTATCACATTTGCGACATTGCCAGGCTTTCAATAATATAATAAACATAAACAAAACTACAAACTACATTCTAATGTGAGATATTATAAATATAAATTATTATAAAAATAACTTTATATTCAATTTTATGCTTTGTAACAATCAACAATATGACAGCCTATTTTTCTTATAAATCTAATAATGAAATGAGATCACTTATTATTTTTATTCTCATATATCGTAAAGTGACACAGTTATAACCATTTCTAATATTTGTTTGGATTACATACTATATCAGTCTTATAATGGTGTAAAGCGTGTTACGTTATACAGGAAAGTAAGTTGTAGTTGAGATAAGTTGCAGTTGTTGTGGAGTGCCATAAGATGAAAGTCACATCAAATATTTCACTGTTTATTTTCGTACACAGTATAAAATATAGTTTACCGAAAAGTGACTCTCACGCGACGTCAGTTGTTTACGGTTGCTAAGTTTGCACTCTATAGTTATTATAATTTAATAAATAAAATTATTTAGTATGCGTGATTCATTGACCTCAATAAGTAGGTGAACAAATGTATGTCAATGTACGAGTAAACCGTACATACTCCTATCCCGAAAAGAAAGAAAAAAAACAAGTCGAAGTGAGAGCCACTTGTAACAAAGTTATGTAAACAATTTAAGTAAATATAAAAAAATAATTGGAAAAAGTAAAAGTAGTACAAAGTAAAAGTAGCATAAGTAAAAGTAGTAAAAGGTAAAAGTAGTAAATGGTAAAAGTAGTAAAAGTAAAATTAGTAAAAAACAAGACTAAAAATTATTTTTCAAAATTAAATTCCACGTCTGTAACTGGGTTCGGTGCCCGACGTGAGTTAGGACGCGCGTAGTTGCCGCGTCCGGGCGCTCCCGCCACCGGCGGGTGCTGGGGCTGCTCGCTGCTTATCTTCGGCGCTGGGCGCGCTGCTCGAGGCTGGAACACCTTCCGCAGTGCAGTGCTTGAGGGTTGCCGTTCTACATCTTCGTAATGATGTATTTCGTCCGATTTTGGTGACGACTTTTTATTGCAGCATCCATGTTTCTTTGCAATCCATATTATTGCTACTACTGCAGCTATTACCAACAGCGAGTAGCAAATGACGAACTGGTGAATATCGTGAGTGGTAACGATATTAGGTAGTTCTTCTCTGTGCTTTAAGTTTTCTATGTTATTTTTGACGTCGCTGATGGTTTTATCTCTTGTTATGTTTATATGAAATGTTTGATGTGCACCAATAATCCCGTTTATGGATTTGTTTAACGATGGAATTTCTAAACTGTAGTCAATTTTTGCTTGGCTGTCATAGTTGTTATGCGAGTAAATAGTCATATCTTTAGTTTGAATAAGACATCCTTCCCGTAGTGTTATTATCGATGACGCATTAATGACGATCGATCTGACGTCACCGGCACAGACAGTTCGAAATGTGCATAAGTCGCAGCAGACAGCCAGCCATGTGTTCGTTGTGTGTAACTCGATCCAGTTTGTTTCACATTTCATTTTTCTTCCAGTACATGGCGAGGTCGTTTGATGACCTATTAATTTGGCTTCGCACGGCGCATTTGGGTTTTGTAAATTATAAATCGGTAAATTGATAATACAAACAAAGTTCTCCGGACTTCGCTGAATGCAGTGATTTATTTCCTTTTCACTTAAGTTAGTGTAGGTATTATTTTCTAAGTTCACTGCGATGTAGTTAGATGAGATGATAGGATAGGCCTCATTTGAAGTTTGCGAGTTCATAGGTAGTGGTATAACTCGGAACAAGTTGTAGTCCTCATTACTCGCCAACGGTATATGAATCTCGAACAGGAAATAGCTGTCGGTAATACGAGCTTTAACGTATAGTAATTTATATAAGTCTCGTATATCGTTTTGCATATTTTGTACCGGTAAAGTTAAGGTTTTCGGCAATCTTCCAGATATCTTGTCCAGTTGTTCGATTAAGTAGACAGGAGTGATTAGTTCAACATTCATGTGTCCTTTATATATATCCATTAAAGTGTCGTAAAGAGTTTCTTGAGTGTTTTTCAGGCTCGTAAGTAGTAGGTACGCTGTGAGCGACGCAGAGCTTAAAAAGCTTGTAGCCATAGTTATCTCAACTTCAGACTCGATGCTTGCTAATCTAATGTCAGTTTGGTTCATAAAGTGGTTGATGACGGTAAATTGTCGATTGATGTTATCTTCATTTCGTTTCAGGATCTCGTTTTCCAGCTCGATGATGGATGTTTGATTTTTTATTAGTTTCAGGAGGTGTGCTTCGTTACTTCGAACAGCTTTTATATCGGCTTCGTATTGGTCTGCAAATCGCTGATCGAGTATTCCAAATAAGTTGTTCGCCAAATAACCTACACCATCGACCAATCCTCGTTTGCTGCGACCAGAGAGTTGCTTGTGTGGTGCCACTAAAACGTCGTTATAGTAATGTAAGATTTTTAGTTCATGTGAAAGTTGATGTAATGTTGTTTCGCAGTATCTCGGATCGATTTTCTCGCATAAAGTTTTGAGTTCTTGCAGATAGTTGTCCAGCTTTTCAACCCCATCCCAGTAGGTAGTGAGATTGTAGTACATCAGCAACCTCCATTCATCATGAATTATTTGTATTTTTCCAACGGTGTCGTAGTAAATAGGACGGTCTCTTCCAAGGTTGACAACTTGAACGTATCCTGTAGCATCTTCCATGGTGGTGCCGTGTGCTCCCGTTATCAGTGCAAATATAGTTAAAAGTGTAGTAAACATGGTGGTAAATAGTTAGATTTTCCAGTTGTAAATTGTTTTGTTTTAGTTTGCGCGTAGGTACAGTTGACCTGGTTTCAGGCTTGATATGCTGAATCGTTCGTTTGCTTGTCACTTTCGATCGGTAATTGTTGGAAACGTAGACAGCATGCCACAGCCATAAAATTAAATTAAAAACCTACATTGTTCCACCAACCTACTATAGACGGCGCCACTTCCTTCCCTCCCGAAAACGTTCGCGGTTACAGTGCATTTATAGACTCTTGTATTTTCTATAGTAATATAATTGTTATTGAAGCTAGATAGCATTTTTATTCATTTCAACAGGTTATGGGCCCAGCCCAGCCTATTTAGCGTTAATAACTGTTTGATAATTACCGAGAGAAAAAGTCTAAAAACCGGCACGCGGCATGGCTTCGAATAACCTCCAAATCGAAAAATTATTAGGAAGAGACAATTACAATACTTGGAAGTTTGCCGTGAAAACCTATTTAGAACACGAGGAACTGTGGGAGTGTGTTGATCCAAGCACCGTAACAATAGATGTCAAAAAGGATTTAAAGGCAAAGTCGAAAATAATTTTGTTAGTTGAGCCCATAAATTATGTTCATATTGAAAATGCCAAAACGGCTCGAGAAGTATGGGAAAAGCTACAGAAAGTATTTGAAGACTCCGGCCTATCAAGGAAAGTTGGCTTGCTCAGAGATCTAATCAACACGTCCCTGGATAGTTGTGCAAATGTCGAGGATTATGTAAATAAAATCATGAGCACAGCACACAAGCTGAGAAACATTGGTTTCAATGTGGAAGATGAGTGGTTAGGAACTCTAATGCTAGCGGGTCTACCAGACCACTACAAACCCATGATTATGGGAATTGAGAGCTCGGGAGTTCATATATCGTCCGATTTCATAAAAACAAAACTTTTACAGGAAGTAAAAGTGTCAGAGTCATCAGTCTTTTATACAAAGCATAAGTATAATAATCAAAGTCAGAATAGCCAGCCTAAGCCAAAGGGAAAAGGACCTAGATGCTTTAATTGCAACAAATATGGGCACTACAAGTCTCAGTGCACTGCAAAGAAAAATACTAATAATAATGTTTTTTCAGCCATTTTTTCAGCCTATAGTAGATTAAATCAAGATGACTGGTACATAGATTCAGGCGCAACAATGCATATGACGAGGCGCTCCGAGTGGATATATGACCCACAACCACCTCCGATCAAAGAGATAATGGTGGCCAATAGTGACTCTGTCTCCGTGAAGCAGATAGGTAAAGTAAACATTCAAACCGTTACAGGAAATGATGAACATCAAATACAAGTAAGAAATGTTTTACTAATACCTGAACTGAGTGCAAATTTATTATCAGTCAGTCAGTTGACAAAGAATGGTTGTAAAGTACAGTTCACTGATGCAGGTTGTTCCATATACAATCCAAGCAATAAACTTGTTGCAACGGCAAGATTGTCTAACAATATGTATAAACTAAATACTAGTACTGACAATACATGTGCACTTCTTACTCATGAAAGCAATACTGACATTGAAACTTGGCATAGGAGAATGGCGCACCTAAATTTCACAGATGTTAAAAAGTTAGAAATTCATGCTGAAGGTATAAAAATAAAAAAAGGCTCTGAAGAAAAAAAGGATGTTTGTATTCCATGCTGTGAGGGTAAACAGACTAGACTTCCGTTCCCACAGTCTGGTTCTAGAGCTAATGCCTTGCTGGAAATTATACATTCTGATCTTTGTGGTCCGATGGAGATCTTGTCCGCTGGGGGGCAAGATACTTCATAACCTTTGTTGATGATTATTCACGAAAAATATATGTATATTTCCTGAAGAATAAGTTGGATATAAAGTCTATATTTGAGAAATTCAAAAATGAAGTTGAGAATGAAACTAATATGAAAATAAAAATACTTAGAACTGATAATGAAAAAGAATATTGCAATAATACATTTTTAAAATTTCTAGCAAGTTCCGGCATCAAACACCAAACCACCACACCGTACACCCCAGAGCAAAATGGTCTGGCTGAACGGAGGAACAGAACACTGCTGGAACGAGCCAAAGCAATGCTGTTTGATGCTAAACTTGACAAGTGTTATTGGGCTGAGGCAGTGGCTACTGCAGCTTATATAGTCAACCGGTCACCAACGAGGGTCCTTGAGGAGTTAACACCATATGAAAAATGGTCCGGTAAGAAACCCAAAATTTTTGGCTCTAAAGCTATGGTGCACATACCAAAACAAAATCGTTTGAAATGGGATAGAAAATCTAGGGAATTAATATTTACTGGTTATTGTGAGAACACAAAAGGGTACCGACTATATGATCCTCATAGTAAACAGACTATAATTAGCCGAGATGTAGTTTTTATTGAAGATTTTGTAAAAAAGCCCCCGGAATCTACTCCATCACCTCAGTTCATTACAATACCAATAAGTACACAAAATAGTACTTCCGAGGAAGGCAATAATGACCAGGAGAATGAGGAGACAACGAGTGTCACTATGTCTCCTAACAGTTCTGATGATAATTCATTTGACAGTTGCGTCATGAACAGAGATGATAATGATGAGACTTATCATCCTGATACTAGTGATGAGTTCAACAGTGACGAGATTTTCTCAAGAAACATAACATTGAGACCACGTCATAATTTGGGAAATAATAATAATTTCTTATGTGTTGCACAGATTACAGATCCACAAACAATAGAAGAAGCCCTGTCTAGTAATGAAGCCCAAAAATGGAGGGATGCTATGGATGATGAGTACAAATCATTATTGGATAATAATACATGGGAGCTGACTACCTTACCACCTAATAAACGTGCCATTCCATGTAAGTGGGTTTTTAAAACTAAAACAAACGAAAAGGGCGAAATAGTGAAATACAAAGCACGGTTGGTTGTGAAAGGATGCTCACAAAGAAGGGGTATTGATTACAATGAAGTTTTCTCACCTGTGGTACGATTTTCCTCTCTACGATACTTATTGGCACTCGCAGCAAAATATGATCTGGACATTTTCCAGATGGACGCTGTTTCAGCATTTCTTCAAGGGGAGATAGAGGAAGAAATATACATGTTACAACCCCCTCAGTATAAAGAAGGAGAGCAGGTATGTTTACTGCGCAAATCTTTATATGGCCTAAAGCAAGCGAGTCGCCAATGGAATAAAAAATTAGATTGTACATTGAAAGCTATGGGTCTCAAACGATCAAACTTAGATCCATGCATTTATTATAAAATTGTAGATGAGAAAGATATATTATTTGTTGCAACGTATGTTGATGATTTAATCTTATTTACTAATAATCAAAATTCAAGAGATCATATAAGAAGTGAATTAAATAAAAAATTTAAAATAAAGGATTTGGGAGAGTTACGTTACTGCATAGGAATTCATGTAGAAAGAGATAGAGATAAAGGAATAATTTATTTAGATCAAAAGAAATACATTCAAGAAGTGTTGAATAAGTTTGGAATGTCTGAATGCAAACCTGCAAAAACACCCTTAGATATGAATTCAAAATTACAAGGAAATACAGAAGAAAGTAAAATCCTACATAATATTCCTTATCAAGAGGCAATTGGGTGTCTTTTATACATCTCACAAATAACACGACCAGACATATGCTATGTTATTAACTTATTGAGCAGGTATAACAATAAACCAGAAATGCATCACTGGTTGGCACTCAAGCGAGTCATGAGGTACCTAAAGGGTACACAGGATTATAGACTCACATATAAGCAAAATTCAGATGAATTATTGACCTGTGGCTACTGTGATGCTGATTGGGCCAATTCAGAAAATGATAGGCGGTCATGCACTGGCTATGTATTCCTGTTTCAGGGAGGATCCATTTCCTGGAACTCTAGACGTCAACCTACTGTGGCTCTCTCTACAACTGAAGCTGAGTACATGTCGATATCAGCATGTGTACAAGAAGCTTTATGGCTTAAACAGTTTCAAGAAGATATATGGCAGCATTTGAAGGGAAATCCCTTGATAATTTATAGTGATAATCAAAGTTCAATTAAACTTTCAGGTAATGATGGCTACCATTCCAGGACCAAGCACATAGATGTGAGGCATCACTTTGTGCGTGACAAAATACTTGGTGGCTCAATTCAAGTCCGTTACATTCAAACTGATTTGATGGTTGCGGATACACTGACGAAGGCCACATCACAGCACAAGATGCAATTCTGTTCGTCCATGATGGGAATTTGTCTAAGGGAGGATGTTGGAAACGTAGACAGCATGCCACAGCCATAAAATGAAATTAAAAACCTACATTGTTCCACCAACCTACTATAGACGGCGCCACTTCCTTCCCTCCCGAAAACGTTCGCGGTTACAGTGCATTTATAGACTCTTGTATTTTCTATAGTAATATAATTGTTATTGAAGCTAGATAGCATTTTTATTCATTTCAACAGTAATAGTGATAGTTTAGTAATGGGTCGTTTTATAATACCAACTTGGGTTTTTATAGTTGTGACTCGTACATGATTATCGCTGCCGGGATGAACTTCTATCACCCGGCCCATGGCCCATTTTCCAGGGGGCAAGTTATTTTCCCTTACTAACACAATATCATCTTTTTTGATATTTGGTGTTGGTTTTCTCCATTTACTGCGTGCTTGCAATGACGTCAGATAATCATTTGACCAGACTTTCCAAAATCGTTGGTACATATGTTCAGTTAGTTGCCATCTTTTTCGTAAGTTAAAGTATCGTTCATGTTCGTAGTCGGATATCGGAAGTGTCATAGTAGGGCTGCCAGTAAGAAAATGACCAGGAGTTAAATAATTATGAAATTCGTCAGGGTCTTCAGTGAGGGAGCACAGCGGCCTTGAGTTCATGCAAGCTTCTATTTTTGATAGTAGTGTGGAAAACTCCTCATAAGTGAGCTTTTGCTCTCCAAGAACTCGGCGTAAGTGGTGTTTCATAGATCGTACAGCCGCTTCCCACAGACCCCCAGCAGTCGGCCAGGCAGGGGCGTTGAAATGCCATTCCACCTTCATCTTGCTTATTTCATCAAAAAATTCGGTAGAAAGCTCCTTTTCAAAAAGTTCATACTCGTTGTTAAGCATTCTGGAAGCTCCTATGAAGTTAGTCCCACAATCGGAGTAAACATGCTGTGGGGTCCCCCGTCGTGAACACATTCTTTGAAAAGCGAGTATGAAAGCTTCTGTGCTTAAGTCCGACACGAGCTCAATGTGTACTGCTTTCGTTGTCATGCACACAAAGATAGCGATATAGCCTTTCGATGTTTTCACTCCTCTGCCTTTATTAAGTTTGACATCCACATGCCCAGTGAAATCGACCCCAGTGTGAGTAAAGGGTCGTGCCGGTGTAACTCGTGGTGTCGGCAAATCAGCCATTATTTGGTGATTTTCTGTTGTTCGGAACCTTTGACAGCGGACGCATTTCCGTATTTCAGTTTTAACAGCTCTGTTGCCACCCAGAATCCAAAATTGTTGACGGATGTAGGCAAGGGTGAGTCGTGCACCCCCGTGAAGCGTAGTATAGTGGGCTTGATTTATTATTAGTTGTGTTAACCTTCCGTTTTTTGAAAGTATTGCAGGATTTTTCATGTTTGTAGGTAAGTTTGTCTTGTTTAGTCGACCGCCCACACGCAAAATACCATTTTTATCCAAGTAAGGGTTCAATTTGCAAATAGAGCTCTTGTTAGATAAGGGTTGATTTTTTGACAATAAATTATATTCTATTTCAAACTCATATCTCTGAACATTCATTGTTATTATATTCATCGATTCATTTAATTCCCTTGTTGTTAAGTAATTATGTAGCATGTGCGAAATGGTGTCATTTTTCTTTATTGTTTTGTTGGTACTTCGCGCATTTTTGCAGAATCGCAAAATCCAAGCGATAACGCGCGTCACTCGAGTTAATGAACTGTGTTTGAATAATAAATAATAAATTATAGTTTCTTCTTCAGTTTGTTTAAGGGTTGTCGCTACTTGTTTTTCTTCGATGTTCGTTGTAAATAAACAGTTCAATAGGTTTTTTTGACTTTTTCCTTTGAAAATATTCAGCATTTCAGGGCCTGTCCACTACAAAGAAGTATTCAACAGTTTCTTAGGGTATAGACCTCTAGTTGCGCAGTCTGCAGGGTTGTTCTTTGACTCGATATATGACCAATGTGAAGCTGGTATCACTTTTCTGATGTTCAATACTCTGTTTTCTACGTATCTCTCATATTTCGATGCTTCTCCTTGCTAGTACTACCTTGGAGTCACACCAAGCCCATGTTGTTATGTTGTATCCTTTTAGCGCTTTAGTAGTTTTATCAATTAGTCGTGACAGTAGTAACGCACCGCAAAGTTCGAGTCGCGGCAGAGACAGTTTTTGTGCGAGCGGGGCAACCCTAGTCTTCGCAGTAAGTAGGGTAACCAACCAATTGGTTGGCCATATTCGTTCATTGCCCGCGTATAAATTACGCAAGAGAAGCCTTTCTCACTTGCATCGGAAAATCCAAATAATTCAATGTTTTTATCATGACTTCCAATCCACCTGTTAAGTTTCAAAGTCTTTATTTCAGGTAGTTCAGCTTTCAGTTTCATCCAATTGTTTTGTATGTTAACAGGTAGCGGCTCGTCCCATTGTAATTTTTCTGTCCATACATGTTGAAAGATAAGTTTCGCTGTTATAGTTATCGGTGACAGCCATCCCATAGGATCATATAACTGAGAAATTTGTGATAGTAGAATTCGCTTAGTTAAAGTTTTCTTCGGTTTTTCCTTAAGTTTCCAGTCAAAAGTAAAAGTGTCTGAATGGGAATTCCAACTCAATCCAAGAGTTTTCGTGGAGTCTTCCTGTTTAAAGTTAAAGTTAGTTTTTGCAATTTGATCTTTATTTAACGATTCTAGTAATTCTGTTTTGTTACTAGACCACTTGCGCAGGTTCATGCCACCGTTACGTAATAATTGTATAAGTTCAGTTTGTAGTAATTTTGCAGTTTCCAGATTATTATGTCCACTTATGACGTCATCGACATAGCATTCGTTTTCTAGTATTTGTGATGCAACAGGATATCTTTGCTTCTCGTCGAATGCAAGTTGTTTCAGTGTTCGCATTGCAAGCCACGGAGCGCTCTTTGTACCGTATGTAATAGTACATAAAGCATATTCTTGTAGTATTTCGTCAGCGGAGTTACGCCATATTATTTTTTGTAGATGTTGTTGCTCTTCATCGATCCATATGCATCTGTACATCTTCTCGATGTCTGCAGTGAAAACATATTTATAGGTTCTCCATTTAAGAATAAGATCTTGAATATCCTTTTGTAGGTTAGGCCCTTTTTCCATCAAACTATTCAAACTTTTTCCGTTCGAATTTGTTTGCGAAGCATTAAAAACAACTCTTAGTTTTGTTGTTGAAGAGCTTTCCCTCAATACTCCATGGTGCGGAAGGAAACATTCTTGGTTGTTGCTATGTGAAGAAATTTGACGCGGTGTTAATTTCATATGTTGTAGTTGTAAATATTCATTCATGAAATCTTTGTACATTAACGATAACTTTTCATTTTTGTTTAATCGTTTTTCTAATTGTAAAAATTGCGAAATTGCAGTTGGTTTAGATTTTCCGAGATTTTCTTCGTAGTTTTTTATCATGGGAATTTTAACAATATATTTTCCATCTTGACCCCTTCTAGTAGTTTCTTTGTAATAAATCTCGCATTGATCTTCTTGACTGATGTCTGTGGAGCTTACAGTTATGTCTTCGCTCTCCCAGTATCTGGATAAATCAGTTGTGTCCACAAGAGTTACGTGGCATTGAAAAGTCTTCAGTTTTCCACACAAAATCTAACCCAGTTGTGTGTGTTGTGCGGTTGGTGTGTTTTGATCCCCCTTCAGGACTCCATCCAGGATGATGTCTGAGTAAACCTCCGCCCCGAGTAGTAAGTCGATAGAGTCAGATACGTTGTAGTCAGGATCAGCAAGTTTTAAGTTTTTCAAGTGTTCCCAGTTATCCTTCCTGAAGGAACAGTTTGGAAGTTTGTTTGTGAGCTTTTGAAGGACAAGAGCTTGAGCTTCAAAGTTGTAATCGGAGTGTATAGATTTGCAGCTGATGTTTACTAGTCCCTTGCAGCTTCCAGCCACCGAACCAACCCCAGACACCGTAGCATGTAGTTTTGATCTAGGAAGACGGAGTTGCTGTGCTGCGTTCTCAGTAATTAAGTTAACTTGCGAACCCTGATCAAGAAGAGCTCGCATAGTTACATAAGTTCCAGTTATAGATTTGATCTTCACTTGGACAGTAGTTAAAAGTATTTCAGTATCATTTGAAGAGAGATGGTAAGATCCTTGTTGAGATGAAGTGCTAGGTTTTTGTTGGATGTTGTTGCATACAGTATTTGTCTTAGTCATATGCAATAACGTATGATGTTTAGCATTGCATTCCTTGCATGTTTTCATCGACGTGCAGTTTGCATCGCCGTGACTGTACAGACAGTTTTTGCAAAGTTTGAGTTTTGCAACAGTTTTGTTTCTATGTGCGTTGTCTAGGTTAATGAACTTCTCGCATTGCATCAACACATGATTGCCGTCACATAGAGGGCATTGTCCATATGACGTATGAAATGTCTTCGTGAATTCCTTATTGCCTTCATATAAAGTTGATTTCTTCACATAGTTATTTTGCTTATTGTATGATTTAAAGTTGTTATTTCCATTTCCAAAGTAAATTTTGTTTGTAGGTTTATTGTAAGTTTTGTTGAATAATTGCTTCGGGGTGTTTGAAGTATCCCTTTGACAATTCTTCATAGTTTCATAAGCAATGAATTTGCTTTCCAAAAAAGATAAAAATTCTTGCATGTTGGGTAGTTCCCTGTTGTTCTGCATATCTTTTATATATTCGTTAAATGTCACTGAATCCAATTTTTGTGACATATAGTGTACGATAATCGGCCCCCAGCTCGACACTTCAGCACCCATGTTGGCAAGACCGTTCAGGCTTTCTGTGATGACGTCATGCATCTTCTTGAGATTGTATGCGGTAGGATGTTGCATCACAGGTAGCTGCTGCATCGTGTTCATGAATGACGTAAACTGTAGACGACGATTATCATAACGATGGGTTAGTCCCAACATGAATCGTAGTTATCCGAACTTATCGACAGATGCTGGACCAGTCGCTCGGCTTCACCCTTGAGTTTTGTTTTGAGATGTTGCATTTTTTGTGACTTCGGTATGGTAGGATTGCTGTGTATAGTTTCCAAAAATATGTCTTTAAAAGATATCCACTGAATATAATTTCCGGAAAATTCAGGAATTTCTATTTGTGGGGTTGCTCGTTGGAAATGAACATTCGACCACATCTTGCTGTGTAAGCCTCTTCTTAAACTATCATACTTGAGTTCAATATCTTCAAACCGCTGATTGTATTCTTCTTTTAAGTTTTGATCTTTCAAAGCGTTTTCAATTTCCCAGTGAGATTTCTCAATGCAGTCCCATTTTGATTTTAGAATATAAAGATAGTCTTCTAATTCCCACTTTTCCGTGACGAATTCCAAATTGATTTTAAGCATGGTTCTGTTCAAGGACTTAAATCGAACTTCTTGTTGAGTTATAAGTTCTTTGGTTTTTTCATCGGTTTTATTTTGAAGCATTTGAGTTAAGTTCATTTCTACATCTTGTTGTTGTTTTCGAAGAGACGTTAATGAAGACTTCATATGTTGTTTGGTAGTTTCGTACATTTGCTTAGTTTTCCCATAGATATCATTCAAAAAATAGCTAATTTTAGATTTTTCTTCAAGGGACTCCAGCTTCAGTTGATGACGTTCGTCGAATTCTTCCCATAATTTTTCCAGGGCAGATAAACGTTGCTCTAAATAGCTCTCGGTTTTTCTAGTAGCGCTGTCCTTTTTGTAGTTAGAGCACAGCGTCTTAATGCTTTCGAATGTAGCTACTTGTATAGTTAGACTATCCATTTTGTTAGTTAAGTTAGAGTTTAGTTGTCTAGTTAATAAGTAGTATGTAAGTTAGTTAGTTACTCGAACCTTGTATGTAGTTTACAGTGACAGTTTCTTCGAGTTTCCTTCTTGTAGTATTTGTTTCGAAGGATCGCTACAGGTGCAGTTAGATAGTTATCCACAGGTTTCCAAGACTTGCAGCTCAGCGTAGTTGACGGCGGAGTGATGCAGTATCCTGGAGTGGTCGCTGGTAAGGTACGTCAAATTCTCTCTCTCCTCACACGATATGTGCGTTCTCGTCTCAATTCGCCCGGTGAGACCCGCTTGTGGGAGGCCAGGCAAACCGATTCGCTACCGTGCAAAGATAAAGAAAAATAAAACGCACCCTTTGTTCGTCGAAGGACCAAAATGTATAGCGTGTTACGTTATACAGGAAAGTAAGTTGTAGTTGAGATAAGTTGCAGTTGTTGTGGAGTGCCAGAAGATGAAAGTCACATCAAATATTTCACTGTTTATTTTCGTGCACAGTATAAAATATAGTTTACCGAAAAGTGACTCTCACGCGACGTCAGTTGTTTACGGTTGCTAAGTTTGCACTCTATAGTTATTATAATTTAATAAATAAAATTATTTAGTATGCGTGATTCATTGACCTCAATAAGTAGGTGAACAAATGTATGTCAATGTACGAGTAAACCGTACAAATGGTAATAAATAAGAACAAATAAAATCAGAAGATTTTTCTTGTTTTATCTCTTCTTATTTTTTTGTATGATAATCGAGGAAACAATTGCGTTCCGGCAAAAGGCACAACCTAATTATGCATTTCTGGCAAAAAAAAATGGTCTGCCCTTTTGTACAATACATGCACCTCCCTCTGATGGATACTATAGTTGGATAATGACCAACATTATCATATAGAACAGCCTCAGGAGGTCTTTCAGTTACTGGTTTCTGTATTGTTTTGACAGAGCCTATGCTATTTGTCCTGCCACTGCGCGTATCAGACCTTTGGAATTTCAGCAGACTTTCAACAATTTCAATTCGGAATGTTTTTAGTGACTTTGGCTTTTTGGTTTCTTTTCTGGATGTTCGTTCACGACGTATACAAATGTCAACCATTTGAGAGAAGATCGGCAAATACCAGCGATGACCCCGGAATGGCGTTCGATAGAGAGCAACCAACATATCAGCCAAGTCCACCCCGCCCATGTTGGTATTTATTCCTTTATCATATTTGGGCAAGTCACTGGCTCTTTCCTTCGTACATCTTTCTCGTACCGATTCACTGTCTGGACAGGATTTGCGTCAATAAATGTACTCGCAGCAGTTACACATTTGTTGTCAACCCACTTCAGTATAACAATCTTGTTTTTATTACATACGACTTGGGCATGAGACCCTCTGCCTTTTTTTAAAGGTTTTTATTTGTCGGTAGTTTTTTTCCGCTCCTCGCAGTCTATTTGATCGGATTGTTCCCAGAGCAAAAAATCCGTACTCGTTTCTTAGATACCTACTGGAGAAGCTCTACCGACGTAAAAATATTGTCAAAGCACTTTGCATCTAGGTTGTAATAGATTTCGCTAAAGCTAAAACTACTTTTGATCCTAGACCCATGCTATTTTCTTCATCTGTGAATGAGTGAGCTCTAAATGTGTCGTCGCCTCCATAGATAGTCAAGAAGTCATACACGATTCCAAAAACTCCAGCGCGAACGAAAACTTTAAATCCCTATTTTTTTTTTTTGGTTTATTTTTTATGTATTGTTTCCGGCTGCCTGCTCTAGTTCCCTTATGGGGGATCATCATCTCGTCAATGCTGAATCTTTGTTCCTCTTCTTTTTGTTCCAATTCTTTGAAGAAGAGGTCTCACCTTATGATATCCTATGTCTCCTTCTTCTTGTAAATTATTATTAAAATGTAAATACCGCCTCAATAACTGGAACTTTTTAGAGGCATTATCGCAGCTACCTTATCGTATCGCATATTTTTATTCCAATAATCTGTGTAAGCGTGCATTTTTGTGATCCCCATAAAGATGATAATAGCCAAAAATTTTTTGATATCATCTTCTTTGATATTAATTGAGGTGCCTTTCATCTGTGTACTGTACAAATTAGTTTGTTCCGTTATTAGAGAGATAATGTCGTCTGAAAAAAACATCCTGAAGTATTCATAGGCATTCTTCTCTTCACGTGGCTCAAACGATTTATCCTCTATTTCTGCACATCCGGTGAATTTAATGCACCGCCACACAGGTTCTAATCTTTTAGCTGGTATTATTTTTTTCCTCACTACAACTACCTTTGGTTTTTTTGAACGAGTAGCTGCTGCAGGAGAAGGTAAAAACAAAGGTGACGGCACATCCCGGCGACGCATCAAGTTCGGAGAAGACATTTGCATGTTGGCTGCTGGGTTTGGTGAACCTGCATCATCCAAGATAGCAGGTATGGATGCCAAAGAACCGGCACCAGAGCCATTGAACAGCATCGATGTATAAAGATTTGGTGACAAAATTGATGGAGAACAGGGCTAAATTTCCGGCGATGATGGTTGGTACGGTAACATAGACGTCGAAGCAGTAACTTAATTACACTCGCTGTCGTCGTCAGATAAAAGATGAAGGTTTTCTAACGACGAAGGCAATGATGGAGGTGGTGAACTGCTGTCTGAGTTCGTCGGACGGAAGCAAGGTTGAAGTTCATCTTCAGACGAACTACTTTCATCCACATCTGATTTTGCCCCCGGTCTAGGAACAAGCGCTACAAGTCGACGAGCTCTGTTTTGCTGCAATTCACTAAGCTGATGATGTACCTATTATAGAAAAATAAAAATAAATAGTATCTGTGCAAATCAAGCAATGTCACAGATTTGATACACATCTATATAAATGTAGAACAATTTGACACACTTAAAAAAAACTTCTTATAACATGTCTTTACAAAACATTTCAGTGCACAAAATTACCTATTCTGAAAAACAAATATCGTAACCTATTCAAAACAAACCTATTTTTAAAAAGATAAGTTCAAAATATGTTAAAAAAATATTATTTTTACCTTGCGATGCGTAGACGCCATTAACCGGTCCGCCATCTTGCGTTCTACTACTGTTTTGGTGTTGCAAGTAACAGATAATAATTAATAAGCTTAATAAACCATAAAGTATTTAAAATACGTTTCTAAACCTCAGCAGATTTTTGAAAAGTGTAACGTATCAAATCATACACTGTGTCAAGAATAGGGTTAAACGTATTGGGGTAAATAAATATTATTTTTAACTTTCAAGAGCATTTTTTGTGTTGGGAGTTTTTTAATTTTTTAATTTAGGTTATATTGCAAGTTTTAAAAAAAATATTATTAAGATCAAATTGTCCGATGCCCAAACTCTGTTCCAAAACTTCGAGTTTTTTTTTAAGAGAATCTTGTGTGAAACGAAGTCGAAAGCTTTCGATAAGTCAATTAATCAATAGTTACTTGTTCAGATGCGCATAACGACCCGCGAGTTGAATCATGCATGACCCATTTATCCATCCATAAGAGAGACCAGGGGCCCATGATGGTGATTTAAATGTTTTCATCTAAAATAAATTGCTATTGACCTGTATGTACGCCACAACTTGCAGTATAGTAATCTTAAAATGCGATAAATGTTCTATTGTATGGTCCTTTCTTGCGAGTTTATAAATTGTTTACGGTTACGATAACCATAGAATGTACTTTTATTTTGATGAAAATTGATCTTACCCATGTGTTTAAGGTCACTTTTCAATTCGACGACTCTGTATGAAATAAAACAGGAAGAAAAAAATAGCCCTTGACGAGTTTCTTGCCGGTTTTTCCCGTTACAAGTTCTCCCGCCGTAGGGTTTGTGAACGGATGGCGTAGCTTCTTTGACGTTCATAAGTGCTTGTAACAGCCTAGACTTCTGTGGAATAAATGATATTGAATTTTGAAAATTTAGAATTATGATGATAGCGACCGTTCAAACCTTCAAACATTTACATATATAATAGTCTTCTAGTGGGATCTTTAAATTTTTTGGTTATCCAGTGTAAAGTTTGAAAAGGCACGGACAGACAAAGAAACTTTTGTATTTATATTGTTCGATAGATAAAACTTCCGTAACCAATGTCATTAAGTACATAGGTATTATTTTATGCAATATTCAATGTCACTCGGTCATTGAACTTATATAATTAGATAAGTGTTTAGTGTGTGTATGAGTCTTTGTCAGTGGGCCGTATTCCCAAAGGTCGGGGGTTCAATGCCCGTATTTTCATATGGCAAAGTTGATTTATTCCAATATTTTTCTATTTTAAAATTTATCATAAGTATATTAATAGCATTTTGAAAACGTATGATGAAGTCTAAGTGTCTCACCGTTGTCCATAAAAAAAGATAATAGGTAAGTTAAGTATATAGAAATATTTTACCGACATCGTATAGTCTTTTTAAGTACTTATTTACTTTTATCTATACTTAACTATTATAGTAATATAAAAAAATGAAGCTTGTAAACTATGATATTAATAAGTAAATTATCCTTCGTAAACTATGTGCTATTTCAGCTTATAAATTAATGTATCTAATCTTCTCTGAGGCAAGAGGCGCTGGATGCTGAAATACAGGTCATTACCTAGTTCGGCAACAGATGCTACATTTCTACTTAAATGTATTGTCACATTAATGAATAGGCTTAAGGGCGCGCTCTAGGCCAAAAGCAAAAGTAATAACTGCAACGGCGAACTGCAAAGTAAATGCTGCCTTATTTCTATGAAAAATAAGGCAGCATTTACTATATAATTCTCCGGCCCCATTCGGCCGGTCCGGAATGAAGAAATGAAGGAAATTCTTTTTTTAAAGGATATTTTAAGGTTATTTACAAAAAATATATAACATAAGCCCTGCCTTATCTATAGTGTAATTATACTAAAAAGTTCCAAGCTTTATTTTAATGTATTACTTGAATACTAGCAGTTTATCTTGTTAACCTCGTTTGACTAATAATGACGTCACCTGCTTGTAAACCTCGTTTGACTACGTATGTGGATGATAAGCAGAATACAGGCAAGTGACGTCACCGAACCCATTGCAGCGCCATATAGTCAAAGTAGCGTTTTGGCGCTATTTAAATATTGAATTTTTTATTTGATATTTTTCAGCAAATATGTACCAGAATAAAAAAAAAACAACTTTTACTGGGTTCCTTAAAATCCACTACATAATATAAAATGGATTTTCAAAACCTGTTAAATAGCCTATTATAGTGATTTGGAGGCAACTTCGCAATTTTTTTCTATCCAGAAAATTTTATGCAATCGTGTTTTTGAGTAACATAGTCACTAGTGTTAGTCATGTAGTTTGCTGCATCTTAATTTGAAATTCAGTTTTTCATTAATATTGATATTACAGACGATCACGTAAAGTAATCTGATTTTCGTTGGCCTATAGCGGGCCCGTAAGTACCTAAATGTAAAATCTTATTTGTTACAATAAATAAATAATAATAATTATTATTATTATAAATTATAATACATTATTAAATTATTATTATTATTCCAATTTCCTAAAAGATTGATTCAATTCACAGCCAATCTCTAAATCAAGTCCAAAAGGACAATGAACTATAAATCTATAATCTATAATCAGTGTCATTGAGCGAAAACGGCCTTGACTCATATTACGTTTGATATTTCAGTATCAAGTTAAATGTCCGGTAATTTACAGTGTTCCGTATACAATTTAGGAACCTTTACTTTTAGAAATCTTATGTGTGCCAAAAATCACACAAAGATAGTTAAAATCAGCACATAGAAATAATACATTTATCTGATAATTGAAGACATTTTCAAAATTACCAATCTTGGATGTGATAAAAAAAACGAGATAACAAAGGTTTATTATCTCAAAAAAAAATAAGTTATGTAGTAGTTTATACAATTTATAACAAAAAGGAGTTTTTTTAATAAACGATAACGAAACAAAAAACTAGCTTCCACCCGCGGTTTCACCCGTGTGGTTACTGTTCCCGAGGGAATATCGGGATGAAGAGTCTATGTTACTCTCCGTCCCTTTAACTAACTCTATGCCAAGTCAAGTCGATTGGTTGCTTAGTTAGGACGTCAAGGAAGGACAAACAAACACACTTTCGCATATAATTTTAGTCAGGATTATGACTAGGATAAGGATTTTGATTACCTACCACAATAAGTAAACTAATCCGTTGAAGAATTTCATTTTCGTCTGCTGGTCCTACTGTCTTCATAACTTCTCTTCCCTAGTACAATCGCAACTATTTTTTATTTTTTTTTAAAACGACCATAGAACATAATTTATGAGTATCCTTCAAAATTGTTTTACGATGAAACCTATTTTACTTAAGAATTTCACCTTAGTTTACCTGCCGAATCCTAAACTGTTTGTCTTAAGTGGCTTTACGACAGTGAAATACGGCATACTTGATAATGATAACATTTTAAAGGAAGTGTCAAATTTATAATCAACATAGGAAATCTATCTAGTAATCGCATTTTGATGTCAACGAACTTTAATCAAAATTTTATTAGATAAAACGATTTTAGTTTTATTTCAGTGACATCGCTCAAAGGATTGCTCAGCTGAAGTGGCAGTGGGCGGGACACATAGCGAGAAGAACCGATGGCCGTTGGGGCGGAAAGGTTCTGGAATGGCGACCGCGCACACAACGACAACGCTCCGTGGGTAAGTGCCCCACCAGGTGGACCGACGATCTGGTGAAGGTCGCGGGAAGCCGCTGGATGCGGACAGCGCAGCACCGATCGTTGTGGAGATCCTTTGGGGAGGCCTGTACGAGCAGTGGGTGTTATGTGGCTGAGACGAAGACGACGACGACGATTGTTAACCATGCTAAATAAAGTAAACTTTATTTGGACAATAATGTTTTAAAAATAATAAACGACTGATAAACTATCACTTGGTTCATATAGACACCACTACCTACGTTTAGATAGAGATCGTTATGAAATTATTTCGTTGTCATTTTCTTTTTCCGAAGTTAATGTATTAATTATAGAATGTCGAAAATCATAAAAGCCAAATATTTTCCTTTATCACAGCAGATTATTTTTAAACCCATTATCTGTTTTTAACCCTCTTCTTAAAACTTGAACACTAGCCACAATGAATTTATAATTGACTTTTCGGAGAACAATTAGGTATGCCAGTTAGCCCCCGGTGTAAAGAATTATGTAAAAAAAATGTAAAGTTAGATACTCGTATACTCCCAGATCCAGAATCGACAAAAATGGAAAGTGAAACTTTCTTGATAAACGACTATGAGATACTACAGTTGTGGAGATATGAGTAAACAAAAGTAATTATACATTGTATCTCTCCGAAGATGATTACCGATTTACATGCAGCAGTACGTAGTATGGTGCCGTCCTTGCCAAACTTATTAACGCAACTTTAAAAAAAATATATCACTTCCGCCGCCCGCTTGGTCGACCGGCCCCTGAGCGCCGCCATTACGTATTTTTGTGCGGTCCGAGTCACACGTCCATTGATACATTCCCTTCTTTTGTGCTACGTCTACGAGAACAATGGGTGAATAAAGCGATCGAGAGATAAAAGTTATGATGGTATCATGAAGCCGACGCAGGCGCCAGTAAGTCGACACTCGCAGACAGTATTTTATTACAGACGCATTTGAATACTCGTAATGCTAAATGCTTTGACGAAATTTCGCACGTAAACTGTGTCGATCATTGTCAGATAACCCCCACGTAAATCGTGTGGTGAGTTGTCTTTCCTCCACGTATAGAGTGTTGAGTGATTATTTCATCAACATACATAATTTTCATAAAACTAGCTCCACGTATAACGTGTTCGAGTGGTAATAGTATTATAATAATATATGGATACATAATGCAATTTCACAAAATTAGCTCAACGTATATCGTGCTTGGGCGGTAGGTAAGTAATAATATTCTACATGGATACATAAATAATATATAAATAAATACATTTATTTGCAGATAACATAGTATGACAAGATAATATAAAATTATAGTAAATATTACCTCATAAAATCGATTAGCACATTACATTACAATGTCAAGCAGTATGTCACATTAATAAAATAAAATAAAATCATACATTAACAAATCAAATATTATACTTCGGTGTTCGTCCTCAATATTAGTAATATTCACACTTGTAGTATCGCTTGTATGTGTTACCACTTAGCACATTAGTTTAGAAAAAAAAAGGAAAAATAAAATTAATCCCTTCCGGTAGCTGTCATTTCGCATTAAATAATTAAAATAAGATCTATTTCCGGTATCATTTTCCCGCCAATAGACCACGCGCCTCATGTGACGTTTGGCGCCATGTCGTCATTCGCTTTTTGTGCTTCGCCACTAACGCACGTCTTTCGCTGAAGTGATCGTTACTTTTCACAATGCCAAAGCGTAAAAGTGATGAAAAATCTTTAGACTATATTGTTAAAAAGTTAAATTTGGAAGAAGAAATAAAGCGTAACCGTCATCGACCGCGCCATCGTCGACGGGTTTCTTCATCATCATCAAGTGATGAATCATCAACATCATGCGATTCAAGATCGTCGCAAAGAGATAATAACGGTTAGTACATAGATTTTCTTTTTAAGTTAAGCTAAATGCGTTCCGAATAGTCTGTACGATTATGTCGCCGCATTAGCTCGTTGTCTATTGCAATTGTTTTAGTCTGAAGGGCTGCTTCATTGCATAGATGGTGAAAGTTTAATGCATTTAGAATAGTCTGTAGGACTATGTCGCCGCATTAACTTTTTTCTATTGCACTTGATAAAGTCTGTACGACTGCGTCAGTGCATAGATGTTCTCTTACAATAAAAATTAACGCAGACTGAATAGTCTGTAGGACTTTCACTATATATATTATTTTATTGAAATCCATAAATACTTTACATTGATATAGTCAGAAGGACTATTTAATTGTAAATTTGTAAAAGAGTCGGTTAAAAATCGATGGATTCTCGACTGTAACATCGAGTTTAAATCATTTAGAATAGTCTGTAGGACTATGTCGCCACATTATCATTGATCATATCTTATGATCCCCACTATATTACCAGCAGCACTATATTACCACTATATATGCGTATAAATGCTTTACGGTATTGTAATTACCTATATTACAGACATAGCTCTAACCGAACATGAGGAAACTCCAAGATTGGCTTCACCGACGGTTCCCACGCTGCAAGAGGAAGTACCGCCGTCCCAACAACTACCGACATCACCACAGCCTTCAACATCTTTGGTTCTTCCCGAGGCTGTACCGCCGACGCAGACGGATCAAGAAGGGCCTTCAACTCAAGATGAAGAGGTTAGTCAAAATGTCTCAGGTCTGAGTGCAGATATTATAAATATCTTAGGCATTGATCCTACTGCGATTGTAGAGTATGGTCCAGCTATAAGTACCGATCTTGCGAATAGATTACAACATATTGTAACTTGCGGGCTTAAAAAAGAGGAGCGTAAAGAATTTGAAAAACGGTACCTTATACCTGAGAACTGTCAATTGATAGCAGCACCCATTATGAATGCTGAGGTAAAAGCAACCTTGTCGGAAATTAATTTAAAACGTGATAAAGCAATAGAAAGTCGCCAAAAAAGTGTTGCAATAGTTATATCTTGTCTGAGTAAGGCTATAACTACACAAATATGTTCAACCGAGCCCGATCATGAGTTATTACAACAACTCGTCGACGCCACTCGTCTCTTGTGTGACATCCAGTATATTAACTCGTCTGCACGTAAAACCTTGGCCTTATCTTATGTTAAAAAAGAACTGAAGGAACAACTATCCAACACAAAGATCGGCAAACACCTTTTCGGTGATAATTTCGGCGAAACAATTAAGAACGTAAAAGCGGTTAGCAAATCCAGTGCTGAATTAAAGATTCAGTCGAAAAAGCCTGAGTCTAGCTCAAAACATTTAAACTGGAAGTCGACGAGCGGGACACGCAGGCTGGCGCCCGCTCAGTCGGCGCCGCGTCGCCAGCCGCCGCCGCCGCCTCCGGCCTCGAGCAGCTTCCAGCATCGGCAGCACCTGCCGCCGCCACCAGCGAGGCCGCCAAGGAACTATTCGAGCGGGTCGTCGCATCGGCCGCGACAAACTCGCGGACGTTAGTTGCTAACGATGAGGTGAGCTACGCAGGACGATTGAGTCATTTTAGTGAGCAATGGTCTATGATCACTCAAGATCGAACGGTCTTATCGTGGGTGCGAGGCTATAAGATTATTTTTAACGATTCTGTAGTACAACAGCATCCTAATATTACGATAATTACTTCGGAAACTGAACAGAAACATTTTGATATAGCTATACGACGCTTGTTGTCGATAGGTGCAATAGCCGAGTGTGATCCTTGTCCAGGTCAATTTGTATCACGAGTCTTTCTCATTCCGAAGTCTGATGGTACGATGAGATTTATTTTAAATTTAAAAGATTTAAATAAATTTATAAATACTAGCCATTTTAAAATGGAAGACATTCGAACGATCTTGAAATTGATTTCGAGAGACTGTTTTATGGCATCGTTGGATTTAAAAGATGCTTATATGTTAGTTAACATAGAACCTTCTTGTTATAAATATTTGAGATTCAGTATAGGTTCTCGACACTCTCAGAAGATGTATGAATTTAAAGTTTTACCCTTCGGGTTATGTACTGCACCATACATTTTCACAAAGTTGATGAAACCAATAGTCAAGTTGTTAAGAACTTGTGGCTTCATATCATCCTATTATTTAGATGACATTTTTCTATTGGGTGAGACATTTGAAGAATGTAAGCTTAATATTAAAGCAACAGAACAATTACTTCAATCTTTGGGGTTTATTATAAATACTAAT
The DNA here is from genome assembly GCA_910589605.1 of Chrysoteuchia culmella. Classification (NCBI taxonomy): domain Eukaryota; kingdom Metazoa; phylum Arthropoda; class Insecta; order Lepidoptera; family Crambidae; genus Chrysoteuchia; species Chrysoteuchia culmella. The sequence continues at coordinate 4,981,682 of OU342649.1, forward strand.
AAAAGTTGTATGTCACCATCTCAGAGTTGCAAGTACTTGGGTTTTATTGTCGATTCCAAATTTTGGCATTTACGGCTTCCACAAGAAAAAAGAGTTCGTATTAAGAAAGAACTTATTTACTTCTTAACCTTAAGAAGGTGTAAAATTAGGAAGTTTGCTCAACTTGTCGGGTTGCTAGTGTCTGCATGTCCAGCGATAGAGTATGGTTGGATGCATACGAAAGATTTAGAAAGGTGTAAATTTATTAATTTGAAAAATAATGATAACTACGACAGTTACATGAATATACCAGACAATGTATTGCCGGATATTCGATGGTGGTTAGGAGTCATTGATATTTATTGTCGTGAGATTTTCTCTGACGCCTCAACAACGGGGTGGGGCTCGGCTTGTGGAGGTGAATCGGCAAGCGGTAAATGGTATTTTAAGGTTATTTACAAAAAATATATAACATAAGCCCTGCCTTATCTATAGTGTAATTATACTAAAAAGTTCCAAGCTTTATTTTAATGTATTACTTGAATACTAGCAGTTTATCTTGTTAACCTCGTTTGACTAATAATGACGTCACCTGCTTGTAAACCTCGTTTGACTACGTATGTGGATGATAAGCAGAATACAGGCAAGTGACGTCACCGAACCCATTGCAGCGCCATATAGTCAAAGTAGCGTTTTGGCGCTATTTAAATATTGAATTTTTTATTTGATATTTTTCAGCAAATATGTACCAGAATAAAAAAAAAACAACTTTTACTGGGTTCCTTAAAATCCACTACATAATATAAAATGGATTTTCAAAACCTGTTAAATAGCCTATTATAGTGATTTGGAGGCAACTTCGCAATTTTTTTCTATCCAGAAAATTTTATGCAATCGTGTTTTTGAGTAACATAGTCACTAGTGTTAGTCATGTAGTTTGCTGCATCTTAATTTGAAATTCAGTTTTTCATTAATATTGATATTACAGACGATCACGTAAAGTAATCTGATTTTCGTTGGCCTATAGCGGGCCCGTAAGTACCTAAATGTAAAATCTTATTTGTTACAATAAATAAATAATAATAATTATTATTATTATAAATTATAATACATTATTAAATTATTATTATTATTCCAATTTCCTAAAAGATTGATTCAATTCACAGCCAATCTCTAAATCAAGTCCAAAAGGACAATGAACTATAAATCTATAATCTATAATCAGTGTCATTGAGCGAAAACGGCCTTGACTCATATTACGTTTGATATTTCAGTATCAAGTTAAATGTCCGGTAATTTACAGTGTTCCGTATACAATTTAGGAACCTTTACTTTTAGAAATCTTATGTGTGCCAAAAATCACACAAAGATAGTTAAAATCAGCACATAGAAATAATACATTTATCTGATAATTGAAGACATTTTCAAAATTACCAATCTTGGATGTGATAAAAAAAACGAGATAACAAAGGTTTATTATCTCAAAGAAAAATAAGTTATGTAGTAGTTTATACAATTTATAACAAAAAGGAGTTTTTTTAATAAACGATAACGAAACAAAAAACTAGCTTCCACCCGCGGTTTCACCCGTGTGGTTACTGTTCCCGAGGGAATATCGGGATGAAGAGTCTATGTTACTCTCCGTCCCTTTAACTAACTCTATGCCAAGTCAAGTCGATTGGTTGCTTAGTTAGGACGTCAAGGAAGGACAAACAAACACACTTTCGCATATAATTTTAGTCAGGATTATGACTAGGATAAGGATTTTGATTACCTACCACAATAAGTAAACTAATCCGTTGAAGAATTTCATTTTCGTCTGCTGGTCCTACTGTCTTCATAACTTCTCTTCCCTAGTACAATCGCAACTATTTTTTATTTTTTTTTAAAACGACCATAGAACATAATTTATGAGTATCCTTCAAAATTGTTTTACGATGAAACCTATTTTACTTAAGAATTTCACCTTAGTTTACCTGCCGAATCCTAAACTGTTTGTCTTAAGTGGCTTTACGACAGTGAAATACGGCATACTTGATAATGATAACATTTTAAAGGAAGTGTCAAATTTATAATCAACATAGGAAATCTATCTAGTAATCGCATTTTGATGTCAACGAACTTTAATCAAAATTTTATTAGATAAAACGATTTTAGTTTTATTTCAGTGACATCGCTCAAAGGATTGCTCAGCTGAAGTGGCAGTGGGCGGGACACATAGCGAGAAGAACCGATGGCCGTTGGGGCGGAAAGGTTCTGGAATGGCGACCGCGCACACAACGACAACGCTCCGTGGGTAAGTGCCCCACCAGGTGGACCGACGATCTGGTGAAGGTCGCGGGAAGCCGCTGGATGCGGACAGCGCAGCACCGATCGTTGTGGAGATCCTTTGGGGAGGCCTGTACGAGCAGTGGGTGTTATGTGGCTGAGACGAAGACGACGACGACGATTGTTAACCATGCTAAATAAAGTAAACTTTATTTGGACAATAATGTTTTAAAAATAATAAACGACTGATAAACTATCACTTGGTTCATATAGACACCACTACCTACGTTTAGATAGAGATCGTTATGAAATTATTTCGTTGTCATTTTCTTTTTCCGAAGTTAATGTATTAATTATAGAATGTCGAAAATCATAAAAGCCAAATATTTTCCTTTATCACAGCAGATTATTTTTAAACCCATTATCTGTTTTTAACCCTCTTCTTAAAACTTGAACACTAGCCACAATGAATTTATAATTGACTTTTCGGAGAACAATTAGGTATGCCAGTTAGCCCCCGGTGTAAAGAATTATGTAAAAAAAATGTAAAGTTAGATACTCGTATACTCCCAGATCCAGAATCGACAAAAATGGAAAGTGAAACTTTCTTGATAAACGACTATGAGATACTACAGTTGTGGAGATATGAGTAAACAAAAGTAATTATACATTGTATCTCTCCGAAGATGATTACCGATTTACATGCAGCAGTACGTAGTATGGTGCCGTCCTTGCCAAACTTATTAACGCAACTTTAAAAAAAATATATCACTTCCGCCGCCCGCTTGGTCGACCGGCCCCTGAGCGCCGCCATTACGTATTTTTGTGCGGTCCGAGTCACACGTCCATTGATACATTCCCTTCTTTTGTGCTACGTCTACGAGAACAATGGGTGAATAAAGCGATCGAGAGATAAAAGTTATGATGGTATCATGAAGCCGACGCAGGCGCCAGTAAGTCGACACTCGCAGACAGTATTTTATTACAGACGCATTTGAATACTCGTAATGCTAAATGCTTTGACGAAATTTCGCACGTAAACTGTGTCGATCATTGTCAGATAACCCCCACGTAAATCGTGTGGTGAGTTGTCTTTCCTCCACGTATAGAGTGTTGAGTGATTATTTCATCAACATACATAATTTTCATAAAACTAGCTCCACGTATAACGTGTTCGAGTGGTAATAGTATTATAATAATATATGGATACATAATGCAATTTCACAAAATTAGCTCAACGTATATCGTGCTTGGGCGGTAGGTAAGTAATAATATTCTACATGGATACATAAATAATATATAAATAAATACATTTATTTGCAGATAACATAGTATGACAAGATAATATAAAATTATAGTAAATATTACCTCATAAAATCGATTAGCACATTACATTACAATGTCAAGCAGTATGTCACATTAATAAAATAAAATAAAATCATACATTAACAAATCAAATATTATACTTCGGTGTTCGTCCTCAATATTAGTAATATTCACACTTGTAGTATCGCTTGTATGTGTTACCACTTAGCACATTAGTTTAGAAAAAAAAAGGAAAAATAAAATTAATCCCTTCCGGTAGCTGTCATTTCGCATTAAATAATTAAAATAAGATCTATTTCCGGTATCATTTTCCCGCCAATAGACCACGCGCCTCATGTGACGTTTGGCGCCATGTCGTCATTCGCTTTTTGTGCTTCGCCACTAACGCACGTCTTTCGCTGAAGTGATCGTTACTTTTCACAATGCCAAAGCGTAAAAGTGATGAAAAATCTTTAGACTATATTGTTAAAAAGTTAAATTTGGAAGAAGAAATAAAGCGTAACCGTCATCGACCGCGCCATCGTCGACGGGTTTCTTCATCATCATCAAGTGATGAATCATCAACATCATGCGATTCAAGATCGTCGCAAAGAGATAATAACGGTTAGTACATAGATTTTCTTTTTAAGTTAAGCTAAATGCGTTCCGAATAGTCTGTACGATTATGTCGCCGCATTAGCTCGTTGTCTATTGCAATTGTTTTAGTCTGAAGGGCTGCTTCATTGCATAGATGGTGAAAGTTTAATGCATTTAGAATAGTCTGTAGGACTATGTCGCCGCATTAACTTTTTTCTATTGCACTTGATAAAGTCTGTACGACTGCGTCAGTGCATAGATGTTCTCTTACAATAAAAATTAACGCAGACTGAATAGTCTGTAGGACTTTCACTATATATATTATTTTATTGAAATCCATAAATACTTTACATTGATATAGTCAGAAGGACTATTTAATTGTAAATTTGTAAAAGAGTCGGTTAAAAATCGATGGATTCTCGACTGTAACATCGAGTTTAAATCATTTAGAATAGTCTGTAGGACTATGTCGCCACATTATCATTGATCATATCTTATGATCCCCACTATATTACCAGCAGCACTATATTACCACTATATATGCGTATAAATGCTTTACGGTATTGTAATTACCTATATTACAGACATAGCTCTAACCGAACATGAGGAAACTCCAAGATTGGCTTCACCGACGGTTCCCACGCTGCAAGAGGAAGTACCGCCGTCCCAACAACTACCGACATCACCACAGCCTTCAACATCTTTGGTTCTTCCCGAGGCTGTACCGCCGACGCAGACGGATCAAGAAGGGCCTTCAACTCAAGATGAAGAGGTTAGTCAAAATGTCTCAGGTCTGAGTGCAGATATTATAAATATCTTAGGCATTGATCCTACTGCGATTGTAGAGTATGGTCCAGCTATAAGTACCGATCTTGCGAATAGATTACAACATATTGTAACTTGCGGGCTTAAAAAAGAGGAGCGTAAAGAATTTGAAAAACGGTACCTTATACCTGAGAACTGTCAATTGATAGCAGCACCCATTATGAATGCTGAGGTAAAAGCAACCTTGTCGGAAATTAATTTAAAACGTGATAAAGCAATAGAAAGTCGCCAAAAAAGTGTTGCAATAGTTATATCTTGTCTGAGTAAGGCTATAACTACACAAATATGTTCAACCGAGCCCGATCATGAGTTATTACAACAACTCGTCGACGCCACTCGTCTCTTGTGTGACATCCAGTATATTAACTCGTCTGCACGTAAAACCTTGGCCTTATCTTATGTTAAAAAAGAACTGAAGGAACAACTATCCAACACAAAGATCGGCAAACACCTTTTCGGTGATAATTTCGGCGAAACAATTAAGAACGTAAAAGCGGTTAGCAAATCCAGTGCTGAATTAAAGATTCAGTCGAAAAAGCCTGAGTCTAGCTCAAAACATTTAAACTGGAAGTCGACGAGCGGGACACGCAGGCTGGCGCCCGCTCAGTCGGCGCCGCGTCGCCAGCCGCCGCCGCCGCCTCCGGCCTCGAGCAGCTTCCAGCATCGGCAGCACCTGCCGCCGCCACCAGCGAGGCCGCCAAGGAACTATTCGAGCGGGTCGTCGCATCGGCCGCGACAAACTCGCGGACGTTAGTTGCTAACGATGAGGTGAGCTACGCAGGACGATTGAGTCATTTTAGTGAGCAATGGTCTATGATCACTCAAGATCGAACGGTCTTATCGTGGGTGCGAGGCTATAAGATTATTTTTAACGATTCTGTAGAACAACAGCATCCTAATATTACGATAATTACTTCGGAAACTGAACAGAAACATTTTGATATAGCTATACGACGCTTGTTGTCGATAGGTGCAATAGCCGAGTGTGATCCTTGTCCAGGTCAATTTGTATCACGAGTCTTTCTCATTCCGAAGTCTGATGGTACGATGAGATTTATTTTAAATTTAAAAGATTTAAATAAATTTATAAATACTAGCCATTTTAAAATGGAAGACATTCGAACGATCTTGAAATTGATTTCGAGAGACTGTTTTATGGCATCGTTGGATTTAAAAGATGCTTATATGTTAGTTAACATAGAACCTTCTTGTTATAAATATTTGAGATTCAGTATAGGTTCTCGACACTCTCAGAAGATGTATGAATTTAAAGTTTTACCCTTCGGGTTATGTACTGCACCATACATTTTCACAAAGTTGATGAAACCAATAGTCAAGTTGTTAAGAACTTGTGGCTTCATATCATCCTATTATTTAGATGACATTTTTCTATTGGGTGAGACATTTGAAGAATGTAAGCTTAATATTAAAGCAACAGAACAATTACTTCAATCTTTGGGGTTTATTATAAATACTAATAAAAGTTGTATGTCACCATCTCAGAGTTGCAAGTACTTGGGTTTTATTGTCGATTCCAAATTTTGGCATTTACGGCTTCCACAAGAAAAAAGAGTTCGTATTAAGAAAGAACTTATTTACTTCTTAACCTTAAGAAGGTGTAAAATTAGGAAGTTTGCTCAACTTGTCGGGTTGCTAGTGTCTGCATGTCCAGCGATAGAGTATGGTTGGATGCATACGAAAGATTTAGAAAGGTGTAAATTTATTAATTTGAAAAATAATGATAACTACGACAGTTACATGAACATACCAGACAATGTATTGCCGGATATTCGATGGTGGTTAGGAGTCATTGATATTTATTGTCGTGAGATTTTCTCTGACGCCTCAACAACGGGGTGGGGCTCGGCTTGTGGAGGTGAATCGGCAAGCGGTAAATGGTCACAGGCAGAAAAACAAATGCATATAAATTATTTAGAACTGTTAGCTGCATTTTTTTCTTTAAAACTGTTTGCAAAAGATTGTTATAATTGTCAGATTCTGTTAAGGGTAGATAACACAACAGCTGTAAGTTATATCAATCGTATGGGTGGTATCCAATTTCCTCATCTTACCCAAATCACTCGAGATATATGGAATTGGTGTGAGCAACGGAAAATATTTATTACGGCATGCTACATAAAATCAGCTGATAATGTAGTTGCGGATAGAGAATCTCGAAGAAGAAGACACGGAATGGGAAATATTAGAAGTAGGATTCCGAAAAATGGTTTCTGCTTTTGGTTTACCCGAAATAGATTTGTTTGCCGACCGTATTAACAAAAAATGTAATAAATATGCATCGTGGCAATTGGATCCCGAAGCATTTGTGGTAGACGCATTTACTATCATCATTCAGCCTATTGCAGTCCACTGCTGGACGTAAGCCTCCCCCAAGGTACGCCACAAGACACGATCTCCCGCCTTTTTCATCCAGCCACTACCCGCAACCTTTCTCAGGTCGTCGGTCCATCTAGCAGGGGGGCGTCCTACACTACGTTTACCGAGACGTGGTCTCCATTCGAGAACCCGTCTGCTCCAACGCTCGTCGGTTCTACGACTGATGTGACCAGCCCATTGCCACTTCAGTTTGCTACATTGACGGACAATGTCCGTCACTTTGGTCTTCTGCCGGATGACCTCATTTCGGATTTTATCCCTTAACGAGATCCCCAGCATCGACCTTTCCATAGCTCGCTGAGCGACGTGTAATTTGTGGGCCAGTTTCACCGTCATGTTCCACGTTTCGGCTCCGTAGGTCATGATTGGTAGGACGCATTGAGTAAAGACCCTGCTCTTCAGGCATTGTGGTAGTGGTGACGAGAAGATATGACGCAGCTTCCCAAATGCTGCCCAACCTAGCTGCACCCTTCTGGTGATTTCCTGCTCGAAGTTGTCTCTACCCAACTGCACTGTTTGCCCGAGGTAGACATACTCCTGGACAACTTCAAGGGTTGTACCTTCGACAGAAATCGGCTCTGGGACGACATGTTCATTGAACATGACCTTGGTCTTCTCCAAGTTCATACCCAGACCGATTCTTCGAGATGCAGCGTTAAGGTTGTGCAGCATTTTTTGCAGATCCTGCAGCGATTTCGCCATCAAAACGATGTCGTCGGCAAACCGGAGGTGCGTGAGATATTCGCCGTTAACATTGATGCCCAGTCCGTTTCAATCCAGTGTTTTAAAGATATTCTCCAGTGCGTTGGTGAACAGTTTCGGAGATATGACATCTCCCTGTCTCACGCCTCTTAGCAGCTGGATAGGTCTGGTCTGATGTTTTTGTACTCGTCGACATCGTTGCCATATTATAAAGGCTTCTCAGCACCTGCACATACCGCCAATCGACTTGACATCGCTGCAAGGACTCCAGAACAGCCCAGGTTTCGACGGAGTCGAAGGCCTTCTCGTAGTCCACAAATGCTAAACACAATGGCTGGTTATACTCCTCGGACTTCTGTATAACCTGCCTTACTGTGTGTATATGGTCTACGGTACTATAGCCTTTGCGAAACCCGGCTTGTTCCGGTGGCTGGAAGGCGTCAAATCTTGCGGCAAGACGATTTGTGAGGACTCTCGAAAACAGCTTGTAGGCGTGGCTCAGAAGCGTTATCGGTCTATAGTTTTTAAGGAGCGTTTTATCTCCTTTCTTGAAAAACAAAGAGACCACGCCCCTGCTCCACGCTTCCGGGGTAACACCATTAGCAATAACAAAGTTAAATAGACCCTTGAGCTCCCGGAGAACAGGTTTACCTCCTGCCTTAAGAAGCTCAGAGGTTACTCCATCTTCGCCAGGCGTCTTCCCATTACTAAGCTGTTTGAGAGCCGCCACAATTTCGTCTTCGTCTATGTCTGGGAGGTCTTCGGTGAAGTGGCGTGTTAACGTGGCTCTGGGATCGTTTGCATCGGGCGAAGGCTCTGAGGCTTGCGACGCGTATAGTCGGCCATAGAATCCCTCAATTTCATCGAGAATTTCCGGAACTGATGTGACGGTTCTGCCATCCGAGGTTTTTATCTTTGTCAGATGTGACCTCCCCAGTCTCTTGGCAAAGACCTTAGACCCCCGATTTTTCTCTATTGCCTCATAGATAAGGCGTGTGTTGGAGCTGCGGAGGTCTCGTCTAACCAATCTCCGGATATTCTTATGGAGTGACTGGGGGTCTGACAGAGCATCCTCAGGCGTTTCTCGTCGATATTTCATCAGTTCCAGTGTCTCGCTTGAAAGTTTGGACTTCTGGCTCGCTCGCTTTCCTCTGAAATGCCTAGTACCCACATCGCGTATAGTCCCTACCACCCTTTCGAGGTCCTTGTCAACATTGCCTGTAGTTTCCAGTAACGCGAATCGATTTATGAGCTCCAGTTGGAATGCTTCGGCACTTTGCTCAACTTGGAGCAGTGATGGACGAAGAACGGACTTCATCATACGACTTCTTTCCAACTTACAATTGATATTTAGGGTAGCTCGTAGTAGTCGGTGATCGCTACCGGTGTTAAACCTATTGATCACTGAAACATCCCTAAATATACGCTTTTTATCTGTCATGATGAAGTCGATCTCATTCTTCGTCTTACCATCGGGGCTTCGCCAGGTCCACTTTCTTTGGAGCTTCTTCCTAAAGAAGGTGTTCATACAGAACAGCCCCTGCATGTTGAGAAAGTTGACCAGCATTTGCCCCCTGTGGTTTCTACATCCATAGCCATGCTGGCCGATGGTCGATTCGCCGCACTCCTGTACTCCTACTTTGGCATTAAAGTCCCCCATGACAACGGTGAAGTGGGTCTTGGTGGTAGAATGTATGGCCTTTGTGATGTCCTCATATAGGGCCTCGACCTCATCATCCGAGTGTGTCGATGTTGGCGCATATACCTGCACGACCTTCAGACAATATCTGTTGGTCAGTTTCAGTACGAGGTACGCTACCCGAGTCGACACACTGGACACCTCCAACACGTTGTCACGGAGAATCTTGTTAACGAGGAAGCCTACACCACCTTGGGAGAGTTGATCTCCTTCTCGAAAATAGAACAGATGCCCAGATTCTGTAGTTGTTGAACACCTCGTATAATTATGATCGAACTTCACGTACAGGTAAGTTCGTTTGATCATCAATTATTAGATTAGATTGGAAAATGTCAAAGTAGAATATTAATTATAATTATGTCAATGTCAATAAGAGTCAATTGATATTGATCAATTAGTACTTTACATAAACAATGTCAAGACCAAAAACCACTTCATTGAGAAAGGAATTCGTTCAACGTTTAGAAGGAGTTTTTAGATTCTTCTTAAAATGTTGCAGGGGCAGTTCCCGAATGGTCCTTGGAATGTGGTTATAAATTCTTAACAAATTACAAAACCGTTTATTTTTTGTTGGTAAAATGCGCTTTTACATGAGGGATATCTTATTTTTGTTACATCTCGGCGTTGAAACCTACTAGAGAATTTCAAAGACATTTTCAAATAAATGAGGATGACTTCTCACGAATACTCCAGCTTCTAAAATATATAAGCAATTTAAGTTTAACTACGGGTCAAAAACCAGGAGCTCGTAAGGAGACTTTAAACGTGAGGGGGGCGCCGCAAACACCAGCCGCAGAGACGCGAGCGTACCCAGCACCGAGGATTCCTCCTCGGTGCTGGGTACGCTCAGGCGGCTCCAGCACCGGCTTCGACGCGCAACCGGCACAACTACAGCCCGAGGCCAATGCAGCGCCATCGCGGGAGGAGACCTTAGCTCGAATGCCAGAGGTACCTATTTCTGTTGCTGATAGAAGACAATATTACTACCAACAGTAGTGAAATAACTAACGACCCCACAATTTTATTTTGGGTCAAAGGATACAAAATTCCTTTTAAAGAAAATCCTACACAACATAACCTCCCACGAAATAGGTGTCGTACACAAAAAGAGGCTGAAATCATAGACGAGTGTATCTCCGATCTTGTTCAGTCTGGTTTTATTTCAACATGCAGTGCCTGTGAAGATCAATATGTTTCAACAATTTTCACAGTTCCAAAACCGAACGGTGAACATAGATTTATTTTAAACTTAAAAGGTTTAAATAAATAAATTGATGTTCAACACTTCAAAATGGAGGATTATCGTACGGTATTGAAACTTATTTAGCACAATGACTACATGGCTACCATACCTCCAAGATGCTTATTTTTTAGTCTCGGTGGATCTTGAAGATTGGAAAAAATTAAGATTTCAGTGATGTTTTTATATGAATTTAACGTTCTCCCATTTGGTTTGTGTACGGCATCTTTCGTTTTTACGAAACCTTTAAAACCTGTTTTATTTCAGTTACGCTCCCAAGGTCATCTATTTGTAAATTACTTAGATGATATTTGTTGTATCGCTTCATCATACGAGCTGTGTGTCGATAATGTTACCGACACTACAAACCAAATAAAGCCTCGTAATTCTTGATCAATTGGGAAAAAAGTTACATCATACCCAACAGAATGTGTAAATTCTTAGGGTTTGTATTTAATACAGCCAATATGACTTTATCCTTAACAGATGAAAATAAATCGCGATTATGGGAGAAAGTTGTTCATTCCTTAAAACAAACAAATGTACTATTAGACAATTTGCTGAATTTCTTGGACTTTTGACCTCAGCATGCCCGGCGGTTCTAAATTAATGGAACGGGAAAAGTATTAAGCTTTAGATAATTCTAAAAATTATAATAAAAGAATGTTGCTTATAAGGAACTTCCATCAGGACTTAAAGTGTACTCATAAAGTGGTGAAAAAATAACGTACAGCATAGTTTCTCTCCTATTCTTAAAGATTAATATGATAAGTTCATATACAGTGATGTAGTACATATATCACTGGATGAGGTGCCGCCTGCGACGGTATATCGGCCGGCGGCAAAGGTAGTGAAACTGAAATAATAAACCACATTGTCTTGAATTTAAAGCGGTTTTTTATGCACTTAAAATATTTGCTTCTCAGCTTCATAGGTCCAATATTCTTCTCAGAGTTGATATAATAGCACAGCCTTAGCTTATATTAACTGATTGGGTGGTGTAAGATTAACACACCTTAACGACCTTACTCGAAAAATTTAGCAGTGGTGTGCACAAAGTAGTATTTAATTGTTTGCATCGTTCATTAAATCAGCTGACAATATTGAAGCAAATCGTGCATCCTGATAGTTGAATATTGACACTAAATGGGAACTCGCCGGATACAGTTTCACACAAATCCTATACACATTTGGCAATCCAGACTTTGCCTTGTATGCCAGTATAAAAAATCACAAATGTGAAAGATATGCTTCATGGAAGATTGATCCTCAATCTGAAATAATGTATGCATTTACCTTTAATTGGCATAATTGTAATTTTAAACTTTTACGCATTTCCCTCTTTTTGCCTCATTACTAAAGTTCTACAAATAAAATTAAACACACCAGGGGCCTTACCATCAACTGTAATGCAATTCATTGTAGGTTGTGAGAGTGGGATGCTGCCATATGGCGCGTCTAGCGGCGTCCCGCACTTACTACCTAAAAGTAACCTAAAATGAATCGCATTACAGTTGATGGTAGGCCCCCGGTATCCTCAAATGATATTCTTAAAAGCCAATAAAGGGTGTCTTTAAGTTAAAACCTACTAACCCCAAAATATGATGTTACTTGGGACCCTATGCTTGTGCTTAACTACTAATGTGATGTTTACCCTTATGATAACATAAATCAACGTGATCTATCATTAAAAACAATTACATTACTTGCAATAGCATCTGTTCAGCGCATGCAGACTTTGAGTTAAATTAAATTTGAAAATATAGTATTTAAAACAGATTGTATATCAATTAAAATCATTGATATTATTAAAACGTCCCGGCCTAGGGCCTACCAACCACTTATCAGATTAACTTCATTAAAGAAAACTTTAAAATATGTCCCAGCTTTTGCTTTACAAGTTCATATGGAAAAAACCTAAAATATAAGAAATAATGAGTCATCAGACCACCTTTTTTATAAGTTATAAAAAAAACACATATTGAGGTTGCCGCGCATACGCTCGCGCACTGAGTGAAGTATACTCTCCACCAGAGTGAGGTGGGTACAAGTCTGTTCAGTGCGCACAGCACAAGACAAGCGACCACCTCGGCCACGCGCGCATCTTGGGTTAATCTCCGAGTGATTTGTAGGGCTGCAGGCTAAAATGATACAAATATTTTATTAAAATATTTTAACCGAGATATCAGTACACCTGAAGTTAAGAACGATTTTGCCTATTGTTTGGTTAATTCATAAACCATGAAACGCTCTAGAACTGATACTGATTTATGGTAAATTTTAAATAATAAAATATTGGAAAAAATTAACTCGGCCACAAGTGAATTCTCAGACGGGAATCGATACTGATTGTTATGATCCCCGTTTTATGTGATTTTATGAACATACTTTTTGTTACATAATATATTTTAGTAAATGAAAAGAGATAACGCATAAGTGTGTCATTAGTTATATATGCCTGTAAAGTTTCTTAGGACTCCCTAGTCTAACAAATCAAATTTTTAATAACTCTAAACATCTGCATGTAATCATCTTCGGAGAGATGCAAAGTATAATTAAGAATCAAACGAACTTACCTTGCGAAGTTCGATTCTAATTATACGAGCATCGCACCATCATCACCACCATCCCACCCTTCCCAGTTCAGACACCCCTTCTAAAATTTTGATTTTAATTAGCTCTAAAATTAATGGCAGCGCTCAGGGGCCGGTCGACCAAGCGGGCGGCGGAAGTAATATTTTTTTTTTAAGTTGCTTTAAACAGTGTGACAAGGACGACACCATACCACAGATTACTAAATAATTACTACGTAACAGATACTTCACTCAGTAGAAAATTTCCAATACCTACTGCTATAATAGCCTACTCCGCTGCTTCAGCAACCGCTGCATGCTAAAATGTGCCTAAATGCTCAAGCGTACAGTTGCGATTGCTTCGCACTGCGCAATCCCACAGCAATTGCAGGGCTGCCTCTTCAATAAAATTAAATTAATATAACTTTTTATGTCTATGTTATTAAGAACTGTGAATATGTTCTGAATAATAGATGGTAGTTTAAAATTTGTATCGTAAAAAATATTTTTTTTATGAATTTGTGCTGACTGTGCAAAACATCTAGATAAAACATAAATATAGAGGTCAGTGTGTAGGTAAAATAAAAAAAACTTTAAAGTTACATGTGTTTTATTTTTATATAATTTTTATAAATTTCTTACCCTTTCTAAATTCTCGGTTATAAAATTTTAGTGTAGAAAAAATCCTGAATCTAATAAAAAGTTTTATAAGATATTGTTTTGGGAAACAAATGCAGGGAGAATCAAAATGTATGTTATTTAAAATTTCATACAGTGTACCACCCGGCCTTTGTTTCATTTTTTTTTTAAGTTATTAAGAAACATGGTCTCAGGTTCTCTTACATAATTATGAAACGCATCTGTTGGCGCTTTTAACTTTCCGTAAAAAGACAATGTTTTGTTAAATGCTTTAAAATGGATAAACAATATTATATTCATAGATTCATTTAAATCAGGGGTGCGATTGCGTAAAGTCAATCGTATTCATTTGACAGTTCATATCGTATTCGATCGGCTGCAATTTGTATGGAATTTGACACTAATGACATACAATATGAACTGTCAAATGAATACGATTAGCTTACGCAATCCCATAGCAGGAATGTTCTGTATGAATGTAACGATTAAAATTGAACAACGTGCTTGCGCTTCGCTTGCGAAAACCGCACTGAATTTGGTCCGCAAACGGCCCGAGAACGCTCGACCGGGCGGTAGGTAATTAAAGCGCGCAAGTACATGAAGTGACGGAGCCCTGACCATACTACGTACTGCTGTATGTAAATCGGTAATCATCTTCTACGCGATGCTCGTATAATTAGAATCGAACTTCGCAAGGTAACTTCGTTTGATTCTTAAGTTTTAATATGATTTTAATAATTTTTATTACTAGAAAATAAAGCTTGTCTCCAACTGCTTTACTGTCACGTCTCAGAGGCATTTTTTGGTAGGTTCGTTTTTTTAACTTTGATATTGTAAATCTTTTATAACATTAATGAATGTAACAACAAAACCTTCGTGAATAGTATTTCTACGAGTTAAGAAATTTATCTCTCTTTTTTAAAAGCTGGAGTTTCTGTTCCTCCCTCTGATTGTGTCTTCTCACTGCTTCGTTGGCAAATACTAGGCTTTATAATTATTTTGTTGAGCCAGATCACTTAGAATGTATCTATACTTTGACTTTTCCTTTACTAAACCATTCTTACTTGTATAAGTCCAGCACTCTCACTTAATTAAGCCAATCCAAGTTGATTTCGCAATAGTCGTAATTTTCGAAAATACCTGCTTATCTACAAAAGTTTTTGTCAATTAATTACCTAAGTTTGTACATGGAAAAGGACATACGCTACGGTCACAACAATCACCATAATCACAATAAATAAAAGAATTGTAAAAGGACATGAAATTGTAGATGAATATACAAATGGTCAAACTATACACATTTGGCTCCAAAAACAATGAAGCGATCAAATATCACAATCGTTTCATCTCCAATAGATCCTTTTATAATAAGACCAAGATCTAAGTGTACACCAGCTAGAACACAGTGCACCTAAATCATTACACCAAAGATAATCATCTTTACATCAATTCGGTTCGTTAACCTTTTCGGTATGTGTACCAGTATAGACAAATGTATTAAGATTGTCGGTAGCAAGATCCCATCAAGTTAAATCATCGCCTTTGGCTAGACACGCCTTGGCTAAGTACTATTTTTCAAACCATACTGTACAGCCAGTACCTACAGAAACGGTCTCAGTAAAAACCTGGTAAACCCAGCATCCAAATTTCTCAGCGCGATGAGTTTTAATCACCTCCATTTATCATGATGACGTAAGTACGTTTCTTAGTTGTAAGTAGATTCTATTTGGGATTATTATGTTTTTCTTTAATTTAAAGATCACTTAATATACATGTGTGCGTTATCGGATTAAGTTTCTGTAATTGTAAACAAGAGTAACGGGGATCAACGCGACATTTATTATGAAGCACATATATACGTACTTACAGCTTGACGTTTCGGCTCTGTTGCTACAGCCGTGGTCACAAGCAAGCTGACTTGGTTTCTTCTAAGCTTCTAAAAAGGTTTTCTCGCGTTGTACAAAAAGATTTTGCTACGATTGCAAATTGCTTAGATGTCTGTATTGTTTCACTGTATTTTCAATAATTATTTCTAAATTGAAATCTAAAAGCCGCTGGATGCGGGCAGCGCAGGACCGATCGTCGAGAAGATCCATGCCTATGGGGGAGGCCTATACCTAGCAGTGGGTGTCATGTGACTGAGACATCTTATTTATCTTGTTAAATATTATTATGTAACAAAACATCGTCATCTAGTCAAGTATCAATATTTATTCCAATAAACTATTGTAGTCGGTGCCAGCCAAGGCATTCTACATAGCATTTCTATTCAATATGTTTTATTGCCTTCTTGGCTGGCTCCATATCTAAAAAAACTTTTTTTTACTTTTTGAAGCCGGTTATAATTTATTTCATAAAAAGGTTTTTTATTTCAGTTTTTTTTGTTACATTATGTCTACACTAAAAATTAGCCCATATTCAACAATAATGTCATCATATCAATTGATATTTTTCTGGATTATGAAAAAAAACTATGAGCCAGATCTTCGTTAAAAAATTATGGGTCCAAACTTAAACTATGTTCTTTCAGATAAACAAAAAAATATTAAAATCGGTTGACAACTAACGACTATTATTAAAACATACATAAAATAAAATATACGGTCGACTTGAGAACCTCCTCTTTATTTTGAACTCGGTTAAAAATGGTCAACATGGTGAGATTGCTAGAAGTTCCATTGCCTACTACGAAAATCGACAGAAGCTATTTAAGATGTTCCATTAAAACTATAAAGGAGGTAAATTTAACAAAACATAAGCTTGTGTATGGGCAAGACAATTAAAATGAAGAGAACTTGCGTCTACCGGAACGTCATGGCATCGGCGAGCGCGCATTGGCCGCGCGCAGCCTTCAGCAGCCAATGAACTTATACATATGGAAACCAAATAGGCTGCAAAACATCCTGATATTCCCACGGTAACGGGAACCACGCGGCGGGTAAAACCGAGAGCTGCCGCTAGACATAAATAATAAAATTCGTAATATTTATTATGAATATTAAAATGCTGAAGAATTTGATTGTTAGAGCACGCTAATCACCGGAACTACTATTATAGTTCTAATTGAAAAATTCGAATCGAAATAATTAGCAAACAAATTCATTTGTCAGGTAGGCTTGTTTACTTTATACTGATGTATTCCGGCCGTTTAAGCTAGAACGTTACACGAACAAATAGCGCCGTTCTTGCTTTTACTTGAGCAATACTTTTTATAAATAAGTTGTATTCTAGTATGCAACGCTGCTTGCTTCCAGTAGGCAATTTGGAGACTGGCTACCGGTAGATATTCAGTATTTAGCGTAAGGAAAATCTTAGTGGGTGAGTGTTGAACCGATCACCCGGTCAGGGCCTCCCTGCGGATCAGGTAACGATTGGCCATAAACAATAGAACAATGGCCGCTATGTAAACAAATTCCGGCGCGCCATTAAAACTGCAACAGGGACTATTTGACGCCACGCACGGGCTTATCGTTTTGTTTTTTATACGAATGGCACTTGTAACTTACCTAAGTGGGTTTCGACTATATATATTTTTTTGTTAATCAGCACTTAAGACAGAGAAAAAAAAGTGATTGAAATTTGACACCACCTGTCATAAAAATACTTATATTAAAAAAATTTCAGCGATAACCTATGTTTTTTATACTTTTAAAATCATGATGATTATGTTCTAGACCAATATAAATAAAAAGTAAACAAAGTCATGTAAAAAAAAACTGAACGAAACACTCGAACGGCACTTTTGTTTTTTTGTAATTTGACACCACTTGATTGACACCTGTCACAAAACTTTTTTTTTCTGGCCTCGTCTTTATGGATGGCTGTGTTGTTTTATTTTAAAAATAAAGAATGGTTCGTTCCGAATCCATTAAAAAAAAACTCCAAAGCCGATGCAACGTGTATTTTTATGACGAGACCCTAAAAGGCCAAATACCAAATAGGGAATAAATTTGGGTACCCAAACTACCCACGACCATTTAGCGCCATGTTTTGCTTGGGTAGTCTGGGTACCCAAGGCCAATTGACTGGTGAATAGAAGTTTAAACTAAAATAACATAACTTTAACACTAATTGTATATTTATCTAGGTTTTGAATGAGCTAGCACTGCCTAATTGCCTATATGGAACTCACGCCCCTGTGTTTCAGTATAGTAACTATCATGCGGTGACTGATTCAATGACAACCCACAGCATTCATTCATTTTATGGAAAGGATAATCTTTTTGATCTCTGCCTGACTGGATGACTGGAAAAACACGGGCTTTATTTGGACATGTTAGACCTACTATAGAGGCAATAGTGCGTAAAGTTGACATACGATAAAGGTTTGGTTAAGTGGTGAAATGGATTTTGAGATTGTTGAGTGAAATTGCGTTGGGTAGGTCTCAATTTTGCGATTTAATACTTATTTAGGTAAATATCTTAATTCAAGTCATGTTTATATTATATAATCATGTTGCTATGATAACACTGGAAGTTCAGTTTTATAAATTTTGTACTATTTCGTAGTCGTCATCGCCATCTCATCTACATGACACCCACTGCTAGGCCTCCTAATAGCATATAGCGGCTTTCCGCGACCGTGCCCCAGATCCTCGGTCCACCGTCGGGGGCCTACCCACGGTGCGTCGTCGTACTATTTACAATGTTAGTATTAGTAACCGTAAATTAAACGCCTACCTACGTTTTAACTATTACATAAGTCTATCCGATATTGCTTATTGAAATGAATGCAGGAAACGAAAAAAAACACACACACACACACACACACATATATATATATATATATATATATATATATATATATATATAGGTATATATAGATAAGGGTCAGATTAACCACTTTAATTTGATGACCTCCATGGTAGAGTGGTACGTACACCGGATTCAAGGTGTCACCAACTCTGAGGTCCCAGGTTCGAATCCCGGTAGGTGCAAATGTTTGTATGACGAATACGAGCATTTGTTCCTGATTCGTGGACGTTTATTTATACTATAATATACTATCTATACTAATATTATAAAGAGGAAAGATTTGTATTTTTGTATGTAACGAATAAAAACAAAAACTACTAGACCGATTTTGACGAAATTTGGTATAGAGAATCCTTAGACCCCAAGTAGTAACATAGGCTATAAATGATCCCAAAATTCCCACAGGAACGGGAACCACGCGGGTGAACCCGCGCCCGGCCTTTAGTATTATATATTTCTACACATAAATACTTATAAATGTATAATCTTATGTATTTATTTCCGTCACCCTAGTTTCCCATAACACAAGCCTTACAGTGCTTACTTTGGGGCTAAGTTAATTGGTGTAAGTGTAACATAAAAAAAAAACCTTTGAATATTACATTTTAATAAATATTCTGTTATATTTTGGAATTAAATCGAAAGTAGTTTATAACCGTAAATAACGAAACAGTCACTAACATTACAAAATAATGAAACAATTGATCTATTACAATATCAATAATTTATTCAGTACTTAATTGCTTTAAGCGTAAACTTTGGTATTACAATAATGTTATTTTACCTTAAAGAAAACTTCTTAAACACAAACATTTAAATAACACAATATACTTAGTTATAGACTTTCAATGTGTCTTCACTGCATTTTCCACATTACCAGGCCTGTCTCACTTCCATACAAGCGGCGCAAAATCCCTTTCAACGATTTGCATTGCGTATGGCGTTCATAGTACTGCGTGCGCTGCGTGTGCGACTAGTCGAGCGAGTGCCAGCCTATTGGGACTAGTCCGGTAACCGGACGCTTGCGTTTATCATACCTCAACTCGGGAGTGAAATTTATGTATCGTTAGGTACTAATATATATTCTGTGACATTACTAGTATCGGTCTTCTTAGGTATTTTATTCCCAGTCCGACGCAAAACTGAAATAAAATAATGATTATGAAATATCTTTAAAAAATATATTAAAATATCATTATCATCAGCCATTTCAATTTTATTTGGTCGAATGGATAAAAGAATGAACGTGCTTCCGAAGCATGGAACAGTTTCGTTTGATCCCAACGAGTCACACCACAACGAGTCACACTGTTAATTGTCGGGAAAAAAAATCCATCGAGTCACAGTGTTACTCGTTGGGAGAACAATCTATAAAAATAATTCTCAACGACTCACACCCCGAAGGCTTGGAATATTTTTAGGTGAAATTGCCAGGGTCGCATATCTAACCAAGTGTTATTTTAGATTTTTTGAGAAGTTACTAAAAGTCCTACAGGTTGAGAAGATTTTTTCCCTAATGCCTAATATGCTACCTTCGGGGTGTGACTCGATGGCAATTTTGTTTCCTAACGAGTAACAGTGTGACACGTTATGTTGTGACTCATTGGGAACAAACAAACAAATTGAGATAATCAGAGGCCCTACCGCGCAAGTGTCATCGGCATCGACATAGACATCATTTGACAGATGGATGTGACATATTGCTCTTAGTCTTTGATAAGTTTTCATTTGTGTCAAAAAGAAGCAGCAATGTGTCACATCCATCTGTCAAATGAAGCCGATTTCGATGCCAACGCCACTTGCGCGGTACGGCTACAGTTTTTGGTCACCCATATCGTGACTGTCGAACGCGCTAACCACTGCACCACTGAGTTACTTAATTGTCATTTTAATATTTTTTCGGAAATATTGTGCATCAAAGTTTAATACAGAGCCTGAAATCAATATCGGCAAATATAGTGATAAAACTGATTTATAATTTATTCTCTAATAGTATTTGATAAGCTGTCTTACCCTTTAGTAGCATTCCAAAGAGCCCAGAGAATGGTAGGTCTATAAATACTGTGACTAAGAACGATACAAATATCGTTAGGTTTAAGTCAATTATTAATCTGTGCATCTGGAAAGTAAACGGGAAAAAAATATATTAAACTGCCGGACAATAAAATCAAAACCTACTTACATTTTACTGTAAAAATTTGTAAGTCGAATAATTGACTGGTGAAAGGCCCCAACAATTCAGCAAATGCCTTATTTTTGTGCAAAGTTCGTAAAACTAACAACTTTATATGGAATACAAATTAATGGAATTATTATTAAACTTTTTGTTTCACTGAAAATGTTGGTAATCAAGAAATTTATTAGCTGTCTCTTAAAAAAAACTTCATTTCCATTTGAATTTCGAAAAACTTGTCTATTTATTAGACCATGAAGTGCGCATGATGGTTTAGAAATAGTGCAATGGCTTGGTTTCTGTGACCTTTCCACATAAACTACAACCGTATTTAGTCAGTTATTGAAGTCTGCAACTGCATAGGTACGAGTAACTAATATTATGGATGAAAAGTCTTTTGAACTGCGGGTTCAATAAAAAATATATTAAACGAAACATAAATTCACGTCTGTATATCTTCGAAGGTAGTCTAAGGCGATCATATACCCACGATTTGCCAACTATGTTTTAGTCCCATGGATGCCTATTGTCATCACCGGACTCCGGGCCAGGGGAAATGTAAGCCGGATAATATGGGATTGGGGTAGGAAAGGGATAGATAGGTACCTAGTACTGACTCGGAAGGATCTTTTGGACAAAGTCGTAGAAGCACGGGAATATTATGCACGTTTGTTAAAACGTTATTAAAAAGAAATGATTAAAAATGTACTTACGGAAAATTCAATTGAAAAGTAAGTAGGCGCCAATGCAGTAGCATTCAGTATGTATATCATTGGCAAGTGCAAAATATACATGGCATAAGATAGACGACCCAAAAACTTGAACACAGTCAATGAGAGGAACCAGTTCATAGGACCTGAAATTTAAAGTAATTATATTATAAATGATAATGTGTTGATTTTAGTAAGTTATAACGACTGCTGTATTATATGTAGGTTCTGAGTGGACATGAATGAATCACATTTAATGTTTAACATCTGTGGGGTTAGCACGAATAACTATCGAAATAGTATCGAGTAAGTATCGAGCACGTAATGTCAAAAATGTATAGGAAACTGTAGTTTCGATTACGTCCGGTAGGAACGCTGCTCAACATCTCATACATTTTTTTACTTTACTTCCTCGATATCTCCTCGAAAGTTATTCGTGCTAGGCCTACAGTAATCATCATTAAAAATTAATTACGAAATTTAATTGTCTATAAATTTATTTTTGACATTACCAGAGTATCTATATTTATATGTACTTAACTCTAATAATTTTTTTGCTTTGTTTATATTTTTCTTAGGACATTTGTTTTTATTTGACATTACAGACTGTACATTGCGCATTAACTTTACCTCCATAACCATGCTCGCATGCAAATATAAGCCATGCAATGCACGCAGCCCACGCAGGTCTCATGTAAGAGTTTAACACACTGTCCACTGTTTGATTATCCCAGTCTGGCTGGATCACGAAGTATGTTGATGTGACTATCGTTAATGCTGTGACTGTGGCAAGCAGCCATAAGAATGCAATCAAGACCTATAAATAAACAAATAAATTCGAAGTCAATTAACTGTTCGTCATCGTCATCAGACATTTTTAATCGCCACTGCTGGGGCACTGGCCTTCCACGCGGGCACAATGCGGATTGGTGGGTTTTAACGACTGCAAACGCAGCCGGGACCAACGGCTTAACGTGCCTTCCGAGATGGTAAATTTTTGGTCACCTATCCCGTGACCGACCATTGCGAAAGTTGCTTAACCTTAACAATCGCAGGCCGAGCGCGCAAACCACTGCGCCATGGGCTCCTCGATTAACTGTTATGTGAAATATATTTGGTGTTTTTTTTTTGTCTGTCTATATGCCTATAAATATTTTTCAGTGCATGTTTATAATGCAAACATTTAAAAAAAATCAAATATCAATATTTAAATTTGATGTGCTGGAACCTTACGACAGCAACCCTTCGATCTAGACATCGTGACAAGATCACAAGACACGTCTTTTAATCAATTCAATATTAAGAACTTAATACCGTAACTAGTGGTTTCCGTTCCCGCAGGAATGTTTTTATCCTGGTTATCTTCTATCTGTGTGCCAAATTTCATCCAAATCGGTTCAGTAGTTTTTGCGTGAAAGAGTAACAAACAAACAAACAAACTGACACACTTTCGCATTTATAATATAAGTACGATTTGATTCTGTTTTCCAGACCTTGACTGACTAAATTTCATAAGTTCTTTATAACATTTATTATGTATGTACCAGTTTGGTACTAGTACTGTTGGTACTAGTACCAAATATATAGCATAAAATTAACCTGCGCAAACTTCGATTCCAGAAAACAATAGAAATATTATTAATAATAATAAATAATAAAACACTATTCCACATAATAGAACACAAAGAAAGCTAAAACAGACAGTATATGGAAATACACAAAAGGCGGCCTTATTGCTAGGTAGCAATTTCTTCCAGGCAATCTTGAGTAGTAAAGGAATAAGAGGAAGAGAATAAAAGGGGGAAAGGGGGAAGTGGGTGCAATTAAATGTTGAACATTATAAATAATTATACTTTAGAATGAATATATTAACATATAGTAGGAATTGGAAAGGAAATGCGTTCTGACTTGACGCTAAATGATTTCAATGAGCGAGCTTTTCTGATACCTTCTGGAAGAGAATTCTATAGGCGGACAGCATGCACAGAGAAGGAATAGGAGAGGAAATCAGGTAAATATTAATCATTTACCTTTGATAGTCTTATTATTCGATTCCGACACGTATGCAGTATGTATCCAAATAGCATTCCAACAAAGAATGGTGCTGATCGAGGAAATGTATGAATATAATAATACTGGCTGTAGAATGCCACATCCTCCGGAGTACGACTGAAAATAAATAAAAAGGTGATGTTAAAGTTGTTATTAGTTAAGAAAGAAAGAAAGAAAAATCGATTTATTTGAGAAAGTTACACAGACAGTTACGAAAGCCAGTACACACAGAGAACACTATGGGCCGGTATTTCAATGTCACCTTATCTTATGACATAAGTTAAGTCCAACATTTGAGCTAAGTATCACTTATGAAAGACAATAGCGTATTTCAATCCGGATATCCCTCGCCTTAGCTAATCTAGGATTCATCGCAATATTGCAACATAACAAACAAAATATGATAATTGTCTATGAATTTTGATGTCATTTGGTGACATCGAGCGCACATTGGCTGCGCGTGTGCGCTCGGCGACCAATGAGAATCGTTGTGGAGGCTCCACAATGAAAAACAGCGCCAAAAAATTTATCAATTTAGAATTTCTTCTCACTTCGAAATTTTTACATTACATTACGCATCATCCCCAAAATTTCGCATAATATTCTTGTAATTTGCCATTATTTCTACACTATTATATTTTTATGCTACAACTGCATTTTATTTACTGATAATAAATACCTAAATGTAAAACTAACATATCTTTTTGCCAGTCAAAAATATGTTACCATAGCAACGAATCCCGGATCGGCACTTAAGTCTCTGAATTCCTTAGCTTAAATATTGGCTAGTTAGGATGGACTTTAAGCGTCACTTAACTTTAAGCGTTTATTGAAATACACATAAGTGAATCATATCTTCAATCCTGGATCAATTCAAGACAAGTCGATATTGAAATACCGGCCCTAAGATTTGTCCTGTACTTAGGCTTGTCTTAAAACGGCGGTAGTAATCAGTGGGAAAGACTTACGATAAAGCACCCATCGAAGATTGGAACTCCATCAGAAAGTTGTACACCGAAGTTCCGGCGAGCACCGCCAAAAGGGAACCGACCAACGCCGCCCAAGCCGACTTTTTATTCCCGCCTAGTACCCAAATTAGAACAATAGGTGATATTACATATAGCTGCATGTCCACTGCAAGGTACCACGTATGACCGAGACACTAAAAACAAAAAGATTACAAGAACATTATTTTCGTTTCTTAGGTTATCAATAACGCGCACTGTCCATTAAAAATGTCGGGAGAACCAAAAAAAATAAACTTTAAAAAACACGGAAAATAAGATAAGAGATGACTTAATTATCTTAACTAAGTACTTAAAATACTACTAGTAGGCAACTCATGTTTATGTTATGGTAAATGTATTTTTTTTCGATTACCAACAATTACTTATAATTACCACGATAAAAGGTAAAAGTGAGGCTTAAATGGAGATAATGTACTAAAAATTGTTGATGATGACGAGTCGATTCACTCTTCAATAAATATCATCACATGTGAAGTAAATATGTACTTACCAAATATCCAAATTTGGTCAAATTATGGACATACAGCAACGTAGCCCACCAGTAATTTCTGCAGTCTTCAGTACTCTTGGCCACCACTCCCCAATATGGACCGTCTGTTATATGATTTTGGAAGGAAGCTTGCAGCAAAATGCCTGTGGCTAACACAGGAAACATTCGTAGAAGGCGGTTCAGATAGAAAAAGTGGAGGTTCTTCAAGAAGTCCACTGTAACAAACGCAAAAATGACAGGTATAACCAAGTAACAGAAGAAAAATGTTGCCAGTTTTGAAATAAGTTATTGAATCGATTATATTAGTCAGATAACGAAATGAATATACTTGTAAAATAAGTTGCTGCGGATTAGGTCCATTTCTCACGTACATATATTTTACATTAAATTAAATTGTGTGCATATATAGTTTTTTGTCAGGGTCATTATTAAAGCTCATGATAGTGCCTCACCATAATCTATATATAAAATTCATTGTCCGGACTGACTGATTGACTGATAATCAACGCACAGCACAAATCGTTGGGTCTAGAAACTCCAAATTTGGCACATAGGCTCCTTATAAAGTGCAGAGTTGCAATAAGAAAGGTTCGAAATTCAACCTCTAAGGGGGTGAAATAGGGGATGAAAGTTTGTATGAAAGTCTGTCAGTTTTGAAGATCGGATCTTTAAATTTTGTATTTTTTGCTTAAGGTCTTCGATATGAGCGCTTTTATCGAAGTTCTTGCAATAATAAAACCGAGAATAAACTGAATAATTGTTTTGAATCGTAAATAATTCTTATCTTCTAATCAGGGTGTGAGTTTTTCAAATACAATTGGGATAAGGTCAAGATGATGGTGAACCACTTACTTCTTGACATCTTCGAAGCTTGAGTATAAACCAAGAGTAAGCCAGTAAGCATGAAGAAAGTATCCACTGTTATGTGGCCACTAGTTATCCATAGGTACCCAAATGATTTCATGTGCTGAAAACAAATAAAACACGCGGAATTAGTTTTTAGAAAATATATTTTCTCTCAAAAATGAAACGGTTATTCAATCAGATTTATTAGAAGCTATGGGCAAAAGGGAATTACAAAACATTATCCTCTCTTGTAGAAAGGAATTTAAAAGTTTATGATAGTAAAGCAACATTACAAAGAACCGGGCTTTGTTCACTCTAATAATGAAAGTTGGAACACAAAAAACAGAAAAAATTAGCATAAAGAAGTTTCCTTGCAAATTTTGCCACACTGACACTGTTCTATGAAATGAAATTACAAAACTCCATATAAAATAAATTGTTAAGGAACAATATTGCTTAAGTGGCATTATCAGACCCTCGGAATTCAAAACTAACGATTCATATTTCATATGATATACGACGTTGTAAATATGACAGTTAGCTTTAAAAATATGACCCAGTTTTACCAACAAATTAACGCTAAACATAAAAACTGACATAGCATTTAACATTTCGGAAAATTGGTTTAAATCTCGATTATCTAATTGACAGTTGACGAACTCGGCTTTAAGTCTTTGATAAAGTAATAATTTCTGATGTATCAATGTATCAACAGCTGTAGGTGATCCTAATAAGAAAAAAAAGACCAATACATGTTTGTTTACCTCATAAACGTCGATTGGATTGGCCGGTACAAAACTGGACTTCGTTCCAAAGGTATGAATAACCACCACCCACAGCATAGCTATTGATCTTACACCCTCAACACAGTTCAGGTTATTTGGGTTAGACCTGAATGTTAAAACTTTACGAGTATTTGTGTACATGGAGAACATTGTGTAAAGCATCTTTGATTCCTTTGGATCTGTAACATCACAAAGAGTCTTTCTGCAAACCAAATGTATGGTAAAGTTTTTTAAAACCACATCTGTATTCAATAGAATACCACTGATATCAGCACCAGAGGTTCCAGGATCGATTTTCAGTACTTTATATTCGGTTTGATTAATTTGTTTTTGAACTTGTTCAAGTCTGCTTGGCTAGCTACAACCATATCGTTTAGGTTTGTCGCCACAGCAACAATGTTTTCAGCGTTGTTGTGTTCCGGCAGTAAATTCTAATTCCAAAATAACATGAAAAGCATATCATTTATTTTTACTATTAACATAGATAACATTATCACTATTACGAAATTTTTTACCGTGTTTCAAGGGTAACACCCTCTTCCCTTAGATATTATAAAAATGTAGCTAATTGCAAAGCAACCAAAGTCCTAAGACAGTGCTAAATCAACCGCCATAGAGACAAAGACTCGCGCTACAAGTGTAGATTCATGCTCCTGACTGTACCTACTAGTCATATTTCTCGCATCCTCCATGATATTAACTTGCTAAAGATAGTGTTTATGACCATGAAAGTTTAAAGTAATATTTGATAACATTATTATTGACATTAACAAAACTTAAAACGTGTACTATTGCAAATCTCTTTTTATCACATTTGCACATTAAAAGAATACATTGTATTGATAATGTTATCAGCATAAAAATAGGTCAATAAAACATTGAAGTATTATTGTACTAGTAATATAGCAAAATGAATAAAAATGATAAGTGAAAAAATGATTACCTTTTTTTAGTACGACTGTATGGTGAACGTCGTAAGAAGTACTAAGCACTGTCAAAAGTCCTATTAGTGAGAAGATGACACTGGAAATAAAGAAAAAGTGTTAAATTTAATAAACTATTATTATTAGGTTCTATTGGAAATTCGGCTGTATTTAGCACGCAGTGGATCTGATTTACTACTAAGTTATTTACGCAAACACAGTTTTCGGTTCAGACACTTTTATTCGACTTGTTCGAGTGAAGTATAAACAAACAATACAAAAACAATAATCTAGTGACAGATTACATTTGTCATGTATAGACATGACACTTGCTGGCCAGCACCAGTTCTTGCCAGCCAGGACTTTCACTCTCCAACACGCACCCTTAATCTGACACTAACAATCACACTACCAACACCATTAAACCATAAAAAATAATCGCACCCTTAAATTAACCATTACACCAAAACATAAATTAAACATAGAAATTGTTAAAAAATTTATCAAACAATATTTATCTAAAGTACAAGTCATTCGGAAATTTCGGAATATACATCGATCTTATTCATCAATTACCGCCCTCTTAATGGGTAATCTTAATAAATCCGATTTAATTTTTGGGCCTGGCAGAGATTTTGTTAACATATCTGCCAACATTTCTTGTGAGGGCACATAACGCACCTCAACCGCCTCATTCAGTATAGCTTCCCGAACGAAATGATACCTTATCTCGATATGTTTGGTTCTATTATGGTTCATCTTATTTCGTGCTATATGGTGTGCAGACTGATTGTCATTATTGATGACTACGGGTTCATCACGCGTATCGTTTATTAAGCTGTTTAATAAACTCTTTAAATATATAGCTTCTTTCGAAGCTTGGCTAAGACCTATATACTCGGCCTCTGTCGAAGACAATGCCACACATCTCTGCTTGCGACTTTCCCACGTTATTAGATTTCGACCTAATAGGAACATCATGCCCGTAAAAGATTTTCTATCATACGACCCACCCCAATCAGCGTCAACGTGACCTACCAGATCTAACATGCCCGACTTTTGGAAAATGAGTGCAAAGTTAGATGTCCCTTTCAGATATCTAAGTACCCTTTTCGCACACTTAAAGTGACTTTCATTATAACAAGAATTAAATTGTGATAAAACACTAACTGCGTGGGCAATATCTGGTCTGCTATTCTGTGCCAAATAGTTAAGACATCCTACAAGATTACGATAAGGCAACTTGTTATCAGTGTCAGTAGCTTTTTCTAATCTAAGTCCTACTTCCATTGGGGTAATAACTTGTTTACAATCGGTCATTTCAAATTCTTTTAAGACATTAATAATGTATTGTTCCTGGTCAAGGTAAATCATGTCGTTGATTCTCCTTAGCCGCATTCCTAGCACATGTCTAGCTTGACCTAAGTCCTTCATCTTAAACCTTTTTAGTAACCCGTTCTTTAATTTAACCTTTTCATTTTCATGCTTTTGACTATAAAACACGAAAATATCGTCAACATAGACAACTACGACTATTCTATCATTTTTGTTAAATATCTTTTGGTAAAGACAGGGTTCTATCTTGGATTGCGTAAAACCTAAGTTCAACATCTCCTTATCAAGCTCATGGAACCAAGCGTTCGAAGCTTGTTTAAGCCCATACAAGGATCTTTGCAATTTACATACTTTGGTTTCCTGACCTTGAACAACTGCGCCTTCTGGCTGAAGCATATAAATATCTTCCTTAAGTTTTCCATATAGGAAAGCAGTCGTAACATCCCACTGGTCAATAATCCAATCAAATTCTACGGCTAATGAGAATAGTAAACGTAAAGTTGAACTCCTTACTACAGGTGAATAAGTTTCGTTATAATCAATGCCACGTACCTGGGTAAATCCCTTTGCTACCAGCCTAGCTTTATACTTAGATACCTTACCATCGCTATCACGCTTGATTTTAAATACCCATTTGCATTGGATTGGCTTCTTATCACGTGGTAAATTGACTAGTGACCACGTTTGGTTCTCTTCCAACGATCGTAGTTCATCGTTCATAGCCTTCTGCCATAGCTCACAATCAGGCCGTGACAGCGCCTCATCTACTGTCATTGGGTCTCCATCTATGCCAGCAATAGCGTTGTTACACGAACAATTATAGTTAACTGGATTCCGTGGACGTAATTTGTATCTTAACTCTTCACTTGGCTTAGTACTTGTTCCAGCAGCATCATCACTTTGTTCAAAAGTACGCGCTTGGTCATCTGCAGCAAACTCGATACATGATACATCACGTTCCTGAAGATCTTCACTGTGTGCGTGAATACCAGGAACCTCCTCCAACAACGCAGGTTCGATTCGTTCCTCTTCAATACTGATAGGAACAACTGCGTTCTTCGTCACCTTCGTACCATCACCAGGAAAAATGTTTTCCAAAAACTTCACATTCCTTGCAACAGTAATCTTGCCTGTCTGGGGATGCATCAGTCGGTAACCTTTCGTAGACTCACAATATCCAATGAAAATCAATTCTTCAGTCTTCATATCAAGCTTTTGCCTTTTCTGTTTGGGTTTCAGTGCATACGCCAAACATCCAAAAGTTCTCAAATGACTCAAGTCTACTTTCTTACCAGACCAAAGTTCTTGTGGTACTTTGTCCGTGACAGCCTTTGTAGGGCTTCGATTCTTCAAGTATACTACGGTACATACTGCTTCTGCCCAAAATCTCTTGCTCAGATTCGCTTCACAAAGCAAAGTTCTTGCTTTCTCTATTATCGATCTGTTCGCCCTCTCAGCTACACCATTTTGTTCAGGTGTATAGGGTATCGTCTTTTGGTGCTTTATACCAGATGACTTGAACAACTTATCGAAGGCATAGTTACAGAACTCTTTGCCATTGTCGGATCTTATGCATTTAATGGACTTACCAGTCTCTTTCTCAACTTCTGCTCTGTATTCTCGGAATTTTTCAAATGTTTGACACTTATTCTTCAAAAAATATACATGCGTCTTACGTGTATAATCATCGATAAACAGTAGCATATATCGAGAACCAGCAAATGATGATTCTTCCATAGGACCGCAGATGTCCGTGTGAACTATCTCTAAAATCTGTCGTGCTCGAGTGCCTTTATTTTTGAATGGACTTTTACATGTTTTTCCGTTGATGCATGGAATACACGGTGCTAACTTTTCTACGTTTTTAAATTCAATTCCAGTTACCATATTTTTCAATAAATTTATATAATTTTGTCCCAAATGCGCTAATCTTCTATGCCACAAATTCAACAAAGGTTCGTTTGACAAAATCAGATTGACAACGTTATTTTCTTTTTCTCTAAGTTGAAAGATTCCGTCAACTTCATGACAAGTTGCCACCACTTCTTCTTTTTGGTTTTTAATAAGACAACCTCTTTTGTCGAAATTAATTGCAAACTCCTTTTTAACAAGATCGCTTACTGAGATCAAATTCATTGATAAACGAGGAACATGTAAAACATTTTCCAATGGAAGTTTTGAATTTCCACAACCTTTTACAACATAATTTCCTCTTCCTTTAACTGGTATTTCTTCACCATTAGCCACTCGTATTGTAAAGTTTCGTCTAGTCTTCTGGTAATCAGATAACTTCTCTGCATCATGGGTCATGTGATTTGAGCAACCACTGTCTACATACCAACTGTTCTTGCTGAAGGTATTCTGGTCTGCTGTGCTCATACAAACACTGGCACTCTTTTTGACTTGGCATTCAGATGCTTTATGCCCTTCCTTATGGCATTTAAAGCATTTGTACACTGGCTTCTTTCGAGCAATGTTTTTAGGCTTTCTCTTTGTTATGAGGAGAGCTTGCTCGCCAGTTTCGCCGCCTGCATCGGCTTGTCTACTAGCTTCTTGTAACAATTTTGATTTTACTTGTTCCAAACTAATCTCCTTTCCACTATTGTCAATGGTCATGATTAACGGGTTGTAGTCAGGTGTCAAGCCAGCCAACAAAATGGAAATCATCCACTCGTCCGAAACTTTTGCGTCTATATCATTCAGCTGTTGTGCTATCGTCACTACCTTAGATACGTACTTTTCCATGCTCGTACAATTTTCTAATTTGCATGACCACAACTGACGCTGAAGTGTTATGCGTCGTCCCCAGCCTTTGTCTTCATATGCTCCGCATAACTTGTGCCACACTTCATGCGCTGTTTTCGCATTAAATACGTGAGCAAAACATGAAGGCTCTACTAGGAGACAGATCGTGGTGCGCGCTTTCCTATCTGCATCTTTAAGGTCTGCAGTGACTTCATCGGCTTCTACAGCTTCCCACCAATTTTTACATTCTAGGTAGTTTTTTACTTGGAATTTCCAATTGGCGAAGTCTTCAGCACCTTTCAGCTTCCGGATCCCGAATACGGATCCCGACGATGAGTTTTCTTCATCTGTCATTTTCGAGAAAATCTTGCGCACTCACTTTCAAATTATAACTTTGCGGAATAAATCACAGGTTCGAGAATAGGCCCATAACCTATTGGAAATTCGGCTGTATTTAGCACGCAGTGGATCTGATTTACTACTAAGTTATTTACGCAAACACAGTTTTCGGTTCAGACACTTTTATTCGACTTGTTCGAGTGAAGTATAAACAAACAATACAAAAACAATAATCTAGTGACAGATTACATTTGTCATGTATAGACATGACACTTGCTGGCCAGCACCAGTTCTTGCCAGCCAGGACTTTCACTCTCCAACAGGTTCAATAATACATTTTTACCTAAACTAAATTTTCTGCTCCTCTATATCAGCACTGAACCCTAGCATCAATATTGAAGTAACATCAATTTAAAGGACAAATTTAGCGCCTTTGTGGTCTAATGGTAACAACCACCGGTATCAGACCCAGAGGTCCCAGGTTCGTACATATTGTATTCGGTTTGGTCGGTAGTAGGACTTGCTGTAAGTCCGCCCGGCTAGCTACCACCATCTTATCTAAGTCTGTCGCCATAATAACAACGTCTTCAGCATTGTTGTGTTCCGGCAGTTAGATATAAGATAGCTAGTTCCACAGTGATTGAGGATTCCGAGAGAGGCTCGCTTCCATCTTCTATCTATCTACATTAGGTATGATGAAAGCTAAGAGTTCTCCGGTTATTCATAAAAAAATAAAAAGTTATATATTGTGTATAGCTTACAATATAAGTCTAATATTGTTTAACAGCTCGTGGTCCTTGTTGTATTTAGAAAGGTGTAAAAATAATGTTTTTGTCACAATGTCTAGTAATTTAAGCATTGCACATTGCACGAAAGTAGGCATACGATCTACTTCATGGTAGCGCTGGACTGATACTGTCGCCAACGTCAGCAACTGTTACCAGCTACTGGATCAATGTGAATCCGGATTAAATATAGATTCCATAAACTGATACTAAAATTATTTTTAAAATATATTGATTGCATACTTACATAGCAACATAATCAGCAGCTACCCATGGCTTGTCATTGGGCAGACGGCAGAACGCTTCACTGATACCAGATACTATCGATGCGTTATTAGTCAAACTGTTCAGGGCTTGATCTACAGAGCACACCTTTGGAATACAAATGGCCAATTCTAAATTTACGTCATTTTGGTCGACATTTCGTTCTTTGCTGCAAATAAAAATTAAAAGGTCTAATTCCTATAGACAACAAATAAAGCCAATTTCCAAAGCCAAATGTGAAGGAAGAATAGACATATTCATATTTACATTGGTTTATCTTTAATCTTTATGAAAATCTTTAATTTTGATAATCTTATTGAAACCAACACTTCAAATCACAATATACAAGAGTTTAGAAGGACCATGTTACGTATTTAGTACTGAAAGAACTGTCGTCTTGAAAACAAGCAAGGTGACAACGCGAAGAAAAAAAAAATATATAAAAGGAAATTGATGGATTGCTTATATGTGTCACGCAAAAGAGTGGCGACGCGTGACAGCCAGCTTACTAATTCTAGCCTCTTTGTTTCAATGTTTAAATCTAAATTCTATCACTTACCGGGACAATACTTTCGGATCACCAATAATAATCTGACTATGAATTGAGTTGAAGATTTCCCAATTTCTATAGTCCCAAGGAAATTCTGGGCTTATCAATTCGGAAATTCCTTGTCCGGTATTGTGCGTGAATGGTACTTCTATTACACAATATTTTCCTTCAAGTACTGTTTCTTGACGTTCTTCATTGATGTCTAAGCACTGGTGATAGTTGCCCATATCTCTGTAGTTACTTATAAGAATACCTCGCGGTATTCTAACTCCTGCATCCATGACTGTAAGAAACAATATTACTTTATTAAGTGTTTCATCTGCTATCTTATGTACTGTTCAAGTTACTGAAGTATTTGACCCAAAAGAACGATGAATATTAAATGCTTTTGTGTTCCCTACTGTTTTAGTTTGATAATTATGTAAGAATTTTCAAATGCATTAACTCGGGGTTCTAAAGGATGTAATGTAATTATAACCTTCAAGTCACTTTAATTTGATATAATTTGGAATTATTTAAATTTACTTGGAACACCAAGTAATACTTAGGCTCAAACATTTAATATTTTTTTTAACTCTGAGTTAATTGCTATAGCAAAAATATAACATAATGAAATTTTACCATGTTTAAAAAAGTTCTGTGAAATTAGCGAGAAAACGTAACAGTTTAGTTTATAGTTTCAAACACAATTGAAAAACAAACACTCACATTGGGCCTTCAACAAGCTATCTTCGTTCATAATGTAGTTCAGTTGATTCTCACATTCTTGTGGATTCAGCACTTCTTCATATAACTCATAATCTAACGCAGAATTGTATCTTGTATCAGCATTAACAGATAATATTAAAACTATTTGAACAATTAGTTTTAACATTTTTAAATATGAAAGGTTAACGGTTAAATGGTAGTATTGAAAACAAATATTGTAATGAACTCCAAATCCATGTGAGCTGTATAAATAAAGGCATCTTATCTAATCATTCTTCATAATATAGATTGTGGAGTTTAAATAATATCTGTTATTGTAAGTCTGATAGATGTTTTATGTATACCTACATAACTTTTCGGTCGGTAACTTGTCGGTCAGTCAGCCATGGGATAGGTGAGGGAAAGTTTCATAATTCGAACTTGTCGTGTTTTTTTTGTTTCTCTTATCAATATCATTGATAACGGCGGATGAAACATTGGTGATTGCACCATTTTCAATACTATTTGACAGCTGATGTGAGGTTATTGTCATGACAACAGCATCCATGTGTCGCTTTAATTGAATTTACAGTCTTTTCAATGCCCAAATCATCATCGGCCTCTTCTTAAATCTAACGATTCAGATGAGGACAAGAGCAAGCAAGCAAGCAAGAAAAAAAATATGTAAAGCAACTAGCGCCGCCACGGGGGCTTGGTGGCGCGGTGGTTCACACGCTCGACCTGCGATAATTATAATTATTTGTAGTTTCAGTACTTTCGCAATGGTCGGTCACGGGATGGATGGGTCTCTTCAACTCAAGAAACTCCGTGCTTCGGAGGGCACGTTAAGCCGTTGGTACCGGCTGTATTTGTGGTCGTTAAATTATAATAATTGATTTGCTTCAAACACGTACAAGAAGTAAAGTTCACATGTCTTGCTATTAAAAATAACATGCAAATCATAAAATAAGTTGAATTTAAAAGTATTAGGTAAGAATTAGATTAAAATAATAATGTTATATTATGTTATATAATAATAAGGTTATACTATGTCATACAATTTAAGTAAATAATTATGTAGCCAAGTTCAAATTTCTGATGATGAATTAAATTTTGATGGCGAGTTATATTTACGATGTCGTCCAAGTGACAGTTTATCAGTCGATTATTATTTTCGAAACGTTATTGTCTGAATAAAGTTGAGTTTATTTAGCATGGTTGACTAGGACTAAATAAAGGTATATTTAATAGGCAAATATTAAATTTTCGCGCTCACAGAAATAAAACTAAAATCCTTTTACGTAATAAAATTTTGATTAAAGTTCATTGACATCAAAATACGATTACTAGATAGATTTCCTCTGTTGATTGTAAATTTGACCGAGTGTCCTTTAAATTATTATCAAGTATGACGTATTTTACTATCGTTAAGCCACGTAAGACAAACAGCTTAGGGTTCGGCAGGTACACTAAGGAGAAATTCTTAAATAAAATGAGTTTTATCTTAAAACAATTTCGAATGATACTCATAAATTATGTTCTATGGTCGTTTTAAATAAAATTAAAAAAAAAATAGTTCCGATTGTACTAGTACCTACGTAAGTGATAGTTAGTATTCTTTGTTACCAGGGAAGAGAAGTTATAAAGACAGTAGGACCAGCAGATGAAAATGAAATTCTCCAGCGGATTAGTTTACTTATTGTGGTAGGTAATCAAAATCCTAATCCTATTTAATATTATAAATGCGAAAGTGTGTTTGTTTGTCCTTCTTTCACGTCCGATCTAAGCAACCAATCGATTTGATTTTTGGCATAGAGTTAGTAAAAGGGACAGAGAATCACATAGACTTTTTATACCGATATTCCCACGGGAAAAGGAACCACACCGGTGAAACCGCGGGTGGAAGCTAGTTTTTGTTATCGTTTATAAAATAAATTCTCCTTTTTGTTATAAACTAAATAAACTACCACATCTCTTATTTTCCAATGAGATAATAAACCGATGTTATCTCATCTATTTTATAAATTTCTTCAATCATCAGATGATTATATTATTTCTATGTCCTGCTTTTAATTATATTTCTATGATTTTTGGCACACATAAGATTTCTAAAAGTAAAGGTTCCTTAATTTTATACGGAACACTGTAAAATACTAGACATTTAACTTGACATTAAAATATCAAACGTAATATGAGCCAAGGCCGTTATCGATCAATGACACTGATTATAGATTTGTTTGTTTCCTTTATAGTTCATTGTCCTTTTGAACTTGATTTATAGATTGGAAATTGGAATAAGTACGTCAAAAAAACCATGCAGACTCGAAAAAAAAATGCTGTAAAATATACTCAACTTACTTAATTTCTTTTTTATGGTCAACGGGGAGACACTAACCCCCATATTCTTAGTCGTTCCTAACACGGAGTGGCTACGTACTCTTTGGCTCCTCTACGTCCTTACGGAGTTATGACTTAGAATACCGATTTCGAGGAGTATTTTGAAATGGTTTTCAATGAGGTTTCGTTAGTAGTAAGTTTTGGAGGAACGACTTAGAATATGGGTGTTAGACTTTATCATACGTTTTTGGCCTGCGTCGTTTCATCAATGAGAGAAATATCCTCGCATTCAAAAGCAATATTTTCACAAATGTTTAACAGTCGATTGCGACAAAACCGCCATTTATAGATCCTAAAAATGTGGCTGTTCTTTTATGAGATATTGAATTTTTGAATTTTTCAATGCTATTTTTATACTTATGATAAATTTAAAATAGACAAATATTGGAAAAAAACAACTGTG
Source organism: Chrysoteuchia culmella (assembly GCA_910589605.1). Lineage (NCBI taxonomy): Eukaryota > Metazoa > Arthropoda > Insecta > Lepidoptera > Crambidae > Chrysoteuchia > Chrysoteuchia culmella. The sequence continues at coordinate 5,019,173 of OU342649.1, forward strand.
CCATAAGTGAATTCTCAAATGGGAATCGAACCCACGACCTTTGGGAATCCGGCCCACTGACACACACTATACACTTATATAATTCTATAAGTTCACTGACCGAGTGACATTGAATATAACATAAAATAATATGTGCAATGACGTTAGTTACGGATGTTTTATCTATCGAACAATATAAATGCAAAAATTTATTTATTTGTCGGATAACCAAAATAGTGAAGATTCTACTAGAAGATATTATATATGTGAATGTTTGAAAGTTTGAACGCTCGCTATCATCGACGTCATCATTTTACTACTGAGCCCCTGGTCTTTCTTATGGATGGATAAATGGGCCATGCATGATTCAACTCGCGGGAAGTTGGGCGGTTGTATCTTAACAATAATTAAATCTGAAAAAGAATTATCTAGCTACTGGACATTTTATTGACTTTTGGAAAGCTTTTGATTTTGTTTCACACAAGTTTTTCTTAAAAAAACAATTTTTTTTTTAGTTAAAGAAAAACTTATTTTTTTTTGTCCGATGCCCAAACTCTTAATAATAAATAAATAAAAAAGCTTGCAATAAGACCTAAGTTTAAAATTTAAAAACCCCCAACACAAAAAATACTCTTAAAAAGTTAAAAATAATATTTATTTCCACGTACAAAGGCATCCTGGTATTGGAATATCATTAAATATCAATCTACGAGGATCTCTTAATCTAGATTTTATTAATTTTCACAGATGTCGAGGGATCGCTATTATATGAGCTGAATACTTGGCTGAATAGTATAGCGCAGTGCCTAAAAATAGGTAAATATCGGTCTCCGACGTAGCGACGTATGTGACCATTAATAAACTTATTGAACATATTGGGGTAAAAATTATTATTTTTAACTTTCAAGACCATTTTTTGTGTTGAGTGTTTTTTGAACTTTTAATTTAGGTTTTATTGCACGTTTTTTATTATTTTTATTATTAAGATCAAATTGTCCGATGCCCAAACTCTGTTCCAAAACTTTAAGTTTTTTAAAGAGAATCTTGTGTGAAAGCTTTCGATAAGTCAATTAATCAATAGTTAGATAATTCTTGTTCAGATGCGCACAACGACCAGCGAGTTGAATCATGCATGGCCCATTTATGCATCCATAAAAGAGACCAGGGTCCATGATGATGATTTAAATATTTTAATCTAAAATAAATTGCTATTGACCTGTATGTACGTCACAACTTGCAGTACAGTATTCTTGTAATGCGATAAATGTTTTATTGTATGGTCTTTCCTTGCGATTTTAAAAATTGTTTACGGTTACGATAACCATAAAATCTACTTTTATTTTAGTATATTTTGTGATGAAAATTGATACCGTTACCTATGTATTTAAGGTCACTTTTCAATTTGACGACCCTTTATGAAATAAAACAGGGAGAAAAAATAGCACTTGACGAGTTTCTTGCCGGTTTTTCTCGTTACAAGGTCTCCCGCCGTAGGGTTTGTGAACCGATGGCGTAGCTTCTTTGACGTTCATAAGTGCTTGTAACAGCCTAGACTTCTGTGGAATAAATGATATTGAATTTTTTAAAATTTAGAATTTTGATGATAGCGACCGTTCAAACTTTCAAACATTCACATAGTCTTCTAGTAGGATCTCTTCTTTACCTTTTGGTTATCCAGTGTAAAGTTTGAAAAGGCACTGACAGACAAAGAAACTTTTGTATTTATATTGTGCGATAGATAAAACTTCCGTAACTAACGTCATTAAGTACATAGGTATTATTTTATGCAATATTCAATGTCACTCGGTCATTGAACTTATATAATTAGATAAGTGTTTAGTGTGTGTGTAAGTGTCTGTGTCAGTTGGCCGTATTCCCAAAGGTCGAGGTTTCGATTCCCGTATTTTCTTATGGCAAAGTTGATTTATTCCAATATTTTTCTATTTTAAATTTATCATAAGTATAAAAATAGCATTTTGACAATTTTGCTGTCGAATGCGAGGATATTCATTCCTCTCATTGCTTCTCGTTGATAAACGACGCTGGCTAAAAACGTATGATGAAGTCTAACCCCCATTTTCTAAGTCGTTCCTCCAAAAGTTTTTACACTCCACTCAACCTCGTCGTGGGTAAAAATGGTAGTGTGCGCTAGGCCTAACACGGAGTGGCTACGTACCTTTGGCTCCTCCAGGTCCTTACGGAGTTATGACTTAGAATACCGATTTCGAGGAGTATTTCGAAGAGGTTTTCAATGAGGTTTCGTTAAGTCGAGGACGAGTAAGTTTTGGAGGAACAACTTAGAATATGGGTGTAAGTGTCTCACTGTTGTCCATAAAAAAAGAAAATAGGTAAGTTAAGTATATAGAAATATTTTACGGACATCGTAGTCTTTTTAAGTACTTATTTACTTTTATCTATACTTACCTATTATAGTAATATAAAAAAATGAAGCTTGTAAACTATGATATTAATAAGTTAATTATCCTTCGTAAACTATGTACTATTGCAGCTTATAAATTAATGTATCTAATCTCCTCTGAGGCAAGAGGCGCTGGATGCTGAAATACAGGTCATCACCTAGTTCGGCAACAGATGCTACATTTCTACTTAAATGTATTGTCACATTAATGAATAGGCTTAAGGGCGCGCTCTAGGCCAAAAGCAAAAGTAATAACTGCAACGGCGAACTGCAAAGTAAATGCTGCCTTATTTCTATGAAAAATAAGGCAGCATTTACTATATAATTCTCCGGCCCCATTCGGCCGGTCCGGAATGAAGAAATGAAGGAAATTCTTTTTTTAAAGGATATTTTAAGGTTATTTACAAAAAATATATAACATAAGCCCTGCCTTATCTATAGTGTAATTATACTAAAAAGTTCCAAGCTTTATTTTAATGTATTACTTGAATACTAGCAGTTTATCTTGTTAACCTCGTTTGACTAATAATGACGTCATCTGCTTGTAAACCTCGTTTGACTACGTATGTGGATGATAAGCAGAATACAGGCAAGTGACGTCACCGAACCCATTGCAGCGCCATATAGTCAAAGTAGCGTTTTGGCGCTATTTAAATATTGAATTTTTTATTTGATATTTTTCAGCAAATATGTACCAGAATAAAAAAAAAACAACTTTTACTGGGTTCCTTAAAATCCACTACATAATATAAAATAGATTTTCAAAACCTGTTAAATAGCCTATTATAGTGATTTGGAGGCAACTTCGCAATTTTTTTCTATCCAGAAAATTTTATGCAATCGTGTTTTTGAGTAACATAGTCACTAGTGTTAGTCATGTAGTTTGCTGCATCTTAATTTGAAATTCAGTTTTTCATTAATATTGATATTACAGACGATCATGTAAAGTAATCTGATTTTCGTTGGCCTATAGCGGGCCCGTCAGTACCTAAATGTAAAATCTTATTTGTTACAATAAATAAATAATAATAATTATTATTATTATAAATTATAATACATTATTAAATTATTATTATTATTCCAATTTCCTAAAAGTTTGATTCAATTCACAGCCAATCTCTAAATCAAGTCCAAAAGGACAATGAACTATAAATCTATAATCTATAATCAGTGTCATTGAGCGAAAACGGCCTTGACTCATATTACGTTTGATATTTCAGTATCAAGTTAAATGTCCGGTAATTTACAGTGTTCCGTATACAATTTAGAAACCTTTACTTTTAGAAATTTTATGTGTGCCAAAAATCACACAAAGATAGTTAAAATCAGCACATAGAAATAATACATTTATCTGATAATTGAAGACATTTTCAAAATTACCAATCTTGGATGTGATAAAAAAAACGAGATAACAAAGGTTTATTATCTCAAAGAAAAATAAGTTATGTAGTAGTTTATACAATTTATAACAAAAACGAGTTTTTTTAATAAACTATAACGAAACAAAAAACTAGCTTCCACCCGCGGTTTCACCCGTGTGGTTACTGTTCCCGAGGGAATATCGGGATGAAGAGTCTATGTTACTCTCCGTCCCTTTAACTAACTCTATGCCAAGTTAGGACCTCACGGAAGGACAAACAAACACACTTTCGCATATAATTTTAGTCAGGATTATGACTAGGATAAGGATTTTGATTACCTACCACAATAAGTAAACTAATCCGTTGGAGAATTTCATTTTCATCTGCTGGTCCTACTGTCTTTATAACTTCTCTTCCCTAGTACAATCGCAACTATTTTTTTATTTTTAGAGTTTGATTGTCAGAGCACGATAATCTCCGGAACTACTAGTTCGAATTGATAAATTCGAATCGAAATAATTCGCGTCCAAATTCATTCGTCAGGTAGGCTTGTTTACTTAATACTGATATATTCCGGACGTTTAAGCAAGAACGTTACACGTTCAAATAGCGCCCTTCTTGCCGTGAGCGGGTTATAGTTGAGCAATACTTTTTATAAATAAGTTGTATTCTTGTATGCAACGCTGCTTGCTTCGAGTAGGCAATTTAGAGACTGCCTACCGGTAGGTAATCAGTATTTAGCTTAAGGAAAATCTTAGTGGGTGAGTGTTGAATAGAAGTTTAAACTAAAATAAAATAACTTAAACTTTAAAACTAATTGTATATTTATCTAGGTTTTGAATGAGGTAGGCACTGCCTAATTGCCTATATGGAATGCACGCCCCTGTGTTTCAGTATAGTAATTTTCATACGGTGACTGATTCTATGACAACCCACATTCGATTCGCACAGCATTCGATTTTATGGAAAGGATAATCTTTTTGATCTCTGCCTGACTGGATAACTGGAAAAAAACGGGGCTATATTTGGACGTGTTAGACCTACTATAGAGGGAATAGTGCGTAAAGTTGACATACGATAAAGTTTTGGTGAAGTGGTGAAATGGAGGTTGAGATTGTTGAGTGAAATTGCGTTGGGTAGGTCTAAATTTTGCGATTTATACTTATTTTGGTAAATATCTTAACTGAAGTCATGTTTATATTATATCATGTTGCTATGATAACACTGGAAGTTCAGTTTTATAAATTTTGGACTATTTCTTCTTCTTTATCGCCATCTCAGCCACATGACACCCACTGCTAGGCCTCCTGATAGCATATAGCGGCTTCACGCGACCGCGCACCAGATCCTCGGTCCACCTTATCGGGGGCCTACCCAGGGTGCGTCGTCGTTATTATACAATGAAAGTATTAGTAACCGTAAATTAAACGCCACATATCACATTTTAATAGATATTCTGTTATATTTTGGAATTAAATCAAAAGTATTTTATAACCGTAAATTACAAAACTGTCACTAACATTAATAGATAATGAAACAATTGATCTATAACAATATCAATAATTTATTAAGTACTAAATTGCTTTAACACTTTGAGGGCCGGGCCATTATAATATGTACTGGTATGCCGGCGTTTTTCGCACTATTTGGGGGGCTCACCATTAGAAAACTATAAGAGATAGCTAAATATTTGTTTTTATTTATTTAATTTTGATATTTATATATATGATTTATGAAATAAAACAATAGATTTTTTTAATTTTTTTATTTATAACAAAAAAACAAAAACATTCTTTTTTAAAAAAAATAAAAGTCCGCACCCTCAATCAACGGGGCCGGCCGGCGCACTGGCGCGAGTGCGTTCCGACAAGTTCTCTTTACACACACATTTGAAGTGTTACATGCCTATAACTTTGCAAGTGTGTTCCTAACGTGTGTTGTTTTCTACTCAAAAAAGTCCAAACGCGGCAAGACACGTGATATTCCATATAAACAATACGGAAGTCCGATCACGTGTCACGACGTGATCGGCTAATCAGATCATATTTAACATCACGTGTATACACACGATTGGCCCTAAAAGTGGCGTAAACTTTCGTATTACAATAATGTTCTTTTACCTATAAAGAAAACTTCTCAAACAGGAACATTGAAATAACACAATTTACTTAGTTATAGACTTTTTTTTGCATTTTCGACATTACTGGTCTCCTCCTCTTCTTAGGTATTTTATTCCCAGCTCTACGCAAAACTGAAATAAAATAATGATTATAAAATATCTTTAAAATATATTCCATTACACGTAATTAAAATATCATTATCATCAGCCATTTCAATTTTATTTGGTCGAATGGACAAAAGAATGAATGTGCTTCCGAAGCATGAAACAGTTTCGTTTGATCCCAACGAGTCACACTGTTAATTGTCGGGGAAAAAAATCCATCGAGTCACAGTGTTACACGTTGCGAGAACAATCTATAAAAATAATTCCCAAAGACTCACACCCCGAAGGCATGGAATATTTTTAGGTGAAAACCAGTATTTTGAGAAGTTACAAAAAGTCCTACAGGATGAGAAGATTTTTTCCCTAATGCCAAATATGCTACCTTCGGGGTGCAACTCGATGGCAATTTTGTTTAACGAGTAACAATGTGACACGTTGTGATGTGACTCGTTGGGAACAAACGAACAAATTGAGATAATCAAAGGCCCTACCGCGCAAGTGTCATCGGCAAGAAGCAGCAATGTGTCACATCCATCTGTCAAATGAAGCCGATTTTGATGCCAACGCCACTTGCGCGGTACGGCTACAGTTTATGGTCACCCATATCGTGACTGTCGAACGCGCTAACCACTGCACCATTGAGTTACTTAATTGTCATTTTAATAATTTTTCAGAAATATTGTGCATCAAAGTTTAATAAAGAGCCTGAAATCAATATCGGCAAATATAGTAATAAAACTGATTTATTTGATAAGCTGTCTTACCCTTTAGTAGCATTCCAAAGAGCCCAGAGAATGGTAGGTCTATAAATACTGTGACTAAGAACGATACAAATATCGTTAAGTTTAAGTCAATTATTAATCTGTGAATCTGGAAAGTAAACGGGAAAAAAATATATTAAACTGGCGGACAATACAATCAAACCAGTGCGTTTTTTATACAAACATACTCATTTTACAGTAAAATTTTGTAAGTCGCTTTTAACCGCCTCCGTGGTCTAGTGGTACAACCACCACCGGTATAAGACCCAGGGGTCCCGGGTTCGATTCCCAGCGGGGGTACATATTGTATTCGGTTTGGTTGGTGGTAGGACTTGTTGTAAGTCCGCCTGGCTAGCTACCACCATCTTATCTAAGTCTGACGCCATAACAACAATGTTATCAGCATTGTTGTGTTCCGGCAGTTAAAGATAAAATAGCCAGTTTCTCAGTGATTGGGGATTCCGGGAGAGGCTCGCTTCCATCTTCAGCCTTATCAATACTTAACATCAGGTATGATGAAGGCTAAGTCTCCCCGTACTTCATAAAAAAAAAACGAATAATTCAGCAAATGCCTTATTTTTGTGCAAAGTTTGTCAAACTAACAACTTTATATGGAATACAAAGTAATGGAATTATTATTAGACTTTTCGTTTAACTGAGAATTAGGTAATCAAGAAAATTATTAGCTGTTTCTTAAAAAAAAAACCCTTCATTTGCATTTGAATTGCGAAATGCATTTCTATTTGTTAGACCATGAAGTGCGCATGATGGTTTAGAAATAGCGCAGTGGCTTGGTTTCTTTGTCCCTTCCACATAAACTACAACCATATTTAGTCATTAAGTTAAGTCTGCAACTGCAAAGGTGCGAGTCACTATTATGGATGAAACGCTCTTTTGAACTGCGGGTTCAATAAAAAATATATTAAAGGAAACATAAATTCACGTCTTATTAATTTATTTAGTTATATTCATATCTTCGAAGGTAGTCTAAGGCGCTCATATACCCACGATTTGCCAATTAAGTTTAAGTCACATGTATTAGTGGGCATGCCTATTGTCATCACCGGACACCGGGCCAGGGGAAATTTAAACCGGATAATATGGGATTGGGGTAGGAAAGGGATAGATAGGTACTGAACTCGGAAGGATCTTTTGAATAAAGTCGTAGATGCACTGGAATATTATGCACGTTTAAAAAATAGAAATGATTAAAAATGTACTTACGGAAAATTCAATTGAAAAGTAAGTAGGCGCCAATGCAGTAGCATTCAGTATGTATATAATTGGCAAGTGCAAAATATACATGGCATAAGATAGACGACCCAAAAACTTGAACACAGTCAATGAGAGGAACCAGTTCAAAGGACCTGAAATTTAAAGTAATTATATTATAAATGATAATGTGTTGATTTTAGTAAGTTATAACTACTGTTGTATTGTATGTAGGTTCTGAGTGGACATGAATTCATCACATTTAATTTTTGAAATCAGTAATCATCATAAAAAACTAATTAAGTATTTTCACTAAATACGAGTATCCATATATTTATAATTTTTCTATAATTTACTTGTATCTAGTCTCATGTCGCCCTGACGGGATTCGAACCCGCATCCTTGGGAGTCCGGCCCAATGCACTAACCAATTATGCTACAGAGACCTATGAGGACACGTCGAATTTTTCTAGTATATTCACCGTTCTACGGTGTTGGCCACCGTCGCTTCATCAATGAGAGAAATATCCTCGCATTCGAAAGAAACATCTTTACAGATGTTTGACTATCGATTAAGATGAAACGGCCATCTAATTATAACTTTTATTTTTTGCATTTTACAATGCTATTTTTATGTGATAAATATTAAACAAGAAAATATACTAGAAAAAAGCAACTAGTCTCATGTCGCCCTGACGGGATTCGAACCCGCATCCTTGGGAGTCCGGCCCAATGCACTAACCAATTATGCTACAGAGACCTATGAGGACACGTCGAATTTTTCTAGTATATTCACCGTTCTACGGTGTTGGCCACCGTCGCTTCATCAATGAGAGAAATATCCTCGCATTCGAAAGAAACATCTTTACAGATGTTTGACTATCGAATAAGATGAAACGGCCATCTAATTATAACTTTTTAATTTTGCATTTTACAATGCTATTTTTATGTTATAAATATTAAACAAGAAAATATACTAGAAAAAAGCAACTGAATGAAGGCCATTCGCCCGATCTGTTGTTCCATAAATAATGAACTCTATCTAATGAACTTTATGATTCAATCAAAAGAATAAAATCTGTGTTTTCCCTCCGATTCAAATCTTGCGTTAATTTTGGGACACCCTATATAATTTATAATACTTAAAACAACATGTTTTTATAATTTTTTGCCAACAATTTACTAATGTACGTGTAATATAGCGCCTTTGATATCCGTAAAAGTGGTTTTATTTCAAATTACTAATAATTTTATTTTATTATATTTTTGCTTTGTAATTGAACTCCTCGGCCACAGTGAAAGCCGGAAAGGCTTTTGTAGCGGTGTACAATTAAATATCATATAATGTTTTTTTTTATAATACTTTTATAAATAAAAAAAAAGTATAAAAATAGCATGCAATTTTTATGCTTATGATAAATTTTAAATAGAAATATATAGGAAAAAGTCAACTCGGCCACAAGTGAATTCTCAGATGGGACTCGAACCCACGACCTTTGGAAATCCGGTCCAATGCTCTAACCACTGAGCTACTGAGACTAGCTCCGTAGTCTCGGTAGCTCATATTTAAATTTATCATAAGTATAAAAACCACAGAATACTTAATAAAAACGAAATTCAATATTATGCAGTATCTATAATGATATTGATACATTTCACCGGCGCGGCAATAGTTTAAGGCTACCTTTCCACCAGAGAGAAAGGCTGGAATGTGTATTAAAACACAGGATGCGTTTTATGCCGATATTTCCACAACGGCAACCACGCAGATAAAACTGCGGATAGCCATAAGTTTATAATAATATTTATTTATAATAGAAATTTAAACTAAAGATGGTAAGCATAGGTACAATTGGGAAACTTCTCGGTTGATCAGATTTTTTGGGTAACGTTTTCCCGGAAAGCGCTGAGGTTAAAGAAATAATTAAATATTCAAATGAATCTATTGATGTGCCATTATTTGTGATATAAACGGTTTCTGTTTCGGCCGCCACCCGCTCTGTGCATCTTATCGGCCATGTCATTCGACACCTATTGTAACCTAAACAAATTTCGGCGCGCACACGTAGAAACCGTTAACGGAGACTCTTTGTCACCTCGCATGGTGATAACGTTTTGTTTTTGTAAGGCTTACGAATGTCACTTGTAACTTATTTATGTGGGTATTGAATGTATAATTTATTGATTTTTTGTTAATCAGCACTTAGGACAGAGAGAAAAACGTGAGTAAAATTTGACACCTTTGGTCATAAAAATACTTATATTTTAAAAATTTCAGCGATACCCTATGTTTTTTATACTTTTAAAATCATGGTGATTATATTCTAGACCGATATAAATAAAACGTTAACATGTTTGTCAATGTAATAAAACAAGTCATGTAAAAAAAAAACAGAATGAAACAATCGAACGGCACTTTTTTTTGTAATTTGACCACTGGATTGACACCTGTCACAATTTTTTTTCTGGCCTCGTCTTTATCGATGGCTGTGTTTTTTAATTTTTAATATAAAGAAAGTTTCGTTCCGATTCCATTAAAAAAAACTCCCAAGCCGATGCAACACGTATTTTTAAGACGAGACCGTAAATGGCCAAAGACCAAATAGGGAATAAATTTTGGTACCCAGACTACCCATGGCCATTTAGCGCCACGTTTTGCTTGGGTAGTCTGGGTACCCAATGGCCAATAGAGCGGTCTGTTACTTTTTTAAATAAAGCTCCCTAAAAAAACTCTACTGGTCAACCGGGAAGTTCCCCGACTGTACATTGCGCATTAACTGTACCTCCATAACCATGCTCGCATGCAAATATAAGCCATGCAATGCACGCAGCCCACGCAGGTCTCATGTAAGAGTTTAACACACTGTCCACTGTTTGATTATCCCAGTCTGGCTGGATCACGAAGTATGTTGATGTGACTATCGTTAATGCTGTTACTGTGGCAAGCAGCCATAAGCTTGCTATCAAGTCCTATAAATAAATAAAATATAACTATAATAATCTTAAAAAATAAACCGAAGTCATTTAACTGTTCGCCATCGTCATCAGCCATTTTTAATGTCCCCACTGCTGGGGCACTGGCCTTTTGGATGGATGGACTGGATTGGTGGGTTTTAACGACTGCAAACGCAGCCAGGACTAAAGGCTTAACGTGCCTTCCGAAGCATGGAGGAGCTCGAGATATTAAATTTTTGGTCACCCATCCCATGACCGACCATTGCGAAAGTTACTTAACCTCAACAATCGCAGGCCGAGCGCGCAAACCACTGCGCCATGGGCTCCTCGATTAAATGTTATGTGAAGTATATTTGGTGATGTTTTTATTGTCTGTCTGTATGCCTATTTATATTTTTCCGTGAATGTTTATGAATGCGAACATTAAAAAAATTCTAATATCAATCTTTAAATTTGATGTGCTGGAACCTTACGACAGCAACCCTTCGATCTAGACATCGTGACAAGACCACAAGACACGTCTTTTAATCAATTCAATATTAAGAACTCAATACCGTAACTAGTGGTTTCCGTTCCCGTAGGAATGTTTTTATCCTGGCTATCTTCTATCTGTGTGCCAAATTTCATCCAAATCGGTTCAGTAGTTTTTGCGTGAAAGAGTAACAAACAAACAAACAAACTGACACACTTTCGTATTTATAATATAAGTAGGATATGATTCTGTTTTCCAAACCTTGCCTGACTGAATTTCATAAGTTCTTTATAGCATTTATTATGTATGTACGTGTTTGGTACTAGTACCTACAAGGCTTAAAAGCAACATGCGCAAACCTCAATTCCATAAAACAATAAAAATAATAATCCATCATCAGTCTGTGGACGTCCACTTCTGGACATAAGCCTCACCTAGCTCACGTCCATTGTGGCGTTCATAGGAGGCTATTAGCCTACTGCTACCACGCTGGCCAGGCGGGTTGGTAGAGGGTTTGTTTCAAGTTTTCCTTCTCTCGCACAGGTTTTCAATGTGTCGAGCCTCTTAGTCGATTCTTTTACGACATCATAGGCATTATTGCACATAATAAGAACACAAAGAAAGCAAAAACAGACAATAAAAGGAAATACACAAAAGGCGGCATTATTGCTAGGTAGCAATTTTTTCCAGGCAACCTATAGTAGTAAAGAAACAAGAGAAAGAGAATAAAAGGGGGAAAATGGGGGAGTGGGTGCAATTAAATATTGAACATTATAAATAATTATAGTTTAGAATGAATATATAAACATATTGTAGGAATGGGAAATTAAAAATTAAATTAAATATGAGAAAGGAAATGCGTTCTGACTCGATCGCTAAATGATTTCAATGAGCGAGCTTTTTTGATACCTTCTGGAAGAGAGTTCCATAGGCGGACATCAGGTAAATATTGATCATTTACCTTTGATAGTCTTATTTTTCGATTCCGACACGTATGCAGTATGTATCCAAATAGCATTCCAACAAAGAATGGGGCTGATCGAGGAAATGTATGAATATAATAATACTGGCTGTAGAATGCCACATCCTCCGGAGTGCGACTGAAAATAAATAAAAAGGTGATGTTAAAGTTGTTATTTATTAGTTAAGAAAGAAAGAGAAAAATAATGAAAAATCGACTTAATTGGGAAAATTACACCGACAGTTACGAAAGCCACACACGGAGAACACTAAGATATGTCCCAAAACGGTCACGACTCAGCATAATGCATGGTCTTACGACCCGCGCTGGTCTTCCGTCGTGACCGGTTTGATGACGTTCCGGTTAATAACAGCAAAAACAAAACAACATTCCAAACTACGATTTAAACACACAACGAAAATAAATAAAATTGAAAAACATAAATATTAATTAAGTTATTATCGTGTTTATGTTTTCTTTAACAATTAGCTATATTGACCATGTCTGCTGAGCCAGCTTTTTGTGTTAAATCTATCTATTTGTCATCATCTTTTTTATTCCTAATACCAATTGGTTAACACGAATATCTTGGTTATTTAACTCGGATTCTGATCGGTATTATCGGTATCATGTATATTATAGGAATAACGATGCCTTCTTATTTTGACAATAAACTGTGGGCGAGTCATTTGGTTTTGGCATTATTTATCATCGGCTTGGCTTGTTACCAGCTAGTATTTTTTCAACGCAGTTGTTACTGACTTAGAATATTTTATTTAAACTTAACGATTTTTCGTATTAATGCGGCATAATAAATATTAAACACGAGGGAAAGATGATTGAAAAAATAAATACTAGTGGAAATTTTAAAAATTAATGTTATGCAACTCTAGTAAAATCTAAAGTACCCACATTTTCCACAATAATTATATAAAATATATATAAATATTAGGCGTTGTCTTAAAACGGCGGTAGCAAAAAGTAGGAAAGACTTACGATAAAGCACCCATCGAAGATTGTAACTCCATCAGAAAGTTGTACACCGAAGTTCCGGCGAGCACCGCCAAAAGGGAACCGACCAACGCCGCCCAAGCCGACTTTTTATTCCCGCCTAGTACCCAAATTAGAACAATTGGTGATATTACATATAACTGCATGTCCACTGCAAGGTACCACGTATGACCGAGACACTAAAAGAAAACAAAAAAGTTTACAAAAACATTGTTTTCATTTCTTATAGAGCGCACTGTTCATTAAAAACGTCGGGAGAACAAAAAAAAACCTTAAAAATACACAGAAAATAAGATAAGAGATGACTTAATTATCTTAACTACTACAAGTAGACACTTCATGTTTATGTTACGGTAAATAATTTTTTTTCTTTTATTTATAATTACTAGCAATTACTAATACCTAATTACCACGATAAAAGGTAAAAGTGGGGCTTAAATGGAGATAATGTACAAACAATTGTTGATGATGATGACGAGTCTATTCACTCTTCAAAAAATATCACCGAAGTAAATATGTACTTACCAAATATCCAAATTTGGTCAAATTATGGACATACAGCAATGTAGCCCACCAGTAATTTCTGCAGTCGTCAGTACTCTTGGCCACCACTCCCCAATATGGACCATCTGTTATATGGTTTAGGAAGGAAGCTTGCAGCAAAATGCCTGTGGCCAACACAGGAAACATTCGTAGGAGGCGGTTCAGATAGAAAATGTGGAGGTTCTTCAAGAAGTCCACTGTAACAAACGCAAAAATGATATAACCAACTAACAGAAGAAAAATGTTTCCAGTTTTGAAATAAGTTATTGAATTTCGAATTTGTTAGTCAGATAAAAGATTTCGTCGAATTGAGAAACTCCTCCTTTTTTTTAAGTAGGTTCGAAATTAATATACTCGTAAAATAAGTTTGCTGCGAATTAGGTCTATTTCTCACGTACATAGATTTTTTTAAATTAAATTATCTCCATAGTTTTATGTCAGGGTCATTATTAAGGCTCACAATGTGCCTCACCATAATGCAATGATAGAGCATCATCATCATTCAACATGGGTAAAAATGTTGCTTGCTTTAGTTCTTCGATATTAGTGCTTGTGGCGAAGTTTCGTTTCTAATTTCCATAACACAATATGCTAATCATACTTGCTATATAAAATCGAGAAAAACTGAATGATTGTTTTGAATCGTAAAGAATTCCTATCTTCTAATCCGGGTGTAAGTTTTTCGCCGACGACCCCCAAATACAATTGGGATAAGGCCAAGATGATGGTGAACCACTTACTTCTTGACGTCTTGGAAGCTTGAGTATAAACCAAGAGTAAGCCAGTGAGCATGAAGAAAGTATCCACTGTTATGTGGCCACTAGTTATCCATAGGTAACCAAATGATTTCATGTGCTGAAAACAAATAAAACATACGGAATTAGTTTTTAGAAAATGGACAAAACATTATCCTCTCTTGTAGAAAGGAATTTAAAAGTTTATGATAGTAAAGCAACATTACAAAGAACCGAGCTTTGTTCATTCTAATAATGAAAGTTGGAACACAAAAAACAGAAAAATTAAGTATCAGGAAGTTTCCTTGCCAATTCTGCCACACTGACACTGTTCTATGAAATACAAAACTCCATAGAAAATAAAATGTTAAGGAACTATATTGCATAAGTGGCATTATCAGACCCTCAGAATTCAAAACTAACGATTCATATATACAACTTTGTAAAGATTTCAGTTAGTTTTAAAAATTTGACTCAGTTTCACCAACAAATTAACGCTAAACTTAAAAATATATAGCATTTCACAGTTCGGAAAATTGGTTTAAATCTCGTTTATCTTATTGACAGTTGGCGAACTTGGCTTATAAAATAATTTCTGATGTATCAATGTATCAAGTGTAGGTGATCCTAATAAGAAATAAAAAAAAGAAAAAAAGACGAATACATGTTGGTTTACCTCATAAACGTCAATTGGATTGGCCGGTACAAAACTGGATTTAGTTCCAAAGGTATGAATAACCACCACCCACAGCATAGCTATTGATCTTACACCCTCAACACAGTTCAGGTTATTTGGGTTAGACTTGAATGTTAAAACTTTACGAGTATTTGAGTACATGGAGAACGTTGTGTAAAGCATCTTTGATTCCTTTGGATCTGTAACATCACAAAGAGTCTTTCTGCAAACCAAATTTAGGGTCAAGTTTTTTTAAACCACATCTGTATTCAATAGAATACCACTGGTGCCAGCACCGGAGGTCCCAGGATTTTCAGTGGGGGTACTTTATATTCGGTTTGATTCATTTGTTTTTGAACTTGTTCGTCTGCTTGGCTAGCTACCACCATCTTGTTTAGGTTTGTCGCCACAGCAACAATGTTTTTAGCGTTGTTGTGTTCCGGCAGTAAGAGATAAAATAGCCAGTTCCTTAAATGGGAGAGGATTCCAGGAGTAGCGCGATTCCACCTTCAGCCTTATCATCAAATTCCACAATTACATGAAAAGCGTATCATTTATTTTCACTATTAACATAGATAACATTATCACTTTTACGAGAAACGGGATTTTTACCATGTTTCAAGGGCGTCGCCAAGAGGGGGTAGGGAAGGGCAGCTGCCCCCTCTCCCCCTAGATATTATAAAAAGTTAGCCAATTGCAAAGCAACCAAAGTCCTAAGGCCGTGCTAAATCAACCGCCATAGAGGCAAAGACCCGCGCTACATGTGTAGCTTCATGCTCTTGACTGTACCTACAGGTCATAATGGTACAGTCAAGAGGCCCCCCACCCCTGGGCCATGGGCTGGCGACGCTCTTCCCGTGTTAGTTTAAAGTAATATTTAGTTAACATTATTATTGACATTAGCAAAACTAAAAACGTTTATGATCGCAAATCTCATTTTATCACATTTACACATATTTAAAAGAATACATTGTATTGATAATGTTATCAGCATAGAAATAGGTCAATAAAAACATTGAACTATTATTGTAATAGTATTATAGCTCAATGAATAAAAATTATAAGTGAAAAAAATTATTACCTTTTTTTAGTACAACTGTATGGTGAACGTCGTAAGAAGTACTAATCACTGTCAAAAGTCCTATTAGTGAGAAGATGACACTGGAAATAAAGAAAAAGTGTTATATTTTATTAAATTATTATTATTAGGTTCAATATTACATTTTTACCTAAACTAAATTTGCTGCTCCTCTATACCAGCACTGAAGCCCTAAGCACCAGCAGCAATATATAAGTAACGTTAATTTATAGGAAAAAATTAACCGCCTTTGTGGTCTAATGGTAACAACCACCGGTATCAGACCCAGAGGTCTCGGGTTAGATTCCCAGCGGGGGTACATATTGTATTCGGTTTGGTTGGTGGTAGGACTTGTTGTACCTGGCTAGCTAGCTACCACCATCTTTTCTAAGTCTGTCGCCATAATAACAACATTTTCAGCATTGTTGTGTTCTGGCAGTTAGAGATAAGATAGCTAGTTCCTCAGTGATTGAGGATTCCGAGAAAGGCTCGCTTCCATCTTCAGCTTTTATCAATACTTTACATTAGGTATGATAAAAACAAGAGTACTCCGCTTGTTCATCAAAAATAAAAAAGTTATATATTGTGTATAGCTTACAATAATAATCTAATATTGTTCAACAGTTGTCCTTGTTGTATTTAAAATCGTGCAAAAATAATGTCAACAGTTTTTGTCACAATGTCTAATAATTTAACACTTTGGCGGACAGTCAACGAGACATAATAGAATTTGTATCGTTATAACGGCTCTTTACTGTCCTCCAAAGGGTTAACCATAAAGCCGCATTTACATTGCACGAAAGTAGGCATACGATCTACTTCATGGTAGCGGGCTGATACTGTGTCGCCACCCTCAGCATACTGGTACCAGCTACTTATTCAATGTGAATCCGGATTAAATATAAATTCCTTGGACTGATATTAAAATTATTTTTAAAATATATTGATTGCATACTTACATGGCAACATAATCAGCAGCTACCCATGGCTTGTCATTGGGCAGACGGCAGAACGCTTCACGGATACCAGATACTATCGATGCGTTATTAGTCAAACTATTCAGGGCTTGATCTACAGAGCACACCTTTGGAATACAAATGGCCAATTCTAAATTCACCTCGTTTTGGTCGGCATTTCGTTGTTTGCTGCAAATAAAAATTAAAAAGTCTAATTCCTACAGACAATAAATAAATCCAATTACACAAAGCCATATGTGAAGGAAGAATAGACATTTTCGTTTATCATTAATCTTTAGGAAAATCTTTTATTTTGATAATCTTATTGAAACCAACACTTCAAATCACAATATACAAAGAGGTTAGAAGGTCCATGTTACGCATTTAGTACTGAGAGAACTGTCGCCTTGAAAACGAGCAAGTTACCGTGACAACGCGAATAAATAAAACAAATAAAAAATAAAGAGTGGCAACGCGTGACAGCCAGCTTACTACTTCTAGCCACTATGTTAAAATGTTTAAAACTAAATTCTATATCACTTACCGTGACAGCACTTTCGGATCACCAATAATAATCTGACTATGAATTGAGTTGAAGTTTTCCCAATTTCTATAGTCCCAAGGAAATTCTGGGCTTATCAATTCAGAACTTCGTCGTCCGGCATTGCGCGTGAATGGAACTTCTATTACACAATATTTTCCTTCAAGCACTGTTTCTTGACGTTCTTCATTGAGGTCTAAGCACTGGTGATAGTTGCCCATATCTCTGTAGTTACTTATTAGAATACCTCGCGGTATTCTAACTCCTGCATCCATGACTGTAAAAAACAATATTACTTTATTAAGTGTTTCATCTGCTATCTTATGTACTGTTCACGTTACTGAAGTATTTGTCCCAAAAGAACGATGAATATTAAATGCTTTTGTGTTCCCTATTGTATAAGTTTGATAATTATTTTATGTAAGAATTTTCAAATGCATTAACTCGGTTCTCTAAATAGTGTAATGTAATTATAACGTTCACTTTTACTCTGAGTTAATTGCTATAGCAAAAATATAACATTATGAAATTTTACCATGTTTAAAAAAGTTCTATGAAGTTAGCGAGAAAACGTAACAGTTTAGTTTATAGTTTTTAAAGAATAAAAAACGAACACTCACATTGGGCCTTCAACAAGCTATCTTCGTTCATAATGTAGTTCAGTTGATTCTCACATTCTTGTGGATTCAGCACTTCTTCATATAACTCATAATCTAACGCAGAATTGTATCTTGGATCAGCATTAACAGATAATATTAAAACTATTTGAACAATTAGTTTTAACATTTTGTAAACAAGATGGTAAATGGTAATATTGAAAACAAATATTGTAATGAAATCCCAATCCATGTGAGCTGTATAAATAAAGGCATATTATCTAATCATTCATCATAATATATGGATTGTGGAGTTTAAATAATATCTGTTATTGTAAGTCTGATAAGATGTTTTAGGGTTAACATAACTTTTCGGTCGGTCATTTGTCGGTCGGTCAGCCATGGGGTAGGTGACCGAAAGTTTCATAAATCGAACTTGTCGTGTTTTTGGTGTTTCTCTAATCAATATTCTCTAAACAATAGCGGCGGATGCAATATCGGTGATTGCACTATTTTCAATACTATTTGACAGCTGATGTGAGGTTATTGTCATGACAACAGCATCCATGTGTCGCTCTGATTGAATTTACAGTCTTTTCAATGCCTTAATGTCTGAGTTTAAAAAATGTATGTAAAGCAACTAGCGCCGACACGGGGTATGGTGGCGCAGTGGTTTACACGCTCGACCTGCGATACTTATTATTATTTGTAGATTTAATACTTTCGCAATGGTCGGTCACGGGATGGGTGGGTAATAAACTATCATTTCAAGTACCTCCGTGCTTCGGAGGGCACGTTAAGCCGTTGGTACCGGCTGTGCTTCGAGTCGTTAAATCATAACCATTTATTTGCTTCAAACACGTACAAGAAGTAAAGCACATGTCTCGCGATAAAAAATAGCACGCAAATTATATTTAACATTTGAATGTTGTATGATGTTGTATAATAATAATATTATACTATGCCATAGAATTTAAATAAATAATTATGTAGCTAAATTCAAATTTCTGATGACGAATGAATTTTTGATGGCGAGTTATATTTACGATGTCGTCCAAGTGACAGTTTATCAGTCGTTTATTATTTTCGAAACGTTATTGTCTGAATAAAGTTTACTTTGTTTAGCATGGTTGACAATAGGACTAAATAAAGGTATATTTCATAGGCGAATATAAAATTTTCGCGCTCACAGAAATAAAACTAAAATCCTTTTACGTAATACAATTTTGATTAAAGTTCGTTGACATTTAAATTCGATTACTAGATAGATTTAATCTGTAGATTATAAATTTGACCGAGTGTCCTTTAAAATATTATCAAGTATGATGTATATTACTATCGTAAAGCCACTGAAGACAAACAGTTTAGGGTTCGGCAAGTACACTAAGGCGAAATTCTTAAATAAAATCGGTTTTATCGTACAACAATTATGTTTTATGGTCGTTTTAAATAAAATAAAAAAAATTGTTGCGATTGTACCTACTAGTAGGTTAGTGATAGTAGTAATTAGTATTCTTTGGTACTAGGGAAGAGAAGGTATAAAGACAGCAGATGAACATGAATTTCACAAACGGATTAGTTTACTTATTGTGGTAGGTAATCGAAATCCTAACCCTAATCATAATTATATTATAAATGAGAAAGTGTGTTTTGTTTGTCCTTCCTTCACGTCCGAACTAAGCAACCAATCGACTTGATTTTTGGCATAGAGTTAGTTAAAGGGACAGAGGGTAACATAGACTTCTCATTTGATATTCCCATGGGAACAGGAACTACGCGGGTGAAACCGCGGGTGGATTTGTTTCGTATGTTGTGTTCAGTGTTTCGTTATCGTTAATAAAATAAATTCTCCTTTTCGTTATAAACTACATTAACTACCACATAACTTATTTTCCTTTGAGATAATAAACCTATGTTATCTCATTTATTTTATAAATGTCTTCAATCATCACATGATTATATTATTTCTGTCCTGCTTTAAATTATCTTACTCTGATTTTTGGCACACATAAGATTTCTAAAAGTAAACGTTCCTAAATTTTATACGGAACACTGTAAAATACCGGACATTTAACTTGACATTGAAATATCAAACGTAATATGAGCCAAGGCCGTTTTCGGTCAATGATACTGATTATAGATTTGCTTGTTTCCTTTAAAGTTCATTGTTCCTTTGAACTTGATTTACAGATTGGAAATTAGAATAACTACTTCAAAAAAACCATGCGGACTCGAAAAAAAAATCTATAAAATGTACTTAACGTACCTAATTTCTTTTTTCCGGTCAACGTGGAGACTCTTAGACTTTATCATACGTTTTTGCCCTGCGTCGTTTTACCAATGAGAGGAATATCCTCGCATTCAAAAGCAATATTTTCACAAATGTTTAACAGTCGATTGCGACAAAACCGCCATTTATAGATCCAAATAAAGTGACTGTTCATTTATGAGATATTGAATTTTTGAATTTTTCAATGCTATTTTTATACTTATGATAAATTTAAAAAAGAAAAATATTGGAAAAATCAACTCTGCTATAAGTGAATTCTCAGATGGGAATCGAACCCACGACCTTTGGGAATCCGGCCCACTGACACACTCTAAACACTTATCTAATTCTATAAGTTCACTGACCGAGTGACATTGAATATTACATAAAATAATATGTATAATGACGTTAGTTACGGATGTTTTATCTATCGAACGATATAAATGCAAAAGTTTCTTTATCGGATAACCAAAAAGGTGAATAATCTACTAGAAGATATTATATATGTGAATGTTTGAAAGTTTGAACGTTCGCTATCATCAACGTCATCATTTTACTACTGGGCCCCTGGTCTTTCTTATGGATGGATAAATGCATGGCCCATGCATGATTCAACTCGCGGGAAGTAGGGCGGATTGTTCGGTTTTATCTTAACAATAATTAAATCTCAACAAGAATTATCTAGCTACTGCACTTTTTATTGACTTTTCGAAAGCTGTCAATTCCGATTCACACAAGATTCTCCTAAAAAAACAATATTTTTTTTAGTTAAAGAAAAACTTACTATTTTTTTACCTAAAGAGTTTGGGCATTGGACAATTTGATCTTAATGTTAAAAAAAATTAAAAAACTTGCAATAAGACCTAAGTTTAAAATTTTGAAAACCCCCAACATAAAAAATACTCTTAAAAAGTTAAAAATAATATTTATTTACACATACAAAGGCATCTTTTCCCATATTTTATCCGGTTTTAGAATATCTTTAAATATCAATCTACGAGGATCTCTTAATCTAGATTTTATTAATTTTCACAGATGTCGAGGGATCGCTATTATATGAGCTGAATACTTGGATGAATAGTATAGTGCAGTGCCTTAAAATAGGTAAATATCGGTCTCCGACGTAGCGCGTCTGTGAAAATTAATAAACTTATTAACCCTATACTTGGCAAGATTTTTCTTATAAATCTAATAATGAAATGAGATCACTTATTATTTTTATTCCCATATATCGTAAAGTGACACAGTTATAACCATTTCTAATATTAGTTTGGATTACATACTATATCAGTCTTATAATGGTAATAAATAAGAACAAATAAAATCAGAAGATTTTTCTTGTTTTATCTCTTCTTATTTTTTTGTATGATAATCGAGGAAACAATTGCGTTCCGGCAAAAGGCACAACCTAATTTTGCATTTCTGGCAAAAAAAATTGGTCTGCCCTTTTGTACAATACATGCACCTCCCTCTGATGGATACTATAGTTGGATAATGACCAACATTATCATATCGAACAGCCTCAGGAGGTCTTTCAGTTACTGGTTTCTGTATTGTTTTGACAGAGCCTATGCTATTTGTCCTGCCACTGCGCGTATCAGACCTTTGGAATTTCAGCAGACTTTCAACAATTTCAATTCGGAATGTTTTGAGTGACTTTGGCTTTTTGGTTTCTTTTCTGGATGTTCGTTATTCCTTTATCATATTTGGGCAAGTCACTGGCTCTTTCCTTCGTACATCTTTCTCGTACCGATTCACTGTCTGGACAGGATTTGCGTCAATAAATGTACTCGCAGCAGTTACACATTTGTTGTCAACCCACTTCAGTATAACAATCTTGTTTTTATTACATACGACTTGGGCATGAGACCCTCTGCCTTTTTTTTAAAGGTTTTTATTTGTCGGTAGTTTTTTTTTCGCTCCTCGCATTCTATTTGATCGGATTGTTCCCAGAGCAAAAAATCCGTACTCGTTTCTTAGATACCTACTGGAGAAGCTCTACCGACGTAAAAAAATTGTCAAAGCACTTTGCATCTAGGTTGTAATAGATTTCGCTAAAGCTAAAACTACTTTTGATCCTAGACCCATGCTATTTTCTTCATCTGTGAATGAGTAAGCTCTAAATGTGTCGTCGCCTCCATAGATCAAGAAGTCATACACGATTCCAGAAACTTCAGCGCGAACGAAAACTTTAAATCCCTATTTTTTTTGGTTTATTTTTTATGTATTGTTTCCGGCTGCCTGCTCTAGTTCCCTTATGGGGGATCATCATCTCGTCAATGCTGAATCTTTGTTCCTCTTCTGTTTGCAGACAATTTTCACGAATTCTTTGAAGAAGAGGTCTCACCTTATGATATCCTATGTCCGTCTTCTTGTAAATTATTATTGAAATGTAAATACCGCCTCAATAACTGGAACTTTTTTAGATGCATTATCGCAGCTACCTTATCGTATCGCATATTTTTATTCCAATAATCTGTGTAAGCGTGCATTTTTGTGATCCCCATAAAGATGATAATAGCCAAAAAAATTTTGATATCATCTTCTTTGCTATTAATTGAGGTGCCTTTCATCTGTGTACTGTACAAATTAGTTTGTTCCGTTATTAGAGAGATAATGTCGTCTGAAAAAAACATCCTGAAGTATTGTATTATGAAGTAAATGTTTAAATCTTACTTAAATTAACTAAGTAAATTATACTACATGTTTGTGTCATTAAGTAAGCTATTGTGTAGTTACTTTCCATATACTTATTGTTGGTTTGTGAAGAAATAAATAAAGATTATTATTATTATTATTCATAGGCATTCTTCTCTTCACGTGGCTCAAACGATTTATCCTCTATTTCTGCACATCCGGTGAATTTAATGCACCGCCACACAGGTTCTAATCTTTTAGCTGGTATTATTTTTTTCCTCACTACAACTACCTTTGGTTTTTTTGAACGAGTAGCTGCTGCAGGAGAAGGTGAAAAACAAAGGTGACGGCACAACCCGGCGACGCATCAAGTTCGGAGAAGACATTTGCATGTTGGCTGCTTGGTTTGGTGAACCTGCATCATCCAAGATAGCAGGTATGGATGCCAAAGAACCGGCACCAGAGCCATTGAACAGCATCGATGTATAAAGATTTGGTGACAAAATTGATGGAGAACAGGGCTGAATTTCCGGCGATGATGGTTGGTATGGTAACATAGACGTCGAAGCAGTAACTTAATTACACTCGCTATCGTCGTCAGATAAAAGATGAAGGTTTTCTAACGACGAAGGCAATTATGGAGGTGGTGAACTGCTGTCTGAGTTCGTCGGACGGAAGCAAGGTTGAAGTTCATCTTCAGACGAACTACTTTCATCCACATCTGATTTTGCCCCCGGTCTAGGAACAAGCGCTACAAGTAGTAGTAGTAGCTCTGTTTTGCTGCAATTGACTAAGCTGATGATGTACCTGTTATAGAAAAATAAAAATAAATAGTATCTGTGCAAATCAAGCAATGTCACAGATTTGATACACATCTATATAAATGTAGAACAATTTGACACACTTAAAAAAACCGCTTATAACATGTCTTTACAAAACATTTCAGTGCACAAAATTACCTATTCTGAAAAACAAATATCGTAACCTATTCAAAACAAACCTATTTTTAAAAAGATAAGTTTAAAATATGTTAAAAAAATATTATTTTTACCTTGCGATGCGTAGACGCCATTAACCGGTCAGATAATTATTTTTTGGTAGATTATTGATAAAAGTACCAAGCTTAATAAACCATAAAGTATTTAAAATACGTTTCTAAACCTCAGCAGATTTTTGAAAAGTGTAACGTATCAAATCATACACTGTGTCAAGAATAGGGTTAAACGTATTGGGGTAAATAAATATTATTTTTAACTTTCAAGAGCATTTGTTGTGGTGGGAGTTTTTTATTTTTTTTATTTAGGTTTTATTGCAAGTTTAAAAAAAAAATATTATTAAGATCAAATTGTCCGATGCCCAAACTCTGTTCCAAAACTTCGAGTTTTTTTTTAAGAGAATCTTGTGTGAAACGAAGTCGAAAGCTTTCGATAAGCCAATTAATCAATAGTTAGATAATTCTTGTTCAGATGCGCGCTACGACCCGCGAGTTGAATCATGCATGGCCCATTTATCCATCAATAAGAGAGACCAGGGGCCCAAGGTGATTTAAATGTTTTCATCTAAAATAAATTGCTATTGACCTGTATGTAGGCCACAACTTGCAGTATAGTAATCTTGTAATGCGATAAATGTTCTATTGTATGGTCCTTCCTTGCGAGTTTATAAATTGTTTACGGTTACGATAACCATAAAATGTACTTTTATTTTGGTATTTTTTTGTGATGAAAATTGATCTTACCCATGTGTTTAAGGTCACTTTTCAATTCGACGACTCTGTATGAAATAAAACAGGGAGAAAAAAATAGCCCTTGACGAGTTTCTTGCCGGTTTTTCCCGTTACAAGGTCTCCCGCCGTAGGGTTTGTGAACGGATGACGTAGCTTCTTTGACGTTCATAAGTGCTTGTAACAGCCTAGACTTCTGTGGAATAAATGATATTGAATTTTGAAAATTTAGAATTATGATGATAGCGACCGTTCAAACCTTCAAACATTTACATATATAATAGTCTTCTAGTGGGATCTTTAAATTTTTTGGTTATCCAGTGTAAAGTTTGAAAAGGCATGGACAGACAAAGAAACTTTTGTATTTATATTGTTCGATAGATAAAACTTCCGTAACTAATGTCATTAAGTACATAGGTATTATTTTATGCAATATTCAATGTCACTCGGTCATTGAACTTATATAATTAGATAAGTGTTTAGTGTGTGTATGTGTCTTTGTCAGTGGGCCGTATTCCCAAAGGTCGGGGGTTCGATGCCCGTATTTTCATATGGCAAAGTTGATTTATTCCAATATTTTCTATTTTAAATTTATCATAAGTATATAAATAGCATTTTGAAAACGTATGATGAAGTCTAAGTGTCACACCGTTGTCCATAAAAAAAGAAAATAGGTAAGTTAAGTATATAAAAATATTTTACCGACATCGTATAGTCTTTTTAAGTACTTATTTACTTTTATCTATACTTAACTATTATAGTAATATAAAAAAATGAAGCTTGTAAACTATGATATTAATAAGTAAATTATCCTTCGTAAACTATGTGCTATTGCAGCTTATAAATTAATGTATCTAATCTTCTCTGAGGCAAGACTTAAGAGGCGCTGGATGCTGAAATACAGGTCATTACCTAGTTCGGCAACAAATGCTACATTTCTACTTAAATATATTGTCTCGTTAATATATAGGCTTAAGTACCTAAATGTAAAATCTTTTTTGTTACAATAAATAAATTATTATTATTATTATTATAAATCATAATACATTATTAAATTATTATTATTATTCCAATTTCCTAAAAGTTTGATTCAATTCACAGCCAATCTCTAAATCAAGTCCAAAAGGACAACGAACTATAAATCTATAATCTATAATCAGTGTCATTGAGCGAAAACGGCCTTGACTCATATTACCTTTGATATTTCAGTATCGAGTTAAATGTCCGATAATTTACAGTGTTCCGTATAAAATTTAGGAACCTTTACTTTTAGAAATCTTATGTGTGCCAAAAATCACAGAAAAATAGTTGAAATCAGCACATAGAAATAATACAATTATCTGATAATTGAAGACATGTTCAAAATTATCAATCTTGGATGTGATAAAATAAACGAGATAACAAAGGTTTATTATCTCAGAGGAAAATAAGTTATGTAGTAGTTTATCCAATTTATAACAAAAAGGAGTTTTTTTTAATAAACGATAACGAAACACTAGCATAAAATAGTCAGTTATACAAAAAAACTAGCTTCCACCCGCGGTTTCACCCGTGTGGTTACTGTTCCCGAGGGAATATCGGGATGAAAAGTCTATGTTACTCTCCGTCCCTTTAACTAACTCTATGCCAAAAAATCAAGTCAATTGGTTGCTTAGTTAGGACGTCAAGGAAGGACAAACAAACACACTTTCGCATATAATTTTAGTCAGGATTATGACTAGGATAAGGATTTTGATTACCTACCACAATAAGTAAACTAATCCGTTGGAATATTTCATTTTCATCTGCTGGTCCTACTGTCTTTATAACTTCTCTTCCCTAGTACAATTGCAACTATTTTTTTATTTTTTTTAATACGACCATAGAACTTAATTTATGAGTATCCTTCAAAATTGTTTTACGATGAAACCCATTTTACTTAAGAATTTCACCTTAGTTTACCTGCCGAACCCTAAACTGTTTGTCTTAAGTTGCTTTACGACAGTGAAATACGTCATACTTGATAATGATAACATTTTAAAGGACACTCGGTCAAATTTATAATCAACAGAGGAAATCTATCTAGTAATCGCATTTTGATGTCAACGAACTTTAATCAAAATTTTATTAGGTAAAAGGATTTTAGTTGTATTTCAGTGAGCGCGAAAATAAAATATTTGCTTATAACATTATTTAATCCTATTGTCAACCTACGAGATCGAATCAGAAATGAGGAGATCCGTAGGAGAACTAAAGTAACTGACATCGCTCGAAGGATTGCTCAGCTGAAGTGAAAGTGAAGTGAAATACCACTTCATTGAGAAAGGAATTCGTTCAACGTTTAGAAGGAGTTGTCAAGGAGCCAGGTTTTTAAATTCTTCTTAAAATGTTGCAGGGGCAGTTCCCGAATGGTTCTTGGAATGTGGTTATAAATTCTTAACAAATTACGAAACAGTTTTTTTTTGTTGGTAAAATGCGCTTTTACATGAGGGATATCTTATTTTTGTTACATCTCGGCGTTGAAACCTACTAGAGATTTTCAAAGACATTTTCAAATAAATGAGGATGACTTCTCACGAATACTCCAGCTACTAAAATATATAAGCAAGTTAAGCCCACAACTACGGGTCAAACACCAGGAGCTCGTAAGGAGACTTTAAATGTGAGGGGGGCGCCGCAAACACCAGCCGCAAAGACGCGAGCGTACCCAGCACCGTAGGAGACTTTAAATGTGAGGGGGGCGCCGCAAACACCAGCCGCAAAGACGCGAGCGTACCCAGCACCGAGGAGGAATTATGCGGCTCCAGCACCGGCTTCGACGCGCAACCGGCACAACTACAGCCCGAGGCCAATGCAGCGCCATCGCGGGAGGAGACCTTAGCTCGAATGCCAGAGGTACCTATTTCTGTTGCTGATAGAAGACAATATTACTACCAACAGTAGTGAAATATCTAACGACCCCACAATTTTATTTTGGGTCAAAGGATACAAAATTCCTTTTAAAGAAAATCCTACACAACATAACCTCCCACGAAATAGGTGTCGTACACAAAAAGAGGCTGAAATCATAGACGAGTGTATCTCCGATCTTGTTCAGTCTGGTTTTATTTCAACATGCAGTGCCTGTGAAGATCAATATGTTTCGACAATTTTCACAGTTCCAAAACCGAACGGTGAACATAGATTTATTTTAAACTTAAAAGGTTTAAATAAATAAATTGATACTTATGGTAAATTTTAAATAGAAAAATATTGGAAAAAATTAACTCGGCCACAAGTGAATTCTCAGACTGGAATCGAACCAGCGACCTTTGGAAATCCGGTCCAATGCTCTCAGTCTGAGAATTCACTTGTGGCCGAGTTAATTTTTTCCAATATTTTTCTATTTAAAATTTACCATAAGTATAAAAATAGCATTGGAAAATGCAAAAATTACAAAATCATAAAATAAATTGATGTTCAACACTTCAAAATGGAGGATTATCGTACGGTTTTGAAACTTATTTAGCACAATGACTACATGGCTACCATAGACCTCCAAGATGCTTATTTTTTAGTCTCGGTGGATCTTGAAGATTGGGAAAAATTAAGATTTCAGTGATGTTTTTATATGAATTTAACGTTCTTCCGTTTGGTTTGTGTACGGCATCTTTCGTTGGTACGAAACTTTCAAAACCTGTTTTATTTCAGTTAAGCTCCTAAGGTCATCTATTTGTAAATTACTAAGATGATTTTTGCTGTATCGCTTTATCATACGAGCTGTGTGTCGATAATGTTACCGACACTACAAACCAAATAAAGCCTCGTAATTCTTGATCAATTGGGAAAATAGTTACATCATACCCAACAGAATGTGTAAATTTTTAGAGTTTGTATTTAATACAGCCAATATGACTTTATCCTTAACAGATGAAAATAAATCTCGATTATGGGAGAAAGTTGTTCATTCCTTAAAACAAACAAATGTACTATTAGACAATTTGCTGAATTTCTTGGACTTTTGACCTCAGCATGCCCGGCGGTTCTAAATTAATGGAACGGGAAAAGTATTTAGCTTTAGATAATTAAAAAAATTATAATAAACGAATGTTGCTTATAAGGAACTTCCATCAGGAATTAAAGTGGTGAAAAAATAACGTACAACATAGTTTCTCTCCTATTCTTAAAGATGAATATGATAAGTTCTTATACAGTGATGTAGTACATATATCACTGGATGTGGTGCCGCCTGCGACGGTATATCGGCCGGCGGCAAAGGTAGTGAAACTGAAATAACAAACCACATTGTCTTGAATTTAAAGCGGTTTTTTATGCACTTAAAATATTTGCTTCTCAGCTTCATAGGTCCAATATTCTTCTCAGAGTTGATATAATAGCACAGCCTTAGCTTATATTAACTGATTGGGTGGTGTAAGATTTACACACCTTAACGACCTTACTCGAAAAATTTTGCAGTGGTGTGAACAAAGTAGTATTTAATTGTTTGCATCGTTCATTAAATCGGCTGACAATATTGAATATTGACACTGAATGGGAACTCGCCGGGTACAGTTTCACACAAATCCTATACACATTTGGCAATCCAGACTTTGACTTGTATGCCACTATAAAAAATCACAATGAAAGATATGCTTCATGGAAGATTGATCCTCATTCATTTACCTTTAATTGGCATAAATTGTAAGTTTAAACTTTTACGCATTTCCCTCTTTTTGTCTCATTACTAAAGTTCTACAAATAAAATTAAACACACCAGTATCCTCAAATGATATGGTTACTAGACTATTAAAGGGTGTCTCTAAGTTAAAACCTTCTACCCCAGAATATTATGTTACTTGGGACCCTATGCTTGTGCCTAACTACTTAAGTGATTTTTACCCTTATGATAACATAAATCAACGTGATCTATCATTAAAAACAATTACATTACTTGCAATAGCATCTGTTCAGCGCATGCAGACTTTGAGTTAAATTAATTTTGAAAATATAGTATTTAAAACAGATTGTAGGTATATCAAATAAAATCATTGATATTATTAAAACGTCCCGGCCTGGGGCCTACCAACCACTTATCAGATTAACATCATTAAAGAAAAGTAGAAAATATGTCCAGCTTTTGCTTTACAAGTTCATATGGAAAAACCTTAAATATAAGAAATAATGAGTCATCAGACAACCTTTTTTATAAGTTATAAAAAAACACATATTGAGGTTGCCGCGCATACGCTCGCGCACTGAGTGAAGTATACTCTCCACCAGAGTGAGGTGGGTACAAGTCTGTTCAGTGCGCACAGCACAAGACACTGTCACTTAATACTGTCGTATCTCAGTTCCAGAACTCAGAACGTTAATATTAATGGAGTGAAATCTGCCGGCTCAAATATAAAACTAGGCGTGCCTGAAGGCTCTATTTTGGGCCCTTTCCTGTTTCTAGTATATATTAATGACTTGCCTTTCTTTGCCAAAAATTAATGTAAGATTGCCTTGTTTGCGGATGATACTTCTTTAATATTTAACATTGATAGGAACAAACCTGATTTTGACGATGTAAACAAACACTCTCGCAAGTACTAGCTTGGTTTAATTATAATAATCTACAGCTTAATGCAAAGAAAACTAAATGCGTTCTTTTTTCTTTACCAAATGTTGAGAAAGTACCCATGAAAATTGTTATGAACAATGGAAAATTTGATTTAGTAGAATCAACAGTCTTTCTGGGCGTAACTATGGACTGTAAATTTCAGTGGAGTCCGAATATTGCAATACTAGCTGGCAAGCTTAGTTCTGCTGCCTACGCTGTTAGAAAAGTCAGACAACTGACTGATATAGAAACTGCTATGACTGTGTACTTCATTTATTTTCACAGCATCATGTCGTATGGTATTCTTTTGTGGGGAGTAGCACCTGACATTAATACAATATTTAAAAGTTTTTTTTTACTTACTTTAATTACACTTTGAGATTATGACCCAGCTGATGCGTCTTCTAGTAACATTGTAAGTTGTGTCTTACATGCAGTTTTATCTTTCTTTTTTTTGCTGTTGCGTTACGTTCCCTAAAATATGGTTGAGCGAAGCGATGGCTGGTTCATGCTCATGCTCGTGAACGTATGAATGGGTCTACCTCAGTCTGCTTATCTTAATGCTGTGCTTAAAGCCTAAATACATAAATTGGAACATAAATTGGAAATCACATATCAAAAAAAATAAGACAAAATTATCCAAATTCATCTATGCTTTCTACGAAATAAAAAAGACAACCGACATCCAGACCGCATTAGTGACATATACTAGTAAATATAGATAATACGGACTCATGCCAACCATTTTTTAAGAAACATGAAATTCTCACATTACCTAGTATTTACATATTAGAAATTTGTAAGTTTGTCCGAAAATATCCAGAATTCTTTAAAAAACGCATAGAAAGTAATCCCAAATACACACTACCAAATAAAAACAAGCTTATCATTCCTACGTCTCGACTTAAACTACACTCTGCAAGCACCCTAGCTATGGCTATAAAAATATATAATAAATTACCGGAACATATAAAAGACATAGATAAAGATAAAGAATCAATGATAAACTTAAACAATTATACTTATTACCAAAACTTATTATACAGTTAATGAGTATTTGACCGATACGTCTTTTAAATAATATTTGAAATTAGCAACATACACTCTAGCAATATTATCTTATGTTTTTTAATATAAATAATTTTATTTTGTAACAAAAATGAGTATAGTGCCCTCTTTGTAAGTGCAATCCTGAAACCAGATGCTTAGAAAGGTTCAGATCTACTTTCATTTTAAATAAATTTGGCGTTCCTCAGGGCAGTATTTTGGGTCCATTGTTGTTTCTCCTGTATATTAATGATCTTCCTAGCGCTATATCACAGGAATGTATTTTATTTGCTGATGATACCACGATTGTCTTTAAGGGTGTTAAAAATGAGAATGTTAATGTATATGAAAACCGTATTAATACAACTTTAAATACAATAATTGAATGGCTAAATAGAAATAATTTGAAAATTAATGTTAATAAAACCAAATATATTCAATTCGGAACTTATAAATGTAAAAATCAGAAGCTAAATATAAATGTTAATGGAGAATTAGTCGAATCAGCAAAATACACAAAGTTTTTAGGCATAACATTAGACAGTTTTTGTAATTGGAAACAACATATACATGAAACTTGCTCAAAATTGAATAGATTTGTGTTTGCCCTAAGTCGTATTAGTCAAATTGTATCGTTAGAAGCTGCTATTACAGCCTATAATGGTTATGTAAATTCAACTCTACGCTATGGAGTTATGATTTGGGGTAACTCTGTGGATAGAGATAAGGTATTTGTGATACAAAAGAAGTGTGTTCGAGCTATATTCGGCTTGAAACAAATTGATTCGTGTCGGCCATATTTTAAAGAATATAAATTGCTTACATTGCCTTGTTTGTACATTTTTGACATTTGCTTATTTGTGTATCAAAATAAATATTTATTTGAACAAAGAAGTCAAGTATCTAGCCGAAACCTTCGCTCAATGTATAAAAATAAACTATACAATCCCGCATCAAAACTATCACTTGTATCTAATAATACCTTTATGATGTGTATTAAAGTTTATAATAAATTGCCAGAAGAATTTAAAGTTTTGAAATTTACTCATTTTAAGTCATCAATAAGAAAATGGCTTGTGAACAAATGTTTTTATAGCGTTCAGGAATATTTAAATTATAAGTAGCCTAGTTATTCGTTAGATGTAGTTATTCTTTAAAAATGATTTTTTTTTTAATTTTTAATTTACTTTTGAGGCCTTTGTATTTGTATTTTTGTGTATATATCTGTAAAGGTAGGATTAAGTGATACTTTTATGATAGACATTTATATCTGTTTATGTGACCTTAAATCCATACACAATAAAGAACTTACTTACTTACTTACTTACTTACATATATTTGTCATGTCCAATCCGGACCCATAATGTTCTCACCTATTTTTAAGACCTTGTATACTTATGGAGTGCAATAAACTGATTTAATTTGATTTAAATATTTTTATGTTAAATAAATTGATATTGACCTGTAACCTCACAACTTGAAGTACAGTAATCTTATAATGCGAGAAATGTTGTTATGTATGATAGACAAGTCTTTCTTTGCCAGTTAAAAATGGTTTTAGGTTACAATAAAATGTAATATTTTAATTAGTATTTTCTTTTTGTCATGGAAATTGACTTTACTGATATGTTAAGGTCACTTTTCTATTTGAAGACTCTGTATGAAATAAATCAGGGAGAAAAAAACAGCCCTTGACGAGTTTCTTGCCGGTTCTTCTCGATACGAGGTCTCCCGCCGTAGGGTTTGTGAAACGATGGCGTAGCTTCTTTGACGTTCATAAGTGCTTGTAACAGCCTAGACTGAATAAATGATATTGACTTTGACTTGACTGTGACTATTGACTCTACCGGAACGTCACGGCATCGGCGCGCATTCACCGCGAGCAGCCTTCAGCAACCAATGAACTTATACATATGTAAACCACATAGGCTGCAAATTATCCTGATATTCCCACGGTAACGGGAACCACGCGGCGGGTAAAACCGAGAGCTGCCGCTAGACATAAATAAATAATATTTATTAGGAATATTAAAATGGTGAAGAGTTTGATTGTTAAAGCACGATAATCTCCGGAACTACTAGTTCGAATTGATAAATTCGAATCGAAATAATTCGCGACCAAATTCATTCATTCATTTACTTAATACTGATATATTCCGGACGTTTAAGCAAGAACGTTACACGTTCAAATAGCGCCCTTCTTGCCGTGGGCGGGTTATAGTTGAGCAATACTTTTTATAAATAAGTTGTATTCTTGTATGCAACGCTGCTTGCTTCGAGTAGGCAATTTGGAGACTGCCTACCGGTAGGTAATCAGTATTTAACTTAAGGAAAATCTTAGTGGGTGAGTGTTGAATAGAAGTTTAAACTAAAATAAAATAACTTTAACTTTAACACTAATTGTATATTTATCTAGGTTTTGAATGAGGTAGGCACTGCCTAATTGCCTATATGGAATGCACGCCCCTGTGTTTCAGTATAGTAATTTTCATAAGGTGACTGATTCTATGACAACCCACATTCGATTCGCACAGCATTCGATTTTATGGAAAGGATAATCTTTTTGATCTCTGCCTGACTGGATGACTAAAAAAAAAACGGGGCTATATTTGGACGTGTTAGACCTACTATAGAGGGAATAGTGCGTAAAGTTGACATACGATAAAGTTTTGGTTAAGTGGTGAAATGGAGGTTGAGATTGTTGAGTGAAATAGCGTTCGGTAGGTCAAAATTTTGCGATTTAATACTTATTTTGGTAAATATCTTAACTGAAGTCATGTTTATATTATATCATGTTGCTATGATAACACTGGAAGTTCAGTTTTATAAATTTTAGACTATTTCTTCTTCTTTATCGCCATCTCAGCCACATGACACCCACTGCTAGGCCTCCTGATAGCATATAGCGGCTTCACGCGACCGCGCACCAGATCCTCGGTCCACCTTGTCGGGGGCCTACCCAGGGTGCGTCGTCGTTATTATACAATATAAGTATTAGTAATCGTAAATTAAACGCCACATATCACATTTTAATAGATATTCTGTTATATTTTGGAATTAAATCAAAAGTATTTTATAACCGTAAATTACAAAACTGTCACTAACATTAATAGATAATGAAACAATTGATCTATAACAATATCAATAATTTATTTAGTACTAAATTGCTGGCCGGGCCATTATAATGTGGTATGTACTGGTATGCCGGCGTTTTTCGCACTATTTGGGGGGCTCACCATTAGAATACTATAAGAGATAGCTAAATATTTGTTTTTATTTATTTAATTTTGATATTTATATATATGATTTATGAAATAAAACAATAGAATTTAATTTTTTTTATTTATTTATAACAAAAAAACAAAAATCAGATCATATTTAACATCACGTGTATACACGTGATTGGCCCTAAAAGTGGCGTAAACTTTAGTATAACAATAATGTTCTTTAACCTATAAAGAAAACTTCTCAAACAGGAACATTGAAATAACACAATATACTTAGTTATAGACTTTTTTTTGCATTTTCGACATTACTGGTCTCCTCCTCTTCTTAGGTATTTTATTCCCAGCTCTACGCAAAACTGAAATAAAATAATGATTATTAAATATCTTTAAAATATATTCCATTACACGTAATTAAAATATCATTATCATTAGCCATTTCAATTTTATTTGGTCGAATGGACAAAAGAATGAATGTGCTTCCGAAGCATGGAACAGTTTCGTTTGATCCCAACGAGTCACACCACAACGAGTCACACTGTTAATTGTCGTGAAAAAAATTCCATCAAGTCACAGTGTTACACGTTGCGAGAACAATATATAAAAATAATTCCCAACGACTCACACCCCGAAGGCATGGAATATTTTTAGATGAAAACCAGGGTCGCATAGCTAACCAAGTGTTATTTTAGATTTTTTGAGAAGTTACTAAAAGTCCTACAGGCTGAGAAGATTTTTTCCCTAATGCCTAATATGCTACCTTCGGGGTGCGACTCGATGGCAATTTTGTTTAACGAGTAACAATGTGACACGTTGTGATGTGACTCGTTGGGAACAAACGAACAAATTGAGATAATCAAAGGCCCTACCGCGCAAGTGTCATCGGCAAGAAGCAGCAATGTGTCACATCCATCTTTCAAATGAAGCCGATTTCGATGCCAACGCCACTTGCGCGGTACGGCTACAGTTTTTGGTCACCCATATCGTGACTGTCGAACGCGCTAACCACTGCACCACTGAGTTACTTAATAGGCCAACGAAAATCAGATTGCTTTACATGATCGTCTGTAATATTAATATTAATGAAAAACTGAATTTCAAATTAAGATGCAGCAAACTACAGGACTAACACTAGTGACTATGTTACTCAAAAACACGATTGCGTAAAATTTTCTCGATAGAAAAAAATTGCGAAGTTGCCTCCAAATCACTATAATTAACACGATAAACTGCTAGTATTCAAGTAATACATTAAAATAAAGCTTGGAACTTTTTAGTATAATTACACTATAGATAAGACAGGGCTTGTTATGTATTTTTTGTAAATATCCTTTAAATATCCTTTAAAAAAGAATTTCCTTCATTTCTTCATTCCGGACCGGCCGAATGGGGCCGGAGAATTATATAGTAAATACTGCCTTATTTATCATAGAAATAAGGCAGCATTTACTTTGCAGTTCGACGGTGCAGTTATTACTTTTGCTTTTGGCCTAGAGCGTGCCCTTAATTGTCATTTTAATAATTTTTCGGAAATATTGTGCATCAAAGTTTAATAAAGAGCCTGAAATCAATATCGGCAAATATAGTGATAAAACTGATTACAATTTATTCTCTAATTGTATTTGATAAGCTGTCTTACCCTTTAGTAGCATTCCAAAGAGCCCAGAGAATGGTAGGTCTATAAATACTGTGACTAAGAACGATACAAATATCGTTAAGTTTAAGTCAATTATTAATCTGTGCATCTGGAAAGTAAACGGGAAAAAAATATATTAAACTGCCGGACAATAAAATCAAACCAGTGCGATTTTTATACAAACATACTCAAATTTACAGTAAAATTTTGTAAGTCGCTTTTAACCGCCTCCGTGGTCTAGTGGTACAACCACCACCGGTATAAGACCCAGGGGTCCCGGGTTCGATTCCCAGCGGGGGTACATATTGTATTCGGTTTGGTTGGTGGTAGGACTTGTTGTAAGTCCGCCTGGCTAGCTACCACGATCTTATCTAAGTCTGACGCCATAACAACAAT
Source organism: Chrysoteuchia culmella (assembly GCA_910589605.1). Classification (NCBI taxonomy): domain Eukaryota; kingdom Metazoa; phylum Arthropoda; class Insecta; order Lepidoptera; family Crambidae; genus Chrysoteuchia; species Chrysoteuchia culmella. Next base: position 5,056,144 of record OU342649.1, read on the forward strand.
GTTTTCAGCATTGTTGTGTTCCGGCAGTTAAAGATAAAATAGGCAGTTTCTCAGTGATTGGGGATTCCGGGAGAGGCTCGCTTCCATCTTCAGCCTTATCAATACTTAACATCAGGTATGATGAAGGCTAAGTCTCCCCGTACTTCATAAAAAAAAAAAACGAATAATTCAGCAAATGCCTTATTTTTGTGCAAAGTTTGTCAAACTAACAACTTTATATGGAATACAAAGTAATGGAATTATTATTAGACTTTTCGTTTAACTGAGAATTAGGTAATCAAGAAAATTATTCTCTGTTTCTTAAAAAAAAACCCTTCATTTGCATTTGAATTTCGAAATGCATTTCTATTTGTTAGACCATGAAGTGCGCATGATAATTTAGAAATAGCGCAGTGGCTTGGTTTCTTTGTCCCTTCCACATAAAATACAACCATATTTAGTCAATAAGTTAAGTCTGCAACTGCAAAGGTGCGAGTCACTATTATGGATGAAACGCTCTTTTGAACTGCGGGTTCAATAAAAAATATATTAAAGGAAACATAAATTCACGTCTTATAGATTTATTTAATTTATTTAGTTATATTCATATCTTCGAAGGTAGTCTAAGGCGCTCATATACCCACGATTTGCCAATTAAGTTTTAGTCCCATGTATTAGTGGGCATGCCTATTGTCATCACCGGACACCGGGCCAGGGGAAATTTAAACCGGATAATATGGGATTGGGGTAGGAAAGGGATAGATAGGTACTGAAGTCGGGAGGATCTTTGGAAAAAGTCGTAGATGCACTGAAATATTATGCACGTTTAAAAAATAGAAATGATTAAAAATGTACTTACGGAAAATTCAATTGAAAAGTAAGTAGGCGCCAATGCAGTAGCATTCAGTATGTATATAATTGGCAAGTGCAAAATATACATGGCATAAGATAGACGACCCAAAAACTTGAACACAGTCAATGAGAGGAACCAGTTCATAGGACCTGAAATTTAAAGTAATTATATTATAAATGATAATGTGTTGATTTTAGTAATTTATAACGACCGTTGTATTGTATGTAGGTTCTGAGTGGACATGAATTCATCACATTTAATTTTTTAAATCAGTAATCATCATTTAAAACTAATTACGTATTTTCACTAAATACGAGTATCCATATTAATATGTACATATTAGTATTTAACTATAATTATTATTTAGCTTGTTTATATTTTTCTTAAGACATTTGTTTTTATTTGACATAATCTGTATGTAATTATAATAACATTTTAATGTTTTTACTTTTTATAACTTTATTAATTTTTCTATAATTTACTTGTATGTTTTAAATGCAAAAATGTAATGTATGACTTGCTTGTGTGTTGGAGTATTATCACTGTCAACTTGCATGTTATGAATGAATAAATAAATAATGTCTAGTAAACGAGCCATACTGATTAAATCAGCCACAACAAAGATAGACAATAGATATTCCATTTTTCTCTGGACACCAGTGTCCTGCTAGCCAATTACGAATTAAGTTTAGTTTTCTATATAGGTGTCCCAAAATTAATGCAAGATTTGAATTAGCTTGCCATTGTACTGTAAGATGTTGGCAACCTCCAAAAATATACAATTCGACAGCTGACAGTTTAGGGTTATTAAAAATGGTTTCCACAAGACGGTGTCACATGCCATTATAGCCAGTGGAATAATTGCTGAATGAGAAATTTTCGGGTGGTGTATTCTCTTGTTTCCATGATTCGAATTGGCCCTACAGATAATGTGATTTAACATCACTACATTTCCTTTTATGGGTTTATTCAAAGTCTAAGGTTATATCAACAAGCCCACAAACACCAATGCATTAAAGAAAATAATTCAACGCACCATCAACAACATTTTGAAAACACGTTACATTTATGCAAAGTTTTCATAGAAAATTCGAAAAAGGATGTGTATGTGCCAGCAATCCATGAAGGCCATTCGCCCGATCTGTTGTTTCATAAATAACCCTATCTTATGAACTTTATGATTCTATCAAAAGAATAAAATCTGTGTTTTCCCTCTAATTCAAATCTTGTGTTAATTTTGGGACAGCCTATATAAGTTATAATACTTAAAACAACATGTTCTTATAATTTTTTGCCAGCAATTTACTAATGTACGTGTAATATAGCGCCTTTGATATCCGTAAAAGTGGTTTTATTTCAAATTACTAATGATTTTGTTTTATTATATTTTTGCTTTGTAATTGAACTCCTCGGCCACAGTGAAAGCCGGAAAGGCTTTTGTAGCGGTGTACAATTAAATATCATATAATGTTTTTTATGTAATACTTTTATAAATAAAAAAAAGTATAAAAGTAGCATGCAATTTTTATACTTATGATAAATTTTAAATAGAAACATATAGGAAAAAGTCAACTCTGCCACAAGTGAATTCTCAGATGGGACTCGAACCCACGACCTTTGGAAATCCAGTCCAATGCTCTAACCACTGAGCTACTGAGACTTAGCTCCGTAGTCTCGGTAGCTCATATTTAAAATTTATCATAAGTATAAAATCCACATAATACTTAATAAAAACGAAATTCAATATTATGCAGTATCTATAATGATATTGATACATTTCACCGGCGCGACAAACGTTTAAGGCTACCATTCCACCAGAGAGAAAGGCTGGAATGTGGATTAAAACACAGGATGCGTTTTATGCCGATATTTCCACAACGGCAACCACGCAGATAAAACTGCGGACAGCCACAAGTATATAATAATATTTATTTATAATAGAAATATAAACTAAAGATAAGTAAGCTTAGGTACAATTGGGAAACTTCTCGGTTGATCAGTAGAGATTTTTTGGGAAACGTTTTCCTGGAAAGCGCTGAGGTTAAAGAAATAATTAATTATTCAAATGAAATATCTATTGATGTTTGTTTATTATGACCCAAGGTGTCAAATTTTACCCACTTTTTTCTCTCTGTCTTAAGTGCTGATTAACAAAAAATCAATAAATTATACATTCAAAACCCACATAAATAAGTTACAAGTGACATTCGTAAGCCTTACAAAAAACAAAACGTTATCACCATGCGTGGTGACAAAGAGTCTCCATTAACGGTTTCTACGTGTGCGCGCCGAAATTTGTTTACGTTACAATAGGTGTCGAATGACATGGCCGATAAGATGCACAGAGCGGGTGGCGGCCGAAACAGAAACCGTTTATATCACAAATATAAAGAGAGGTTTGTTCCGATTCCATTAAAAAAACTCCCAAGCCGATGCAACACGTATTTTCAAGACGAGACCGTAAATGGCCAAAGACCAAATAAGGAATAAATTTTGGTACCCAGACTACCCATGGCCATTTAGCGCCATGTTTTGCTTGGGTAGTCTTGGTACCCAATGGCCAATAGAGCGGTCTGTTACTTTTTTAAATAAAGCTCCCTAAATAAAACTCTACTGGTCAACCGGGAAGTTCCCCGACTGTACATTGCGCATTAACTGTACCTCCATAACCATGCTCGCATGCAAATATAAGCCATGCAATGCACGCAGCCCACGCAGGTCTCATGTAAGAGTTTAACACACTGTCCACTGTTTGATTATCCCAGTCTGGCTGGATCACGAAGTATGTTGATGTGACTATCGTTAATGCTGTTACTGTGGCAAGCAGCCATAAGCTTGCTATCAAGTCCTATAAATAAATAAAATATAACTATAATAATCTTAAAAAATAAACCGAAGTCATTTAACTGTTCGCCATCGTCATCAGCCATTTTTAATGTCCCCACTGCTGGGGCACTGGCCTTTTGGATGGATGGACTGGATTGGTGGGTTTTAACGACTGCAAACGCAGCCAGGACTAAAGGCTTAACGTGCCTTCCGAAGCATGGAGGAGCTCGAGATATTAAATTTTTGGTCACCCATCCCATGACCGACCATTGCGAAAGTTACTTAACCTCATCAATCGCAGGCCGAGCGCGCAAACCACTGCGCCATGGGCTCCTCGATTAAATGTTATGTGAAGTATATTTGGTGATGTTTTTATTGTCTGTCTGTATGCCTATTTATATTTTTCCGTGAATGTTTATGAATGCGAACATTAAAAAAATTCTAATATCAATCTTTAAATTTGATGTGCTGGAACCTTACGACAGCAACCCTTCGATCTAGACATCGTGACAAGATCACAAGACAAGTCTTTTAATCAATTCAATATTAAGAACTCAATACCGTAACTAGTGGTTTCCGTTCCCGCAGGAATGTTTTTATCCTGGCTATCTTCTATCTGTGTGCCAAATTTCATCCAAATCGGTTCAGTAGTTTTTGCGTGAAAGAGTAACAAACAAACAAACAAACTGACACACTTTCGTATTTATAATATAAGTAGGATATGATTCTGTTTTCCAAACCTTGCCTGACTGAATTTCATAAGTTCTTTATAGCATTTATTATGTATGTACGTGTTTGGTACTAGTACCTACAAGGCTTAAAAGCAACATGCGCAAACCTCAATTCCATAAAACAATAAAAATAATAATCCATCATCAGTCTGTGGACGTCCACTTCTGGACATAAGCCTCACCTAGCTCACGTCCATTGTGGCGTTCATAGGAGGCTATTAGCCTACTGCTACCACGCTGGCCAGGCGGGTTGGTAGAGGGTTTGTTTCAAGTTTTCCTTCTCTCGCACAGGTTTTCAATGTGTCGAGCCTCTTAGTCGATTCTTTTACGACATCATAGGCATTATTGCACATAATAAGAACACAAAGAAAGCAAAAACAGACAATAAAAGGAAATACACAAAAGGCGGCATTATTGCTAGGTAGCAATTTTTTCCAGGCAACCTATAGTAGTAAAGAAACAAGAGAAAGAGAATAAAAGGGGGAAAATGGGGGAGTGGGTGCAATTAAATATTGAACATTATAAATAATTATAGTTTAGAATGAATATATAAACATATTGTAGGAATGGGAAATTAAAAATTAAATTAAATATGAGAAAGGAAATGCGTTCTGACTCGATCGCTAAATGATTTCAATGAGCGAGCTTTTTTGATACCTTCTGGAAGAGAGTTCCATAGGCGGACATCAGGTAAATATTGATCATTTACCTTTGATAGTCTTATTTTTCGATTCCGACACGTATGCAGTATGTATCCAAATAGCATTCCAACAAAGAATGGGGCTGATCGAGGAAATGTATGAATATAATAATACTGGCTGTAGAATGCCACATCCTCCGGAGTGCGACTGAAAATAAATAAAAAGGTGATGTTAAAGTTGTTATTTATTAGTTAAGAAAGAAAGAGAAAAATAATGAAAAATCGACTTAATTGGGAAAATTACACCGACAGTTACGAAAGCCACACACGGAGAACACTAAGATATGTCCCAAAACGGTCACGACTCAGCATAATGCATGGTCTTACGACCCGCGCTGGTCTTCCGTCGTGACCGGTTTGATGACGTTCCGGTTAATAACAGCAAAAACAAAACAACATTCCAAACTACGATTTAAACACACAACGAAAATAAATAAAATAGAAAAACATAAATATTAATTAAGTTATTATCGTGTTTATGTTTTCTTTAACAATTAGCTATATTGACCATGTCTGCTGAGCCAGCTTTTTGTGTTAAATCTATCTATTTGTCATCATCTTTTTTATTCCTAATACCAATTGGTTAACACGAATATCTTGGTTATTTAACTCGGATTCTGATCGGTATTATCGGTATCATGTATATTATAAGAATAACGATGCCTTCTTATTTTGACAATAAACTGTGGGCGAGTCATTTGGTTTTGGCATTATTTATCATCGGCTTGGCTTGTTACCAGCTAGTATTTTTTCAACGCAGTTGTTACTGACTTAGAATATTTTATTTAAACTTAACGATTTTTCGTATTAATGCGGCATAATAAATATTAAACACGAGGGAAAGATGATTGAAAAAAGAAATACTAGTGGAAATTTTAAAAATTAATGTTATGCAACTCTAGTAAAATCTAAAGTACCCACATTTTCCACAATAATTATATAAAATATATATATAACGGAGGATGATTGTTAAACTCGTTATCAGAAGGGTCAGACATCGTCGGTAACACGAAATAATAGTCTCTCGAACAATCACAAGCCTGTATTTCAGCAATGGACCAACAATCGTTACAAAATATCCAAAAACTTAGCAGATGAAAACGGATTTTAAATCGGTAACGCGGCAAGTTCGATACCACGTGTCAGATTAGGCACGTCCGTTCACTATCGCAGCCCAAAACAGAATCCCCAAATGACATGATTGACGTTTAATTGACGTTCCTGTTTCCCGCCAAAACGAAACTTCAAACTGACAGCTGACAACGCGGCATCGACCTCACCCAAGTGTCAATGTCAACCACTTGACGTTTCCGATTTAGCTTAAAACTAATCTGTGTGCAAACGCTCTTATTAAAATAAAAAAAAGAATGAATTCTAGCAATATAGAGGGCAGCACCGTGCTGATGCTGCGACACGGCCATCTTGACATTTCACACGTCCTCGTGTGAGGTCGCTAGTGAAGTTCCTGAAAAGAGAGAAAATATCTGAACAGTAAAATGTTCAATTGCTCGGCCTTACTGACCAAAAGGGTCAGGTTTAGCAATACCACACTTTGTATACCACAACTTTATTCAAAATTGCAACATTGCTAGCTCAAAATACATTAGGTACTCATAAAATAGCAGTAATGAAAGTAAACAAATCATAATAACTATTCACTAAAGATTTAACAAAACCCATCGGACAAATCGTTCCAAATCAAACTAAATAGATAGTGTAATCAATGTAGTATGCAATACTCTACAATTCAGATGCTTCCATCCAGCACCCAATGACAACCTCTATCCGGTCATCACTCAAAACAATATCTCACAGTATCACATTCATGGGCTACCTCCATCCGGTACCCTTTCACAACACACCGCCTCTATCCGGCGAACCAACAGCGATCGTTTACATCTCCGAGCTAAACGCATGCCACTCACAAGCGTGGCCGCAATGCGACGGGAAATCTAGCCCGATTTACGCCTACGACTACGAATGCATGGTAGATGCAAACAATCTGAGCGACTTGCATACTATATTGAATAAACAGTCACAAAAATGAGTTATGTTTGAACTAATTAAAACTAGTTGAAGGTCCAGCCCCTTCTTCACCGTCAAGTCAAGTCAATACTGTCATAAAGTCGCTTACCACTAAACTTATTTGCAACAGATTCTTTAATTAAAGAGCATTCCGCACCCGAATTGTAATTAAATGAAAACAGCTCACCGGAGTGACGTAGATTTCCAGTTGGCGCGTTGACAACGCACACGTCGACACGCTTCTCTCTTCCAGAATCACCCGCTGTACTGGTACTCGATGGCTTGCTCCGCTTCGGGCAGCTGGATGCGAAGTGGCCCTGCTCGCAGCAGTGGAAGCAGGTGATGGCATCAGATCTTCAGAGCCGTAAAATTACGGTTCTGTTGCTCCATAAGTTGGCGCCATTTTTCTTCGATCGCGTTATTTTCCGTAGCACGTGTTTCGTTTTCACACATTTCAGCGTTACAATGTGGGACGTTGCGGTTGCATCCCACTTCTGATAACGGAGGATGATTGTTAAACTCGTTATCAGAAGGGTCAGACATCGTCGGTAACACGAAATAATAGTCTCTCGAACAATCACAAGCCTGTATTTCAGCAATGGACCAACAATCGTTACAAAATATCCAAAAACTTAGCAGATGAAAACGGATTTTAAATCGGTAACGCGGCAAGTTCGATACCACGTGTCAGATTAGGCACGTCCGTTCACTATCGCAGCCCAAAACAGAATCCCCAAATGACATGATTGACGTTTAATTGACGTTCCTGTTTCCCGCCAAAACGAAACTTCAAACTGACAGCTGACAACGCGGCATCGACCTCACCCAAGTGTCAATGTCAACCACTTGACGTTTCCGATTTAGCTTAAAACTAATCTGTGTGCAAACGCTCTTATTAAAATAAAAAAAAGAATGAATTCTAGCAATATAGAGGGCAGCACCGTGCTGATGCTGCGACATATAAATATTAGGCGTTGTCTTAAAACGGCGGTAGCAAAAAGTAGGAAAGACTTACGATAAAGCACCCATCGAAGATTGGAACTCCATCAGAAAGTTGTACACCGAAGTTCCGGCGAGCACCGCCAAAAGGGAACCGACCAACGCCGCCCAAGCCGACTTTTTATTCCCGCCTAGTACCCAAATTAGAACAATTGGTGATATTACATATAACTGCATGTCCACTGCAAGGTACCACGTATGACCGAGACACTAAAAGAAAACAAAAAAGTTTACAAAAACATTGTTTTCATTTCTTATAGAGCGCACTGTTCATTAAAAACGTCGGGAGAACAAAAAAAAACCTTAAAAATACACAGAAAATAAGATAAGAGATGACTTAATTATCTTAACTACTACAAGTAGACACTTCATGTTTATGTTACGGTAAATAATTTTTTTTCTTTTATTTATAATTACTAGCAATTACTAATACCTAATTACCACGACAAAAGGTAAAAGTGGGGCTTAAATGGAGATAATGTACAAACAATTGTTGATGATGATGACGAGTCTATTCACTCTTCAAAAAATATCACCGAAGTAAATATGTACTTACCAAATATCCAAATTTGGTCAAATTATGGACATACAGCAATGTAGCCCACCAGTAATTTCTGCAGTCGTCAGTACTCTTGGCCACCACTCCCCAATATGGACCATCTGTTATATGGTTTAGGAAGGAAGCTTGCAGCAAAATGCCTGTGGCCAACACAGGAAACATTCGTAGGAGGCGGTTCAGATAGAAAATGTGGAGGTTCTTCAAGAAGTCCACTGTAACAAACGCAAAAATGATATAACCAACTAACAGAAGAAAAATGTTTCCAGTTTTGAAATAAGTTATTGAATTTCGAATTTGTTAGTCAGATAAAAGATTTCGTCGAATTGAGAAACTCCTCCTTTTTTTTAAGTAGGTTCGAAATTAATATACTCGTAAAATAAGTTTGCTGCGAATTAGGTCTATTTCTCACGTACATAGATTTTTTTAAATTAAATTATCTCCATAGTTTTATGTCAGGGTCATTATTAAGGCTCACAATGTGCCTCACCATAATGCAATGATAGAGCATCATCATCATTCAACATGGGTAAAAATGTTGCTTGCTTTAGTTCTTCGATATTAGTGCTTGTGGCGAAGTTTCGTTTCCAATTTCCATAACACAATATGCTAATCATACTTGCTATATAAAATCGAGAAAAACTGAATGATTGTTTTGAATCGTAAAGAATTCCTATCTTCTAATCCGGGTGTAAGTTTTTCGCCGACGACCCCCAAATACAATTGGGATGAGGCCAAGATGATGGTGAACCACTTACTTCTTGACGTCTTGGAAGCTTGAGTATAAACCAAGAGTAAGCCAGTGAGCATGAAGAAAGTATCCACTGTTATGTGGCCACTAGTTATCCATAGGTAACCAAATGATTTCATGTGCTGAAAACAAATAAAACATACGGAATTAGTTTTTAGAAAATGGACAAAACATTATCCTCTCTTGTAGAAAGGAATTTAAAAGTTTATGATAGTAAAGCAACATTACAAAGAACCGAGCTTTGTTCATTCTAATAATGAAAGTTGGAACACAAAAAACAGAAAAATTAAGTATCAGGAAGTTTCCTTGCCAATTCTGCCACACTGACACTGTTCTATGAAATACAAAACTCCATAGAAAATAAAATGTTAAGGAACTATATTGCATAAGTGGCATTATCAGACCCTCAGAATTCAAAACTAACGATTCATATATACAACTTTGTAAAGATTTCAGTTAGCTTTAAAAATTTGACTCAGTTTCACCAACAAATTAACGCTAAACTTAAAAATATATAGCATTTCACAGTTCGGAAAATTGGTTTAAATCTCGTTTATCTTATTGACAGTTGGCGAACTTGGCTTATAAAATAATTTCTGATGTATCAATGTATCAAGTGTAGGTGATCCTAATAAGAAATAAAAAAAAGAAAAAAAGACGAATACATGTTGGTTTACCTCATAAACGTCAATTGGATTGGCCGGTACAAAACTGGATTTAGTTCCAAAGGTATGAATAACCACCACCCACAGCATAGCTATTGATCTTACACCCTCAACACAGTTCAGGTTATTTGGGTTAGACTTGAATGTTAAAACTTTACGAGTATTTGAGTATATGGAGAACGTTGTGTAAAGCATCTTTGATTCCTTTGGATCTGTAACATTACAAAGAGTCTTTCTGCAAACCAAATCTATGGTCAATTTTTTAAAACCACATCTGTATTCAATAGAATACCACTGATGCCAGCACCGGAGGTCCCAGGATTTTCAGTGGGGGTACTTTATATACGGTTTGATTCATTTGTTTTTGAACTTGTTCGTCTGCTTGGCTAGCTACCACCATCTTGTTTAGGTTTGTCGCCACAGCAACAATGTTTTCAGCGTTGTTGTGTTCCGGCAGTAAGAGATAAAATAGCCAGTTCCTTAAATGGTTGAGGATTCCAGGAGTAGCGCGATTCCACCTTCAGCCTTATCATCAAATTCCACAATTACATGAAAAGCGTATCATTTATTTCACTATTATAATAGATAACATTATCTCTATTACGAGAAACGGGATTTTTACCATGTTTCAAAAGCGTCGCCAAGAGGGCGCAGGGAGGGACAGCTGCCCCCTCTCCCCCTAAATATTATAAAAATTTTGCTAATTGCACAGCAACCAAAGTCCTAAGGCCGTGCTAAATCAACCGCCATAGAGGCAAAGACCCGCGCTACATGTGTAGCTTCATGCTCTTGACTGTACATACAGGTCATAATGGTACAGTCAAGAGGCCCCCCACCCCTGGGCTATGGGCTGGCGACGCTCTTCCCGTGTTAGTTTAAAGTAATATTTAGTTAACATTATTATTGACATTAGCAAAACTAAAAACGTTTATGATCGCAAATCTCTTTTTATCACATTTGCACATATTTAAAAGAATACATTGTATTGATAATGTTATCAGCATAGAAATAGGTCAATAAAAACATTGAACTATTATTGTAATAGTATTATAGCTCAATTAATAAAAATGATAAGTGAAAAAATGATTACCTTTTTTTAGTACAACTGTATGGTGAACGTCGTAAGAAGTACTAAGCACTGTCAAAAGTCCTATTAGTGAAAAGATGACACTGGAAATAAAGAAAAAGTGTTATATTTAATAAATTATTATTATTAGGTTCAATATTACATTTTTACCTAAACTAAATTTGCTGTTCCTCTATACCAGCACTGAAGCCCTAAGCACCAGCAGCAATATATAAGTAACGTTAATTTATAGGAAAATGTTAACCGCCTTTGTGGTCTAATGGTAACAACCACCGGTATCAGACCCAGAGTTCAACAGTTGTCCTTGTTGTATTTAAAATCGTGCAAAAATAATGTCAACAGTTTTTGTCACAATGTCTAATAATTTAACACTTTGGCGGACAGTCAACGAGATATAATAGAATTTGTATCGTTATAACGGTTCTTTACTGTCCTCCAAAGAGTTAACCATAAAGCCGCATTTACATTGCACGAAAGTAGGCATACGATCTACTTCATGGTAGCGGGCTGATACTGTGTCGCCACCCTCAGCATACTGGTACCAGCTACTTATTCAATGTGAATCCGGATTAAATATAAATTCCTTGGACTGATATTAAAATTATTTTTAAAATATATTGATTGCATACTTACATGGCAACATAATCAGCAGCTACCCATGGCTTGTCATTGGGCAGACGGCAGAACGCTTCACTGATACCAGATACTATCGATGCGTTATTAGTCAAACTATTCAGGGCTTGATCTACAGAGCACACCTTTGGAATACAAATGGCCAATTCTAAATTCACCTCGTTTTGGTCGGCATTTCGTTGATTGCTGCAAATAAATATTAAAAAGTCTAATTCCTACAGACAATAAATAAATCCAATTACACAAAGCCATATGTGTTTTCATATTTTCATATTTATATTGGTTTATCTTTAATCTTTAAGAAAATCTTTTATTTTGATAATCTTATTGAAACCAACACTTCAAATCACAATATACAAAGAGGTTAGAAGGACCATGTTACGCATTTAGTACTGAGAGAACTGTCGCCTTGAAAACGAGCAAATTACCGTGACAACGCGAAGAAATAAAACAAATAAAAAATAAAGAGTGAATAATAGAGTACAACACTATGTTAAAATGTTTAAATCTAAATTCTATATCACTTACTGTGACAGCACTTTCGGATCACCAATAATAATCTGACTATGAATTGAGTTGAAATTTTCCCAATTTCTATAGTCCCAAGGAAATTCTGGGCTTATCAATTCAGAACTTCGTCGTCCGGCATTGCGCGTGAATGGAACTTCTATTACACAATATTTTCCTTCAAGCACTGTTTCTTGACGTTCTTCATTAAGGTCTAAGCACTGGTGATAGTTGCCCATATCTCTGTAGTTACTTATTAGAATACCTCGCGGTATTCTAACTCCTGCATCCATGACTGTAAGAAACAATATTACTTTATTAAGTGTTTCATCTGCTATCTTATGTACTGTTCACGTTACTGAAGTATTTGTCCCAAAAGAACGATGAATATTAAATGCTTTTGTGTTCCCTATTGTATAAGTTTGATAATTATTTTATGTAAGAATTTTCAAATGCATTATCTCGGTTCTCTAAAGAGTGTAATGTAATTATAACGTTCAAATCACTTTTACTCTGAGTTAATTGCTATAGCAAAAATATAACATAATGAAATTTTACCATGTTTAAAAAAGTTCTATGAAGTTAGCGAGAAAACGTAACAGTTTAGTTTATAGTTTTTAAAACAATAAAAAACGAACACTCACATTGGGCCTTCAACAAGCTATCTTCGTTCATAATGTAGTTCAGTTGATTCTCACATTCTTGTGGATTCAGCATTTCTTCATATAACTCATAATCTAACGCAGAATTGTATCTTGGATCAGCATTAACAGATAATATTAAAACTATTTGAACAATTAGTTTTAACATTTTGAAACAAAATGGTAAATGGTAATATTGAAAACAAATATTGTAATGAAATTCCAATCCATGTGAGCTGTATAAATAAAGGCATCTTATCTAATCATTCATCATAATATATGGATTGTGGAGTTTAAATAATATCTGTTATTGTAAGTCTGATAAGATGTTTTAGGGTAAACATAACTTTTCGGTCGGTCATTTATCGGTCGGTCAGCCATGGGGTAGGTAACCGAAAGTTTCATAAATCGAACTTGTCGTGTTTTTGGTGTTTCTCTAATCAATATAATTGTTAGCGGTGGATGCAATATCGGTGATTGCACTATTTTCAATACTATTTATAAATGTCTTCAATCATCACATGATTATATTATTTCTGTCCTGCTTTAAATTATCTTACTCTGATTTTTGGCACACATAAGATTTCTAAAAGTAAACGTTTCTAAATTTTATACGGAACACTGTAAAATACCGGACATTTAACTTGACATTGAAATATCAAACGTAATATGAGCCAAGGCCGTTTTCGGTCAATGATACTGATTATAGATTTGCTTGTTTCCTTTAAAGTTCATTGTCCCTTTGAACTTGATTTACAGATTGGAAATTGGAATAACTACTTCAAAAAAACCATGCGGACTCGAAAAAAAATTCTATCAAATGTACTTAACGTACCTAATTTCTTTTTTCCGGTCAACGTGGAGACTCTTAGACTTTATCATACGTTTTTGGCCTGCGTCGTTTTACCAATGAGAGGAATATCCTCGCATTCAAAAGCAATATTTTCACAAATGTTTAACAGTCGATTGCGACAAAACCGACATTTATAGATCCTAATAAAGTGACTGTTCATTTATGAGATATTGAATTTTTGAATTTTTCAATGCTATTTTTATACTTATGATAAATTTAAAAAAGAAAAATATTGGAAAAATCAACTCTGCTATAAGTGAATTCTCAGATGGGAATCGAACCCACGACCTTTGGGAATCCGGCCCACTGACACACTCTAAACACTTATCTAATTCTATAAGTTCACTGACCGAGTGACATTGAATATTACATAAAATAATATGTATAATGACGTTAGTTACGGATGTTTTATCTATCGAACAATATAAATGCAAAAGTTTCTTTATCGGATAACCAAAAAGGTGAAGATTATACTAGAAGATATTATATATGTGAATGTTTGAAAGTTTGAACGTTCGCTATCATCAACGTCATCAGTTTACTACTGGGCCCCTGGTCTTTCTTATGGATGGATAAATGGGCCATGCATGATTCAACTCGCGGGAAGTAGGGCGGATTGTTCGGTTTTATCTTAACAATAATTAAATCTGAACAAGAATTATCAAGCTGCTGGACTTTTCATTGACTTTTCGAAAGCTTTCGATTCCGTCTCACACAAGATTCTCCTATAAACATTTTTTTAATTAAAGAATAACTTAATATTATTTTACCTAAAGAGTTTGGGCATCGGACAATTTGATCTTAATGTAAAAAAAAATAAAAAGCTAAGTTTAAAATTTTCTCCTAAAAAGTTAAAATTAATATTTATTTACACATACAAAGGCATCTTTTCCCATATTTTATCCGGTTTTGGAATATCTTTAAATATTAATCTACAAGGATCTCTTAATCTAGATTTTATTAATTTTCACAGATGTCAAGGTATCGCTATTATATGAGCTGAATACTTGGCTGAATAGTATAGCGCAGTGCCTATAAATAGGTAAATATTGCTTCTTTAAATATATTTAAAAAAATGGGGTAGTTCAACAACTTTTGTCACTGTGATTCACTTACTGCCCCAGTTCCATAGTTAACACAGGTAAGACTTTTGAAATATCATTATTTTTTTATTTAGTATACAAATAACATGTAAAGTACTAAATATGATGAGAAATATTCTAGTTTATAATAATTGTGATTGTTCATTGATATAAAAATTGTTTTGGCTGACTTTTGCGAACATTTATAAAAGTGTACTCGGTTGAGTACAGTGGCCAAATAGGTATATAAATAATATCATAATATTATTTTTCAGATAAGTTCCGTCAAACAATGAATCGAAAACATTTCACCTTGCCAATAGTTATAATGGTCTTGAGCAAGCTCTTTAAGCTATTTTAGAGGATAGTGATGATGAAGGTGAATATGATTTGGCGATCATACCACCCGATCCTAGCGCCATCACAGATGAAGAAGAGGGTGCAGATGAAGACATGGAAACGAACACTTTACCACGAGATGTGCCTGGTAATGTCGAGGTTTTTGTCAACAATGAAGGCGCCCTTTCTAGTGATGGTGATAGCAGTGATGAGGAGCCACTAGCTGCCAAACGACAACGACGCCAGCAGCAGGAAAAGACTCCCGTTCACCACAAATGTTCACCATCTTATTCTGCCAGATCTCAAGAGACTACAGATGTAACAAATAAGCAAGTAGTGCTGTAAAAGAAGAATTAAAAGATCTCATTCCTATTCAGATATTTGAAAAGTTATTTGATGAAGAAATCACCCAACTTATAATTGACAATAGTAATTTATATGCCTGTCAAAATAATAGACACTCATTTCAACTGCAGTGTTCAGATCTGAAAAAGTTTATTGGCATATTGATATTATCGGGATATCATAAGTTGCCTCGTGAGTCTTTATATTGGTCGTTAGATGAAGATGTTGGAGTGCAGCTGGTGTCGAGTGCTATGCCAAGAAACAAGTTCCGAGAAATCAAGCGAAACCTTCATCTTGTGAATAACGATGACGCAGTCAATACCAGGGACAAAATGTTCAAAGTCAGACCCTTAGCCGACATTCTAATGAGAAAATTCAACCAGTGGGGTGTTTTTCACAAAAATATTTCCATCGACGAATCAATGGTCAAATATTATGGACACCATCCAGCTAAACAATTTATTCGTGGGAAACCAGTACGGTTTGGCTATAAAAACTGGGTGGCAGCAAGTTCATCTGGGTATTGCTATAGCTTCGATTTATATTGTGGAAAATCCCTTGACGCAACCACTGAGCCTCTGGGTTCTAGGAAACCAGTACGGTTTGGCTATAAAAACTGGGTGGCAGCAAGCTCATCTGGGTATTGCTATAGCTTCGATTTATATTGTGGAAAATCCCTTGACGCAACCACTGAGCCTCTGGGTTCTAGGGTCGTGGAAGTCATTACTTCAAAAACTGGATACTAATCCATCAAACCACAAAGTTTATTTCGATAACTTTTTTACCAATTGTAATCTTTTAGTTGACTTACGGAATACAGGATACTGTGCGACTGGTACATTGCGTGAAAATCGGTCCAAAAAAATGTCCACTTACAAGTACTAAAGACATGAAAAAAAAAGACAGCAGCATTTGATCACAGGTTTGATAAAACTAATGAATTGCTACTGGTAAGATGGAAGGACAACAGCGTTTGTACTATGGCCACTAACTACGATAATATTGAACCCATGGGTTTTGTAAAACGATGGTGCCCAGTGAAGAAAGAAAAGGTTGATGTGAAGATTCCACTGCTATTCCACAATAATAATAAAGGCATGGGAGGAGTTGATGAACTGGATCAATCTATATCGCTATATCGGATCGCGATTCATGGAAAAAAATGGTGGTGGGTGTTATTTACATACATGGTAGATATGACATTGGCAAATGCCTTTCGCTTGCAAGTGCTGAGCAAAGAAAATCCCATGGATCAACTTTTGTTCCGACGCAGTATGGCACGATATTATTTGCGGCAAGAAATACGAAAAAAAACTCAACCATCTTTGTCTTTAGTCGAGGGTTTACCCCAAGATGGCTCGGGACACTATCCTCGAAGAATTGAAAAGCAGCTTCGTTGTGTGATTTGCCACTCAAGAGTCCGCTGGGAGAGTAAAAAATGTCTAAAGACCCTTTGCGTTGAAAAGCCTTGCTTTGAAAAATTTCACCTTTAAGTGGCCAGTGTACTCAATCGAGTACACCCCCCAAAAACCCATAAAAAAATTTTTTTTTTCCAATTTGTGTTTTGTACTCCTTTAGTGATAATAAAAATAAATTATTTGCAAAAGTAACGTTTTTCATTTACATTTGGCCATTAATGGGTTCAGTATATAAAAATATTTTACCGACATCGTATAGTCTTTTTAAGTACTTATTTACTTTTATCTATACTTAACTATTATAGTAATATAAAAAAATGAAGCTTGTAAACAATGATATTAAAAAGTAAATTATCCTTCGTAAACTATGTGCTATTGCAGCTTATAAATTAATGTATCTAATCTTCTCTGAGGCAAGAGGCGCTGGATGCTGAAATACAGGTCATTACCTAGTTCGGCAACAGATGCTACATTTCTACTTAAATATATTGTCTCGTTAATATATAGGCTTAAGTACCTAAATGTAAAATCTTTTTTGTAACATTAAATAAATTATTATTATTATTATTATTATAAATCATAATACATTATTAAATTATTATTATTATTCCAATTTCCTAAAAGTTTGATTCAATTCACAGCCAATCTCTAAATCAAGTCCAAAAGGACAATGAACTATAAATCTATAATCTATAATCAGTGTCATTGAGCGAAAACGGCCTTGACTCATATTACGTTTGATATTTCAGTATCAAGTTAAATGTCCGGTAATTTACAGTGTTCCGTGTAAAATTTAGGAACCTTTACTTTTAGAAATCTTATGTGTGCCAAAAATCACAGAAAAATAGTTAAAATCAGCACATAGAAATAATACATTTATCTGATAATTGAAGACATTTTCAAAATTACCAATCTTGGATGTGATAAAATAATCGAGATGACAAAGGTTCATTATCTCAAAGGAAAATAAGTTATGTAGTAGTTTATACAATTTAGAGATTTTTTAATAAACGATAACGAAACACTAGCATAAAATGGTCATTTATACAAAAAACTAGCTTCCACCCGCGGTTTCACCCGTGTGGTTACTGTTCCCGAGGGAATATCAGGATGAAAAGTCTATGTTACTCTCCGTCCCTTTAACTAACTCTATGCCAAAAAATCAAGTCGATTGGTTGCTTAGTTAGGACGTAAAGGAAGGACAAACAAACACACTTTCGCATATAATTTTAGTCAGGATTATGACTAGGATAAGGATTTTGATTACCTACCACAATAAGTAAACTAATCCGTTCGAATATTTCATTTTCATCTGCTGGTCCTACTGTATTTATAACTTCTCTTCCCTAGTACTATTGAAACATTTTTTTTATTTTTTTTAAAACGACCATAGAACATAATTTATGAGTATCCTTCAAAATTGTTTTACGATGAAACCCATTTTACTTAAGAATTTCACATTAGTTTACCTGCCGAACCCTAAACTGTTTGTCTTAAGTGGCTTTACGACAGTGAAATACGTCATACTTGATAATGATAACATTTTAAAGGACACTCGGTCAAATTTATAATCAACAGAGGAAATCTATCTAGTAATCGCATTTTGATGTCAACGAACTTTAATCAAAATTTTATTAGGTAAAAAAATGATAAATGATATTTTATTTGCAAAAACATGGTATAATGAATGATGGTGAGCCAAGGCTTTACAAAATAAAGTGCCCATGCTTTGCTGATAATAAAAATCACATGCAAATACTGATTGGTAAATTATAAATTACAAATGTCAGACAAATATTAACCTTAATTAAATTTAGGTATTACAATGTCATCGAGACAGAATTCAGTAGGTATAATGTCAAAAAAAAGTATATCAATTTAATAAAAATAAAAAAAACTATATTCATTTGTCAAGATAAGAATAAAATTGTTTCAAGTCATAGACATTATTCTCTTTAAGCCACTTACATAAATTAAATTTGAACAATCTGTTGTTCAGACCTTTAAAGGTGATAGGAATCATAATATATATACGAACACACATACATAGAAAGCTATTAGCATATTTACTGCTTTTTGGAATTTCCTGGAATATTAGTCTGTGTGGACATCTAAGTCTAAAATTCCCAGCTTTTTTAAATAAATCTAAATGATTATGAACGAAAGTAGCCACTTAACAGATATAAAGAGAGGGAAAAGGCAATAAACCAAGGCTTTTAAAAAATGATTGACAGGATTCGTCAGAAGGGACCCTGCAGATATTCGTGATATTGAGATATTCTTTAATTTTAGCTACATTTGGCTTTATATTGTATTTTTTTTTGTTAAGTTTTATTAAATTGTATAAAGAGGGATTTGTTTAAATTGATTATTAAATTATATGCTTTCAGCCATTCTTCTATTTTATCTATTGTATTATTAATATCAGTCTCATGATTTTGTATTGAATTGTATTTATTATGTCCAATGTCAGATGTAACTATTAATGTTATATCGTCAGCGTACATGATGCATTTATGATTTGTCACTTTTTTTACGTTGTTGATGTAAAGCAGGAACAGTATAGGTCCTAAGACGCTCCCTTGCGGAACGCCAGACAATTTTTCATTGTAATCAGATTGAAACGTCTTCATATCATTTACACTCCAATCTGTTCAAAACAACACACTGGCGTCGACCCGCTAGGAAGGAGGATATCCACTCCAAGGCTGGTCCTCTTATTCCTATTGACTCTAGTTTCTGCAATAATAAACTATGTGAAACGTAGTCAAAGGCTTTTCACAAATCAAAGAATAATCCAGTCGTAAGTTTATTCTTGTTAAGATTAGTTAATATTTTACGAACTAAATCACTAATAGCCAATGTTGTAGATTTATTCTTTTGGAAACCATATTGGGATTTATTGATTATACTGTATTTAGTGCAGAAATTCATTAGCTTCTTAAGCATACACTTCTCGAAAACTTTAGATAGTATGGGTACTAATATTATTGGACGATAATTATCTATATCGTCTTTGCTCCCTTTTATAGACAAAGGTTTGACCAATGATACCTTCAACTCCTCGGGAAAGATCCCTTGTTGAAAAGATAAGTTTACTAGGTATGTCAGAATGAGAGCAAGTTCAAGAACACAGGCCTTTAATATTCTCGTATTGATGCCATCGTACCCTTCAGAGTTGGAGTTATTAAGCGTCATAATTTCCTTAATCAATTCACTTGATGTAATAGGTTCTAAGAACATTGAATTACGCAAAGTAATATACTTAGGGTCACTATTTTTAACTTTATTGTTATTAGAATGCGATGTCAAATTATTTTGCAAGTCAATAAAGCGGTTATTAAATTCTGTAGCAATGTCTCTTGGGTTTGTTATTATATTATTATCTGTTTTTATAGACGATATATCATTATATGGTAACTTATTGTTTACTTGTTTATTTACAATTAACCACGTTGCTTTACATTTAAAAGGATTTTAGTTTTATTTCAGTGAGCGCGAAAATTAAATATTTGCTTATAAAATTATTTAGTCCTATTGTCAACCTACGAGATCGAATCAGAAATGAGCAGATGCGTAGGAGAACTAAAGTAACTGACATCGCTCGAAGGATTGCTCAGCTGAAGTGGCAGTGGGCGGGACACATAGTGAGAAGAACCGATGGCCGTTGGGGCGGAAGGGTTCTGGAATGGCAACCGCGCACAGAACGACAACGCTCCGTGGGTAAGTGCCCCACCAGGTGGACCGACGATCTAGTGAAGGCCGCGGGAAGCCGCTGGATGCGGACAGCGTAGCACCGATCGTTGTGGAGATCCTTGGGGGAGGTGATGTGTTGCTAGCTGTACTTACCTACCTACCGGTGTCGCCTGCGCGCGCGCCCCCCTCTTCTTGAGTAATAAACGTACGCGTGAACTAAACAGATGTGTTATTTGCTCCTATCTACTTCAGTGGCGACGAAGACGGATTACCCACAACCGCAAAATAAAAATGGCGCACCTCGGGAATTTGACGAATTTCGACCATAAAACAGGAGAATGGTCTATTTTCAAAGGCAGATTGACGCAGTTTTTGAAAATAAATTCCGTCAAAGAGGAAATCAAAAGTGGAATCCTGCTTACGTATCTTTCGGATGAAACGTATCGCTTGGTTCGAAACCTAGCGTACCCTAATGAAGTGGAGTCATTGAGTTTCATGCAGCTTGTTAATTTACTCGACAGCCATTTCAAGCCGAAAGAATGCTCATTTCGCCTTTTCGGATCAAAAGTATACAATATCGAAAATTTTCCAAAACATAACTAAGTATACAGAAATCCTCACAACCACCTATATTTTCTCTAGAATAGTGATAAAAGAAGATAGTTCCACGAATCTCCGCTTGGAGCGGCATTGGTTAGTTTTAAATTGGTCGAATTTTACATCTCTTTCGCGTCAAAACAGTACAATCTTCAGTATTGCTCAGGCATCAGCGCAGTCCACACGCCATTTCTCTTTCAAAGTGTTCAAAAACAAAATTTCAACTTTAAGGTAAGTGTTATATTTCATTAAAAATATACAATATTAAATTTATCGTGTTTTTCTCATAAAAAGTACAAAACATTTGAAATACTCTTATCTTTGAAATCGTATAATTTTGGAATTGTATAGTTTTCGTGATAAAATTACAATGAATATGGTGTAAAATTTTCGAGTAAAACAATATATTTCCGGAATTAAAGACTATTTTAGATAACATATGACAAGACGTACGTTTAAGTTCATAATTATTCAGTTTTAATCATAAACATTGCGCCACGTTAGGGCACAATTAAATTGTGAAATTACCTTCTTTTTAATTTATTATTTCAGGTTATTTTTCCATTTTGTTTTCTTTGGTGTTGATGTTTTTGTATATTATTACTTGGAATATTAATTTAATATTGTCATAACGTTTTTAAATAGGTTGATAAGTATAGTCGATATGGCAGAAAGAACCCTTTTCTTAGAAAGTCTTAAAGAAAATATAAAGACCCAAAAAAGAATGGACCTGTCGAAGGAAAATAATACTATACCTATTGTTGACGCCGAAAGAGAATCGATCGACAAAATACAAAATGAAAATTGCCCTCTAAGTGTAGTGAATGCTTCGGAAGGTATGTATATTATATGAAATTACATTTTATACAATATTATTGTTTTGAAGGTGCAGGTATATTTTATTTGCACAATTTAGTTTTATTATAATATAATTAAACATACCTACTTCTTTCAGGTTTACCTGTTGATCAACACATTTACCACGAGAAAGCCGCTTATTTCAAGCAAAAAAAAGGTGATCAAATTATGATTCAGACTCAAATTATGAAATCAAATAAAATTTCCGAGACCAGCTGTGTAAACGAAACAATGGCCACGACTGCAATTCGTGATGACTTAATTTTAAATGAGGCTCACAACTCTTTGCATCAAAAGCAATCTTCTGATGAAGGTATGATGAAAATAAGTAAGTACTGAATGTTAATATTTATCAGAAAAAAACATTTTATAATCAATTTATTTTATTTTAGATTCATCTTCATCTGATAGTGACTCCGAATCTAGCAGTTCTTCGACAAGCTCATCCCCTTCTGATCCAAATTTTAATCTTAGCAGAGATCTATCACTAAGCAGTTCTGAATCAGAACCATCTCAAGCGCTGCAATCACAAACAGAACTAATAAACTCACCACTAAAAAAAACACGTAAACGTCAAGCTAACCCAACCAAGTGGAAAACTATTGTCTTAAAACGATTGAGACATTCAGGTAAAAGTTATAATACTAAAAATACAGTCGTAAGTGCAAAATCTGTTAAGGCTTCATGTGGAGAAAAATGTAGACAGAAATGCTCAACAATATTTTCGGAAGAGCAGAGAAAAAAAATTTTTGATGCATACTATGCTTTACCAGATGCGTTACACAAGCGTTATTTTATTTCACACAGCATTGAGGAAATAAAACCGAAGTATGTATATAAATCAAGCACTAGACCCAGAAAAAACAATTTAAAGTTTTTTTTTACCGATTGCAATAACGAAAAAGTTCGGGTCTGCCAAAAGTTTTTCATAAATACTATTGATGTCTCCCTCTCGATAATTCGAACAGTGCGAAATAGGGTAATTGATGAAAATCGTCCCGTGCCTGTACTTGATGACATGAGAGGCAAACATAAACACCATCATCACGTTGATGAATTAGTAAAAAATATTACCAGGGACTTTATTAGGTCAATTCCTAGAGTGGAGAGCCATTATATCCGAGCTAATTCAGGCAGAGAATACATCGATGGAGGAAGGAATCTTACTGATATTTACAAGGATTACGTTAAATTATGTACCGATGAAAAACATGAATATATTAACTACGTCATGTTTAATAAAATATTCAATACGGAATTTAATATTAGCTTTTTTATCCCAAAGAAAGATGCATGTGAGGATTGTACTGCCTATAGTAATGCTCTTGCCAATGAGAAAGAAGAACTGAAAGAACGTCATGAAGACCACTTAAAAGAAAAAGTACTATCGCGAGAAGAAAAAGAAAAAGACAAAAATGAGGCCCAAAGTAAATCATCGCTTATTGTTGCAGTGTATGACCTGCAAGCGTCAATGCCCTGTCCAAAAGGCGAAATCTCAACCTTTTATTACGTTTCCAAACTTAATGCTTATAATTTTACTGTTTTTAATTTAAACTCAAAAGATGTAGAATGTTTCTTCTGGCATGAGGGACAAGGAAATAGGGGAGCTAATGAAATTGCAACATGCGTTTATAATTATATCCAGACCCTATGTGCAAGTGCAAATGAGGATCTAGACATCATTTTTTACAGCGATAACTGTACAGGTCAGCAAAAAAATAAATTCATAATAAGTATGTACATTCATGCTGTGGCAACAATTTTTATTTAAATTCAATAACCCACAAATTCCTTATTAAAGGGCACACGCAAAACGAAAATGATTCGGCGCATTCCGTCATTGAGAGGAACATTAAGAAAGCGCTTAAATCTGGGCCAATTTATACACCGGATCAATATGTTTCAATTATCCGAACTGCTAAAAAAACTGGCAGAGCTTATAAAGTCAATGAATTAAATTATTTAAAGATTTTAAAATTCTTGCGAATGATTTAGGCTGCAATTACACTAAAAATACAGAAAATGATAACGTCAAAATGAATGATATCAAAATTATTAAAGTTACAAAAGATAATCGCGGATGTTTTTTTTATAAAACGTCGTACAGCCAAGAAGACTTCAAAATGATAAAAGTTGGACCCGTTACTTCGAAAGCCCTAAGAGCCAATTACCCCTATACATCAATATACCATGCACCTATAAAAATTTCAGAACAAAAAAAGAAAGGTTTATTGGGTTTAGTTCAAAAGAAAACCATTCCAGATTATTATCGCACATTTTATGAGAATCTTTAACAACTTTTAATATTCCCGTTTTTAATTTCGGAGTATTGTTATTTAAATAATATATTTTTTAAGTTGTCTATGAGACTTAAGACTGTTTTAAGAATAATTAGAAATTATGTAAGTACTTCGTGTGCAAGGTCTGCCACTTAATGAGACTTGATTTTTATGATGATTATCCTAAGAGTAACATACCAATTATTATTTTTTACTTTTTACTTATGTAGTAGTTAGTAAATGCTTGTGATTACACTAATCACAAGCATTTACGTTTTTTGTAGTTTAGTTTTATTATTTCTTAACGTTTTGTTTAATAAAATTTAATGATACTCATTGTGCCATGTTCAATTTAAGATTATTAAGAAAGATGAAAGTCTTAAATTGTTTTATTGTATTTTGTGATAATATTCAAGTGCCTTATTAAGTATAAGCATTAAGGGAAAGGTAAATAAACAAATAAAGTTTAGTAGTTTAAATATTTATTTATGTTACCCTGAAATAAACCCTGTTACTTCAAATTGTACATTTTAAGATATAAATAAAAAGCTAACTTTGAACAAAAGTTATCTACAAAACTAACAAAAGTCAAAATGAATATTTTTCAAAAAATAAATTAACTTACTCTGTTTGTGAGTTTGTTTGATGATGACTTACCTAAACGGTAACCAATTGCTACGCTTGCTAAATATTTTTCGCAGTCGGCGCCGTTGTGCCGCGCCCGCCCGCCACAGCCGACGCAGGCGCCAGTAATACGCGATGATTTTACGGAGCGTCCTGAAAGCTGCCCATCTGAGTTGGATTCGATGGGAGATCTCTTTCTCGAAGTTGGACTTACCTAACTGGATTGTCTGTCCAAGGTAAACGTAGTGGTTAAAATTTCGAGTGTAGGGTTCCCAACGTGAACTGAAGTGGGTATAACATGGGAATTTGACATGATTTTCGACTTTTCCGTGTTCATCTTAAGACCCAATGTTTGGTAAGCACTACGGAGATCTTCGAGCATTGTGTTTAGATCTTCCAAGGTCTCAGCCGCAAGGACTATATCATTAGAGCTACTGCCGACAAACTGCTGTACAGTTTGGCAGACGTTGTATAATTTGTAAGCACTGTATTCTTGAGAGAACAATAAATTAAAAAAAATATAAAAAAAATTGGCAAAACGAAGATGCGTCAGATACTGGCCATTAATGTTGATGCCGAGTCCTTTCCAGTCCAAGAGCTCAAAAATATCCTCCGACGCAGCTTTGAACAGTTTCCAAGAAATTACGTCTCCCTGTCTCACACCTCGCTGCATTTGGATGGGATTTGTGTTCTGGTTCTGTAATCGGTCCGACATGGTGGCATGTTCGTATAAGTACCTCAACACCTCAAAATATCTATAGTCCACTTGGCACCTCTGGAGAGAACGCAGCACCGCCCAGGTCTCTATCGTATCGAAGGCTTTCTTATAGTCCACAAACGCCAAGCAAGTAGCAAATTATACTCCTCGGTCTTCTGTATAATCTGCCAAAGCATATGGATGCGGTATTTGGTTCTAAAGCCTTTTCAGGACCCGGCTTGTTCGTGAGGAAGTCGTCGAACCTGCGAGCTAGACGACTCGTTATGACTCTCGAAAACAAGAGTCTGCGTTTGGTATAGTTGGAGGAACCGTTTCAGCGTAAAAAACCTTTGCCAGTAAAGCAAACCCTTTTTCATGCTAATTTAACTTTTAATAAAAAAAAATTAAAAGTTGAAACTTAATGAAAATGACACGCCAAAAAAGGATGATCAGTAATCAGCAAGCATATCCCTCGGAAAGTCGGATTCAGGTTGAAAGGACTGACCTGTTTCTTATCCTGTTACTCTTACAGCCTCGGTGGACAACCGAATTAGGGAATTAGGGACAAGATGTAAGTTAGCATTGGCTTGGCTGTTTCACTAAAGGCCAGGGCGAAAAAATTTAACGATTCTACATAAATATCAATATAAGCTATACACTTGCTCGGTCGTCTACTGAAGATTTGTGAGTTACATGACAAGGGGGCAGAGTTGTATTGCGCTATTAAGAGTCTGCCTACGGAGACAGGTTCATGAACCAGTTCAGTAGGGGCTCGTGCATCAAATTTAAATTCAAATTTAATATCATTTATTCAGTCTAGGCTGTTTACAAGCACTTATGAACGTCAAAGAAGCTACGCCATCGGTTCACAAACCCTACGGCTGGATACTGGATTTTCTTTGCTAGGAAGGCATTGAATGATGACCCGATATTCAATTTTCTCCATACTTGTGAACAACGATAAGATGCTCAATTAGTAGCTACCTGGGCAAATGAACCTGTCTCCACAATCCCCCCAAAACCGGAAAGTTTCCGATCTCAGGAGATCGCAATGCAAATATGGCTAGCCAAGGAACGGTCAGAAGTCAGAAAATGTTTATATAACATCGATAAATGATGCTAGGGCACAGTCTCAGGAACTCCTGGTTACAAATTTTCCCGGGATTCCCGATACGGTACTTACTGGGGCACATTAACTGGCACCGGTTTTAACATGTTATCGCAGAACTGGTTCTCATTAATAGTAAACTTCAATATAAATATATTCAAATGAATGAGTTTGAGATATGAAAAGTACCGGGAATTCAAAGTTAATTTTTTTCCCGGGAATCCTTGTTATAACGCAAATTAACTGACACCGGTACCATCGTATCGAAAACCAGTATTCTTGGTTCTCATTAATA
This sequence comes from Chrysoteuchia culmella, assembly GCA_910589605.1. NCBI lineage: Eukaryota > Metazoa > Arthropoda > Insecta > Lepidoptera > Crambidae > Chrysoteuchia > Chrysoteuchia culmella. The sequence continues at coordinate 5,083,288 of OU342649.1, forward strand.
ATAATGAATAGGTTAGAAATGCAAAACCATAAAACAAAATGTATTAAACGAGTGATTGACAGTAGGTGCATGATTTCTAATTTCAATTTCAACAATCAGAAAGGCTGTCTTTTAGAATAGTGGCACTTGAGGTGGTATAAAGTAAAATCAAATTATACTTACTTGCCTAGATCAGATAAATATCCTGTTTTCTTTTTTGCTTTTTATTTAATGTTTACCTACTTCTAAAAACATCTTAGTCTGGTCATCAACTTACTTAAAATATTACTGCTTGACTGTACTCATAATATTTGTTTTAAATAGTAGGTACTTTTTTAGTTGTTTATTATAAATTACCACAAATTAGTTTCATAAATAATAAATAAACGTAACATTCTCAACTTGCACCGCATTTGATCGGGTCGATCACGATATCCTGCTGCGGAAGCTTTTTGAACTGGGAATACGAGGTGATCTATACAGATGGTTATCCTCCTATGTTCGAAATCGGACTCAGGCAGTAGTACTCAGTGGTTACACATCCGCATGGATAGAGGTCCCGTCCGGTGTGCCTCAGGGGTTCCTTTTGGGTCCCTTATTATTCGTGATCTTTATAAATGATATTGAAAAATGTTTCAAACATTCTAAATTTCTATTATTTGCGGATGACATGAAAATGTTTAAAAAAATTAATTCCTTGTCTGATGCTCAACTTATGCAGGAAGACCTCCTAAGGGTGGTAGAATACTGTAATGTTAATCGTCTTGACCTCAATATATCCAAATGCCAAGTATTAAGTTATTCACGGAAAAAGAATCTATTGAAATTCGATTATTCGATTGCTAATACTTCACTTACTCGCGCCAACACTTCTGTGGATCTTGGTGTTCACCTGGATAATCAGCTACCTTACAATCATCACATTGACCGGATCGTAGGAAAGGCTACTGCTGCGCTTGGTTTTATTATCCGCAACAGTAAGTCGTTTAGTACTATGAAATCCCTAAAGATTCTCTATTGTGCTTTTGTTAGGAGTTATTTGGAATATGCCAGTCAAATTTGAAACCCTAATTATGCAATACATGCCTCAAGACTGGAGAGAATCCAGAGGAAATTTACTAGATTTATACGCTTCAAGTTCAAAATTCCTGCCATGGCGTATGAGGATCGTTGTTCGCGTTTCCATCTTCTTCCACTCGAAACCCGAAGAAAGATTTCTGATCTTCGTTATCTAATGAAAATAGCTCAAAATAAAGTCAATTGCCCCGAACTTGTTTCCAAATTAAAATTGAATGTACCATTCCGCCACTGTCGTCCAAGAAATCTGCACCATAGAAATGTTTTTTATGTTCGTGACAGTAATTTGTTCAACAGTATTAACAAGCGAGACATTAATGCTCTTGACCTATTTTGTGATAACTTGTCAACTGTTAATAGAGTTTTGTGTAGCTCTGTATAGTGTCTATTTGAATTAGGTATATAACATTAATATGAATTAATTAGCTGTATACCGAAAGTAAGCGTAAAACAGTTATTTAACTAAGTGGTATCTGTGGAGGCTTGTAAATAGCTCTTAGTAGTTTAATTTATGTATCTACCTTGTAATGTTAGCTGTAAGCTCCCCAAATATTGTGAAATAAAATAAAATAAAATAAAGTTCATATACAGTGATGTAGTACATATATCACTAGATGAGGTGCCGCCTGCGACGGTATATCGGCCGGCGGCAAAGGTAGTGAAACTGAAATAACAAACCACATTGTCTTGAATTTAAAGGGGTTTTTTACGCACTTAAAATATTTGCTTCTCAGCTTCATGGGTCCAATATTCTTCTCAGAGTTGATATAATAGCACAGCCTTAGCTTATAGTGGTGTAAGATTTACACACCCTAACGACCTAACTCGAAAAATTTTTCAGTGGTGTGAACAAAGTAGTATTTAATTGTTTGCATCGTTCAATAAATCGGCTGACAATATTGAAGCAAATCGTGCATCCTGACAGTTAAATATTGACACTGAATGGGAACTCGCTGGATACAGTTTCACACAAATCCTATACACATTTGGCAATCCAGACTTTGACTTGATTGCCAGTATAAAAAATCACAAATGTGAAAGATATGCTTAATTGAAGATTGATCCTCAATCTGAAATAATGTATGCATTTACCTTTAATTGGCATACTTGTAATTTTAAACTTTTACGCATTTCCCTCTTTTTGCCTCATTACTAAAGTTCTACAAATGAAATTAAACACACCAGTATCCTCAAATGATATTCTTACAAGCCAATAAAGGGTGTCTTTAAGTTAAAACCTACTTACCCCAAAATATGATGTTACTTGGGACCCTATGCTTGTGCTTAACTACTTATGTGATGTTTACCCTTATGATAACATAAATCAACGTGATCTATCATTAAAAACAATTACATTACTTGCAATAGCATCTGCTCAGCGCATGCAGACTTTGAGTTAAATTAAATTTGAAAATACAGTATTTAAAACAGATTGTATATCAATTAAAATCATTGATATTATTAAAACGTCCCGGCCTAGGGCCTACCAACCACTTATCAGATTAACTTCATTAAAGAAAACTTTAAAATATGTCCCAGCTTTTGCTTTACAAGTTCATATGGAAAAAACCTAAAATATAAGAAATAATGAGTCATCAGACAACCTTTTTTATAAGTTATAAAAAAAACATATTGAGGTTGCCGCGTATACGCTCGCGCACTGAGTGAAGTATACTCTCCACCAGAGTGAGGTGGGTACAAGTCTGTTCAGTGCGCATAGCACAAGACACGCGACCACCTCGGCCACGCGCGCATCTGGGGTTAATCTCCGAGTGATTTGTAGGGATGCAGGCTGGAATGATACATATATTTTATTAAAATATTATAACCGAGATATCAGTACACCTGAAGTTAAGAACGATTTTGCCTATTGTTTGGTTAATACATAAACCATGAAACGCACTAGAACTGATACTGATTGTTATGATCCCCGTTTTATGTGATTTTATGAACATACTTTTTGTTACATAATATATGAAAAGAGTAAATGAAAAGAGATAACGCATAAGTGTGTCATTAGTTATATATGCCTGTAAAGTTTCTTAGGACTCCCTAGTCTAACAAATCAAATTTTTTATAACTCTAAACATCTGCATGTAAATAGGTAATCATCTCCGGAGAGATGCAAAGTATAATTAAGAATCAAACGAACTTACGTTGCGAAGTTTTTGTTTAGTAACTCCGGTAACAAATCAAGGGCAACATGGCAATCATAAACAGAAGAAAGAGAAATTTTCCTAGGGAAGATATAAAACAAATAAATGTAAGTGGCAAAACTATCAGTGATCCAAAACTTATTGCTGGGTATTTTAACGATTATTTTATTGACCTTACATTGACATCAGAAAATACTGGACATAGGCCTGACAAAACTTTGAAACATAACAGTTGCAATTCAATATTTATGACGCCAGTAATTACACAAGATATATTTAATATAATAAAATCACTTAACTCTACCAATAGCACTGGATATGATGAAATTAATACTAGAATTTTAAAACATGTGAATGACATTGTATCCCCGATAATTGCTCATATTATAAATTTATGCATTGAAAACGGAATATTCCCAGACAGTTTAAAAGTCGCCGTGATAAAACCGCTTTTTAAAAAAGGCGATAGAGAGGCCATAGCGAATTATAGACCCATTGCGCTTGAGCCTGTTTTCGCAAAAGTATTTGAAAAAGTCATATACAAATCACTTTATTCTTATTTCGAAACTAATAACTTGCTAGCGAAAGAACAACAAGGTTTCCGTAAAAATAAAAGCATTAATATGGCAATATTTGAATTTATTAATAAAATTATTACTTGCATGGATTCAGGAGTACAAGTTATGGACCTATACATGAACATGACAAAGGCGTTCGATTTAGTTGATCACAATATATTATTAGACAAATTACATAAATATGGCGTCCGGGGTAATATTCTTAGGTTCCTAGAATCCTATCTCACTGGCAGACGAAATGTAACACAAATTAGAAAGTTTTGCTGCCGTACTAAATTTGAAAAGATATATACATCTAGATCGAGGGAAACGGTTTGTGGAGTCCCACAAGGTAGCGTGTTGGGTCCATTACTATTTATTATTTATATAAATGACCTGCCAAAGTCTATACAACGCCCGATGGTGATGTTTGCGGATGACAGCACAATAATATTTGAATGTAATGATGAAAGGGATTATGAAAATGAAATAAATGATGATCTTGACAAAGTTATTAAATGGCTTCAAAATAATAAATTAGTTGTAAATTTAGATAAAACAAAAATGATGACTTTCAAACAAAGAGATCGTAAAAATTTTATTGACGTTAAAATACAGCACTCAGGAAAACAAGTAGAAGAAGTTGACACTACTAAGTTTCTTGGCATTTATATTGACAGCAACATGAATTGGAAAACTCATACTAATTATGTGTGTGAGAAGTTGAGTAAATTTTCTTATGCGTTATACATGCTGAACAAGATTGCCAATCGATTTGCGCTAATGACAGCGTATCATGGCTTCGTTGCGTCAATATTAAGATACGGAATCCTTTATTGGGGAAACTCGAGGCTTTGGGCTTTAAAGACAAAGTCTTTAAAGCCCAAAAAAAGTGTGTTCGAGCAATATGTAGACTTTGTCCAACTGACTCCTGCTGAAACTTCAAAGAATTAAAAATTTTGACTGTACCATGTATATACATATTCGAAGTGTGTGTTTTTGTTAAGTCGAATATAACATTATTTGGTAAATTTTCATCAAAGAGGCGTAATCATAAGCTGTGTCAAATACCACATAAAACTGCTTTATTTGGAAATAATATTTATGGTTTTGCTCCTAAAATCTATAATAAGCTTCCGAAAGTCATAAAAGGCATTGATAATTTAATGAAATTCAAATTGGCACTTAAACAATTTTTAGTAAACACAACATACTATACATTGACCGAATACTTATGTGACCCTGACATTTAAATTTAAATAATTGATTGTATTATTAATGTATTTTTTTTATACTAATGTTTTTAAATTTAATGGACTTTCTCTGTGAAAATGAATTTTGCACACCCATTGGGTAAGATTACAGCGCTCAGATTTTGTAAACACCACCAATTATTGTATAACCTGTATTCTGCAAATAAATATATTTGGAATTTTGGAAGTTCGATTCTAATTATAATTTAAATATATAAGAGTTCTTTATGTTGCGATATTCAACAGTAACCTTATTTTTGCAAGTAAGACATAGAAAAGGAAGTTTTAAGATAAGTACCTACCAGTTTATTGGTTATCTTTCTAATTTTTTTATTTATTTATTTATGAATATTTCATTCACAAATTGTATATACATAGGCGGACTTAATGCCATTCGAATTTTCTACCAGTCAACCTTAGGGTGATGTGGAGACAAGTAAGAGGTAGGGTGCACGCACAACCAGTGTTAAAACTAAAATAAAACTGAAAATAATAATAAAAAATATATAAATTAACATACTACATAGATAATACTAATATAAACACTGATCAATTGTGACCACTGAACCGATCTAATTTGGTTCTGACCCAAATGTGCCCACTGATCCAAATGTGGCCACTGACCCAAATGTGATCACTGATCAAAATGAAGCTACTGATCCAAATGTGGCTTTAACGCCAATATGGCCACTGACCCAAATGTGTCAACTTATCTACATGTGGCCATTGACCCAAATGACACCTTTACCTAAATTTGGCCACTGATACAAAAAGGGCAACTGATCCAGATGTAGTCATTGATCCAAATGTGGCACTTATCAAATTTAGCCATTGATCCAAATGTGGCAACTGATCCAGGGATGGCCATTGACCCAAATGTGGTTACTGATCCAAATGTGGCAACTGATCCTGATGTGGCCATTGATCTAAATGCGGCCACCTTTCCCAAATGATTCAACCAAATGTGGACATTGATCCAAATGTAGCCTTTACTCAAATGTGGCCACGAATTTATACATGGAAACTGATCCAAATATGACATTAACCCTTTAAATAAAACAACAAAAACAACCAAAAAAAAAAAAAAAAATTATGTGAAATGTTGATTAGACTATATGAATGTTATGTAAAATGAGCATTATATCATTTAATAATTTTAATTAGGTCAAATAATTATTAGGCCAATCGATTTTTATATCAAATAGAATTATTTTAAATGTTAAGCACCAAATATTTTTTTCCTTCAAGTATATTTCATTACTACCCCAAATACATTTCTGAAATTGCTCATATAAATTGATTATTAATTCAAATAAAAATATTTGTAATTTGAGTAGGAATTACAGACTTCACCTCTAAGTCGGCGTATATTTTTTTACATACACCTTTTTTTTCATTGCAGTTAATTTTAATTTGTTGGACCACCACCGCAACTTCGGCTTGCTAGCCGGCCTAGCCGGCCAGCCTCAGCCGCGAAGGCGAGCTTTAAAACCACCTGCTCCTCTGCACGCGGACTGCCTCGCCCCTCTGCGCCTGAGCGGGCTTTGATTACACTCTAGGGGTAGGGCATACAAGACTACGTGTAGGCGGTTTTTAGGCGATTCGTCTCGGTCACTGACTAGTATGTATGCCCCCTAGTGGTGGGCTCCGCTCCCTACCCCCACCGTCCCCCCTTTCACTGGCACTTCTGTTTTATGAACGATATTGACCGATTATGTAGTTATTTCAATTTTATAACAAGAGTTTATTGTTACCTATAAAATTAGGTCAAATGATATATAAAATGATAGTTATGTAAAGAAAACAATATATCAAATGACACTTATGGGATATAAACGTTAGGGTAATTGAAAATATAAATAATAATAATTATAAGAAATTAACAATAGGTTAAATAAAATATGTTAATGTCATATATTTTTAGGTCAAATAAAAATTATATCAAGTGAACGTTAGTGACTTTGAAATTAGATCAACTGTCTTTATGCCAAAGGAATCGCACCCAACCGGAACATCGTTTGCAATCCTTCCCGAATAAATTGTTGGTAAGGCGGTCATTTTAATTACCTAACTTTAAAAAAGGAGGAGGCTATTGAGTCGCCTATATTCTTTATTTTTTTAAGAGAATACATAACACATGTGTTGAAATGTTAGGTCAGGATTCGAAGTAAAACATCCAATTATCACTTGATTATATTTGCACCACAACAATGACCGTTATGTCCAATGTACAATTTAGTTATATATCACACCAACATTAAGTATAACCAAGAAAAGATTATCACACTGACAATTTCCTCGGACTGCCTCGTCCTTCCGAGTTTTTTCCACACAAGTCACGTGATTCCAGCACGTGACTTGTAACACTAGTCAATTGGACATCTTTTAACTATAAAATTATTTATGAAACCTTAAATTAACTGTGTATATCTGTTAATAATTATGTATTTTATGTTAATCAATTATATACCTTACAGCTCGGCCATCCTACACGTAGCGAGTCCCTTCGCTAAAGTTAATAACATCCTTAAGTAATTCACCTAAAACAATTTCTGTTAAACAATCATTCTTAGTTCTAATGAAATTAAACTTGGCTAAGTAACTTATTGACATGGTTTTATTAATTCACTGCAAGATATGTTAAAATACATTAAATCCGGCAGTATCCTGATCTATTTTTTTTTTACTACTATAACAAACTTTAACGGTTACATTAATATAATCAGTTCAAGTCGGTAATCAGTACAAATAAATCTGATTAAAATCAGATTTATTGTTTAATAATTTTACATTTACAAACACTTAACAACTCATAAGCACACTTCACAACATATTTGATAGGCAGTAGGTGTAACTCTTGGTTGTCATTAGAAACCTTCTCAAATGTATATATTTTTATATAGATATATTTATGTATTAGTAACTACTAATAAATTCACAACATGTAGTATCCATGATATTTCAAGTAGTAAGGTTCAATAATTGTAAGTTAACCATTCATAATCCTTCATAATCAAAGTAAAATACCAGACTATACCTATCATCTAATTTTACATGATATTATCATCGATATCTCCATCCGAATCATCAAGATCTAGATCTCTCGAAAAGATCATCCAGGGTTGGATTTTATCGATAGCTACTACGGTTTCATACCTCCTACCATTCTTACGTGTCATTGGCGTGTCCTCTATAAGGAACCTATCGTTGGGCAGAACTTTTAGTATACGGTAAGGGCCCTGATATTTACCAACAAGTTTCTGCGATTTATCGTCATGGGGAACTTGCCTCGCCACTCGCACCAAGTCACCTTCCGTGTATACCTTCGATGGTTTCCTGTGTTTATTAAAATTGGCAGCATCTTTACCTTGCTGTCGAGAGATTTTATCGCTGGCATTCTGTCTTACGTCAGCTAGTTGTTCAGATGTCGCCCTATTTTCAGTTTCATTAATAACTGGACCTAATATGCCCTCCGACCTGCTGATGATATTGAAGCCGAATAAGAGTTCGGATGGGCTTTTCTGGGTTGTCTTATGCTGGGTAGTATTAATACCGATCTGGATGTCAGCGATATGATCATCCCATGACCTGTCATCTCCACCGTGACTCATTGTAGATAGTGCATCTAAAATGGTCCGGTTGAATCTTTCGACCTGACCATTGGCTCTGGGGATCGCTACTGCGTTGATGACATGCTTCGTGCCTAAATATTGTAAATAATTGCGAAATACCTTGCTGGTGAAGCTCGTACCTTTGTCCGTTATGATACGAACTGGGACGCCGAAGTACTTGACGTGTTCTTTCAAGACTCGCGATGAAGTAGCCGATTTTGTGTTCTTCACTGGCACTATATTTACAAACTTTGTGAAACCATCTACTAGGACCAGCAAATAGCAGTTACCCCTTTTACTTTTCACGAACGGGCCCAAGTGGTCCGCGTGAATGGTATGGAACGGGATGCTTACCTTCTCGATGGGGTGCAGTTCTCCCTCTTGTTTACCACCCGGTGTCTTGTGATGGGCACATTCAAGGCAAGAGGTCACGTATTTTTTTTACGAAACGGCGCATTATCGGAAACCAATAATGATTTCGGATACGCTGGAGTGTCTTTTCGTATCCCCAATGACCTACGTCATCGTGGTTCATCTTCAGGATTTGCCAGCGTACTCCTTTAGGTACTAACCATTTGATCTCCTCACCAACTAGGCGATAGACTCGATCGTTTTTTAGTCTATAATTTTTGTTCACGTCTGCTACATGTGATGACTTTGGATCAGAGAGTATGTGTCTAATTTTCTTTACCTCGTCATCTGCCATTTGCACCGTGGTAATCCAGTCCTCATCACTAGTCGCGTGTTGCGTTTGCAAGACATCCAACACGTGTAACTCATTTGTTGCGACATCTACCGGATTCCTGCTTAGAGCATCCGCATGTGACATCCGAGCACCTGGTCGGTACTCGATACTGCAATCGTACTCTTGTAGTTGAACCCACCACCTGGCGATGCGAGGTATGAGGTCGCGTTTGATCAGAGTCGATCTGAGGGCATTGCAGTCGGTAAAAATTTTAAACGCAATACCTACCAGGTAAACCCGGAAGCGGCTAAGAGAGGCTACAACTGCTAGCGTCTCCAGCTCGTAGGAATGGAGCTTACGCTCGTCGGCAGTCGTCTTGCGGCTGATAATAGATCTAGTTGATCCTCGACCCGAGGCAACGGGTAATGCTCCTTCTTGGTCTTCCTGTTAAGGGCACGATAATCAACGCACATACGTTTCTCACCCGTTTTCTTTTGGACCAGAACTATAGGGCTGGCGTAGGGGGAAGATGACTCCCTAACGATGTCATTGTCAATCATCTTCTGCACCATGTCCCTTACCAACAATCGTTCAGCATGCGGCAGGCGATAAGGGCGATAAACAACTGGCTCAGTATCCTCCAGCTCAATCACCATCTCTGCTGTATTAGTGAACCCGAGATCTTTAAGGTTATAAGAAAAACATCCTTTGTATTGAAGTAAAACCTGGTCGAGTTGCGCACGCTGATCACCGCTTAGATTAGGATTGCAATTGATGTCCTTTTCTGTCATATCACTCTCGATCGCCAAACTGTAAGTGTTAAGTAAATGCCCCGAGTCCTGTGTGATCTTTACAAGTGCTCGCGTTAGTAACGTACCTTTTATCTTTACTACCTATTGTGAACTTATTTCTGTAGCAGTTAGTTGCCTGATGCCCTATTTTATTACAATTCGTACAAGTTAATAGAGGCTTATCACATTTGAAACTCGGGTGGCCAACCTCGTTGCAATTGAAGCATCGTATATTCAAGTTACTGCTAGAATTTGCTTTACTATTATCACCTAAGCGTCGCGACGCGAATATTGTCTTACGTTCGTTAAATTTTCTGTCGCCTGCTCCATTAATGCTGTCACGAGTTTGGCCCACCTTTATAGTCCTAAAATATTTAAGCACTTCCTCGGGTTCTTTGAATTGAGCCGCCTGAGCGCTAACTTTAACAGTACGATCCTCTATTCCATGGAGAATGCAGTCTACAGCGTGTTTGTTATAAATTCTACAGCGATTAAGTAAATTAACCTTCGCGTAATAGTAGTGCTCAAACGACTCACCATAATTGACTCTTTTAGCAAGCATTTCCGTTAGAAGTTCCGCGTAGTCTTCACGGTATGGGAATGACTCTATTAATTTTTGTTTCCATTCCGTCCAAGTAAACAACAAGGACGACAATCCCTGGTATCAAGTTTTGGCTAAACCGATTAGCTTGGGTAACGAATAGTGGATTATTTCCCTATCCTCCCACCCATATATTTGCGCACATTCTTCCACTTTCGTTAGCCATGTTAAAATTGTCTGTTCCTTTGAACTGGGCTAAAACTTAGGCACAACATTTGTATTAAAGGTTAGCTTGGGCTTGTTCGAACGTTTGAAGTTATCCAGGATATTTAAAAACTTATCAAGCATTATATTAGTATCAGACTCCTTACTTTCTGCTTTTCGGGTCCTCTTAGCCGGTAGCCGTGGTGATCCATCCGAAGACTCGGAAGATGACCGGATCCTCCTCCTTGTCCTCCTTCGTCTCGTTCTCCTATAGTCCTCCTCATAACCGCTTGATAGTCGCCGCGAACGGCTCCTTCCATGTGTCATGTCTTGTCCTCGTGTCGTCCGCTCGGTCCGCGAGCATGACTCACCTCCTATAAATTTGTCCACCTGTCCTCTGCCCTTATCCTCGAGCATTCCATCATCCTGTCTATGTGTCAGTCCTTCCCCTCGACTGCGCACATAGACTCCTTCCTTATCCAATCCATTCCTTCCTTCACGAGTACTGGACCCTTTCCTCGGGCCAGCCTCGCCGTCCATGTTAGGGGTGGTAAATCTGAAACTCACGTTACAAGCGTTAGAATCTAGCAAAGTTAAACTACATGATAAACAACTATCACCTTTGTCTCAAACCGTGCATCAGAAAAAAAAAATAAAAAAAAAAGAGTAAGCAACTTTCGTATTATAATTTAACTGAGAGTATAGTATAAATAGCACAAAGTCACCACTATAATAGGCCATATGATGGTTAAAGGAAAAAAATCTTCTTTCACATTAGCTAAAAACAGATCTATCGAAAAAAATAATATTATAAGATCGCTGACACAACGTTTAGCGAACAACCGCACATTACGTGAATCTACACCGTAAACGAAAAACAGTAGTAACGCTAGTTAACAGGTCGAGTATAAAAACCTTTGTGATCTACACCAAACAAGTCAAAACATGATGGTTCGCTTACATATCACTACTTACTACTTATAAGTGTTTCATCCATCATATCTTTTCCATTAAACGCAACATTCTAATGCCATCATACCTATTACACAAATATTCATTTCTTCAGCACAATACTGTGTAAGTTTCGTCAGTGACGAATCGTCACTGAGCACCAACAGACTAGAGGAGATAATATTTACTGGGGAATAGGCTTGATACTAATATATTAAGCAATTAGATGTTATTTTTTTGCAAATGTTAATTTCAAATCTAATTATACACCTTTTCTGGTAATGCGGGTGGGTTTTTTTTTTTACAAATTTTCTAAAATTTACTTACGACCGGGAACAGAAAAAGTAATAATAATCATGCCATGTTGCTTTAATATTAATTCCTCCAAATATTCTTATTTCCTTTGCAATTTGCAATAAAACAATGATTAAACCAAATTTGTTGATTTTACGGTTCCTCCAGTTTCATCAAATCTTAAATACTAGTGGAAATATTCAGGATTTACTTGCATTTACCGAGCCGTGGGCGCAGTGAGGCACGGTTTTTAGCCTTATTTATCCCACTTCTGACCTGTTGAGATGTTAGGTCAGGATTCGAAGTAAAACATCCAATTATCACTTGATTATATTTGCACCACAACAATGACCGTTATGTCCAATGTACAATTTAGTTATATATCACACCAACATTAAGTATAACCAAGAAAAGATTATCACACTGACAATTTCCTCGGACTGCCTCGTCCTTCCGAGTTTTTTCCACACAAGTCACGTGATTCCAGCACGTACTTGTACACGACTTGTAACACTAGTCAATTGGACATCTTTTAACTATAAAATTATTTATGAAACCTTAAATTAACTGTGTATATCTGTTAATAATTATGTATTTTATGTTAATCAATTATATACCTTACACATGATACTATTTAATAACATTCTTATCATCTTATCGCCTTTAATAGAGAAGTTTATCAATACGCCAGAACCTACGTAGTTACCTATATTTTATAATAGAACTAAAAGTAAAAGTCCCCATTAAAATGCAAAGTAGCATCTTTTTGAAGTCGTTTTTTTTGTTGTGATGATAATAATTAGATAACCGATGCCTGTGATTTAGTTTCATTATTCATGTTTCAATGTGGCTTTGTAATACGCCTTTGAAATAAACAAAGTTGCTCACGATTGTTATTTTTGGTCACCCACCCAGCGACTGACCTTAGCGAAAGTTACTTAACCACTATAATCCGCATAATTTCCCTAACATAGGTTGTATACAGCTGGTAAAATAGTATACAAGTTTAGAGAAATAGGTAACACTCCATAAGAAAGTACTGGTCGACTGGGAAGTCATACCATCATAACAACCATGATTGGACAACATAAACCCATTCTTATCCCACTTATTCTTATCTTATTCTTATACCATTTTGCTCTATCCACAGAACAAAACAACTTTACGGGCCGGTGTTGCCACCTACTAATAAGTTCTGAATAGTTTAATTGACAGATCTTCTGACAGATTGTTATATGAAAAAATGACAAATTATATGCCACATAAGCTATCCATAACGTATTAGTAGTTGGTGAAACCGATTCTTAATGTAATACCCACATTTTTATTAGTTTTTAGCTATTTAAAGTGCTGAGGCCTGTCTTAGTAAGAACAAAAAGGCCATGACGGCCATGTCAAAGGCACGCTCGGCCTACGATTTAGTTTCGCAATGGTCGGTCATGGGATAGGTGACCAATCATTTACTATCCCGTAACACTTCCGTGCCTCGGAAGGCACGTTAAACCGTTGGTCGCGGCTGTATTTGCGGTCATAAAAACCCACCAATCCGCTTTGGGCCCGCGTGGCAGATCATGGCTCATTCTCCTTATCTTATGAATTATCCTTCCATAAGGAAGGCTAGTGCCCCGGCAGCGGTGAAATAAGAAATGATTAATGACGACTGTTCAATCTGTTCATAGGTACTTGTGCAATAATGTTAGAACTTGTAGTACGAAAACCGCATCTAAAATGAACGACATAGGTAAAGGGCAATCTCAAGCACAAAATATAAAGCCTGACCTGCTGTTGACTACATAAAATACCACTTATATTCCCGGCACATTGATAAACTGAATTGAAAAAACTTCCTTTTTTTTAAGTCGCTTAAAAATTTATAAAACTAATTTTTTTAGAACTAATGACAAATATACATACAACGCCAGCTTTAATGCACGCCATACCGCTAAAGTTATAAAAAGCTTAGTTGCACCAGAGTTCTTTTCGTGATAACACGTGTAGGGAGTCTCCATATTTACTCAATCTACCGTACAATGTCTTTATACTACAAAAAATATACTTACTTGATATTGGCAAAATTCGCGAATTTTATCGCGAGCAAACCGTTAATTAAGAAAGAAAAATAAAAAACAGCAAAAAGGATTTATAGTTAGTTACATCAAAATATATTTTTCAAAAATTAAAATCAACAACTGTTGCTAATCAACCAAATCCTGAACGACGCGTAAACTCCAACTCTGCCTTCTGCATGCGCGCGTTACAATATAAATTTCTCCGTCCGTCCTCTCTTTAAAATGTAATTACTTTTGATACAGTTTTGATGAAATATAGCCTATACGGTAAGTTGAGATACGGACTTTAAACATATAAACAATTCTGTGGACTTAGATTAGTGGTTTTGGTGTGATGCTCATTCAAACACACAGACATACAGACAGACGGACAGACATTATTTCTAAAAATGCTAGAAATTGGTTCTCCTGCTTATTCTGAGTGATCTAATTTTTTTGCAAATCCAAGCAATGTACAGACACGATGAACTTTGATTCTTATTATAAGTATAGATGGATAATGTAAAATATGTACAACCAAAGTTATGGACGATTTTCAAGATTTAAGACTGATTTGCTTGCTCTGTGAGATATTTATGCAACTTAGTTTTGAAAGCGTACCAACTGGTGGACATTCTGATATCGAAAGGAAGGGAATTCTAGAGAAGAATAGGATTAACGAGGAAGAAAGAATGAATAATGTCAGAGTGATGCAGGGGACAAATTAGTAAACGGTTAGATGAGGAACGGAGATTCCTCTTCTAACCTGAGAAGTACTGGAAACGCGAAGTAAGATAAGGGGGATCAGTAGGGATTCTGATTCATCAAACCCGAACGGGACACCGGTATCTATTGTGTCTCATAATCCTCCGGTCATCCGGGACCTAAAAGGTTAATAAAGAAAATAGGGTGGTTAAGGCCCGCATACTTCAGCGCTGCCGAATGGGCAACCATTTCAGCGTAGCTCGGTGTGCGGACACATGATCATCTTACGAAGATTACAGACGAATCGAATGCAGTTATTCAGAATTCAGTCGAGCTTATTAAGTAGATCTGCATTCAGGTCGAGGTAGCACACATCACCATTGTCGATTAAAGGCAAAATTAAGGTCTGCACAAGCAGCGCCTTGATATTGTGAGATAAAAAGTTTTTGAGGCGGTAAAGATATTTTCAAAACCCTAGTGACTTTCTGCCAAATACTTGAAACTCGGGTCTGCCACCTTAAGTCAACGTGTAGACCCAGATCTTTCACACTCGGGTTGAGTGGAATAGGAGTGCCGTCGAAGATAATAGGAAGCAGATCAGTTAAGTCGACTCTGGACATCATGAGGACTACTCACCAAAACAGCTTGAGATTTACCCGGTGTAAGGGCAACACCAAAACAGTCAGAAGAGGACTTAATATTCATAACTTTTTAATTTTGCATTTTACAATGCTATTTTTATGTGATAAATATTAAACAAGAAAATATACTAGAAAAAAGCAACTAGTCTCATGTCGCCCTGACGGGATTCGAACCCGCATCCTTGGGAGTCCGGCCCAATGCACTAACCAATTATGCTACAGAGACCTATGAGGACACGTTGAATTTTTCTAGTATATTCACCGTTCTACGGTGTTGGCCACCGTCGCTTCATCAATGAGAGAAATATCATCGCATTTGAAGGAAACATTTTTACAGATGTTTGACTATCGATTAAGATGAAACAGCCATCTAATTATAACTTTTTAATTTTGCATTTTACAATGCTATTTTTATGTGATAAATAAATTCGAATCCCGTCAGGGCGACATGAGACTAGTTGCTTTTTCTAGTATATTCTCTTGTTGAATATTTAGGACTTAATATTATCTAGGTCCCTGTTCAACGCATTGATGGTGTCATTTATGGTATCAACAGTTTCCTGAGCATACACCTGTAAGTCATCAGCATAAAGATGATACAAACACTGAAGATTATGTGTGATAACAAAAATAAAGTACTCTATTGCTCTTTCGTACGCAGTATCCTTGAATACGCATCCGAAATATGGAACCTTTAAATAATGTATATATAGAAAAAATTTAATCCATTCATAAAAAGTTTCTCCGATTTCTTCAATTTAAATGTAAGCAATTCTTACCAAACTATGAATCTAGATGCAAAAAGTATCATTTCCTACCGCTAGTGCACATAAGAAATATAGCTGATCTTATTTTGCTTAGTAAAATTCTAAATAACGCCATCGACTCCCCTGAGTTATTGAGTGAAATTTATATTAACACACCTTCTCGGCAGTTACGTAAACATCGTCCCCTACGCACACCAACATGTAACACAAATTATAGAAAGAACTCATTTTTCTGTGGAGCTGTTGAACAATTAAATAAATTCTCTTTAAAAATCCCGCGATTAACACCTTTAACATGAAGCCTGCTGAAGTGCGTCGCTTGATTACCACCTCATTTTTCTGTTTTTAATTTGTGTTTGTAGTTTATATTGTAATTGTTAGCTGATCGCACTTTGCTCCTAATTTATTATAAAGTCATAATGTTGTTTACAGAATCGTAAAAGTATACCGCCTTGGGGAAGGCCAGTATTTAAATTACGCCAGGATGAGGTTGATTCATCTGACTGCACTGCTTGTTGACGCTCCCGAAGATAAGAGGAAAACCATTCCAGTACTCACCAGAGATCATAAAGATGGAACAAGAAGGATGTTGTGACTTACGGTATTAAAAGCATTGGTAAAGTCAATAAGTGCCAAGGCGGTTACTATAGCATCCTCAACGGCCTTAGTATCACAGTTACTTTAAAAACGGTGCTGTGTTCGGGTCGAAACCCAGATCAGAAGGGACTTAGAGAGGAATTATGATGGATAAAGTGAGAGAATTGTTTGTGAACGAACACGGGCTCAAGCTCTGAAAGGAGACATGAAAGGAAAGATGGAAATAGGACGACATGAAAGGAAATAGGATGGACATGAAAGGAATGATGGAAATAGGACGAAATTGATTGGGATGAGTTGGATTAGTGACTTTCGGGAGAGGACAGACAAAGGCTTTCTGCCAAAGCTTTCTGCCAAATCCAGAGAGAAGTTAACGATGTGGGTGATAGCTGAAAGATGTTCCAGTATAGTAACTATCATGCGGCGACTGATTCTATGACAACCCACAGCATTCGATTTTATTTAAAGGATAATCTTTTTGATCTCTGCCTAGGTGATTGGAAAAAAATTAAACGGGGCTATGTTTGGACGCGTCAGAACTTCTATAGAAACAAAAGTGCGTAAAGTTGACGTACGATAAAGTTTTGATGAAGTGGTGATAGGGAGATTGAGATTGTTGAGTGAAATTGCGTTGAGTAGGTCTAAATTTTGCGATTTAATACTTATTTTGGTAAATATCTTTACTGAAGTCATGTTTATATTAAATATCATATTGCTATGTTATCACTGGATGTTCAGTTTTATAAATTTTGTACTATTTTGTCGTCGTCATCGCAATCTCAGCCACATGACATCCACTGCTAGACCTGCTGATAGGCATATTCCGTTCATCTTCTTCGCGCACCAGATCCTCGGTCCACTTTGTCGTATAATAAACGCCTAATTACGTTTATTTATTACACAAGTCTATTCGATATCGACGCCCTCCGTGGTAGAGTGGTACGTACACCAGTTTCAAGGTGTCGCTTACTCTGAGGTCCCGGGTTCGAATCCGGTAGGGGCAAGTATTTTTATGATGAATAAGAGCATTTGTAACTGAGTCATGGACGTTTATATATATTTCTACACATTAATACTTATATATGTATAATTATAATATGTATTTATATCCGTTACCCTAGCATCCCATAACACAAGCCTTACAGTGCTTACTTTGGGCCTAGGTTAATTGGTGTGAGTGTAAGAAATATTTATATTTATTTATATAGCCTATGAAATTAATGCAGGAAACGAAATAAAACGAGTATATATATATATATATATAGATAAAGGGCACTTTAAAAAATAACCACTTTAATTTAATTTTAAATTACCTTTTAATATCACATTTTCATAGAAATTCTGTTATATTTTGGAATTAAATCAGAAGTATTTTATAACCGTAAATTACGAAACAGTCACTAACATTACAAGATTTTGAAACAATTGATCTATAACAATATCAATAATTTATTAGGTACTTAATTGCTTTAAGCGTAAACTTTTGTATTAGAAAAATGTTCTTTTACTTAAAAAGAAAACCTCTCAAAGAGGAACATTGAAATAACACAATATACTTAGTTATAGACTTTTAATGTGTCTTCACTGCATTTACCACATTACTGGTATCGGTCTTCTTAGGTGTTTTATTCCCAACCCCACGCAAAACTGAAATAAAATAATGATTATGAAATATCTTTAAAATATAATATAATTAAAATATCATTATCATCAGCCATTTCAATTGTATTTGGTCGAATGGATAAAAGAATGAATGTGCTTCCGAAGCATGGAACAGTTTCGTTTATCCCAACGAATCACACCACAACGAGTCACACTGTTAATTGTCGGGAAAAAAAATCCATCGAGTCACAGTGTTACTCGTTGGGAGAACAATCTATAAAAATAATTCCCAACGACTCACACCCCGACGGCATGGAATATTTTTAGGTGAAATATCTAACCAAGTGTTATTTTAAATTTTTTGAGAAGTTACTAAAATTCCTACAGGTTGAGAAGATTTTTTCCCTAATGGCTAATATGCTACCTTCGGGGTGTGACTCGATGGCAATTTTGTTTCCCAACGAGTAACAGTGTGACACGTTGTGTTGTGACTCATTAGGAACAAAGGAACAGATTGAGATAATCAGAGGCCCTACCGCGCAGTGTCATCGGCATCGACATCGACTTCATTTGACAGTTGATGTGACATATTGCTCTTAGTCTTTGGTAAGTTTTCATTTGTGTCAAAAAGAAGCAGCAATGTGTCATATCCATCTGTCAAATGAAGCTGATTTCGTTGCCAACGCCACTTGCGCGGTACGGCTACAGTTTTTGGTCCCCCTAACGTGACTATCGAACGCGCTAACCACTGCACCACTGAGTTACTTAATTGTCATTTTATTATTTTTTATGAAATATTGTGCATTAAAGTCTAATACAGAGCCTGAAATAAATATCGGCAAATATAGTGATAAAACTGATATATAATTTATTCTTTAAATTGTATTTGATAAGCTGCCTTACCCTTTAGTAGCATTCCAAAGAGCCCAGAGAATGGTAGGTCTATAAATACTGTGACTAAGAACGATACAAATATCGTTAAGTTTAAGTCAATTATTAATCTGTGCATCTGGAAAGTATTATTTATCGTTATTTTTATACAAACACACTCATTTTACAGTAAACATTTATAAAATCGAATAATTGACTGGTGAAAAGTCCCAAAAATTCAGCAAATGCCTTATTTTAGTGCAAAGTTCGTAAAACTAACAACTTAATATGGAATAAAAATCATAGAATTCTTATTACACTTTTTGTTTCACTGAAAATGAAGGAAATCAAGAAATTTATTAGCTGTCTCTTAAAAAAAAACTTCATTTCCATTTGAATTTCGAAAAACTTGTCTATTTATTAGACCATGAAGTGCGCATGATGGTTTAGAAGTAGCGCAATGGCTTGGTTTCTTTGTCCTTTCCACATAAACTACATCCATATTTTGTCAGTTATTGAAGTCTTCAACTGCATAGGTACGAGTAACTATTATTTTGGATGAAAAGTCTTTTAAACTGCGGGTTCAATAAAAAATAAAAAAAGGAAACATAAATTCACGTCTGTATATCTTCGAAGGTAGTCTAAGGCGATCATATACCCACGATTTGCCAACTATGTTTTAGTCCCATGTATGTCTCATCACCGGACACCGGGCCAGGGGAAATGTAAATCGGATAATATGGGATTGGAGTAGGAAAGGGATAGATAGGTACCTAGTACTGACTTGGAATGATCTTTTGGACAAAGTCGTAGATGCACTGCAATATTATGCACGTTTAAAAAATAGAAATGATTAAAAATGTACTTACGGAAAATTCAATTGAAAAGTAAGAAGGCGCCAATGCAGTAGCATTCAGTATGTATATCATTGGCAAGTGCAAAATATACATCGCATAAGATAGACGACCCAAAAACTTGAACACAGTCAATGAGAGGAACCAGTTCATAGGACCTGAAATTTAAAATAATTATATTATAAATGATAATGTGTTGATATTAGTAAGTTATAACTGTATTCTGTATTGTATGTAGGTTCTGAGTTGACATGAATTAATCGCATTAAATTTTTAACATCAGTAATCATCATTTAAAACTAATTACGAAATTTCATTATGCATAAATTTATTTTTGACAATACAAGAGTATCTATATTTAATGTACATTTTAATACTTATTTATAATTATTATTTTACTTGTTCATATTTTTCTTAGGACATTTGTATTTATTTGACATTATTTGTATGTAATTATAATCATATTTTAATGTTTTTGCTTTTATAACTATTTAATTTTTTCTATAATTTACTTTTATGTTTTAAATGCACAAATGTAATGTATGACTTGCTTGTGTGTTGGAGTATTATCACTGTAAACTTGCATGTTATGAATGAATGAATAAATAAATAAATTTCTAGTAAACGAGCCATACTAATTAAATCAGCCACAATAGATATTTCATCATTCTCCGGACACCAGCGTCCTGCTACCAAATGACGAATTAAGTTGCATATGAGTAACTATATCACATAATTGTAACTATTATTTTTATTGTATAGAAAATCCTTTAATAAAGATATCTTTTCTAACAAAAAAAAATTAGCAACGTTTTCTGTTTTTGTTTTTTATATAGGCTGTCCCAAAATTAATGCAATATTTGAATTAGCTTGCCATTATACTGTAAGGTGTTGGCAACCTCCAAAAATATACAATTCGACAGCTGACAGATTTGAATTTAGAATTCGAATTGGCCCTCTAGATCGTGTGATTTAACACCATTACATTTCGTTTTATGAGTTCATTCGAAGTCTAAGGCCTATCAACAAGCCCACAAACACCAATGCATTAAAGAAGGTAATTCAACGGTCCATCAACGAAATTTTAAAAACTCTATACATTTATGCTGTTTTCATTTTCATAAAGTTGTGTGAGCCAGCAATTCATAAAAGCCATTCGCCCGATGTGGTATTCTATAAATAACCCTATCTTATGTACTTTATGATTCAATCAAAACAAAAAAAAACTGTGTTTTCCATTTAATTCAAATCTTGCGTTAATTTTGGAACACCTATATAATTTATAATACTTAAAACAAAAATTTTTTTTTGCCAACTTTTTACTAATGGTTTTATTTTATATTTTTTTTGCTTTGTAATTGAACTCCCTCGTCACAGTTAAAGCCGGAATAGCTTTTGTAGCGGTGAACAATTAAATATCATATAATGGTTTTTTTTTTGTAATACTTTTAATCAATTAATGAAAAAAACTAAATTAAGTTTTATGGTAAACAAATTGATATATTTCACCGGACGCAGCGATAGTTTAAGCCTACCTTTCCACCAGAGAGAAAGCCTGGAATCTGGATTAAAACTGCGGGCAGCCACAAGTTTACAATAGAAATATAAACTAAAGATAGCATACATTGCGCATGAACTTTACCTCCATAACCATGCTCGCATGCAAATATAAGCCATGCAATGCACGCAGCCCATGCAGGTCTCATGTAAGAGTTTAACACACTGTCCACTGTTTGATTATCCCAGTCTGGCTGGATCACGAAGTATGTTGATATGACTATCGTTAATGCTGTGACTGTGGCAAGCAGCCATAAGAATGCAATTAAGACCTATAAATAAATAAAATATAACTATAATAATCTTAAAAATTAAATCGAAGTCAATTAACTGTTCGTCATCGTCATTAGCCATTTTTAATGTCCCCACTGTTGGGGCACTGGCCTTCCTTATGGATGGATAAGGAGAACCGGCCATGACCCTCTACGCAGGCCCAATGCGGATTGGTCTGTTTTACCGACTGCAAACGCAGCCGCGACGAACGGCTTAACATGCCTATCGAAGCACGGAGGAGTTAGAGATAATAAATTTTTGGTCACCCATCCCGTGACCGACCATTGCGAAAGTTGCTTAACCTCAACAATCGCAGGCCGAGTGTGCGAACCACTGCGCCATGGGCTCCTTAATTAACTGTTATGTGAAGTATATTTGGTGATGTTTTTATTGTCTGTCTGTAAGCCTATAAATATTTTTTCAGTGAATGTTTATGAATGCAGACATTTATAGGAGGAAAATTTGCAGGCGTTCATAGTAGGCTATTAGCCTACTATGAACGCTGGCCAGACGGGTTGGTAAGACGGTTTGTTTCAAGTTTTCCTTCTCTCGCACAAGTTTTCAATGCGTCGAGCCTCATAGTCTACTCTTACGACATCCCAGGCCAGGCATGTAAGGGAGTGGTGACACTTGTATTCTTAGGCCGTCACCACACGGCACAAAAAAAACCATATTAATAATAATAATAAATAATAAAACACTTTATTGCACATAATAAGAACACAAAGAAAGCAAAAACAGATAGTAAAAGGAGATACACAAAAAGCGGCCTTATTGCTAGGTATAAATTTTTTCCAGGCAACCTTGAGTAGCAAAGAAATAAGAGGAAGGGGGGAAAAGGGGAGAGTGGGTGCAATTAAATACTGAACATTATAAATAAATATACTTTAGAATGAATATATAAACATATAGTAGGAATGGGAAAGGAAAAATAAGATTAAATATGAGAAAGGAAATGCGTTCTGACTTGATCGCTAAATGATTTCAATGAGCGAGCTTTTCTTATACCTTCTGGAAGAGAGTTCCACAGGCGGAAAGCATGCACAGAGAAGGAATAGGAGAGGAAATCAGGTAAATATGAATCATTTACCTTTGATAGTCTTATTTTTCGATTCCGACACGTATGCAGTATGTATCCAAATAGCATTCCAACAAAGAATGGGGCTGATCGAGGAAATGTATGAATATAATAATACTGGCTGTAGAATGCCACATCCTCCGGAGTTCGACTGAAAACAAATAAAAAGGCGATGTTAAAGTTGTTATAAGTAAAGAAAGAAAGAAAGAAAAATCGATTTATTTGAGAAAGTTACACAGACAGTTACGAAAGCCAGTACACACATAGATAACACTAAGATTCGTCCCAAAACGGTCACGACTCAGCATAATGCATGGTCTTTCGACCCGCGCTGGTCTTCCGTCGTGACCGGTTTGATGACGTTCCGGTTAATAACAGCAAAAACAAAACAACATACCAAACTACGATTTAAACACGCAAAAAATATATATTTAAAAAACACAAAAATATTAATTAAGTCATTATCGTGTTTATGTTTTCTTTAACAATTTGCTATATTCTGCTGAGCCAGCTTTTTGTGTGAAATATATCTATTTGTCATCATGTTTTATATTCCTAATACCTATTGTTTAACATAAATATTTTGGCTATTTATCCGCAATCAGGGGGCTTATTATCTAATTTTATAATCTATCGCAATCCCTTTCAAATCGTCATTTGAAAGATATACACATACTTCAGGCCGTCACTATTCGACATTTGATTGGGATTGTGGTCGGGACGCGTTTTGAAAGGAATTAAATTAACGAAACTGAACTGTGATAAATATTAAACAAGAAAATTTACTAGAAAAAAGCAACTAGTCTCATGTCTCCCTGACGGGATTCGAACCCGCATCCTTGGGAGTCCGGCCCAATGCGCAATGCAATGAAACTAAACTGTCTAAGCAAAGTGGCAGACGAAAATATCTTTCAAATGTATGGAAAAGGTTCAAATGAAATGTCATTTAAATCATCATTCGTTCCAAAAGGTTTTGCGACTATAAGTTACGCAATTCCATAAATCACTATCACAATCACAATACCTTTGAAAGGGATTGTGATAGATTTTGAAATAAGACAATTAGAGGGCTGATCAGTATTATATAATAGGAAGAACGATGCCTTTTTATTTTGTCAATAAACTGTGGGCGAAAGAGTCATTTGGTTCTGGCATTATTTTATCATCGGCTTGGCTTGTTACTAGCTAGTTTTTTTTTAACCCAGTTGTTACTGACTTAGAATATTTGCATTCGAACTTATTGATATTTCGTATGCGGCATTAAATGACGAGGGAAAAAAGATTGAAAAAATAAATTCTAATGGAAATTTGGACAATTAATGTTCTTTATAAAGCGACTCTAGTAAAATCTTAAGTACCTACCCACATTTTCCACAATACTTTTATAAAATATGTACTGTACTTAGGCGTTGTTTTAAAACGGCGGTAGTAACAAGTGGGAAAGACTTACGATAAAGCACCCATCGAAGATTGGAACTCCATCAGAAAGTTGTACACCGAAGTTCCGGCGAGCACCGCCAAAAGGGAACCGACCAACGCCGCCCAAGCCGACTTTTTATTCCCGCCTAGTACCCAAATTAGAACAATAGGTGATATTACATATAGCTGCATGTCCACTGCAAGGTACCACGTATGACCGAGACACTGAAAGAAAACAAAAAGATTACAAGAACATTATTTTCGTTTCTTAGGTTATGGCGCGCACTGTCCATTAAAAATGTCGGGAGAACCAAAAAAAATAAACTTTAAAAAACACGGAAAATAAGATAAGAGATGACTTAATTATCTTAACTAAGTACTTAAAATACTGCAAGTAGGCACCTCATGTTTATGTTACAGTAATATTTTTTTTCGATTATTTATTATTACCAACAATTACTAATACCTGATTAAATAAATAAATAAAATAAATAAATAAATTCCATACCATGACACCTATTATCTAGCCCACGCTAAGTTCCAGGAACTTGTGTTATGGATACTAGATAACGGATAAACATACTTATATACTTATTTTTTTGTAAATACATACATAATAAACATATTAAACACCCAGACCAAGACAAATAGACATGTTCATGCACACTAATATTTGTCCCGTCCGGGGATCGAACCCGGGACCTCTGGCGTAGAATGCGGGTTTAGTACCCCTGCGCCAAACAGGTCGACAAATACCACGATAAAAGGTAAAATTGGGGCTTAAATGTAGATAATGTACTAAAAATTGTTTATGATGATGACGAGTCGATTCACTTTTCAAAAAATATCACCACATGTGAAGTAAATATGTACTTACCAAATATCCAAATTTGATCAAATTATGGACATACAGCAACGTAGCCCACCAGTAATTTCTGCAGTCGTCAGTACTCTTGGCCACCACTCCCCAATATGGACCGTCTGTTATATGGTTTTGGAAGGAAGCTTGCAGCAAAATGCCTGTGGCTAATACAGGAAACATTCGTAGAAGGCGGTTCAGATAGAAAAAGTGGAGGTTCTTCAAGAAGTCCACTGTAACAAACGCAAAAATTATATAACAGAAGAAAAATGTTGCCAGTTTTGTAATTAGATATTGAATCGATTATATTAGTCAGATGACGAAATGAATATACCTTTAAAATAAGTTGCTGCAGATTAGGTCCATTTCTCACGTACATATATTTTTTTACATTAAATTGTCTCCATATATAGTTTTTTGTCAGGGTCATTATTAAAGCTCATGATAGTGCCTCACCATAATCTATATATAAAATTCATTGTCCTGACTGATTGACTGATAATCAAGGCACAGCACAAATCGTTGGGTCTAGAAACTCCAAATTTGGCACATAGGCTCCTTATAAAGCGCAGAGTTGCAATAAGAAAGGATGTTTCGAAATTCAACCTCTAAGGGTGTGAAATAGGGGATGAAAGTTTGTATGAAAATCTGTCAGTTTTGAAGATCGGATCTTTAAATTTTGTATTTAGGTTGACGATTGAAAATGATCTATCTCACCGTTTTCGAAAATTCTGCCCCTAAAGCGGTAAAAAGAGAGGATGAAGTTGTGTAAGAAAAGTAATTTATTTTCATAGAAAAACTCACTTTGTT
Source organism: Chrysoteuchia culmella (assembly GCA_910589605.1). Lineage (NCBI taxonomy): Eukaryota > Metazoa > Arthropoda > Insecta > Lepidoptera > Crambidae > Chrysoteuchia > Chrysoteuchia culmella. Next base: position 5,109,467 of record OU342649.1, read on the forward strand.
GGTTGGTTGGAACTTAAATACAAAAATCCCCCTCTCAAGAAGGGGGTAAAAAGGGTAAATAATGTTAAAATCGATATGGGTGTCGTTATTTAGGTTTTATGGGATGTTGATTGTGAAAATGTCATCGATTTTGATATCCGATACGGTGGACATGAATCAAACCTTAATGGTGTAAGAAAAGGGTTAAAATGCTGTATGGAAAAGTAATGTAAAAAAGACATAGCGACTTTGATCGCTATAGCTTTGGAGCATTTTGTACTACTTTTCCATTCACACTTATATTATAAATGCTAAGGAAACACTGCACGTCTGTCTGGCTGTTGCGTTTTACGCGTAAACCACTGAATCGATTTTGGTGAAATTTGATATGGACATAACTTGAACCGTGGAAATGGACATACAATTCTTTTTACTCTGATAAATGCTGAGAAATGGCACATTTACGGTAGTGAAACATGGTCGCTAACTATGGGTCTAATAATAAGGCTCAAGGTAACCCAGCGTGCAATGGAGGTGGCTATGCTCGAAGAGGGAAATGAGGCGATCCATATGAGAACTAAAGTAAACGACATCGCACCAAGAATTGCTCAGGTGAAGTGGTAGCGAGCGGAACACATAGCGAGAAGAATGGATGGCCATTGGAAAGGTTCTGGAATAGCGACCGCGTACCGGCCGACACTCCGTGAGTAGGCAAGGTGGCCCAGACAAGGTGGACCGACGATCTGGTGAAGGTTGCGGAAAGCCGCTGAATGCGGGCAGCGCAGGACCGATCGTCGTGGAGATCCTTGGGGCGGCCTTGATTCAGTAGTGGGTGTTATGTGGCTGAGACGACGAAATAGCACCATCACGCGACATTCTAAATCCGCGCGATAACCTAATTCCTCGCGGACGAAGTCGCGGGCGGAAGGTTAGAGCACTGATGATTTTTTGCTTAAGGTCTTCGATATGAGCGCTTTTGTCGAAGTTCTTGCAATAATAAAATCGAGAAAAAACTGAATAATTGTTTTGAACCGCAAAGTATTCTTATCTTCTAATCAGGGTGTGAGTTTTTTGCCGACGACCCAGAATACAATTGGGATAAGGTCAAGATGATCGTGAACCACTTACTTCTTGACATCTTCGAAGCTTGAGTATAAACCAAGAGTAAGCCAGTAAGCATGAAGAAAGTGTCCACTGTTAAGTGGCCACTAGTTATCCATAGGTACCCAAATGATTTTATGTGCTGAAAACAAATAAAACACACGGAATTTGTTTTTAGAAAAAATATTTTCTCCCAAAAATGAAACGGTTATTCTATCAGATTTATTAGAAGCTATGGACAAAAGGGAATTACAAAATATTATCCTCTCTTGTTAAAAGGTAATCATAGTTAAGCAACATTACAAAGAACCGGGCTTTGTTCATTCTAATAATGAAAATTGGAACACAAAAAACAGAAAAATTAAGCATAAGGAAGAAATCAAAACTAACGATTCTTATTTCATATGATATACGACGTTGTAAAGATGGCAGTTAGCCTTAAAAATTTGACCCAGTTTCACCAACAAATTAACGCTAAACATAAAAACTGACATAGCATTTAACAGTTCGGAAAATTGATTTAAATCTCGATTATCTAATTGACTAATTGGCTTTAAGACTTTGATTAAGTGATAATATCTGATGTATCAATGTATCAACTTTAGGTGATCCTAATAAAGAAAAAAAAACCAGTAAATGTTCGTTTACCTCATAAACGTCAATTGGATTGGCCGGTACAAAACTGGACTTAGTTCCAAAGGTATGAATAACCACCACCCAAAGCATAGCTATTGATCTTACACCCTCAACACAGTTGAGGTTATTTGGGTTAGACTTGAATGTTAAAACTTTACGAGTATTTGTGTACATGGAGAACGTTGTGTAAAGCATCTTCGATTCCTTTGGATCTGTAACATCACAAAGAGTCTTTCTGCAAACCAAATCTATGGTCAAGTTTTTTCAAACCACATCTGTGTTCAATAGGATACTACTGGTATCAGATGGTATATGGTACCAGAGGTCCCGGGATCGTTTTTCAGCGGGGATACTTTATATTCGGTTTGATTAATTTGTTTTTGCACTTGTTCAAGTCTGCTTGGCTAGCTACCACCATTTTGTTTTGGTCTGTCGCCACAACAACAATGTTTTCAGCATTGTGGTATTCCGGCAGTAAGAGATAAGAGTGAGGATTCCAGGAGTAGCGCGACCTTCAGCCTTATCATCAAATTCGAAAATTACATGAAAAACGTATCATTTATTTTCACATAGATAACATTATCACTATTACGAAGAACTGGATTTTTACCGTGTTTCAAGGACGTCACCAAGAGGGGGTAGGGAGGGGCAGCTGCCCCTCCCACCCCCCTAAATATTATAAAAATGTAGCCAACTGCAAAGCAACCAAAGTCTTAAGGCCGTGCTTAATCAACCGCCATAGAGGCAAAGACTCGCGCTACAAGTGTAGCTTCATGCTCCTGACTGTACCTACTGGTCATATTTTTCTCAACCTCCATGATGGGATTCGAACCCGCATCCTAGAGAATCCGGCCCATTGTACTCCCAAGGATGCGGGTTCGAATCCCGTCAGGGCAACATGAGACAATTTGCTTTTTTTGTATTTTTTCTTGTTTAATATATATCACATAGAAATTGCATTGTAAAATGCAAATTTAAAAAGTTATAAATACAAACATGGTAAATATCTCATATTTCGTAATAGAGACAGTGATTATGACCATGAAAGTTTAAAGTAATATTTAGTTAACATTATTATTGTCATTGGCAAAACTAAAAACGTTTACGATCGCAAATACTTTTTATCACATTTGCACATATTTAAAAGAATACATTGTATTGATAATGTTATCAGCATAGAAATAGGTCAATAAAAGCATTGAAGTATAATTGTGTTTTTATTACCTTTTTTTAGTACGACTGTATGGTGAACGTCGTAAGAAGTACTAAGCACTGTCAAAAGTCCTATTATTGAGAATATGACACTGGAAATAAAGAAAAAGTGTTATATTTAATAAACTATTATTATTAGTCCAATTTACATTTTTACCTAAACTAAATTTGCTCCTCCTCTTGACCAGCACTGCACTGAAGCCCTAAGCACCAGTAGCAATATTGAAGTAACTTTAATTTAAAGGACAAAGTTAAGCGCCTTTGTGGTCTAATAATAACAACCGGTATCAGACCCAATGGTCCCAGCGGGTACATATTGTATTCGGTTTGGTCAGTGGTAGGACTTATTGTGTCTGCCTGGCTTACTACCACCATCTTATCTAACTCTGTCGCCATAATAACAACGTTTTCAGCATTGTTGAGTTCCGGAAGTTAGAGCTAGTTCCTCAGTGATTGAGGATTCCAAGAGAGGCTCGCTTCCATCTTCAGCCTTTATCAATACTTTACATTACGTATGATGAAAGCTACGAGTACTCCGGTAGCATAAAAAAATAAAAAAGTTTTATATTGTGTAGGTATAGCTTACAATATTAGTCTAATATTGTTCAACATATCATGGCCTTGTTGTATTTAGAAACGTGTAAAAATAATGTTTTAGTCACAAATGTCTAATAATTTAACACTTTGGCGGACATTCAACGAGACATAATAGAATTTGTATCGGTATAACGGCTCTAGCCGTTTACTGTCCTCCATAGAGTTAAGCATAAAGCCGGATTTACATTGCACGAAAGTAGACATACGATCTACTTCATGGTAGCGCCGCTGGACTGATACTGTCGCCACTGTCAACATACTGTTACCAGCTACTGGATCAATGTGAATCGGGATTAAATATAGATTCCATGAACTGATACTAAAATTATTTTTAAAATATATTGATTGCATACTTACATAGCAACATAATCAGCAGCTACCCATGGCTTGTCATTGGGCAGACGGCAGAACGCTTCACTGATACCAGATACTATCGATGCGTTATTAGTCAAACTATTCAAGGCTTGATCTACAGAGCACACCTTTGGAATACAAATGGCCAATTCTAAATTCACGTCGTTTTGGTTGACATTTCGTTCTTTGCTGCAAATAAAAATTAAAAGGTCTAATTCCTACAGACAATAAATAAAGCCAATTTCCCAAAGCCAAATGTGAAGAAAGATTAGACATGTTCATATTTACATTGGTTAATCTTTAAGAAAATCTTTAATTTTGATAATCTTATTGAAACCAACACTTCAAATCACAATATACAAGAGGTTAGAAGGACCTTGTTATGACGCATTTAGTACTGAAAGAACTGTCGTCTTGAAAACGAGCAACGTGACAACGCAAAGAAATAAATATATATGTTTATATATAAGGAAATTGATGATTTGCTTATATGTCTCACGCAAAAGAGTGACGACGCGTGACTGCCAGCTTACTACTACTAGCCTCTTTGTTACTTAACTTAACTTAATTATATCATTTATGATTTTTGATTTTTTGCATTTTTCAATGCTATTTTTATACCTAAGATAAATTTTAAATAGAAAAATATTGGAAAAAATTAACTTCACTTGTAGCAGAGTTAATTTTATCCAATATTTTTCTATTTAAAATTTATCTTAATTATATCACTTACCGGGACAACACTTTCGGATCACCAATAATAATCTGACTATGAATTGAGTTGAAGATTTCCCAATTTCTATAGTCCCAAGGAAATTCTGGGCTTATCAATTCAGAACTTCCTTGTCCGGTATTTTGCGTGAATGGAACTTCTATTACACAATATTTTCCTTCAAGTACTGTTTCTTGACGTTCTTCATTGATGTCTAGGCACTGGTGATAGTTGCCCATATCTCTGTAGTTACTTATTAGAATACCTCGCGGTATTCTAACTCCTGCATCCATGACTGTAAGAAACAATATTACTTTATTAAGTATTGCATCTGCTATCTTATGTACTGTTCACGTTACTGAAGTATTTGTCCCAAAAGAAAGATGAATATTAAATGCTTTTGTGTGCCCTACTGTTTTAGTCTGATAATTATGTAAGAATTTTCAAATGCAATAATTCGGGTCTCTAAAGAGTGTAATGTAATTATAACGTTCAAGTCACTTTAATTTGATATAATTATGTTCCAAGTAATACTTATAAACATTTAATATTTTTTTAACTCTGAGTTAATTGCTATAGCAAAAATATAACATTATGAAATTTTACCATGTTTAAAAAAGTTCTATGAAGTTAGCGAGAAAACGTAACAGTTTAGTTTATAGTTTAAAAAACAATAGAAAAACAAACACTCACATTGGGCCTTCAACAAGCTATGTTCGTTCATAATGTAGTTCAGTTGATTCTCACATTCCTGTGGATTCAGCACTTCTTCATATAACTGATAATCTAACGCAGAATTGTATCTTGTATCAGCATTAACAGATAATATTAAAACTATTTGAACAATTAGTTTTAACATTTTCAAATTAGATGGTTAACGGTTGTATTGAAAACAAATATTGTAATGAACTCCAAATCCATGTGAGCTGTATAAATAAAGGCATCTTATCTAATCATTCAACATATCAGATTGTGGAGTTTGAATAATATCTGTTATTGTAAGTCTGATAGATGTTTTAGGGTATACATAACTTTTCGGTCGGTAACTTGTCGGTCGGTCAGCCATGGGATAGGTGACCGAAAGTTTCAGAAATCGAACTTGTCGTGTTTTTGGTGTTTCTCTAATCAATATCATTGATATCGGTGATTGCACCATTTTCAATACTATTTGACAGCTGATGTGAGGTTATTGACATGACAACAACATCCATGTGTCGCTCTAATTGAATTTACAGTCGTTTCGGTTCTAAATTCCATTAGTTGACATCGAATTTCGGGGTAGGGGAAGGGGGGGGGGGGGGGTGGAGGAGGGGCTCCTTACCTCCCCCTAAAAATCTGGAGGCGCGGACGTATATACTTTTTTTTTATAGAATTTTAAATTTTGCCCTGAAAATCGTTTTTTTTGCTAAGAAAGTTTCTAATATCCATTAGTTGACCTCGAATTTGAGGGAGGGGGATAGCTGCCATCCCCTGTTGGTGTACCCCCCCCCCTTCCCCCCAAATGAGATACACCCCCGCCCCTTTAAAATGTGGGAGCGCGGAAATTCCGCCCTTAAAAATGTTCCTCCCTGGTTATGTTCCTCGTCTGCATACAAAGCGCTTCTCTTCATCCTTTGTTATGCGCACAGCCAGGGAGTGGAACTCCCTCCCTGCGTCTGTATTCCCGGGAGCCTATAACCCTAGTAAGTATATTTAAAGCTCGAGGGAAATAGGTCGAGTATTTCTAGGCAAGCTTGCTCCATCTTTGTCGTCATCGTCGTCTCAGCCACATAACACCTACTTTAGGGTATAGGCCCCACCATCTTCGGACTCTTCTTAAATCTAACGATTCAGAATGAAGACAAGAACAAGCAAGCAAGCAAGAAAAAAAATGTATGTAAAGCAACTAGCGCCGCCACGGGGGGCTTGGTAGCGCAGTGGTTCACACGCTTGAGCTGCGATACTTATTATTAATTGTACTTTCAATACTTTCGCAATGGTCAGTCACGGGATGGGTGGGTAAAAAATTATCATCTCAAATACCTCCGTGCTTCGGAGGGCACGTTAAGCCGTTGGTACCGGCTGTGTTTATTTGCTTCAAACACGTACAAGAAGTAAAGCGCACATGTCTCGCGATTAAAAATAGCACGCAAATATAAAGTAATAATAAATAAATAATATTTTATTTCACCAAAAAAAAATACATTGTTTGGCAAGTTACAATAACTTACAACTGTTAACATAACTTAGTTCTTAAATGTAATAAACCATTGATTGAAACAAGCCAATAGTAAACATCTGCACCCGAAATAGGAAACCTGTATAAATTAATTTTAAACATATGAAGTCAGAATTAGATTAAAATAAGAATGATAAATGATGTTATATAATAATAATGTTATACTATGTCATAGAATTTGAGTAAATAATTATGTAAATAGAAAACGAAAAATCTGTAGCATAATTCTGCAAGAAAAACTTACATGCAAGATGCACCGCCCGCCCGCCCGCCCGCAAATAAATGCAGATGCAATACAGTGACACACCTTGCACCTTCACCGACTACTCTACACGTGTTTCGCCCACACACGGTACACGGTACGCCCACACACCGAGTATTGCACGATACGAGGTTGTAGTAGTTAGTGCTGGTATTGCACGGTCTAACAACTCCTAAGGATGTTCCGTGTGTGGACGAAACACGTGTAGGTAGAGTAGTCGGTGAAGGTGCAAGATGTCACTGTGTTGCATCTGCATTTATTTGCGGGCGGGCGGGCGGTGCATGCATGTAAGTTAATGATTGATGAGAAAGATATGGATTTCCGCCAAGTAACGCCTGATTGTATCAAATAATAATTATGTAGCTAAATTCACAGTTTATTGGACGTTTATTATTTTTGAAACATTATTTTCTGAATAGAATTTACTTTATTTAGCATGGTTGACAATATGACTAAATAAAGGTATATTTCATAATTATGCAAATATAAAATTTTCGCGCTCACAGAAATAAAACTAAAATCCTTTTACGTAATAAAATTTTGATTAAAGTTCGTTGACATCAAAATGCGATATCTAGATAGATTTCCTCTGTTGATTATAAATTTGACCGAGTGTCCTTTAAAATATTATCAAATATGACGTTTTCACTATCGTAAAGCCACTTAAGACAAAAGTTTAGGGTTCATCAGGTAAACTAAGGTGAAATTCTTAAGTGAAATAGATTTTATCGTGAAAAAAAATTGAATGATACTCATAAATTATGTTCTATGTTCGTTTTAAATAAAATAAAAATATAGTTGCGATTGCACTAAAGTCAAAGATTTTTATTCAAATAGACTTATAGATAAGTGCTTTCGAATCGTCCAATTTTTTTTCCTACCAGCCATCAGGACATCTTTAACTGAACTTACAATACTATAATTATCGAGATTTAAAATTAATTCGTGACATTTTAACCAATGCTCAGTGATACACAACACATCAACATTTTCACAGTTTATAAATAAACTAACTTCTAGATCTTTACCAGAAAAGCCTTGTATATTTTGGTGTACAACTCTTAAACAGTTAGGCTTTCCTGTTGTCAACACTGGGCTAGAGGGCGCCTCTGTTGTTTCTAATGGAAATTTAAATTAACCAACTCAGTATTGGTATTCAATAGAATCAAATTACTTGGAAAAGATTCCAAAGTTGTATTAGAAATGTCTGAATTTAACTGCTCAATAAAAGCAGAGGTTATACTGGCTAGGAGATTATTGGCTAATTGTTTGAAATAAAAAGATAGCGATAGCGCTATTTGTCTCATAAAATAAATAAACAGATAATATTTATCTTTGGTCAAGTTTAAATCGTTAAACAATGTATTTATTTATAACTTTGAAATTTTGCATTTTACAATGCTATTTTTATGTGATAAATATTAAACAAGAAAATATACTAGAAAAAAGCAACTAGTCTCTAATGTATTTATGTCAACCAAATGTAGTTGTTTACCATTATGATAAGCTATTGTACTTAACGTTAAATTTGAATTGTATCTTACTTTATTTTATTTATTTAAACTTTATTGCACATTTACAGCAAATGGCGGACTTAATGCTCTTAGGCATTCTACTTAATGCCTTATTTTCTAATTGAGACAAACCTTGACTATAGAGAAATGTAAACATAAAGTTACTTTCCTGACATTTAAGGAGCAAATTTAGTTATAGTATGATATTAATTGGTTTTTATTAATATCAACCCTACCCCCAATCAAAATTACCAAATTTGTGTTGTCATCATATCCTTCTTAGTTATTGATTTCATTATACTATTTATAGTACAGCCAGGCATACAATAGTTAATGACTGATTATGGCTTAAATGATTGCTGTCAATCATACAACTACATCTGCATTTCTTACCTAGGGACTCAAATCGGTCTGTGTTAAAATTACAAAGGTCGATCATGTCATTTGCAGCCAATTTTTGATAATTTTGCTGCTTGCGGGAGAATTCACTCAAGTTAGTGTACATTTCCCTAAGTGAAAGTTTCAAATTATCAATTTTGTCACTTAATACAATACCTACAATTTTACTTTCTTTATTCTTATTACATGTTTCTTTGGTAATCACTTTTAATTGTTCAAACAATAGTGTACGTTCTTTCTTTAAGTTACAATATTTTTTATAATAATTTTGTCTTTTGATTAATTTCTGTGTTTTCCTTCACATCATCAGCCTGTGGACGTCCACTGCTGGACAAAGGCCTCTCCTAGCTTACACCTACTGTGGCGTTCATAGGAGGCTATTAGCCTACTGCTACCACGCTGGCCAGACGGGTTGGTAGAGGGTTTGTTTCAAGTTTTCCTTCTCTCGCACAGGTGCTCAATGCGTCGAGCCTCTTAGTCGACTTTTACGACATCCCAGGCATGTAAGGGTGCGGTGACACTTGTATTCTTAGGCCGTCACCACACGGCACAAAAAACATATTAATAATAATAATGAATAATAAAACACTTTATTGCACACAATAAGAACACAAAGAAAGCAAAAACAGATAGTAAAAGGAAATACACAAAAGGTGGCCTTATTGCTAGGTATCAATTTTTTCCATGCAACCTTGAGTAGTAAAGAAATCTATTAATTTTATTTTTTACCAATACTAAACTGAAAAATACTATTATTGTTTTGAGATAGTTTACTACCATAGTTAACACATTCCAAAGTTGAGTCTAGGGAAGAGAAGTTATAAAGACAGTAGGACCAGCAGATGAAAATGAAGTTCTCAAATTGTAATCCATTGGAGTAATTATTGTGGTAGGTAATCAAAATCATAATCCTAACTAATATATTAAATGCGAAAGTGTGTTTGTTTGTCCTTCCTTGACGTCTTAACTAGGCAACCAATCGATTTGATTTTTGGCATAGAGTTAGTTAAAGGAACAGAGGGTAACATAGACTTTTTATCTCGATATTCCCACGGAAACAGGCACCACGCGGGTGAAACCGCGGGTGGAAGCTAGTTTTTGTTTAAATGTCCATTTTTTGCCAGTGTTTCGTTATCGTTTATAAAATAAAATAAACTACCACATAACTCATTTTCCTTTGCAACACTGGGATGGACATTTGAAAGTCGTCTATGTTTGATGTTTGGTTGTGTTGTTTGCGCTGTTTGTATTTTCTGTATTTTTCCATTGCATTTCGATAACCTATGTTATAACATTTATTTTATCAATGTCTTCAATTATCAGATAATGGTATTCAAAATCAAAATCAATATCATTTATTCAGTCTAGGCTGTTACAAGCACTTATGAACGTCAAAGAAGCTACGCCATCGGTTCACAAACCCTACGGCGGGAGACCTTGTAACGAGAAGAACCGGCAAGAAACTCGTCAAGGGCTGTTTTTTTCTCCCTGTTTTATTTCATACAGAGTCGTCAAATTGAAAAGTGACCTTAACATATCAGTAAGGTCAATTTCCATCACAAAAGGAAAATACTAATGAAAATATTACATTTTATGGTTATTGTAAACGTAAACAATTTTTAACTGGCAAAGAAAGACTTGTCTATCATACATTACAACATTTCCCGCACCACAAGACTACTACACTGCAAGTTGTGAGGTACATACAGGTCAGTATCAATTTATTTTAGATAAAAATATTTAGGCTTTAAGCACAGCATTAAGATAAGCAGACTGAGGTAGACCCATTTCCGCTGGCGGCACCCGTTCACGAGCATGACGCATGAACCAGCCATCGCTTCGCTCAACCATATTTTAGGGAACGTAACGACCCGCCTCACACGACACCGCCGAAGAAACGTTTGAGTGAGCATGACGTACTTCAGGTACTTATGTTAAGCTGCATAAATATAAAAAAACACAATGGCAACAGCAAAAAAAGAAAGATAAAAGTGCCTTAATGTAAGACACAACACAACCTACAATGTCACTAGAAGACGCATCAGCTGGGTCACAATCTCAATCGTAATTAAAGTTAAAAAAATAAATAAAAAAAAGCTTTTATATATTTGGAATAATTGAAAACATTATTTACCTTTGTTTACTCTGATCAAGCAGTGCCACGCATCTCAACTCAAAACATCATAAATAACATAAAATCAAAACAACATATATCTCTACACATTTTAACACAAGCAAACATGAGCAGACCCATCCCGCTGGCAGCACCCGTTCACGAGCATGACGCATTATTTATATGTGCTGCTTTTAACCCTCAACCACTGACGTACGTATATGGTACGTCACCTAAACGGTTTTCCGTTCAAAACTTCAGTTTACGCAGGAATTTCTGCGCGTCCTTTTTGGTAGTTTCTTAGTCGCCAGTAACGCGTGTGCAGCGGTGGGAAGCGGACACCTGACACGTTCCTAAGCAGGTGAGTTTGACTACCCGACGTATATGGTACGTAGCGTCAGTGTTAGTGTGACTTTAAAAAAAATATTTATTTATGTTTGTCGGCAGATAAAATAAACCGTAAGCGGCTAAATTCATCTTCTATGCCATCAACATCTAAAATATCACGCACGTGTTCAAGTAAATAGTGTCAACAACGAAGAAATGATAGAATCTTGGCTTAATGAATCTGACGACTCATCGGCGGATGAAAATGACTACATACAATCGGATCGCGTTGTGTCTTCCGAGGACGAATATAGTGGTGGTGAAGAGGCTCCTGCTTGTGATTTGGATTCTGCATCTTCTGAAGATGACATTCCATTGTCACATATTCGCGAGCGAACTTGCCGCCAGACCCGGTACGGCTGTCAAGCTTGTCGTAAACCGGTCTGCTTGCTAACCCATTTACAGCGACCGATCGTTATAAAAATCAAAAATATATATTAAAAGTACCCTCAATTCAAACATAGTTACAAGTGGAATTTTATTGGTTGCTGTATATTAATCTTCGCGGTGATCGTTCGACATCGTTTTTGCGTTTACGTAAATGTCATTTTTTTATATTTTCTAATTAAATTTGTGTTATAAATTGTATTGGAGGATTTAACTTCCACAATGTGTTCAAGACAGTAAGTTTATAAAAAAATATTTGTGTTTGCAATTAATTGTATTGATGTTTTTCTTTAATTTACATCCTGTCTTATATATAGACGAAATAAAATTTATTTTTTGTACAATATTTTAATATAAAAAATGATGATAGATTTTATGATCGTTATAACGATCGGTAGTAATATGGGGGTTATATTAACATTCAGGCCAAGACATAGTAAGATGTTGTCGCTCAATGTAATTATTGATGTACTTGAGCAAATATATGACGATACCCAATTCCCAAGACATGTGACTATTTACCACCAGAAAACGCAAATGCCGATGTCACAGACGAAGATTCGGGTGATGACGAGTATGTTACTTTGAACAGTCCTACCGTACCTATAGATCTATTATTATGATTGGTAGGTATTTTTTTTTCATACGTTGAGTTGTTGTTATATATCAACTTGCTTCGAGCTAAGAGCACCTGCAGAAATGGCCTATGGGTCCACTGATAGGGATGAAGAAGGTGATCCTCTGTCTTCTTAGGCCAAACGGCGTCGGGTCACAGAGGAACCTCCAATTGAAGAACCTGAACCTGAACCATCGACATCTAGAGCAGATCAACTAATTAGCAGCACGTTACTATCCGTACCATATATTGAGCCAACTGTATCAAATACTCAACTCATATACTTTACGAAATCGCCATAATCTGCGCGACAAACTACAATGGAAAGAAATGAAAATCATCGGACACAGATTTCAGTATTGTATACAATGCCATGTCAAGATATGTTTATATTTACATTTATTATGACTAACCTCCACTGTTGTGATAACACACAGATAACCACCGAAAGCGAGAAGTTCGCAAAGATGACACCGCTTTTCGATATGCTAAACAAAATATTTCTGGAAATGGTTGATCTAGAAAAAATTTACAGCATTGATGAGGCTATGGTACCTTACTACGGGGGACACCGCTGTAAACAATTTATTCAGCCAAGCCAAGATGGGGATACAAGTTTTGGGTTAGTGCCATCAGATTAGGATATGTACTATAGTTTGATCCATACCAAATGTAAGGTGATTGCTGCATGTAAGACCATGCAGCAATCACCTTACATTTCGGAGAACTGTAGCGAGGGGTATAATAAAAAAAGATGTTGTCCCTTGTGAAATTATAGGGAAACATCTCGCTATGATTGATTCGATCATATCGTAGAATGCAAGGACACCCAGCTCAGATGTTGGATATGCAAAAAAATACGAGAATAATAAATTAACTAATGGTAAATTTTAAATAGAAAAATATTGGAAAAAATTAACTCGGCCACAAGTGAATTCGCAGCCTGAGAATTCACTTGTGGCCGAGTTAATTTTTTCCAATATTTTTCTATTTAAAATTTACCATAAGTATAAAAATAGCATTGAAAAATGCAAAAAATACAAAATCATAAAGTAAATTAACTAAGTTGAATAAAAAGATTTTGAAAACATTTTTCATGAAACAAGTCTGTTTTATTTCATTCAAATAGGATAAAATCGGTAAACGATAAACTTGTTCTTGTATGGGCGGTGACCTACCCGCCTACTACTACTGATCGTTATAACGATCCACATTTTCCGAGCTTTTCAGAAAACTCTGATTTTTTTTATTATTTTTTTGTTGTTTCTATACACATCAAGGTTAGAATATCCAAAAATTACGGAAACACGAGACAAAAATAAGTTTCAGTAACAAGTGGGTTAAGCCGACCTGTAATAATTGTTGTTAAAAAGTGCTTTAAATTATGATTTATGGCAATTGTGATTTTTTCCCAATTAAAACCGTCCTTAATTATTAAAAAAAACCAATAAAAGAAGTTCCTATTGTTAGAGATTATTTTTGTGTAATTTTTTTTAAAATGGCTATTTGATTTTCGTTACCTGTATGGTATTAATAAATATTTTTCTATGATTATTATTACTGTTTTTTTTAATTATTCCTAATTCATTTGAATATGTCTAAATAAAAAAAAATTACTAATCACCAAAGTAACACATTATTGATGCATCAGAAGGTCTTCAAAGTAACGTACGTATACTATACGTACGTCAGTGGGAGTGTAACAAAATGACAAGTCAGTGGTTGAGGGTTAATTATCTTTCTGTGATTTTTGGCACACATAAGATTTCTAATAGTAAAGATTCCTAAATTTTATACGGAACACTGTAAAATACCGGACATTTAACTTGACATTGAAATATCATACGTAATATGAGCCAAGGCCGTTTTCGATCAATGACACTGATTATAGATATGCTTGTTTCCTTTAAGTTCATTGTCCTTTTGAACTTGATTTATAGATTGGATATTGGAATAAGTACTTCAAAAAAACCATGCGGACTCGGAAAAAAATTCTATAAGATATACTTAACTTACCTAATTTATTTTTATGGTCAACGGGGAGACACTTAGACTCCGTCGTTTTACCAACGAGAGGAATATCCTCGCATTCAAAAGCAATATTTTCACAAAATAATGTTTAACAATCGATTGCGACAAAACCGCCATTTATAGATCCTAATAAAGTGACTGTTCATTTATGTGATTTTGAATTTTTGAATTTTTCAATGTCATTTTTATAATTATGATAAATTTAAAATAGAAAAATATTTGACAAAATCAACTCTGCCATAACGGGAATCTAACCCAAGACCTTGGGAATCCTGCCCACTGACACACACTAAACGCTTAACTAATTCTATAAGTTCACTGACCGAGTGACATTGAATATTACATAAAATAATATGCTTTCTTTTTTTAACTTTAAATTACTTTGTAAAATAATTAAGTATATGTCCATTGCTACTGTAATTGTCCGATGCCCAAACTCTGTTAAAAAAAATCGAGTTTTTTTTAAGAGAATCTTGTGTGAGTGAAACGAAATCGAAAGCTTACGATAAGTCAATTAAAAGTTCAGTAGTTAGATAATTCTTGTTCAGATTTCATCATTGTTAAGATAAAGAACTATGCGCACTACGGCCCGCGAGTTGAATCATGCATGGCCCATTCATCCATCCATAAGAGAGACCAGGGGCCCATGATGATGATGATAGCGACCATTCAATTCAAACATTCACATATATAATGTCTTCTAGTAGGATTTTCACCTTTTTGGTTATCCAGTGTTAAGTTTGAAAAGGCACGTACAGACAAAGAATTTTTTGTATTTATATTGTTCGATAGATAAAACTTCTGTAACTAACGTCATTAAGACCATATTATTATTTTATGTAATATTCAATGTCACTCGGTCATTGAACTTATAAAATTAGATAAGTGTTTAATGTGTGTGTGTTTGTGTGTGTGTGTGTGTGTGTGTGTGAGAGTGTTCGCCTAGGTACCGGATTCCCAAAGGTCGAGGGTTCGATTCCCGTCTGAGAATTCACTTATGGCAAAGTTGTTTTTTTCCAATTATTTTGTATTTTAAATTTATCATAAGTATAAAAATTGCATTTTGAAAATTTTGCTTTCGAATGCGAGGATATTCCTCTCATTGCTTCTCGTTGATAAAACGGCGCTGGCCAAAAACGTATGATGAAGTCTAAGTGTCTCACCATTGTCCATAAAAAAAAATAGGTAAGTTAAGTATATAGAAATATTTTACCGAGAGTTTTTTCTATGTACTTATTCCAATTTCCAATATGTTTGATTCAATTCACAGCCAATCTGTAAATCAACTCCAAAAGGACAGTGACCTTTAAATCTATAATCAGTGTCATTGAGCGAAAACGGCCTTGGCTCATATTACGTTTGATATTTCAATATCAAGTTAAATATCCGGTATTTTACAGTGTTCCGTATAAAATTTAGGAACCTTTACTGTTAGAAATCTTATATGTGCCAAAAATCATAGAAAGATAATTAAAATCAGCACATAGAAATAATACAATTATCTGATAATTAAAGAAAGTTTCAAAATTAACAATCTTAGATGTGATAAAATAAACGAAATAACATAGGTTAATTATCTCAAAGGAAAATAAGTTATGTAGTAGTTTATCCAAGTTATAACAAAATTGAGTTTTTTTTTATAAACGAACATAAAATGGTCATTTATACAAAAAACTAGCGTCCCCCCTCGGTTTCACCCACGTGGTTTCTGTTCCGTGGGAATATCAGGATGAAAAATCTATGTAACTCTCCGTCCCTTTAACTAACTCTATGCCAAAAATCAAGTGGATTGGATGCTTAGTTAGGACGTCAAGAATGGACGAACAAACACACTTTCGCATTTATAATATTAGTTAGGATTAGGATTTTGATTACCTACCACAAAAAGTAAACTAATCCGTTGGAGAATTTAATTTTCATATGCTGGTTGCAACAATTTTTTATTTTATTTAAAACGACCATAGAACATAATTTATGTGTATCATTCAAAATTGTTTTACGATGAAACCCCATTTTACTTAAGAATTTCACCTTAGTTTACCTGCCGAACCCTAAACTTTTTGTCTTAAGTGGCTTTACGATAGTGAAATACATCATACTTGATAATGATAACATTTTAAAGGACATTCGGTCAAATATATAATCAACAGAGGAAATCTATTTAGTAATCGCATTTTGATGTCAACGAACTTTAATCAAAATTTTACTACATAATATTATTTTATTTAGGGCTATTGTCAACCAACGTGTCAACCTACGTGATCGAATCAGAAATGAGGAGATTCGTAGGAGAACTAAAGTAACTGACATCGCTCGAAGGACTGCTCAGCTGAAGTGGCAGTGGGCGGGACACATAGCGAGAAGAACCGATGGCCGTTGGGGCGGAAAGGTTCTGGAATGGTGACCGCGCACAGGACGACGACGCTCCGTGGGTAGGCCCCCGACAAGGTGGACCGACGATCTGGTGAAGACAGCGCAGGACCGATCGTTGTGGAGATCCTTGGAGGAGGCCTATACCCAGCAGTGGGTGTTATGTGGCTGAGACGACGACGAGACGACGATTGTCAACCATGCTAAATAAAGTAAACTTTATTCAGACAATAATATTTCGAAAATAATTAAACAGTAGCGAGGCGTCGATTAGGCGTATTATAAGCCGCTTATTTTTCGGTGATAGCTGCTAAATACAATGTGTCACTTAGGATATGAGTCATATTTTTAAGTTATGTGTACGTGTATATTCAATAGTTAGGCTAGGCTAGTCGAAATTTTTTAATGTATCTTATTTGTAAAGACCTGTAAATGGCTTTATGTTTATATTTAAGTTTTTTAATATATTCGGTTAAGCAGTTGGTTTTCCAATAAATAAATAAATAAAAAACTGTCACTTGGTTCATTCAGAACCACTACCTACGTTTAGATAGAGATTGTTATGAAATTATTTTGTTGTCATTTTCTTTTTGCGAAGTTAAAGTATTAATTATAGAATGTTGCAAAACATAAACGCCAAATAATTTTCTTTAATTGATATTGATTTTTCAAAGTCAAAGTCAATATCATTTATTCAGTCTAGGCTGTTACAAGCACTTATGAACGTCAAAGAAGCTACGCCATCGGTTCACAAACCCTACGGCGGGAGACCTTGTAACGAGAAGAACCGGCAAGAAACTCGTCAAGGGCTGTTTTTTTTCTCCCTGTTTTATTTCATACAGAGTCGTCAAATTGAAAAGTGACCTTAAAATATCAGTAAGGAACCCATTATCTGTTTTTAACCCTTCGTCCGCGTACGTAACTATTTGTAACTAGCTACGAACTAGGATTTTATTTTCTTGGTTTTTAACCAGGTTACGAATGAAGAATTCAATTTGATGGTTTTTGCCTACAACAAGGTTACAAACTAGGAACTTTTATTTCCTTCTACGTAGCTGGGTTACGAACGAATAATTATTTTACCTTATGTCCTTGTATATAACCGCCTAATAGTCGATCCTATGCCCATGATTATGGAACACTCATACTGCAATTAGCACTCAAAAGAGTTAGATTAGATTACCTACTTCAATAATACTGGCCACTTATTAGAAAATGTATGATTTAAAAGTTATCTGTCCGTGTCATTCATCATATCCCTTTAACATAACGGGGTCGATTTGAGGTATAAATGTATAAATAGTTTTAAATATTAAAAATTGTTAAATATAAAAAAAAAATGCGAAATTCATAGAATCCTATTAGGCGGTTATATACAAGGACATAAGATAAAATTATTATTCGTAACCCAGCTACGTAGAAGGAAATCAAAAATTCCTTGTTTGTAACCTAGTTACGTAGGCAAACAAAACCATCAAATTGAATTCTTCATTCGTAACCTGGTTACAAACCAAGAAAACAAATTCCTAGTTCGTAGCTAGTTACAAAACTTAGTTATGTACGCGGACGAAGGGGTTTTTAACCCTGTTCTTAAAACTTGAACACTAGCCAGAGAGAGACCCGCGCCCGCCATAATGAATTTATAATTGGCCTCTCGGAGAACAATTAGGTATGCCAGTTAGCCCCCGGTGTTTAGAATTATGTTAAAAAAATGTAAAGTTAGATACTCGTATAATCCCAGATCCAGAATAGAGAAAAATGGAAAGTGAAACTTTCTTGAGATACGACTATGAGATTTTTCATTATTTTTATTACTAGAAAAAAAACTCCAACTGCTTTACTGTCTCGTCTCAGAGGCACTGTTTAGTAGTACTTTGATATTGTAAATCTTTTATAACATTAACCACTGAGCTTCCCCCACCCCTGCGCGTCCCTTGCTACTACAACCATGGGGCTAATTGTCTAATTTAAAATCTATCGCAATCCCTTTCAATTCGTAATATGAAAGATATTCAGGCCGTCACTATTTGACATTTGAAAGAGATTGTGATCGGGACGCGTTTTAAAAGGTATGGAATAAACGAAATTGAACTGTCTAAGCAATATGACAGACAAAAATATCACAATCACAATACCTCTGAAAGGGACAATTAGGGGGCTGGACCACCCGCGAAGACACTTGATCCCTTTTTTTTCCCTAATCACTTATTGTTATCGTTCGTGCGACCATCTGTTTACACTACGACGATTCCAGTTATATTTCTGAGAACCTAATGTACGAACTAAACTAAAAGCTAGTTGACACTACGACGTGTTATGTTTTTGTTAGAGTCGTACAAATTTGGCTTTGCTAGAACGCGTAAGCAAAACCGCATCCGGTTGAAACAAAATTATTATGACGCACACATCTACAAAAACTAGCATAACATATTTATAAATTCATAATGGTCATAAAAAGGCCGTTCGAATAAAGGTGTAATATAACTATGTGCCCATACTGAAAATTCAAAAAATATGCGTTTAAAGTTACGAAATTTTTCGAACTTTCTCTTTAAAAATTTTCACTTGACGTACTTTAGAAAAAAAATGTGATGATAATATAACTCCTATCGCTCTAATTTTACCTTTATTATCCAAAAACATAAAAAGTTCCTACTTTTTATTAAATATATATATATATATTTTTTTTGGAAATAATGAATGAAAAGTCGTAAAAAAATATGGAAATGTATGAAATTAATGGGCCGTCGCGTAAGATTTAAATTTATGTAAAAATGAAAATACATTTTTTTTCTAGAAATGACATTTTTTATCTATTAAATTAACTTTATAACGATATATAACTCAAATATACTAAACATAAATGAATATAAGTAAAAAATATTCGAAATGCCGCATCATCAAATCACTTCCATAATTGCCGTAAACAGTGAACATTAAACTTTACTTAAAAATGCATGTAATGTGGTCATTATTTGACAACCTTGTTTGAGCAAAGTCGACCTTGCCGTTCTATTTCAAGGAGCGGCCGGCAAAGTTTTCCTTGTCGCTCTAACAGGCAGGCAACACATTGCCGGCCGCTATTTTGACGTTTCAACGTTTTAAAAAATCAAATGCAAAGAAATTTCATTTAAACCACAGCTGTTTGTATTTATAGAGATAGGTACAAAAACTTTTTTTTTCCATGTATATGTGTACTGTATAGTTTCAACTACCATTGCTAAAAAAAAAACAAAGAAGTAATAAAAGCGCGGTTCAGCGAAATTTTTTTTTATTTAGTGACGTTTTTTGCTAAAAATTAGCTCTCAAAGCGAAAATTGTTCCGATTCAATGTGTCTAACACCGCCAGACATTAAAGATGAAGCTAAATTAGTGGTTGAAAATTTAATACCTCGAAACTCAAAGGAAAAATATATGCTTGCATATGAAAAATTTGTGCAGTGGAAAATCATTAGGAAATCTAAATCTAAAGAATCGGTGGAGAATAAAAACAGAATTACACAAAAAATCGGTCAAAGTATAAACTTAAAACGAAGAACGTCTTACGAGTTCCAGGAAGCTTCACAATCTGCTCAAGAACATGAAGAAAAAAATGATGAAATAAATGAAGAAATAAAACAGCAGTCAAACACCGCATTAGAATTATCGCAAACTATTAGTAATATCAAACCGGGAAAGTCGGTGTTGAATTTTAGTAACTGTACTTTTTAATAATTGTCATTTTAATTAAATTTCTAGTTAATTATTATATTTTTTATTTAAATTACTTGCTGATTATATTTAGATTAGGTACTTGCATTTTTGAGTAAAGCACTATACAAGCCTTGGCTTATAGTGACTGCTTCGCTGGTCACGCTATGATTGCCTCGAGCTAGCCTAGCTACGCTCTAGGCCTTCCAGCTTGGCCATCATTGCAGCCCTGCAGATCAGCAAAGTAGTCATTATAGACCGCGGCAGTAATGTACTATTATTACGTTGTAATAAGAGCGTCGACGAACAAAACCGCGTCGCAAAATTTTAAAGTCAAATTACGACAAAAACTAATCTGTTACTAAGGTTTTAAAGGTTTTTTGTAACAAAACATACTATAAATAACAGAAAAACGACACCTTATTAACCTTTTACTAACGAAAATCCTTTTTTTTGGCAAAACGACGGCACTTCACCCACAACATGTCACACTATCCGTTACAGATCGCAACTAGCAATGGGCGTTGAATCAACGAAAACGGTTTAAATAGACGGTCTACGTTCAATCGACGGCGACGCTTCGATGGTCTACAGTTTATTCGTGAACTAGTCGAATTCATAGACGGCCAAACTGAGAGTTCACAGCGTTCTTATCAACTGACAACGCAACGACGACGTGTAAACGTATCCATTAAACGGATACGTTTACACGTCGTCGTTGCGTTTTTATGAAATAAATTATAATATAAAATATAAAAAAGTAAAAAGATTTTTTTAGATTTGGTGTAAGCCAAGGCAATGAAACATGTATTCAAATTGAAATTCAAATTCAAATTCAATATCATTTATTCAGTCTAGGCTGTTACAAGCACTTATGAACGTCAAAGAAGCTACGCTATCGGTTCACAAACCCTACGGCGGCTACCCTACCTTGTAACGAGAAGAACCGGCAAGAAACTCGTCAAGGGCTATTTTTTTCTCCCTGTTTTATTTAATACAGAGTCGTCAAATTAAAAAGCTAGCTTAACATATAAGTAAGGTCAATTTCCATCACAAAAGAAAATACTAATTATTATATTACATTTTATGGTTATCCTAACCGTAAACAATTTTCAACTCGCAAGGTCGGACTGACATTATAACATTTCTCGCATTACAAGGTAACTGTACTGCAAGTTGTGACGTACATACAGGTCGATAGCAATTTATTTTAAATGAAAATATTTAAGCTCTAAGCACAACGTTAAGACAAGCAGACTGAAATAGATCCATTTCCGCTGGCGGCACCCGTTCACGAGCATGACGCATGAACCAGCCATCGCTTCGCTCAACCATATTTTAGGGAACGTAACGACCCGCCTCACACGACACCGCCGAAGAAACGTTTGAGTGAGCATGACGTACTTCAGGTACTTATGTTAAAGTGTATAAATATAAAAAATACAATGGCAACAACAAAAAAAGAAAGATAAAACTGCATTAATGTAAGACGCAACTTACAATGTTACTGGAAGACGCATCAGCTGGGTCATAATCATAAAGCGTATTTAAACTAAATTTAAATAATAATAATGGCTTTCATATACTTAATTACAATAATTGGAGAACATTACTTTTTTTTTTTTTCTTATCAAGCAGTGGCACTGCTTTCTCAATTCAAAACATCATAAATAACATAGAATTTATGAAATTGAAACAAAAAAATAAATATCTCAACACATTTTAACACAATCAGACAAGAGCAGACCCATCCCACTGGTAGCACCCGTTCAAGAGCATGACGCATGAACCAGCCATCGTTTCGCTCAACCATATTTTAGGAAACGTAGCGACCCGCCTCACACGGTACCACCGTAGAAATGTATAAAGAGAGCATGACATATTCAAGCTACCTGCGTTAAAAGTTTAATCTAATACTATACTCAACAAATGAACATTTATGACCAAGCTGTTTTGTCATTCAAATAATCCTTTATAGTATAATATCCTTTCTTTAGTAGACAATCTTTTACATGAATCTTAAACTTTTCAAAAGTCAAATCCAAAATTGAAAAAATTTACACCAAGACCCAAGAAAGATTCGTGAACCTTTTTTAGCCTGTATCGAGGCATTACAAGTTTATTTTTATTTCTCGTATTAAGATTGAGCACATCACTATGTTTGGTATATTCTGATAGATTGCTACAAACAAAAACTAAACAGTTCAAAATAAATTGATATGCAGCTGTATGCTGATAACTTAAGTGCTATCCACCTTACCGTGATCTTCGGTAAGGTGGATAGCACTTAAGTTATCAGCATGCATTCTTACCTTAGACAGTTCTTGTAAACCTAGTTCCTTCAACATATACTTATCTCTTTGAACTTATCCGATGTTTTAGACCCTAGCTGATAAATGGCTCTTATTGCTCATTTTTGTAAAATGAATATAGTGTTTATATCAGCTGCTGTCCCCCACAAAAGAATACCATAAGACATGATGCCATGAAAATAACTAAAATATACATCTGTTAACTGTCTAATTTTTCTAATAGCATATGCAGCTGAGCCAAGTCTACCAGCTAATGCCGCGATATGTGGGGCCATTTGGAGTTTAGTGTCTAGAGTTATACCCAAGAAAACAGTTGAATCGACTAAATCTAATTTTTATTTTTTTATTTCAACATTTATTGGCAGGACTTTTACATTAGGCAAAGAAAATTGGATACATTTGGTTTTCCTTGCATTAAGTTGTAAGTTATTTGCATCAAACCAAGTAAGAATTTGAGGAATGCACAGCTGACTGATTCACAGCGTGTGCAATATCTAATGGGAAAATTATCCCATGGTGCGCTTAAAATGACCGCAGGTATTGTACCTACGGGCGAGACATACAATATAATTTGGGACAGTCTCGTAAAGAAATATCAAGATAAACGTAATCTCGGTGTTCACTATCTTAACAATATTTTAGACGTTAAGAATTGTGCAGCAAATTCAACAAGTTTAATTTCATTTATCAAAAAATACTCATCCTCGTTAGCTGCATTAAAACAGCTAGAAATTTCGGATTTAACAGATTTTATTATTTTACAGTGTGGTTTACGGAAAATTGATTCGCAAACTTTACAAAATTTTGAAGTTTCTGTTAGCAATAAAGAAATTCCTACTTGCAATGATTTTATTTATTTTATTCAAGATTACGTTAAGGTTCTCGAGCGTTCGCGTAACAATAATTCGCAGACGGTACCACGTGAGAGAGCTAGTATGCAACGCAGAAATACGAATCGGGATCCTGCACCCTTTAATAATAATGACACATTCAAATCTTTTGTTTCTAGTAATGAAAAATCACCAGCTCCTTTTACCCGCAATTCTGATCGTTGCCCCTTATGCAATAAGGTCGATCACAATAAATTATATCACTGCCCGCAATTTAAGAATGGTTGTGATCCGGAAAAACGCTTTGAAATTATTAAATCTAGGAATGGTTGCGTTAATTGCCTTAGTTTATTACATACGGTTAGTAAATACCAATCTAAGAATGTTGGTTTGAAATGTGAAGGTCGTTATCACACTTTCTTACATTTTAATCGCGATATTAGTCATCATGACACTCACGTTGCTACGTCGTCAAATCGTCCTTCGCATGTGCCCGCTACATCATCGGCCAACAGTCGAACGCACGCCCGTCCGCTGAACCCCCATACTCACCACGCGACAATCGCGACCGCGCCACAGTGTAGTGAGGCGACCAGTAACCGCACTCCGCAACTGAATACTCGTGATAGTCGTGATGCTTCGATTTCTCTTGCTTCCGAGTTGAAACCTAGTAGTACTATTTTGTTACCAACCGCACAGGTTTACGCGAAATGCTACGACAGTAGTGATAAATTAATAGTTCGCTGTTGGATAGATAATGGATCACAAAATAATTTAATAACGCTGGAATGTTGCAAACGTTTCCGATTATTAAATTACATAACGCGTCTTTGCAAGGTGTTGGATTGACCTCGCGACCCGTTTACGGATATATAATTTTTTATATTGAATCACGCATTAATCCGAATAATAATTATTTTATTCACGCTCTTGTAGTTGACTGTATTACAGATCGACTTCCCGCAAATTATATTGAGGTTAGCGAAGAAAATAAGTCTTATTTAAATAATTTAACGCTCGCTGATTTAACTTGGAATGTACCAGGTGATATAGATGTTGTATTGGGAGTACAGCTGTTTCCGTATATCTACCTAGGCGATAGGGTAGATTCGGATAGTGGCGCTCCACCCGCTGTACTTACTAGCTTTGGTCATGTGCTCATGGGTGACGTGCCATGCACTATGACCCCTCACGCGCCGCAATCGTTGCAGCCTTATGCTTGTTTTACCGCGCTAACGCATTCCGACATTGAGTCAAGTCTGAAAAAATTCTTTGAGTTGGAAGAAGTACCTTCCAAACGCTTTCTTAGTCCGGAAGAGATCAAATGTGAAAATATTTTTGATTCGACGTTCGCGTATTGAGGTGGTAAATACTCTGTGGACTTACCGTTTTGTAAGGACCCCTCGGAGTTGGGCAACTCTCGTACAGTAGCTATACGTCGTTATAACGCTTTAGAACGTAAATTTACACAAATAGACGGTTTACGAGAAAATTATAATAAAACAATATATGATTATATTGATAAAGGTTATTTGTCACAGATGCCCGATTCTGAATTGAAGGATGAGGGATATTATATTCCGCACCACGCAGTCGTTCGACCGGACAAGAATAGCGTTCGCGTGGTTTTAGACGCTAGTTCTAAAACGCATACTGGGGTGTCTCTCAATGACGTACTCCACGTCGGACCTAACCTGCAGGCCGATTTGTTTTCATTGTTATTAGACTTTAGGGTCTTTCCCGTAGCGATGACCGCTGATATAAAACAATTTTTTCTCCGCATTGGTGTAAATGAACACCATCGTAAATATTTACGAATATTATATCGGTTCAACGATAATGAGCCTATCCGCACTTATCATTTTAACTGCGTCCCGTTCGGACTAAAATCGAGTCTTTACTTAGCTATGCGTTCGTCGCGTAAAGTGGCATACGACCACGGCGACCGCTTTCCTGAGACTTCTAAAGTTATAGAAAGCCATTTTTTTATGGATGATTATGTCTAATCCGTTCCTGATGAAAATACCGCATTGAGTCTTTCTCATGATCTATTTGATATATTAAAATTGGGTTCATTTGACCTTGTCAAATGGGCTAGTAACTCACCCGCTTTATTAAATACGTTACCTGATTCGCAACGCTTGCCTGTGGATCTTTCCAATAAAGACAACATTAATCATAAAATCCTCGGTTTGTCCTGGGAACCTTCCGTTGACACGTTTGCGCTAACTACTGTCGACATTGATACAAAATGCACTAAACGCACAATTTTATCGTTAGTCGCCCGCTTATTTGATGTACTCGGTCTGGTTGCACCCGTTGTGTTATACGCTAAACTTCTAATTAAAGAACTTTGTGTAAAATCGACTGGGACGAATCGCCTCCAGAATCTATACAAAATCGCTTTGCCGCGTTAATAAAAGATATTTTCGCGCTCGCGACTTTGACTGTTCCGCGCCATATAGGTGTCCGCTTGGGCTGTATAGTGAACATCGTGGCTTTCTGTGATGCAAGTCTCAGCGGCTACGGTTGCTGTGTTTATTTGCACGTGACTGACGCCGCAAGTAATATTACGGTTCGTCTATTTTGCGCAAAATCTAAAGTATTTCCCGCTAAAATCACAACATTAGCTCGTTTGGAACTTGTTGCCGCTCTTCTACTTTCGAAATTAGTTCGAATTGTCAACGACAGGTTGACCGCACGAGGTGTCCCTGTTGCCGAAATTTATTGTTTTTCCGATTCTACAATTGCGCTCTCTTGGATCCATTCTTCTCCTCACCGCTGGTCTGTATTCGTGAGCAATCGCGTGGCCAAGATTCAAGAGAATTTACCGCCTAAATGTTTTTACCACGTGTCTGGCAAGGAAAATCCCAGCGACTGCTTGTCTCGCGATATGCTGCCCTCTCAGCTGATCGCCCACTCACTCTGGTGGGACGGTCCCGCGTGGCTTCGTAAGGCATTATCAGAATGGCCTATTGTTCCATTTGCACCGCAAGATAGCGAAACGCTTTCAGAAATCAAGTCTTGTAGTAAAACGCTTGTTGCAGCGGTTCAATGTGAGCCCTCTGTTTTAGATAAATTACAAAAACGCGTTGGTTTTTGGAACAAATTACTTCTTATATTAGTTTTCCCCGCTCTTCTCCCAAAACATAATTGAATAGTTGATCTAATTAGTAATCACTATCACTATACTAACTGTCACGCAGGCCCCGGACTTCTTATGTCCATTATACGTCAACGTTTCTGGATTTTGGATGCAAGGACAGTAATACGCGCTCGTTTTCGTGAATGTAATGATTGTTTCCGCTTAAATCCGAAGAACTCAACACCAAAAATGGCTGACTTACCCGCGTACCGCGTTCGCGATGCTAAGGCGTTCGTGCATACCGGTGTCGATTTCGCCGGTCCTATAAGTTATATTCCCATTCGACGTAGGGGACAACGCTCGCAAAAGGCATATATCTGTATTTTTGTTTGCCTAGTTACAAAGGCAATTCATATGGTCTCAGACCTAACGTCCGATTCCTTCCTTGCAGCTTTTTTTGAAGCGCGGCGTGAAAGGTTGATTTCACGCCGCGGGCCAGTATCCGTAATGAACTCGGATAATGGCACTAATTTCAGTGGCGCAAAAGCGAAACTAGATGAAATGTATAATTTACTAATAGACTCAAAATTCCAATCTGATGTTAAACGGGAACTTTTAAATCAACGTATAAAATGGAAAACGATTCCCCCTCGCGCCCCCCACTTCGGAGGAATGTGGGAGTCTAATATTAAAAGTATTAAAACGCATTTGTATCGAGTGGTAAGTAGACAACTTCTTACTTACGAAGAATTGCTAACAATTTTAGTACAGATAGAGTGTATATTAAATTCGCGACCGCTTAGCGTTCTATCGTCTGACCCGCACCCGGATGTTATTTATGTCTACCCCATTACGTTACTTACCTTCATCGGAATTAGCCGAAGAACACATGCCGCTAATTAAACGCAAAGAACTTTTGGATCAACTTGTCCTATCTTGAAATAAAACAACTTTTACGGATATCAAACGCGCTATATTTCCACGAACTAAGTTGTAATTGTCCGTATTTCCCATCCCGTGACCACGGCAGCTGTAAAGGTGCCGAAACGTCGGGAAAATAAAAAAAACCCCTAAAAAACCTAAAAATACGGACAATTACAACTTAGTTCGTGGAAATATAGCGCGTTTGATATCCGTAAAAGTTGTTTTATTTCAATGAACAGTGCGCGCCAAAACTTAAGATGTACGTATTTGTTCTATCTTATTGGAACAAGTGGAGAGTTGAATACTTGCACACTCTGCAAGTACGTCAAAAATGGCGTAATCCAGAACGTTCAGTTGAAGTAGGTACAGTGGTTATCGTCGGTAATGATAATATACCACCGCTATATTGGCCTTTAGGGGTTGTAACTGTGGTTGTTATACAAATACAATACAAATATTTTATTTGCAAAACACAGTTATAATAGATCTTATAATGTGACATACAGGTACATGTGTTTAGCCTGCTCGCAGACATGCAAAATTTTTAAAATAGGAAGTTACAGACACTACAGACACTAGATATTTAGCTAATTTTGCCAATCCAAATATTCCTTAGAACTATAAAAACATTTTTCTATTAGCCATTTAGTAAGTTTATTTTTAAATAAGACTCCATTTAGGTCCTTGAAAGTTTCAGGAAGCAAGTTATACATTAATATACTCATGTTATATACATTTATTTTATATATATCCTTGCGGCAGGGAGGTTGATATATTAAGTCTACATATCGTTTCCTTAACTGTCTAGAGGTAACTTCTTGGCGGGTTTTGTAGTACAAAGGGAAAGATTTAATAAAAATACATGCTTCTCTAATGTAAAGGGTGGGCAACGGTAATATACCATATTTTCTAAAATATGGTTTGCAACTGTCTAAGTACCAGATGTTACTCAATGCCCTGATACATCTCTTCTGTATCAATAAGGCTCTCTCTACATCAACAGAGTTCCCCCAAAGCAATATACCATAGGTAAGAACCGATGATACGTACCCATGGTACGCAGCAAGAGCAGCTTCAATTGAAACATTCTGTCGTACTTTTTTTATAGCAAATGCGAAACGTTGTAGTTTTTTGCAGACAGTATCAACATGCCCCTTCCAGTTAAGATGAGCGTCAATGAGCAATCCCAAAAATGTATAGTTGTCTACCTCGTCAATTTTGTTATTATTATAATTAATGTTAAGATTTTGTTTTGATGAGCCGTATGATAGAAATTGCATAACTTTTGTTTTCTGCAGGTTGATTTTTAAGTCATTAGTTTTTAACCAACCTATTATATTCTTTAAAGCGGTATTTGCAAACGATTCTAGAGAAACATTGCCCTCTTTCTTAATAATAATTGTAGTGTCTTCTGCAAAAAGGATGCATTTATGTGGAGTAGCATTGGGGAGATCATTAACGTATAATAAAAAAAGTAGGGGACCGAGAACACTGCCCTGTGGAACACCTGTTTTTCTAAATAATAATTGTGATCTATACGTTTCCTTGATTAAAATATTAGTTTGTGAAAGTTTTGTTATATCCGTGCACTGCCCTCTATCATTTAAGTAACTTTTAATCCATTCATAAGCCCTTCCTCTAATACCATACGATTCTAGTTTATGCAATAACCTATCATGGTTTACGTAATCAAATGCACAACTCATATCGAGAAATAATGCAAGTACAGGGGTGTTATTATTTATACACTCAGTTACATACTTAACTAAGTCAAAGCAAGCAAGAGCAGTAGAACTTCCCTTGCGGAAGCCAAATTGTTGAGACTGAAGTATGTTACATGTGTCAATAAAATCATTAAGTCTCTTTAACATTGCCTTCTCAAATACTTTTGACAACACTGGTACCAAAGTGATAGGCCTGTAGTTACCTAGATCTTGTTTATCACCTTTTTTGTGTAAGGGCTTCACTATCGATAATTTGAGATCGTCTGGAAAAGCACCTTCTGAGAATGACAGGTTAATTATGTGTGCTAGTGGCACACTAATGTAGGTGGCGCATAATTTTAAAACCTTGGTAGCAATGCTATCATACCCACAAGATTTACTATTATTCAAGGACATAATTATATTGTATGTTTCTTTTTCATCAATAGGTTTTAGATAGATTGTGCGAGAGTTAGGGTTAATATTTGTTTGCGTCTTATCTACATTTGGTGTTTCTTGGCTAGCTAAGTTAATAAAGTGTTTGTTAAATAAATTTGAGATGTCTTGGGGATCAGTATATGACAAACCATCAAATCTAATTAGGTCAAAATCATTACTTTTCATTTTATGTGATATTGTTGAGGAAATTACGCTCCAAGTTGCTTTACATTTATTCTTGCTATTACGTATTACTTTGTTATTATTTATTTGTTGCGCCACATGAATGCATTGTTTAAGGATTTTACTGTATTTGTGAAAGTCGTGTTTATGTGTTTGTCTGTCAGCCTTGTTCAACCGATACTTTAGATATAACTGTCGTTTAGTTTTGCTTGCTTTCCTTAAACCTTTCGTAATCCATCCTAATTTAGTAGATCTATTGTTAATTTTGACTTTTATTACAGGAAAACATAAATTGTAGAACATACAAATTGTTTTATAAAAAGATTTAAATGCTTCATTTAGGTTATTTGATTCCAAAACTTCTGAAAATGAGAGACTATCGTAAAACTTCTTCATGTTATCTGCATTATAATTTCGTTTGTATTCAAACCAAGAAGTGTAGCTCTTCACTTTATTGCCTTTGAATGTAATGGTCTGTGCGGTTTCGTGATCTGAAAGACCCAGATTAAGTATATTTGGCTTTACTTCTTTTATGTTGCTGGCAATTTGATCCAGACAAGACTTATCCCTTGTTGGTTTATCAATGTGTACTTGGAAATTGTAACTTGCTAAAATGCTTTTTAAGGATTCAGTGTGTTTATTTAATTTTAAAATATCAAGGTTCCAGTCACCACATATGATAATTTTTTTCCTTTGATATTTACTTATTAAGTAATGCAATAATTTCTCAAGCTTATGTAGAAATATACTAAATGAAATAGTTTTATAATCTGGCACTCTATAAATTGTACAGACAATTAGGTTTTGACCAATGACTTCAGTTCCACAACACTCAAAATGTAGTTTTGTAGTAATATCGGAGGGTATTTTTAAGAGCTTCGTCTCCCATAGCTTGCGTACCAAGATACAAGTTCCACCTCTACTTTTATCTCGGCAATAACTAGAAACTAGCTTATAGGTTCATCAACTTAATATTATCTTCCGAGCCCTCCTTTACAAAAGTCTCACTAAAACATAATATATCTATCTCCCTGTTATTTTCATTAAATTCGTTTATTAATAATTCTATAGCAGATAATTTTTTACATAAACTAGCAATATTTTGATGAAATAATGTTATTTGACTGAGATTACAATGTAGCTGATTTGACTCCGGTGGGTTTGGACTTGATTTACATATTGAGTTATTAACGAAAAAACATTTGTTTATTGCCACGCCCTTTAAGACCATTGACAATGTAAATTTTTTCATACTGTAAGTAATTAATTTCAATATTTAGTTTAAAGAGAATGTAATTTGATTTTGACATATTAAGTATTTGGTTGTTAAACTGTTGGATATCTATGTATTTACAATTTTTGTACTGTTTAGCAAATAGTTTCATATTATCATTTAATGTATCAATGTTTAATAGTTGATTGTTGCAGACACTTAATAAAAGAACAGTAGCATGTTGAAATTGAAACAATACATTACACAAGTTGCTAAATAAAATGTAAGGATCCTTATCATTATTTCCAACAGATATTATAATAATGTCATCTTTTGTTACTCTTTTTGCTAAATTATGGGCGCTACTTAAAACATCTACAGAAGTTGCGTAGGGTTTTACAATTCCTTCAATACTATATTGATCGTTCCATTTGCCGGTTCGGGACTGCAACATGCGTACTGCGAGACCACGTGCTTGTTCATCTCCCACGATAAAGATGTTCGATTTCTTACTTATGACGTCTGGCAGTTTTGGTATGCTAAATCCTTGCAAAGTTGATGGTATTGCTGTGTCGCAATCCCTGTTGGTACTTTGTCTTCTAAAGTATTTTGGTGTTGACCCTCTAGTCTGTGATTTTTGAATATTGAGTTTAACAGATGATGAAGTAGGAATAGACATATGGATAGTATCACCGGTGCTTATCGTGTGATTGTCCTCTTTTCTGTAACTAGGACTTTTATTTTCATCTTCCACTATGAAATTTATTGCACTTTTCTTGACACTTTTCATCGTACTTTTTGTTGGCGTAATTGTAGTACTCAATTTTGATGTGTTGTTCAACTTATAACTTATAATTCCTTGTTTTAATTGTTTATTTTCTTCTAATAAATTATTTATTTCTTCTTCTGCAATATCCAATTTTTCCTTTAAGCCAGATATGGTTTTCTTCATTTCACATATTTCTTTAAAAGTACCTATTTGCAAATCAGGCCAACTCCTTGCGTGTGTTAAGTTAGTGGTTGATGCAAATGAAAGAAACATTTCATCATCTTCCTCTATTGATAAGGCGTCAAAGGAATTTTCTATAGGCACATTTATCTTATGTTTGCGAATGGTAACATTATTTCTTGGTGAATCAGAGCTGTGCCCAGCATTATTAGTACAATGATGGAGTGGTTTGAGTCGCTTTTGTCAAAACTAGTACTGGCACTTACAAACGTCCAGTTACTAAACTATACCCGCTTCCTACGAATAATGTAACATTTATATTGAAACTAAACAACAGTAATTTTAAATTTAGAAATAAATAAACCTCATATTTGTTGTGGATTTGAATGCAATTCATTGATAATTTACCGCTTACATAAATTAAACGCTATGAATACAGTAGGTACCGATTATGGTTTCCGCTATTATATTTCTGATCTCTACCCCCATGTTTCTAGATTAATATTTTATACTTTGTTGTTAAGTTTTGGAAACTTTCAAGGCGGGGAGCATGGTTTGGCGATTATTTAACATCATTTAATTTCACTCAAAAAGAGGTTTGATTGGTGAACTGCACTTTTGCGCCACCTGGTGGGATATCTGTGAACCTGCCGGATGGCCAATCTGCCACGGTCCCAATGCCGTGAAGAATTACAAAACAAAAGAACATTTTGGCGGGCTCTCGTTTTGCTTTTTGGAAAAAAAATAGTCTCTGGAGTGCCGCGTCGCGAACGCATGAAAATAAATTATAAATCTCCTCCGCTAATTAATAGTTAAATATTGGACTTCGTGTCTTTTTACGCTTTATTCGCGACTATAGTGTGTGTGAAGTGCATCTTTACAAACCCGCCATAAGATACAGAAGATTGTTGATTTATGTAACGGATTATTTGGACAATTGGTGACCGGTCGTGTCGGCTCCTGGCCGTCGTGTCTGAAGGTGGATGAGCGGAGGAACATCTACCTGATGTTCCTCCGCTTGAGGCATTGCGCCATATTTTGCCCTTTGATGAGTGAAATCATTATTTGATGTTAACCTCTCCCTAAGCCGTCGTTACCAACCGTAAGATCCCCGCATTTTCAGGTGGTAGCTATTTACACGCTTCACCAGAGAGCTTACTAGAATATCAAAATTAAAATCTCCGCATACCATCATTTATTATTTTTTAATTTTTAATTTAATTTATTAAGTACCTACATCTTCCATTCTTTGATTCAAAGGTTTCAAAGTTACCCTTAGGGGGTTGGTATACACATACTTTAATTAAACTACTTAATTCTATACATGATAGCTCGACATGGCTTTCTGACGTAAGTTTCACAATATCCTTTCTTTTCTTAAACTGAATATTATTATTTACTAAGATTTAAGATCCGCCATGAATCGCTGATTTTCTACCAAACACGCTAGATAGTTGAAAATTGTTTAAGTTAAATGACGTATTACAATGCTCCTGCCAGTGTTCAGTAACACAAATGATTTGAATATTGTTACTTTCAACAAAAAGTTCTAATTCTAAATCTTTACCAGACAGACCCTGAATATTTTTATGAATAATATTAATACTAGCAGGTATGGCTGTTGTCTTTTGCCTCAGTTTAAATCAGAGTTTGTCATAGTATTATTTAAAACATTAAGTCTACTATTATTAGTAGAACTCAAAGAAATAATAGGTATGTTTGACTTAGTTACACAATTTGTAACAGAGTCTTGTAAATTATAAGCTAATAAATTAGCTAACTTTATCCTAAGTAGATACATGGTATCTGAAGTCAAGATAAAATTATTGTTAAAAAATTTATTAACGTCAAAATATAATACAACGTCACTCACTATGACAACAAATCAAGTTATACATACACATATTCAAATTATAAATTCGTTTGTTCTCATCCCAATTTAGATAACTGGCATATGGCAAAGCACTTATTATCATTCTGCATCTTGTCTTAAATTGCAAAGACAGTAGGACCAGCAGATGAAAATTAAATTCTCCAACGGATTAGTTTACCTAATGTGGTAGGTAATCAAAATCTTTATCCTAATCATAATCCTGACTAAAATTATAAATGGTAAAGTGTGTTTGTTTGTCCTTCATTGACGTCCTAACTAAGCAACTAATCGACTTGACTTGGCATAGAGTTAGTTAAAGGGACGGAGAGTAACATAGACTTTTCATCCCGATATTCCCTCGGGAACAGTAACCACACGGGTGAAACCGCGGGTGGAAGCTAGTTTTTTGTATAAATGACCATTTTATGCTAGTGTTTCGTTATCGTTTATTAAAAAAACTCCTTTTTGTTATAAATTGGATAAACTACTACATAATTAATTTTCCTTTGAGATAATAAACCTTTGTTATCTCGTTTATTTTATCACATCTAAGATCGCCTCATTAATGTATCCAATCTTCTCTGAGGCAAGAGGCGCTGGATGCTGAAATACAGGGGCCCAAGTCTGCTAAATAAAAATACACCATGGTGTATTTTTATTTAGCAATAGAGTGTCGATAGTGTCTCAGTTGAATGGTTTTTGGCATTTGGTATTCTCTTACTGTTTAAGTCCGAAGCCATTCTATCGACACTCCACCGATACTCCATCGAACTACTATTGATCTTTTCGGCTATTGATTTTATTTGAATGGAATTGTTATTGTTGGTCTTCACTATTTAACGTTTCTATCAATGGACTTTCAGTTGTCATTTGGTCATTGAACTGCCATCGAACAATGACACCTTTTTTAGAGTTTTATTCGATAAAATTTATCTTTATTTTACAAAATTTTACTTTTTATCATATTAATTTCACAAGGCAAGTTTGTAAAAATAATATTTCTATTCCTTATAAACCTTTGTTTTGAAATTGGTTAAACTAACCTAAGTCACATTGTGTTTTTACTAGGAAAGTTTTGGGGTAGTTCTGATTTATTCGATTCTATATTTATTTTGGGGTACCGAAATCGAATATGAGGTTTGCTAAAAAAATCGCGACGGAACATTGAAAAAGCGCAAAAAAAAAAAAAAAAAACTTTTTTCCGGATTTGTTGATTCAAATCGAAATCTATTAACTTTTAGTGAATGGCATGTTAACAGAAATTATAGTACTCGTCAAGCTAAGAGCAGTTAATTGCTCAACACTCGTCATCAGCTATTTTTATGTCCCAACTGCTGGGACACTGGCCTTTCCTATATTGAATATTCTTGGTGTTTTTGATTACCCTTTTAATATGGAAAATGTACTACTGACTGTTGTTAGTTATAAGTATTACCCATTATTTAAGATACTACTCCTCGATTCTATTGTGTTTGATATGTCATATTTTAATACGTATTGTTTTTTTTCCATTGAAAATTTTGCATTCCGAATGGTTAAATATGGCGTTCTTATGACTTGTAAGACCTTAATTATGTACTTACCCATATTTTGCAAATAAATAAATTTGATTTTGATTTTATAGATGGATGACGAGAACCGGCCATGACCCACCACGGGGGCCTAATGCGGATTGGTGGGTTTTAAATGCAGCCGGGGCCAACAGCTTAATGTGCCTTCGGAACCACGGAGAACCTCGAGATAGTAAATGTTTGGTCACCCATCCCGTGACCGACCATTGCGAACGTTGCTTAACCTCAACTCAACAATCGCAGGCCGAGCGCACGAACCACTGCGATACGGGTTTCTCAACACTTGCATTGTTAAAATTAAATTTTTGTTAACACAAATACTTGTCTTTAAAGTTTTCAAATTTGTGTTCAAAACTTCATGAAGACATTGATGTCATTGACGAACACAGTTTTTGGTAAGGGCAATTACAATACAATAACAGCCATACTCTACCAATGTTTTCTATCCTTTTTTTAACAATAAACATGCATTTTTAATAGATGTTGATATTTATGACGTAAAAAAATATAATTAAGTCGATATTAATAAATAAAATTCACAAAAAAAGTGATTAAAACATATTTAATTCACATTCCGTTCCCAGTCCATTTCCATTCCATTTCCATTTTCCAGACTTTAAAAACTTTTAGCAGAATACAAAATTTTGCACAATGGAAATGTAATGTCAATAGGATGTCGATAGAATGGAAATAGTCGGTCGCTAATTGTCAAATAGCAGACTTGGGCCCCAGGTCATTACCTAGTTCAGCAACAAATGCTACATTTCTACTTAAATGTATTGTCACATTAATGAACAGGCTTAAGTACCTAAATGTAATTTTTTTTTGGTATTATTAAATAAATTATTATTATTATTATTATAAATTATTAAATTATTATTATTATTCCAATTTCCTAAAAGTATGATTCAATTCACAGCCAATCTCTAAATCAAGTCCAAAAGGACAATGAACTATAAATCTATAATCTATAATCAATGTCATTGAGCGAAAACGGCCTTGACTCATATTACGTTTGATATTTCAATATCAAGTTAAATGTCCGGTAATTTACAGTGTTCCGTATAAAATTTAGGAACCTTTACTTTAAGAAATCTTATGTGTGCCAAAAATCACAGAAAGATAATTAAAAGCAGGACATAGAAATAATATAATCATCTAATGATTGAAGAAATTTATAAAACAAATGAGATAACATCGGTTTATTATCTCAATGGAAAATAAGTTATGTGGTAGTTTATTTTGTTTATAACAAAAAGGAGAATTTATTTTATAAACGCTAACAAAAACTAGCTTCCACCCGCGGTTTCACCGGTGTGGTTCCTTTTCCCGTGGGAATATCGGGATAAAAAGTCTATGTATTCTCTGTCCCTTTTACTAACTCTATGCCAAAAATCAAGTCGATTGGTTGCTTAGATAGGACGTGAAAGAAGGACAAACAAACACATTTATAATATTAATTAGGATTAGGATTTTGATTACCTACCACAATAAGTAAACTAATCCGCTGGAGAATTTCATTTTCATCTGCTGGTCCTACTGTCTTTATTACTTCTCTTCCCTCGTAACAAAGAATACTAACTATCACTAACGTACTAGTACAATCGAAACAATTTTTTTAAATTTTATTTAAAACGACCATAGAACATAATTTATGAGTATCATTCGAAATTGTTTTACGATAAAACTCATTTTATTTAAAATTTTATCTTAGTGTACCTGCCGAACCCTAAGCTGTTTGTCTTAAGTGGCTTTACGATAGTAAAATACGTCATACTTGATAATAATTTAAAGGACACTCGGTCAAATTTACAATCAACAGAGGAAATCTATCTAGTAATCGTATTTTGATGTCAATGAACTTTAATCAAAATTTTATTACGTAAAAGGATTTTAGTTTTATTTCTGTGAGCGCGAAAATTTAATATTTGCCTATTAAATATACCTTTATTTAGTCCTAGTCAACCATGCTAAATAAACTCAACTTTATTCAGACAATAACGTTTCGAAAATAATAATCGACTGATAAACTGTCACTTGGACGACATCGTAAATATAACTCGCCATCAAAATTTAATTCATCATCAGAAATTTGAACTTGGCTACATAATTATTTACTTAAATTGTATGACATAGTATAACCTTGTTATTATATAACATAATATAACATTATTATTTTAATCTAATTCTTACCTAATACTTTTAAATTCAACTTATTTTATGATTTGCATGTTATTTTTAATAGCAAGACATGTGAACTTTACTTCTTGTACGTGTTTGAAGCAAATCAATTATTATAATTTAACGACTCCAAATACAGCCGGTACCAACGGCTTAACGTGCCCTCCGAAGCACGGAGGTTCTTGAGTTGATAATTTATTACCCACCCATCCCGTGACCGACCATTGCGAAAGTATTGAAACTTCAAATAATTATAATTATCGTAGGACGAAAGTGTGAACCACTGCGCCACCGAGCCCCCGTGGCGGCGCTAGTTGCTTTACATACATTTTTGTTTCTTGCTTGCTTGCTTGCTCTTGTCCTCATTCAGAATCGTTAGATTTAAGAAGAGGCCGATGAAGATTTGGGCATTGAAACGACTGTAAATTCAATTAAAGCGACACATGGATGCCGTTGTCATGACAATAACCTCACATCAGCTGTCAAATAGTATTGAAAATGGTGCAATCACCAATGTTTCATCCGCCGTTATCAATGATATTGATAAGAGAAACACCAAAAACACGACAAGTCCGATTTATGAAACTTTCCCTCACCTATCCCATGGCTGACTGACCGACAAGTTACCGACCGAAAAGTTATGTAGGTATACATAAAACATCTATCAGACTTACAATAACAGATATTATTTAAACTCCACAATCTATATTATGAAGAATGATTAGATAAGATGCCTTTATTTATACAGCTCACATGGATTTGGAGTTCATTACAATATTTGTTTTCAATACTACCATTTAACCGTTAACCTTCTTTATTTAAAAATGTTAAAACTAATTGTTCAAATAGTTTTAATATTATCTGTTAATGCTGATACAAGATACAATTCTGCGTTAGATTATGAGTTATATGAAGAAGTGCTGAATCCACAGGAATGTGAGAATCAACTGAACTACATTATGAACGAAGATAGCTTGTTGAAGGCCCAATGTGAGTGTTTGTTTTTCTATTGTTTTTGAAACTATAAACTAAACTGTTACGTTTTCTCGCTAATTTCACAGAACTTTTTTAAACATGGTAAAATTTCATTATGTTATATTTTTGCTATAGCAATTAACTCAGAGTTAAAAAATATATTAAATGTTTGAGCCTAAGTATTACTTGGAACATAATTATATCAAATTAAAGTGACTTGAAGGTTATAATTACATTACATCCTTTAGAATCCCGAGTTAATGCATTTGAAAATTCTTACATAATTATCAAACTAAAACAGTAGGGAACACAAAAGCATTTAATATTCATCGTTCTTTTGGGACAAATTTTTCAGTAACGTGAACAGTACATAAGATAGCAGATGAAACACTTAATAAAATAATATCGTTTCTTACAGTCATGGATGCAGGAGTTAGAATACCGCGAGGTATTCTAATAAGTAACTACAGAGATATGGGCAACTATCACCAGTGCTTAGACATCAATGAAGAACGTCAAGAAACAGTACTTGAAGGAAAATATTGTGTAATAGAAGTACCATTCACGCACAATACCGGACAAGGAATTTCCGAATTGATAAGCCCAGAATTTCCTTGGGACTATAGAAATTGGGAAATCTTCAACTCAATTCATAGTCAGATTATTATTGGTGATCCGAAAGTATTGTCCCGGTAAGTGATAGAATTTAGATTTAAACATTGAAACAAAGAGGCTAGAATTAGTAAGCTGGCTGTCACGCGTCGCCACTCTTTTGCGTGAGACATATAAGCAATCCATCAATTTCCTTTTATATATATTTTTTTTTTCTTCGCGTTGTCACCTTGCTTGTTTTCAAGACGACAGTTCTTTCAGTACTAAATACGTAACATGGTCCTTCTAAACTCTTGTATATTGTGATTTGAAGTGTTGGTTTCAATAAGATTATCAAAATTAAAGATTTTCATAAAGATTAAAGATAAACCAATGTAAATATGAACATGTCTATTCTTCCTTCACATTTGGCTTTGGAAATTGGCTTTATTTGTTGTCTATAGGAATTAGACCTTTTAATTTTTATTTGCAGCAAAGAACGAAATGTCGACCAAAATGACGTAAATTTAGAATTGGCCATTTGTATTCCAAAGGTGTGCTCTGTAGATCAAGCCCTGAACAGTTTGACTAATAACGCATCGATAGTATCTGGTATCAGTGAAGCGTTCTGCCGTCTGCCCAATGACAAGCCATGGGTAGCTGCTGATTATGTTGCTATGTAAGTATGCAATCAATATATTTTAAAAATAATTCTAGTATCAGTTCATGGAATCTATATTTAATCCGGATTCACATTGATTCAGTAGCTGGTAACGGTATGCTGACGTTGGAGACAGTATCAGTCCAGCGCTACCATGAAGTAGATCGTATGCCTACTTTCGTGCAATGTGCAATGCTTAAATTACTAGACATTGTGACAAAAACATTATTTTTACACCTTTCTAAATACCACAAGGACCACGAGCTGTTAAACAATATTAGACTTATATTGTAAGCTATACACAATATATAACTTTTTATTTTTTTATGAATAACCGGAGAACTCTTAGCTTTCATCATACCTAATGTAGATAGATAGAAGATGGAAGCGAGCCTCTCTCGGAATCCTCAATCACTGTGGAACTAGCTATCTTATATCTAACTGCCGGATCACAACAATGCTGAAGACGTTGTTATTATGGCGACAGACTTAGATAAGATGGTGGTAGCTAGCCGGGCGGACTTACAGCAAGTCCTACTACCGACCAAACCGAATACAATATGTACGAACCTGGGACCTCTGGGTCTGATACCGGTGGTTGTTACCATTAGACCACAAAGGCGCTAAATTTGTCCTTTAAATTGATGTTACTTCAATATCGATGCTAGGGTTCAGTGCTGGTATAGAGGAGCAGAAAATTTAGTTTCGGTAAAAATGTATTATTGAACCTAATAATAATAGTTTATTAAATTTAACACTTTTTCTTTATTTCCAGTGTCATCTTCTCACTAATAGGACTTTTGACAGTGCTTAGTACTTCTTACGACGTTCACCATACAGTCGTACTAAAAAAAGGTAATCATTTTTTCACTTATCATTTTTATTCATTTTGCTATATTACTAGTACAATAATACTTCAATGTTTTATTGACCTATTTCTATGCTGATAACATTATCAATACAATGTATTCTTTTAATGTGCAAATGTGATAAAAAGAGATTTGCAATCGTACACGTTTTAAGTTTTGTTAATGTCAATAATAATGTTATCAAATATTACTTTAAACTTTCATGGTCATAATCACTATCTTTAGCAAGTTAATATCATGGAGGATGCGAGAAATATGACCAGTAGGTACAGTCAGGAGCATGAATCTACACTTATAGCGCGAGTCTTTGTCTCTATGGCGGTTGATTTAGCACTGCCTTAGGACTTTGGTTGCTTTGCAATTAGCTACATTTATATAATATCTAAGGGAAGAGGGTGTTACCCTTGAAACACGGTAAAAAATTTCGTAATAGTGATAATGTTATCTATGTTAATAGTGAAAATAAATGATATGCTTTTCATGTTATTTTGGAATTTGAATTTTCTGCCGGAACACAACAACGCTGAAAACATTGTTGCTGTGGCGACAAACCTAAACGAGATGGTTGTAGCTAGCCAAGCAGACTTGAACAAGTTCAAAAACAAATTAATCAAACCGAATATAAAGTACTGAAAATCGATCCTGGAACCTCTGGTGCTGATATCAGTGGTATTCTATTGAATACAGATGTGGTTTTAAAAAACTTTACCATACATTTGGTTTGCAGAAAGACTCTTTGTGATGTTACAGATCCAAAGGAATCAAAGATGCTTTACACAATGTTCTCCATGTACACAAATACTCGTAAAGTTTTAACATTCAGGTCTAACCCAAATAACCTGAACTGTGTTGAGGGTGTAAGATCAATAGCTATGCTGTGGGTGGTGGTTATTCATACCTTTGGAACGAAGTCCAGTTTTGTACCGGCCAATCCAATCGACGTTTATGAGGTAAACAAACATGTATTGGTCTTTTTTTTCTTATTAGGATCACCTACAGCTGTTGATACATTGATACATCAGAAATTATTACTTTATCAAAGACTTAAAGCCTAATTCGTCAACTGTCATTCAGATAATCGAGATTTAAACCAATTTTCCGAAATGTTAAATGCTATGTCAGTTTTTATGTTTAGCGTTAATTTGTTGGTAAAACTGGGTCAAATTTTTAAAGCTAGCTGTCATATTTACAACGTCGTATATCGAAATATGAATTGTTAGTTTTGAATTCCGAGGGTCTGATAATGCCACTTAAGCAATATTGTTCCTTAACAATTTATTTTCTATGGACTTTTGTAATTTCATTTCATAAAACAGTGTCAGTGTGGCAGAATTTGCAAGGAAACTTCTTTATGCTTAATTTTTCTGTTTTTTGTGTTCCAACTTTCATTATTAGAGTGAACAAAGCCCGGTTTTTTGTAATGTTGCTTTACTATCATAAACTTTTAAATTCCTTTCTACAAGAGAGGATAATGTTTTGTAATTCCCTTTTG
Organism: Chrysoteuchia culmella; assembly: GCA_910589605.1. Taxonomy (NCBI): domain Eukaryota; kingdom Metazoa; phylum Arthropoda; class Insecta; order Lepidoptera; family Crambidae; genus Chrysoteuchia; species Chrysoteuchia culmella. The sequence continues at coordinate 5,151,895 of OU342649.1, forward strand.
TCCATAGCTTCTAATAAATCTGATAGAATAACCGTTTAATTTTTGAGAGAAAATATATTTTCTAAAAACTAATTCCGCGTGTTTTATTTGTTTTCAGCACATGAAATCATTTGGGTACCTATGGATAACTAGTGGCCACATAACAGTGGATACTTTCTTCATGCTTACTGGCTTACTCTTGGTTTATACTCAAGCTTCGAAGATGTCAAGAAGTAAGTGGTTCACCATCATCTTGACCTTATCCCAATTGTATTTGGAGTCGTCGGCGAAAAACTCACACCCTGATTAGAAGATAAGAATTCTTTACGATTCAAAACAATTATTCAGTTTATTCTCGGTTTTATTATTGCAAGAACTTCGATAAAAGCGCTCATATCGAGGACCTTAAGCAAACAATCATCAGTGCACCAGCCTTCCGCCCGCGAATTCGTCCGCGAGGAATTAGTTTATCGCGCGTATTTAGGATGTCGCGTCAGGGTGCTATTTTGTCGTCTCAGCCACATAACACCTACTGCTGGGTAAAGGCCAACTGCCACCAAGGATCTCTACGACGATCGGTCCTGCGCTGCCCGCATCCAGTGGCTTTCCGCAACCTTCACCAGATCGTCGGTCCACCTTCTCGGGGCCACCTTGCCTACTAACGGTGTGTCGGCCGGTACGCGGTCGCTATTCCAGAACCTTTCCAATGGCCATCGATTATTCTCGCTGTGTCCCGCTCACTGCCACTTCAGCTGAGCAATCCTTGGTGCGATGTCGGTTACTTTAGTTCTCCTACGGATCGCTTCATTTCCCTCTTTGAGCATAGCTATCTCCATTGCACGCTGGGTTACCTTGAGTCTTCTTATTAGACCCATAGTTAGCGACCACGTTTCACTGCCGTAAGTGTGCCATTTGTCAGCATTTATCAAAGTAAATAGTGCAGTATGTCCACAATTCAAGTTCAAGGTTCAAGTTATGTCCATATCTCACTAAAATCTATTAAGCGGTTTACGCGTTAAACGGAACAGCCAGACAGACGTGCAGTGTTTCTTTAGCATGTATAATATAAGCGCATGGATAAATGTGAATGGAAAAGTAGTAGAAAATACTCCAAAGCTATAGGAAATATATATTAAAGTCGCTATGTCTATTTTACATTACTTTTCCATACAGCATTTTAACCCTTTTCTTACACCATTAAGGTTTGATTCATGTCCACCGCATAGGACTTGAAAATCGATGACATTGTTACAATCAACATCCCATAAAACCTCAATAACGACACCTATATCGATTTTAACATTATTTACCCTTTTTACCCCCTTAGGTGTTGGTTTCTTGAGAGGGGGATTTTTGTATTTAATTTTTAACCATAAGCCTAATAAAAAATAAGTTACTTTTTCTATGAAAATAACGGACTTTTCTTCAATTTGATCTTTCCTTTTTACCGCTTTGGGGGCAGATTTTTCGAAAACGGTGAGATAGGTCATTTTCAATCGTCAACCTAAATACAAAATTGGAAGATCCGATCCGATCCGAAAATTGGAGTTTCTAGACCCAACGATTTGGGCTGTGCGTTGATTATAAGTCAATCAGTCAGTCAGGACATTGAATTTTATACGTATAGATTATGGTGAGGCACCATTATGAGCTTTAATAATGACCCTGACGAAAAACTATATATGGAGACAATTTAATGTAAAAAAATATATGTACGTGAGAAATGGACCTAATCCGCAGCAAACTTATTTTACGAGTATATTCATTTCGTTATCAATAACTTATTTCAAAACTGGCAATTTTTTCTTCTGTTACTTGGTTATAATATTTTTTTACCTTTGTTACAGTGGACTTTTTGAAGAACCTCCACTTTTTCTATCTGAGCCGCCTTCTACGAATGTTTCCTGTCTTAGCCACAGGCATTTTGCTGCAAGCTTCCTTCCAAAACCATATAACAGACGGTCCATATTGGGGAGTGGTGGCCAAGAGTACTGAAGACTGCAGAAATTACTGGTGGGCTACATTGCTGTATGTCCATAATTTGACCAAATTTGGATATTTGGTAAGTACATATTTACTTCACATGTGGTGATATTTATTGAAGAGTGAATTGACTCGTCATCATCAACAATTTTTAGTACATTATCTCCATTTAAGCTCCACTTTTACCTTTTATCGTGGTAATTATTAGTAATTGTTGGTAATCGAAAAAAATACATTTACCATAACATATACATGAGTTATAATTAAGTCATCTCTTATCTTATTTTCCGTGTTTTTTAAAGTTTTTTTTTTTATTCTCACGACATTTTAATGGACAGTGCGCGTTATAACGTAAGAAACGAAAATAATGTTCTTGTCATCTTTTTGTTTTTAGTGTCTCGGTCATACGTGGTACCTTGCAGTGGACATGCAGCTATATGTAATATCACCTATTGTTCTAATTTGGGTACTAGGCGGGAATAAAAAGTTGGCTTGGGCGGCGTTGGTCGGTTCCCTTTTGGCGGTGCTCGCCGGAACTTCTTTGTACAACTTTCTGATGGAGTTCCAATCTTCGATGGGTGCTTTATCGTAAGTCTTTCCCACTGATTACTACCGCCGTTTTAAGACAAGCCTAAGTACAGGACAAATCTTAGTGTTCTCTGTGTGTACTAGCTTTCGTAACTGTCTGTGTAACTTTCTCAAATAAATCGATTTTTCTTTCTTTCTTTCTTAACTAATAACAACTTTAACATCACCTTTTTATTTATTTCCAGTCGTACTCCGGAGGATGTGGCATTCTACAGCCAGTATTATTATATTCATACATTTCCTCGATCAGCACCATTCTTTGTTGGAATGCTATTTGGATACATACTGCATACGTGTCGAAATCGAATAATAAGACTATCAAAGGTAAATGATTAATATTTACCTGATTTCCTCTCCTATTCCTTCTCTGTGCATGCTGTCCGCCTATAGAATTCTCTTCCAGAAGGTATCAGAAAAGCTCGCTCATTGAAATCATTTAGCGTCAAGTCAGAACGCATTTCCTTTCCAATTCCTACTATATGTTAATATATTCATTCTAAAGTATAATTATTTATAATGTTCAACATTTAATTGCACCCACTTCCCCCTTTCCCCCTTTTATTCTCTTCCTCTTATTCCTTTACTACTCAAGGTTGCCTGGAAGAAATTGCTACCTAGCAATAAGGCCGCCTTTTGTGTATTTCCTTATACTGTCTGTTTTAGCTTTCTTTGTGTTCTATTATGTGGAATAGTGTTTTATTATTTATTATTATTAATAATATTTCTATTGTTTTCTGGAATCGAAGTTTGCGCAGGTTAATTTTATGCTATATATTTGGTACTAGTACCAACAGTACTAGTACCAAACTGGTACATACATAATAAATGCTATAAAGAACTTATGAAATTTAGTCAGTCAAGGTCTGGAAAACAGAATCAAATCGTACTTATATTATAAATGCGAAAGTGTGTCAGTTTGTTTGTTTGTTTGTTACTCTTTCACGCAAAAACTACTGAACCGATTTGGATGAAATTTGGCACACAGATAGAAGATAGCCAGGATAAAAACATTCCTGCGGGAACGGAAACCACTAGTTACGGTATTAAGTTCTTAATATTGAATTGATTAAAAGACGTGTCTTGTGATCTTGTCACGATGTCCAGATCGAAGGGTTGCTGTCGTAAGGTTCCAGCACATCAAATTTTAATATTGATTTTTGATTTTTTTTAATGTTTGCATTATAAACATTCACTGAAAAATATTTATAGGCATATAGACAGACAAAAAAAACATCACCAAATATATTTCACATAACAGTTAATCGAGGAGCCCATGGCGCAATGGTTTGCGCGCTCGGCCTGCGATTGTTAAGGTTAAGCAACTTTCGCAATGGTCGGTCACGGGATAGGTGACCAAAAATTTACCATCTCGGAAGGCACGTTAAGCCGTTGGTCCCTGCTTGGCTGCGTTTGCAGTCGTTAAAACCGACCAATCCGCATTGGGCCCGCGTGGAAGGCCAGTGCACCAGCAGTGGCGATTAAAAATGTCTGATGACGATGACGAACAGTTAATTGACTTCAAATTTATTTGTTTATTTATAGGTCTTGATTGCATTCTTATGGCTGCTTGCCACAGTCACAGCATTAACGATAGTCACATCAACATACTTCGTGATCCAGCCAGACTGGGATAATCAAACAGTGGACAGTGTGTTAAACTCTTACATGAGACCTGCGTGGGCTACGTGCATTGCATGGCTTATATTTGCATGCGAGCATGGTTATGGAGGTAAAGTTAATGCGCAATGTACAGTCTGTAATGTCAAATAAAAACAAATGTCCTAAAAAAAATATAAACAAGCAAAATAATAATTATAGTTAAGTACATATAAATATAGATACACTGGTAATGTCAAAAATAAATTTATAGATAATTAAATTTTGTAATTAATTTTAAATGATGATTACTGTAGGCCTAGCACGAATAACTTTCGAGGAGATATCGAGGAAGTAAAGTAAAAAAAAATATGAGATGTTGAGCAGCGTTCCTACCAGACGTAATCGAAACTACATTTTCCTATACATTTTTGACATTACGTGCTCGATACTTACTCGATACTATTTCGATAGTTATTCGTGCTAACCCAACAGATGTAAAGTGATTCATTCATGTCCACTCAGAACCTACATAATAGCCGTTATAACTTACTAAAATCAACACATTATCATTTATAATATAATTACTTTAAATTTCAGGTCCTATGAACTGGTTCCTCTCATTGACTGTGTTCAAGTTTTTGGGTCGTCTATCTTATGCCATGTATATTTTGCACTTGCCAATTATATACATACTGAATGCTACTGCATTGGCGCCTACTTACTTTTCAATTGAATTTTCCGTAAGTACATTTTTAATCATTTCTATTTTTTAAACGTGCATAATATTCCCGTGCTTCTACGACTTTGTCCAAAAGATCCTTCCGAGTCAGTACTAGGTACCTATCTATCCCTTTCCTACCCCAATCCCATATTATCCGATTTACTTTTCCCCTGGCCCGGTGTCCGGTGATGCCAATAGGCATGCATGGGACTAAAACATAGTTGGCAAATCGTGGGTATATGATCGTCTTAGACTACCTTCGAAGATATACAGACGTGAATTTATGTTTCGTTTAATATATTTTTTATTGAACCCGCAGTTCAAAAGACTTTTCATCCATAATAATAGTTACTCGTACCTATGCAGTTGCAGACTTCAATAACTGACTAAATATGGTTGTAGTTTATGTGGAAAGGTCACAGAAACCAAGCCATTGCGCTATTTCTAAACCATCATGCGCACTTCATGGTCTAATAAATAGACAAGTTTTTCGAAATTCAAATGGAAATGAAGTTTTTTTTTAAGAGACAGCTAATAAATTTCTTGATTACCAACATTTTCAGTGAAACAAAAAGTTTAATAATAATTCCATTAATTTGTATTCCATATAAAGTTGTTAGTTTTACGAACTTTGCACAAAAATAAGGCATTAGCTGAATTGTTGGGGCCTTTCACCAGTCAATTATTCGACTTACAAATTTTTACAGTAAAATGTAAGTAGGTTTTGATTTTATTGTCCGGCAGTTTAATATATTTTTTTCCCGTTTACTTTCCAGATGCACAGATTAATAATTGACTTAAACCTAACGATATTTGTATCGTTCTTAGTCACAGTATTTATAGACCTACCATTCTCTGGGCTCTTTGGAATGCTACTAAAGGGTAAGACAGCTTATCAAATACTATTAGAGAATAAATTATAAATCAGTTTTATCACTATATTTGCCGATATTGATTTCAGGCTCTGTATTAAACTTTGATGCACAATATTTCCGAAAAAATATTAAAATGACAATTAAGTAACTCAGTGGTGCAGTGGTTAGCGCGTTCGACAGTCACGATATGGGTGACCAAAAACTGTAGCCGTACCGCGCAAGTGGCGTTGTCATCGAAATCGGCTTCATTTGACAGATGGATGTGACACATTGCTGCTTCTTTTTGACACAAATGAAAACTTATCAAAGACTAAGAGCAATATGTCACATCCATCTGTCAAATGATGTCTATGTCGATGCCGATGACACTTGCGCGGTAGGGCCTCTGATTATCTCAATTTGTTTGTTTGTTCCCAATGAGTCACAACACAACGTGTCACACTGTTACTCGTTAGGAAACAAAATTGCCATCGAGTCACACCCCGAAGGTAGCATATTAGGCATTAGGGAAAAAATCTTCTCAACCTGTAGGACTTTTAGTAACTTCTCAAAAAATCTAAAATAACACTTGGTTAGCTCTGCGACCCTGGTTTTCACCTAAAAATATTCCATGCCTTCGGGGTGTGAGTCGTTGGGAATTATTTTTATAGAGTGTTCTCCCAACGTGTAACACTGTGACTCGATGGATTTTTTTCCCGACAATTAACAGTGTGACTCGTTGGGACTTGGGACCAATCGAAACTGTTCCATGCTTAGGAAGCACATTAGTTCTTTTATCCATTCGACCAAATAAAATTGAAATGGCTGATGATAATGATATTTTAATTACGTATAATGGAATATATTTTAAAGATATTTCATAATCATTATTTTATTTCAGTTTTGCGTCGGACTGGGAATAAAATACCTAAGAAGACCGATACTAGTAATGTCACAGAATATATATTAGTACCTAACGATACATAAATTTCACTCCCGAGTTGAGGTATGATAAACGCAAGCGTCCGGTTACCGGACTAGTCCCAATAGGCTGGCACTCGCTCGACTAGTCGCACACGCAGCGCACGCAGTACTATGAACGCCATACGCAATGCAAAACGTTGAAAGGGATTTTGCGCCGCTAGTATGGAAGTGAGACAGGCCTGGTAATGTGGAAAATGCAGTGAAGACACATTGAAAGTCTATAACTAAGTATATTGTGTTATTTAAATGTTTGTGTTTAAGAAGTTTTTTTTAAGGTAAAATAACATTATTGTAATACCAAAGTTTACGCTTAAAGCAATTAAGTACTGAATAAATTATTGATATTGTAATAGATCAATTGTTTCATTATTTTGTAATGTTACTGACTGTTTCGTTATTTACGGTTATAAACTACTTTCGATTTAATTCCAAAATATAACAGAATATTTATTAAAATGTAATATTCAAAGGTTTTTTTTTATGTTACACTTACACCAATTAACTTAGCCCCAAAGTAAGCACTGTAAGGCTTGTGTTATGGGAAACTAGGGTGACGGAAATAAATACATAAGATTATACATTTATAAGTATTTATGTGTAGAAATATATAATACTAAAGGCCGGGCGCGGGTTCACCCGCGTGGTTCCCGTTCCTGTGGGAATTTTGGGATCATTTATAGCCTATGTTACTACTTGGGGTCTAAGTATTCTCTATACCAAATTTCGTCAAAATCGGTCTAGTAGTTTTTGAGTTTATTCGTTACATACTAAAATACAAATCTTTCCTCTTTATAATATTAGTATAGATAGTATATTATAGTATAGATAAACGTCCACGAATCAGGAACAAATGCTCGTATTCGTCATACAAACATTTGCATCTACCGGGATTCGAACCTGGGACCTCAGAGTTGGTGACACCTTGAATCCGGTGTACGTACCACTCTACCATGGAGGTCATCAAATTAAAGTGGTTAAACATATATATATATATATATATATATATATATATATGTTATATATATATATATATATATATATATATATATATATATATATATATATATATATATATGTGTGTGTTTTTTTCGTTTCCTGCATTAATTTCAATAAGCAATGTTGAATAGACTTGTGTAATAGTTAAACGTAAGTAGGCGTTTAATTTACGGTTACTAATACTAACACGGTCGCAGGAAGCCGCTATATGCTATTAGGAGGCCTAGCAGTGGGTGTCATGTAGCTGAGATGGCGATGACGACGACGAAATAGTACATAAATTATAAAACTGAACTTCCAGTGCCATCATAGCAACATGATTATATGATATAAACATGACTTCAATTAAGATATTTACCAAAATAAGTATTAAATCGCAAAATTTAGACCTACCCAACGCAATTTCACTCAACAATCTCAACCTCCATTTCACCACTTAACCAAAACTTTATCGTAATATGTCAACTTTGTGACGGGGCTCCTAGTCCGGCAGCACTACAGTTGCCGGAACGTCGGAACCGCCGCACTCGTTTTAAGAAGTGGAAACGAAATAAAAGAATCGTTCACAAGAGACTTGACTTTTATTTTGAATTAATGGAAATAAGGAACTGTAACAATACGAAAATACAAAGATAAGTTTTAGTTATAAATACTGATTCTAACTAATGAGTAAAAAAGTAGGTAGTTATGCTTACCCCGTGTATCGGGTTCCTGATGTATATAAAAAATATATTATTTACACAAATTTTTAATACAAATGGTGAACTAGTAGCGTTTAGCCTGCTGGCTTCTGTAACATTACGTCAAAATGAGCCGAACAGGAATCGTGAAACGGTGAAAATTTGAATTTAGACAGAACATAAAAATATAATTTGATTACCATAAAGTGAGACTACGGAGTTTCTAGCCATTATAGAGGTTTCATCCATCCATAAGGCTAGAACGAAATGGCATCGTTATAACTTTACGCACTATTGCCTCTATAGTAGGTCTAACATGTCCAAATATAGCCCCGTTTTTTCCAGTCATCCAGTCAGGCAGATATCAAAAAGATTATCCTTTCCATAAAATGAATGAATGCTGTGGGTTGTCATTGAATCAGTCACCGCATGATAGTTACTATACTGAAACATAGGGGCGTGCATTCCATACAGACAATTAGGCAGTGCTAGCTCATTCAAAAGCTAGATAAATATACAATTAGTGTTAAAGTTATGTTATTTTAGTTTGAACTTCTATTCACCAGTCAATTGGCCTTGGGTACCCAGACTACCCAAGCAAAACATGGCGCTAAATGGCCGTGGGTAGTTTGGGTACCCAAATTTATTCCCTATTTGGTCTTTGGCCTTTTACGGTCTCGTCATAAAAATACACGTTGCATCGGCTTGGGAGTTTTTTTTAATGGATTCGGAACGAACCATTCTTTATTTTAAAAATAAAACACAGTCATCCATAAAGACGAGACCAGAAAAAAAAGTTTTGTGACAGGTGTCAATCAAGTGGTGTCAAATTACAAAAAACAAAAGTGCCTTTCGAGTGTTTCGTTCAGTTTTTTTTTACATGACTTTGTTTACGTTCTATTTATATTGGTCTAGAATATAATCATCATGATTTTAAAAGTATAAAAAACATAGGTAAACATAAATTTGTTAATATAAGTATTTTTATGACACGTGGTGTCAAAATTCAATCACTTTTTTTTCTCTCTCTTAAGTACTGATTAACAAAAAAATATATACAGTCGAAACCCACTTAGGTAAGTTACAATTGCCATTCGTATAAAAAACAAAACGATACGACCGTGCGGCGTCAAATAGTCTCTGTTGCAGTTTTAATGGCGCGCCGGAATTTGTTTACATAGCGGCCATTGTTCTATTGTTTATGGCCAATCGATACCTGATCCGCGGGGTGGCCCTGACCGGGTGAGAGCGGTTCAACACTCACCCACTAAGATTTTCCTTACGCTAAATACTGAATACCTACCGGTAGGCAGTCTCCAAATTGCCTACTGGAAGCAAGCAGGGTTGCATACAAGAATACAACTTATTTATAAAAAGTATTGCTCAAGTATAAGCAAGAACGGCGCTATTTGTTCGTGTAACGTTCTAGCTTAAACGTCCGGAATACATCAGTATAAAGTAAACAAGACTACCTGACGAATGAATTTGGTCGCGAATTATTTCGATTCGAATTTTTCAATTCGAACTATAATAGTAGTTCCGGTGATTAGCGTGCTCTAACAATCAAACTCTTCAGCATTTTAATATTCATAATAAATATAACGAATTTTATTATTTATGTCAAGCGGCAGCTCTCGGTTTTACCCGCCGCGTGGTTCCCGTTACCGTGGGAATATCAGGATGTTTTGCAGCCTATTTGGTTTCCATATGTATAAGTTCATTGGTTGCCGAAGGCTGCGCGCGGCCAATGCGCGCTCGCCGATGCCATGACGTTCCGGTAGACGCAAGTTCTCTTCATTTTAATTGTCTTGCCCATACACAAGCTTATGTTTTGTTAACTTTACCTCCTTTATAGTTTTAATGGAACATCTTAAATAGCTTCTGTCGATTTTCGTAGTAGGCAATGGAACTTCTAGCAATCTCACCATGTTGACCATTTTTAACCGAGTTCAAAATAAAGAAAAGGTTCTCAAGTCGACCGTATATATTATTTTATGTATGTTTTAATAATAGTCGTCAGTTGTCAACCGATTTTAATATTTTTTTGTTTATCTGAAAGAACATAGTTTAAGTTTGGACCCATAATTTTTTAACGAAGATCTGGCTCATAGTTTTTTTCATAATCGTCTTTTTACGGAAAGTTAAAAGCGCCAACAGATGCGTTTCATAATTATGTAAGAGAACTTGAGACTATGTTTCTTAATAATTAAAAAAAAATTAAACAAAGGCCGGGTGGTACTCTGTATGAAATTTTAAATAACATACATTTTGATTCTCCCTGCCTTTGTTTCCCAAAACAATATCTAATAAAACTTTTTATTAGATTCAGGATTTGTTCTACACTAAAAATTTTTAACCGAGAATTTAGAAAGGGTAAGAAATTTATAAAAATTATATAGAAATAAAACACGTGTAACTTTAAAGTTTTATTTTTATTTTACCTACACACTGACCTCTATATTTATGTTTTATCTAGATGTTTTGCACAGTCAGCACAAATTCATAAAACAAATATTTTATAAACGATACAAATTTTAAACTACCATCTATTATTCAGAACATATTCACAGTTCTTAATAACATAGACACAAAAAGTTATGTTAATTTAATTTTATTGAAGAGGCAGCCCTGCAGTTGCTGTGGGATTGCGCGGTGCGAAGCATTCGCTTGAGCATTTAGGCACATTTTAGCATGCAGCGGTTGCTGACGCAGCGGAGTAGGCTATTATAGCAGTAGGTATTGGAAAATTTCTAATGAGTGAAGTATCTGTTACGTAGTAACTATTTAGTCATCTGTGGTATGGTGCCGTCCTTGTCACACTGTTTAAAGCAACTTAAAAAAATATATATTACTTCCGCCGCCCGCTTGGTCGACCGGCCCCTGAGCGCTGCCATTAATTTTAGAGCTAATTAAAATCAAATTTTTAGAAGGGGGTGTCTGAACTGGGAAGGGTGGGATGGTGGTGATGATGGTGCGATGCTCGTATAATTATAATGTAATTTAGATACAAGAAATTATGCCTGTTGAAAATTTTACTGAAATATCCCTATAATGTGATAAATTGCTTCTAAAATAATACAAGGCGTGCGTTTAGTGCGTTAGTTTAGTGTTTAAATATTTTTATAGTACATATTTCGTTTTATTTATTTTGTCCACTCTATTTCACTTTTTAGTTTGGAAGGAAAATACGAGAATTATTCTAACTTAAAAAAAAGTGAAACAAAAAATTAAACCGACTTCAAAAAGTAAAAAAACAAGCACCCGGAGTCATGGGGGCTGGGTCAAGATTACCCGCGCTTTTTTAGTTTGCCTATAACTTTCAAAATATCTATGCGAAGTTGCCGCTATTCTCAGTAGCTGGAGTTTTTCAGTGGCTCAATACGTTTTTGGCCCGAAATTAGTCTTGCATAACCCACGCCCGTTTTCGGTGTAACAATATTATTTTTAACTTTCTAACCGACTTCTGAAAAAGAAAGAGGTTATCTATTCGTCGCGTATATATTTTTTTTATGTATGTACATCGATTACTCAAAGACGGATTGACCAATTGTAATGATTCAAATGTTATCATATCAGGGGGTCAATTCTGCAAAATTTTTGTAATGTTATCATATCAGGGGGTCAATTCTGCAAATTTTTTGTCATAATCGCCTCTCAGTGGTGTTTCAATAGTAGTGTTTATTTACACTGTTGTAACAAGAACTGTGTAAAACAGCACTACTATTTGAAACACCACTGGAATACCATTGTGACTAAGCATTAGCAGAATTGGGCCCCAGGTATGTTCGTCCCATTTTCTAATATTTCGAAATCAGTTCAGTATTTTTCAGGAAATCTCAAAAATACTGTTGTAAAAACCGCAAGATGGCAATAAGATTCACTAGATGGCGCTGCTTATCGGTCAAGCCGTTTGACCCAAACGGTTTGACTCAAAGTAGATGGCAATAGTTCACTAGATGGCGCTGCTTATCGGTCAAGCGGTTTGACTCAAACTAGTAGTTGCCTACACTACTATATAGTTTGAGTATCCTAACTTTAAAAATAGTGTTATTCTTTTTTATTTAAACCGTTTTCAAAAACCAAAAAGTAAAAAAATTACCCTTGGCTGGCACCGACTTCAACAAAAGGTTTATTTTTTACTTTTTGATTTTTGAAGTCGGTTTTCTTAAGAGTAGTAGTATTTTTTTTATAAAAAGCTGTTTTGTTTGTTTTTGATGATTTATTTTACTTTGTCAAAAATTAAGATTTTATCGCTTGAACTGTCATTATGTTGATGTATTCTCAAGATTGTGAAATATAAGTCTGTAATTGCTTTTTGAAAAAGGCGGCTTCTCATACAAAGACTGCTGAAGACTGTAATACTCGGAGGACCTCGGTTACTAGCAGCGAAGCACGGAAGAGCTCGAGATAATAAATGTATGTGTCGTGAACCGGTCTTCTACGGGAGAAGACGTGAGGAAGGGGTTCCATATTATTACCACCACCACCACCGCCGGCCGCCGCCGCCGCCCCACCGCGCGGACCTGCGGCCTGGACACTCTTGCTTGGGCTCCTAACCACGATCGCACGTACCTATACGGTCTTCCAACGCGCCATCGCCATTTTGTTACCACCACGTCCCGATCTTAGTACTTAATATTACCTATTTGTAATCTTTTATTTAAGTCCCCTGTACGAGGGGTACACTGTAAATTTCGGAAATCGAAGAAGTGATAGAGAATAATTGGTTGATAATATTTTTATTGTTTTTCAAAGTACTCGCCACAATATTTAATGCACTTTTCCATTCGATGGAACCAGTTTTTATAACATTCATTTCACTCAGAAGTTGAGGTAGTCAAAATGGCAGTTTTAAAAGCGTCGACGGCTTCTTCCGGAGTAGAAAAGCGTTGACCACGCAATTTATTTTTGATTCTGGGGAATGTAAAAAAATCATTAGGGCTTAGGTCAGGGCTGTACGGCGGATGGTCGAACAATTCGATGTTTTCTTGCTCTAAAAGCTACTTTTTTATTCGGGCGGTGTGAGAACTTGCATTGTCGTGATGTAGGATGATGAGACGGTTGCAGTTCTCTTTTCGGAGTTCAGCGATGACTTCAGGCAAACAAATGCTAGTATACCATTGAGCGTTGACTGTTCGTTGTCCCTCAAGAGGAATGGTTGCAACGTGACCGGATTTGGAGATGAACGTGGCGACCATTTTTCTTTGCAACGCTCCGACAACGAACGACTTTTGTTGGTTTCATCTTACTTTGAAATACCCAAACTCGAGACTGGTTTTTTGTTTCCGGCTCGTACGCATATATCCAGGACTCATCACCTGATACTATATTATACACAGCATTTGAAGTTCCACCATGGAACTTTTCAAGAGTTTTGAGTTGAGAGGACCATTTCAGTATGGTAACCCCATCCATCCTGTGACCGATCATTGTGAAACGCCAACCACTGCGCCACCGAGCTCCTCAGCACAGTGTGCTTAATGCGAGTTGTTTCTACTCATGGTCGATAGTGAGCGCGTTAGGTTTTTGTGTGACGTTGGTGTAATCCGTGGCGTAATCCGCTAGAAGGCAGGCCGCTGACTTCATACAAAAATCGTCACGTTGACGATCGACCCTGAGTAGAAAGAACTCGTCCTAAGCACTCAGATATTACTAGTATAAATAAAACCTTGATCTACTTTTTGTACAGTTCATTACAATGTTATGTTTATCAAAGACCTCTCTTATTGGCGTAAAATATTCATTCGAAGTCTTGAGCGATTTCATTGATTTTATCAGATTGATTAATGATTAATTATCTACATTGATACGAGTATGTCGCATGAATGTCATTGAAAAGTAATCATCTGCAAAGAAATCAATTTGTCAAAATTATATTTTACTAGAGGCCGGGCGCTGTTTCACCCGCGTAGTTCCCATTCCCGTGGGAATTTTGGGATCATTTATAGCCTATAATACTACTTGGGGTCTAAGGATTAATAAGGTTACATACAAAAATACAAATCTTTCCTCTTTATAATATTATATATATATATTAAATATAGACAATAAATATAGACTGCGGCGTCACACACAGAACACGAGTTACCTCTTTTGTGTTTTGCGATACTGCCTTCTGCGAGTACTGCATAGATACAATGATGAGTAGGTATATAATATACCACCTTATCGCATTAACACACGGAAACAGCTCACAGCAGGAAAAACGCTCAGTCCACAAATGCCATTCAGTATTGTAATGTGACTGTGAGAATGTGACAAGGTTGCTAAGTGTTTCTATGTTATTGCACGTGATTGTACGTTGCCTGTTCATAACCACGCATGAACCATTATATTATTGTGTTGTGAAACAAAGCGTTTTGTTTCTAAAATGCAATTGTTACTTTTTGTATTTTTGTCTTCCATGCTGGACTGGGAGACAAAAAAAATCAACTATTTTTTCAAGACAACATCTTATGTGTTCAACCACCTGTGGATCCAATCAATGTCAAATGTCAAAGGGTCGTTGAGGTGTGTCTAAGAGACTGATGCTTAAGAGCTAGCGCAGACGACGGATAACGGAGGACTTTTTGTCCGCGACACGTCTTTATTGTTAACCAAATAAGATTCAACTTAGACCGCGTATATCCGCGAAAAGTACGCGATAGATTCAACGTTATGTTCTTAGTAATAAGGTCGTGTCGCGGACAAAAAGTCCTTCAATGTCCGTCGTCTGCGCAGGCCATAAACGAGTGCATTTAACGGGTTCCCTACTTGTCTGCGAAATTGGATGATTCGATTTTCATTATATCGAACACGGTGTGTAGATAATTCGGTCGTGCGATGTTTTATTGTATCGATGGCTTAATGGTGCGATGCATCGCTAGTGCGAAAAACAACACTGTTTTCCATGATATTTTATCAATAATGTCTGTCTTAATCTGTGGTCCTATAGTGGTAACAACCACTGGTATCAGACCCAGAGGGGTTCGATTCCCATTAAGAGTACATATCGACGCTACTGTAACCCACAAAAACCCACAATTTTAACTGCTAGCAGCTAAAAATTGTAGTTAACTAAAAAATTGTAAGTATGGAATGACATTCATTTAATTTGATATGTTTATTAAAGAAAAATTACTTCAAAATCATGCGAGGTAAAAAAAATAAACCATTAACAAGTTGTTACGTAGAGGTATTATTATCCAAAAATTTTTTTCTATAAACTCAAAAGTTTTTTGGCTCTGGTGAACATTTTGCATTTTGTGCGTTACAGCAGTTTCGCTTTTTAGCGTCGATATGTACTCTAATGGGAATCGAACCCCTCTGGGTCTGATACCAGTGGTTGTTACCACTATAGGACCACAGATTAAGATAGACATTATTGATAAAATATAATCGAAAACTTAAGCTACGAATTTACTACGTGTTGTTACTAACAACACGTAGTAAATTCGTAGCTTAAATTTCTAATTAAAACGTAAAATAAAACAAACCTAAACAAATGATTCACTTCTTACCATTATGCTACCTATATAATAATTCTCTTTTCACCTCTCACGATCGGAAAAGGAGTATTTGTCATTCAGTTTCCGCGTAGAAAATCGCTTTTTGCGGCCTAGCGCGGTAAAGTACTTTTTAACCGACTTCAAAAAAAGGAGGAGGTTCTCAAGTCGACGGTTTTTTTTTATGTATGTTTTACCATAACTTCGCCAGTTGTTAACGGATTTTTATAATTCTTTTTTTATTTGAAAGAAAATGGTTTATGTGTGATCCCATATAATTTTTACGAAGATCTGGCTAGTAGTTATTTCATAATCCTGAAAAATATCAATCACGTTTTGGCAAGTAGTCGTTTACCTAGATGACATCATTGTTGTGTATGGGCTGATTTTGTGTAAGTAACGGCACATGATGTAACTAAAAAATCTAAAATAAAAACATTTTATAAAAAAAATTCAAACCGACTTCAAAAAGTAAAAAAATTAACTTTTGGAGTCGGTGCT
Organism: Chrysoteuchia culmella; assembly: GCA_910589605.1. Classification (NCBI taxonomy): domain Eukaryota; kingdom Metazoa; phylum Arthropoda; class Insecta; order Lepidoptera; family Crambidae; genus Chrysoteuchia; species Chrysoteuchia culmella. The sequence goes on from OU342649.1 coordinate 5,168,264, forward strand.
AGCTAGCTAAGGCCAAAAATATATATAGTTAATTAGAAGTGCAATGTAGAATGCCTTGGCTGGCACCGAGTCCACGTTTTGAAGTCGGTTTTATTTTTTTTATAAAATGTTTTTTAATTTAATACCTACCTACCTATTATATATGTCCTACCTAATACGTTCCGAATAGCACTATTGACTTTTTTGTTACATTTTATTCTTATTTTAAATAGCTTTGAATTAATTTAATTACTCCGTTTTGGTTTTATTATATTATTTTAGTTCATCAATTCATAAAAACAATAACAATAAGATTAAAGTATTTGTTATAAGAATTTTATATTAGGCTGGGTGGGATTTCACAACCTATGGTTGGATTTCGGAACGTGACATAAATCTTTATTTTTAAATTGTCTTTGTCTTGTACCTCATGTCAGTGTCAACATTTACGGAATCGTTTTTATTCTTAGTAACAATATATTCCTACTTTAAATAACTTTGAATTAACTATAATACTTCTTTTTGTATTATTTTAGTTTTTTTATATAATAAAAACAACAAGAATAAGGTATATTTAGATTAAACATAATGTTTAAAGAATTTTTTACTGGAAGTTGACCGCAGAAACAACCATAAAATGTTCCTCGCTCTTGTCTGGTGAAAAATTGTGTGTTGCGCTCGGCAGAAAAGTTTTTAGCGTCTTGTACCTTTGAAATCCTCGCTTCGTTCAGGATTCAATCTTTGAATCTTTCAAATCCTAGAATCCTTCACTTGCTCAGATTTCTATAGAGGTAACACGCCGCTAATAACAAACTTTCTAGCCTTGCATAACAAATAACTATTGCTTATTACTCACTTTATCCATACTTCGTCTTGCCTGTTGTGAAAAACATACAATACAGTTTATTACATAAATGATGTTGGATTCTTGTTTTTTAAACGTCATCATCATCATCATAAACCTACATCAGATCGCTTGGTCCATATTGACGGGGGCCTACCCACAGGGTATCGTCCGGTGAGCGTTCGCCATTCCTGAACCTTTCCTACGCTCCAACGGTCATCAGTTCTTTTTGCTATGTGTCCTGCTCATTCAAACTTAAACTCAGCAAGAGTAATCCTTCGAGTGATGTTAGTGAGCTTACAGTGGTTGAGCCTTCTAAACGGATCCACAGCAACCACGTTTCACTGCCGTAAGTCATCACTGGCCACACACACACTTACCTAACTGGACTGTCTGTCATAGATAATGGTCAAGCACTTCGAATTTAGTGTTCTAAATAGTGTTTTCAACATGAACTGGAGTGGGTACAATGTTCTTCCTGAGACCCACTCTTTGGGATACATCTTCGAGCGTTGTGTTCAGGTCTTCCAAGATCTCAGCCATAAGAACTATTTCGGCCATGAATGATGATGCTAGTCTATTCCAGTTCAAGCTGATGTCCTCCAACGCAAATTTAGTAGGCACAAGCACAACTCGGCGTGAGCGCGTGTTTGAATGGCGATAACTCGGTGTGATCATAATTTGACAGCTGTAATATAGGGGTATAAATGGCAAAATCCGAGAAACTTTGACTGTTTAAATGGATCCGGCAGTTACAGATAAGATAGTTAGTTCCTCAGTGAATGAGGATTCCGGAGAGGTGCGCTTCTATTTTCAGCATAGTCAATAAATAACATCGGGTTTGATATTACTATGATGAAGGTTAGATCCTGAATCCATTTTCGCTAAATCAATTATTTCCGCCTTTTCAGACGATTTGATAACTGAGGTGATAAAAGCACATCTGCAAAAAATATCTTACGTATTGATTCCGATTACTTTAATCTAGAAAAAATACTAATAGTTCCTACAATCAAAATGCGTGATAGTAGCGTGAGTAAAAATTAGCAAGTACACAAACACCTATTTAATATTAGAGAAGCGTAGTATTTTAGATATCGACCGATATAAATATATAAATAAATAAATAAAATTCATTTATTTGTCTCTCATACAATGGTTATACATAAAAAAAATTTGGTCGATCTTAGATGTAAGCAGCCACATTACAACCCTTGGCTGAGAGACTGGCGCCTGAGATAGGTTTGTAAAACCCGTTATACAGGTCACCAGCGCCCCCTACCGCGGATAAGGATAATGTTTTATGGTTACGTGATTGCATCTTTCATAAAACCATGGCAGTTGTGCTGGCCAGTAAAATAATTGGGATGATATAACTAAGAACAAGTGACATAAACAAACACTTAACAGTTCTAGTTATAATTTTCAGTGGTAACATTGAACACGCAAAGATCGTATGTAAAAAATTAGAATAACAACAATAAAAAAAAATAAGGTAAAAACAGAATTTGCCAACAGATTCATGACACTATCACAGAATTAATACTTAAGTAGGAACTTTCCGCTATATCTATGCTGGGATACCATGTAGTGTATGTGTGCTCGTGTGTGTGTATGATTAAATGGGTGTGCAAGGTTATTTTGTATGGGTTTGTTTGTGTATATGTGTGTGGTACTCGTAGTTAGTTTCTGTATTGCGTGTGTAAAGTAAAGTAAAATAAAGTGTGTGTGTGTGTGGATAAACTATTGTATAATAGGTAACAATTTTTAATAATTTATTTTCTTATGCTATTTAATGTTGTGGGGGTAACTATGAGGTCGGGTGAATGAATGCTTCGGTGTCATCGTAATTTTTAGTTTTTTACCATTTCATAATAGCAGATTTACAACTTGATCTGTGCAGGGGAAAGATATTTAAGATCTGGTTTAGGCGGTTATAAATAAAAGGACCGAGAAAAGTGAAAAACTTGTGAAAATTACTAGATTTAAAGGACTGGGTACTGCAAACCTGGTGCTTCCTGCGCTTATTATAGTTGTATTCTGAACTGTAAGTGAGTTTGGAGTGTTGTTTGAGCGCTGTATTAAGTATAAATGATTGCCGTATTGTTAGAACATCCCACCTCTTATACAGCTCAGTTGAAGGGAATCGGTAGGGAAGACCGGCACTCACCTTTAGGATAGCCCTTTGCGCTCTCTCCAGTTGGATGAGGTGCGTTTTTGATGCTCCGCCCCATGAGGTGATACAATATTCGATTAATGAATGGCATAAGGCAAAATATACCATTTTTATAGTTTGGGGATTAGCAACATGTTTTAAATTTTTAAAGATGTAAATTAGTTTTCTTAAGCGTGTAACTAGGATCTCAATATGAGGCTTGAATGTTAAAGTTTCATCTAACGTGACACCAAGGTATTTTATGGAATTAGTTTCTTGTAGAAAAGGACAAAGGCAATCAATCGAATCCGAAGAACATGAATGAAGACGGATAGTGAAAGATGTTCCCCCACCATCTTTCACTATCCGTCTGCTTCTATGAGCAAAGACCATGAATTTGGTTTTGGAAACGTTAAGGGCTAAAGCGTTTTCTCGAAGCCACGTGCTGATCTCTTTGAGGCCCCTACTTGCAGAATCAAAAACCTCCTTCCAACTATCGCCACTAAAGAAGACGGCAGTGTCATCGGCAAATGTGATTATGGTTCCATTAAAAAGCTTCAAGTTACACAGGCCGTTGACGTAAACTAGGAATAGCGTTGCACCATTTATACTACCTTGAGGTAAGCCACAAGTTACGGGTTGATCATCACTGATCCATTTATCGATTTTAACCCTTTGCCTTCGATTGGTGAGGTAGTCCTCAAATAATTTAAGTGGTAAGCCTCTCACTCCAAGCTCTTCAAGTTTACGCAATAGGCGGGGAATCGAGACTGTGTCAAATGCTTTGGCTATGTCGAGGAAGATGGTTAAACATTTATTTTTGGCATCTAGATTTGTAATAACTAGTTCAGTAAGATTATGCACTGCGTTGTTTGTTGATTTGCCTCTACAAAATCCGTTTTGTGAACTTGAAATTAAATTGTTAGTCTAAGTAATTTGTGAGTTGGTTTAGAAGGCGTTCAGGAATTTTCGAAAGAGTTGGAAGAATCGATATTGGTCTGAAGTTGTTAACACAGTCCCGCTCGCCCGCCTTGTGTATAGGCTTGATCAATGACGTCTTAAATGCCGAAGGAAAAACCCCAGATGAGATTGCGAGGTTGCATATATGGGTTATAGTTGGAACTAAGAAGTAGCTATACCTTTTTATAAGCTTGCCAGAAATTTGATCAGAGCCTACTGCACAGTTTTCTCTTAGTCCGAGAATGATTGAATGACTTTCAGCTTCATCAGTTGGAAGTAGGGCAAAAGAATTTACTGGTCTCGATATTTGATCAGTGTTGATAGGGTTAGAGAGGGTGATGAGATGCAGAGTTCGTGAATTGTTTTGCCAAGTTACTACCTACATTAGCAAGAACTTATTGACCTCATTAACACTATCCATAGGATCTTCGGGAGATAAGAGATAAGTAGAATGATCCTGTTTCTTTCTTAAGTCAGCTACATTAGATATAACTTCCCACAATTTCTTTTTATTTGCTATTGCTGACTCAATTTCTTTTATCTTATACTTCCTTTTGGCTGCATATACAGGGTGACTAGTAAAATAAGTAAAACACCTTTAAAAAATTTTTATAGGAGGTTACAAAACATAAAACTCTTTAATTTGGAGATTGGAAGAAGCGGTAAAGATATTATTATTAAATAATAGAAAATAATATTCAAAATAGTTTCTCGAACATTAATTGAATCGCTTACTTGATCATAACATGGTGGTGGCGTTTGTTATTTTTCATAAGACTGGAGATTGTAAATTTATTTGATATTTTTATTATATTGCGCCTAATAATATAATGATTTTATTGTTAGTCACTGACATGAGTGGTTCTGATTTAGATTCTGAGTCTGAATTTAGGGGAATGGGTTTTGGGGGGGTCCCCACATCACGCGTTTTGTGGTCGCAGTTAGATAGATAGATAGATAGATAAAATCATTTATTCGCATCACAAACATACATGCACATAAACAAAATAAAAGAAAAGAAAAATAAACAAACTACTTACAGACTAACAAAAATAAGCGGGCACATAGGTTCGTATAGAGACCTACCCATGAAATCAAACTATTGTTTAATTTCATAAGTACCTATATCTGTGCATGTGTGTCATAGCGATGCAAAGAGGCAAAAGCTCAGCGTATATTTTTGCCCCGAAGGAACAAAACACTGGTTTTCAGCTTTCACCCGTAGAAAAACGCGAGAGACGCATTAACAAAAACCAGTTCGAACCTAACCTTAACCTAAAATTAACGATACTTAGAGTTCTGTCTTTATGGCGTGAAGCTACATCCCTGTCCCCTTCCCCTTGCCAACTTGTGGGGGGGCTGCGCCCTACCTCGTCATCCATGCTTCTGTGCTTGCGATAGTTCTAACCTAAGCTAAAAAATTATGAAAAAATTTCGTCTCCGCGTAAAACACCCCCCTCCCTTCCCCTCAAACCCATTTCCCTAATTTCAGACTCACATAATCTTATGATTTTCAACTACATCAAAAGATTTTTATGCTACATTCTGATGACAGCTACTTTATAAATAAATATTTATTTATGACATTCAGAATTGTTGTTCCATAAACCATAAACTTAACACTTAATATATAATATATGAAAACCGCATCAATACTGTGACTGATTGACAGACAAAGCACAGCCCTAAACCGAATAAGCTAAAATTTTGCATACAGGATCCTTTAACGATGTTGGCGAGCACAAATATAGAATACTTTGATATTCCCACGGAAACGGGAACCATGCGAGTAAAAACGCGGGCAGCAGCTTATCTTTAATAATAAAAAAATGCGGACACTAATTACTTACCTATATGCTATCAGCCAACTGACCATTCATTAAATTGGTATCTATCTGGGAAAATTACTGGCTAGTTGCTATTTAGTTGATAAGATATAACTATCATTTGAATCAGCCATAAATGCCTAGTAATTCTCTAACGTCATAGGTGTCTCTAACGTTCTAAGTATTGAAACCGGATTCTAAGAGGTAACGCATATAAAAAGAGAAAGTGAAATTGTAATCCGTCATTATATACAATATTATTATATATATAATGGACAACGGGTGATTTTAAGTAATAATAAGGCTGTAGGCTGGCTATACTAAGGCTGTAGGTGAGCGCGTCTCTAAGAGAATCCTCATCCATTGAGAAACTGGCTACATATCTCTTATTGTCGGAACACAACAACGCTGAAAAAATTGTTGTTATGGCGTAATACTCAGCTAAAACGCGGCGGAGTAGCTTCTAACTAGGCAAATTACCTCGCTCATTTGATTCGAGTATTATCTGGGCTGGGCCAATAACAGCTAGAGTCTAGATTCTAGACCAACCACGACAAATACAGATATCAATCTTGTGCGACCTGGGAGCAGGAGGTCCCCCCGGTATCCCCTGCCCCAAACCAAGTAAAGGTTTTAATTATTTTGCTTATTCGCTCATTAATTAATAATAGAAGGGAAGCAAAAAAAATAATTATATCTACCCTTAATTAGACTTGACGTTCGTTCCAGTATCTAACTGCCGAACAAATTGTCGTGGATTCGATTTCCACATGACACAAATCCTACTTTAATATTATAATACACTCATTTGCAAAAAAAACGGGCGGTTTTAATTTTCATTCATCTTTAGAAAGATACAATACCAAAAAGGTTTCAATCGTTTGTACACGTTACTGGCCGGTTTTAAAAATGCTGTGGTATTTAAAAAAGTACGTTCTAAATTCAAATTTTCATTTGATGCTCATTTTTACAGAAAACCCTTTTTTATCCTACATTTTTGGCGCGAAGTTCCAGAAGTTAACATCGACTTTCATAACTTTTATTAAATTTTTATCAATTAATTTCATATCTTTGACTGTCAAAGCTTTATTTATTGCTGTTTGGCTGTATCAAAAATGGTAGATAAAGTGGTAAAAGATACCAAAATTATCGCGCTGCTTGAAAAGGGTTGCAGCCAATGTTTCGTGGCTAGGAGGCTAAATGTTAGTCGCTCGACAGTCCAAAGGACCTGGCAGCGATATCAGGAGACTGGTTCCGTCGAGAGAAGGCCTGGTTCTGGAAGAAAACCATGTACCCAACCACGGGATAATCGTTTTCTTGTGAGTCGCGCATTGAGAATCGCAAATCTTCGTATGTGGATCTTAAGAACAACCTCCAAGAAGTAAGAAATGTGCATATTAATCTATGGACGGTCAGGAGGAGGCTTCTCGCTGCCAATATAAGCAGTCACCGCCCGGCCCGAGGCCCGAAATTACTCCGTGAGCACAGAGTTCACAGGCTTAGGTTCGCTAGAAATTGTGAATCATGGACTCAAGAAGATTGGAATAGGGTTTTGTTCTCTGATGAAGCCAGGATATCTCTGTTCGGTGAAGATCGACGTCGGCGAGTGCTTAGGTGCCCGTTTTTTTTGCAAATGAGTTTATATTAATTTATATTAATATCTTTAATATTATAAAATAAATCAAAATAATCAGTTGGCTGACTAATCTTTTCACCACGATGGCTACCTCTAAGAACCAAGCTCGTTATAAAAGGTCCTTTTCAGGGCCCGCCTTGACAGTGCTCTCCATTAACATCGAAGGGGTTTCCTTAGATAAAGCAACTATACTTGCTGAGCTGTGCCATAAAAATAAGTATACATATATATTTGAGTATGCATACAAGAAACGCATCGAGATCCAGACAATCCGAGGCCGGAAACGAAAACGCGCATCATCGAACGATCTCATCACAAGTACGGGAGCGCAATATACACCAGACCCGAATGTCAGAGGTGTGCATTGGTTTTCCAGCGTGGGTGGTACGCACTGTAAATCTAACTAGTAGATTTGCACTTATCCTATTCTGCTACCTAATATCATATGTGTGAAAGTTTGTGAGGATGTTTGGATGGATGAATGTTTGTTACTCTTTCACGCAAAAGTCTGACGCCAGAACAACAATGGTTACAGCACTGTTGTGTTCCGCCAGTTAGAGATAAGATCTCCAGTCCTCAGTGATTGAGGATTCCTGGAGAGGCTCGCTTCCATCTTCAGCCTTATCAATACTTAACATCAGGTATGATGGAGGCTAAAAGTCTCCCCGTCGTTCATAAAAAAAACTTCTGAACTGATTAAGATGAAACTTTACAACAATGTAGCTTACACATTAGAATAACACATGGACTACAAATTATCCCGACATTTTATTATATTGCTGAAGAGTTTGATTGTTTGAGCACGCTAATCTCTACTAGTTCGAATTGACAATTTTTTTGTTGGATAGTCCAGTTATCTAAGAAGATTATAAGATATAATACTTAGATAACTGGACTATCCAACACAATAATATACGCTACAATTATTAGGAGCAGAGCATTAATGAAAACCGTTGCAAAGAAGATGAAAAAGAGGATATAATCCAGACTTGATCTTCGTCAGTGCGAGCGAACATCGCCTCTCAGTGCCGGAAAGGAGTCGACCGACCGATTCCCCGCACTCAACATAGACCCTCACAACAAAAAGTTTGTTTGTTTGTTACTATTTTACGTTAAAACTACTGAACGGATTTGGAGGAAATTTTGCAAAAGGAATTTTTGCTTCGAGATTTTTTCTTAGTTGATAAGTACCTAGGTAGGTAGGGCAGGTATCAAAATACATATTTATTTCTTGTAGTCATTTAAACCCATTGATTTTGAAATAATATAGGTACAAGTATTGTATTTTCTTCGGTATCTTAAATAAAATTAACATTATTGATAATATGATTTCCATTAATGGAGGTTGGTTCCGGAAGGAAACGGACAAAGTCCTTTTATCTTTTATTTAAATTCAAATGATTTTTATACAAAATTTATATGTAGGAATATATGACTCATTTTCATAACAAGAATAGGATTTAAAATCTAATCTGTTTAATTTTTGAGACTCCGTGATTACTTCTTAGTGATAAATTATTGGAAGATAAGATAATTTAATGAACTTAAATACGAAATCACTAATGGTCTGGTTATTCTCATTGAAATCTAAAAGTGTGAACGACCTTTTTTAGAATTATTTATTTGTATTTAGATAATCAGATTTTGGATTTATTTAACAATTAGTTGATCTCCTCACATTATGTTGCCTTTAACATTTTGTTTATTAAGTGTGATTTTGATAGTGACCGTTGAAGGCCGCTTAGAACTAAACCATAATAGTCATAATCATGCATTTGATTTAAATCTCTATGAAGATGTACTGGATCCAGAAGAATGTGCGAGGCAACTTGATTACATCTTCGGCAATGACACGATGCTGATGATGCAGTGTGAGTACAGTATTTTTTTTATAGTTTTACCTGTAAACGCATAGTAAATACTGAATATTGTTACATTTATCGTCATCTAATAGAAACAAAACCAAAACAACGACTATGCGAGCAGACATAATTTTATACTTAATTTCAAGCAACTGATAAGGATCTCAATTTATGGCAAGGGATAAATATAAAATAAGACAGGGAGAGAACAGAGTTTTTTGCCTGTCTTTTTATAAGAAAGGCTTTGCGAACTTATGGGGTAGTTAAAATGAATAATAAAAAGACCTAATTATGCATAAATTAATCTAAATTTTGTATAACACGTCACCCATCTCATGAGTGACGATAACGAAAGCTGCTCAAATTAAAAAATCTCGCGCAAATTGCTACGCTATTATATAGCAGCCATTACATAATAATACACAACAAGATTATGAGTAAGAAAATGTAAATCAAACGGATACGTTCGATTTATAAATCACATGAGTATTAGGACAGTGGATTAAATAGATTTTAGTCTTAAGTTCGATGACTAATATTTGCCGATAAAGCATTATAAGAAATCATTAAATACTCCTAATTTTCTTATCTTTAAAGATTATTTCATAATTTTATTTATAGAACATTAACTCAACATTGGATACTACAAGGATTTTTACTGGGTCGATAGATCTACGGAATCAGATGCCTTCATCAGATTTTAAGTTATAGTCGCACATAATACTATATACCGTGTTTTTTTTTTCTTTGTGCCCAAAGTTAAGGTAGAGGTAGTGTTACGTGTTTAGAACAAAATTATGTTTTTTTTTTTTATCAAGTGTTAGCGTCGTTTATTTGGATATTAAATCTACCTAAGCAATGAAAAACAAAGAAAACAAACTTAAAATAATATCAATAATAGTAAAAATAACTATTGAGCGTGCACCAAGCTCGGCTCAGGGTTATCAGCTTATCGCAGCGCTACGATGACAAAAAATATTATAATAAAAAAAATTTTTTTTTGGCTTCATTATTTCTAAGCACATAATAACCTCCCCCTTAAGTTTGGGCACATATAATAAAAACACCCTGTATACGTATTTGAAGGAACAGTAAAGCAGCTAACTATATGAATAATATAAAACTAAATGAATAAGATTAAACTATAAATTCTTAAGCTTTCGCTTTGTTTTGAAATCTCGGGAAATCAAAAAACCAAATTAAAAAAGTATTGTCTCAGCAAATCTAGCATTATACACACATCAACACTGTCTAGGGATGATTTCATAACTCAAAAACTACAGTACAGAAAAGGTTTGTATGGGGGAAAAACAATTCTTGGTTCCGACTTTGAAATAAAAAAAAATTAAAAAAGAATGCATGATAATTCGAATATAACTTTTGCAAAAGCAAGTGTTTCTTATAAACAAAACGGCAATTTTTTGAAAATTAAAGGGTGTTTCAACATTTTTCAAATTTTATTTGAAAGTATGTTGTGTTTTTATCATGTCAAGTCGACATATACAAGATAAATACACACATCAACACTGTCTGCAACGCGGCTTCCGTACGAACCTAAAAGTGACCGTCTAAAATAACTTCATTTATTTTATCTTGTTGAAAACGTTTCATTGATATATTACTGCCTTTCAAAACAGTTGCAGCACAAAAGAAAAATTCTTTAAAGCACGGTGTAAGATCAATGATCTTTTAAGATTATGATCTTCGAGTAAAAATACAATAAATATAAAAACAACCCTGTGAAAGCGATTCGAATATGTTTAAATTATATTTTAATATTTTTTGCAGTTTTAGACGCAAGTGCACGAACTCCAAGGGGCATTCTTACCGGCAATCTTAGAGATATGGGCAATTATTTCCAGTGCTTAGGAATACAAAAACAAGTAGAAGATACGTCCATTGAAGGGAAATACTGCGTAATGCAATTACCACTGCAACAAGACGAATTCGTATTACCTAGTATTCCTAGTTTGCCAGAAATACCACAAATACCTTGGCCGAATGTGACATCTCAAACACCGGATGAAATTTTTATAAAAGATTTAGGTTTGTTTAACCATTTAAGAAGAAATACAAGAATGATTCTTGGAGAAAATTATAAACAGCCTATTTCGAGGTAAATGTTATTACTTGTTACTTTATTGTTACCGATATCATTAAATATTTTTGGAAATAATAGTTACCTAATATATTTTTTCCCGTGTTTAGGGTGGCAGAGGATAGTCTGTTTGCTGATTTTCAGTTTGAGTTAGCCATTTGCTTACCTAAAGTCTGCTCAGTGAAAACTGCTGTTGAAAACATAATGCCTAATGCTACGGGCACTTTGAAGGTAGAAGAGTCGTTTTGTCGCCTTCCAGATGACAAGCCTTGGGTAGCTGCTGATACTGTTGCAGTGTAAGTAACAATACAAATGATTTAGGATTTTTTAATTAGTATTATGATTATTAACGAAATTTTCTGCATTCAAATCAGCAGATTTGATTATTATTTTTTGAATAAAGACAACAATTATTTGTACTATCACAATTCTTAAAAAAAATCATTTATATTCTTTGATGAATAACGATCATTTTAATAAAAGGGGTCTAGGTAATTGGTGTGATTGTATGAAATGTAGCATATGATTATTTTTTCAGAGTCATATTTTCTTTGATCGGTCTACTAGTTATATTGTGCACAAGCTATGATATATATCACAACGTTGTTCTTGAAAGAGGTAAGACTCATATAATTTATAAATACTATCCATAAATAAAACTCCTATCATCTATGAGAAGTCTAACTTTACGATTTATTTTGCAGATCCAAAGCAAACTAATACCCTATACACGACCTTCTCCGTGTTTACAAATTCACGGAAGTTCTTCACATTCAACCCAAACCCTAACGCTATAAACTGCTTGGATGGAATACGGTCTATGGCTATGCTATGGGTTATAGTGGGTCACACTTTTGTCGCCCAGTTAAGTTTTACTCCAGCAAATCCTTTGGATATGTTAAATGTGAGTAAAAATACTAAAGGGTCGGTTTTACCACCTACTGATAATATCTGGATAGCTTATTTGGTAGATGATTTGACAGTTGTAATAATATGAAAAATTATCTGAACAATAAATCTATTCAGAACTTATCAGTAAGTGGTGAAACCGGCCCTAAATTTTAGGAAGTACTACTAAACGTAGCTGAAGCGTGGCTAAAGCATATTTAGTAATGGTTATTTACAGTTGTATGAGATATTATTTGAGTATTTAGTAGTATTGTTGAGTGTAAATTCAGTAATACTGACTAGGTTAAGAATAAAAGGAAATAAACATCTATTTTGTCATGATAATACTGTATTTTTTAAGTCTTGATAGCTGATTCTTTTAATTTTTTATTGTTTATTCCTGCTTTATTTTCACGTTTCAGTTTATGACAGCATTTTCTTCGCTTTGGATCACCAGCGCTACTATCACGGTTGATACCTTCTTTATGATCAGTGGTCTTTTGATTGTTTATACGACAGCTTCGAAGTTATCGAGAAGTAAGTTGATACGCGTAGAAATCAGATCTTTGCATCAACTATTGACTCAACTATAGTATCGTCTTCTATGATAAATATGGATTACCATTGTTTGATATGTATGTGATGTATTAATATCACTTAGAAATCTCATGTGGGTGAAATTAAATATAAACGAAATTTTTGTATAGATTTTTATAATCTTTTCAAATAATTTCCGCCTATTTATGCATCAAGGTTTTCGTAAAAACTATCATTGAATCATTCACGTGAGTGTTCAGAATATTCAGTTGCAAAATATTCGGAACTTCTACGCTCATGTTTTCTTATCAAAAATACTAAATAAATTTCATGATAAAATTTGATTGCGGATTGAGACAGCACCTGTGTAAATGACGTATTTTTAATCTACTTAAATGAATTTACGATAGTGTTGAAGTACGAAAAAGAGATTGATTGATAACAAGATGGCAATAAAGAAAATAAATAAAACAATTGCCCACATTTTTCAATATGTAAGAAAAATTTACATTTACAAAATAATATATTTCATGCGTTTTGCTATTTGCGCCTTTTTGAAAATACGGCATGATCGCACTTTTTCTCTATTTACCTGACTTAAAAAAAGGAGGAGGTTCTCAATTCGCCAGTTTTTTTTTTTTTTCGTAAATTATTTATGTATACCATTTACATTTTTCTAACAGATCCCTATCATTTCATACATACACACATCACAAAAAATTTGTAATCACCTAATGATTTTTATACAAAATACCTATTTTTGTAAAGGGATTATTATGTAAATCTTGACCGATACCTATTGTTTCAATTTGGTACCTTTCAAAAGCTAAAATGTTTAACATTTTGACTGTGTATTTAATTCGTTTTGAATTGTTTTGCTTTAACCATGCGAGTTTTTAAACTACTTACTTCAAAATTTCATACAATAATAGCCAAAATTTACAACTTTTTGTTTTTTTAACATTCTCCTTTTTAAAGTCGGTTAAAAATAAAAAAAAACACACCGTCAGAATGTTGAACATTTTAGCTTTTCAATGGTAAATTGAAAAAATATTGGTCAAGTTTTGCTCTAAAATCCCTCTACGAAAACAGGCTTATATTTTATTATTATTAAAACATCAATAGTGATCACATTTTTTTTTGTTGTGCGTACAAATAGTGTTCATGAAGTATATTAAAACAATAGTTTTCTTAATCGAGAGCCGTAGGAAAACTAATTTTATGATTTTGTAATTTTTGCATTTTACAATGCTATTTTTATACTTAGGGTAAATTTTTAAATAGAAAAATATTGGAAAAAATTAACTCGGCCACAAGTGAATTCTCAGACGGGAATCGAACCCACGACCTTTGGAAATCCGGTCCAATGCCCTATGGATAATGGTCAAGAGGTCAATTTTTTCCAATATTTTTCTATTTAAAAATTTACCCTAACTAATTTTATATTTTGTTCGTTACAGTGTCTTTTCTTAAAAACCTGCATTTCTTCTATTTAAATCGTCTATTACGTATGTTTCCCGTGTTGGCTGCGGGGGTTCTTATGCAAGCGTCCTTCCAAAACAGGGTCACCGATGGTCCTTATTGGCATGTGAATGCAGAAAATACAAACAACTGCAGACAATTTTGGTGGACGACCCTGCTATATGTTCAGAATTTAGCCAACCCTTTTAATATGGTAAATATAAAATCATGATGACATATGAATCATTGAAGCAGCACAGTTTGCCACTGTCAATACTAATTTAATTAATAAGTATCAGACAATATGACAAATATTGATTTTGAACTGAACTGAACAATAGTTTTTTTAAAGTAATGCTTTAACCGACTGACTGTTAAATATTAGAAGAAGTCTGATAATAATTTAATGCTTATCGATTAATTTCCTTATCCATCTATAAGCAAGGCCAGAGCTTCATCAGTAGATACATTAATAATATATGTATTTCTCTAAAAACAATTAATGGGTTTTTTTTTTTTCAGTGTCTTAGTCACACCTGGTACTTGGCAATTGACATGCAGATGTACATAATATCGCCTATCGTATTATTTTGGGTTCTTGGAGGGAATAAGCGGTCAGCTTGGACTGCATTGTTTGGTGCCCTTATGTGTGTTGTAACAGCTTCAACTATTTACAATTTCTTAATGGAGTTCCCATCTGCTGTTGCCTCTTTATCGTAAGTAAAATTATGATGTCGTTCCGTTTATCCATTCAGACCCCGGGCCATACTAATGACATGCCAAAAAAACCATTTACCTAAAATTATACTTTACTATAAAATTTTATAAGTTACCGTACATACCATATTTTTTCAATCTGTAAACTGTATTAGATTGTTGAATATTTTTACCATGTTCAGATACTAAACTAAAAAAACTATAACATCAACAGTATAATTGTTTTATGTGGTTAGAAATAGCAAAAAACACATAAACAAAAATATCAACCCCAAATAAATCACAATTTCAAAAATGTCAAATGTCACTTCAAACAAAAGAGTAGATTATAATTTATATCACAGATTGGAGTATATTTATCGGGCTTGATTCTGAAATCAAGATGTTCATACAAGACTAAACTCTAACTATTAGAAAATTATGGTTTTCGGCTGAAATTCGGAGAGAACACCGGTGTTCAGTCGGGGACAGACTAGCAATAAAAATATTTTGAAGAACGGACTACTACAGAATTTAATTAGTATATATGGTAAAAAAACAATCTTGAGACGTGGATAAAATCTTGTTTTTTTTTTAATCTAAGTAATATAAGATTTATAAAATTCCAATTCAATTATCATTTCAGCGTGACAGCTGAAGAATCTGTGCGATATATGAGCGAGTACTACCTACATACTTTACCACGCGCAGCACCATTCTTCGTCGGAATGATATACGGATATGCCCTGCATTTAGTCAAAGGAAAATCGATAAAAATTCCTAAGGTAAGAATTTGTTCGCAAGATTTACGAATTCAAAATGTAAATTACAATACCACTCAACACCACATCCACCGTAGATTGATTCCAAGGTTTTAATTTTACACATTTCATGGCATCCGAAAACTAGGTATGAGCTGGTGTCGAGACTAGAGTCTTCCGGGGGAGCCATGGGTACGAAATATTTTATAGGAAACTTTGTTTCTCCGAAACATTTCACCACTGCTGCGTTACATTAAATTTTAAATCATTGAGACTCTGAATGGATCTGCATCTCTTTGATCTTACTTTTGGAAAGGCAATGCATGCATTCTCCATGCATTGAATCCACTGTGGATTTATTGCAGTGCTATCAATCAAATTGTGATAATGGTTTTTGTTTCTTTTCTAATTTTACAAACAGAGTAAGTAATCATTTATTTTTATTTCAGCCTATAGTAGCTATTCTGTGGGTCATCGCCGGTGCAACAAGCACAGCTATATTCATCGCTCCTTACTACACTATTCAGCCTGACTGGGACAATCAGACCATGGATAATGTCCTCAACTCCTTTATGAGGCCAGCTTGGGCAGCAAGCATTGCTTGGCTTATATTTGCCTGCACTAAAGGCTATGGAGGTAATGGTTATCATTAATCTAAAAAAAAAACAGAAATCTATTTCAATTTGTATTGTTATAATTATATCGATTCAACATTAGTAACAATCTGAATAAATCAATCAATCATTGATCAAACAGTTTATTAGATTAGTAATTTCCATATTTTACTTGTTCCAGGTCCAATCAATTGGTTCCTTTCTTTACATATATTCAAAATATTGGGTCGTCTGTCATATGCAATGTACATATTGCATTTCCCACTTATATATATTGTTAATGGCACAACACTGGCTCCAATATTTTTCTCAATTGAACACTCGGTAAGTTATTATCATAGTAGTTGCATATAAAAAATAGTTTTCTTCTGTTTCTGTTTTATCAGAAATATTTTTAAATTCTAAAGTTAAGAACAAAAAAATATTTGATAGGATATTTTATGTTAAAAATAAACTCAAGATTGTTTTTATCATATCGTACAGCATTGTATAACTTTAACATCACCAATTCTTCAAGCAAAACATATGTATAATCTAGGCAATCACTATTTGGGTTTATGCTATAAATTTCATTAAGTTTAATCATTTCTTATTTATTTTTTAGATGCATCGATTTTTTGTTGACCTTACGACGACATTAATAACAGCTTATCTTGTTACTATTGTAATCGATTTACCTTTCTCGAGACTTATCGGAATGTTATTGGGAGGTAAGAAAATGAAAAAGAATTGTGAAGTTATGTTGAATCATGTTCCAGTAGTATTTTTTCTTACTTTATTATACAAATGATGATGATATTGACAACAATACTTTATTTCCAGGATCAAAAGGTAAAAAACCCCTTGATTCAAAGAAGAATGATGAGTTTAAAGTAAGGGATGATCAGGCACTAGATGTAACCGACTTCAAGAAATCTCAAATAAACAGCACTCAAATGTAAACTAAAATGAGATCTATCTATCGAAGATTTGATGGGTACTTTTGTTATGAACTATACTAAGTGTGACAGTATTATTTTAGTTTTAGGTAAATCTGTAATTAAATATTGTAAATAAATAATAAGAGTATATCTTTTTTGTTATTGTTAAAAGTATTTACACGACGCCCAATATATTTTATGAATTTGAAACAAATCATAGCAATGGACAAGGCCTACTTCAGATAAGCATTAGTAATAGTGATTAAAATTGTCTTAAATGCTTAATAGGATTACTCGAAGTAGGTCATTACTATTTTTTTGATTTGCTAAAACGGAAGACTATATTAGGATATGATGATAAAATGATAAATATCAACTACTAGATATCGAATTGTTTGATGTGGCAAATAAAGAAAGCTCAAAACTAATTCAACAGAGAGAATAATTAGAGTATAGTCGATGACGCTGGAACGAATAGGACTTCGACGTTGCGTTAAGATGGTTGATGGAGCGGTGCATGCAATTTATACAATATGACTGGTTCCATAATTAGCGATCTTGCCGTGCATTACCACGTAATTACAACAAATCACCAACAACCGCCCGATGATTTAGATGAGTTGATGAGAAGGACTAAAGCGCTACGTAACGAATATAAATTTAAGTGGGTTTTATGATAGCTTCACCAGATAATAGCGTAGGGTTTTTGGCAATAAGCCATAAGCAATAAAAATAACTGACAATATTGAGGAACATAGTAAGACTGCTGCACTGTGATTCCAATATCGCGATATCAAGAAGTATGAAATGTGTCGTTTCTTTCAAGTAACACCGTAATCTTTGCAGAAGAGTAATTTTAGTAAAGTGTTAATCACTTTGTGAGGTAATAACCTAATAGGGAGGGAAACTGGGAACTAAAATTAGCGCTTCGTCGTCTTCGTCTTAGCCACTTAACACCCACTGTTGGGTATAGGCCTCCCCCAAAAGGGGGTTTGCCATAATCGCCACGCTTGGCAGGCGGGTTGGCGATCGCGTATGGCCAAGTTTGTAGGAGACGCTGCTGCCCATCTTCTGAAGGCTGAGTCCGTTAATCGCCTTTTTCGACACCCACGGGATGAGAGGGGTTCTGCTATTCTAAGCACACACACCTAGACTAGACTCAAAATATGTTTGTAAATTACTTTTCAATATGACCAATATACATTTTTGACGTATCTTAAACCAATCAACAGGTATTGGTTACAGTCGGTGTTTGCGATAGTGGAATTGCGATCCTTATGATTGAGGCGAAGTGACTTTATTATAAACTTAACTTATAGCCAAAGAAATTGCCTACAATTTTGCAAGAGCAATACGTACCCCGCAAAAAAAGTTGTTTTCTTTACAATTTAAAAAACCTTATTTTCAAATACGGAAATGAAAATAAAAAAAAACTCAGGAAAAACAAGAAATAAGATGATTATCAAAAAAATCGTAGATGAAATTCCAATTTGTTGGTCATTTAATCACTGCTATCACATAAAGTCTGGAAAAATGTACCTTGATTGCTGTATTATTGATAACTTGATAAGACTTTAAGTAGATCTAGCAATACTTTCAAAGAGGCTTACGATACGTTTATCCTGCTAGAAGCTAGATATCCTACTAGCTGGATCAGGTTTTTCTACCCCCAATACTGCTGGCATGGGTTAAATTGCTATTTCCTCCTTGGCAGTTTTCAAGAATCAGTTAAAAGGAAAGTTTAAAGGAATAATATAAATTGGGATGAGAACAAACGAATCTATAATTTGAATATGTATATGTATAACT
Organism: Chrysoteuchia culmella; assembly: GCA_910589605.1. NCBI lineage: Eukaryota > Metazoa > Arthropoda > Insecta > Lepidoptera > Crambidae > Chrysoteuchia > Chrysoteuchia culmella. The sequence continues at coordinate 5,187,310 of OU342649.1, forward strand.
TGATTTGTTGTCATAGTGACGTTGTATTATATTTCGACGTTAATAAATTTATTAACAATTTTATCTTGACTCCAGATACCATGTATCTGTCTAAAAAACTTAGGATTAAGTTAGCTAATTTATTAGCTTATAATTTACAAGACTCTGTTACAAATTGTGTAACAAAGTCAAATATACCTATTATTTCTTTGAGTTCTACTAATAATAGTAGACTTAATGTTTTAAATAAGACTATGACAAACTCGGATTTAAACTGAGGCAAAAGACAACAGCCAGACCTGCTAGTACTAATATTATTAATATTATACTAATATTATTCATCAAAATATTCAGGGTCTGTCTGGCAAAGATTTAGAATTAGAACTTTTTGTTGAAAGTAACAATATTCAAATCATTTGTGTTACTGAACACTGGCTGGAGCATTGTAATACGTCATTTAACTTAAACAATTTTCAACTATCTAGTGTGTTTGGTAGAAAGTCAGCGATTCATGGCGGATCTTTAATCTTAGTAAATAATAATATTCCGTTTAAGGAAAGAAAGGATATTGTGAAACTTACGTCAGAAAGCCATATCGAGCTATCTAAGTAGTTTAATTATAGTATGTGTATACCGACCCCCTAAGGGTAACTTTGAAACCTTTGAATCTGTAATGGAAGATGTACTTAATAAATTAAAATTAAGAAATAAGTCAGTGATGGTATGCGGAGATTTTAATGTTGATATTCTAGTAAGCTCTCCATTGACTACTCGTTTACTAGCATTGTTTAATTCTTTTAATTTAACCAACCAATTTTTTGAACCCACTAGAGTGACAAGCCACTCTGCTACTTGCTTGGATAATGTTTTTTCAGAATGTGATCCGGTAAGCAAAGTGATTTTTAGTAATATTTCATCTGACCATTATGGATTGAAAGTAGCATACGAGTTAAATGTTGTTGACGATACAAAAATTATAGAATGCAGGCCTATAACTAAGAAATGATTAGACAATTTTAAAAACGGTGTGGAATGTAATATACCATTAATGCCTTATACCCACGATAATCCCAATGTTCTATACGGAGACCTCTTTAAACTGATTGCTAATGAGTTTCAAAATTGCTTTAAACCTAAGTCTGTTAAATGTACTCAAAATTTAAAGTTCTGTGACTGGTCTACGACAGATATTTATAAAAGTAGAAATAGACTGTATGAACTTTATAAATTAAGAGAAACTAACCATAGCCCAGAGTTCCTAGAATATGTGAAACAATATTCTAAGACGTTCAAAAATATATGTTCTGTTGCAAGGTCTAAATTCATAAAAGCAAAAATAAAACAAGCCCAAAACAAAATTAAAACGACCTGGGAAGTCATTAATCGTGAAACTGGTAAATATAAACCACGTGACCGTAGTATGGCGCTTAAAGTCAATAATACAATAGTAAAGTCGGACAAAGAAATCGCTAACATTTTTGACAATTTTTTTGTGAATATTCCTTTAGAAACTACTTCGAATTTGAATTCTTCACCAGCAACGTCACTCTCTATGCTTAAAGGGAACGTAACGGAATGCGGGTCATTGTTTACTTTTAAAAAAATCGATGCTATAGACATTGTAAAAGCTTTTAAATGATGCTGGGGTCGCGCTATTAAAGCACGTCTTTAAGGCCTGGGAGGGGTCGCAGAATGCTCTAGGCATTTTTTGCGACTTATCCAAAGCTTTCGATTGCGTAGATCATCAGACGCTGCTGTTGAAGCTTAACCACTACGGTGTAAAGGACAATGCTGAGAAGTTGTTACTGTCGTATCTCAGTTCGAGGACACAAACCGTTGATATTAATGGCGTAAAATCGTCCGGCTGTCTTGTAAAGATGGGCGTGCCTCAAGGCTCTATCTTAGGTCCGTTCCTATTTTTAATTTACATAAATGATTTACCATTCTTCGCAGAGAAGTTTTGTGAGATTGTCTTGTTTGCGGATGATACTTCCCTTATTTTTAACATTGACAGAAATCAAACTCATTTTGACGATGTAAACATGGCACTCTCTCAAATTCTTACTTGGTTTGATGCAAATAACTTACAACTTAATGCAAGGAAAACCAAATGTATCCAATTTTCTTTGCCTAATGTAAAAGTCCTGCCAATAGATGTTGAAATTAAAAAAGAAAAATTTGATTTAGTCGATTCAACTGTTTTCTTGGGTGTAACTCTAGACACTAAACTCCAATGGGCCCCACATATCGCGGCATTAGCTGGTAGACTTGGCTCGGCTGCATATGCTATTAGAAAAATTAGACAGTTAACAGATGTTGAAAGGATTGTATATTTTAGTTATTTCCATAGCATCATGTCTTATGGTATTCTTTTGTGGGGGACAGCAGCTGATATAAACACTATATTCATTTTACAAAAAAGAGCAATAAGAGCCATTTATCAGCTAGGGTCTAAAACATCTCTTAGGGATAAGTTCAAAGAGATAGGTATATTAACAGCTGCATGTCAATTTATTTTGAACTGTATAATTTTTGTTCGTCGCAATCTATCAGAATATACCAAACATAGTGATGTGCACAATCTTAATACGAGAAATAAAAATAAACTTGTAATGCCTCGATACAGGCTAAAAAAGGTTCACGGATCTTTCTTGGGTCTAGTTGTAAATTTTTTCAATAAAATTCCACAATGTATTTTGGATTTGCCTTTTGAAAAGTTTAAGATTCATGTAAAAGATTGTCTACTAAAGAAAGGATATTATACTATAAAGGATTATTTGAATGACAAAACAGCTTGGTCATAAATGTTTTGTTTTATTTTTTCGAAGTTGTAGCCGTGTCATTAATTTGTTTAGTATAGTATTAGATTAAACTTTTAACGCAGGTAGCTTGAGTATGTCATGCTCTCTTTAAACATTTCTACGGTGGTGTCGTGTGAGGCGGGTCGCTACGTTCCCTAAAATATGGTTGAGCGAAGCGATGGCTGGTTCATGCGTCATGCTCGTGAACGGGTGCTGCCAGTGGGATGGGTCTGCTCTTGTCTGATTGTGTTAAAATGTGTTGAGATATTTCTATTTTTGTTTCAATTTTATAAATTCTATGTTATTTATGATGTTTTGAATTGAGAACGTGGCACTGCTTGATCAGAATAAATAAAAATAAGTAATGTTCTCCAATTACTGTAATTAAGTATATGAAAGCCATTATTATTATTATTTTTAATTTACTTTAAATACGCTTTATGATTATGACCCAGCTGATGCGTCTTCCAGTAACATTGTAAGTTGCGTCTTATATTAATGCACTTTTATCTTTCTTTATTTTTGTTTTTGCCCTTGTATTTTTTATATTTATACACTTTAACATAAGTACCTGAAGTACGTCATGCTCACTCAAACGTTTCTTCGGCGGTGTCGTGTGAGGCGGGTCGTTACGTTCCCTAAAATATGGTTGAGCGAAGCGATGGCTGGTTCATGCGTCATGCTCGTGAACGGGTGCCGCCAGCGGAAATGGGTCTACTTCAGTCTGCTTGTCTTAACGTTGTGCTTAGAGATTAAATATTTTCATCTAAAATAAATTACTATCGACCTGTATGATGTACGTCACAACTTGCAGTACAGTAACCTTGTAATGCGAGAAATGTTAAATGTAAGTCCTTCCTTACGAGTTGAAAATTGTTTGCGGTTAGGATAACCATAAAATGTAATATTATAATTAGTATTTTCTTTTGTTATGGAAATTGACCTTACTGATATGTTAAGCTCACTTTTCAATTTGACGACTCTGTATGAAATAAAACAGGGAGAAAAAAATAGCCCTTGACGAGTTTCTTGCCGGTTCTTCTCGTTACAAGGTCTCCCGCCGTAGGGTTTGTGAACCGATGGCGTAGCTTCTTTGACGTTCATAAGTGCTTGTAACAGCCTAGACTGAATAAATGATATTGAATTTGAATTTGAATTTGAATAAGACCATGGTATATCGACTGGACACTAGTAAACCCTACGCTAACTTTATTTCTTTGTATGCCTGCAAATATGTAGCTAGCCAGGAATTGTAGCTCATTAATCTGCTCACCTTGTTGTGTAAAGATAGGCAGAAAAAATATCTCGTTATCGCCGCAAAGTTACGTCTTCGCTTCGCTCATCGCATTTCATTTTGTCGATATTTGGTTGTTTTTATCTTATAGACCTTTGAGCTTGTTTACCGTTCTTATCGCGAATGCATCTTATTTAACAAATTAACGGCAGGCATTGATAAAAGTAGGGTCCATTTGATTCAACTTATTTGTTATTCATACGTAGGTTATGGGTCTAATTTTCTTAAATATTATTTTAGATCATAATTGCCAGCTTCTGGAAAAAGGGAAACACGATTCAATAAAAAGACAATGCCACAAATATATAGAGGGTTTTTCGAGGGTTTTATTGGCCTTTTCGAAATTTTCTACACACTATTCAAACCTTGTACGAACAATAGTTATTGAGACAGCACATTTCTAAACCTTATCTGTTCTGAGATATGCACCTGGTCAGTACTGTGGACAGGCTATCTCGACATCAAGGCATGCCAGAATGGTCTCTGTCCAACCAGACAATATCGATCATATTCAAGAAGTGGATCTTTTTGCGTCAGCTCAGTCAGCTTTACGTAACAGAAGCTCCTCAAGACTCAAACGCGTTAATCACGGACGCGATCTCGAGGCAGTGGAGTTAGAAGCAGGCATGGGTGTTTCCATTACCCTGTCTAATGCCGAGAGTCTTGTGCCAGCTGAACAAAGCGCAAGAAACGTACCTTATGGCATGTCCAAAATGGAACAAAGTATTCTGGAAAGCCGACCTCAAATCCCGTGCCGCTACGGCGCCATTCACCATTCAGAATCTTCAGTCGAACCTTATAGACCGCAGAACGAACCTGCCCCCTCCGGAGGTAAAACAACTACAATTGGAAGTTTGGAGGGTACAGGGTGGCCCGCCGACATAAATACCTGGCCGCAGGAATACAAGAACCTCGTCAACACTTCATGGAGAAAGAGTTCAATCAAATCCTATCATGCAGCCTGGTCCCGTTGGAAGGAACGGGCAATCGAAAATTCCTGCTTGGTCAACGAACCAGAGCCCGTGAAGGTGGCAGAATATCTACGCTTTCTATATCATAGAGAACATCTAGCCGCCGCAACTAAACTGGTTCACAAATCGGTGATTTGCACATTTGCTAATCAACTATGGTCAAAACTCATCTCTGGTCACCCTCTAGTGAAGGCAGTACTAGAGTCCATTTTAATGTCAAAGGTCAAAATTAGAAAACCAATATGGATTCTTGAACCCAAAATAAGTTGTCGTTACATAACAGGTTATCTGTGTTAAAAACAATAAAAACTCTATGCATACCCAAATATGGAAGCTAAGACTGTTTTAGACTGGCTAAAACAGGCATACAGCGCCAGACAAGAGCGACGTGCATCCATGACATCAAAATTTCCGGATTCAAATGCTTAAACCAAATGTGTGCTACTTGACACTCAGACACACACAGACACTGCACTAGATCCATAAACATTGTCTGCGCAATTTCCATAGCTGCTAACAGATGGCGCTAGAGGTCCACGAGAGCGCGAAGTATGACATTTTTCACGTCATTTTTATTATAACATTTTTTTGTTGTTGGTGATCTTGAGTTTTTCTCAATACAGTTTGGTGAAAGGTTGATAATTTGTGTTCGGTGTTTTATTTAATTGTCCCAGTTAGTTTTCTCGGCAATCATAGTAGTCCTTCGATACGAATGTGATAAGTGCGGTTTTATGTGACAAAACAGCTTTCAGATAGTAAAAAATAAACATATTGGCAATAAATATTGCATTTGTCAAGGTTACTTACCTAAATAAACGGATTACAGTGTGAGAATTAGGACCGTGGTAACCGTGAATAAATGAATTAGTGTTAGGAACTTTAAAAACCTCAGTGGTAATTTTGTATGAATATTGGACTTAAAATATTAGTGAAAAAGTTAAAATAATTAGCTACTACCTACCTACCTAAGTTGAAAATTACACATAGTAAAATTCTGTGACTTTGTATTTGATAGTGGACTTACCTACATTTTCTTATATATTTATCAGTGAATTTAGTTTGGAAAATTATTTACCTATTCTTTCAATATGGATAAAATTAATCAATCGCTAAGCCTACAAGATGAAAGATCTAATGCACTAATGAAAGCTCAAATTAATTATGGAAAATGTGCTAAAGCAAAAATGAATTTAAATTATTCACATACAACGTTAGAAAACTTAGAATCTACATGGGAGTCATTCAAAACAACACATGAATACATTGTGCAACATACATTAAAAACAGGAAGAAGCGCCATAACATATTTCATCGAAAATGTTTAAGAAACATATATGACATATAAAAGTGATTAAAAACTAAAATTGAGGAAATATCTAATGCCACATCTAAAGCCTCCTATATTATCAGAACAAAAACAAAAAGCAACCTCCGAAATTAAATTACCGACAATTAATATACTGACATTTGCTGGGAATTATAATGATTGGCCGTCATTTCATGTGTTTAATTCAATAATTCATACAAATCAATCCATAGACGAAGTGCAAAAACTACACTATTTGAAATCAAGCTTGTCTGGTGAAGCAGAACAATTGCTGCGGTCAATCTCAGTTACTAGTCAAAATTACAACAAAGCGTGGGAAATTCAAAAAAATAGATACAACAATAAGAGATGTATATCCAATAGCCTATTCAAGAAACTTTTTAGTATTAAACATATAACTTCAGAGTCAGCAAACCAAATTAAATATATATTAGACACAACTACGGAATGTCCAAGTTCACTACAAAATCTAGGGTTGCCAACTAAGACCTGGGTTGCTATTATAGTTCATATGACTATTTCAAAATTAGATACAGAAAGTACTAGATTATGGGAACAGCATATTACACCAGATAAAGATGAGTTTCCTTCCTTTGAGACGCTGAAAGGATTTTTAGAAATGAAATTTAGGTCCTTAGAAATGTTAGAACACACCACCAGGCCAATAGACCAAAGTCATTTCATACATCATTAGAGCCTACATCTGCAAATACTATAATTATGCGCGTTCTGTGATGAAAATCATTATATTTACCAGTGCAAACAATTTAGCTAAATTACCGTATAAAGAGAAGCATGACTTCGTCCAAAACAACAACCTATGCTTTAACTGTCTAATACCTAACCATTCAGTTTACAAATGTATGAAAAGGACGTCGTGTAGAGTGTGCCATAAGAAATATCATTCCCTTTTACACCCGGAAAAGAGCGATGAATCTGTAAAAGAAGATTGTCATGAGAACTCAAGTGAAAACATATTATCACATTTTGTCCACAAACCCAGTCAAATATTACTAGCCACCGCACTGGTAGACGTGACTTCGCGTCAGGGTCAAATACACGTCTGTCGTGCTCTCATTGACCAAGGTTCACAAACCTCGTTCGTAACAGAAGATCTGGTTCAGTGTTTGGGTTTAAAAAAGATAAGAATCAATGGCGTGGTTTCAGGATTAAATGAAGGCAAACAACTCCATACCAAGTACATGGTTGAAGTAAATTTACAGTCAAGATATGATTCAACCTTTGTTATACTGGTGCAAGCTTATATTTTGAAATCAATTACAACATACTTACCACAACAATCAATTGAAGTTCCTAACTGGCCAGAATTAGAGAAAATAACTCTAGCAAATCCAAAGTATGATACTCCAAATAAAATACACTTGTTGTTAGACGCCGAAGTATTTATTTATTCTTTATTGCAATATAAAAAAAATACAGCAAATGGCGGACTTAATGCCATCAGGCATTCTCTACCAGTCAACCAGTAAAAGGTGTTAGACCTATCGTATCGGCAATAAAGTAGTACTATAAAACATAATTCAGAATATACGTAACAAAAGTGGGAATAGCTAATTAAGGGTATTTAATTAACAAATAATACATAAACATACTACATAATATAAATATTTAACATACATACATAAATACATACATATAAAATATATAAGGACTCATTATGTCAGAGATGAAGGGGATCAGCGTAGGGATTCAAAGTCAAAGTCAAAGATTTTTATTCAAATAGACTTATAGATAAGTGCTTTCGAATCGTCCAATATTTTTTTTCCTACCAGCCATTCAGGACATCTTTTAACTGATAAGAAGAACGGCCGCAAGAAACTTATCAGCTTTAACAGAAGCAACAACATTTACAAAGGAACATGTCGTTGCCAAACACAAATCTACAATCTTGAAACATATTAATATAAGAGGAAAATTTTTTTATACTCAGTTATTAGAATATTTTCCTTTTATACAATTACAATAGTCATGTTTTATGTTAGTATCACTTCCATGCATTTTGGTCTTTCAAATAATCTTCTACCTTGTAATAACCTTTGTTTAAGAGCGTTTTTTTTAACATGTATTTTAAATTTATGCAAAGGCAGCTCAATCACTTGTTGTGGAACTTTATTAAAAAAGGCTATGCCTGTCCCCAAAAACGAGCGACTGCATTTTTCAAGTCGAAATCTTGGAACGGCAAGCTTATTCTTGTTTCTAGTATTAAAATTATGAACATCGCTATGCTTAATAAATAAATCGTGATGTTTCCTTACATATACTATATTATCATAAATGTATTGTCCCGCCAAAGTTAGTATATTAATCTCTTTAAACAATTCTTTAAGAGAATCTCTCTGTCGAAGGTTGTAAATGGCGCGCACAGAGATAAGATAGTGTTCACGGACCAGTATCTTAAACACAAACTTACGGGGGGGCTTTTCGAATGTCCAAGGGGAGAACGTTCCAGAGTCGAATTGCAGTAAGGGAGAAAGAGTAGGAGACAAAGCCAGAAGTGTGGGAGGGAATTTTAGAAAATGAGATTGCTGCTAGAGCGAATGTCACGTGGATGAGAAGAACCCAAGAACTGAAATCTAGACTTCAAGTATTCTGGGGTAAGTGGATCGAACAAAACGTTGAAGAGAACACAGACAACTCTCAGGTTCCTACGCTCACGAATAGAAAGCCATTTGAGCTGCTGGCGGTAATGAGAGATATGGTCGTATTTACGTAAACCATAGATGAACCGAATGCAATTGTTGAGAAGTCGATCCAGCTTATCTAGGAAAACTTCATTGAGATCTGTGCAGCATACGTCGGCATAGTCGATAAGGGGTAGAACGAGAGTTTGTATCAGTGCAATCTTGGTGCTAGACTGAAGAAAGTGCTTAAACCTGTACAAAGACCTAAGTGCGTTTGTTACTCTAAGTGCAACAAGGTCAACGTGATCCTACCAACCTACCTACCAAGAGAGCTTAGCGTCAATGAGTAAGCCCAAATCTTTGACCTGCTGTGAAAATTCTATTACCTCACCGTTATAGCAAAGTGGAGTAATTTTATTAAGTTGTACGTGCAATAATTGACGAGAGCTACCGATAATAATTGCTTGGAATTTTTGTGCATTCACCGAGACGCCGTAGTTGTTGGACCATTCCAATATCCTCGCCAGATCACAGTTGAGAGACTCAATAGAATTGTTCAAATCCTCTGCTTTACTTTGGACATAGAGTTGGAGATCGTCTGCATATAGATGGTAAGAAGACGAAAGGATAACAGTGAGGGAATTGATAAACAATGAGAAGAGAAGAGGAGAGAGAATACCACCTTGCGGAACACCAGCTTCCAGGTCGCACCAATCGGACAATACCCGGTCGACGCGTACGGCCTGCTGGCGATCGCGAAGATAAGAGGAGAAGCAGGATGACATGATCAACTGCATTGAAAGCGTTTGAAAAATCAATTAAGACTAACACAGTCAGTCGTAAATCCTCAAGTCCAACTCGGATATCTTCAGTTATTTTAGTCAGCGCAGTGGTTGTACTGTGTCCGGATCTGAAACCGGACTGAAAAGAGCTTAGAAGATTGTTTGAGAGAACAAAGGATGATAACGTTTGTGAACAGCAGCTTCTAGGATCTTAGAAGTAAAGGGAAGGATAGATATTGGTCTGAAATGATTGAGGGATTTAGGGTGAGTGATTTTAGGTAAAGGAATAGCAAGTGTCTTGCGCCAAGCAGAAGGGAATGTACCGGAAGCGAGGGAGTGATTGAGTATGTAGGAAGGAGGCAATCAAGTATCAACACAATCATGGTAAGACTAACATCATCATGACCTACAGCGTTTGATTTGATTGCGAGGGTTAACTTTTGAACTTCTTCCTCGGTCAGAGGTTCAAAGGAGAAATTTTGAGTGGGTGGGCAAGGCACTAGTAGGAGGTGGGAGATAGTAGCTAATTTAGCGTTATGAGAAAGAGGAGAGGCCGAAGAGAAATGAACATTTAGTTCATTTAGTGAGAAGGGAGGTTTGTGGGAAAGCTGAGATTTGCCAATTCCGAGCGAGCGAAGGAACTTCCAAGTATTGGCAGGAGTAGAGTTTAAAACATTGTTATGAATATAGCGGCATTTGGTTCTTCTTACCATCTGGTCGCAGCGATTACGTGCGGTTTTAAAAAGTTCCCAATTGGAATCTGTTCTGCAGCGTTTGTAGATTCGATAAGCTATATCTCTTAATCTCATAGCCATACGTACACCAGGCGTAATCCATGGTGCTGGTGGTCCTTTTAACTTAACACTTTTAAGTATATAGTAAAATCATAGAAGCTGGTTTGATGAAGAGTCCGTCTGGGATTATTGCGCAGAAAACACAACTGGGCTGGATTATTTCGGGTGATACCAGTGACAAACAACATCTAAAACAAAACAACATTAATAGTATGCATGTATGTATATGCGAAAACGACCTGTTAAGAAAATTCTGGGCGGTAGAAAATTAAATACTTGGCTGTGAGAGAATATTGACCAAGGACGAACAAAGATGTGAAGATATTTACAAACAAATTATAGTTAGAACAAATTCTGGAAGATATATGGATAACTTACCTTTTTAAGAAAATATAGATACACCAGTAGGTAAATGTGGAAATACAAAAGAAATAGCGATTTTAAGGTTTTTGCAATTAGACAGAAAATTTCAAAAGAATGATAAATTAAAAGTAGAATATACAAAGGTAATAAAATAATACGAACACCTAGGACATATGAAACTTACTACTGGAAATGATAAAAATACTATATACTTACCTCACCATCCCGTCATCAGAGAACACAAAGACACCACAAAGCTCAGAGTTGTATTTGATGCCTCGGCGAAGGGTTCCAAGGGTGAATCATTTAACGACACGTTGCTTACTGGACCTGTAATACAAGAAGATTTACGTACATTAATAAGTAAATGGAGACTACACAAAATAGCATTAATTGGTGATATAACAAAGATGTATAGACAAGTTTTGGTTTGTGAGAAGCATTCAAATTTCCAGTGTATTGTTTAGAGACACAATCCTCATGAGGAATTCAAATTTTACAAATTAATTACTGTGACTTTTGGTACTGCATGCGCACCTTTATTAGCAGTTAGAAGAAGTTGAAGCAAGCGGCAGAAGACGAAAGTGAAACATACCCGGTGGCTGCTGATATAGTGAAGTCTTCATTTTATATAGATGACTTATTGAGCGGAGGGTCAGATGAAAAAGAAGCTGCTGATATATACAACCAAGTTAATAAACTATTAGAGAGTGCTGGTTTTGTTGAGTATGTTACAGCAAAATAAGGAAAAAATACAGCCATTTGAGATTAAACTCAATAAAATCATAAAAATATTAGGAATAACTTGGGATCGAAATAATGACAAATTCAAGTTTTTTGTAAGACTGCCTGAAGCAACAGTAACAGTAACAAAAAGAACTATTTTGTCAGATATATCACGATTGTTCGACCCTTTTGGGTGGCTTTCTCCAGTTATAATCAGAGGTAAATTACTTATACAGAAACTATGGCTTTGTAATTCCAACTGGGACGAAGAAGTGCCAAATGAACTTTTAGACGAATGGTTTAATTTCAGAAAACAGTTACAACATTTGGAACAAATAACAATAGATCGATGGATACATACTCACCCAGACAATGAAAGAGTTGAGTTGATAGGCTTCGCGGACGCATCGACAATAGCATATGCAGCAGTAATTTACGTTAGAGTTATCCACCATGACCATGTTGGAAAGCAAAACAAAGGTTTCTCCACTCAAACAAATCTCAGTAGCAAGACTAGAACTTTGTGCTGCAGTCTTACTAGCTAAACTACTAGTTGAAGCTATGAAAATGTTAAACATACCAAAGAACCAAGTATATGCCTTCACCGATTCAACTATAGTTTTGGTTTGGATACAATCTCAACCCATTAGATAGCAAACATTTGTAGCAAACCGGATTACTGAAATACAAACCAGATTAGACAATGACCGATGACCGAATAATCATGTTGCTTCGGAAGAAAACCTAGCTGATATCGCGTCGCGAGGCATTGAGCCCTCAGAATTACAAAATAAGCAGTTGTGGTGGAAGGGGATGTAACAAGCCACGATAAAGACGAATAAACCATCCATACCTAAAACAAATTTAGAAGAAAAAACACAACACACCAAAGTTTTTTACAATCAAACGGAAAAGCTGGTCGAAGTATATACCTAGCCGTAGTATAGGTTAGGAGGACATTGTCTAGGAAATGTCTAGGTTTTACACTAGGTGTAAAACCTAGACATCTCCTACCTATTATTCTAGAGAAAATTGTTGCAGTGCACAATTTTCTGCAGTGCACAACAAGACAAAAATTCGTTTAAATATTATTTTATGTGTTATGTGAATGGCATGGTGTTTTGCTCCATTGAATGAGACTCTACAACAGTAGTACTTGCTTAAGTCTAAACTATGCACTATTCGTTAAAGTAACTATTAAGCTGGGAGAGAGGAGTTCAATGTGTCCAATTGAGCATGACATTGTCCATTCAATTAATATTTAGCAGTCACATGTCACTTGCCATACTCACTATATTTATTATTATAAATTATTAGTATTTAAGCATTTATTGTTCTTCACACTTCATATACACTCATTACAAATATTTACAATACCCATACCTACAGATTATTGTGTAGTTCTGAATGGACTTAGAGCAAACTTTCCAGCGAGCTGAGGAAGTTCAGAGCGAGGTAATTTTGTGAGAAATGGTAGTTTCTGTAAGGTAATGTCTGGCCTTAGTTCTGGTTGGCATTAGTTTGCAGGAATGAGGTAATGCTGAGCTTCCAAAATTTTATAATAATTATAATATTTACTTATCTACCCATAACATTAAACTTTCAATGATTGTACTTATCTAGGTCTATGGTCCAGTATATGATTGCAAACAAATTGTGTTTCATTATAGGATTCATTCCCCGAGGTAGTACCGAGTCAGCCAGTAGTCGCATTTCCGGCTAATATTATGATAGGCAAAAGTTTATCCTAATGTTTTCTGGATACGTGCCATACTTACTCTGAATAATAATAAACAATAATCAAATCTGATTATTTGTCAACAGTGATTTATGTTTGTGGCTAATGGATGGTGTGAACCATAGCTTTTTACACGTGAGCAGTCTTGTGTAAACTGACATGCTCATATCCGTTCAGGTCAATGCTATCCATGGGCTTCGACTAGATGGATACTTGTGAGCATCTAGTATTCGTACTCACCCAGTCTTAAAATCGTATTTTGTAATGCTATTAATTCAGAATTCGTGGTAGAACAAGATATGATAACTGTCCTCTTGTGTTTCAAAATATATTGCAACCATATATTGGACAGATATACCTATGATTTTTGCTACATTGTATGATTTGGGAAACTCTAGCAGCGGTAATGGTTAATGGTTTTGACTTGATTTTTCATAATCCTTACCCTGTCCTTGTGAGTATACCTGATTGATTACATTAATATTTAACATATTGATAAGAGTTCAATGTTATTGCAACTTGATCTATTCATCCGGTTTCACCGATGCTTTCTCAAGATATTGTGTTCTATGTGTCTACGCATAGACTTCATATAATACATCACTCTACATTATAGTGGTATGTTCGCATACCACCTTTATCTCTATCTTTCTCATCTTGGATGACTAAACTATGTGAGACTGGTTCTTCCTAGTTTGTAGCGGTTCGCATTTCGAAGTACTTATGTTTAGTTTGTGAGGCTCACTATATGAGAAGAGACTACATAATGGAAAAGATTGTGGATTTGTTACCCAGTCATTCAAGTGGGAGCTTATATATTATACCTGCCTTGTCTGCTTGCAGCTAGGCAATTTCACTATAATATTAATTTGCTAGTATGTCCTCTATATGACTTACTATTGAATACTTCACTTTTGATCTGTGCGTGTCACATGGAGACGTAGTGTTTTAGGACGGGTCTGAAGGGGAGGTTGGAGTGGACCCCCGGGGCCCGTCAGGGTCCCAGTTACTTCCTTCCTTTATCCTGTCCCTATCCTATTCCTAAAAGTATTCCCATTTGCACACTTTACAACATACACATCCACGTCCAAACTATAGTTTTATGTTTAAGTATAATAAAAAAAAAGTTAATATATATTTTAATTGCAGATGTACTAAGGTTAGACACAGTATTCACCTTGTTAGACATTATAGCTTTACCTCAGACATACCACATCTTAAAGAAGTTTGGATTACTAAAACAAAAAAATACACAACGTAGGAATCCTAACCAGTCTAGTCGATCACTATTTTAATTTGGCCAAATTTAATAATGCTTTCTAAAAAATATCAAACTTTATTATGAAAGTATTTACCGACTTCAACAAAAAAGGAGGGAGGTACTCAATTCAACCCGTTTTTTTTTTTTTGTCCGATGTATGTATACCGATTACTCCGGTGTTGGTGATCCGATTTTAATAGTTGTTTTTTTGTTCGATCGGGTACACTGTCAATTTGGTCCCATATAAGTCTCATTGAGATCCGATGATAATCTTCGGAGATATGGGGCCTTATGTCATGGAAGTCATGAAACAATTATATCATCCAGGTAATTGTTAGATTCTTGTTCGAGCTGAAGTTTCACGCAATAACTACTGAGCGGATTTTGATGAAACTTTTTTGTTAAATAGCTATTGGTCCTCGCCAACATACCTTTCAGCTATAAACCCTCAATAAGTAACGTCCCTGCACCGGGAAAATCAGCTTTGTAAAAGGTAATGAGGAGTTGACATAAGGTTATTAGCGTAGGTACGAGACCTGTTCTACCTTTAAAAATTGTGAAATAAAAAACTTTTTATAAAAACATTAAAACTTTTTATAAAAGCAAAAAATAAACCTTTTGGAGTCGGTGCCAGCCAAGGCATTCTACTTTGCGGTCCAACTATTTTATTTTTCTTGCCTTGGCTGGCACCGACTCCAAAAGGTTTATTTTTTGGTTTTTAGTTTTTTGAAGTCGGTTTTAATTTTTTTATAAAACGTTTTTTATATAAATATTTCAATATTTAAAGAATTTATTTATAAAAGTATTTCCTAAAAAAATATCAAAAAGGGGGGGGGGGGGGTTTACAACCTTCATGAAGTGGTATACATGGAGCAGCCTGAAGGCTATATTGTAAAAGATAGTGAGAATAAAGTACTAAAACTTAACAACGCAATTTATGGTTTGAAACAGTCAGCCAAAGCTTGATATGACAAAATTAATAAAGTATTGTGTGAGAAATTCAATCTCAAAAAGTCATTATTACAAGCATAATAATATGTTTATTTTAAGTCTTGTCAAGACAAACTTATTATAATAGCTTTGTACGTAGACGCTATAATTTTGATGTCAACATCTAATAGACATGAAGAGGTGAAGTCTAATAAAAACTTTAATTGTGACTATAGAAGTCTCATAGGATCATTGATGTATGTTGCAGTAGGCACTCGTCTCGACCAGATATTTCACATGCAATGAGCCAATTTAACGATTGCTATGATGAAACACATTGGAAATCAGCGAAGAGAGTACTACGCTATTTTAAAGGCACTAAAAACTTAAGCTTGAATTTTGTAAAAACTGATATTACTATTACAGGCTATGCAGACGCTGACTGGGAAAGATGTGAAGCAGACAGAAGATCCTATACCGTGTATGTGTTTTAGGTTGGCAGATCCAAAAAGTCGAAAACAACGAATCGTCGCCTTATCGAGCACAGAGGCGGAGTATATGTGTCTTTCTGACTCATGTAAGGAGGCATTGTTTCTTCGTAATTTTTTACATGAAATTATGGGTATATTGTGTAAAGTTACAATTTTTAATGACAATCAGTCAGCTCATAAATTATGAAAAGATTCAATTTTCCATGCCAGAACAAAACACATTGACATCCGTCATCATTTTGTTAGAGATCATTTAAGTAATGCTTTAGTTGATGTAAAATTTTTGTGTACTAAAGAAATGCTTGCAGATTTATTCACTAAACCATTGTCTAAAGAGATTCACAATAAGTTTGTAAAACAGCTAATGTTAAAATGAGACTTAAGTAGTAAATATAATAGTATTATGTTCTAAGTAAAATAAATAAGATTGTATAGTTTAAGGCCAGTGTTAAAGTAATTACTAAACGTATTTAATAATATGATAGAATTAAACGCATACAATTTGTTAAGTTACTGTCACTAATGTCAATGTCTTCTCCCTCTTGCATTCCTTCCGTTTTAACATCGCTTGTAGAATCATTTATAGTTATCGCATTATATCTCTGTCCATCCTGAAGTTTTCTTTATTTATACTCATAATCCTTTATATATTAATGTAAACAGGCGCACTGAATTGTTTTAACTGATAGCGGCTAAAACTTGTAGTGAAATAAAAAAAAATGTAAGTATGGAATGACAATTCATTTAAGGGGTTAATTGTCTATTAAAGGAAAATCACTTCACAATCATAACTAGAAAACATGCGACGTAAATAATTTAAACGTACTTAGTTAATACCTTTATCTAATGCAAGAATTTAAGATAATAATGCCTCTACGTAACAATACGTGGTAAATTTCTACGTTACTTAAGTTTTAATTTCTACTTAAAACGTACAATATAACAAAGCTCAATAAATGAATAACTTATTACCATTATGCTACATATATTCTAAATTTCTTTGCTTATTACTTACTTAATGCATACTTCAACTTGCCTGTTGTGGAGAAATACATACAATACAATTTATTACATAAATGATGTTGGGTTCTTGTTTTTAAACGTCATCATCATCATCATATACCTACACCAGATCGCTTGGTCCATACAGAGGCCTACCCACAGTGCATCGTTCGGTGAGCGGTCGCCATTCCTGAACCTTTCCAACGTCCCAACGGTCATCAGTTCTTTTTGCTATGTGTCCTGCCCATTCCCACTTAAACTCAGCAAGAGTAATCCTTCGAGCGATGTTAGTGAGCTTACAGTGGTTGAGCCTTCTAAACGGATCCACAGCAACCACGTTTCACTGCCGTAAGTCATCACTGGCCACACACACACTTACCTAACTGGACTGTCTGTCATAGATAATGGTCAAGCACTTCGAATTTAGTGTTCCAAATAGTGTTTCCAACATGAACTGGAGTGGGTACAATGTTCATCCTGAGACCCACTCTTTGGGATACATCTTCGAGCGTTGTGTTTAGGTCTTCTAAGATCTCAGCCTTAAGAACTATAACAGCAATGAATGTTGATGCAAGTCTTTTCCAGTCCAACAGCTGATGTCCTCCAACGCAAATTTGAACAGTTATTCTAATCCAACAGTAAAAATACCTAAAATATAAAATAGACCTCCACGTATAATGTTACCAGGGGCTAAGTTAGTATTATTTCTAACACATTTATAATCTACTGAAATAAGTTTTACTTATCGTTTCAGAACGTCTTCAGATAAATGTTACTACAAACATAACACTCTCAACTGTCTCGAAGTGACTGAGTAATGCTGTAAGCCGCAAGAGCATGAGCGCGTGTTTGAATGGCCATAACTCGGTGTGATCATAATTTGACAGCTGTATTAAAGGGGTATAAATGACAAAACCGAGAAACTTTGACTGTTTAAATGGATCCGGCAGTTACAGATAAGATAGTTAGTTGCACAGTGAATGAGGATTCCGGGAGAGGTGCGCTTCTATCTTCAGCCTAATCAATAAATAATATCGGGTATGATATTACTATGATGATGGTTAAGCCTTGTTCGTTCTTTTTTAGCCACACATTGATGCTCTGCTGGCTCTGCCAACTCAGCAATGGATGTAATGTAAGGCGTGAGAGTGGGTATATATGTATTTAAGGTAGTCTCTATTATTTTCGAGTTACGGCCCTAAATCAGAATAATATTTTATTTAATCGCTTATCCTAAGACTCTACGATCCTGAATCCATTTCCGCTAAATCAATTATTTCCGCCTTTTCATACCATTTGATAACTGAGGTGATAAAAGCACATCTGCAAAAAATATCTTACGTATTAATTCCGATTACTTTAATCTAGAAACAATATTAATGGTTCCTACAACCAAAATGCGTGATAGTAGCGTGATTAAAAATAAGCAAGTACACAAACACCTATTTAATAATAAAGAAGCGTAGTATTTTAGATATCGTATAATACCGAGCGATATACAGGGTGACTAGTAAAATAAGTAAACGCCTTTAAAAATATTTAATTTGGAGATTGGAATAAGCGGTACCTAAAGATGTTATTATTAGTAATAGAAAATAAATATTCGAAATAGTTTCTCGAACATTAATTGAATTGCTGACTTGATCATTACATGGTGGTGACATTTGTTATTTTTCGTAATACTGGAGATTGTAAATTTATTTGCTATTTTTATTATATTGTACCTACTAATTTTATTGTTAGTCACTGACATGATTGGTTCTGATTTAAATTATGTGAGACTGAATTTAGGGTAATGGGTGTTGGGGGGGGGGGGGGGGAGTCCCCACATCGCGCGTTTTGTGGTCGCAGTTCTAACCTAAGCTAAAAATGTATGAAAATTGCGTCTCTTCCTCCCTTCCCCTCATACCCATTTTCCTAATTTCAAACTCACATAATCTTATGATTCTCATCTATATATATTAAAAGATTTTCATGCTACATTCCGATGACAGCTACTTTATAAACAATTATTTATTTACGACATTCTTATGAATTGTTGTTCCATAAACCATAAACTTAACACTTAATACCTATATAATATATGAATACCGCATCAATACTGTGACTGATTGACAGACAAAGCACAGCCCAAACGACTAAACTGAATAAGCTGAAATTTTGCATACAGGATACTTTAACGATGGGTGCCCTTTCGGTTGCATAATATTTTTAGTTATAATGTCGTTTAGCATAACAGTTTTGGCATATATTTTTTCGCATAAATTATGATAAGCATAGTTTTATAAACGCAGAATGGTTTCATCAGCATAATTCTTACTTACTCTAATTTCCTTTAACATAATTTAAATGACCATAAAATTAAAGGGCATAATTGTTATACGTCTAAAGGCAATTTCTCATAAATTACGAAATACATAATAGACTTATCCATAACTATATTGTCTGTAACCATCCACAATTAAGGGTTAAAGTTTATATTTAAGTTAGCGTGTTTGGTAGAGAATTGGGTCCCGATCCCGACCTGCCGTGGTCACTTTGCCGTGGTACTTGTATGCCCAATACTAGAGTGCAATTTAGAGCCCGGATACGCAAGGGCGAAGGGGCTGCACTTCCCGCAACGCCGGAGAAGTGTATTTCCCATATGCATGCTTGCATGATTTTTTGCTTGCATGCTTACTTTGCATGCTTGCTCTGCGTGCCTGCTTGCTTGCATGCTTGCTTGCATGCTTGCTTTGCATGCTTGCTTGCTTGCATGCTTGCTTGCTTGCATGCATTGCATGTTTGCATTGTATACTTTTAACATTAAAGTATTGGATATATATTTTGTGATAAAGATTGATATGCCAATAAATGTTATGATTAGTAATCGTTATGGTGAAAACATTTATGCGAAAAAAATATATACTGAAATATCATTATTACAAAAGAGGTTATGGGGAAAAAAAGTATGCGTTATGATTTATTCTGTATGAACGTTATGCGAAATGATAAGTATGCCAAAAAACGTTATGCAGCTCTAAAATATGCATTTCTGTTCTATGCAACCGAATATGGACCCTTAACGATAACGATGTAGACGAGCACAAAGATAGAATACTTTGATATTCCCACGGGAACGGGAACCACGCGAGTAAAAACGCGGGCAGCCGCTAATCTTTAATAAAATAAAATGCGGACACTAACTACCTTACCTATATGCTATCAGCCATCAGCCAACTGACCATTAACTCAATTGGTATCTCTCTGGAAAAATTACTGGCTAGTTGTTATTTAGTTGTTAAGATATAACTATCATTTAAACAGCCTTATATGCCTAGTAATTGTCTAACGTCATAGGTGTACGTTGTTTCAAGTACTTCCAGTAAACGTTATATGTATTGAAACCGGATTCTAAGAGGAAACGCATATTAAAAGAGAAAGTGAAATTGCAATCCGTCATTATATACAATATATTAAATATATAATGGACAACGATTTTAAGTAATGATAAGGCTGTAGGTAAGCGCGTCTCTAAGAGAATCCTCACCCATTGCGAAACTGGCTACATATTTCTTATTGTCGGAACACAACTACGCTGAAAAAATGTTTGTTATGGCGTCATACTCAGCTGAAACGCGGCGGAGTAGCTTCTAACTAGGCAAATCACCTCGCTCATTTGATTCGAGTATTAGCTGGGCTGGGCCAATAACAGCTAGAGTCTAGATTCTAGACCACGACAAATACAGATATCAATCTTGTGCGACCTGGGAGCAGGAGGTCCCCCCGGTATCCCCTGCCCCAAAACAAGTAAAGGATTTTGCTTATTCGCTCATAATAGAAGGGAAGCAAAAATTTAATTATATCTACCCTTATTAGACTTGACGTTCGTTCAAGTATCTAACTGCCGAACAAATTGTCGTGGATTCGATTTCCACATGACACAAATCCTACTTTAATATTATAATATATCAATATTTTTATTAAATATTATAAAACAAATCAAAAGGATCAGTTGGCTGACTAATCTTTTCACCACGATGGCTACCTCAAAGAACCAAGCTCGTTATAAAAGGTCCTTTTCAGGGCCGGCATTGACAGTGCTCTCCATTAATATCTGAGGGTTTTCCTTAGATAAAGCAACTATATTTGCTAAGCTGTGCCTTAAAATAAGTTTGACGTAGTATGCCGTAGTATACAAGAAACGCTTCGAGGTCCAGACAATCCGAGGCCGGAAATACATACTACGACGCGCATCATCAAACGATCTCATCACAAGTACGGGAGCGCAATATACACCAGACCCGAATGTCAGAGGTGTGCATTGGTTTTCCAGCCTGGGTGGTAGACACTGTAAATCTAACTAGTAGCTTTGCACTTATCCTATCCTGCTACCTAATATCATAAGTGTGAAAGTTTGTGAGGATGTTTGGATGGATGAATGTTTATTACTATTTCACGCAAAAGTCTGACGCCAGAACAACAATGTTTACAGCATTGTTGTGTCCCGGCATCAGAGATAAGATAGCTAGTCCTCAGTGATTGAGGATTCCTGGAGAGGCTCGCTTCCATCTTCAGCCTTATCAATACTTAACATCAGGTATGATGAAGGCTGAGAGTCTCCCCTTCGTTCATAAAAAAACTTCTGAACTGATTAAGACGAAACTTTACAGCAATGTAGCTTACACATTAGAATAACACATATACTACAAATTATCCCGATATTTTATTATATTGCTGAAGAGTTTGATTGTTTGAGCACGCTAATCTCAGGAACTACTAGTTCGAATTGAAAAATTTTGTGTTGGATAGTCCAGTTATCTAAGAAGATTATAAGATATAATATATCGTATAATCTACTTAGATAACTGGACTATCTAACACAATAATATACGCTACAACTAATAGGAGGACTAACTAATAAAACGGGGAAAAAATATTACTTTTGGGAGCTTCCGTTGCGAACGCTGTGTTAACGGTTAAAGTTACGTAAAAACCATGTTTATCGAAATTATTTCCCATCAAAAGTTCAAAAAAAAGTCCGCGACAGCATAATGTCTATGTATAGGGTTGACTCACTATAACCATTTTTAATATAATAAAATTTGTTTTATATTGAGGTATTATTTGCAAATCTGTTTTCATAAACATGATGTTAATCCATTTCTTAATAAATACGTTAATCATCACAAGTATTTAATTTTGAACAAATTAAATTTTAATGAATATCTTAAAGTCAAAGTCAATATCATTTATTCAGTCTAGGCTGTTACAAGCACTTATGAACGTCAAAGAAGGTACGCCATCGGTTCACAAACCCTACGGCGGGAGACCTTGTAACGAGAAGAACCGGCAAGAAACTCGTAAAAAAATAAAAAATAAAATACTTAGAAAAAAATATAGTTTTAAAATAACTCCGCAAATTCATTCGTCAGGTAGGCTTTCTTACTTTATACTGATATATTAAAGCTAGAACGTTACACGTACACAAATAGCCACCTTTCTTATTAGAAAAAGTATTGTTTAAATATAATCCAACCACGGCACGGCATGGATGTTGTATTTTTTTATAAAACGATGCTTGCTTCCAGTAGGCAATTTGGAGAATGCCTAACGTAGATATTGAGTATTTAGCGTAAAGAAAAACTTAGTGGGTGAGTGTTGAATAGAAGTTTGGTTATAGAATAACAGAAACAAATTAAACTAAATTTAACTTTAACACCAGTTGTATATTTATTTAGGCTTTGAATGAGGTAGGCACAGCCTAATTGTCTATATGGAATGCATACCCCTGGTGAGGTATATCCTATGCCTATCTGACAGAGTACAATAACATCGAAATCCTGACCGTAGGGCTGTTCGACACCACAGTAACATATGTTTACAAATTACCCACTACAATACGAACACCATCATCATTGGAGACTTTAACCTCTGCAGAGTTGAATGGGGTTACAACGCAACGGATAGGAATGGAGAGGCCGTTGAGGAATGGAGCAGAGCCAACAATCTTGCACTGATCCACAATCCAAAACTACCCACATCATTTAATAGTGGAAGATAAAAAAGATGATATAATCCAGACTTGATCTTCGTCAGTGCGAATATTGACCCTCTAGAGTTTGTTTGTTTGATTATTTCACGTTAAAATAATTGAACGGATTTGGAGGAAATTTCGCAGAAAGATTTATTGCAGGCGGCAGCTAGTATTTTATAATTACGATGATTCTATGTTTTTATGTAAATATGTGTTTCTTAGTAAGGATTACCCATTGTCGAGTAACTTTGAGCTAGATATTCGTCTTTGTTATTCTTCTTCTTGATCATCTTTTATACGAAATGTTACTAATCTATAAACTAGGATTTAGGTATGTTAGTCACAATTGATGGCAAAGGGAAAGCAATTACTTACGCCATACTTACGCCTCTAGATTATTTACTTCGAGTATTTTTCTTAGTTAATAAGTACCTAGGTAGGTAGGTCAGGTATCGAAATACATATTTATTTCTTGTAGTCATTTAAACCTATTGATTTTGAAACATAAAGGTACAAATATTGTATTTTCTTCGGTTTCTTAAATAAAATTAACATTATTGATAATATGATTTCCATTAATGGAGGTTGGTTCCGGATGGAAACGGACAAAGTTCTTTTATCTTTTATTTGGATTCAAATGATTTTTTATACAAAATTTATATGTATATGACTCATTTTCATAACAAGAATAGGATTAAAAATCTAATCCGTTTCATTTTTGAAACTCCGTGCCTAATTTATTAGTGATAAATTATTGGAAGATAAGATAATTTAATGAACTTAAATAAGAAATCACTAATCGTCTGGTTATTCTCATTGAAGTTTAAAAGTGTGAACGATCTTTTTTAGAAATATTAATTTGTATTTAGATAATCAGTTTTTGGATTTATTTAACAATTAGTTGATCTCCTCACATGATGTTGCCTTTAACATTTTGTTTGTTAAGTGTGATTTTGATAGTAACCGTTGAAGGCCGCTTAGAACTAAACCATAATAGTCATAATCATGCATTTGATTTAAATCTCTATGAAGATGTACTGGATCCAGAAGAATGTGCGAGACAACTTGATTACATCTTCGGCAATGACACGATGCTGATGATGCAGTGTAAGTACAGTATTTTTTTTATAATTTTACCAGTAAACTCATAGTAAATACTGAATATTGTTACATTTATCGTCATCTAATAGAAATAAAACCAAAACAACGACTATGCGAGCAGACATAATTATATACTTAATTTCAAGCAACTGATAAGGATCTCAATTTATGGCAAGGGATAAATATAAAATAAGACAGGGAGAGAACAGAGTTTTTTGCCTGTCTTTTTATAAGAAGGGCTTTGCGAACTTATAGGGTAGTTAAAATAAATAATAAAAACAAAAAGTCCTAACTAAGCATAAATTAATAAAAAAATTGTATAACACGTCACTCATCTCATGAGTGACCATAACTCACAAGAGTACTAGGACGGTGGATTTTAGTCTTAAGTTCGATGACTAATATTTGCCGATAAAGCATTATAAGTAATCATTAAATACTCCTAATTTTCTTATATGTAACCCTTCACATGCCTGGTGGGTCTGAAAGACCCACTGCTTCATAAAAACATTAATAACTTTTAAACTTTATTCATTGCGCGTCACAGAGTTCACCGCGAGCGCACGCCTGAGTAACATGAGTGTAAAGTGCGCGCGAGTCTGAGAGGCCCTACCAGGCGTACGGTGCGACTTTTTTTTTGTTAAGTAACTGCAAACACATTTGCTTGAGTTTTTTGTAATTTTCGCAAATTATTAAGAAAATAACTATTTTTTCAGTAGAAATGTCCAAACAATTGGATTGACGCTGCCACAATCTCTTCTAAATGTGAGATTTTGATAAAAAACTGCGAAGTCTATTTATGGTTATGTTTTAAAAGCAATACTTTTGTTTAATAAATAAATAAATTACATACATAAATATTTGTACTTTTTATTTATGTTTTCAAATATAGTAAATGTAATTGCCAAATACATGCAAAACGAGCTCTTTAGCAATTTTATTATTGTAAAAAAAACATTAATTCGGGTCTCTCAGACCCACCAGGCACACGACGTGATTTCACATCACCAGGCATGCCAAGGTTAAAGATTATTTCATACTTTTATATAGAACATTAACTCAACATTGGATACTACAAGGATTTTTACTGGGTCGATAGATCTTTAATAAGGTATGAATCCTACGGAATCAGATGCCTTCATCAGATTTAAAGTTATAGTCGTACATAATACTATATACCGTGTTTTTTTTCTTTGTACCTAACGTTAAGGTGAGTGAGTGAGTGAGTGTTACGTTTAGAACAAAATTTTTTTTTTTTTTTTTCAAATTCTTTTTTTTATTTCATCAAGTGTTAGCGTCGTTTATTTGGATATTAAACCTACTTAAACAATGAAAAACAAAGAAAACAAACTTAAAATAATATCATCAATAGTAAAAATAACTATTGAGCGTGCACCAAGCTCGGCTCAGGGCTATCAGCTTATCGTAGCGCTAGGATGACAAAAAAATATTTAAATAAAAGAAAAATTTTTTTTTCGCTTCATTTTGTTCTAAACACAAAACACCTCCCCCTTAAGTTTGGGCACATAGAATAAAAATACCCTGTAAACGTATATAAAGAAATAGTAAAGCAGCTAACTATACGCTCACCCGGTCAGGGCCTCCCCGCGCATCAGCTAGTTGATTATCTAAATCTGTTGCTAATAGATTTTGATTGAAATTGATCGAAAGTGCGGTTACATTGCTGCTTTAGTAAGATAGTTGTCACATTGATTTTCACTAAAGCAGCAATGTGACTGCACTTTCAATCAAATGTTGATAGAAACAATATACATAATGGGGGGGCAGGTACAGATTGGCCATAAAAAATAGAACAATGGCCGTTAGGTAAACAAATTCCGGGGCGCCATTAAAACTTTAACAGAGACTCTTTGACGCCACGCACGGTCTTATCGTTTTGTTTTTTGTAAAGCGTACGAATGGCACTTGTAACTTATATAAGTGCGTATCGACTGTATATATTATTTTTGTTAATCAGCACTTAATAGAGAAAAGAAAGTGATTGAAATTTGACACCTTGGGTCATAAAACTACTTATATTTTAAAAATTTCAGCTATAACCTATTATTTTTATACTTTTAAAATCATGATGATTATATTCTAGACCAATATAAATAAAACTGAGTGAAACACTCGAACGGCACTTTTGTTTTTTTATAATTTGACACCACTTGATTGACACCTGTCACAAAACTTTATTTTCTCGCCTCGTCTTTATGAATGGCTGATTTGTTTTATTTTTAAAATAAAGAATGGTTCGTTCCGAATCCATAAAAAAAATGATCCAACATGTATTTTTATGTCGAGACCGTAAATGGCCAAAGACCAAATAGGGAATAAAATTGGGTACCCAGACTAATCACGGCCATTTAGCGCCATGGTTTGCTTGGGTAGTCTGGGTACCCAAGGCCAATTGACTGGAAACTATGAATTAAATAAAACTAAATGATAAGATTAAACCATAAATTCTTAAGCTTTCGCTTTGTTTTGAAACCTCGGGAAATCAAAAAACCAAAATTAAAAAAAATATTGTCTCAGCAAATCTAGCTTTATACACACATCAACACTGTCTAGGGATGTTATATTATTGATTTCATAACTCAAAAACTATCTACAGTACAGAAATGGTTTGTATGGGGGAAAAACACTTCTCGGTTCCGTCTTTGAAATAAAAAATAAAAAAGAAGAATGCATGATAATTCGAATATAACTTTTGCAAAAGCAAGTGTTTCTCATAAACAAAACGGCAATTTTTTTTTAAATAAAAGGGTGTTTCAACATTTTTAAAATTTTATTTGAAAGTATGTTGTGTTTTTTATCATGTCAAGTCGACATATTATACAAGAACAATACACACATCAAAACTGTCTAGCATAGTGAGCAACGCAGCTTCCGTACGAACCGAAAAGCTACCGTCAAAATAACTTCATTTATTTTATTTTGTTGAAAACGTTTCATTGATATATTACTTTTACTGCCTTTCAAAACAGTTGCAGCACAAAAGAAAAATACTTAAAAGCACGGTATAAGATCAATGAGCTTTTAAGATTATGATCTACGAGTATAATACAATATATAAAAACAACACTGTGATGGCGATTCGAATATGTTTAAATTATATTTTAATATTTTTTGCAGTTTTAGACGCAAGTGCACGAACTCCAAGGGGCATTTTTACCGGCAATCTTAGAGATATGGGCAATTATTTCCAGTGTTTAGGAATACAAAAACAAGTAGAAGATACGTCCATTGAAGGGAAATACTGCGTAATGCAAATACCACTTCAACAAGACGAATTCCAATTACCTAGTATTCCTAGTTTGCCAGAAATACCACAAATACCTTGGCCGAATGTGACATGGCCACCGAATAATAACTCATCTCAAACACCGGATGAAATTTTTATAAAAGATTTAGGTTTGTTTAACCATTTAAGAAGAAATACAAGAATGATTTTTGGAGAAAATTATAAACAGCCTATTTCGAGGTAAATGTTATTACTTGTTACTTTATTGTTACCGATATCTTCAAATATTTTTTGGAAATAATAGTTAGCTAATATATTTTTTCCTGTGTTTAGGGTGGCAGAGGATAGCCCGTTAGCCGGTTTTCAGTTTGAGTTAGCCATTTGCTTACCTAAAGTCTGTTCACTGAAAAGTGTCGTTGAAAACATAATGCCTAATGCTACGGGCACTTTGAAGGTAGAAGAGTCATTTTGTCGCCTTCCAGATGACAAGCCTTGGGTAGCTGCTGATACTGTTGCAGTGTAAGTAACAATACAAATGATTTAGGATTTTTTATTAGTATTATGATTATTAACGAAATTTTCTGCATTCAAATCAGCAGGTTTGATTATTTTTTTAAATAAAGACAACAATTATTTGTACTATCACAATTCTACAACATTTCATTTATATTCTTTGATGAGGGTCTAGGTAATTGGTGTGATTGTATGAAATGTAGCATATGATTATTTTTTCAGAGTCATATTTTCTTTGATCGGTCTACTAGTTATATTGTGCACAAGCTATGATATATATCACAACGTTGTTCTTGAAAGAGGTAAGACTCATATAATTTATAAATACTATCAATAAATAAAACTCCTATCATGAAGCCTAACTTTACGATATATTTTGCAGATCCGAAGCAAACTAATACCCTATACACGACCTTCTCCGTGTTTACAAATTCACGGAAGTTCTTCACATTCAACTCAAACCCTAACGCAATAAAATGCTTGGATGGAATACGGTCTATGGCTATGCTATGGGTCATAGTGGGTCACACATTTATCACTCAGTTAACTTTTTCTCCAGCAAATCCTTTAGATATGTTTCATGTGAGTAAAAATACTAAAGGGTCGGTTTCACCACCTACTGATATATCTGGATAGCTTATTTGGTAGATGATTTGACAGTTGTAATAATATGAAAAATATGTAAAATATCTGAACAATAATCTATTCAGAACTTATCAGTAAGTAGTGAACCGGCCCTAAATTTTAGGAAGTATTACTAAACATAGCTGAAGCGTGGTTAAAGCAAATATATTTGGGTAAAAACCATTTAAAATGACCACGCGCGATATTTTACAAAATATAGTTTAATTTAAACCAATCAGTACTCACGTTAGTAGAATGAAACATTAACTAAATAACTATATATAAAGTACAATGTACCTTATCAGTATTTAATAAAATATACTCCTATATTCGCACCGAACCTGGTTTTTCTTCATACAAAATAATGTGTCCTCTTCGTGACTAGCGTTACAAAGTACATCTATATAAAGTTATAATAAATAGTATTAAAATAAATGATTATTTTTGGAAAAAAACATATAATTTTTAACCGATATCGAGTTAAACTATTTTGTTTTCTTATTTCTATAAATTAATATTTGTCATTAAATACATGTCCATTATTTTGATCATTTTCGTTATTCCTTTTTCTAACGATCTAATTTAGTATTATTTGTTGTTACCAAATGGCAACACTCCCTCTATAAGGAGCCAATCAGATGCCAAAAGCGAATAAAACGGTAATTTTGACATCCATCGCATGAAAAAGTAAGTGAACACGTGGTTTTGTATCGGCGAGAAAAATTACAATTTTGATTCATCCATTTTGTCGTCTACCAAACTATACAGGCTAAGAGAATACTTATATATTTAATTGTTTCATATACACGATTTGTCTTCGACCTATATTGAAGTGCAAAAAGCTTTTACTTATGACGTTCTTGTTTGAATCAAAATATTTGCGGTTCTATTCCAAGTAGGTAGTTTGTTCATTTTTGTAATGACCCGTCACGTTTTTTTCTTACGTGACAAAAATGAAATAATAAAAATGAACAAAAGCCACGTTCACAAGTCTAATTTTTTTTTTACCCGACTACGGCAAAGTACAAAATAAGGGTTATGTGTTTAACCTGTGTTTTTGTGTATGTTGGTTAAGTATGTTTGTATGCATCATATGTTTCTTTGCATGTATGTATGTTTTTATGTATGTATGTATGTTTGTCAACATTTTGCTTTGTACTAAAATGAGCTGTCATAGGATAGGACCCATGCTACATTGTACAAAGTATAGGTGCCATTAACATTGATTTTATTAACCAGCTACCAATGAACTAGGTAGGCTTTTGCGTCCATAAGAGTTTAAATATATTTTTTTTTATTATAAGTTACTTTTTTGTTCGATTATTTAAACGAATCATAAAAAACTTATTTTTTTATTGTTGCTGGAAAAAATAAATCAGTTTTATGTGACTTGTGAAAATACCCTAATATTTCATTTTTGTTATTTTTTTGTTACGGGTTTCATTTTTGTTATGGTTTCATTTTTGTTTCATTTTTGTCACAATGGTCAATTTAAATGGTTTTCACCCATTTAGTAATGGTTATTTTCAGTTGTATGAGATATTATTTGAGTGTTTAGTAACATTATTGAGTGTAAATTCAGTAATACTGACTAGGATAAGAATACGAGGAGGTAAACATCTATTTTGTCATTGAAAATATTGTACTTTTAAGTCTTGATTCTCTTTTAATATTTAAACATTTTTAATTGTTTATTTGCAAAAGCTATATATTCATTCTTTATTTACACGTTTCAGTTTATGACAGCATTTTCATCGCTTTGGATCACCAGCGCTACTATCACGGTTGATACCTTCTTTATGATCAGTGGTCTTTTGATTGTTTATACGACAGCTTCGAAGTTATCGAGAAGTAAGTTGAAACGCGTAGAAATCAGATCTTTGCATCAACTATTGACTCAACTATAAATATGGATTACCTTTGGTTGATATGTATGTGATGTATTAATATCACTTAGAAATCTCATGTGGGTGAATTTAAACGACGTAATTTTTTTATTTTTGTATTGATTTTGGTAGATTATTTTTATCAAGGAATGCGCGATCGACTATCATGAGGTCGGCGCGTACTCAATTATAATATATATCACCTTAAGATGTTCCGTCCAAATAATTTCAGCCTATTTAGGCATCAAGGTTTTCGTAAAAACTATCATTGATTCAGTCATGTGAGTGTTCAGAAGATTAGTTGCAAAATATATTTAAGTTTATCATTTAAGTAGATTAAAAATACGTCATTTATGATTGAGATGAGAGGATTGAGACAGGTGCTGTCTCAATCCGCAATCAAATTACAGCGTAGAAGTTCTGAGAGAACTTCTCTCTGAGAGCATTTCTCGAAGATCTTTCTCTATTTTGTAAATTAATATTGTATACCATTCACATATTTCTAACAGATCGATAGCATTTCATACATACACACATCAATAAAGGTTCTTAATTACTTAATGATTTTAAAAAGGTTCTTAACAAAATACCTATTTATGTAGGGATTATTTTTGAAATCTAGACCGATATTGTTTCAATTTGGTACCTTTCAAAAGCTAAAATGTTTAACATTTCGACTGTGTATTTCATTCGTTTTTGAATTGTTTTGTTTTAAGCATGCGGGGTTTTAAAGTACTTACTTCAAAATTTCATACAATATTAGCCAAAATTTACAACTGTTTGCTTTTTTTTAACATTCTGCTTTTTAAAGTCGGTTAAAATAAAAAATACACTGTCAGAATGTTGAACATTTTATCTTTTCAATGGTACATTGAAAAAATATTCAAGTTTTGCTATAATAATCCCTCTACGTAAACAGGCATTTTGTATTAAAAACATCTATAGTAATCACAAACTTTTTTTGCTGTGCGTACAATAGTGTCCATGAAGTACATTAAAACAATAATTTTCTTAATCTAGAGCCGTAGGAAAACTAATCTTATACTTTTCTTGTTACAGTGTCTCTTCTTAAAAACCTGCATTTCTTCTATTTAAATCGTCTATTACGTATGTTTCCCGTGTTGGCCACGGGGGTTCTTATGCAAGCGTCCTTCCAAAACAGGGTCACCGATGGTCCTTATTGGCATGCGAATGCAGAAAATACAAACAACTGCAGACAATTTTGGTGGACGACCCTGCTATATGTTCAGAATTTTGCCAACCCTTATAATATGGTAAATATAAAATTAGTCAGTATGAATCATTGAAGCAACACAGTTTGCCACTGTCAACACCAATTAAATTAATAAGTATCAGACAATATGGAAAATATTGATCTTATTCCTTAATAAATAGTCAAAGTTCAAATTTATGCTTTAAACGACTGACTGTAAAATATTAGAAACGGTGAGAAAAGGAAATCTGATAATAATTTCAATACTTATCGATTAGTCTCCTTATCCATCAATAAGGAGGCTTGAGCTTCATCAGTAGATACATTAATATTATATGTATTTCTCCAAAAAGAATTAATGACGTTTTTTATTTTCAGTGTCTTAGTCACACCTGGTACTTGGCAATTGACATGCAGATGTACATAATATCGCCTATTGTATTATTTTGGGTGCTTGGAGGGAACAAACGGTCAGCTTGGACTGCATTGGTTGGTGCACTTATGTGTGTTGTAACAGCTTCAACTATTTACAATTTCTTAATGGAGTTCCCATCTACTGTTGCTTCTTTATCGTAAGTAAAATTATGATGTCATTCCGCTTTTGCAATAATTTTTTTTTTGAAGAACGGACTACTACAGAATTATATGACTATAATGGTAAAAAAAAAATCTTGAGACGAGAACAAAATCTTGTTTTTTTTTTGTAAAATCTAAGTAACTAAGATTTATAAAATTGCAATTCAATTATCATTTAAGCCGTACACCTGAAGAATCTGTCCGGTATATGAGCGACTACTACCTACATACTTTAACACGTGCAGCGCCATTCTTCGTCGGAATGATATACGGATATGCCCTACATTTAGTCAAAGGGAAATCGATAAAAATTCCTAAGGTAAGAATTTGCTCGCAAGATTTACAAATTAAAAATAAAAAAATCTTAAAATACCACTGAACACCACATTCACCGTAGGTGATTCCAAGGTTTTAATTTTCCACATTTCATGGCATCCGAAAACTAAATATGAGCTGATGTCGAGACTAGAGTCTTTCGGGGGAGCCATGGATACGGAACAGAATGATTTTAAACGTTCTCTGAAACATTTTAGCACTGTGTTATATTAAATAATAAATCATAGAGATTCTCAATGGATCTGCATTTCTCTGCTCTTACTTTAGGAAAGGTTACACTACCTGCATGCATTCTCCATGCATTAAGGCCACTGCCGATTTTTTGCAGTACAGATAATGGTTTTTGTTAATTTTTTTATTTTATAAATTTATAAATATTTCAGCCTATAGTAGCCATTCTGTGGGTCATCGCGGGTGTAACAAGCACAGCCATATTCACTGCTCCTTACTACACTATTCAGCCTGACTGGGACAATCAGACCATGGATAACGTCATCAACTCCTTTATGAGGCCAGCCTGGGCAGCAAGCATTGCTTGGCTTGTATTTGCCTGCACTAAAGGCTATGGAGGTAACCTAAAAAAAACAGAAAATCAATTTCAATTTGTATTGTTATAATTATATCGATTCAACATTAGTAACAATCTGTATAAATTAATCAATCATTGATCAATCAGTTTATAAGATTATTAATTTTCATATTTTGCTTGTTCTAGGTCCAATCAATTGGTTCCTTTCTTTACATATATTCAAAATACTGGGTCGTCTGTCATATGCAATGTACATAGTGCATTACCCACTTATATATATTGTTAATGGTACAACACTGGCTCCAATATTTTTCTCAATTGAACACTCGGTAAGTTATTATCATTGTAGTTGCATATAAAAAATCGTTTTCTTCTGTATGTTTGGTAACAAATATATTAATAAGTTCTGAGGTTAAGAACAGAAAAATATTTGGTATTATATTTTATGTTAAAAATAAACTCAAGATTTTTTAATCATATGCATTATATAACTTTAACATCACCAATTCTTCAAGCAAAACATAAATATGATCTAGGCAATCACTATTTGGGTTTATGCTATAAATGTCATTAAGTTTATTCATTTCTTATTTATTTTTAGATGCATCGATTTTTTGTTGACCTTATGACGACATTAATAACAGCATATCTTGTTACTATTGTAATCGATTTACCTTTCTCAAGACTTATCGGAATGTTATTGGGAGGTAAGAAAATGAAAAAGAATTATGAAGTTATGTTGAATCATGTTCCAGTGGTACTTTTTTTTACTATGATACAAATGAGGATGATATTGACAACAATACTTTATTTCCAGGAGCAAAAGGTAAAAAACCCCTTGATCCAAAGAAGAATGATGAGTTGAAAGTAAGGGATGATGAGGCACTAGATGTTACCGACGTGAACAAATCTCAAATTAACAGCACTAATGTAAATTAAAACGAGATCTACGAGTATCTATCGAAGATTTGTTGCGTACTTTTGTTATGAACTTGACTGTGACAGTATATGAAATAAACGATTGAAATTGAAATATTTTAATTTTAGGTTAATCTGTAATTAAATATTGTAAATATTACATATAATAAATAATTAAGCGTATATCTTCTTTGTTATTAATAAAAGTATTTACAACGACGCGCAATATATTTTATAAATAAAAAACAAATCATAGCAATGGACAAGGTCTACTTTAAATAAGCATTTAGAGTTTAAAATAGTCTTCAACGCCTTATAGGGCTCCGTAGGCTATTGACAAAAAACGTAACCCTTACAGATTCGTCATTCTGTCTGTCCGATGTATGTCCCAAAAGGAAGTTTGATGAAACAAAAAAAAATATTATTAAACTTATACGTGTGGGGTATCAATAGATAGGTCTCTAAAAATTACATTGAGGTTCCAAAAACAGTTTTTTCTTAAAGTCAGCCGTTTGAAAGATATGCACTTCCATAGTGGTAAAATGTACAGCCACTTTATTCCAAAACTATGAGGATTACACAGTTGAAACTTGGCAGGTAGATGTATTCTGTAAACCGCTTTACAAATTTTAACGGCGATTGCATGGCAGTTCCTTGAACGCATGGCTGTCAAATACAAATACAAAAACCAAGTTGATTATGTTTGGCACTACGGAGAAACTAACTAATTTCAAAAATAATAATATATCTATTAACATCTCTCTAAATGGGGAAACTATTGAGTGTATTCAGAAGGTCAGAAATCTGGGGCTTGTTATGGACAGCAGCCTCAACTTCGAGGCTCATGTGACTGAATGTGTTCGCAACAGTTTGTATAAACTAAAATTACTTTATAGGATTAGGCTGTACCTAAGCGAAAATCTCAGAATTAGATTATGCGTGACACTAGTGCTATCAAATTTAAACTACTGTGACACAGTTTATGGCCCATGTTTGCTGGCTAGGACCAAGCGACTCATCCATCGTGTCCAAAATTCTTGTGCCAGATTTTGCTTTCACATACCACCTCGTTCTCATGTTACTCCCTTCCTTAACACCGCTAATCTGCTAAAGATGGAGGCTCGCAGAAAGCTTCACCTTGCTGGTCTTATGTTCGATATAATCAATTCAAAGAAGCCGAAGTACCTGTATGACAAACTTTTCTGGGCGGCTCAGCGTAAACTTTACCCAAAAAGAGCTTGTACTTTCACCTTCTTGACAAACCCCAAACATCGCTCCATGGCCTTTCGAGTGTCATTTAGGTACGCTGCTTCACGGTGTTGGAATGATCTCCCGCCGCCGATGCGTGAACTAAAATCGAAAGTAACACTGAAAAGTACTTAAAAAAGGATCTCCTATCATTGCAAAATACAGAATGGTCACGCATACCTTAGGTGTTTTCCTGAGCATGGGGCATAAGCATCTTTACGAACTGGATGAACATTTGGTCAGAACAAAAATCGCTGGACATAAACGCTTTGGCATTGCAACAACCACATGGCATTATTTTTATTTGTACTTGTAAACAAAACGTGGCGCATTTGACGTGGAAGGAAGTGAGGTGGAGGCGATGACATTGACATTTCATAAGTCTGTCAATCTGCCCCATCTGCCAAAAAAATCACCGACTGTCGTTTTTTCCGACTTTTTTATATTTATACATTTTATTGCTTTATATTTTATTTATAAATTTTGTTATTTATCTATTATTATTTTACTTGTTTTTTCACTGTCTGAGTCCTTTGATGTAACCCCGTCAAAATAACAGCGCTACTGGGTCACTTTGCACATCTATTAGTGGCTCAGTAGCATTATGCTGAGACGGGGTATTTATTGGCCCTGCACACATTATTTGTTTTTCGTTTATGTGTTAATATTGTAACGGGGTATTTATTGGCCCTGCACACATTATTTGTTTTTCGTTTATGTGTTAATATTGTAACTAATTTTTTTCATTACGTCCTTGAAGCTGTTCCAATGCGTACGCGCGTGTTCTCTCTGATCGCGAAGATAACGTGTGCAAGTGAAAAGCAAATAGTTCCGTTATTGTTCGCGTCGTCGTGAATCCGCGTTGAGTGCCGACCAATACCAGAAAAACAGAGTAGTTTCTAGTTCAGAGAAAAATCATGAGTCAATTGGATCGTACATTCAATCAAACTGAGGATCAAGCAGCGCGTGGAGATATCAGTATTGACACTTCGCTCTTGGATATGGAGTCACCACCTACCTATTTTACCCAACGCAAGGGTACCATGAAAGAGGATGACTTTGATTTAAAGAAAGAGTTTAAAACATTTCAGGAAAAGATGTTTCAGAAGTTTACGGAGCAAAATAAATACATTGGAAAATTACTAGATGATTTTAAAGGAATTAAAAATAGTATTCTTCTTAAGCAATAAATACGATGAGCTCAATAAAAAAACGCAAGACATTAAATTACGTGTTCAAAAGATTAAAGAAGACAATTTGAAGTGTTCAGAATCGTCTCAGCTAATCGCCGAACTACAGGCAAAAATCAATGATTTTGAGCATCAATCGCGTAATTGTAATTTGGAAATCAGCAATTTGCCCGAAAACGTGGAGAAAAACTCATCACGTTGATGACAGAGATAGGCAACATCTTTAATCATCCCATTTCAAGTCAAGACATTGTCGCTATATTCATCGAGTTCCCCAGTTAGATGCAAAAAGTAAAACACCAAGAAATATTATTATTAAATTCAGCAGCCAGATTAAAATGGATAATGGTAATCTCTAAAGTGCGTCTAAAAAAAGGCATAACCACCGACCAACTGAAGATCTCTGGAGAAACTCGCAACATTTACGTTAATGAGCATCTAACGTTACAAAATAAAAATTTATTTTGTCAAGCTCGAGAGTTCTAACGCACTAATGCATACAAACATGCATGGGTTAAGCACGGAGTCATACGTGTTAGAGAAACAGATACATCAACTGTCTTTGTTGTACGTACAGAAAATGATTTATCTAACATTAAGTCAATTATGTCGAAAACTCAACCTAATATTTAACTTTTTATTAATTTAATTTTACTTAGCTCCTCAAATGAAACCCGTTTCACTAATCTCTGTTTCTTACATTACACTATGCGTTTACGAGTTTGTGCCAATCATTATTCTGCTACTAGCTATTTATTTTCTTATACATTTATCAGTATGTTAATCCTAAATCATTACGATAAATGTATATTTTTATTGTTTCTTGTAAGTTTTTATATTATAAAATAATATCATTGCATTGTTGTTGTTACAATAATAACAGCCTTAGCAGAGTTGTATTTATAATATTTGTGGGATGTAAGTGCTCTCAAATTGTTTTCTTCATTAATTAAATACTTTTGACTGACCGAAATATGTATTGCGCAACAGTTAATTCATCATATTTTTTTCTTTTTAAAAGTGGCTAATAAATTAAGAATTTATTATCAAAATTGCAGAGGATTACGAACCAAAATAAATCACTTATATAATAACATACTAGCTGAGTGTTACGACGTTATTATCTTATCCGAAACTTGGCTAACACCTAACATTCTTGATACCGAACTTGTAGATTCCCGATATTTCGTGTTTCATCATGACAGGAATCGCGAGGCTTGTGAGAAAACTGACGGCGGTGGGGTTTTAGTGGCAGTGCCCCGTGAGTTCTGTGTTACTCGATGCGTTTTGAACAACAAGAACAATCTTTCGTCTAATATTTTACCGGCTCAAATTGACTATGTGTTCCAAGCTCTTATGCTCTGATAAAAGTGAATATGTCTGATCGGTGGTGTGTATATCTCTCCAAGCCAACCAAGTGAAGTATATAAAGTATTTTTTCATGCATTACAGGATGAAATATTATTGTCTGCTGTAAGTAATATTTACATTGTTGGAGATTTTATTTTACCGTTCATACAGTGGGAAACTGTTGCTACGGATGGCGGCAGTAGTGCGGTTGAGCTCGACCCTAGTGCTCATACTGTGCATAATCTTACCCCACACTCTTTTATTTCATTTTTTATCGACTATTAATTGTAAACAATATAACTCGTTACGTAATAGTAAAGACCGAATATTAGATTTGTTTTTATCTAATGATAGTACGTCTACTTGCACACTGCCCGCAAATTATTTAGTACCAGCTGACTCCTATCATCCTCCCCTTTGCTCAATGGTTAATTGTACCACTACTTTTAAACCCCCGGCCCGATCTTCGGAACCTAGGCATCGTTTTCATGAGGGCAATTATTTAGAAAGCTAAAGAAAGCTAAAGAAATGACTGGGTGCAGTTGTTTGAGGGGCATTCTTTGGAGTCAGCTGTAAATGTATTTTACAGTGAAATTTACAAAATTATTAAACAAAATGTTCCGCTTCGACCTAATAAGTCGAATAGTTTTCCTATCTGGTTTTCTCGTCCTTTTATTCGCATCTTTAAAAACAAACAGCGTGCTTGGGTAAAGTGGAAAAAATATAAAAACATTTCCGATTATGAGCAGTTTTCATTGCATAGAAAAAGGTTTCATACACTAGCGCCACAATGTTTTAATGTATTTATTTTTTATTTTTATTTTTTAAGAAAAGGACAGTTTACAAGACTCACACTTATACATAAGTGAAAAACATGATCGGGTACAAGACACGTACTGCCGTCTATAAGCTTAAAGGCCGCTAAATGACAAAAACAAGTTTTGAGCTAGAGCCGAAAAAGGCGGCAATTTTTTTAAACCGATGCTGCTCATTTTTTATAAACATTTAGCCATGTTGCCGTATACCAAAAGAAAGGTTTTTTTTCAACCTTCACATGCAATTGGTTGATTTTGTTAAATATTAATATTTATGTAAGTAAATACATATTTTTCCCTTCTAACCTTGTAAAATTTTAAAGATCGTTACAAGTGTGCAGAACTTAAAGGCGGCTAAAGGTTCATAACTGCTTTATAGTTATGGATTTATCGATAACTGCCAAAAGTATTTTTTTAGACAGGAAGTTATCAACATTTACATAGCTATAACGCAGTTTTAATTTTTTTGCGTTTTTTAAACTTAGAACGAAATGATTTTATGTGAATCTTATCCCTAACAATAAAGCGGCTAAATACACTTAGCCGCCTTTTAGCCGAGTAGTTATGACTTAACTTCAATTTCATTATTTTTTTACATCTTTTATTACAACTGTGCATATCTTAAAAGCGGTTAATTATTAAACCTTTTCATAAAACTGCTTTTTAGGCTAGCATTATCCGAATTCGTTTTTTAGGAATCCTGCAAAATCATATGTTTACTTACTTATTACTCAATAAAACAAAGTTTTTGCAACGACAAGTAATTTATTAAATCAGGCATGAGACATTAAAAATAAAAATGGTAACCTATTCCGAATAAATTCTAGACACGTGGTAATAAGTCTAACGGGGGCGTGCTCTTTAGAATTAAAATGATCTGTTGTTATATTCAGTAATTATATTAGTATTTTTACAATTTTATCAATAATTTTATTTGACAAGGCGACCGTCCATATCTACGCACGACGAGCCTCCCTTTCTTAATTTTATTATAAACAAAACCAGCTAGCAACGGCTGTGTAGCGGCCTTCTTGTAGTGCGGAGACATATACGATCTCCACAGTACCTACTAATAATTTCGGTACAAAAAGTAATGGTATATGATAAGCCTTAGTTGTTGAATTCAACGACAAAGAAAGTGAGATCTAAATTAATGGTCAGTCCTGAAATTTATTTATAACAGCATAAAATATTTTATAACAACTTAAAATATAATTTCTTCTTATATCTTAGGATAATATATTAAAGCTTAAGGTCTGACTTGGCTAGTTTTCATACACCAATTATAATTGTGTATTTATTGTTAAAGATAATACGTTTAATTTAATTTAATTTTGTTTGAATATTTTTAACTAGATCTTAAGTAATTTGATTTAATATTGTTATGTCCTTACAGGGCTCATGTGTATGCACTAATAACTACCTCTAAGATCTTAAATGTACCACATGAAACGCAATAAATTATTCTGATTCTGATTCTGATTATATTATCATTAATCTAGACAATTTATTAAGAATACTTTCTTTTCTTGCAGTTTTGTGTTTCACATACGTTAGAGAGTATTCGCGAGAATACAAATCGTTTACAAAATCTGTTTCGTTATCACCTTTCAACCTTTGGTCTTTCGGAATAATACTCGAATGTTGACTGTCGGAAACGTCAGATTAAACTTCCTTTTTTTCGGTTCCTGATTTACATGAGATTGATCGTGATTGATCTAACTCACCACGACTACTAACCATATTTAATATGGTTTTAGCTCTTGCATTATATCTGTAACAAGTAATGTAATATCTATAAAAATAATAATATGGCTTAGCTATCACACTACAAACACGATTACATGAAAATCAATAACTAATTTAGCTACACAATAAAGTGTAAAATAAAACCAATCAAAAGCACATGCTTTACCCACTGCCCCACCGAGGCCGTTGAAGTTAAATTCTCTTTTTTAACCCGTTAACATAATAACAAATATAAAAACTAAATTTAAATGTTATAACTATTTAATTTTGCATTTAATTTTTACAATGCTATTTTTATGTGATAAATATTAAACAAGAAAATATACCAGAAAAAAGCAACTAGTCTCATGTCGCTGTCCCAAGGATGCGGGTTCGTATCCCGTCAGGGCGACATGAGACTAGTTGCTTTTTTCTGGTATATTTTCTTGTTTAATATTTACCACATAAACTTAAATGTTTAACACGTGAATGTTTATTAAAGATTACCGTGCATCCGACAAGCTTTAACTATTTTGCAACTGACCGTAAAATACTTGGATGATAGCTATCACAACTCCAAACCAAAAGCATCTAAAATCTGCAAACCATGCGTGCGTAGGTAATAATTAATTACATACAAATCCTCCCGTAGGTACTGCATTGATGAAACACGCCTAACTGACGGATGAACGAAATACACTGCTCGATCGACAGCACTCAGTTTCAGTTCTTAGCTGGTAGGTTGACTCATTAGCCGGTTGCCTCTTGATGCTTGAACTATTTTTCAGTAAACAAATCCTATTATAATATCGTAGATAAGGAAATTTTATAGATTTGAAAAAACTACGTGAATAAAATAAAATACGTACCTTGGAAACCTTCCCGCCATGATGACTTTGGCGCGAACCGCAACACCGGCAAACGTTGATAACTTAGTTTGCACAAAACTGCCACCTCGCCCCGCTCGCCTGCCGTGCCCAGGCGCATTCCCCACATCCCGAAAATAGTTATTTGTTATGCAAGGCTAGAAAGTTGGTAATTTAGCGGCGAGTTACCTATATTGAAACTGAGCGAAGCGAGGATTTCCAGGTACAAGACGCTAAAAACTTTTCTGCCGAGCGCAACACACAATTTTTCACCTCACAACAGCGAGGAACATATTTGTATGGTTGTTTCCGCGGTCAACTTCCGGTAAAAAATTCTTTAAACATAATATAAATTTACCTTAATTTACCTATAATTTAATCTAAATATACCTTATTTTCGTTGTTTAATGATATAAAAAACTAAAATAATAAGAAAGGGAGTATTATAGTTAATTCAAAGTTATTTAAAGTAGGTATATATTGTTAAATTTATGTAAATAACAGTAAAAACTATTCCGCGATGTTGACACTGACATGAGTACAAGACAAAGTCAATTTAAAAATAAAGATTTATGTCACGTTCCGAAATCCCATCATAGGTTGTGAAATCTCACCCAGCCTAATATAAAATTCATATAACAAATAGTTTAATCTTATTGTTATTGTTTTTATGATTCAATGAACTAAAATAAAATAAAACCAAAACAGAGTATTATAATTAATTCAAAGCTATTTAAAATAAGAATAAAATGTAACAAAAAAGTCAATAGTGCGATTCGGAACGCATTATGACATATGTTTAGGTATTAAATTAAAAAAGTACTTTACCGCGCTAGGCCGCAAAAAGCGATTTTCTACGCAGAAACTGAATGACAAAACCTCCTCTTCCGAGCGTGAAGGTGAAAAATGTCTTTGTCTTTGAAGGGTGAGGGGGCTTGTGTAGTTTGCCGCTTTTTAGCGATGTATTACTATTTAACGGCCTTTTTGTTATGAAAGACATAGAAAATAATATTAATGTTAACTTGCGTACGGACTAAAATGGCTTTTTTTAATGGTTTATTTATTGTAAAAGTAGTAACAATACAACGTTTAAAGGCCGCTTAATGATTATAACTGCTTTTTAGTTAAGTTCGAGTCTATAACCGCCTTTTAGTTAAGTATATGCAAGTATTTATACTCCAACGTAACCAACCTAAAAAGCTGCTAAAACAACTTTGCTGCCTTTTAGTTATTTGCAAACTAATAACTGTTTTTTAGCTTAGCATTGATAGTAAAAATGTTCAATCGATCCAAAAGTTAGAGTACTTTAGCTGCCTTCTGATCTAGTAGTGCTATTTAGCCACCTTTAAGCGATGTAAAGTTTGTATTTTGTTGTATTTAGCGGTTCTTTCTTTTTTAATATCTTGAAAACGGTGAAAGATAGAATAACCGTTCCTAGACAGATCGATAGAGTTTTTTTTTTAAAGTTCTATTGCATTAAAAAGTGAAAAATGGCCAAATGTCATTTAGCGGCCTTTAAGCTTATAGACGGCAGCGTAGTGTGGCCTTAGTTACAAACTGCCACGGCATGTTAGGTTCACAAAAAGCAGTATATGAAACATGACATGATGCAAATGAGAACAGCAAATTTTTAGGACACTTGCGGACTGCTAGCCGGCTGCGATCGCGGGGTTGTCAAGACTACAAAATCAAAAATGGCGGACGGGCAGATCGAAAACGGCGCGCAATCCTTCTTTATTTTAATTCAATATTTACTTTTACAAAGCATGTTAGTTTATACGGTGTATATCAAAATCAAATCAATTATATTATTCAATTATTACTTTTAAGTATTTACTTAGTTTTAACAAAAGGTTTATTATTTACTTTTACGTTTATAAGTTAAATTAAGTATTATATTTATGCTATATCTGTAAGTACACAGTATTCATGTCTGTGAAAGAGAGAATATGTGTGTGTGCGTCGCCTACAATCATATTTTACTTTTCGGGGGGACGGCGGCATTTCGTTATCGTCCAAGAACGTAATGAGGTGATTATAAAATATATTG
This sequence comes from Chrysoteuchia culmella, assembly GCA_910589605.1. Taxonomy (NCBI): domain Eukaryota; kingdom Metazoa; phylum Arthropoda; class Insecta; order Lepidoptera; family Crambidae; genus Chrysoteuchia; species Chrysoteuchia culmella. The sequence goes on from OU342649.1 coordinate 5,230,617, forward strand.
TTAATATCATTGAAAATAGTATTATTAATTAATACATTGTATAAGAAAATATATGTCATTGGTATAAGTTGATAAAATATCAAAAAATAGTTATTTTTAGCTTAAATATATGAAATAATTGTGATGAACACTCAATATTAGCATTCAGAATGGATACGGTTTAGAAATGTGCTGTACATTATATACTCTATCGATTGAACAAGGTTCGAATGGTGTGCAGGGATTTTCGAAAAGGCGCCAATCCTCCATACATTTGTGGCATTGTCCTTTGATGACGATGGATGTGCTTCTTCTCTTTATTTCTTCTTTAATGTTATTGCTTAAAATAAAATTATTGCTTAAAATTATTGGCTATCGATGTTCCAAAATGTAATGCTTGTATATGTCGCAGGATGATTATATAAATCGATTTTTTTTTCAAAAATCCTAGGGATATTGCGAAAACACGGATAATTAGACAATGGTGTTGTCATTTCTCAATCCTACTGAAAAAAGATAGGGTTATTGCGAAAAAACGGGCTACCTTAGTAAGAATGCGAAAATAATCCATTATGAAATTAAAACACTGATTGGCTAATCGGATCATCCAAAACAACATTTTCTCTGATTGGTTGACGACTTGACGTTCAAATGTCAATCAATTCTCTCACGTGTAGTTTCACTTTTAACTTTCTGTGAACCAATCAGAAGACGAGTTAGCAAGTTTTCAGTAAGATTGAGAAATGTCAACCATTGTCTAATTATCCGTGTTTTTGCAATATCCCTAGGATTTTTGCGAAAATTCTATTTATCAAATCATCCTACGACATATATATATAACATAAATATTATGAAGTGAGGTTGTGACAGAACGCCAGAGACCGTGGGTTCCCCGGATTCACTGAGTGATATACACTTATGTGTCGACAGTGCCTAAGTAGATAAAGACAACTACTTTTTACAAAAAAAAAATGATTCTCTTAAATGTTGTCTAATTTGTATATACTTTAACTCTGTAAAAACTACAATGAAAAAATATCTATGTTTACGCCTTCGTGGCGTAATGGAATAAACTTTTTAATCGACTTAAAAAAAAGAAGGAGGAGGTTATCAGTTCGTGTGTTTGTTATTTTTTTATGTTTGTTACCTCAATACTCGGTCGTTTATGAACCGATTTGAATTATTCTTTTTTGTTTGAAAGACAGGACCTGATGATGGGATCCTGGAGAAATCAAATAAACTTTTCAAATGTTATATGCACACCTACATTTAATTCGGTGTTTTTTTAAGTAGCTCGTGCAGTTGCTTCCATAAAGCACCATTTGGTGTAGTGGAACGGATGGTGAACACCACACATGTTCATCGGAACTATTAAATACTAAGTATATCACGGGTGCGATACGATTCCTAAGCAATAATGCACCTCACGATGAACATGGTAAAAAGTACTGAGCTTATCTTGCACAAAAAAATAAAAAGAAAAAAAAATGAAAAACGACTTCAAAAAGTAAAATATAAAAAGAAAACCAAATAATAAAACCCCATAATACAACAGAAACCGTCTCCAAAATATACTTTTTGGAGTCGGTGCCAGCCAAGTCATCATTGGTTGGTGCATTCTATATTGCACTTCTACTTATTGGTAAGTGCCTACGTTAACTTGTTTTCGTTCTAGCTGACACCGACTCCAATTTTCCTTTTTGGAAGTCGGATTCTTAGATTCTTGTTTTACTGGTTTAATTTGGATAACAAAATTTTAAGATGTAACTTGAATGACGTTTGGACGGTAAGTGAAGTATAACATTTTGACTGATGTGAACACAGAACAAGGAAAAGAATGTTCTGTGGATGTGAACATAGTGAGCAGTTGATGATTGGTGCTTTTGCGGTGATGGTTTTCGCAGGCGTTACCATACTCCCCCCGTTTAAGAAATTAGTGTTCTTCATCGCTTAAAAGAGGGCACAGTCGTACTAGGGGACGTCAATAGCACCCAGTTGTTGTCTTCACGTCCACAGTCAGCCCCTGGGTACAATTTGGTTACTTTACAAGTACCTACGCCAACAAAGTGGTGGAAGAGAGTCTCCAACCTTTAGCGTTGAGGTCATTTTGTTCGGACTTGCAGTTCTGAGAGGTATTTCTTCTGCCATCTTCTCCAGAAATGTTGTCGCTGCTTCTCCAGGCGAGCACAGGTATCGCTTTAGTCGAGTTTCGTTCTCAGCTTCCAGAGAACGGGATGGTACAGCACTGAGTGGCCTTCCGATTAGTAAGTGCCCTGGGACAGGAAAAGAGAAACCTCGGGAGAAGAGGACAAGGGGCACAAAGGTCGCCTATTCAATATAGATTCAACCTGCGCAAAAAGTGTTGAAATCTCCTCAAACATCAAGTGGGCCGTGCCCATTACATGCCTATTCGTTTGGAACTTTTAATTATAAATTCCCAAGCGCCACCGAAATGGGAAACGTAAGATGGTGTAAATGAATGTATACATAATCCTCATGATTTTTAACTTCATCAAAAGATCTTCATCGCGACATTCCGATGACAGCTACATTGTAAATAAATATTTAATTTCGACATTCTCATGAGTTGTTGTTGCGTAAACCAAAACTTAAAACATATGACTAAAATACAACGACAAAAATTAAATAACATTTAATAGTCTATACCAATAAAACTATACCGCATCAATACCGTGACTGACTGATAGACAACGCACATCCCAAACGGCTGAACCGATAAGCTGAAATTGCATACAGGATCCTTTAACAATGTAAGCGGGCACCAAGGAAGGATTTTTTCTATATTCCCACGGGAACAGAAACCACGCGGGTAAAACCGAGAGGGGGCGCTAGTCTTTAATTAAAAAATAACGGGCCTATAGGTATCAGCCAACTGACCATTCATTAATTGGTATCTTACTAGTGTGGAAAAATTGCTGGCTAATTGCTGCTTTTGATAAGATTAACTATCATGTGAATAATACATTAATATTCGGTAATTGTCTAACGTCACATGGAATACGTTGTTTTGAAGTAGCTTGAGTACACGTTCTAAGTATTGAAACCGGATACAAAAAGGAAACGCAAAAAAAAAAAGTGAAATTGCAATCCGTCATTATACAGGATGTTAAAAGACCCATACCGAAGCCGTAATATATGCATAGTGTACATCAAATTAAATAAGAATTATGTGAAAATAATTGCTGGGAAACGACTTTTATTTTTGGTTTTCAAAGATAAGTGTTATTTATACAGGCAAAAAAACGCGTGCACCAACGTGTGCGTGTGTCTAGAGAGAACGAGTAGTCGGTCGGGATCTAGTTTCTTTGATGGTTTTAATATTCATTGCGGTTTTGTAACTTAAAACGATTGTTACGGACAGCTTCAATCGACAGTGAAAGAAATGTGAAAGACAGTTTAAATTGACACTAAGTGCGAATATAGTGAAATAAGTGCATTAGAATCAGTGATTGTTTATCTTATGTAAGTACCTAGCATAATTATTTGATAGAATCAGGCGTTACTTGGCGGAAATCCATATCTTAGTAGAAAACGAAAAATATGTCGCGTAATTCCGCAAGAAAAAATGCAGATGCAGCCCAGTGACACACCTTGCACCTTCACCGACTACTCTACACGTGTTTCGCCCACACACGGAGCATCCTCAGGAGTTGTTAGACCGTGCCAATCTCAGCACCGAGTGAGTAAAATGGCCCCAAACAGCCGTATTTAATGCTTCCCACTCCCCCCCTCCCCGCCCCCCGTGTGACGCATCGCGACTATAAGAGTGAGACAGAGTAATAATTAATGGAAATTGTTATAATAAATGTAAATGAAATGTAAAAGATATAAATATGTGATATCGATGGTTTGTTTTTTTTTTGTTTTTTTTTTTTTTTTTTTTTTTTTATGAATCCCTATCACTGTTTGTTTGTCTACAAATACGCAGAAGTGGGGAGGAAGAAACATTTATCTGATCGTTAAGTATGGCTCCATCAACATTATGTTTGATAATTTCTAATTGTTCCAACACGTTCAGTCGTAAACTTTTATTACAAGTATGTAAAACCTCGTAGGAATGCCCATCAGATAATTGGTGACCGGTATCTAATAAATGTTCCGCGAAATGAGATCGTTCTGGTCGGGCATTCCTATAGGCAGAAATATGTTCTTTATAACGTGTTTCAAAACAGCGCCCAGTTTGTCCCACGTATACGGAATTACACTCGTCACATGTTAACCTATATACACCTGACTTCCTGCCAACCTCTGTTTTTTCCTTACCATTGCAAATGGCCCGTCGAACGGTGTTAGTGGTTCGAAATGCCACGTGAACGTCGTTGTTTCTTAAGATTTTTGATATTTTCTCTGAAATTTTCCCTACATAAATCATACTTGACCGATAAGTATGAACAACACGTTCACGCGGCACCGCATACAAAAGTTTAGCCATCTGTTTGTTAATTTTAGTCTTAACCATTTTATCTATCATCCGTCGATCATAACCATTTGCAACGGCAATATTATAAATGGTATTTAATTCTTTCATATAAGATTCATTTGACAAAGGCACCGTCAATAGACGATTAATATAAGAATGAAAAGCAGCTAGTTTGTGTTGCCAAGGGTGACAGGAAGCCGCGGGTATTACTACATCAGTATGTGTAGGCTTTCTATATATTTGGAAATTATGACGACAATGTTCCCGTGTAATGGTTAAATCTAAGAAATTTATAGAATTATCGACTTCAACTTCTAGTTTAAATTTAATCTTTGGATGTAAATTATTTACAAATGAATAAAAAGACTCTAATTCTTGTCTAGTACCGGTCCAGCATATGAGTATATCATCAACATAACGATAATAATAAAGAATGTTATTATTACCTGTGAAATACCTATTCTCAAAATTGTCCATGAAGATCTCCGCCATCAGAGGTGATAACGGAGAACCCATGGCCAACCCCTCCTTCTGTTTGTAATACCCACCATTGAATTTGAAATAGTTTTGTTGCATGCAAATATTGGTTAAATGCACAATTTCGTTTGCCTCCCCTGGATGAATACGCCTTCTCTCTAGAATATTTGAGAGTATTTTGAGAGTTTCTTGATAGGGAACGTTAGTAAACAAACTGTCAACATCCAGAGAAAGAAAAATAGAATTAGGAGGTAAAATAACATCCCTTATTTTGGCAATTAAATCTGCTGTATTTTGAATACTATATTTAGGATAAAATGATGACTTTTCTTTAATAATATCATTTAACTTTTTTGCTAGCTCATATGCTGGACATCCTATATATGAAACCACAGGGCGCACGGGAACATTGTCTTTGTGTATTTTAGGTAAACCGTACAACACAGGGGCCTGTGGATTCATCGGGGTGATTAGCCGAGATGAATAATCGTTTGGAAAAAGAAATTTACAATGATTAATATTATTTTTGACCTCCGTGTTGTACCGTGTCGTCGGGTCCGAGCGCAAAGGAATGAAGTCGTCGCTATGAATTATGTCCTGAACTTTATTTATGTATTCATCTTTATTTAATATAACAATACTATTGCCCTTATCAGCCTTTGTCACTATTAAATCATTATTATCTATTTTTTGTTGCAACGACCTCACTGTTCGCAACTCGGGCCCCCCACAGTTAGTAGGTTGAATTTTATTTAATTCGTTGGTAACCACACCCTTCACCATATTATCCTTTTTATTAATAACAATAGCCACCTCTGAATCTACAGCTAATCCCTCCACCAAAGATGAAGTCAATTTTGGGGTTATGTTATATTTGAGACCTTTTTCCAAAAGCGACACCTCGCTTTGGGAAAATTGCACATTTGTTAAGTTTTCTACGCGGGGATAGAAGGAATGTCCATCACCAATCCTACCATTGTTATTTCTACTATGTCTACCCACATTACTTCCACCGTGTTGTGTTACCCTTAACCTTTGTAATTTGTGAGATTGATTAATAAACTTATAATGAATAGTCTGTGATGCGAGATCTCTAGCCTTTTGGTCTAAAAGGTCGAACTCAACGCTATGTAAATTGTGTGATAATTCTGTATGTAAAATTTTAATATGTAATTTAAGATTGTCTCTAATCGCGAACCAACGGCGAGATTCCGCATCTAACCAGACTTTTTGAGCTTTACGTATGGCCAAACCGGCCGCAGGACTGGTCGTGTTGGAATGGATATTAATATAATTTGGAACGACATTGAATCGCTTGCATTGTTGATTGAACCATACATTTTGAGACGCCACCCGATGGAGTTTAGTTAATTTGATGTAAAAACGTGCCTGTACAGCTACGCTTGCTGATTGTAAGTATTTGATAGAATCAGGCGTTACTTGGCGGAAATCCATATCTTAGTAGAAAACGAAAAATATGTCGCGTAATTCCGCAAGAAAAAATGCAGATGCAGCCCAGTGACACACCTTGCACCTTCACCGACTACTCTACACGTGTTTCGCCCACACACGGAGCATCCTCAGGAGTTGTTAGACCGTGCCAATCTCAGCACCGAGTGAGTAAAATGGCCCCAAACAGCCGTATTTAATGCTTCCCACTCCCCCCCTCCCCGCCCCCCGTGTGACGCATCGCGACTATAAGAGTGAGACAGAGTAATAATTAATGGAAATTGTTATAATAAATGGACAAGAATTAGAGTCTTTCTATTCATTTGTAAATAATTTACATCCAAAGATTAAATTTAAACTAGAAGTTGAAGTCGATAATTCTATAAATTTCTTAGATTTAACCATTACACGGGAACATTGTCGTCATAATTTCCAAATATATAGAAAGCCTACACATACTGATGTAGTAATACCCGCGGCTTCCTGTCACCCTTGGCAACACAAACTAGCTGCTTTTCATTCTTATATTAATCGTCTATTGACGGTGCCTTTGTCAAATGAATCTTATATGAAAGAATTAAATACCATTTATAATATTGCCGTTGCAAATGGTTATGATCGACGGATGATAGATAAAATGGTTAAGACTAAAATTAACAAACAGATGGCTAAACTTTTGTATGCGGTGCCGCGTGAACGTGTTGTTCATACTTATCGGTCAAGTATGATTTATGTAGGGAAAATTTCAGAGAAAATATCAAAAATCTTAAGAAACAACGACGTTCACGTGGCATTTCGAACCACTAACACCGTTCGACGGGCCATTTGCAATGGTAAGGAAAAAACAGAGGTTGGCAGGAAGTCAGGTGTATATAGGTTAACATGTGACGAGTGTAATTCCGTATACGTGGGACAAACTGGGCGCTGTTTTGAAACACGTTATAAAGAACATATTTCTGCCTATAGGAATGCCCGACCAGAACGATCTCATTTCGCGGAACATTTATTAGATACCGGTCACCAATTATCTGATGGGCATTCCTACGAGGTTTTACATACTTGTAATAAAAGTTTACGACTGAACGTGTTGGAACAATTAGAAATTATCAAACATAATGTTGATGGAGCCATACTTAACGATCAGATAAATGTTTCTTCCTCCCCACTTCTGCGTATTTGTAGACAAACAAACAGTGATAGGGATTCATAAAAAAAAAAAAAAAAAAAAAAAACAAAAAAAAAACAAACCATCGATATCACATATTTATATCTTTTACATTTCATTTACATTTATTATAACAATTTCCATTAATTATTACTCTGTCTCACTCTTATAGTCGCGATGCGTCACACGGGGGGCGGGGAGGGGGGGAGTGGGAAGCATTAAATACGGCTGTTTGGGGCCATTTTACTCACTCGGTGCTGAGATTGGCACGGTCTAACAACTCCTGAGGATGCTCCGTGTGTGGGCGAAACACGTGTAGAGTAGTCGGTGAAGGTGCAAGGTGTGTCACTGGGCTGCATCTGCATTTTTTCTTGCGGAATTACGCGACATATTTTTCGTTTTCTACTACCTAGCATAAGTAATATTTGCTAAACTTGCCGAGTAAAAGCTATAAGTTTATAAGTTTTATAATTTTGTTGTTTATTAATATGTAACGTTCATTTTGCTTTGATAAAGTAGATAAAATTATTAGCTTTCGAATGATATGTTTAGCGTTTTTGTAGCTTTTATAGTTTATGAGATATTGAAGTTATAGTGTTAATAAATAAACTTAGTACTTGCATAAGACCTAACGTGACCTAGTTTATAGTGTAAGGTGTTTTATATTGAAATAAAAACTATTTGTGTTCCCTGGGTTCATTGAGTTAACCTAATTAGATATAAGTAATTACTGGTTAGGTAGGGATAGGCAGGTATCAGGTTCTAGGTTTAGATCAGGGCTGGTCTAGACCAGAGGTATCCCGGTGGACCCAGGTGTGTTGTCATGCGGCTAAGTTTCCTAAGTATTACTATGAAACAATAACGGCCTCTGATAAATTTCATGAAATAGGTATCCTGAAAGGTGCCTGAAAAGTTACCTTAGGATAAATAACTTTTCAGGCACAGGGTGGGTAGTATGTTTTTAGCCCCGTCGACCCCCATCAGAGTTGAGCGGGACAGATAGACATAGACAAAAGAGACAGACTGATAAATTTCAAAATGTGTGTAGGTAGAATAATTAATAATTATTTGGAGGGGGTAAGGCCTCGCCCATAAGCAAGCGAGAGGTTAGATGTGTAACAGAGAGATCCTAGAAATGTAACAGTATCGCAGGGTAGTTGTTATGTGCCGATGGGGCGTGGTTTTTTTTGAAGCCCAAGATGTTTTGTAAATACCCACCCGAATGTTGTGTAAAAATAAATGTTTGTAGTTTGTTAAGAAAAATGATGTACGTCTGATAAAGTAATTAGCCGCTAGTTCCGAACGACCAAAAATGTACATTAGTAGCCTTACGAGCGTAGGAATTTTGTAAGCCCGCATGGCCGCACTCGCTGTAACTACTTATAATACAAGATATTTCCAAGAAGACTTCTTTTACTTGACGGCAGCCTATGGTATGGTTAACACTGTTGCGCATCGGTAACAACGATAATCTTTAAAAATAAATGAAATTGACTTATCCTCAATAATTCTTAAACTATTACGTTCCTGGATTTGGCACCATACAAGAAAATAATAGTAACAATGGACAGAATACGTGGTTTTCGTTTTTGTTATGGATCTTTTAACACCCTGTATATTTATTATAGACTAGCTGTGCCCTTCCTTTGTTCGCGTGAGCACCGGAACATCGTCTGAAATCCTTCCTGATTACTAATATAACTACTAATATATAATACTAATTACGAAATAACACAATAAAGAAGTACCAATTAAGTAAGGATAAAATAATTAATTCAATTTGGATTAGTAAAGCAATGACTAATCAATTACTCATTAGAATGCGGATAGCGCGATAAGGATCTGCATTTCGCGATAAGGCTTCGATCGCCGCTTCGTCATGTCATAGGGCATATATATATATATTTAGCATCAGAAGTGGATTTGACTTAAAAAAAAACAACTTTCTAAGATTTCAGCTTTAATAACAGTTTTAATCAATTTTTACTTAAAAACAAAATGAACACTTCTTGATTGGCAAATTAACAAATATTTCCACACAACTCTTTCAAATTGCACACTTGCTATCAATTTCACGTAAAACAATCATAGAAAACTAATAGATAAAAATGGTTCGCATGACCTGAGTCGCTGATCGCCGAGACGTCTGCACCGTACGCGCGCTGAGAAGCAAATGTCCCTTGTAGCGGCGCGCGCTCGGTTTTATAGAAAACTAATAAAAATAGGCTTGACTAGGAGGGGGTGCAGCTTATACGGCCTCTCCTGACCGTGTGTCGTCCCCGACGCAGCTTCGCCAGGCAACAACATTGAAACAAGCACCGCCTGTTTCCGATGTTCAAGCATTCTTGATTCAGTCCAGCAATGGCATGGATAACCCTGCCGTAGATGGTCCCGCAGTGGCTTCTACATCATCATCAGCTAAGGGTCCGGCGGTTCCTTCACCGTCGACTGGAGGCATGGGTGGCTCGACTGATGATCCAGCGGTGTCACCACTGTCTAACGGAGGCGCAGATGATGCTTCTGTTGAAGACGAGGTACTAGGCAAAGCCTCGTCGTCTGCGTTATCATCGTCTGAAAATAGTTTTTAGTTAGTACAATTCATAGATCGGGCTGTAATAAATGCGTTCACACCAAAACCTTGTTTCCTTTCTTTCGTCCTCATTTACTTAATTCATACTTCCTCATTTTTACATATTGCACACACACACACACAACTTAGCATACATCTTTTCTAAGTTACTAGAGACGTCTCTCAAAAGGTCAAACCAAACATTGATATCCACTGTACAGTATTCGTGGTCGACAGCACGGCTGCGTTGACTGGCAGCAGCACTCGTTAATCTGTAACATGACCCGACGAACAGGTCAGCGCGACACATCGCACTTTTGTCCGACGAACGGACTACCCGACGGACGGGTTCATAAGCTGACCATTTGGCCACTTATGCAGCAACTTGGGGCCCACCAAGTGCTAAGGCGACACACGCCAGGCGACACACGCCAAATGTTGGGGCGACGAACGCCAGGCGACGGACGCCAAGATGTTTGAGGCGACGAACGCCAGGCGACGGACGCCAAGGTGTTGAGGCGACGGACGCCAGGCGACGGACGCCAAGGTGTTGAGGCGACGGACGCTCGGGTACATAGTGCAGAGCGACTCACTCTCGAAGAATGTGGCACACGTCTCCGGGCACCACTCGCCCCGCCACGGCACCATATGTTGTGCTGCAGCCTGTGTTGTCTTGCCATAGGCTCCGCCCAGCAGGCGAAGGGCGTAGCGTCCACTTGGTAGAGCTTTTACGACCTTGTATGGACCTCGCATACCGGAATCGAGCTTTCCTGTCGACTGCGAAAACTTAACAACAAACACATGGTCATTAACATTAAATTGACGCGGCGCGTGCCGATGTCGATTAACTTGCTCATCTTGTTTATTTTGGTTGTCCCTTAACAACTGGCGAACTCTGCTTCTAGTGATCTCTCGTACTGCCTCCCGGTTAGGACTCGAATCTTCAACAGCCAAGTCGCGTACCAGTGAGCGTATAACAGGAGTAGTGGCTTCTGTCCCAATGAGTAAATTAAGTGGAGAAGTCTGCGTGGTCTTCTGCTTAGTTATATTCAACACAAGCTGTAGTTTCCATAAAGATTCGGACCAAGACGTATCCTTGTGATTGAACTGTATGCGCAGCATGTTAAGGACCGTTCGAACGTACCTTTCCACTTGGCCATTGGAATGGTGCATCTCCGGGGTGATGTAGTGAAGATTACAGCCAAGTTCGTTGATCCAGGTGACAAATTCGTTAGACTCGAACATGCGCCCTTTGTCAGTGATCATTAGCTTAGGTACACCAAATAGCGAAACTGCTAGTGTTATAACTCGTTTGAGCTCTGCGGCATCTTGCCGGTATATCGGATGTAATAAAATAAATTTCGAAAAAGCGTCTACTATTAAGAGTACAAACTTATACCCTCCAGACAAAGGTAAAGGACCTAATGCATCAACATGGATAGTATGGAAAGGGACGTCTGGTTTTTCCCATGAGGTAATGTTTTGTAAAGGGGCACGCGGAACTCTTTTTTGGGAAATACATACAAGACAGTGAGCAACGTATTTATTAACAAATTGTCTAAGGCCTGGGAACCAGAAATGTCTTAGAATTAGGTTTAGAGTTTTGTCAGCACCTATGTGTTCGTGTTCGTCATGGAACACCCTGAGAAGACTAAGGCGATGACCTTTAGGGATGTAGCAAAGTAGCCGTGGTTGTTCACCTACAGGTATGTACTTATAGTACAAGAGGTCATTTTGGACCGAGTATCGACTAGGATCGAGATTACCATCGCGAAGACTTTGAATGAGATCTTGAGTCTCGCTGTCGGCCGCTTGAGCTATTTGGGCCCAATTACGAGGCTTAGAGACTTGATTGACATTAATTGGGTTCCGACTCAAATAATCGGCATGAGGCATCATTACCCCCTTGCGATATTCAATAGTGAATTGAAAATCCTGGAGGTACATCCACCAGCGAGCAACACGGGGCAGGAGGTCCTTTTTACGCTCTGTCGACTTAAGAGCGTTGCAGTCAGTAACTATTACGAAGTTCAGACCCACAAGGTAATGGCGAAAGTTCTGAAGAGCTTTAACGACTGCCAGGGTTTCGAGCTCGTAAGAGTGATATTTACTCTCGGCTCCCTGAGTTACCCTGCTAAAATATGCCACTACATGCTTTTTGCCATCGGGGTGTGTTTGCAAGAGGACCGCTCCGTACCCTGCACTGCTCGCATCAGTGTGCACCTCAGTTGGAAGACTAGGGTCAAAAATGGTAAGGGTTGGTTCATTCGTAAGGTGTTTAATTATGTCCTGCCTTATGGACTCACACTCGGGTGTCCATTCGAATTTTACACCCTTTCGGGTTAAATGAGCTATTGGGGCTGTTTTTGTAGCATAGTCCTTTACGTATCGTCTAAAATATCCAGCTAATCCGAGAAACTGACGTACTTGTTTCACATTATCAGGTGACGAAGAATTAACTAGGGCTTCAACTTTTCTAGGACTCGGCCTAACCTGACCTTCACAAATTACTCTACCCAAATACTCGACCTCATTGACAAGGAAAGAGCACTTTCGAAGATTAATTGAGAAACCGGCTTGAGTTAGAGTATTAAGTACTTTACGCAATAGCACGATGCCGTCACTCACCGTATTACTTAAAAGTAACACGTCATCGACGTAAACTAGAACGTTCCCCTCGTGAATAAGATCGCGAAGCGTGTCATTGATTATCCTTTGGTAAACTATAGGTGAATTAGCTAGTCCGTAAGGCATTTTAATGTACTCAAAATGGTCTTCGGGAGTAACGAAGCCGGTCAAGTGAATACTGTTCTTATTTAAGGGGATCTGGTGAAAACCAGTCGCCATGTCTAGGCTCGAGAAGTATTTGTGGTTGCCTAACCTGTCTATCTGATCATCGATCAGGGGAAGAGGGTAACGATCTTTGACAGTGATACGGTTCAGGGCCCTAAAATCCACACAAAGCCTATCAGAGCCGTCGCGCTTCTTAACAAGTAGAATGGGACTTGCATACTCCGAGTTAGATCGTCTGATAATACCCTTTGCTAAAAGGTCATTAGTTATGTCTCTAACCTTAAGTTTTTCTTGGTAGGAGAGCTTGTAAGGGCGATAGACTACCGGTGTGGAACTAGTTAACTTTATTTCCATCTCTCCTGTCTTGACCGTGGTCGTTGCGGTGCCAGATATTAGGAAATCAGAAAACTCGCGAATGACTAACATGAGATCCTTCAGATCTTCACCCTGAAGGGGAGTGCTTACTTTAAGTTCTTCCTCAATCTGGACGTTATTAACACGAGAGATGCTGTCGCTACGTATGAGGCGTTGTTTGTCTTTAGTCCGTATGTAAGTTATTCCGTCGCGATTCAGTACATCAGTGCCAATAACAACGGGTGTATTCATAAAAGACGAGGGAACAACAACTAAATCGGCTTCTATAGATATGTCACTGAATTCTATTGTGAGGGTAACGTAAGATGTCGCGATAATTTCCTTCTCACTTATGCCTTTTAGTACGCAACGTCTAGGTTTAGTTTGGCAGGTAATATGTTTTAAAACATCTGACGAAATGAGAGACACATCAAGGGCACCGCTGTCTATAAGAACATCTACTGGTACACCGTCTATTACCGCCGAAGTCACGTCATTACTTTGTGAAAGCCTCTCAGGGTAAGTGCAGAGGTTAATATTGCGTTGATTACGATTTTCTGAACGTGCCTTCGCGAAACAAGTGTCCTCGGTGTGTCCCTGCTTCTTACAAAACGTACACGAGTTACTTATACCGGGGTTAGGTTGCGCGTTATTACTGCTAGGGACATACTGTTTATTAGTATTAGGTCTCGGGCGCTTACATTCGCGACTGAGATGCCCTCGCAGACCACAGTTAAAACATTTAGTACTAAGACGTTGACTCGTCTTCTGATGGTCCCGTCTCTTAAACCTAGTAAAGTTGTCATGTTTACCTCGATTAGATTTAACATAAATGGATAAGAAAGAGACCAGACTGTCAGGAGTCAAGTCAGCATTTGCAGCGGCTGCACGAACTTGTGGATTGTCTATTCCGCGAATAACTATGAGAGTTCTTAGTTCGTCACTGAGCCCTTGGACAACTCTTAAGCGCAGTAATGTTCGTCGGGCATATTCTGCATAGGTCGCGTAACTATCGGAAGTCGACTTCATTGCATCAAACAGAATGTTGGCGTAGTCTAACTTGGTCGGACAAAGCGGTATAAACTCTTTTTTGAAGTTAGACCACGTCCTGTCATTTGTTACCCATTCGCCTAACCATATTTTTGCATCCCCCTTAAGGCAAGAGGCAACACGCGACAAACACTCATGGTCGCTCCAGCCGTTCGCATCCCTAGCACGATCCACCTCCTCGCACCATGCTTCAATGTTATTGATCGTTGGGTCAAAATTTGAAACAAAATAATGTTGCGACCTTGCGGGTTGCATTGTTTTAATAGCCTGCATCAAAGCATGTGCGAGAGTGGATGCGTCGGAGCACACGGCAGCCGAGGTGCCGGAAAGTCCAGGGCTTAATTGTCGCGTTAGGGGCGCGCTACTGTTATGTGACGTTTGCTTACGATGGCGCGGCGCGTTAAGCGAACGAGAATTTGAATTACAATCGTTACGGACTTCGCTGCGAGAGCGGCTACGTGAGTGGAGACGGAGGGTGTCACGTGATGAATGCCTATGACTTTTACTAGAACGATGGCGGCGTCGCTCATTACGAGAAACTGACCGACGTCGCTCACGAGAGCGAACACGCGAGGCACTACGCGAACGACTACATGAAATATTACGTGAACGTATATACGAAACACGATGAGAACGAGTGCTCGAAACACTACGCGAACGAACCCGTGAATCGCCACGCGAACGACGCCCAACATTACTTTTCGAGCCACGTCGTCGTTGCCTATCACGCGAAACAGACAGACCCCGATCACGCGAGCCAGTCGGCAGATCACACCGTTTCCGGCCACTCGAGTCACGTCGCGAATCACTGCGATTACGATCATGATTACAAGAAACACGTGTATCACTTTTATTACGAGATTTACGTTGTTTTCGACTGCGCGACCTACCTCGAGCAAGTTGCCGTTCGCGGCTACATGATCTAGACCGCACCATTATAACAATTCACTCAAAACAACAGATCAAAATCACACAACACAAACGGCAATAACAAGTGTGCAATTGGAAAAGCAAAATTCGAAAACAGATGCTTATAACAGTTTTATCTACAAGTGGGCGACTAAATGTCCTTTATCCCACTTCTGATTTTAGCATCAGAAGTGGATTTGACTTAAAAAAAACAACTTTCTAAGATTTCAGCTTTAATAACAGTTTTAATCAATTTTTACTTAAAAACAAAATGAACACTTCTTGATTGGCAAATTAACAAATATTTCCACACAACTCTTTCAAATTGCACACTTGCTATCAATTTCACGTAAAACAATCATAGAAAACTAATAGATAAAAATGGTTCGCATGACCTGAGTCGCTGATCGCCGAGACGTCTGCACCGTACGCGCGCTGAGAAGCAAATGTCCCTTGTAGCGGCGCGCGCTCGGTTTTATAGAAAACTAATAAAAATAGGCTTGACTAGGAGGGGGTGCAGCTTATAATATATATTCATATTATTTATTCATTCATAAACATGGGTATTGCAAAGATGTCAGTTAGATACAAAAAAAAAAAAGTTACAGCCATGATTCACCTTAAAGTTATATGAACATTATTATCTTGTAAGTATACAATACAACACTTTAAACGCAATTATTTGAATATTATAAAATTTTACTAAAATAAAATGTCAATATATGTCCGGTTGCAGAACCAACAGTACGCAACAGTGTCTTTCACGAAATTCACCACGAACACTGGATATCCAGGGAGGCCGGACTGAAAGTCGGTGCAATAATAGTTCAAATACATAGTGGAGTAGCACTTACACTCGCACACACATACACTTGTATCAATAATGTACCGCAAGCCCTGCTTCGAACGGTGGACTGTATGCGTGGGTACGTAGCGGAAGGCGAGACGTACGGTACTCGGTGTGTGTGGTTCTCTTCGGAGAACGGGAAAACGGGATGCTGGGGTTGAGAATGAAACGCAGAGCTAGCTTGCAATCAGGAACCAGTGAGCTTCAGTGGAGTAGGAGAGCTTGCTTGCTGTCTTCTTCTAATAGTAGAGCCGACAGTGAGACAAGTGATGATCCGTAGTCATAGAAACCCGGCCCTCAAAGATATACTTTCAGGCATTACCGTAACAACTTTATTTTATCTCATTTTTACTATGTTCTTACGACATTTCTTATCACCAACATTATCTTATTAGTTGGGACATTAAATATTGCATACAAAAATATTCTACAAATTAATTCCTAGCGAGCTAAGTTACATTGACAATCATTAAACCTTTACTATTTCCTACCTATCTATAAATTGTTATCGGGAATGATTGTACCCTCAGTTAAAATAAATTTATTTTTCAATTACTTACAAACTACTTATATTATAACATATATTATAAATCATTTTGAATGTCTCGGTATGCACTAGGTGCGACCTACGACATAAGTACCTACCATATAAAACATCAGTACAAACTAGTACAACACGAACAAAATACAAAAAATACTAAATGAGAATATTATTAAAACTATAAAAATCTAAACAAAGTGAAGCATTTCAAAATTCTACCCTAATGAACATTTGAACATAATTATCAACACAAATAAACTTATACAGGCCTATATTATTATGATGTAAATTCATTGACAAGTTGTTAATGATAACATAAACAATATTTGAAATAGTGTTTTTATTATCTCTTAGTATATACCTAATATAAACAAAATTTTCAATTTTAAACATTTCTAATAAGTTTCTTACTAAAGTCTAGTCCTTGAAACATATTACATCAATTTTAAGTTTTAGTGGAGGGCTCATCCACCAAATTGTCACAAAATTATGACCATGGTCAATCATTATTCGATACATTTATTTCATCTTTACATTTTTAATTTTATTTATAGTCGACTCACATTTAATTTCATTTTATTAATTCACTTTTTCATATCATGGTACTTATTTACATTTATTTTCTTGTGCGCACTATTCAAACATGTATACATTTCATTTTAATATTTATTACAAGCGACTTTATTATAAGGATAACTCTGACGCTGCGTATGTCGCGCTCCTTCGTCATGAGCCACCTCCAACAATTCTCACAGAGAAAGCTCGTTTCTGCTATGATCGAATGAAGGATCAGTGCCCTTCCATAGTATCAATTCAACATTATCACTTCTTTATTACAATCTCTTATCTTATTAACTCTTTCCTTCATTCTAATCCAACTAAAAAAAACATACAATCCAACATTCTATATTCATTAATTATAAGAAACTCTGTTATTGGGTGATCAGTCCAAATTGTATGAGAATCTGACTTATTAAAACAACTTTCTCAACATTACGCCCTACAAATCCTTAAACTTTGTTATCCTATACCTACTCTTACAAGTTCAACAAAACTTAACAAACTATCTTCATAAAAAATTATATAATATATAATATAAATATAATATAATCTAAACTACGACAAACTCTTTTCAAAAATATTTAAAGTCACATCCGTTTTTAATTTGTCATGTCCGGTAAATAAATTCTAATAATAAGTGATTTTGACTGCCCATTGCCATTTCAGCTGAGCAATCTGTCGCGCGATGTCGGTTACTTTAGTTCTCCTACGGATCTCCTCAATTCTGATTCGCTCATGTAGGGAAACGCCGAGAATAGCCCTCTCCATTGCACGATGGTCGACCTTGCGCCTACTTAACAGACCCATAATTAGCGACCACGGTTCACTACCGTTAGTCATCACGGGCAACACACACTGGTGGTCATAGACTTTCGTCTTGAGACACTGAGATAAGATTTTATGGAGCTTCCCAAATGTTGCCCATCCGAGTTGAATTCGACGAGAGATCTCTTTCTCGAAGTTGGACTTACCTAACTGGATTGTCTGTCCAAGGCAAACGTAGTGGTCAAAAACTTCGAGTGTAGTGTTCCCAACGTGAACTTGAGTGGGTCAACATGGGTATTTGACATGATCTTCGTCTTATCCATGTTCATTCTAAGACCCACTCTTTGGGAAGCACTACGGAGATTGCCTTACTACTTTGTAGGTATATTATAATTGTAGGTGATTCCATAGCTTTGCTCGCAAGAGTAGTATTGTATTTTCTTTGGGTTTATAAATAAAATTAACATTATTGACATATAATGTATATTCCATTGTTGGAGGGTGGGTGGTTTCGGAGTTCCGGACGGAATCTGACAAAGTTCTTTTTATCTTTTATTTGAATTCAAATGTAATTTATACATGTAAATTGTATAAATAATTATTTACATGTATATGACCTTATTTTCATAACCGGAATCGTATTTAAAATATAATCTGATTAATTTTGAAGTCTCACTGTTTACTATTTCATTGATAAATTATAGGAAGATAAGATAAATTAATAGACTTAAATAAGAAATCATTAATCGTTTGATTATTCGCATTGAAGTTTAAAAGTGCGAACGACCTTTTTTGGAATTATTTATTTGTATTTTGATAATTAGAGTGTTGGATTTATTTAATTTATTAGTTGATATCCTCTTACATGATGTTGCCTTTGACATTTTGTTTGTTAAATCTGATTTTGATAGTTACCGTTGAAGGCCGCTTAGAACTAAACCATAATAGTCATAATCATGCATTTGATTTAAATCTCTATGAAGATGTACTGGATCCAGAAGAATGTGCGAGGCAACTTGATTACATCTTCCGCAATGACACGATGCTGATGATGCAGTGTAAGTACAATAAATTTTAAATAGTTTTATAAAGACTCATAAAAAATTCCTATCCAACTAATATTATAAATGTAAAAGTATGTCAGTTTGTTTGTTTTTTTGTTACTATTTCATGCAAAAACTACTGAACGGATTTAAAGTTTGATGAGAAATTCGAATTTGATGAGATTTAAAGTAGTGGATGCATAGTCTACTTTCTATCCCGATATTCCCATGGGAACGGAAGCAGTGTGGGTGAAACCGCAGGCTGCAAGTACTGAATATTAGAAATTAATCGTCATCTAATAGAAACAAACCAAAAAAACGAACCGTGAACATAAGTAAATACCTATTTATTTTTAAGCAACTGATAGATATCTTATTCTATGGCAATGGATAAGTACAAAATAAGACGAAGAAGAATAGCCAACAACAGAGTTTTTCTGCTCCTTTTTAATAAAAAGGGCTTTGCGAACGTAATGGGTAGTTAAAATAATGTTCATAAAAAACAAAAAAAGCTTCATTTTTTTATTAATAATTTATCTTGTGTAACACGCCACTCATCCTATGTGTGACCATAGCGAAAGATTCTCAAACCCGGCAATCTCACGCAGACAACTACGAAATAGCAGATATTACATAAACAAATGTTTTGAAATAGGTAATAAGCGTAACAACTATTGTAAACAATATCGTGATTAATACATAAGATGTTATGAGTAAAACGTAATTCAGACGGATACGTTCGATTTACATATCACAAGAGTATTAAGAGTGTGGATTAAATAGATTTTAGTATTAAGTTCGATGACTTGTCGTATATTTGTCGATAAAAACTAGCATTAGTAAAAATCATTGAATACTCCTAATTTCCTAATCCTAAAATTTATTTCATAATTTTATTTATTGAACTTGACGCAAATTGTATACCACAAGGATTTTATTGGGTCCATAGATCTTTAATAATAATAAGGTCTGAGTCCTATAGTATCAAATGCTTTCGTCAGATTTATAGTTACACTAGTACATAATACACGTATTTAAAGAAACAGTAAAATAGCTAACTATACGTAACCAAAATATAAAAACAATTTTTTTTGGGAGCGAGTAGTTGCCAAGTAAATTGATTGCTCCAGTTATTTTGAAAATTTTATAATATATAAGTGATATTTTACATTTTAAATTTTATGCTACTTTATTAGTACATAGTAGTACTACTCGCCTGCAGTATAAACTCTCCTTCGCCCCATCTCCATTATAAAGAACACTACCACTACACTATGGACCACTCACAGCTGGAAGTTAACATCAATAATATGGCGAATATGTTTGAAGAAAAGATGGCTGAGTTCTAGGCTGAACTGAGTCACGCTACCGCTGCACGTTAGAACCCTAATTCTATTGCTGCACTTAACACCGTGTTCATAAATTTCAAAACCTTTGTTTGTAACGGCTTAGGCCAAGCCGTTACAAACAAAGGTTACGCTACGCACCGAGTTGGATTTGCTTCACAACCGCGTTGATCGGGTGGAAATGCGTTTCTGGAGTAAAATGTTGCTAATACATGGCGTTCCCGAACGTAAGGGTGAAGACACATGCACTACGGTGGTCTCCTGTTTCTCGGCAAAGTGTTTAGTCCAAGGAGTAACTGTGAGCAGCATCTCTGCAAGCTATAGGATGGGCAAGCGAAGTAACAGCAAACCATGACCGATTGCAATCAAATTCGGCGATCAATCTATGCGCACTGCTGTGTGGAGGAGCAAAAGTGCGCTGCAGGGGTGTAAGATTACCCTCTCCGAGTTTCTGACTAAGTCTTGACACGATATTTTTATGGCCATTACGAATCAATTTGGCGTCACAAATTGTTGGACCATGGAAGGGATTATAAACATTAAGACTCCGGATGGCAAATACTGCGGCAGCCAAAGCGTAATTGTACTATTAAGTATTCTGTGGCGTAACTCTAGCATCTTTTAACACGGTTGCGAAGTTTAAATTAAGAGAAGGATGTTATCAACCAAATAATCAATTCAGTCGATTTTGACGGTCGCAAAAAATAACATGATTTTATCTTGTTAAAAACGTTTCATTGATATTAATTACCACCTATCAAAACAGTTGCATTACAAAGGAAAAATACTTTAATTAATCAATACCGACCGGACACCGGTGTCTAGAGAACAATGGAATATGTAACCCTTTATATAATGTATATATTGAAAGAATTGAATCCATTCAGAGAAAGTTTCTCCGATTTCTTCAATTTAAATGTAAGCAATTCTTACCGAACTATCAATCTAGATGCAAAAAGTATCATTTCCTACCGCTAGTGCTCAGAAGAAATATTGCTGATCTTATTTTGCTTAGTAAAATTCTAAATAACGCCATCGACTCCCCTGAATTATTGAGTGAAATTTATATAAACACACCTCCTCGGCAGATACGTAAACATCGCCCCTTAAGCACACCAACATGTAACACAAATTATAGAAAGAACTCATTTTTCTGTAGAGCTGTTGAACAATTAAATAAATTCTCTTTGGAACATCCCGCGCTTGACATCTTTAACATGAAGCCTGCTGAAGTGCGTCGCTTGATTACCACCTCATTTTTCGATTTTTAATTTGTGTTTGTATTTTGTATTGTAGTTGTTAGCTGATCGCACTTTGGTTCTAAGTAATCAATTATTAGATATTCTGTTGTTTGTCAATATACTCCACCATGTCTAGTTACCTATAAGTGAAAACCTGTAAATGGCTCATTAGTCACCTAATAATATTTAACTATATTGTATTTATTTTAGAGCTGTAAGTTTTCCTAACGAAATAAATAAATATCCATTGTCTCGTAATCCGCGGCCTAAAAAGTTAAAGCACTGTGTAAAACAATGATGTTGTATGCAATATTACATTTATTATAATAACTATAATCTAGAATTATAAATACCTGTAAAATATACAAAAACAATACAAAAGCAGGCGATTTGAATATGTTTAACTTTATATTGTTTATTTTTTGCAGTTTTAGATGCAAGTGCACGAACTCCAAGGGGCATACTTAACGGCAATTTTAGAGATATGGGCAATTACTTCCAGTGTTTAGGAATACAAAAGCAAGTAGAAGATACTTCCATTGAAGGAAAATACTGCATGATACAATTACCCCTTCAACAAGACGAATTCAAATTGCCTAGTATTCCTAGTTTGCCAGAAATACCACAAATACCTTGGCCGAATGTGACATGGCCACCGAATAATGACTCTTCTCAAACATCGGATGAAAAGTTTATTAAAAAATTAGGTTTATTTGACCGTTTAAGATGGAATGCAAGAATGATTCTTGGAGAAAATTATAAACAGCCTATTTCGAGGTAAATGTTATTACTTATTACTTTATTGTTATCAAGAGTCTTCAAATAGTTTTTGGAAATATTGGTTACCTGATATATTTTTTCCTGTGTTTAGGGTGGCAGCGGATAGTCCATTTGCTAATTTCCAGTTTGAGTTAGCAATTTGCTTACCTAAAGTCTGTTCAGTGAAAAGTGCTGTTGAAAACATACTGCCTAATTCTATGGGCACTTTGAAGGTAGAAGAGTCGTTTTGTCGCCTTCCAGATGACAAGCCTTGGGTAGCTGCTGATACTGTTGCAGTGTAAGTAAAAATACAAAAGATTTTGTTTTTTTATTAGGATCATTATTAAACAAATTTTTCCATAATTTTAGCAGAATTGATTAGATTTTCAAAATAAAGACAAATCATTTATACCGTCACAATGACATCTCATTTATATTCTTTGACACTTGGGACAATTCGCCCATTCTCCTTTGTGGAACGGAGAAAAAGAATGACCAATCAGTTCCAAATAACTCTGAATTTGTTGATGACTAAAAATTTTAGACCCGTGCTACCAATTCATGGGCCAATCAGATGGCCACAAACAATAACACATATGGTAACCTGCGGGTAATTGTACACCGTGCCGCGATTGGTGTATTTGATACGTTTACGTTCACAATTAAACGCTCTTTGTAAATCATTTGTATATAATAATCTATTTCAGCAGGCACGACATGGCTGGACAACGATTATTTATAAATAATAGAAATATTATCTGTTTTATTGCAAATGGAATGGCCTGTTTATAATAATTCTGTAGTTTATTAATACACCTGATTATTTATAAACAATCGGATCTTGCATAAAGACGGTAACATTATGTATATAAAAAATAAATAAAAACAAAACTTACTAAAAGACATTACAATTTCACTAAAAACCTAGACAATAGTAAACTAGTAGAAACATTGAAAATTGATGGGGTGGGTAACTTAATTTAAAAAGTTAAAAAGCTTGTATCGTGCGGAACGCTCATTTCAAGTTTTACGAATACCAAAAAATAGGAATAAGTAAAACCCCGTAAAATCCGTCTTCAAAATAAACTTTTGAGATAAGACGAATTGTATCGGATGAGGACCCGTTAGATACATAGTATTTTAGTAGTTCCGATGACCATATGTGATGTGTGGTCTACATCATACGTTCCACTTTACCAAATGGTGAATTCGGAATCAAATGCAAGAGTTATTAAAGAAAACATCAATATGGATATTGGTGTGTCTATAATATTTGAAATCTTCCCTTGTTTTCTCCTAGATTCCATTATCAGATACTGTCTTGATGTCAATGATACCAAATCAAAACTATATGCTATAAAAAAAATCGCATTGGTTCATAAATGACGAAATATCTCTATATTTCGTCATTTATGAATCAATACTGACATGTCAGGACAAATCATAGCAATGGTGGCACTGGGCTAGGAGCAAGCGACAAGTCCGTACTCTTGAAAAGCGCGTCGCGCGCTGATTTGAATGAATTCTGAAACTGTTTATATTTTGATGTTTTTACTGATTTTGAAAATTTTATTATAAGTTATTTTGAGAATATTTATTTATGAAACTTTATCTTAATATAAATAGTAAGACTTGTTCATTCAGTAAATAAATTATAAAATGGAAGATCTTATCTTTTTATCGAGATATATATTACAGTCAAATATGTTTTTTTTTGTAATTTTCCTAAGCGTATTTTCGTATGAAATAAAATTATTTTCAAAATTCGGCGTACTACATGCACTCATTCACTAATATAATAAATCACAAAACATTTTTTTTCGAATAACTCTAAAGCAAAATATCTGTTTGCTAACTTGAAACGTTACTCTGATGCGTATAAGTAACAATCACCTCCTCCAAAAAATCACTAAATCGTCGATTTTAGAACGAATGGGTTGCGCGCTCTTAATAAGTAAATGGTATGATTGTGTGAATTTGTTCTTTTTTTCAGAGTTATATTTTCTTTGATCGGTCTTCTAGTTATATTGTGCACAAGTTATGACATATATCACAACGTTGTTCTCGAAAAAGGTAAGACTGGTCAATTTATAATTTAATTTAAAAATATTTTCTTAAATAAAACTCCTATATGTAAAAAGTCTTTAACTTAACGATGTATTTCACAGACCCGAAGCAAACTAATACCCTATACACGACCTTCTCCGTGTTTACGAATTCGAGGAAATTCTTCACATTCAACTCAAACCCTAACGCTATAAACTGCTTGGATGGAATAAGGTCTATGGCTATGCTATGGGTCATAGTGGGTCACACATTTATCAGTCAGTTTAGTTTTGCCCCAGTAAATGTTATGGATTTGTTCAATGTAAGTAAAAATACAAATTTAATGAAGTACTATTAAACGTAGCCGAAGCAGATATATTTACATTACAATTGTATAAGATATTATTAGAGTGCCTGGTAGTATTATTGAGTGTAAATTTAGTAATACTGACAAGGTTACGGCAAGGACACGAGGTAAACATCCCTTAAG
Source organism: Chrysoteuchia culmella (assembly GCA_910589605.1). Lineage (NCBI taxonomy): Eukaryota > Metazoa > Arthropoda > Insecta > Lepidoptera > Crambidae > Chrysoteuchia > Chrysoteuchia culmella. The sequence continues at coordinate 5,255,442 of OU342649.1, forward strand.
GTGGTACGACTTCTATACAAACAAACATTACACAATTATTGGTTCATCATACCCTTAATAATACATAAAAACATGCGCAACTAACTCGTTTTAGTTATTTGTTTGCGCGAAATAATAAAAAAATTGTACATTCATACATAAAACACGAATATACTAATATCTTATAATTTCAATAACTCTACGTATGTGTGTGTGACCCATCGCATTTATATAGCTAATGTATGATAGTACATTTTTTTAATAATTTCGCGCAAACAAATAACTGAAACGAGTTAGTTGCACATGTATTATTAATGTATGATGAACCAATTAATGTGCAATGTTTGTTTGTATGGAAGTCGTACCACCTTAAGTCACCGAAACTATTGTGTTTTAGTCGTGATTGCTGATTCTTTAAATTTCTTAACATTTTTATTTGTTCGTTTCTAAAAGCTTTTATATTTATTTATTATTTTCTCGTTTCAGTTTATGACAGCATTTTCTTCGCTTTGGATTACTAGCGCTACTATCACGGTTGATACCTTCTTTATGATCAGTGGTCTTTTGATTGTTTATACGACAGCGTCGAAGTTATCGAGAAGTAAGTTGATACTCGTAGAAATCAGATCTTTGCATCAACTATCGTCTTCTATGTTAATACATCACACAGAAATAAATAACTAAGAATTCCTGTGAGTAAATTTAAACGGCGTAATTTTTAAATTTTTGTTATTATTATTTTATAAAATAAATCAAGACAGACTATCACGATGTCGGCGCGTGTTCTAGATTATATTACGTTAAAACGTTATTTCCAAATAAATGTAGCCTATTTAGGCATCAAGGTTTTCGTAAAAACTATCTATGTCACGTGAGTGCTCTATAATTGGTTATTGAATTAACAAATTAAAAGAAACTGGAAACAAAATATTCAGATCTCCTTCATTCATGTTTTCTTTTATAAAACAATTTTTTTTTTGTTAAAAATGTGATCGGGGATTAAGACAGCACCTGTGTAAATGACGTATTTTTAATCTACCCAAATGAATTTACAATAGTATTGATTGGCGTAAAAGAGATTGATTGAATAACAACATGTAGTACCCACACATTTTTCAATAAAAACTTACATATTCAAAATAATATATTTGATGTGTTCTATTATTTGCGCCTTACTATTTGTGATACCATTCACATTTTTCTATCGATTTTTCTAACAGATCGATTTCGTTCATCCAATAGTGTTAATAAAGTACTTTAAAACACACATTTTCCAATTCAAGAGCCAATGGAAAACTAATCTGACGTTTTATTTGTTACAGTGTCTCTTCTTAAAAATCTGCATTTCTTCTATTTAAATCGTCTATTACGAATGTTTCCCGTGTTGGCTACAGGAGTTCTTATGCAAGCGTCCTTCCAAAACAGGGTCACCGATGGTCCTTATTGGCATGTGAATGCAGAAAATACAAACAACTGCAGACAATTTTGGTGGACGACCCTGCTATATGTTCAGAATTTATCCAACCCTTTTAATGTGGTAATTATTAAATATGTAATCATATATCATTGAAGCAGCACAGTGTGCCACTATCAATACCAGTTTTAATAAGTATCAGACAATATCACAAATATTGATTTAATTCCTTAATAGTCAAAGTTAAAGTCAATATCATTTATTCAGTCTAGGCTGTTTGTTACAAGCACTTATGAACGTCAAAGAAGCTATGCCATCGGTTCACAAACCCTACGGCGGGAGTCCTTGTAACGAGAAGAACCGGCAAGAAACTCGTACAGGGCTGTTTTTTTCTCCCTGTTTTATTTCATACAGAGTCGTCAAATTGAAAAGTGACCTTAACATATCAGTAAGGTCAATTCCCATCACAAAAAAAAAACTAATTATAATATTACATTTTCTGGTTATTGTAACCGTAAACAATTTTCAACTGGCAAATAAGTACCTAGCCATAGTTCTTCAGTAACTGGAATGGACTGCATGTGTCGAATATTAGAACCAACGAAGGTATTGCAAACACAAATATCATTGCAATGGGTGGGGGCATGGTGGGGGTCAAACTTATGAGACCTGGGGCAGCAGGTAGGATTAGTTAGATTAGTTACTACAGCCACTGCACCATTAAATCAATCAAAAATCAAACTGGTTTTTTTTTTTTATTAATGTGATAACCGAAAAGTTGAGAAATAGGGAGAAAAACAGGAAATCCGATAAAAAATTTAATGCTTATCGATAAGTCTCCTTATCCATCAATAAGGAAGGCTTGAGCTTCATCAGTAGAGATACGAATGTTATATGTATAATAAATAAAAAAATAAAAAATAATGAGGTTTTTTTTATTTTCAGTGTCTTAGTCACACCTGGTACCTGGCAATTGACATGCAGATGTACATAATATCGCCTATTGTATTATTTTGGGTACTTGGAGGGAACAAACGGTCAGCTTGGACAGCATTGTTTGGTGCCCTTATATGTGTTGTAACAGCATCAACTATTTACAATTTTTTATTGAAGTTCCCATCTACTGTTGGCTCTTTATCGTAAGTGAACATCCACGACTACTACATCAAAATCAAACACACAGTTGACTCACTTCCTCGACAATAGAACCAACAAACAAAGTAAAAACTTTCAACAGAACCTTGACAACTACATAGTTAATAGCTCCATCGAAAATTCTCCCCAAAATCTTTCTGAAACTAACTTTCTGAAAAAACTGATAGTTTTGAAGATACATACTCATCCCTAATATCATCACAAATGGGCCAAATAAATCGGAGTCTTCAAGAGATACGACTAAACATCAGCTTTAAAATAGAAGAACTTATGCAAAAATTAGAAACAACTGAAAATAACCTTCGGATCGCTGAAAAGGAAATAGAGTACTTATTGCATGAAAATCAAAACCTAACTAAAAAAAGTAGGGAATATGAACGTAAGATTAAATATTTAACAGATATCTGCAATTCGACACCAAAGACAACTCCAAATAAAAATAAAAAATAAAAAAATCTATTATGCAGAACACTTAACATGCACACTCCCCTTTCATCACCCATAACAGTGACGGAAAAATCCAATTTAGTACAAAACAATACCGATTCAGCGCCATCTATTAAAAATGTCACTAACTACTGCGACGGATCTATCAACACAGACCCAGACAATTTGTTATTAACTCGACAGTCCCCAGAGGGCGTATGCAGTCATAAATGTAGTGAACCAACGAACAAAAAACGTATTTATATATTGGAAGACGAAAATATAAAAGGATCAATTAAAATTAAAATTACAGAATCAAGGAGAGGAAAATGGAATGATGTGTATGAAACCTATAGGGTTTTATAATGAACGGTGCATCCAGCTCTTAATTGTTATCATATATTGATGTTATTGAAAGACCATATCGTCAGTGGAAAGGCAAAATTACTGAAACGCCAAAACACCATTTCGAGAAAAAGCCATTTAAAGTTTTTTTTTTCACAAAAAAATCATATCTTTTTACCATATCATCCGATTTTAATAAACTAACTTGATTTAGGCAATTTTTTTCTTCTTTTATTTTTAATAGTATGATGGCTCAGGTTTTGAATGAAAGTTTAGGAAATAATTGGCGGTTCAGTAAAAGCAGCCTCATTTCAGAGCAAGGCAGATTTACTCAAAGTCGTCAAGTTACATTTTATATGTAGTTTAAAATTTCTGATCACACAGAAATAAAGAAATTGAAGTATGGCAAAATACTTATAATATAAGTATACTGCTAAGCTGGTAAACCAGAGTCACTTCCGGGACACGTCTTCCATTTTCATGCGTCTATCACAACGTCTTAAAAGGTGATCAGTATTTATGTTACTTTGCTATAATGACTTAAAAGTAAGTTTGTCGTACTTCTATTGCGGGTTAAATGACGTTATATGTTAATAGTACTTTGGAACTACAATAAAAATACTAAAGACTGATTGGTTGATTTGGAAAGATATCTTCCATTTAACTGAAGTACACAGATTAAAGTCGGTAATATAGGTACTTGTAACATTACTTTACCAATACAGACGTTATTATAAAAAAGTGGATAATGGAACATTATTTAAAAGAACAGCAACAAATCAATTATCATAACGCCGCCTAATGTTCCTTTGAATCAAAATGAGGAGTATATGCCGATGCAAAACACTTAATTATGTGATAGGCAGAAGACATTGTATTCCTTCGCCAAATAGAGGAAATCTGAATAAGGGGAAGTTCAGTTCTCGTAAGGGGACGGTCAGCGCCTCAGCTGTGGAGGTTATGGATACACACTAATGGACAGAGGTCACATAAACTATCTCTAAGAAAACCTCAACCACTGCGCCACTCCATGATCCAGTTGGCGACGGAGTGGTTGATCGACGTAGGTAATTGTGGAACCCTACTGTGTATCAAATAGTTCCTACTAGGCTTGTGATACTGAGGACAAGGGGCAGTAGTGATCCCATCCCACGGACACTATTCTTCTCCACTCACAATTAAGGAAATGGGACCGGGATACGTGGTTGCCACTTGGAATGGGCTGAATATTGTAGGATAGGAACATACTTCTCGCCATACAAAGATTTATCAGATCTACAAATTTGGCTGAAAATTTTTTGGTGTCATAGGTTGTCTGACCCCAATACCAGTTATAATACTAGGCGACGTTAACGCCAAGGATGCGGCCTTGTGGTCACCGACAAGGAAGAAGCAGTCCTTAGTTGGTCTGCGCAATGGGATTGGCAGTAGTAAACTCAAACTCAAATACTTTATTCAGTTTAGGTTGTTACAAGCACTTAAGAACGTCTGAAAGCTACGCCATTGGTTTACAAACCCTACGGCAGGAGACCTTGTAACTCGTCAAGGGTTGTTTTTTCACCCTGTTTCATTTCACACAACATACAGAATTGTAGTGTAGCAAACTGGGGATCTACCGCACTTCTTTTCGAAGATGAGGTGATAATTGGTGGATCGCACACAATCAACTTCACCTCCTCTGCACTAGCCAACCTTGTTAAAAAGATGAAAAGCCATCGAGTATGTGGAAACATTTTCAGTGCCGTGTCCTGAGTACGAGTTTGTCAAAACATATTTGTTCGAAAACTATCTCCAAAAGGGCCAGGAAGATGGAAAAGTGTCTGTCGGCTATAATACGCCTCAATGGCCAGAGTAAGATATCCCCCCACCAAGAAACGGGTATTTTGGTGGAATGAGAAGGTGGCCACTTCGCGAATATCCTGTGTAAGAGCCAAAAGATCCTATATGCGTCACCGCTATAGTTAAATAAGAAGGGATCTTGACATAGAGGAAGAGCTGTATCATGTTCATAACACAGCCAAAAACGGGACGGCCCTACAGAATTGGAACAAAGCAAATCACGCCAATCAGCATCACCGACCGACACTTTCAATCCCGAACTACTGGAGGAGATAATTTCTATCGTTTCCATCAGAGCTGCCAAAAGTTCCTCTCCTCACTGCCGCCGCAGCGATGAATGATGTATAAATTGGAGGAATACTCGCAAGATACGCTCGAGGAATTAGAGCTGGTCATGCACCGACTAAGGTGGAAAAGAAGGACCCGGGGTCCTAACAGCGTGCCAGAACGTATTCTCTCCATAGCATTTAATCACCTCGATTATTATGTTGAGCTCCTGAACACGTTCCTGGAAGCCGGCCTATTTTCGCGGGTCTGGAAACAGGGTAAATTTCTCTTTTGACAAAAGATGGTCGATGGCCGGACGATCCCTCGGTCTACCACCCTATAGGCCCCTTAATGAGCTGGTTAAGGTTTTTTTCAAGATTAAATTAGACAGGTTAATACAGCATCTAGAGACTAATGGGTCAAACCTTTCCAATAACCAATACGGAATCAAGAGGGGAGCGTTATTGATAGGTTTCGTCTTATTGGGTTGGAAGTCATGGTCCACAAGAGCGAAGTCATTCTGTTAAATTACTGAAACGCCCATTCCCTCGATAAAAATGATTTGCCATATCTTCTTAAAGCCTACAAAGTTTCTCAGTAGCAGTCAGAAAGTAGTAAAGCAAAATTACTTAAACGCCATACCTTTCCCGATTGACGTAATCAAAATTACTTATCTTAGATTATCTCTAATCACAAGAAGAGCAAAAATACTAAGGCTGCATCGATAAAAAAAAGGAGAAAGTCAATTTTACTTAGAAAGACAATTGTGAATTTATAGGAATTAAATATGACTTAAACGCCACTCGTTAAAAAAAGACCGAAAAATGTGTCGCTTCAGTAATTAGCAAACAAAGAAAACCGCCTTTTAATCGGTTACTGAAGCGCCACAAAAGTGCTCTGATTAGAATGATACCTAGATAGATCGACGCAGAAAAATTCGCTGATTCCGAATATATATATAACTCATTTTGGCCAAATTGGCGTTTAAGTAATTTTGCCTTTCCACTGACGATATAAAAATGATATTGTAATATTAGGATTTGGCAATCATGATGATGATGATATACACAAATTACACTCAAATCTCTGTATAGCCATAAACAAGCTAAAATCTGTATTTGTCCTACTTGTACCTATATCTCAAAGTTGTTACCTAAATGAAAAGACTTTGAATTATAACTTATAAATTTGGACTAACCACTTTGACAACTGTACTAATTGACACAAAAAAATCATTATCTTCATGTAATATAAACCAAAAACGGTTTTTATGCATTAAAATTAATACATGCATCGATTATATGGAATATAAAAGTAATTTTTTGAATTTGAAGAACATATAAAATCTCATAAATCAGAATAATTCCCAAAAAATTAAGCAAAATCTTGTCACCGATTCTAAAAATACCTTACTATTTCGAAAGGCTTACTCAGTCCATAACTGTGTCTAATACTGAGACTCAGTCACCAAGTTCCTCTATTGCTAATACCTGTGACATAAAAACATATTTTTTTCGAGCCTAAGTCAGAAAATTGTTTCTTGATCTTCCATCAAAATATTCAGGGGTTCTGCTCAAAACAAGAATTATTAGAAATAACATTATCAGACATGACAGTAAAATATGATATTCTATGTTTTACAGAAACTTTTGTAAAACCGGGAGATGAGAATAATATTTTCCTTAATAATTTTCAACTAACATCTTATTATTCGATGCCTAATAGATGGGGGGGGGGGGGGACTTGTATTTGGTAAAAAAAGGCATTGAACACAAAAAGGTGACTAAGATTAACAATCTTTTAAATAATAATCATTTTGAGTATTGTATAACACATTTGCCCACAAATAACATCGTTGTTGTTTGTATATTTGCCGTATACCGTCAAAAACCAAAAAGAAACTTGAGTATTTTTTTATAAGGATTGACTCTTTAATTAATAAACCTATTACTAAATACTCAAATAAAAAACTTATAATAGCCGGCGATTATAAGTTTTTTATTTGAGTATTTGAGTATTTGATTATTTAAACATAAATATTTTAAAAGTCAATCCAAATTAAACGAAACTATGAAGAAATATAATTTGACATTACATATCACCACTCCAACCAGAAATAATGCATGTATAGACAATATAATTAATAATATAAACAGGGCGATAGGATATGCACTACCGCTTTTGTTATCGGATCATGATACTGCTCAAATACTGAGTTTTAATAAAACGTCTTTGTTCTTAAGAGATGTTATTCCCAGAAAAATGTTGATCGCTTTAAACAGTTTTTACAATGTCTGTTATTTTCTGAAGTATACAGACACTCAGACTTAAATGCTGCTTTCAATGAATTTTATGATTTGTTTTGTTTATTGTATACACTTTGTTTTCCTTTTAAAAAACTAAAAGTTAACATATCTTCTAAACCACGATGGATTACAAAGGGATTAAAACAAAGCTGCAAGAACAAAAAGCTATTGCGTTTTAGGTATTATAAACACAAAACTGACTTCGCCAAAAATAGGTACCTTATGTATAACAAGCTATTAAAAAAATGTACATATGTTGCCAAAAAGATTACTACTGACAAATTGGTTACAAATAACAAAAATATATATAAGACTTCTTGGAACATAATATTGGAACATAATAAATAGTGAGACAAATGGGACTCGTGCTACAGAATATATACATAAAATAATAGATTCTGATAGGGTAATTACAAAACCCAAAGAAATTGCATCTTCATTTAACAATCACTTTATTAACAACACAAATATTATAAATCATAAATTAGAAAATACATTAAGAAAAAACATACCAAACTCAATATTTTTAACACCCATAAATGAAAACTATGTCAAAAAACTATAATTTCACTAAATAGTACCAAGTCAGAGGGATATCACAATATCAATACGCAGGTAATTAAGCAAAGCAAAGATGAAATTAGCCAAGTATTAGCATTTCTATTGTCACACCTTTGCATAAAAAGGGAGATAAGCTGAAATAAAAAATTATCGGCCCATAACTAAATCGTCTATTTTCTCAAAGATATTTGAAAAAGTTATGTTCGATGAACTTATACCTTTTTTTAATAAACATGGCATTATAATCTTCTCAAAGATATTTGAAAAATTATGTGCGATGAACTTATATCTTTTTTTAATAAACATGGCATTATAAAACAGAACCAGTATGGTTTCCAAAGAAATAAGTCAACTACACATGCGGCATTTGAATTAATAAATGAAATTTAGCAAAATGTTAATAAATAATACTATAGCACTGTAATTTTCCTTGACATGACCAGCGCTTTTGATCTTGTATCGCATAAGCAACTACTTTCCAAATAAGAAAAAAATGGCGTCAGAGGTCCCGCACTCAACTGGATAAATTCATACTTGCTAGATAGACTACAAAGTGTAGAAGTTGCTTATATCAATAGCTCCAACACTAAACAAAGGCAACAGTCGGAAAGGCAAAAAAATACATTTGGTGTACCACAAGGTAGTGTTCTAGGCCCATTACTATTCTTGGTGTACATAAACGACCTTCCTGACACTATAAATCATAAGACAGTCTTATTTGCGGCTGATGTGTCAGTTTTAGTTACATCATAGAAACAACAAATATCAGTACAACATGAGAATGACATTAAAACTACTCTTAAAGTGATTATAGATTGGCTAGAGAAGAACAATTTTAAAATTAAAATTACAAAAATATATTAAAATTTAATAATTTTAAAAACAAAAACATTGTTGTTGAGCACAACGGAGAAAACCTAAGAAAACCAGATGCAGTGACTTTTCTAGGCCTGGAAATTAACTCCAGAGTTGATTGAAGAACACACAAATAAAGTCTGTGATAAAATAAATAGATTTGTATTCGCTCTATACAAACTAGTAAGGATTGCAAATAGAGGTACCGCTTTAACTGCATATTATGCATACGTTGAGTCGGTACTCAGATATGGCTTAACATTTTGGGGAAACGCCACTGAAATTCAGAAGTTTTTTTATATCCCAAAAGAGATGCATAAGAGCCCTATGCGGTATAGCCTCAAATATATCGTGTAAGCCTTACTTAGAAACCTTAAAATTATGACCCTAGCAGGTCTTTATATTCTAGAAATTGGAAAATTTGTTAGAAATAACGGTAGTTTGTTCTTGGTATCGAAACAAACGACTAGCAGAAGTCTTAGACATCCTCATAAACTAGTACTAGACACTGTTCCAAAAACTCAACGTTTCATAAATAATAGTTTTGCGATGTGTAAAAAAATATATAACAAAATACCGGATGATATTAAACGTCTACCTGTAACGCTATTTCATAAATCGCTACGGAATTGGTTACTAGATAAAGCTTTCTATTTCATTGAAGAATTCCTCAAATATAAATGACATTTAAATAAAACGATGCATTAATAAATTTTCATTGAATTAATGATTTATTAATTTGAATATGTACCTCAAAGTATATAAAATATCATATAATAATGATTGTAATAAATACTTAACTTTGAATTATCCATATTATTGTTATTAATAATCATAATTTGCATGCTATTGTATATGGCTGAATAGGCTTTAAGATCTTATTTTTATTTTTATAACATCGACATATAAGGTACCTACCCTATTTAATGGCAAATAAAGTATTTGTAAATTAAATTAGTATGGAGATAAAAACATTGAGACGTGAGAACAATATTTCTATTTGTTCCTGAATGTAAGTAATAAAAAAAAACTAATTAAATTATCATTTCAGCGTGTCACTTGAAGAATCTAACCGGTATATGAGCGACTACTACCTATTCACTTTAACTCGGGCAGCGCCATTCTTTGTCGGAATGATATACGGATATGCCCTGCATTTAGTAAGAGGGAAATCGATAAGACTTTCTAAGGTAAGAATTTGCTCGCAGGATTTACAAATTCCAAAGGACGCCATTCACTTTGTATGAACTTTTGGGCCTAATGTGAACAGTCGAATTCTCATTTGTATTTTCATCGTATGTAAAGGTTATAGGAACTATCTACAATCGTTTTTGAGTGTAAAAATTTACAGGAAAAAAATTTATCGATGTACTTTTTACTTACAAAAAGCTATGAAATAGCTATATTATGATCTCAAAATAGAATAATTTTAACTCGGTCAAGTGCGAGTCAAACTCGCACTCGCACACTCAAACTCTCACCCAAGGTTGCCTGGAAGAGATTGCTATGCAGCAAAAAGGCCACCTTTTGTGTGTTCCTTTTTTTGTATTTTTCTCTGTATGTGTTTGATTTTGTATCGCGTGCAATAAAGTTTCTATTATTATTATATTAAATTAGGTATTGACTTGACTACATTGAACACATTTTACCACTTTGGAAGATTACATCTTTCAAATGGTTGACTTTGAGAAAAAAGCATTGTAATTTTTAAAGACCCATCAGTTCCATGTATGGGGAGCCTCCTTAATATATATAATATATATTTATTTTTGTGCAAAAACCGTAAAGCGGTTTACAGAATACATTTACCTATCAAGTTTCAACTGTGTAATCCTCATAGTTTTGGAATAAAATTTGGAAGACATGACGAATCTATAAGGGTTCCGTTTTTTGCCATTAGGCTACGGAACCCTAAAAAGTTTATATAATACATTATAATAATACAGAGAATCCGCCTGTGTGGATGTGGTCAACACTTTTTGAGTGTGGTCACAACAAAAGAAGTATAGTGACGTATTATAATATATAAAACCATTCCTGAGGCAGTATTTTCAGCTATATTAATCAGTTATTAAAAATCATAATGAAAAAAGGTACAAAGCACTGGCTTAAACGTGCTAAGTTCAAAGCCGTTAACAAAAACGGTTAAACAACATTAAAATGACCGCTTTTCTTTACTGTTTACATGAGTTTGAGTCAAATCATCGATGATCAAAATAGATTTTGATGATTTTGGTGATAGTATATTTTCTTGTTTAATATTTATTACATAAAATAGCACTATAAAATGCACTATTAAAAAGTTATAAAGAGTAAGTAATAATTTATTTTTATTTTAGCCTATTGTAGCTATTCTGTGGGTCATCGCCGGTGCAACAAGCACCGCTATATTCATCACTCCTTACTTCACTATTCAGCCTGACTGGGACAATCAGACCATGGATAACATCATCAACTCCTTTATGAGACCAGCCTGGGCAGCAAGCATTGCTTGGCTTGTATTTGCCTGCACTAAAGGCTATGGAGGTAATAGTTATAATTGATCTAAAAAATCAGAAAATCTATGGAGTGAAATTAGTAACAATCTGAATAAATGAATCCATCATTGATCAATCAGTAAGATTAGTAACTTCCATATATTTTTGTTCCAGGTCCGATCAATTGGTTCCTTTCTTTACATATATTCAAAATATTGGGTCGTCTCTCTTATGCAATGTACATATTGCATTTCCCACTTATAATTATTGTTAGTGGTACAACATTGGCTCCAATATTTTTCTCTGTTGAACGCTCGGTAAGTTCTTATGATAGTAATTGCATATCAAAAAACATTTTCTTCTTTATCTGATAAAACACATCTATATTATTAAATTGTGAAGTTAAGAACAAAAAAATTGGTAGGTATATTTTATGTAAAAAAAACTCAAGAACTTTTTTTTATACCTAAAACATTATATAACTTTAACATCGCCAATTCTTCAAGCAAAACATATATAATTATGATCTAGGCAATCACTATTTGGATTTATGCTATAAATGTCCATTAAGTTTAATCATTTTTTATTTATTTTTAGATGCATCGATTTTTTGTTGACCTTTTGACGACATTAATCACATCTTATCTTGTTACTATTTTAATCGATTTACCTTTCTCGAGACTAATCGGAATGTTATTGGGAGGTAAGAAAATGAAAAAGAATTATGAAGTTATATTGAATCATGTTCTAATAGTTTTTTTTTTACTCTAACATACATTTTATGATATTGACAACAATACTTTATTTCCAGAAGCAAAAGGTAAAAAACCCCTTGATGCAAAGAAGAATGATGAGTTAAAAGTAACGGATGATGAGGCACCAGAATGTTACCGACCTGAAGAAATCTCAAATAAACAACACTCAAACCTAAACTAAAATGAGATCTATCTATCAAATGTTAGTTATAGTGACAGTATTATTTTAGTTTTAGGTAAATTTGGAATTAAATATTGTAAATAATACATATAATAAATAATTAAGAGTATATCTTTTTGTTATTGTTAAAATTTACAACGAACTGAAATATATGTCGAATCCCGTCAGGGCGACATGAGACTAGTTGCTTTTTTCTAGTATATTTTCTTGTTTAATATTTATCACATAAAAATAGCATTGTAAAATGCAAAATTAAAAAGTTAGAACTGAAATATATTATATTTTATGAATTAAAAACAAATCATGGCAATGGGCAAGGCCTACTTTAGATAAGCATTAGTAATAGAGATTAAATTAGTATTAAACGCCTAATAAGATTACTTTAAATAGGTAATTGCATTTTTTTTATTTGCTAAAGCGGAAGACTATACTGACGTAAGATAAAATAATAAATCACAACTACGGTTGATATTTAAATTGTTTAATGTGGCAAATAAAGAAAGCTCAAAACTAATTCAATAGAGAGAATTTAGGGTATTTAAACATCAAGAGACGCTGGGACGATGGCACTTCGACGACTTCGACGTTAGGATGGTTGATGGACCGGTGCATGCAACGTAGCTTGCAATTTATACAAATTGATATGACTGGTTCCATAATTTGCGATCGTGCCGTGCATTACCACGTGATTACCTACAATAAACCACCCACCACCGTCCGATGATATAGATGAGTTTAGAAGCACTAAATGCGCTTCGTAACTAATATAAATTTAAGGGGGTTTTATGGTAGCTTTACCGGATAATACTGTTAGGTTTAATTGTCAATTAACCACATGAAATAAAACAATACAATATTGAGGAACAAAGTAAGACTGCTGCACTATGATTCCAATATCGCGATATCGGGAACTATGGGATGTGTCGTTTTTTTTTTCAAGCAACACCGTAATCTTTACAGAAGCTTAATTTTAGTAGCAGATACTTACATTGTGAGGGTACAAGTAGCCTAATAGGGAAGGAAACTGGTAACTAAAAATAGCGCCACCTAGACTATACCCAAAATATGTATGTAAATTACTTGTCAAGTTTGACGTATCAACAGGTTTTGGGTACAGTCGGTGTTTGCGATAGTGGCATTGCGATCCTTTTCTGATTGAGGCGACGTGACTTTATTATAAATTTATAGCCAAAGAAATTGCCTAAAAGTTTGCAAGAGCAATTCGTACTTCGCTAAAATTGCTTTTACGTTGTTTTCTGAAATTTCCAAATACGATAATATTTTTTTTTTAAGATACAATATAAGATAATTATCAAAAACTCGTAGATAAAATTTGAATTTGTTGGTCATCCAATCACTGCTATCACTTAAAGTCTGGAAAGTGTGCACGTTGATAGCTGTATCATTGATAATTTGATAAGTCTTCAGGTAGATCTAGCAATTTTTTTTTCATTACGAGGCTAACGATGAATTTATCCAGCTATAAGCTAGGTACCTTTCTAGCTCGATCAGGTTTTTCTACCCTCAATACTGCTGACTGGGGTTGTATTGCTATTTCCTCCTTAGCAATGTTCAAGAATCAGATCAAAGAGAATAAGGCAATGGTATACCGACTGAATACCAGAAAATCCTATGCTTGCTTCATTTTCTTCGTGTGACTTCAAATATGTAGCTCATTCAACGAGTCAAATCCTACTGTCTGTCCTACAAATCGTCAGGGTTTTGCAAGGAAACAGACAGAAAATGCACCTCCTACATCTACAATTTCATGTCAACGTTTTCGACAACTATCGGATACACTACCACAGATTAATTAATAGTTGGTTCATTTATTAAGTCTAGGCTGTTACAAGCAATTATGAACGTCAAGGAAGCTAGGTACGCCATCGGTTTAGACCCTACGGCGGGAGACATTGTAACGGGAACCGGCAAGAAACTCGTCAAGGGCTTTTTTCTCAATGTTTTATTTCATACAGAGTCGTCAAATTAAAAAGTGACCATGAACACATGGGTAAGATCAATTTTTCATCACAAAAAAATACTAAATTAACATTTTATGAATAATCTAACCGTAAACAAATTTCAACTCGCAAGGAAGGACTTATCATATTATAACATTTCTCGCATTACAAGATTACTATACTGCAAGTTGTGACGTACATACAGGTCAATAGCTATTTATTTTAGATGAAAATATTTAAGCTCTAAGCAGAACGTTAAGACAATCAGCCTAAAGTAGACCCATTTGCGCTGGCGGTATAAATAATATTATTCGGCGTGGGTGGGAACTGTGGTGTAGCAGGAAGCCTGGCCCCAATCTGCAAAATCCTGACGAACATTAGGATAGAAGAATTTGTCACACGACCCACGAATTTGTGGTCATATAAAAAATATTAATAGGTATTGTTATGACAGATCAATATAAACTTGAGGACCTGTTTGGCACAGGGGTACTTACTATACCCACCTTCTGAGCTAGAGGTTCCGGGTTAGTTCTCCGGACAAGGCAAATATTTGTGTACATGAACATGTCTATTTGTCGTGGTCTGGGTGTTCAATATGTATATAATGTATGTATTTACAAAAAAGTATTTATAAAGGGATGTTTAGCCGTTATCAAGTATTATATATCTATAACACAAGTTCTTCATGAAACTTAAGGTGGGCTATAATTGGTGTGATTTTCAGCAATTATTTATTATTATTTATCCATAAAATTATGAAAATGTCTACGCAATAATTTTTGGACAAGAACAGTAAGATACACGTATATTTGGTCAACATTAGTAATTATCGTCACCAGCCATTTTAATGTCTTTCTGCAGTGCACTGCAGTGCACTGGCTTTCCTTATTGATGGAGGAGTACAAAATTTAATTATATTTAACTTCAATTCAATTATTGTTTACACGAAAACTATGTATAACCACATAACACGCTAGCGTCTTCAAAATCATTTTTAAAATCTAATCAAATTGCTAATTTTTAGTACTTATCTACCTACCTATCTTTTTTAGTGATTGATAATTTGTTGAGGATAAGATAAATCAATTAACAAAAATAACCACTCATTAGCCTTTTGGCTATTCTCAATGTAGTTCGAAATAAAAAAATCATTACTTATTACATATTACATTTTTTTGTTGGCTCTTACAAAATGTTGTTGTTCATAGCTAGTTTGATAATAGTTATTTCAATAGTAACTGTTGAAGGTAGCTTTCAATTAGACCCTCCTGGTCATAATAATGCATTTGATTTAAATCTCTATGAAGACGTACTGGATCCAGAAGAATGTGCAAGACACCTTGATTACATCTTTGGCAATGACACAATGCTGATGATGGAGTGTAAGTATTTATTTATTTATTTTATTAAAGAAACCAACATCAATTACAGTCAATATCTTATGTTAACATGCTTATTGATGGTAAGGCTAGTGACAGGTCTCTCAGAGTGTGTACAAACAGCAACGCCTAATAATTGTAATAACGTACTAAGTAAGTAAATTTAACAACAAATACCTTATAGTAAGTGGTAAAACCACCGGTATAAAACCCAGGTGTCCCGGGTTCGATTCCCAGCGGGGGTACATATTGTATTCGGTTTGGTTGGTGGTAGGACTTGTTCTAAGTCCGCCTGGCTAGCTACCACCATTTTATCGAAGCCTGACGCCATAACAACAATGTTTTCAGCATTGTTGTGTTCCGGCAGTTCGAGATAAGATAGCCAGTTCCTCAGTGGCTGAGGATTCCAGGAGAGGCTCGCTTCCATCTTTCAGCCTTATCAATACTTAACATCAGGTATGATGAAGGCTAAGAGACTACCCGTCGTTCATAAAAAAAAAAACTTTTTCGAGTCATTTCATAAAAATCTTTTTAAAAACTTTATTTTTATTTGACATACCTCACGAGTATAATATATAGTAACAGTTATCATTACGCAAATTTTGAGATTAAAGCTTCTACAGCAGTTCAATCTTAAGTGTGAATTACCCATAAGACGCCTATAGCTAAGACATTCATACTTATGTACTCGTATGGTTGAGTGGTATAGCTAAAGTCTGAATTAGCAGCCGTTCTTCTTCTTCGGTGTAGGTAATGGCGGTGCCCTTTTGGTTTTGCCAATGTCTAGTTTTTGGCTCAGTAGATTGTATCTACAGATTCAGTGCTTCATCAAGGCGTCTTGTACAAGTACAAAAAATGCATAGAGGTGGCTTAATGTTAAATTTTGAGACTGTAGATAGAACCAGTTGCTGAGGTACCTGTAATTTGCCAATTTTACATTTCCAAATGATCTGTCAATCAGACCGGCTACATACCTAAATGGTAGATAGAGTATACATGAACAGTGGTCCTACCGTGTAAATGTCATCGACTTGTCGAATATGGGCGCGACTCTTCACACACGAGCGTTGATGCTATAGCGCTGTCTCGGTCGCACACACAGTCAAGTATTAACTGGCTATGGAAAAGGAATCTTATTATTAGGACGATAACCTTGAAGTTGCGTTGTACGACGCCGTCGGCTGTCAAAGTGAAATTGACAGCGATGCCGACGGCACTTACGCGGTAGGCCTACTAATTTGAAAATGTTTTCAGTAGGTAAAGGTTTAAACAGTCAAATAAATTCTAAAGAAGGTAAAATTGTCTGTTCCAGACATCATTTTTACAGTCTTTATTTATAAATATCAATAACAATAAATAATATTATCGTTATGATTGACAACTAAAATCAACTCGATAATAATCTTGATTGATATTGGTCAGAGAATCTGCACCACCCTTATTAACAAAAAAAAAAATACTTTTATGAAATATTTATTAACTTCCGTCTACACTTACAATAGGTTAGGTAGGTACATTAATAATATTCAAAAGCACAGCACTAATTGGCCTTGGGCACAGGTCCGAATTCAAGTTCCTGTGGCACCCCCAGGGGCCTGTTTCCTAAAATTTACTGATATTAAAATAATTTCATTAGTTAGCATTTTTCCGTTTTAAAAACTTTTCTATGACGCTAGTAAATGAGTTCTTTGACGTTCCTAATATTATTAGACTACAATAGACATTTATGAATTTTATTAGGTGAAAATAAAAATGGTACAATAATTGTGGAAACAAAGTCTACGCTAACGAAAACCGACTTGTTGAGAAAGTGTAAAGAGTTTAAAACTAAAAATAAGGATAAGCTGCGTGCTAAACACTTGGGGCTTAAGAAAATGGAAGATAATCCAATTTTTGTGACAGAACAACTAACGCCCAAAGGCGCCCGACTTCATTTCCTTGGTCGAGACTTGGTAAAAACGAAGATGTACAGATTTTGCTGGACAAAGAGGGATTATAAGACTTTTCTAAACTTTAGAGTTTAGAAGTCTAAAACTGCAGAATCCACCATTATTCTGGTCAACAACGAAGCACAGATACACAATCTCACTCGGGAAAAATGACTACGCAACGAAAATGTCACAAGTGCCTTTCAATCGTTCTTTTCCTATGTTTTGCTTAAAAAATATGTGGTTATCATAATAATATGTAGAACCAATATATGTCTGCCTTTTATTAAAGGGAAACACTCTGTTTTGAAATATAAGTCAAGGGTAAGTTTTTGTAAAAACTCATATGTAAGTTTCTTTTATACTACTCAAAATCATATCCTAAAACTAAACTTTTTGTTGCTTTTGTCATTTGCTGTGTTACTCGAAGCATACGACAGAAATAATTTGTATTTAATTTGTATGTACAAAATTGATTGGTTTTATTGCCTTGAAATTGATACACAACTTTACTCAAGAAGTCGGCATGAATTAAAGTGTTGGAAAACCTTATACTTATGTTTACCTTACAACTCTAATAATTACCAATATGTACCCTTATGCCCGGGCATACACTTATTTCATCAATTAGTAAAAATAATTTACATTTTAGCGGAAATTATTATATCTTATAATTTAGGTGCGGTCACCGGTGGCCGCTTGGGGGTAAATGTTTTTCATAACGAAAGGTGTAAATACTCAAAACCATTTATAATCTCACTTAACCTATCCATTAACTATAATTACTTAAACACATACACATACAAACACTCATGGAGTTGTCATTGTTTTAATGTAATTTTAAAATACATTAATTTGGCGTACACAATGTATGGAAATCAAACAATATATGTCTTTTGTATTAAAAATAATCAACTTCTTTTCTTTATTTTTTTTTGTATTCTACTTTGCCAGTGTGTCCCTTTCTGTGTCTGCCAACATAGGTACCCTAGGCAATTTAATCAATATTTATATAAGTCTATACTATGGATAATTTATTTAACTCAGTAACACAGATTGATAACCTGGAAATAGCGTCATCTGCCCAATGTGATATCGGGGTCTTCCCAACCTTGGTGGGTAATATCCTCAACACAGATCTCACAGTAATCTCACAAAATATACGAAGTATTTACAGCAATTTTGACGATTTTTGTGTAAACATTTCACAATTGAATTTCACCGTAGACGTGATAGTACTTACTGAATGTTGGATTGACACAAATAAACCCATTCCACAACTGCTTAATTATTTTCAATTTTCAACCACCAATCACCTGAATCAATCTGATGGTGTAGTGATTTATGTGAAAGAAAATCATAAAGTATATGCTAGCGAAGTCATACTCACGGATGCATCATGTCTACAAATAACTATAAATAATATAACAATACTTGGAATTTATCGCTCACCATCGAACATTAATGGGGATAATTTTATTCTCTCATTAGATAATCACTTAAATTGTATAAATTCACGCAAAAACATCATTCTTGCAGGGGATATCAACATAAACATAATTAATGATTCTACTATGCAGCCATCTGAACGGAAAAACAAGAATAACTATTTAAATATGTTAGCGGCACAAGGTTTCTTACCGGGGCATACTATTCCAACTAGAGGTAAAAACTGTTTAGATCATTTCATTTTAAAATTGGACAATAAAAATAACTTTGGGTCTGTACATGTTTTGAGTACCACCATTACTGATCATAAAATGATTTTTCTTAAATTATCTAATATAACACGCGATATTATTATCGCGTGTTCAAAAATTCTCTTCAAAAATTAGAAAATCCGTTGACCTTGTTAAAGCTACTGAATCTTTTAAAAACATGGATCAGTCTGATTTTTTAACATATTCAGACCCAAATGGCCTTACGGATTTTATAATCGATAGGTTGAGACAGTGCATTTTATCAAATACAAGAATAATACATATTCCATGTAAAAATCGCATAATTAAACCCTGGATTACACTAGGTATCCTTCGCTGCATCAGAAACAGAAATCAAATGCAAAAGAAACTTAAACTAGACCCTAAGAATGAAATTTTAAAGATTACTTTCAGACCACTGCAACAATCTGGTCAAAACTTTAAAAAGAAACTATGAAAGGGACATACTAAGCAAGAATAAACATAATTCAAAATTGCTTTGGAAATCTATTGATAGCATAACTCATCGTAAAGCCAGTAAATCCAGTAACTTAGAGCTACTAAACTGTAAGCCAACATCTAAAGAATCCCTAGACTCTGTCAACAATTATTTTGCTAACGTCGGAAAATCTTTAGCTGATAACATCCTCAATAGTCGTCCAAATCGAGAAAAAATAGATGAAATGTTCTCGTGTTCGCAACAGTTTTCTTCTTTCGTTATGCTACAGACAGATCAAGACGAAGTATACGAGTTGTTGATGGGGCTAAAATCAGAGAGTGCAGCAGGCTGGGATGGCATAACCACAAAATTTTTGAAACTTATTGGCACAGATGTTGCTCCCATAATTTCTCATTTGTGTAATCTTTTAACTACAGACCCATTTCTGTTCTTACAGCGTTATCAAAAATTTTGGAAAAGCTTATCAACAATAGATTAACTAACTTCCTTTATAAATATCAGCTTATATCCCACTCACAATTCGGTTTTAGGAGGGGTATCTCTACAGAAGATGCTATATTAGCAATGAAGTCTTATTTTCTGGGAACGTGGATAAAAATAAGAAGTGTATTACTGTCTTTCTTGACCTACAAAAAGCTTTTGATACGGTCTCAATACCAATACTCGTCCGCAGATTGGAAGCAATGGGTATTAGAGGGCAACCACTGGCGATGCTGGTGGACTACTTGCGTGATCGGAAACAATGTGTTAGAATTGGTGATCACTTTAGTGAACTAGCAGACATGACTTTTGTTGTACCTCAAGGAAGCGTGTTAGGACCGACGCTATTCACGATTTACATAAACAGCCTATGTAATCTCAATATACCCAATACGAGAATATTCTCATATGCAGACGATACCGCTATAGTTTTCACTGGTTCAACTTGGCACGAAGTTCATTCTGCTACACAAAAGGGCTTAGCACAAGTAGCTCGCTGGTTAGACCATAATTTGCTGACATTAAATGCAGCTAAAACAAAATATATCTGTTTCACGAACTATAATAGCACCCAACCCAGTACAGACTATCAAATAAAAATTCATTCATGTGACGACTATAGAAACCAAAGTTGCCCGTGTCCCGTCATTGCTAAAATAGATAAGATTAAGTATCTTGGAGTTCTTTTAGACCAACGTCTTACATGGCACGCACATATAGACGTACTGATAGGTAGAACTCGTAAACTTTCTTGGCTCTTTAAGACCTTGAGATACGTTGCAGACACACTGTTATTAAAACAAATCTATAAATCGCTAGCTAAATCGGTTCTCACCTACTGCATCCCGGTCTGGGGTGGAGCCACAAAAACAAAATTTATAGAACTGGAACGGGCTCAAAGATCTTTGCTCAAAGTTATCTATTTTAAACCCTATAGATTTCCAACAGACAGCCTTTACTCCGAATGTAACCTTCTCTCAGTGCGTAAACTCTTTATTCTAAATACGTTCTTAAAACTTCACAAAAGCCTTCCGCTAAACATCAATCGTAAAAATAAAAGAAGAAGTCAGTGTCCAGCACCAGTACCCCGCGTCAAAACTACCTACGCCAAAAGACAGTATAGTGCACTATCAGCTAAAATATATAATAAAATAAATAAAATCTTGGTTTTACACACATTTACGACATACAAATGCAAGAATATACTACAGAAATGGATACTAACTAAAAACTACAAGGATATCGAAAACATTATTTACAACACAAATCAATAATTTCAAGGCAATAAAACAAAATGAATAACTAGAATATCTAAATTAACTCTGCATTAGCGGATATTTACTATATTATTTTAAATAACTACTCATTACCCTTAGTACCTAACTTGGTAATTTATAATAACCTACTCAATTACAAATGTAAAATAAATATAAGTATAGTGTATAACTAATAACTGGCCAACTTTAACATTATAATACAAGTCACATACTGATTGTTAAATTCATATTTATTGGCTAATGTTATTATAACACATATTATATTGTAAATTTTATTACATAGTAAATGTTTAATTGGATTCGTATTAAAATTTATTAAAATTTATTAAAATTTGTTAATATATAAATAATACTAGTTTATAATATAATTCTTGTTAAACTAGAAGTAATAAAACAAAAATTAAATTTAAATTTATATTAATTCTATCAATCTTTTTTCAAAATGAAAATAGACTAAGAAGAAACTGCATGTATTGTTGGTAGGTATCTTATGTAATCCTAAGAAGGAGCGGGGTACTCCTAACACAGGTTTATACCTAAAAGGAGACCCCAGCCACTGTTATAACATTGTTAAAAGATACTGAATAAATATTTTTTCATTTTCATTTTTTCAAAATTCATATATTATATATAATTAGTAGTGTCAGTAACTTGAACATGGTTCAAGCATGGAAATTTTTCCTTCAATATACCATGCTTCATTCTGTAGAATCGAATATAACACGGGATGGATGACCTAAAATTTATTATCGCTGTATTTGCAGTCATTAAAACCTAACAATCCTCATTGGGAGCGTGTGGTGGGGCCCTTTTCTAAGGCTGGTGGGGAACTGGGGACATTAAAACGCTGATGATGCTATTCATGATTTCGTATAATCGGTGGAAAATACACAAATTCAGTGGGTAAATAAATATATTCTTCTATCAAAACGGCATCCATTCGAGTTAGTATAATAAGGACCTAGTAGTTCGTTGAATTTGTATGTAAACTCCATGCCAGTATAGAGTTCTCCTTCTAAATATCTTCGGGAATTTCATAATAACATTATCATTTTTATTTGACCCGGAATCAATAATTTAAAAGTATTTTCGAAAAAAGTAACTCATAGTATTAGCTGATTATATTAGAAACATTTTACTATTAAAACAAATAATACTAGCTAATACCTAATATTAGCGTTTACACTAATAACTAATTTTATTAGTTTGTACTTTTATGAAACAGGCTTACATGCAATAAATAAATATTTGCCGGCGGGCGGGCGGTGCATCTTGCATGTAAGTTTTTTTTTTCTTGCGGAATTATGCTACATATTTTTCGTTTTCTGCTAAGACTCTTATAATTATAACTATTAATATTAGTCTAAGATTAATATATAAGACTAATAATTTTCATGAAACAGGCCCGAGGGGTGTCTCAGTACAGAATGGTCTATAAACAGTCACTAATAGCAAATAGTATATTTTATATTTAACCGCCTCTGTGGTCTAGTGGTACAACCACCGGTATCAGACCCAGGGGTCCCGGGTTCGATTCCCAGCGGGGGTACATATTGTATTCGGTTTGGTTGGTGGTAGGACTTGTTGTAAGTCCGCCTGGCTAGCTACCACCATCTTGACCAAGTCTGACGCCATAACAACAATGTTTTCAGCATTGTTGTGTTCCGGCAGTTCGAGATATGATAGCCACTTCCTCAGTGGCTGAGGATTCCGGGAGAGGCTCGCTTCCATCTTTAGCCTTATCAATACTTATCATCAGTATGATGAAGGCTAAGTGTATCCCCGTCGAACATAAAAAAAAAATTGCAGTTTGATATAAAATTTTTTTGGCAATTTTAACACAAATAAACGAATGATATTTTGACCAACAACAACAAAAATCTATATAAATATAACACAGAGCATTGGGCCATAGTTCCAAAGATTGAGTACTGCCCGAGCGTAAGGAGACAAGTTGATCTTTTCTAGAAAATTTTCCCGTTTAAAAATGTATCACATAAAAATATCTTTGGAAATACAAAAAATCCTTTTACAATCTGACATGTACTTATTGCATTTCACCAAAATTACTTTTAAAACTTCTCACACCAACATGAATTTATTGTATGTATTTTAAAATTTATGTGTAAGGTCTGGTTGCGCCGGTATACAATTTAAATGTGCCGCGTTAATTAATTATTTATTAGTTGGTTGCATCGATTTCAAATTCGATTATTTAAATTGGTCGACAGTCCCCATCCTCACTTCCCTATATTCCATTTCCCTTTCGCACATACCTTGTCTTGCATAAGAGAGAGCGAGACATTGCTGCGCCCCCTAGCGGTGCTAGGTGTCAATGCAACACTGCCGGCAGAAGATGAGAAAATTTTTGCTTTTTCTAATGGCCGCTCGCGCGTGTGGACCGATTTATCAATATTTAGTCTCAGAACCCTTTATAGACAATTATATTAGTGATGTGAAGTGTCATTCTTCACCACCTAATACCTCAAGAAACTGCAACAGCCAACTCCAACAACGCAGCAGCTCCAGCTCCAGCAGCAAGGCGGGCAAGGTATCGTGCCCTTCCTTGTAAATTTGTTGACCACACGTTCTTTAACCATAATTTGTTCGTCTGCAATACAATTCACAAAATTGGAATAGCCCGCACAACCATTTTTTGCCCCATAAAGTCCAAGGTCATTATGTTATGATCAGTAATAAACCTAATGTACTAAGATTTTGCCTACTTTACAGTTTTAGACGCAGGTGCACGAACTCCAAGAGGTATATTTACCGGCAATTTTAAAGATATGGGCAATTACTTCCAATGCTTAGGGATTCAAAAACTAGTTCAAGATTCTTCCATTGAAGGGAAATTTTGTATGATGGAGTTACCGCTTCTACAAGATGAATTTGAATTACCTAGTCTTCCTATCTTACCAGAAATACCGGAAATACCTTGGCCAAATATTACATGGCCACCGAATAATAGCTCTTCTCAAGCATTGGATGGAAATATTATACAAGATTTGAGGTTATTTAACAATTTAAAAAGAAATTTGAAAATATTTTTTGGGGAAAGTTATGAAAAGTCGACTTCGCGGTAAGATTTGTCACTTTTCGGGATATCAACATTCAGTAAATCAGCCAAATTGGTTAATTTTATTTTTCTTATTTTAGGGTCGCAGAGGATAGCCCACTTGCTGCTCTTCAGTTTGAGTTAGCAGTGTGTTTACCTAAAGCCTGTTCAGTGAAGAATGCTGTTGAAATTTTAACTCCTGATTCCATGGGCACTTTGAACGTTGAAGAAGCATTTTGTCGACTACCAAATGATAAAACTTGGGTAGCTGCTGATACTGTTGCTGTGTATGTATAAATACGCATGATTTTTCATAAGGAGATCAACCAATTTGGTACCGAACTGTACTATTTTTGATATTATATTACGCGTAATCTCAGCATTATTTTACGTAAAAATTATTACTGTAGCTAGCAGGATTAGTCTCAAATTCAATTTAAAAGTCATAAGTAAAATAATCGATTTAAATCGACGACCTGTTTGGCGCAGGGGTACTAAACTCACTTTCTAACCCAGAGGTCCCGGGTTCGATCCCCGGACAAGGCAAATATTTGTGTGCATGAACATGTCTATTTGTCTTGGTCTGGGTGTTTAATATGTATATCATGTATGTATTTACAAAAATTTATTTTTTTTCATCAAAAACACTGTGTTCGCTATTAATCCTAAAATTACTAAAATTTTTACTTTTAAACGTTTTTAATGGTCACTCCATGTCACACACAATATTTTTTAACAACGTAATCGTTACTCGATTAAACATCGTTTTATATCGTAATCTGTGCCATTGTCGGTAGTCGGATCTGTGTTTGCTGTCATTCCGACGTCAAATGTCAAACGTGTTGATTGGTCAATTACTTGTCAAACTAACACATAAGTATGACAAGTTTTGAGAGTTTCACCCGAGTTCTTTTCGTAATAACACGTGTTGTGAGGCATTTTTATCTTGATCTACCGTACAATTTCTGTTAATTACAAAATATATTAACTTGACATTGGCAAAATTCGCGTATTTAACGCGAGCACGCCATTAATAAAAGAAGAAGAAGACAAGTTTTGATTTGACATAAACCAATCAACATATTTTGGGACCAGTGACGCGGAGGTGGCGCCATTAGTTTCACTGTTTGTACATGTTTAAAATCAGTGACTTATGTTAATTTATTGTTTCTTCAGGTGGTTCGAAGGTAAAGACAGCTTATGTAGTATTTATTTTTATTGTTTTCCAAGAGTGTTAAAAGTGTTTTAAATAATAAATAACAAAAAAACACTTTTTTTTAACATTAGTTATATACAATAAGTCCACTAGTTATCAAATCCAGTTAAAAAAGCAATAAAAATTATTATTTAATAACGATTAAAATGACATAAGCTAAGTTGTTGTACAAGGTATCTGTACCTAAGCTCCATAGACAGTGGTTGTTCTCGTTTCGTAATTATTCGTTAGAATTACATAACTTTCATTCAGACTAGCAGAATTTATTTGATTTTTATAATAAAAAATACTAGCTTCCGCCCGAGGTTCCCGTACCCATGGGAATATCGGGGTAAAAAGTAGCATAAGTTACTCTCAGCCTTTTAACTAACTCTATGCCAAAAATCAAGTCGATTGGTTTGTTTAATTATTGGCGTGAAGAAAGGACAAACAAACACACTTTCGCATATATAACATAGTTACGATTACGATTAGGATTAAGATTGTTCAATCTTATAAAATCACATATTCTTAAACATTTACCAGTCTGATAAATATTAAACAAGAAAATATACTAGAAAAAAGCAACTAGTCTCATGTCGCCCTGACGGGATTCGAACCCGCATCCTAGGGAGTCTGGCCCAATGCACTAACCAATTATGCTACAGAGACCTATGAGGACACGGCGAATTTTTCTAGTATATTCACCGTTCTACGGTGTTGGCCACCGTCGCTTCATCAATGAGAGAAATATCCTCGCATTCGAAAGAAACATCTTTACAGATGTTTGACTATCGATTAAGATGAAACGCCATCTAATTATAACTTTTTAATTTTGCATTTTACAATGCTATTTTTATGTGATAAATATTAAACAAGAAAACTTTTTTCTAGTATATTTTTGAAGTGAAAACTTCTTTAGCGGCGTTGAGCACTTTTTCTGTAATGGGTATAAAATCTTAAACTCGCGTCAGGACACGTGACCTGATCGAAAAAGCGTAGGACGGATGGAGAATGTTGAGGTGACAGGTTGACTATGGTCTCGGTTGCTTAGCGACAGACTGTTGATAATGTTATATAATATAATATCTTATTACCTAACTTAACGTTCACTTTAATATGGTTTGTCATGTTTGTGTACGATAGCGCAATAAATGAATATTGTATTCTACCACATAAATGATAGTACTTTTATACTGATAAAGCAATTGGTGCAAAATTATTCCCTAACCATTCCAAAATATCAAACATGCTCAACGTTAATAACCAAGTTTTCACTTCTGCCGGCACTCCCGGAGTGCAACCCGTCTTTTTTTTGTTTAATATTTATCACATAAAAATAGCATTGTAAAATGCAAAATTAAAAAGTTATAATTACCAATCTTTTTAATAATTATAATTTTTTCAGAGTTATATTTTCTTTCATCGGTCTATTAGTCATATTGAGTACAAGCTACGATGTCTATTACAGCGTTATTGTAGAAAAGGGTAAGAATCGTCAACTCATTATCAAATAAATGTCTTTAATTTTTTTTATCATAATAAAGTCTGTCTGAAATGTCTGACATTCAAATTTAGAACCCAAGCATATCTCTGACTCTCTATTGTAGAGTAGGCCCAAACAAAAGTTGTCTGTCATAACTTCATGAAGATTAACTTAGTGAAATTAATAATATTAACATAATTTAAGTCAATTTATGATACTTATGATAAATTTTAAATAGAAAAATATTGGAACAAATTAACTCGGCCACAAGTGAATTCTGAGCATTGGACCGGATTTCCAAAGGTCATGGGTTCGATTCCCATCTGAGAATTCACTTGTGGCCGAGTTAATTTTTTCCAATATTTTCTATTTAAAATTTATCATAAGTATAAAAATAGCATTGAAAAATGCAAAAATTCAAAAATCATTAATTTATGATCTTAACAAATATAATAAAGTATGTTATACTTTTCAGTAAGTACAAAATTTATTACAGAGAAGTTGTAACTATCTTAAAGACTGTTGCCTCAGAGTAATTATCTACTTATTTGTAAAAATCAACTTGATGATTTACTTTACAGCACCAAAGCAAACTAATACCTTATACACGACATTCTCTGTGTACACAAATTCACGGAAATTCTTTACATTCAACTCGAGTCCTAACGCTATAACCTGCCTCGACGGGATTAGATCTATGGCCATGGCGTGGGTCATTGTTGGGCACACATTCTCCACACAGTTGAATTTTTCTACGGCGAATCCCTTGGATTTGTTAGATGTAAGTAAAACATGAAATATAACACCACGTGTGTTCTTGAAATTTAATTGATTAAATTGATTAGACGGCTGAACCAATTGAAATTATTCAAATGTTTTTACAAACAGGTTTGTAATTTTTTTTTCAGTTCATAACAGCATTTTCATCTGTTTGGATCACTGGTGCTACTATCACGGTGGATACCTTCTTCATGATCAGTGGTCTTCTACTTGTTTATACAACAGCTTCAAAAATGTCACGAAGTAAGTAATTCCAGTTCCAACTTATTTTGAACCAGATCATTATTTTAGTGCTATCTAGTATCATTTCTATAAGGGGTTAATGCTATACCATATTCAAGCCTTGTCTAGCGTCCATGCATAGCTCGTGCGCGCTTAGGTCTAGCATAAGTTAGGTACCTACCTAACTTC
This sequence comes from Chrysoteuchia culmella, assembly GCA_910589605.1. NCBI lineage: Eukaryota > Metazoa > Arthropoda > Insecta > Lepidoptera > Crambidae > Chrysoteuchia > Chrysoteuchia culmella. Next base: position 5,284,120 of record OU342649.1, read on the forward strand.
TGCTAGACCTAAGCGCGCGCGAGCGTATCTTTAGAATTACAGAAATTGAACTATTTATATTTTAGGTTGAGTGTACTATCAGCATTAATTCTTTCAAGTATTCGCAAATTATTAAAATTTGAGGTTACGATGGATGTATTTAAGACTAGACTTTAAGATACTTTGGTTAATTTAAGACCTACGACCTAATTTGGATTTGTTTGGGGTACTTTAATTGGATATTTGGTTTGTTACAGTGTCTCTTATTAAGAACCTACATTTATTCTACTTAAATCGTCTACTACGTATGTTTGCTGTGTTGGCTACCGCGGTTCTTATGCAAGCGTCAATCTACCATAGGGTCACTGATGGTCCTTATTGGAATGAAGTTGCACGACACACCAATAACTGCAGACAGTATTGGTGGTCGACCCTGCTTTACATGCAGAATTTACTTAACCCCCGAAATTTAGTAAGTTATTTTAAAGTTGAGTTATTAAATCAAAACACATAACGCACATCATCATCATCAGCTGTATTGAAGTCTAGGCCTTCTATAAGGATGTATAAAGAGATTAGGCCATGATCTACGTTGTGAGCTCTATATAAAGTCGTAAGAATTATCAATAATTTTTTAATTAATACTTTCATCATCGCTATTTGTATCTACAATAGTGAGAAAAAAGTAAGAAGTTCAGATACAAAAAACCATCGTTAAGAAATCTATTTTCTATCAAACAGTTTATTAACTTTCCTTAGATGCTTGTATTGACATAATTTGTTTGTTTTTAGTGTCTTAGTCACACCTGGTACTTGGCAATTGACATGCAGATGTACATTATATCGCCGATTGTACTATTTTGGGTGCTAGGAGGCAACAAGCGGTCAGCTTGGATTGCATTAATTGGTGCCTTGATAGCTGTTGTAACAGCTTCAACTATTTACAGTTTCATAATGGAGTTCCCGTCAGCTGTTGTTTCTTTATCGTGAGTTGAATTACCTGCTACTGATATGATTTTAAATACTTATCATATATTTGGTTAATACTCATTTATCATTTTAGTTCTACCGCTGAAGAATCTGAGCGGTATCTCTACCTGTACTACGTACATACTCTACCTCGCGCAGCACCTTTTTTTGTTGGAATGGTATTCGGATATGTCTTGCATCTAGTTAAAGGAAAAACGATAAGGATTTCAAAGGTAAAATCATAGGTAGCTTATTTATAGTAACGATCTTAATTGTTTTACGATTCGTCTTGCTAGACGTGTCGTCCAATTTCAACTATCTGTATAAGCCGGTTTCTTGGACAGTGCTCCAATTTACTTCTCTCCTCCAATCACTCACTCCACTATCTCTTCATGCATCAAATAACTACAGGCTTTACCAGGATGCTGAAGTGCTTATACGTAAATGTCAATATATCAGTTGGATTGCAGAATCACAAACCAAATCCTTTCCAAAGGCAGGAATCAGGCATAATAAAATATTAAAGATCTAATTTGCTTTCGATTTCCGCGTTCCTTATGGCTAACTTAGGTAATAATTTGTTTCCTAAAGCCTTTACCCTGATTGCCTCAAGATTGAGGGGAAAAATATGCTAACGACACACAAAAAATGTGTAATAGTAATAACAAAAATGTTGTAATAGTAATAATCTACTAATAATGACAGTTTCGGGACGTTAAGTGGTTTGAATGCGTGGATTTATTCATAGGATACATTAATCCAATATTCCCACGAGAACGGGAACCATACAGGTGAAACCGCGTTATACATACCTCAAAGTTATACATACCTAAGTAAGAATATGTATTCTTTCAGCTTCTAGTCGCCTTCTTATGGATTGTCGCCGGTTCAACAACCACGGCCATTTTGATTTCCTCTTATTACAATATTCAGCCTGATTGGGACAATCAAACCATGGATAACTACCTCAACTCTTTCATGAGGCCGGCCTGGGCAGCTAGCATTGCTTGGCTTGTATTTGCCTGTGCTAAAGGCTATGGAGGTAAGTTTATCACACAATATGAGTAAATATTTATTGAATATAAAATTTATATGAAAAAATTTAAAAGACGGGTCCGAAATAGCGCTGTTCTACTAGTAGGTAATGGAAACTCTTGCGTTACTGAATAATGTCATGATTATGTGTTTTTGCCCTTGTTTCAGGTCCAGTGAATTGGTTCCTTTCACTACACATTTTTAAAATTTTGGGTCGTCTCTCCTACGCAATGTACATATTACATTACCCACTTATATTTATAGTTAATGCTACAAACTTGGCACCTATATATTTTTCAGTTGAATACTCTGTAAGTTGCCATTTTACAGATACCTACTAAACATAAAATTTTGTACTATATCTTTTTATAAATACTCCATGGGTTTTAAGTTATATTTAATATTTTTTTACATTCATAACTTCTTATTGCTTTGTTAAAAGTAAGAATCACATAAAAAGAAGCATACCCAAACGTTATTTTAATGATTAAGTATAGCGTAATGCATTTTACATAAATATTCTGCTATTCAATTTTCAGATTCACCGATTTTTCGTTGACTTCACGATAGCAGTAATTGCATCTTACCTTGTTACGGTAACAATAGATTTACCTATATCGAGACTAATAGGAATGGTGTTGGGAGGTAAGAAAAAAAATACAGGTCCAAGAAAATTTGAAAGTTGATGATAAAAATGACGATATTCATAACAATAATTTATTTCCAGGAGGTAAAGGTAAAAAAACCCTTGATGCTAAGAAGAATGATGAGTTGAAAAATAGAGATGATGAGGCATCAGATATTGCTGACTTGAAGAAACAACAAATCAACAGCACCTATATGTAACAAGAAAACAAAGAGTTACTTGAATTGGCGACTTCTCATTACGTCATATCTTAAAAAGTTTTTTGAATTTTGTCAGCGACAGTGAAATAGATTGTAATGACAGAATGTAAATAAAATTGCCTATTACATTATAGTTACTATTTTTAGTTTATGTTTTGTAAATATTGAATATAATGGTTTATAATATAAATTATAAAAACGCGTGTCATTTATCAATGAAAAATAATTTGAACTAAATCAGTAATAGTGACAGAATGTAGATTCTCAAACCCTGTTAAGGTTTTTTCCTCTTGCTGACATAGAAGTAAGTATATCGGACACTCCACTCGACAATTAATTAAAAAGAACATAAGTAAATATATAAATTCGTGGCTGTGGCTTTTGAACAATGAAATATATATTTTATTTCTTAATAATTTTCAAAGTAAAGATACGATTACATGCTTTACTATTTGTGAAAATGATAGGTAACAATTTATTCAATTTAGAACTAAAATACCTATAGTTTTTTTTTTGTTTTTTTTTATAATAACTGGGCAGGCATTTGACCACCATCGTGCTTAATAAACAGGATGTGGATAAGGTGTTGCATGCTTGCCCAGGAAATACCTATTCAGATAGATAGAGATTATGTTTAGATTATGATTATGTTATGTTCCCAGTTTAAATATTATGAGAATCAATTATTTTGATGATCCGAGAACTCGTGATTAAAAACTATTGAACGATTGCGCTATAATGTAGATATAACATTAGGTACTATTTGCTAAAAAATATATAGAAACAAGTATCTATGAGTTATCTTGTTGTTGAAAAACTGATATGTTGTGCGCAAGTTATTAAAAAAATAGTATTTATTAGAGAAGACAATTGCAATATGAACAAAATTGACATTACATAATAAATATATTTTAACATAAACATTAGAAAATAAACTTAATATGTATTAAAAATATATAAATTAATTCCTCGCGTATTGGCAAAGACGGTACCCCATGCGAGACGCCTATTATTAAATAGCATAATCTAGTTTTCAGGCAATTGTACATGATGGTTTGCAGTGATGGTGTGTCTTCCACTAAAAGCGACTTTGCCAGATTACCGCTGTTGAACACAGTTTCTATTACTTCCACCCAAGCAATGACACGCCTCGCCAACTTGATTGACTCTTGTCTTGACCGAGTTGGGGGGCTTTTGCAAACCAGCAGGCTGATTAGGTATTTAACAAGAAATCAGCAACCAGTTTCGTTGCTGTCATTACTGTTACATTTTCATACTGTATGACAGCCACAATGGCGACGAAACTGAAACTGAACCAAGTTTTCGTTAGATAATCAGCCCTCGGCTAATACTGGGATTATTACTATTTGTCTATATCTAAAGTCTATACGACACTTTATATATCAAATACGACTCAAAAACAATAAAATTAATTCGGTGTCTAATGAATAATCTAAAGCGCTGTAGGATAACCGAGATTAATGCAACAAAGATATGCATTTCTTTAAAAATAGCAAACGATATCTTTAAATTTGGCTTCATCATTTTTTGTTATCAATAATCCACTGTGATTAAAATTATTTAGAATAGTTGGTTTTTAATTCATTATGAAAACTGGTCTCGAAGCAAAAGTGTTTAAATTCATCCTTAATATTTTTTGCCTTCTAGATTTTTCACGTTATATTGAAACTTTTGAGTGCATTCTAACACTTTACCAAGAGGTTTTTTGAAAGTGTCTAGATATTGTATAAGTAGGAATTACCTATTTTAAGTTCCGGAGCAATATGTTGAATTTGTACCACTTATTTTTTATGTCCTATTTAGACAACGAACAAGATAATAAAAAAGAAATCATCTTTAAATAGCTATGTCTGTATTACAAAATACTTCTCGTTGTATTGCAGGCTTTAATATAAACAAGAAATTTTAAGGGCCCAACTTTGAGGCACGCCCATATTAGCGGAGGTTTCAGTAGATTATTATTTTTATCGTAATTATAAATGAAGTGGAAGATTTAATCTGAAAGCATCAATATCAAAGTTCATAGTACAAAATTGTAAAATAAATCGTGACGTATGGACATTATAGCACGTAGCCAATTGTTGACAGAGCTGCGTTAATAGTTCATAGCTAATTAATCTCTCTCTTTGCGATAATGTTAGAATTTTATTATCTTGGGAAATTTTGTAATCCGATGGGAATGATGTCAGAAGTTAAAAATCTGAATAACTTATTTGCCAAGGTGTTTTGTGATTGCGTTCTCTCATTAGTATTACGGCAGTTTAATTACAATGATTGTGACACTACAATCACACTTTTGATTTTTTTTAATTACTCATAACAAATTGATTTAAGGTTATTAAGCTCAATTAGCTTCTATTAGTTAGAATAATTCAATTCATACACTAGAATCTGTTCTGCAATAACAAAAAAATGTGAAATTATCTACATAATTAGGTATTTTGCTGATGATGATACTAGAATGGGCAACAAGCTTATTAATAATAAAATTATTGATGTGATTGGATTTTGAACTTTTAATCAAATTATAAATTATTCTATTGATATCCATATTGAGATAAACAAAACCCAAGATTTTGCAAAACAACGTTATCATTGCAGAAATTATTTCGAAGTCGGATTTTTAAAATCACAGTGATATGAGTTATATTATATTGATAATTCTATCTCGAGGATTAACTACTAAAATTGAAAATAGTGGAAAGTCTAATCACGACTACATCAAAACAACACTAAAACTATGATATCATTATCATAGTTGTTTATATCTTAGGGCCGGTATTTCAATGTCACCTTATCTTATGACTTAAGTTAAGTCCAACATTTGAGCTAAGTATCACTTGTGAAAGACAATAGTGTATTTCAATCCGGATATTCCTCGCCTTAGCAAATCTAGGATTCGTCGCAATATTGCAACATAACAAACAAAATATGATAATTGTCTATGAATTTTGTTGTCATTTTGGTGACATTGAGCGCTCATTGGCTGCGCTTGTACGCTCAGCGACGAATGAGAATCGTTGTGGAGGCTCCACAATGAAAAAGAGCGCCAAAAATTTATCACTTTAGAATTTCTTCTCACTTCGAAATTTTTACATTACATTACGCATCATCTTCAAAATTTCGCATAATATTCTTGTAATTTGCCATTATTTCTACACTATAATATTTTTTATGCTACAACTGCATTTTATTTACTGATAATAAATACCTAAATGTAAAACTAAAATATCTTTTTGCCAGTCAAAAATATGTTACCATAGCAACGAATCCCGGATCGGCACTTAAGTCTCTGAATTCCTTAGCTTAAATATTGGCTAGTTAGGATGGACTTTAAGCGTCACTTAACTTTAATCGTTTATTGAAATACACATAAGTGGAACATATCTTCAATCCTGGATCAATTCAAGATAAGTCGATATTGAAATACCGGCCCTTAGTAAACAAATCAAATTCGAATTGCAATCGCAAAATGTTTATTTACTTTTTGTCTAAATTGGGTAAGGCAGTAAAAACATTTTTTTATTCAAAATTACGACATCTTTTGCTGTAGAAAGGAACTATTGCTCTTAGGGTTTGATGTCTGCGCTTTTACAAAGTCTGCCTAAAAGCACCCGGGGTGAAAAGAGCTTCAGAATGTTGTCGCAAGGTGGAGCTTACTATGCTTGAATTATTATTTTATATATTGTCCGCTTTTTAGGGTTCCGTAGCTTAATGGCAAAAAACGGAACCCTTATAGATTCGTCATGTCTGTCTGTCCGTCCGTATGTCACATTCACTTTATTCCAAAACTATGAGGATTACACAATTGAAACTTGGTAGGTAGATGTCTTCTGTAAACCGCTTTACGACTTTTACATGGTCCATTACATGGAACTAAAACTGACATTTTTTTTCATCAAACCTATACATGTGGTCAGTGAATACCTAATTTAATATAATAATAATACAATTTTTATTGCACACGATACAAAAACGAACACATACAGAGAAAATGACAAAAAAGAGGACCACATAATAGGCGGCCTTATTGCTGCATAGCAATCTCTCCCAGGCAACCTTGGAGAGACGGAACCCTTCATGTGCGAGTTTGACTCGCACTTGGCCGATTTTTATTCTTAATCTTTATTGTAATTAATTAAAGGTAAAAACTGTGGTAAAAAGGTTAACAAAGATTCACTTATTTTGAAGAAAATATAATTTGTGTACGAGACTAATTTCGGGCAGATGAAGAATTAACCCATTGTATGCCGGAACATAGATCCACGCGAGACACAATTGATTTTCTATTGTGTCTAAAATCCCTGCTTACGAGAAGTTAATCGTAACCGTAGGTAAAAAAAGTATAGAAATACATTTTTTATGAGACAATTATCTTCATTATCTTTTTAAATAGATCGTAAAAAAAACTTGGTGAACATACATAAAAAAAGATTTTATAAAAAAAAATTCAAACCGACTTCAAAAAGTAAAAAATTAAACTTTTGGAGTCGGGGCCAGCCAGGGCATTCTACATTGCACTTCTATTAAGTATATATTTTTTGACCTTAGCTAGCTAGCACCGACTCCAAAAGTTTTATTTTTTACTTTTTGAAGTCGGTTTGAATTTTTTTTTATAAAATATTTTTATTACAGATTTTTTAGTTACATCATGTGCCGTTACTTACACTAAAAATCAGCCCATACACAACAATGTCATCTAGGTAAACGACTACTTGCCAAAAGGTGATTGATATTTTTCAAGATTATGAAAAAACTACTAGCCAGATCTTCGTTAAAATTATATGGGACCACACATAAACCATTTTCTTTCAGATAAAAAAAGAATTATAAAAATCTGTTAACAACTGGCGAAGTTATGGTAGAACATACATAAAAAAAATAATAAAAAAATACAGTCGACTTGAGAACCTCCTCCTTTTTTTGAAGTCGGTTAAAAATGATACGAATTGATAACATCCTTCTTTTTTTGAAGTCGGTTAAAAAGGAATATGATACATTCATATTCCTTTTCCGCAAAGATTTTTGTAACAATCAACAAATCATCTACAACGTACAAAGCGAGCTCTCCAGCAGTCGTCAACATTTTTACCCCATTAATCCTCATTCATTCACATACAAGAGCGAAAAGCATTACCCTTTGTGACAGAATGTTCCAGATGTTTGTAGTCATTCGCTCCAAAGGGAATAGGTCGCAGTGTTTCCATTCGCAAGTGTTTTTAAGAAAACTTGGTCTCTTTTAGCAGCAAGAATATAAGTATTGGTTGGAAACTGATTTTGTCGCTATAACCATAAATAAACTTTTTTCAATTGCATGAGAAATACTACCCTCTTTATTACTGGCAAAAAAATATTTATAACTATATAGGAATAATGATTGGCCATCAATATAATATAAAGTCAATTTAAACTCGATTCTCCCCACGTGGTTCCCGTTCCCGTGGGAATTATCTTATTACCTCCATACAAACATTGTCCTGACAATATCAAACACAACAATAAAGAATTATCCAATTTGGTACAGTCGATCGGAAGTTATGCGCTTACATACATTTCGGTGACATAGATATAGATTTTATGATATGATACACATAAGTGGAATTTATTGATAGAATTTATAAACCACCTATATCAGACCCAGGGGTCCCGGGTTCGATTCCCAGCGGGGGGTACATATTGTTTGGTTGGTGGAAGAACTTGTTGTGAGTCCGCCTGGCTAGCTACCATTTTGTCTAAGTCTGACGCCATAACAACAATATTTTCAGCATTGTTGTGTTCCGCCAGTTAGAGATAAGATAGCCAGTGCCTCAGTGGTTGAGGATTCCGGGAGATGATCGCTTCCATCTTCAGCCTTATCAATACCTAACATCAGGTATGATGAAGGCTAAGCGTCTCACAGTCATGGATAAAAAAAAACAAAAAAAAAGTAAAAACAAAATTATTTATTTTGCAAGCCCTCTTTCCTTATAGATATTTCATGATTGAGGATAATGTCCTTGCCCTTCTAAGGTTGTTATTCTCTAATTATGTTTGTCTTTTATCTGTTGAAGATTGGCAAACAAAAAAACTGGGCGTATTTTTTGTTATGTGATACTGTTTCTTGGAAAACTTAGTAATAATGTATTGAAACTTGAGTCTCACAAAATGAAAAGAAATATTCTATATTCTATAATAAATGTAAAATAAATTATATATTTAGACCTATGTTTACCAACAGCGAGGCTAACAGAGTGAAAAACATCCTGTGCAGCGAACCAACACACAACCTTGGTTTCCTGAAAAAGCCAGACGGAACTTACACCAAAACAGATCAAGACACTTCAGAACTGTTAATGACCACTCACTTCCCAGGATGCCGCATAACGGAAAGTAACACATGGGAAGAAATAGATGAGAATCTACCTGCTGAAACCGATTGGATCACCGCCCACAAGGTGGTCAACCCTGAAAAAGTAAGATGGGCAATCAACAGCTTCCTCCCATTCAAATCAGCGGGCCTAGATGGAATTTTTCCAGGGCTGATGAGATGGAGCGACGGAGGTCTTATTGACCACCTCGTAGCCATCTACAGAAGCTGCCTAGCACACCGCTACATTCCCATGAAATGGAGGGAAGTCAAGGTAGTCTTTATCCCTAAACCCGGCAAAGGAGACTACACTCAACCTAAATCATTCAGACCAATAAGCCTCACATCATTCCTTTTAAAGGCGTTAGAGAGACTAGTAGACAGGGAAATAAGGAGCACTGCATTGGTCAGGAACCCTTTAAATCCAAACCAACATGCCTATTCTGCAGGCAAATCAACAGAGTCTGCCCTACATAAGGTAGTTTCTTATATAGAAGGCAATCTCAAACACAAAATATCAACACTAGGCACCTTCATCGACATCGAAGGAGCCTTTGACAAAACCAACTTTACCAGCATAAGCCAGGCCCTCTCCAAACATGGTGTCGATCCCACTATTGCCGGGTGGATTGACAGCATGTTAAGAGACAGAGCTATACAATTTACTGTGAATGATACCACCAGAGGGGTAGTAGCAAAAGGATGTCCCCAAGGGGGTGTCCTCTCACCTCTTTTATGGAACATTGTGGTCAATGAGCTGATTAGCTGGCTCAACGACCGCAACTTCCTCACAGTAGGCTATGCAGACGACCTGACCATACTCATCAGCGGACGAGTTGAGAGTGTGATATGTGACCGAATGAGGTCCGCATTAAAGGTCGTCGAACAGTGGTGCATCAAACACAATCTAACAGTGAACCCAACAAAGACGGAACTAATCCTGTTCACAAACAAACGGAGTCTAGGCAACCTTAAACTTCCTAAACTTTTCAACACCAGTCTGTCCCTCAGCAAGGAAGTCAAGTATCTAGGGGTGATACTAGACAACAAACTCCTCTGGAATAGACATCTCGAAGGTAAACTAAACAAAGCCACCATCATATTTTACCAATGTAAAAGACTGCTTGGCAAAAGCTGGGGGCTATCACCGAAAATAACGATGTGGTTGTATAAGACTGTTATACGTCCCATAATCACATACGGAGCCGTTGCCTGGTGGTCCAAAACAGAGCAAAGAACCGTAATCAACAAGCTGCAGAAATTCCAAAGATTGGCATGCTCTGCGATAACAGGCTGCATGCGAACAACCCCCACAGTCGCCCTTGAAGTAGCTCTGGATCTAACACCCCTGGACCTGTTTATACAACAGGAAGCCTCCATGGCTGCTATAAGGCTTAAACACCTGGGTCTGTGGTACAACCAAGAGGGTCCTCACTCCAAATTGTGGAATAATTTAGTGAAACATGAGTCACTAATCGCTGCCCCATGCGACAGGATCCCTAAACAATACTTTTTCGAAAAAAATTACCAAATACAGTTATTTGAAAGTGACCAAGACTACTCTGGCATACATGAAGTCCGAATTTATACGGACGGTTCCAAGATGGGGATTGGCACTGGAGCCGGAGTATTCTCACAAGACCTAAATATCAAAACTTCACTAGCACTAGGCCAACACAGTTCGATATTTCAATGCGAATGTGTTGCAATAATAAACGCAGCTACCACGGCCCTGTCTAGAGGTATGAAGGAACTGAACATCCGCATACTGACCGACAGTATGGCCGTCCTAACAGCACTGGAGGCCAACACGATCAACTCCAGCATTGTCTACGAATGCCACCGAGTCTTGGATCGTTTAGCATCCAACAACAACAGCGTAATCCTACAATGGATTAAAGGGCATAGCGGATCACACGGGAACGATGCCGCCGATGAGCTGGCAAGAAGGGGATCTTCCACAACAGTGGCTGGACCCATACCCATTCTGCCACTCCCATTCAGCCAATTGCGCTCATGGGTAAGACAGCGTACTCGTGCTGCACATAATAAGCGTTGGGTAGATCAAACAAGCTGTAGACAGTCCAAGCTGGCGATGACTGCAGTCTCGCCGCGTTTGACCTGTAGACTGCTAAGCCTTAATCGTCCGGACCTCCGAATAGTTGTAGGCACACTTACAGGTCACCTACCTTTAAACCGACAACTATTCATCATGAATGCGACAGACAGCCCCCTATGTAGGGGATGCCTGGACGCAGAGGAAACAGCCGCCCACGTAATCCTGGAGTGCGTGGGTTTGGCCGCAAAACGGGCAGAAACCCTCAAAGACGTGAGGTCGCTCCTAGAAGCCTGTGAACGCCCCAGGAGGCTTCTGCGCTTCTGGAAGGAGCTGGGATGGCTTAACTAGCCATACCGATGCTATGTTCACGCATAACGGACCAAATGAGAGTCTAAATGCGGAGAAAAGAGCCCATCACCAATACCAATACCAATAATACCTATGTTTACACGTTACACGTGGTTGTTTTTAGTAGAAATTCATTACGGATCTATTGTTAAGAAATAAGTGTGTCTACCTTTTCTTAAACTCAGTTTTGAGAGGTACTTAGAACTTTGGGAAGAGAAGATATAAATGGAGTATGTTAGTTCTAAGATTCAACAAAGTCAAAGTCAAAGTCAAAGTCAAAGATTCTTATTCAAATAGACTTATAGATAAGTGCTTTCGAATCGTCCAATTTGTTATTCCTACCAGCCATTCAGGACATCTTTTAACTGATAAGAAGAACGGCCGCAAGAAACTTATCAGCTTTAACAGAAGCAACAACATTTACAAAGGATCATGTCGTTGCCAAACACAATCTACAATCTTGAAACATATTTAATATAAGAGGATACAACAAGGATATTATAATAGTATGTATGTGTTTCTGGTTGTTACATACAAACTTTCATAAATGGAAACAAAAAGCAGTTGGTAGTCATTTATCTCCAATCTAATCTTATCCCAAAATCATTAAAACTGGTTTAATGGTTTATCTTTACTAATATTATAAAGAGGAAAGATTTGATTGTTTGTTTGCATTGAATAGGCTTCGAAAGTAGATAGCCTGGTTATGCATGTTAGCATAGGATACTTTTATCCCTATAGTTCCACGGGAACGGGAACCACGCGGGTGAAACCGCGAGCTGCCGCTAGTTCTTCATAAAGTAACATACGAGTAATACACTAGCTTCTTCGACTTTAATATCTTCTCAGCCCTTTCCGTGTTTTGAGCAAAAGAGTGGCGATGCGAGACAGCCAACTTACTATGATTAATTGTAAACAATAAAAAATATTGGCTGTTGCGTCATAATTGATCGTTGAACATTTAAAAAACAATCTTTCCAATGCAAGGAAATTCTTCGCATTGATGTAACAACGCTGGCCTACAGCATATTAAAACTATAAAAATATTGGAGAATTTCGATGGTGGCCCGTAGTAACTCATTGGTTAGAGCAGTGGGCCGGATTCCCAAAGGTCGTGGCTTCGTGTCCCATCTAAGATTTCACTTGTGGCCGAGTTGATATATTCCAATATTTTTCTATTTAAAAATAAATTTTAAATAGAAAAATAAAATAAAGTATAAAAAAGTATAGAAAAACGCAAAAAATCTCAAAACTTAAGCCATCTTATTAATTGAAACCTCTTTATGTTCAGTAGTATGAATAGATTGCAAAAGTTAATCCCTTTCAAATGATCACAGTATTGTTATATGTAGGGCAAGCACGAATAACTATCGAAATAGTATCGAGTAAGAATCGAGCACGTCAATGTCAAAAAATGTATAGGAAAATGTAGTTCCGTTTACGTCCGGTTGGAACTCTGCTCAATATGTCATATTTTTTTTTACTTTACTTAATCGAAAGTTATTCGTGCTTACCCCACTGAAATAAACGATATATGGATAACGTTTGTATCACAAATAATAGACCACTAAATATTTTATTAGAATAATAGATTATTTTTTAACCTTAGTGCTTTCCGAGAAAACGTTACCCAAAAAAAAACTCTACTGAACAACCAAGAAGTTCCCCGATTGAACGTACAATCACGAGCTACATTATGTTAATACTATACAACCTAATCACAATGAAACACATGGAACAAAGTAACTTTGTTTCCATGTGTTTCATTGAATGTTTGAATGTTTGAATTCTTCTCCGGGGCGCGACATAAAGATAAACTTCGCATGATTCCAAATAAATCAAAATTGCTGAGTGATATCGTGTTCTGTAACGCATCGCGTATATATAACAAAATACCGGTATCAATACGAAATTGTAATGATGACATAAATTTATTTAAGCATAAGCTGAAGGCATTTCTAATTGACAAATGTTATTACTCCCTTAATGAATTTTTGACTGACCGTAATATATGGTTTTAATTAATTGATTTATATTTTAGGCTATTGTTATGTAGTAAATTCAATTTAATTTAGTGATAATGACGTTTAGTATAAAATTATTTAATTGATATTTTTAATGAGTAATGTTTCATCTATAAATAATGGGCTTTTTAAAACTTTGACATTGTATTTGAATTTAAATTTTATTGTATGTCACATCGGCAGAAACCAGCTGAACCATTTTATATATTTTTTTACAACCACCTGCTAGCCTAGCATGACCAACAAAACGCGATATGATACAGCGCTTTAACACGTTTAACCGTCAAAAGAGGTTTTGACGTTTGAGTGTGGATAAAACGCTATATCATATCGCGTTTCGGCGGTCATGCTAGGGGGGCTGATGTACCTACCTGTGTTTCACAATAAATAATTTTGACTTTGACTATGACTTTGAACTTTGAACTATAGTCATGTGACAAGATTTCTTAGTGTTTCTATATTACTGCACGAGTGTACACATGATGCGGTAATTAGTAAAAAGAGGTTGGTAGTAAGGTACAATCTCATAACAAAAACACAAATAAAAAAACGGGTAGGTAGTTTTCTTTATATTTAGTATAATTAAAATTTGATTACACCAGAAATCGCCCGCAGCGTTGTCTCCGTGGATTTTACCGCGTTTAATGTTTATTGTTAGAGGCGAGCTACCTCTGAGCATACAAAATTTCTTCCAAATAATTCTGTCCAATAATTTTATAAACAACTAGCTGTACCCGGGGCTTCGCTCCCGTGGAATTTCGGGATAAAAAATAGATAGTAGCCGATTCTCAGACCTACTCAATATGCTCACAAAATTTCATGAGAATCGGTCAAGCCGTTTCGGAGGAGTATGGGAACGAAAACTGTGACACGAGAATTATATATATAAGACTAGCTGTGCCCCGGGGCTTCGCTCCCGTGGAATTTCGGGATAAAAAATAGATAGTAGCCGATTCTCAGACCTACTCAATACGCTCACAAAACTTCATGAGAATCGGTCAAGCCGTTTCGGAGGAGTATGGGAACGAAAACTGTGACACAAGAATTTTATATATTAGATTAAGGAAAAGCAAACAAAAATACTCATTGCATCTCAAAGCATTTTTAAATGTTGCTGAGAACGCGAAAGAATATATAGGTACTTATTTAAAGACATATTAAGAATTTGGTTGGTAAAAGGACTTGTTGTAAGCCCGCCTGACTAGCTAACACCATCTTTATCTAAGTCTGACGCCATAACAACAATGTTTTCATCATTGTTGTGTTCCAGTAGTAAGAGATAAGGTAGCCAGTTCCTCATTCAATGGATGGCGTGCTCCCATCTTCAGTCTTATCAATCAGGAGTGATAAAATGTAAGCGCCTTCCCGTAGTTCATTAAAAATGGGTTCCCTCTGTTTGGCAGAATTTCGTTGCTCCGAATTTCATTTGGCAGAACAAACTTGGCATAATTTTCTTTAAACGAATATGCTCAAGGCATACAAATTGTTAAGTATAATTATTATTTGGTCGAATGTTTATATGTCCGAATTTCCAATGGCATATTTTTAAGATGACAGATTTTCATTTGGAATAATTTCATTAGGCATTCTATTTCTAATAAATTGAATGCCAGCCGCTGATATGCATAATAATATTATGACATAGAAAGGATCGCGATAAAGGGTAGACTCTTAATTTTGTGCTATAATAGTGACAGAAACGAATCGCTGCAAAACCGACACCACGTAGTCTTGTATGCCCTACCCCTAGAGTGTAATTCAACCCGCGCAGGCGCGGAGGGGTGAGGAGGCATGCCGTAGCTGCGGTGGTGAGCGAAAACCATCTGTGACGATAAGCTCGCGTGGGACCGCCAGAGCCCCGCAGCGCCGGAGCCGTGACAGAAATCATGCATGTTGCATGCTTGTTTGTATACTACATGCTTGCTTAAATGGTGCATACTGCCTGCGCTTTATGCTTGCTTGCATGCTGCATGCTTGGTGAAATGCTGCATGTTTTCTTGCATGCTGCATGCTTGCTTGCGTGCTGCCTGCTTTCTTGTATTATAAATAATATAGTAGTTCTGCCTCTTAATATTATGGATTTCAAATTTAAGCTTAAAGATGATTCTGCATGTAAGCTTTCTGCGATATGATAGTTCTGCCTCTTAATTATTATGGATATTGAATATATGCCTTCGGATGATTCTGGCTTATAAAATTATGGGTTTTGAATGTATGGTTAATGAGATATGCCAAGCGATTTTCTGCGAAATGACGTTTATGCTTTCCGCTGTTATGCATAATAAAATATGACATAAAAAGTTCTGCGATAAAAGGTAGAACCATTAAAAATATAACTTAGTATACTTTTCCAATTTAGTGTAACAAAAATGCTTCTACAAAATCCTACAGTTCAAGTCATTAACTAAGTTTCCAGCGAATTTTCGAGAAGCTTCCGGTCGAACGGTACCACAACAAAGCAGAAATTAGTACTCGCCCATCGGCCACGTTCCTACAAAACAGCCTAAAGGTAAAAGACAATTTCGAAGGAACGATATTAATTTCTTCTCCCATTTTTCAAAGTACCTACGCTTTTAATTAATTTTCTATTGACAAAAGGGTTTAAAGAAAAAGAATCAGTTGAACCTCATCTCGAGTTAATCGTTGCGAAACTGCAAAGAAAATTGACTTTCTATCAGTTGGACTGCATGAAATAGCTAGTTATTGGCAAAACGGTTTCTTGAGAACAGTATTCTTTATTTTTGTCTGTTCTCGACTCAATCCATTTGATGTTCAGGTTTTTCCAATAGGACTTTTTCTTAATGTTCGCCGGTACAAGTTGAATCTTATATTTTTATTTATATGGATCTACTATTGGAATCATACTTTAATTGCATTCGGAATTGCTTTTCTGAAACATACTTTTCAGATATCAGACATACATTTTTTATTATTTTTATTTACTGATTCATCATTTAAATCCGTAATATGTAATTACTCTGATAAGATGATTTTACATTTGAAAATAAAATTAACATTATCGTTTTCATTTTATTTTTCTTTCTACTCACGGTGATATTGCGAATATGAAAAAGTAGGTCAGTTTATGCAAATCTTCAAGGAATTCAAAATTGAATGTAGAAGATTAAAAAACAGTTGGAGCTTTCAATTTTCGAAAGCTGAATTTGAAAGCTCAAATAAAGCACTTGATCTAAATAGCGAACAGGTAGTGCCGTGGGGAGAACGTATTTTGAACGCAGGACATTCTCACCTAATAACCTAAAAACCACGCTTGTTCTGTGGGTAAGTAATTCTACCCAGTATATCCAAAAAGGTTAATTATTGGTAAGGTTTCTATCCTCTTATAACTTTTTGCCAAATCTAATTTGTGAATCTGTTGTTTTATTGGAGTTTTAAAAGCTGCTAGACAAACTGATTTCGAACTTTGTTTTCCGATAAGTTAGGTAGTTAAATTTCGTAGTCTCTTTAGTAATTGCATACAAACACACCAATTAGCTAGCCCACGTTAAGTTTCATTAAGAACATGGTTACTAGATAACGGATAAACATACTTATATACTTTTTTTTTGTAAATACATACATAATATACATATTAAACACCCAGACCAAGACAAATAGACATGTTCATGCACACAAATATTTGTCTTGTCCGGGGATCGAACCCGGGACATCTGGCGCAGAAGGCAGGCTTAGTACCCCTGCGCCGAACAGGTCGTTAATGAGTGAAAAGTGTCAAATACAGCAATAAATTCTTCACTACATTGTTTTTTTAAGTTAAACAACAATAATGACCGTCGTTTTAATACCATTGACTACTTGAAATGACGACGAGAATTTCGTTTTGAATTTCATGCTATCATCATTTTATTGTACGAAATTATTTTTATTTGACGTTTGTATTGAAAACTCCGTTCGATTTTGGTGAACAAAATCTTTTACCTTAAACCAAAACCGTCTGTCGAGTTCTGGTATACTACCGGAATTAGTTCCGTCTCCCATTAAAACAATGACGATTCCAGGTTGAATTCTGAAAGCTGAAAAAATTAATAAAACTATTTCTTCTGATACTTAGTTTGCGACACCGCTATTAAAATCCATGCCATTCTGCATTATGCCTTACATAATGACCTCTTCCGAGTTTTCATTCAAGCTTTGATGATTGTTACTTTTTGGACATCAAGAAAGCAACAACAACAAAAACTTTTTATTAAAAAAACTGACTTCAAATAGTAAAAAATAAAAATTTTGGAATCGGTGCCAGGCAACACCTTTACATTGCACTTCTATTAACTATATTTATATTTATCTTGCCTTGGCTTTTATTAATTCACAAATGTTTAGTTACATCATGTGCCGTTACTTACACAAAAAATCCGCCCATACACAATAATGATGTCATCTAGGTAAACGACTACAAACTTACCAAAACGTAAATTATATTTTTCAGGATTATGAAAAAACTACTAGCCAGATCTTTATAAAAATTATATGGGAACATACCTGAACTATGTTCTTTCAGATAAAATAATAATTATTAAAATCGGTTGACAACTGACGACGTTATATTAAAACATACATAAACAAAAAAAAATACACTCGACTTGGAGCGTGAGAGCCATTGAGTCCACTTCGGGGCAACTTTGCAACTGGGTCACACATCGATACTATAGCATTAATTAACGCATACATAAATCATGCGTGCGAAATCACAACTAACGAAAACTTAAGATCAATAGATTCTGAGCCAAGTTCCATGTGATTGGGGTACAAATTACCCTTGTGGGAACGACCTTCGTACGGTTGCCGACTCTTTAGGACCATGTCACAACAGTGGTTGCGTTCATATAGCTTACTTGAATCTTAATGATCATGCTTTTACTTGTTGTGACACGGTTCCAAATACATTAATCTATTCTGTGGCCAATACTCAGTTTGGGTACAATTATCATATTGATGAAGTATGTGCCAGTTAAACTGAAGTCTTGGTATGCTGATCAGATCAGTGTTGGTTTATATTGAATGGCAAATAAGCTTATTAGTTTTTTTATTATCAAACATGGTGAAAGCCATAAAATTAACGATGACATGACATGGCAATGGATGACGTGACTCATGTCACACAACACGCGGAATTGATGACATGCCATGTATGCCCGCCACAGATTAACTGTGTTTTAGGATTAGGGTACTTGCACTCGTGGCATTTTATCTGTTTTGATGTTGTACGTTTTTATTTTTTTCTTTCCTTTGTTTGTTCTGTGCTCAGCAGAATACCAGTGCAGCAAGCTATCTGCTGCTTGCTGCTAATACTGAGCTGAGCACAGTTTTGTCATCACACGACTGTATGCGTTTTTTTTTTTTCATTTTATTTGATTGTGCTTTTGTTTGTTTTCTTCTTGTTCTATTGACATTTTCCCTACTTCTACTGTGATGTAGTATGTTTAGTGTGTATCTTTGTGTGATGTCTGAATAAATATTTATCAATTTATATTTCTATTAATATTTGGCTGTTTTCAAGATAATTTAACGTGTAATAAGAAATTAATTTTACCGTCTACTGCTGTAGACAAGTACTTACTTATATTTTTTTATTTCTTTACTCTTTTAATTTACGAGTAATAATCAATAAAATAAGAAACAAATTCTTAATAAAAACGGCTCGTTATTATCTGTATTGAAGATGAGATGTGTGATTAAATCCCTCAAAAAGTTATCAAGAATTGTTTGAAGTAAAAAAAATTAAGCATAAAAAATTAGAAAGAATTTTAAAAAGCTCCTGAATCAAAAGGGATACTTACTTGAAATTTATTTTATTATCCTTAATTAAAGGGTTGATGAATGGTTTGAAAAAGCTCTTGTTCCTAAAAGAGGATGTTGAATAGCCTTAAGAATTTATTACTTTCTTAATAAGATGGTTCTAAGTTGATATGAAGCAAATTTTTAATTAAATATTCATAGTGAAGTAATATCACAAGGATATTTTTATCAATTCTGATTGACCTGATGGCGTAGGCGTAATGCCCTATGCGTAATGACTCTGTGGTCGGTCGTGGGTTTGATCCTAACCCAGGGCAAAACATCATCATAATTTCGTAAATAGGCGTTATTATTTTTATATTACCTTCGTTAATTTTGAGTTCCGTAATACAGTTAATTTGTTCAAATTCAAATTAATGTGTGAAATGTTGTAATATATATATTTATATTTATATTAATATTTTTTGTGCTTTTTCATAATGAAAACAAAAATAAAGAACATGTTTATGATGTTTAGTTTTTGCATTTTAAATGCTTTTTTATATACTTAGGTATGATAATTTTTTTATTGAAAAATATTAGAAAATGTCGACTCGACTCACAATTTATTCTCAGACGGAACATTCATATAATAAAAAAATATCATAAGTATAAAGAACATGGTCAAACGGTGTGAAAAACATATAATATTGGAGTCATATGAACATTTATATCACATTACTATGAACGCAATGTGTACAATAATAAAAACGTAAAGGAAAGGAAAATCAAGATAACAACTTCGGAACTTTTGTTGGGCAGTCAACTTTTTTGATTCGAAGCCAGAAAAGTAAAAAAAAAACTAATATGGGTGGCGGTGAACGGAGACAGCTAATCCTAAATAATTATAATAATAAATAATTCTAATAAATAATTTATTTAATATTTAATAATAATGTCCTTCTTATTCTTATCGAATTAGGATTAGTGGCCACCTCTAGTGTCAGTTTCTGAGGCCGCCTAAAGGCCTCTGATTTGGCCTAACGATTGTTATCAGATGACAACAGCGGAACCGACGGTTCAACGTGCCCTCCGAAGCACGGAAGCGCTCAGCTACAATGACACTTTACGGTCACCCATCCGAACCTGACCGGTTCGAACGTTGCTTAACGAACGTGATCGAATACGATCGGTCTGTCAAGCGCGGCCATGAGAGCTGCAATAATAATATTATAAATGCCAAAGTGTGTTTGTTTGTCCTTCTTTCACGCCCTAACTAATCGACCAATCGACTTGATTTTTAGCAATAAAGTTAGTTGATAGGCCGGAGAGTTATATAGCCTACTTTTTATCCCGATATTCCCACGGGAACGGGAACCACGCGGGTGAAACCACGGGCGGAAGCTAGTAAAAGAATATATTTATTGTAATCAGGTTTAAAATAACACAAAACGGTTTTTTTTTATAAAAACCACAATATAAATCGAACACTTACTAACCTATTTGAACAAAATTAATTTCTTGTTTCATTTTTATAAATTAAACATTTGGTAAAAAAATAATAATTAAACGTTAGTAGGTACACACTCGATATAATAAAATTGTTAAAATCCACTCCATATTACTACCAAGGGTGACATAAAAACTGATGGTTACTTTAAAACACAGATAACAAATACTAGGTTATATTATAGTATGTGCAATGTTTGTTTGTATGGAAATCATAGCACCTTAACACAAATATCCTAGGCAACTATTTCAGATATGTTATATATTATATATTATATATAGGTTTTTAATTTCGGGAGTTAGGAGTTAATGCAGCTCCAGTGGAAATCTACGTATTACGTATCTGATATCGTTTATCTTAGGTTTACATATTCCATTTTCAGAGGGCCCATAGAAATATAAAGGCAATCTCGTTTAGAAGGTATACTAATCTTAACTGCTGTTTACTATGTTATCTATTCCATTATTGGGCTACCCTAACAGCCAAACTTGGACAAAGAGCTCTATTGTAGAATTGTATGTATGTGAAATTCAAAATCAAAGTCACTGTATTACAGTGGCTTGCATTCTAGAGGACAAACTAAAAATGGATATTTATTTACTCTGTTAAAACACTCTGTATTTAGGGTTCCGTACCTCAAAAGGAAAACACGGAACCCTTATAGGATCAATTCGTTGTCCGTCCGTCCGTCCGTCTGTTAAGACCGTTTTTCTCAGGAACGCGTGGAGGTTTCAAACTTAAATTTATATTTAATACTCAGGTCAGCAGGCCTACCGCCATCTTTTAGAAACCGTCATGTCGTAAGAACGTTTTGTTTTCCTTTTGTTTCAATACTGTTTAAATTACAAGCTTGACTTTATTTGACACAAGACGTCGTAGTAGGTTTGATTAATAAAAATCTTGTGTGAGTGAATGATTGAGCGATGACGCCACAAAACTTCCGTCAAAAGACAAGCTTGTTTCAAGAGGTTCGCGGTACGATATGACATATAACAACATTGCGCCGATACAAACTGACATTAAACAATATTGCTTTAAGAGATGGCGGTAGGCCCCCTGGTCTACTGTCCCTTGGAGCTGTGAAAAAAACAAACTTCTAAGCCAAAGCAATCAAAAGATACAGCCGTTTATGCCGCTAATTTCTCGGCGCGCGACACCGACTCGCACTTGGCCGGTTGGTACACGAACAGTTTCTACCGGGTAAAAATAATAATAATAATAATAATATATGTTATTTAACCAAAGAAAAAAATACATTGTTTGGCAAGTTACAATAAGACAACTGTAAACATAACTTAGTTCTTACATGTAATAAACCATTGATTGAAACAAACCAATGGTAAACATCTGCACCCGAACTAGGAAACCTGTATCTCAGGTGCAGTGCTCTTACTCTCACTATGTACAAAACAAGGTTTAACCAGAGAGGCAAAATGGTATAAACTAAAACTAACAAAAAATGCCTGAATCAAAACTAAACCTTAAAGTTAGATTATATGTAGTGAACCTCTCACGGTGAGTAAAATGAATATGAGTGAGTGTGTGTGGAGAGGGTGTGTATATTGTTGAATCATAATGAAATGGAATTATTTAAATTTATTAACAGAATCTTATATTTGTTAAAAACTACCAAACTCACTTCGCAAATCCATAGCTTCCGACCATGAGGTGCCTTAGCAGGGCATTGTTCCTTAGTTCTTTATAGGAAGCTACTGTAAACGACAGCGTTCAATAGTGAGAAAGACCAAAGATATGTAACACCTACGTGGTATTTTTTACCCGGTAGCGCCTACCGCAGGGTTAAGCAAACAAACGATATTATAATACAGTATCTAATATTCTAATTACAACATAAAGTTACTATAAAAGTTCTCGAATAAAACCAATATTCATCTATTTCGGGGTTCCCCAATAACAAAACAATTGCAAAAGTTTTTCTCATTATTGTTTACACAACTTGCTAATAATAAAAAAAGTCTGTTCGTTGTGTTTGTACAGAACTGGAAGCTATTTTCTTGAACAGGTAAAATAGCTTTTACTGAACATAAACGAGCCCTGAGGGAGCAATAACCACAGTGTAGTAAAATATTAGTTAGTTCACCACAGCCTACCTACATATTTAAAGTCTGGTCGCGATCAAAGGCGAAACCTGATTTTGGAAAGCAGTGAATATGTCGCAGCCATCTGGTTAAATCAGCCGTTTAATTGAACGGCTAGCCCGTTCATTAAACGCCAGAATTTAATTAAATGGCTAAAGAAGACAGGCCAAAATGTTGAATGAAACATTTAACGACTTGGCTAAACGTCATATTTGGCCGTTTGAAAAAAACATCTAAATTTAATTTCTAGCCTACAGGGCTAAGGCAGCAGGAGTACAAAAATACTTTAATTATTGTCAGTAGATCTATTCAACAAAACAAATGCGAATTTCCAACGAAAAAAACATACAAAAACATTGTCAGCTGAGCGAGCTATGTCACGCCATATTTGTTTTGGTGACACCAGCGCCGCAGTGGTAAAAAAATTACTAAATTTAAATCACCTGCCCGAATTTACGTCAGGCATGTTCAATGGGCTAGCTTACAATCAGCCAATTAGTTGAACGTTGATGATATTTCAATTATCTGCCTAGGCAATCAATTGAATGCCGGCGTTTAATTAACGGGCTAGTTTTCCAACCAAACGGCTGATTTGACCAGTTGGCTGCGACATATACACAGATGTTCTTATATTCAAAGCTACTACAAAATTTTCGATGAAATCCATATAAAACTGATAAACCTATGACTACAATATAAATATAATGTATCATGATGGGTGCCCAAAATTGTATTATTTTGAGATAGCGCCGTGCTTCGAAAGACACGTCAATCCTGGGCCAGTCGTTAAAACCCCCCAATCAGCTTTGGGCCCGCGTGGTGGGTCATGGTTCATTCTTCTTATCCAAGGAAGGAACCTCAACAACAAAAAACGGTTTCTTCTTCTTCTTATCGTATGAGGATTAGTGGCCATCTCTAGTATCAAAGTTTATCAGCCGCCGCCTTTAAGGCCTCTGACTTGTCTTAACGACTGACAACAGCTGAGACCGACAGCTCAACGTGCCCACGGAGGGCTCCGAAGCACGGAAGCACTGAGTTATAATGCCACTTTACGGTCACCCATCCGACACCTGACCAGGCCGAACGTTGCTTAACGAACGTGATCGAATACGATCAGTCTGGCATGCGTGGCCACGAGCGCTGATGATGATGATATCTGCCAGACGACTCCCACCGCTTGGTTCTTTAGCCATTTTGGCCTTTACACTTTACATACACCTTAAAATATTCTATTGAAGAGGAAACTTCACAAAATCTACAGTAACAACAATCGTTTCCCAATCCTTTTGTGAAACAGGATTTAAAATGCTAATAACTAAATCCATTTCTAAGCGAGGATCTCTGGGATGCAATAACGGCGACTCCGGATCCCAACGAAGCCAACTGGATCTACGCTTCCAAATATTGTACAGTCGGTAACATATACTTTAAGGTAGAAAATATTTTCCTTATATTCATACTATCACATCAATGATCTAGCCCAAGACAATAAAATAAATATTTTATGATGGAAGCCAATACTCTCGTTTGGAAGTTACAAAATATCTACCTACTTAAACAAACGAAATATAAATAATTATCGAAATTTAAAATAAATAAATAATTAAAACATCAAAAAACTGTGTTTCGTTGTCTCAACAAAATATAAAAAAAGAAGTAATGTAAACACATTCTGTAACATCAACGTCAATGCTACTTTATATGCTAAAGTGTCCTGTCCAGCTAACCCTAGCATGAAAAACTATCGAAATAGTAGGTATAGAGTAAGTATCGAGCACGTAATGTCAAAAGAAATATATATTTAAAAAACTAAAAAAAAGGTTTTAAAATTTATATATTTTTTTATTTATACCAACTATTGTTTTTTTTTTAATGTCAACTTATACGAACGGTACTGAAAATGTATGTCCCGGCTACACGTAACGTCTTACCTGAGAACCTGCCTGCACAAACGGGTTCGCGCAAGTAAGACGGACCGTGTAGCCGGCAAGACGTGTCGGAAGGAGCGTATAAGTCTCCCGTGCAGTCCTGAAAGCACGGCTTGTGTAATCATCGAACGATTGGACTGGGCAAACTTGGACTGCACGGTTTTGCCTGTAGCATGTGGACGGACGTTTTGTCCGCATTTCCGTCTTCCAAAATTGTTTCCGATGACATACGTCGTAAATGTATGAAAATTAGCGATGTAAGAGGTTACTTGAAGGAGGTTTAAACTCAATTCATAGAGCTCTCTCAAAGCACTGAGGACTGCGCGTACTTACCTGCACGTGTGGCCGGGCGCACGGTGTTGAAAAATTTTATTAGGTAGGCTGGTAGTTTTTGAGCTACACATTAAATCGTAGTTATTACGATCACCCTATTCTTTATTTAGATTTCTTTTTTATCATTGCAATTTTTGACTGTTTGTCACTATTTGTCGCTGACTGTACGTAGCGGCTGACGATACGTACGTCTTTATCCTAGTTTGAAAATATGCGAAATAATTTTGGTGCCAATTCGGTGTGATTGTTCGAAATTTTGCGTTAAAACGAAAATTTAAACTGTTACTTTGTAAAGAAGGTTGTCAAAAATATATTTTGCTTTAAATATGAATAGTGCCGTCTTTTCAAGTATTTTTATTATTATTAGTTTATATAACAACCTATTGCAAACATTGTTTTGTTAATAAACACTATTTAGTTCCTTTCGTTTTCTTCAAGAAAATTAATTTGAATTATTTTGGTGCTCTCTCTAATCCGAAATCGAAATTATTCTAAGCCGTCTCCGTGCCCCGTTGTACCGTTTGATCAAAAGTATTAATTTGCAAAATTTTATTAAACCTCGATTTGTTTTATAAATCTGATTTGAACACAAACGTCGAGTAACTAATAAATCGCTAACGTATTCAAAACAAATTGGAAAAAGCAAGCATACAAATGGTATAAATTACATTACTCGATGTACCAGTATGAATATTCATAACCAACATTTGTTTCGCAGACTCAGTTCTAGGCATATTCGGTTTGTTTAAGGGCAAAATTCCATCTAAGTTATTGGAAATAGACTTATTAATAGTCAATATTGAACAAAGTTGTAGGAGTATATTTAGGTGAATAGTAATGAAACATTTTGATCACTTCTATGGCGCTTAAGCAGTAAGCCTAACACGAAAAACTTTCGTGTTAGTATCGAGGACGAATGAGTGATTGAGCTGCCTTCTGCTGCATACATTTAAAATATGTTAAAAAAACGCTCTTAAACAAAGGTTATTATAAAGTCGACGATGACGATGAGAGATGAGATGAAGACCAAAATACGTTGACGTGATACTAACTTAAAACATAACTATTGTAATTGTATAAAAGGAAAATATTCTAATAGCTGCTGAGCATGAGAAAATTTTCCTCTTATATTAAATATATTTCAATATTATAGATTTGTATTTGGCAACGACATGTTCCTTTGTAAATGTTGTTGTTTCTGTTAAAGCTGATAAGTTTCTTGCGGGCGTTCTTCTTGTCAGTTAAAAGATGTCATGAATGGCTGACTATTCGGAAGCACTTATTTAAAAGTCTATTTAAATAAAAATCTTTGACTATAAATTGTCAAAAAATGTATGACGTATTGAGCAGCGTTCCTACCGGACGTAAGCGGAACTACATATTTCTATAATTTTTTTACGTTACGTCCTCGATACTACTTCGATAGCTTTTTGATGCTAGCCCTACAGAGATCTGTTTTTAGGTTTCCAAAGTAAAAGGAACAAGGAACCCTTATAGTTTTGCCATGTCCGTCTGTCTGTCTGTCCGCTGCGGGTTAGCTCAGTGGTCTTTTGTTCTAGAAAGCTGTAATTTGGCAAGAATGTGTATATTAGTCACGTCAAAAAGGTGCCAGAATAAAATCTAGAAAAATATTTTTTTAAATCATTACATGTATCACGATCGGTGTTTTCTGTTTCTCATTAATCTCATATATGAGAATCTTCAGCCTTATCAATACTTAACATCAGGTATCATGTAGGCAAAGAGTCTCTCCGTCGTTCATAAAAAACCGAGCTTTTTTGCTAGACTCACCTAGAACCAGACCCGCAGGACTGTGTAAGAAGTACACAGCCCCAAACCGAGTCCAGCACCCTATCCGTCGCCTCCCCCGACACCGCGTCGAGCCTAGTAGGCTCGGCGGGGGTTCGGGAAAGGATCCATTCCATCTGGCCATCCACCTGTCCGTCCACTCCCATCCATCCATAACAGATCCATACCATCCTGAGCCTGTTAAGGAATACTGTAAAAAAAAAAATCCTGTCATATTTAATATATTTCAAGATTGTACATTTGTGTTTGGCAACATGTTCCATTGTATATGTTGTTTTTCTTATCAGTTAAAAGTTGTCCTGAATGGCTTGTAGGTAAAAAAATGGACTATTTACTACAATTTGAATAAAAATCTTTGACTTTGACTTGAGTTCTACTATAAAGGAATTTTTTAAGGTTATTCCTCAAAATAAAATGGTTATGGAACAATTAAGGTTATTATTGTAATTGTTGTAAATACACGACATCAACTGCTAAATTGTTAGCCTAAAAGGTTTTAGAGGAAAATAAAATTGATATTTCCACCGCTCGGTTTAAAGCCATTAATTACTGCCCGTTCGCTTTCGATACAAAAAAACCGACTAAAACACGTTCAGTGATTGGTTCATATTCCGTTAGTACGCGTTTTTTTTGTTTCATCTAGATTATTCGATAAAACCGATTAGCTTGAAATACAACACTGCAATGCGCGATAAGCTTTCGCTCATTCATTTTTTGATATCCGTAAACGGTTTCTTTATGCGTATTTATCCCCAAACATAAATGTTCGCAATGGTCGGTCACAGGATGGGTGACCGACCATTGGGTACTATCAATTCAATAATAATTCAATAATTTATTTATTTGTCACTTCACAAATTCATAACTTATATCAAGTCATACACAAGTGTCATAGATTAATCTATGTAATGTAATCTAAATTTGTGAAGGACTGGCGCCTGAAATAGGTTTCTTAGAAACCTGTACCACAGGTCACCAGCCTCTTCACACAGAAAGGACTAAAACTATTACGCAACTAGGTGGAAGCTGATACATACTCGTACAAAGATTTGCTAGCAGACAGGCAAAGACGAGAGTATGAGAAAAGTTCAAAAAGAGTAAAATTAACAACTTATTATGGTTACTTTATAAACTAGATAATAACTCAGTAGGTTATAGAGAACATGATGAATGTTGTAGTGATTGTGTGAGTGTGTGTGATTGTGATTTAGGTTGTGTGGTGTAGTGGTGTCAGCGTAATCGTGTGTATGTAATGTGTGTGAGAGGGGGAACAATGCAACGATTGAGATTCAGCCGTCATGACGAAGTGATAAAAGTAAAAGTAAATTCTATTAAAAGTCAGTTAACGTCTATTAAAAGTAAATAAATAAATAGACGGGAAACGTTAATACACTGATGATTAACGAAAACGGTTTCACTTTACGTCTGGGGCAAAAGTAAAGACTTAACGGCCTTATAGTCCATAGTCCTTCAGATGACGTTTAACCACATGTTTACAGCTTCTTGAGTGTAGTGGATATTATATAATAAATTAAACACCACACTCAACATATTATGTTGAGTGTGGTGTTTATTTTATTATATAACAGAGATCATAGGAAACAGAAAAAAACAATGCTTCGGAAGACACATTTATTCATATTCATTTTGCATTTGCAGTCTTTAAAACTAACTAATCCGAATTGTGAAGTCGGAATTGAAATTTCGTCCGCCGCAGATTGGGCGGGGGATATGACTGATAGAAAATCTTATTCAGGATTTATAAGCAAGTTTGGACATTGAATAGTCAATTGGCATAGTCACAAACAGCAAAACGTTGCCTGTTTGAGCACAGAGGCTGAATACTACGCTCCTGGTAGTGCTGTAAAGGAAGCAAAATTTATTAAAAACTTTCTGTTAGAGCTTCATAGGAATCGGTCACGGCATAAGGATCCTATTACTATTTTTTATGATAACCGTAGCACTGTCAAAATGGTTGAAAACTAATGTTTCCGTAGAACAAAACACATTGATGTACAGCATCATTTCATACGAGAATGTGTTGATCGTAAAGAAATCTGTTTAGCTTATAAGCCCTCATCTAGCCTTAACTAGAGTGAAACACAACTTTTTTGTGAACCGTTTAGGTTTAACTTAGTTTTATTTTAACTTATTAGGTAGTTAGTTATACTGTTTAGTGTTTATTGTAAATCAAATTTATTTCTTGGTTGCTTTGGGCTCTCACAATGTAATAACATGATTGCTCGACTAAGGGGCAGTGTTAGAATAACCTCTTTGGAACATTAAGAAGAAATTAATTGTCTTTTTATATTTGACGTCTTTACTGTCACTACTCAATTAAAATAAAAAAAATATTTTGTCAGCATTGCTAACGAATTTGGTTGTTTTAATTGTTTATAGTTATATTTGAAGATTTTATAGGATCAACGGTTCCTATTACAGGGTCATAGCCCATTCTGCTTAAAACCAGGAAGGCCAGTGCTCCAGCAGTAGAGACATTAAGATGGTTGATGATGACGTGTACACGCAAAAGTATACGAACGTATATAAGTATATATACGTACACCAATCGTCGAATGGATGAGTCGAAGTGCGTATGGGAATGAAATCCCCTTTGGAATTAATTCTTTTTTTGTTATGGCGATTACGGAACCACTGATCGCAGTTCCAAACGCCTCTTTAATATTTATCATTATTTTTAGTGGTATTTTGGGATCACTCATAGAGACACAGTTGCTATATCTATTTCCTATGTCGGGAAAGTACAGTCAAAGTAGTACTTACAGGGCAGCATAACCAGCAGGGCCCTTATTTACTATGACCACTTAGATTCCACACATAAATCTTACCACGCCTAAACCACGTCAATATCGTGTCTTGTCCATACCGTGTCACGGTAAGGAATCTGGTTAACTTTATTCTGAAAGTCCCACAGCGCTCCAAGACAAATTGTCTGTGGTATGTTTAGAAGACACGAGTGCGTTCGAAAACTAAACTTAAAACAATTACGATTTTAAAATTACTTACAAAATTTGATTTCACTAACAATTAACCGTGATTTTATTATTTTCATATTAATATTTAATCATTTATATTATAACAGCTGTGTAGTCGGCTTAGAATAGCACTAACCCCTCTCATCCTGTGGGTGTCGTAAAAGGCGACTAAGAAACACAGCCTTCAGGAAACAGCGCAGCAGTGTCTCCTACAAACTTGGCCAGACTGCGATCGCCAACCCGCCTGCCAAGCGTGGCGATTATGGCTTTTAATAATAACAAAAAAATTACACATTTATTTCAACAGACACGCAGCAAAGGCAAAACGTTTGAACGTTTTTGTTTTAATTGCTATCGATTTTCACAATGCAAAATTAATTGATTCAATTTTGTCTGTTTATTATAAGTTTATTACACGAAATATGTATAAAAATGTGATTCACAACTTCATTCATAAGATTAGATCAAGAATGGTCTTCGGTGGTTGCGTGCAAATTACTTACTTATATAAGTTCATAATTAAATAGTAATTCTATTGTTAATGTGGTTTAATTCGATACAATATTCACAGATTCTTAATAATAGTAGGTTATATTTAAGATAGTTGATATTAAATTGCACTGAAATACCTAAAGAAAAAAGATGGTGTTTAGAAGGTAACACGAAAAACAAATATTTCTCACGTTATAGATTTGTTTAAATAGTTTTTAGCACAAAAACAATCAATTTCTTCACAGTCACAACGATTCCTTGCAGATTCTACGTTGATTCCACGCGTTTCTCAAAAGTGGAATTTTGGACAGTTCAAACCACTCGCAGTCACTTTCATATAAGTTCATATCCCACGGTTTCATTCAAGTGTCATAGAGAATACGAAATTTGAAAATGTCGTAACCATGTACGATATTGGCGTGGTTTTGAAGCAAGCAATCGCAAAGTGGTCATAGTGAATAAGGGCCCAGGAGTTATTTGAAATTTCGAGCAGTCAAATCTCCCAGTAACTCCCACGTTGCCAGTAGTGCTATACCAAAGAAACAAAAATAATCGACATGGCATAGTCATCTAACCAACTCCTGCTGGTGGGTTATGCCGCCCTGGGGGGCAATTCTCGCGCCTTCGACATCTCGAAT
Source organism: Chrysoteuchia culmella (assembly GCA_910589605.1). Taxonomy (NCBI): domain Eukaryota; kingdom Metazoa; phylum Arthropoda; class Insecta; order Lepidoptera; family Crambidae; genus Chrysoteuchia; species Chrysoteuchia culmella. The sequence continues at coordinate 5,315,288 of OU342649.1, forward strand.
TCGACATTTTTGGAACCATAAATCTATATATAAAACTCACAGAAAACAATCTTCAACATTATAGGATTGTCAAAGATCATTGAAACTAAAGTAATATGACCCTAGTAAAGATTTTACTTACATTTTTAATAACGAAATTATGGTTTGAAAAATGTCGAATTCGACATAATCTCAGCGCGAGAATTGCCCCCCAGGTACTTTGACTGTACTTTCCCGACATCCTACTAATATTATAAATGTGAAATTTTTGATGTTTTTTATTCAACCACGCAAAAATGGCTTAATGGATTTTAATGAAATTTGGGATACAGATACTTGAAAGATTGGAGAGGAACATTGGATACTTTTAATCCCGATATTACTTAATATGCTGGGCTTAATGGGCGGCAGCTTGTAGAAAAAAAAGAAAGCAACTGTGGTCCCAAATTACCACCAAAAATGATTATTAATATTAGGATAGCTGAAAGCCGCATCTATCATACATCATTACACCATCTAAAATATGAATTAATTCAAAAGTGAAAAGCCCCCCAGACTCGCAAGGAAACTGTTTAGTTCTTCTTCTTAACTCTATTGTTTTACAAACAAACAATCTCCTTTCCTCAACTCGCACTGTAAATTGATTTCGGTTCAACTCTCATGAGGCGAATAATTGAGTTATCAATCGGACAAAGTCTCCAAGAAGAACCATAACAGTATATCTGGGAATGTTCAGTATCACCATTCCACACATACTTTATGATTTAGGCAGCGACTAAGTGCGAACTGTTGAAATGTGGCCGAACTTGAGTTTCTTGCTAGAATACTAACGTCCATGTAAATGTTGTTTTTGATATTTACAAGGCAACTTCGGCCGTTGGGGCGCGCGACTTGCCGCGGTGCGAGGGAATAAGTGTGGTAAATCATACCTTTTCGGGAGTTTTTCTTTTCCCTTTTAAGAAATATGCGAGGTGTTAGGATCAGCTTCTACTTTATTCAATGCCACTTTAGCCATAACACTCATCCCTTGTAATAAGACACTATTTCTGAGTTCCAGTTTCGGAAAACTATGCTTAAATGTACCACTATCATTTGATTCATTACATTTTTAAGATTGTAAAGTAAGAAGGTTATTAAAAAACTGACTCCGTTTTTGTTCTTTGATACAGCTAATTAGAGGATTAAGGAAATCAGCAATTTGTTTTTACATCTTTATCATGAGACTAGTTGATTTTTTCTAGAATATTTTCTTGATTAATACTGGACACATAAAAATAGCATTGTAAAATGCAAAATAAAAAGTTATAATCTTAATCTTAATTAGAATAGAATAGAATAGAAACCATTTATTAACAACACACACAAAAAACAGTAATACAGTGAGACAAGTAGGTACTTAATTAAGACCAAAAAACCAGAATTATAATAAATAAATAAAATAAAATAAAATAGGCCCTGTCTCAGCAAAATTAACTTCTGGGTCATTCGTTGATGGTCAGAATAACCCAGAAGCACTGATATTCTGACAGGGCCAAGTGAGTAGACACAACAAAAACACTAATGATAAATTAAATAACCATAAAAAAATAAAAACAATAACCTACAACATTTATTTAAATAAAACCTAAAACGGGGCACTAAAATAAAAAAAGTTATTAGGCACTAAAAATTACGACTCCTTTTCCGAAACGGAATACATAAAAAAAGGAAACACAGTAGTTCGATTGGCTTCTTCTTTCGTAGCTTTCTAATTTTGTATGTCCCTCTTGAACTGTAGCAAAAGATATTTATATCTAACTCTCAAGCAAACTTCAATAGGAATTCCAGTACGATACTATAAGCCTTTAACGAAGCTACTGAAACGCTATACCTTGATACAGTACCAACGATAAAGGGAACTATTTGGTTGCATTATTCGGATGCAGAGAAGCGAGGTTCTGTTTAACTGAATTGGGTTAATCGCTTACCACATAGCAATGCGAGGCCTTTCTGAAATTGTATCGACCTACATTTATTCATTTATTTATTTGGGATAAGAAACAGCGTTCACATAAATGTTAAAATTAAGGATAGTACATAGGTATTACTTATAGTGAAGCCCACAACATTATCCTCGAGTTAATTTGTGATACTCATTAATTTACTAATTAAAGAATAATACATGCATTACTTAAATAAAAGTTAAACATACATCTAGATACTTGAATATTAAAGTTGTAGTAATTTATATTGGCGAACTGTTCATCATCGTGTCTTGTTATAAATAAATAAATATTCACACAAAGTAACCTAGCCCCAAAGAAAGCACTGTAAGGCTTGTGTTATGGGATACTAGGGTAACGGATATAAATAGATATAATAATACATATTTAAGTATATATTTGTAGAAATTTATATAAACGTCCATGACTCGGGTACAAATGCTCGTATTCATCATACAAACATTTGCCACTACCGGGATTCGAACCCGGGGCCTCAGAGAAGGCGACACCTTGAAGCCGGTGTACGTACCACTCTACCACGGAGGTCGACAATTATCACAATTTCTTCTCTATTACGCCCCCTACTAACCTACGTCTTCATTCACTGCTTTCATCTCTCGTCGACTTTCATTATCATCATCTATCATCTTTTCTTTCACCATCATCATCGATTGATAAAATTAGTTTTTTATTATTAATACCTTTATATTTTATTTATATCTTTTTTACTAACGACGACGGTACGGAGACGGTAGGTATATGCGTTTGGGGTGAGAGGTTGTTTGTTTGTTTGTGCAAACCAATGTTACCATTTATCTCCAAATCTACTAGTCCGATTTTGATGCGGTTTGCAGTGATGGGTTCGGGTTTGATTAGTGCATGTTCTTAGATAGTTGTTATGGCGACAACTCACCAGGAAACACTGCAGTAAACATTTGTTTTGCATACCAATGTTACCATTTATCTCCAAAACTACTGGTCCGATTTTGATGCGGTTTTCAATAATGGGTTTGGCTTTGATTGGTGAATGTTCTTTTATAAGTGTTACGGTGACAACTCACCAGGAAACACTGCAGTAAACATTTGTTTTGCAAACCAATGTTACCATTTATCTCCAAAACTACTAGTCCTATTTTGATGTGGTTTTCAATAATGCGTTTGGGTTTGATTGGTGAATGTTCTTATATAAGTGTTACGGTGACAATTCACCAGGAAACACTGCAGTAAACATTTGTTTTGCAAACCAATGTTACCATTTATCTCCAAAACTACTGGTCCGATTTTGATGCGGTTTTCAATAATAGGTTTGGGTTTGATTGGTGAATGTTCTTTTAAAAGTGTTACGGTGACAACTCACCAGGAAACACTGCAGTAAACATTTGTTTTGCAAACCAATGTTACCATTTATCTCCAAAACTACTAGTCCGATTTTGATGCGGTTTTCAATAATGGGTTTGGGTTTGATTAGTGAATATTCTTATATAAGTGTTACGGTGACAACTCACCAGGAAACACTGCAGTAAACATTTGTTTTGCAAACCAATGTTACCATATATCTCCAAAACTACGGGTCCGATTTTGATGCGGTTTTCAATAATGGGTTTGGGTTTGATTGGTGATTGGTGGTTCTTATATAAGTGTTACGGTGACAACTCACTAGGGGGCGCTGCAGTAAACATTTGTTTTCAGTATTGGGTTTTCTGTAGTACAATGTTACATAATATCAATGCTCTCTAAAAAGCTTGAAATTAAAAACAAAAAAAAAAAATGAAAAAATACACGATGGTTAAACGTAATTGAACAAGGATAAAATAATTCAAAAACCCCCGACTTAATTTTCTGTCAGGGGTTGCCATTAAATAATATATAACTATTATTTTGCAGTTTTATAGTAACGTGAATAAAGGATTTATTTATATTCATGCTGAAATTTAAAATAGTGATGGCAGCCCCTGACGTGGCCATATTGTAATCATAACAATGCAATTTGAGTAAAAAAAATGACGTCATCTATTATTGACTACATACAAAAGAATTATACGCTACGTCGACTCAGCCACATAACACCCACTGCTGGGTATAGGCCTCCCCCAAGGATCTCCACAACGATCGGTCCTGCGCTTCCCGCGACCTTCACCAGATCGTCGGTCCACCTTGTCGGGGGCCTACCCACGGAGCGTAGTCCTGTGCGCGGTCGCTATTCCAAAACCTTTCGCCCCAACGGCCATCGGTTCTTCTCGCTATGTGTCCCGCCCACTGCCACTTCAGCTGAGCAATCCTTCGAGCGATGTCAGTTACTTTAGGTCTCATATGGATCTCCTCATTTCTAATTCGATCACGTAGCGAAACGCCGAGCATAGCCCTCTCCAATGCACGCTGGGTGACCTTGAGCTTTCTTATCAGAACCATAGTTAGCTACCACGTTTCACTACCGTAAGTCATCACTGGCAACACATATTGGTCATAGACTTTCGTTGACACTGCGGTAAGTTGGACGCGAAATTGGACGCGATTATACGCTAAATCGAGTGCTAATTACGACTAGTAATATACCATGGACCACTCAGAATGCAGCTGGCAGCTTTAACTAATCACAGCATACGCATCTACCCTCATTCACACCGATCAATCAGTAATCAGTGTTGTTCACAGAACAATATTGGTGTTGTTCTTGTCTTTGCAAGGAACGGTTCCTTAGGTACTACCATATTTTTGCAATTGAAGGTTTAGTGACTAAACTAAACTTTAGTCACTAACCTCAACGTATTTGTAAATTAAAAGAAAGTGGAAGTGGTAAAGACAGCTTCTGTATGTACAACTTTATGAAGTTGTCTATTTGTCTTGGTCTGGGTTATTAATATGTATTTATAAAAAAGTACCTATATAAGTATATTTATCCGTTATCTAGTATCCATAAAACAAGTTCTGCCAGAATTTTAACTTGGGCAAGATAATTGGTGTTAATTGGCCGCCATTTTCAAATTTTAGTGGAAATTGACGTTGAGTATTATAGTTAAGCTAATGTTCCATAATGAGATTTGTGTATTTTAATACGTTCTTTTAAAATGGACTATTTCAATATGTGGCCGCCATTTTAAAATTTTAGTAGAAAGTTGAAAATGACGCCAATTTATTCATTCCCCTTTACTGAAGATTTTTTATGTATTAAGTTTAGTTTTATGAAGCTAATGCCTAGAGATAGAGACTGGAGAAAAATGGTTATACTTCTAGTTCATCGACTGAAAGATTACTCTATTCAAATTTACTATTGCATCATAAATTTGATTTATCTCAAGATCAGTCTGATAGATTAAGTTTCAAACTTTGAAAGGGACTAAGTTTACAAAGTTAGTTTGCTTTAACTTAATGACACAATCTTGCTATCCATTTCTGCGAGATAGGTATTGTGTTTTGTAATATCATCAAGTACGACAATGTAACAATGGCGTAGAATTACAAAACTTTTCACCCCTAGTATACACAGACTCATATTCTTGTTAATAGTTTACAATATTATTTATTGTATTACCATTATTTATGTAATACTAAAAGAGGTTTGATTTAACATGGAATTAGAATTAAATACCCATATAACAAGTAAGGCATACAAATCTGATTCTGAAAAAAGTAGATTAAGCATTTGTGTAACAGATACCAGTTTGTCCCGTATGAGGATCAAACTCAGGACTCCTGGGAGGGACTAGGGACAATACCACCTCGCCATCTAGCGAGAGTATAGAAAATATTCTATGAAATTAAACAAAATTATATTGTCAGCAAAAAGGAAAACAAGGAACACTGGTAGGTATTCATTTTATTGCAGAAATTAATTTGAAAAGAGGGATGAGACTTAAATTTTTTATTAGGGCCCGGGCCCTATTTAATAAAATTTACAAATTGTAAATTGCCATTGTACATTACAATTTGTAATTTCTGTTTAATAAATAATACAATTTGGTGCTGGCACGATGGCAGATTTTAGGTCACCCATCCCCTGGCCGACCATTACTAAAGTTGTTTAACCGGCAACATCGCAAGCCGTCTTTCATTCTATGTAAATAGTAACTTATAAAAAAAAAAAACGTAAATACAAAATTGTAATCAAAGTCTGCAGGTGTTTTCTATACATGTAAACCTTTACAAATTTACCATGGTAGAAAATTGTGGCTACAATTCTACATGTTTCTGTTTAATAAACATTTTCTCTTTACAGATGACAATTTACATAATTGTAGAAAAAAATGCTTTATTGATCGCAAAGTTGTAATTACAAGTTTACATATTTGTAAATTGTTACATATTTGGAAAAAATCCGACAGGTATACACACTCTGTGTCAGAGTAAAAATTTTTTTTTTCGCCTAGATTTTTGTTTTAACGACTGCAAACACAGCCAGGACCTCCGAAGTACGGTGGAACTCGAACAAAATTTTAGATTTTCCCGTGGGATGGGTGACCAAAAATTTACCATAAAAATTGCTTAACCACCACTATCGCAGGCGGACAGCCTGCGATGGTGCTGGCACGATGGCAGATTTTAGGTCACCCATCCCCTGACCGACCATTACTAAAGTTGCTTAACCGGCAATATCGCAAGCCGTCTTTCATTCCATGTAAATAGTAACTAAATGTAAATACAAAATTGTAATCAAAGTCTACAGGCGTTTTCTACACTTGTAAACGTTTATTAAACAGAATTTAAAAATGGTACCATTTGTGAATTTTTAATGGTATTTCTTTAACAGATTTAAGTTTTTTAGACAGCACTTGTCAATTTTGTAGAATTGTAAGTTTTATTAAACAGGGCCATCTTCGCTGAGTTCAGATGTGCAACAAATAAAACTGAGGATATACTCGTAATATAAAAAACAATAACATAGAATCAAATCCAGAACTTTTCTTTATTCTATTTTTACTACTAAATGTTGGTTTTGTCTACTTTTCATTATTCTCTCGCACTTGATGTTTTTTCTTAACCTACTTACTTACTGTAGTAGCATTTTATTTCCCCCTCCACACTAGCCATTAAACTAATTGACCAAGTTTAATCAGAGGCCACTCACAAATATCAACCATTTTAAATAAATTGAATCATCAACAAAATGTATTCAACAACATAATAACAAACAATTTTATTCATACAGTCGGCTACCAATCATGAATTACTAACGTGATTCTGAACGAGTAAACATTAATTTTTAGGGTTCCGTACCCAAAGTCTAAAAATGGAATCCAATTATTAAGACTTCACTGTCCGTCTGGCTTTCTGTCACCAGGCTACATCTCATGAACCGTGATAGCTAGACAGTTGAAATTTTCACAGATGATGTAGTATAACAACAAATACTAAAACAGAATAAAAAATAACGTGTTTTTTTGCCGTGAAAAAACAACAAAATAAAGAAGGTTTTAATATAGTGTCTAATGTTGTATAAAATGGTACGGAACCCTTCGTGCACGACTCCGACTCGCACTTGGCCGGTTTTTTATCATGATGGACGCTGTTGAAAAATAATATAACCATGCTGAAAGATTTAGGTGCTTTTAATGCAGGGCTCAGACTACTATTTGGGAAGACAATCGGAGATAATAGGTAAAAAATAGGGTCATCTATGTCACCCGAGAGTTTTATGGTTAAATAAGTGATATTGATTTCGGGATCGTCCCTTTTACTTCATTTTTTTTGGTCTAACAGACTTATTTGATGACATTGACATGTTAACTTCTTCAGTAGGGCTAGAACGAAAAACTTCCGAAATAGTATCGAGGACGTCTCGAGCACGTAATGTCAAAAATGTGTAGGAAAATGTAGTTCCGTTTACGTCTGGTAGGAACGCTGCTCAATATGTCATACATTTTCTTACTATACTTGCTCGATACTTACTCGCAAGTTTTTTGTGCTAGGCCTACTGTGCCGATCAATGCACGGTAAGCCGGATTTACATTGTGAAAGTAGGTGGCTCCAGTGCCGTTGGCATGCAGTGCCAAGCCAACTCGTGCGCGTTTTTGTTCCAGTCCGGGGCCTTACTTTTGACTCGATGGCATTTCATATCGAAACTGAATTATTATTATTCGTAAGATTTTGTTTAATATTTGTTTTGGAGATTGATATCATGTCAAAAGTCAGTAATAATGATGTATAATATGCAATTAAACAAAAAAATCATAAAATAACTTTGTTCTCTAGAAATCGATTGTAGCGTCAATCGAATCAACGACCTAACTAATATTATAAATGCAAAAGTGTGTTTGTTTGTCCTTTCTTGACCCTCTTGGCATCACGCTTGGCATCACGCTTGGCATCACGCTTGGCATCACGCTTGGCATCACGCTTGGCATCACGCTTGGCATCACGCTTGGCATCACGCTTGGCATCACGCTTGGCATCACGCTTGGCATCACGCTTGGCATCACGCTTGGCATCACGCTTGGCATCACGCTTGGCATCACGCTTGGCATCACGCTTGCCATCACGCTTGGCATCACGCTTGGGCTTACGCTTGGCATTACACAGTCTCACAACTATTTGGGATGCTCCATCCTTAATAGTTGTGAGACTGTGTAATGCTAAGCACCGATGTACGAGATCCGAGATATAATTGCAGAATATAATGAAGCATAAGTTGCCGGCAAATGCTTGGTAAACTAATGTTGGTATCTATTTCTCGCCTAAAATATCTCATCATTATTTAAAAATCATGATTAGTTTTATAATTTTTTGTTTTCGTTTAGGTTTAAATGTTTTAATTGCAGAGTTCGTTGAATGTTTTACAAAAAATATTTTGAAAAACCGTTGAGCGGCCTCTCTAAGTTCGCAACGAACTAAATAACTTAATATTCATGTTATAGACTTTAACAAAATGTTGATTATGCAACGAACTTATGCTCTTGAGTGGTTACTTGTAGATGCTAACTTGTTACAAGAAAAAGTACCTTTAATTATTTTATATGATAGGTAGGTATTAAAATGTCATTAGATAAGAACGAATAACACTTTGATTCGAACGAAGTATAACATTTAATTTTTTTATGATTTTTGAATTTTTGCATTTTTCATTGCTATTTTTATACTTATTATAAATTTTATGTAGAAAAATAATGGAAAAAATGAACTCGGCCGCAAGTGACTTCTCAGCTGGGAATCGAACCCAAGACCTTTGGAAATCCGGTCCAATGCTTTTGGACCGGATTTTCAAACGTCGTGGCCGAGTTATTTTTTCCAATATTTTTCTATTTAAAATTTATCAGAAGTATAACATATTTAGTTACCTAATGCAAGTACTATTTGTGAGAGCTTGTAATTACTTTCTATAATAGAAATAGGAATACATATATATCACTTAGATTTTAATCCTATGTAAGCTTTCCTAGTAAATAAATAAATAAATAAATCCATGTAGGTATATGTATCCGAATGAAATAAGAAAAATAACTTTTCGAAGGTAGTCTAATACCTAAGTAGCTAGTCGTGATCGTGACCACAGTCCCTTAAAAGGTATCGAAACGTTAGGAAAACATAAATACCAAATAACATGCAATTTTAAAAGTAAAAGTTTTATTCTCATATTGGTTAAATTCAATTACATAATAATGTATTTTGATACACTGATGGAATTTTGACATACTAGATACTACATAATAGATTTGGGAAATAAAAATAGTTAATAATAGATCGGTAATCCGTCCTTCATTAAGTATGTAAGTAATAAGGCTGCGTCTCCTCCTTGTTCATAAAGAGGAAAAAATAATGCTCTTGACGTAATGTCGGAATTATTATCAAACCAATCTCGTAAGCAGTTTTGAACTAGGTACTTGACCATTTTTAGTACTATTCGACAAATTTTAAGAGGCATCAATTTGAAACACGTTCTGAATGTATAGGGAAGTCAGATAATCATTCATACATCACATAAAACAAGCAATAAAAGATTTGAGTGTTTGCAGCAAAATCAGAGGGATTACTCCGAAAACTCTCAATAATGGCACGAGATCCGTTTCGATTCTTGCCTTAATAACTTTCAGAGTAAAGCAAAAAATTTAAATCTAAGATTTTCTTTTAACTCAAATAACCTATAGCAGAGCCTAAAATTTTTAATATACATAAATACCAGACAAAGTCACAAACATTGCCTTGACTGATCTTACTTAGACCAAATTAACTCGGGACTAGATTTTTATGACTTACACCACAGAAAATCTCCAGTTAAATACTCCAGTTAGATCTCCAGTTAAATACACAGCAAAAAGAAACAACCGTGATGCGAATATGTTAAAAACGCAGTTTTCAAAAATTAAACTTGTGAGTACAGGGCCGCACGCAATGACCGTAAAAATATATAAACATATACCAAATTACATTAAAGAAATAAAGGAAACAACACGATTTATAACTACTTTAAAAAATTATCTCATTGAAAAATGCTATTACAATATGAACGAATTCTTTGACGAAAAACCGACACATCAATTATAATTTCCATATACAAAACAAACTTATATAACTTACTTATAACTTTTTAATTTTGCATTTTACAATGCTATTTTTATGTGATAATTTTTAATCAAGTAAATATACAAGACATGAGACAAGTTGCTTTGTTCTTGTATATTTACTTGATTAAAAATTATTATATAACTTATTTAAATTTTTTTGAATTGTTTTGTAGACTTGGTTATTTCTAATGAATCGAATGCACCAAATTTTAAGTATAATTTTTTCTAATTTTTATTGTTTACATATAGATACGGATTTTAATAATGACATTGTGGATTTTAATTAATTAATTTTTTATTATTTATTTTTTAAGTAGTTAGATTTTATGTATTTAATTGTAAATTATGCAACATTTTAATTTATTTTATGAAAACTAAATTATAGAATGAATGTTTTTTTGTTAAATATTTTTTAACTAAGCTCTCTTTTATATTGCAACGCCCTTGTAGGGCGTCACAGGAACTGTAAATTTATGTACTACCTATAAACTATGTGACAAGCAATAAATGATATGAATATGAATATGAAAAAAACTAGTCTCGTGTTAATGTAGAAAAGTTTAATTTTCTGAACCTAGCTGGGAATCAAATCCGGTGGCGGCAATACCATGAAATCTTGTAAGAACAACAAAAAAGTTCGTCAACAAAGTCCGATCATCGCAACTCTTTTTGTAGTAGGCCCCCTAAACCATAAAATTTTGATATTTTCTTCAGATCTCCAACGAGTTTCCGCGATTCGTTTGCGCATCACGTTTTAGCTCTACGATTCCCACTTTTTTGCCATGTCGACTGAAATTAATTTATGCAAATTAGACCTGGACTTGTTCAAAATGGTTTTAATCTTATCGGTCTCATAATTTCCCGGACCCCATGCAAAGAGGAGCTGATTTTTTTTATCGCAACTTAACTTGGTCAGCTGCCAATTTGGTTTTTTGTTCTGCCTGAAACTTTGTAATGGTCCTAATTTACTTATACAAATGCGTGGCTTGATAGAGGCTCTGGCAATTTTTTTCAAACGTGCTTTGCGTAAACATTGGAGTCTATCTTATTCATTAATCTTCTACGACTCTGAAATACTCATACAACTTGTGTATGAGTATACTGTAGAGTAATGAAAATGAAAATATTCTATACCAGCGACCGCTCGCGGTTTCGCCCGCGTGGTTCCCGTTCCCGCGGGAATATCGGGATAAAAAGTATCCTATATATATATATATATATATATATATATATATATATATATATATATATATTTAATGTATAAGTTAGCGCTTGACCGCTATCTGGCCTGATGGTAAGCGATGATGCGATCTAGGATAAAACGCGCTTGCCTCAAAGATACCTATTCACACGCGACTTGAAGACCCCAAATTGTAAGTATCAGGAAACACAGACTCAGGCAAAGCATTCCACTCTCTGGCAGAACGCCAAGCTTTTTTGATGTTAATTGAGCTTTGCTCTCAATTAATGACCCAAAATTGAGTGTTGGTGACAATGATATACCTAGAAGCTCAAGATGGTCAGTAATCGGCACGGATACACCTCGGAAAGATGGTGCCAGGTTGAAAGGACTCCTTTTTGCTGAAAAAAGACACGCCTGGGTCTTTTAGGGGTTGATCCTGACCAGATTGGCATTGCCCCATTCGGAGACTGCCTGCAGGTATAGGTTCATACGACCGATCATCGCCTCCCTATGACACCGGACATGTTCGGCACTGGCTCGTGCATTAGATATATAACCTCTACAACGGTGCTATCATCTGCGTACCCCAAAATACCGGGTATAAGCAGGTCATTATTAATATGTAGCAGAAAAAGTGTTGCAGAAAGTACCGACCCCTGCCTGAGGGACCCCGGCATTAATAGCCAATTGGTCAGACGAGCAGCCATCAATGACAACTCGAATCGACCGATCCCTCAAGAAATCCGATATCCAGACACACAAACCAGTGTGGAAGTCCATATGAAGGAAGCTTATGAATAAGGCTTTCATGCCACACCCTGTCAAAAGCCTTCGAGATATCGAGAGAGACAGCGAGCGCCTCACCATGCTTCTCGATGGCTTCGCTCCATATGTAGGTGGCGTATGCTAGAAGGTCTCCAGTGGACCGGTTGCGGCGAAACCCATATTGACGATCGCTGAGGAGTTCATTTGCTTCTAAATACGTTAAGAGCCTATGGTTCAGTACACGATACATTACCTTACATAGAATGGACGTGACTGAGATGGGCCTGTAATTGCCAGGGTCAGCACGACTGGTAGTACCCGCCCGCCTCCGGTCCCCCCATCGAGCCTTAGGACTCGATGGGGGGTCGGGAGACGGGTGTCCCCCGGCCCCCCCCACTTTCTCATCATTAGGATGGGAAGGTGGGGATACAAGGGGATATATACCCCTTCCGAACCTCCACCGAGCTCACGCTGGGTGGGGGTGCGGGAGGGGCGTGGCCTATATGTTTGTATGGGCCGTGTACTTCAGGTGAGTCCAACATTTCGAATCGCCCCTGCACCTGGGGGCGAGGGATAGCATTTCTCCTAGTATATAAAAAAAAAAAAAAAAAAAAGGGTCAGCACGACTGCCCTTTTTAGGCACAGGTTGCACATTGGCCAGCTTCCAAGACTTTGGTACTTGTCCGGTTGTCATAGATAAGCGGTACAAGCGTGTCAATACCGGAGCTAGTTCGGGAGCGCAATTTCTTAGAACTATTGCTGGTATACCATCCGGACCACTGTCTTTGTTCACGTTAAGATCACGCAATGCCTTTCGTACTTCGGTTTGTCTAATGTGGATTTCGGACATAAAGGCTTGGCAAACCGGATGGTACAGCATTGCCAGGATCCAAACGCAAATGTTCAGCAAATAGGTTGGCAAATAAATTTGCCTTTTCCTTGGCTGTGTGAGCCAAAGATCCGTCAGGTTTCAGCAGAGGAGGCAGAGAAGATCGACAGAAGTTGGCTTCGACCGACTTAGCCAGGGACCAAAACGCTTTACTACCAGACGGGTAAGAAGCCAGTTTTATCCCTATTCGGCTTATGTGATCGAAGCGAACTCTTTTGATAGCCTTTTTGCAGGACTTGGCAGCTTTGTTAAAGGCTTTCTTCTTTTCACGTGTATTTCGAGCCTTGCGGGACCGAGCTTCAACCCAAGCTAAATATGCCTCGTGTTTCAACGCTACTGCATTTCGACATTTGGCATTATACCAGGGGTGAGCTTTGCTAGACAAGGGCACGTCAGAGGAGGGAATAAAATATTCCATACCTTAACGAAGCACATCAGTCACAGCATCCGCGCAAGCTGAAGGATCGCTCGAAGAAAAGCATACTTGCCGCCATGGATAAGACGCAAAAAAGCAACGCAACCCATCCCAATCTGCTGACTTGTAACGCCAAATCCGCCGGGAGCCTTTTCGGCTTGGGTCGGGCGGGGAATACACCGCCACCGACTCCACCACACAATGGTCAGAACTACTAAGGGGTGGTGAAACCGATATGGAGTAACGGTCTGGGTCTGCAGTCAACAGAAGGTCCAAGCAATTAGCTGTGTACCCATCTGCGTCTGGTACCCTAGTGGCTTCCTGGACTAGCTGGGTGAGGTCTAGTGTCAAGGCTAGCCTACGTGTTTCACGACCACCGTGGTCGGTTTTCATGAATAGAAACAGCCAGTCCTCGTGGTGTGCGTTGAAGTCACCCAGAACCACTAGTTGAGCGGACGGGTACCGCTGTAGGGCAACGTCGGCCTTCTCAATAAGCGAGTTGGTGAGCCTGGTAGTCTCCGCGTCACCGCTGTGCGAGCGGTAGACACAAGCGTAAATAATTTTCTCTAGGCCGGTGTCTACCAAAACCAAGATGATTGAAAGGGTGGGGTCTTCGAGATCACAGAGACGCAGATAACAAAGGTCATCACGTGCATACATGCAAACACCCGCATGGGCCCTAAAACTATGTTCCAGGACGTAACCCGAGTAGGCTAGGTATGCTGCGTCGGACGTACATTTTATCTGCGTCTCCATGAGAAAGAACAGGTGCGGCTCTTTTGTCTCGAGATGGTGATGGACGGGGTCGAGATTAGAGTGCAAACCTCTTATATTTGAGACGTGCACTAAGAAAGAGAGGACGTGCATCCGCTGTTCAACTTTTTTTCTGTACCTTTTTGTCATTAGTTGCGAGGGAAACATCCTATGTTTATAACCAGGTTATCTACTATCTCTGTACCAAATTTCGTTAACTCATATTATCCCACTGTTCCAATTTCGGAACGGTTATTTTTTATAATTTTATTAAAGTATTTGAACGCATACTTCAATTAATGTTTTTGTGTTGGTATTACTGACATATCTAGCTGTGAGTTAAATAAATCACATTTTACGTCGAGCGGTTGTTAAAGCCAATAAAACAGATTTTATTTAGAAGTTTTTAGTGAAAATTATGGCGAATAGAAAGATGTAAGTAATTATGATATTTTATATAGACTATTGATAATTTTAGTTTTTATATACGCTTTATATTGTTATTTCATGTTAATAGTTCATTTTTAGAAAAAAAAAAAATGTAGTTTGTGGGTAAGTGTGAATTTTGTGTACCGTTCCATTATTTGAACAGTAGGAACATATACCCATGTAAAATTTCTATAGTAAATTTGATAATTTACCAGTATTACCTTGTAATTTTAATATTATTTATTGCAGATTGAGTGTGAATCAGATAATATCGCAGTTGGAAGAAGATGAAGATGTGTTTGCGGCTGATGTTTTTATCACACCTCCTGATAATTGGCAAAATAGCGACGAAGACAGCGGTGATGAAGAGTTCGCAAGTATAAATAATTTGTCAAGACGTCAGTTACTTGCAGAAGCTGAATTCCGGGTCACCAGATCGTCTTAAGCTGAGTCAAGGATAGTGAATGAACTCGTTGAAGACGAACCAGCAGAGAACCCATTACCTAGCACATCGTCAATGACGCAGCCTCCACAGACTAACTCCTCGTCATCAGTGACACGGCCACTACGAAAAAAAAGACGTGTTGAAGTCACAAGAAAATGGAGGTTTGTAGATATTCCCGAAAAGGCTGAGAGAGATTACAGAGAACCAGATTTCCTGGAAAACCTTGAAAGTCCTGTACAATTTTTCGAACTATTTTTTGATGAAGAGGTTTTCGAATTACTGCGCTCAGAAACTGAAAAAAATGCAATACAGAAGGGTAAGCATGGATTTCGGGTTACTACGACAGATATTAAACATTTTATTGCAATCTTGTTACTATCAGGGTACAACAGAGTATCGAGGCATCGAATGTACTGGGAACAAAAAGTCGACTGCAGTTTTTCAACAATAGCAGCTCTAATGTCAAGAAATCGTTTCGAAGATTTGTTGCGTTATTTCCATGTTGCGGACAATAATAATCTTGGACCTGATGATAAGTTCGCAAAAGTTCGACCTCTATGGAATTTGTTCAATGCAAGATGGGTAAAGTATTATCCTGGAGATAAAAATTTGAGTATTGACGAATCTATGATTCCCTATTATGGGAAACATGGGACTAAGCAACATATCCACGGAAAGCCGATCAGATTTGGATATAAAAATTGGTCATTTTGTACTCGACTCGGCTACTTGATTTATGGTGAGCTATATCAGGGAGCTAGTACTGGCAATACTCATCCGGAATTAGGTGTTGGTGCCTCAGTTGTTCTGGATCTAATATCCAAACTGCCGCAGGGAAACTACAGTTTATATTTTGATAATTTTTTCACATCTTTGCCACTTCTCGACGAGTTGCAAAAAATGGGTCATGATGGCACTGGAACCATACGAGCTAACCGAACTGAAAAGGCACCCCTCAAGGATCCGAAAGAAATGAAGAAAACAAATAGAGGATCTCATCAGCAATGCACTGACGTATTATCTGATATCACTCTTGTAAGATACAATGACAATAATATTGTCACGGTAGCATCCACTCAATGTGGCTCGGAACCCATCGGCAAAGTCAAACGTTATTGTGACAAACAGAAGAAGGATGTGGACCAACCTCGTTGCTTCATAAACTATAATAAATTTATGGGCGGCGTGGATGGACTCGATCAAAATGTGGGTTGTTATCGAGCCGCGATTCGTTTGAAGAGATGGTACTGGCAGTTGCTCATGTTTCCACTAAATGTTGCAGTCAATAACGCTTTTCAACTCTATAAAATTTCTCCAACTGCAAAAAAAATTAATGGTGCGCCACATGATCTTTTATCGTTTACGAGAGATATTGTTTCTACATACATTCTTATGAAAGATTCAGCCTCTAATACTTCAACCATGCCAACTCCTAGATCTTCATTAGCCGTAATAAAACGTGTATCTGATGCTATTAGATTGGATGGTAAAGGACATCTAATTGACAAACAAAATAAACAAACTCGATGTGGGTTTTGTCATAAAAATACAACAATGAAGTGCATAAAATGTAATGTTGCCTTACATAGCAAGTGTTCTATTATTTTTCATACAAAATAACATACCTAATAATATTAAAATATTGTTTAAAACATTTAATTACCCATCTTTTTCATTATAATAAATAAAAAGGTCTATAGAATAAATTTATTTCATTACGAAATCCATAGCCTCTAACGGTATTTTACATGTAAGTATAATCCTAGTGTTCCATTATTGGAACGGTTCCAAAACTCAAAATCCAAATTTTGTAATTTTTTTTTCAATACGTGGGTACCATTATACATCTATAAACATACTCTGATCCGATTTTTATAAAAATTGGACTTATTTTATTATGTTTGGGATGATACGAGTTAAGTTTATCCGTTGCAAACAAACAACAATCAAATCTTTCCTCTTTATAATATTAGTACAGATTCAATTAAAAATATTACACGCATTTTTGAATTGTCTACCCCCCCCCCCCCCCCCCTTTTCAGACTCTTTTAGCTGATAAGAAAAAACGGGTGCAAAAACTTACCAGCGTTATCAAATGTAAGTAATGGTCTTTACAAACTATGTACTATAACTAAGTACAAATCAAATATAGGACTTGACTGATGAGTAACATAGTAAACATTATGTATACGTACTACATACGTTTGTGTTGATTTGACTGACGAGCGACATAGTTGCCGACCTCCGTAGTAGGTGGGAAGTACACCGGTTTCAAGATGTCGTCTACTCTGAGGTCCTGGATTCGAATCCCGGTAGGGGCAAATGTTGGTATGATGAATACGAGCATTTATACCTGACTCATGGACGTTGATATATATTTCTACACATAAATACTTATATATATGTACAATTATATGTATTTATATCCGTTACCCTAGCAGCCCATAACACAAGCCTTATTTTCGTGCCCGACCCGTGGTACAACTGCGATGTCCAACTGGTTGTACTACGGAGAAGTAAAGTTACCCATAGTTCAACTGGTTGTTCTATGGGAAAATATTTTTACCAATGGTTCAACTCGAGTGAGTTGTTCTTTCCTTAGTCCAACTAGTTGTACTACTGGGAATTGAATGTATCTATGGAACAACTACTGGTAATATACAGAAAAAGATAGTGCAGAGGAGTGGACCGTGAAGTGGTCAATCATAGTGCTCGTAATCTCCCTCTGTTTCACAATGTGACTAAATATGCTTGCATATATACGCTTCATTTTAAAGTGAGAGTGGAACTCAGCTCCGCTCCACTCCGCTTCAATGAAAACACTCTCTACAGTCCTTCCCCCAGATTCACATCATTGGAAACTCACCCTTATATATTTATAGTATTTATTGACATTGTATATGTATGCTTAAATTTTTTATAATATTTGTTTTATCATTGTTTATATTATTTATTATCAGGACATGCAAATAATCAAAGAAAAAGAGCACTCTTGCCAACCTAACTACGGTAAAAACGAAATAGGCGAAACAGTTGTAAGTTTAAAAAATGAGGCAGCAAGCACAGATGTCCCGATGCCACAATTATACAAGAGACACGAGGCAAAGTTGAGAGACAGAGGTTACGATCTAATAGACAGTATACCAAGTTTCGATAATATAAAGCACTCCCTTTATAACGCAAGGCATAAATCAGCGGGAGTATCGAGAACAACTTTTTCATCTGTGGACGAAGTTGAGGAGCCTGACCAGTTTCTTGATTTTAGGCTGGGTTGCGCAACATAAAAAAGATTTTATGATTTTGTAATTTTTGCATTTTTCAATGCTATTTTTATACTTTTAGGCTGGGTTGCGCAACATATATAAGTCTCGGTAGCTCAGCGGTTAGAGCATTGGACCGGATTTCCAAAGGTCGCTGGTTCGATTCCAGTCTGAGAATTCACTTGTGGCCGAGTTAATTTTTTCCAATATTTTTCTATTTAAAATTTACCATAAGTATAAAAAAGATTACTTATATTCTGTACCTCTCAAGCAAGAGAAATGATTGACCACATTGACGAATTTTTTGGAGATGGCAGTTTCAAATGTAGCCCGCACCCGTACGTACAGCTGTTTACTTTGCACGGTGATATTGGGAGTGATAACAAAATTACTAATGTTGTTCCACTAATTTACGCCCTACTCTTGGACAAAAAAAGGAGATATACGTTAGAATGCTTCGTATAATCAAAGCGCAATTTCCAAAATGGGAGCCTAAAAAGTACCATTGCGACTATGAAACTGCAGCAATCAACGCAATATGTTGGAAGTATTCCCACGCGTAGAGATAAAAGGCTGTTACATGCATTTTTCTAAAAATATTTGGAAGAAGGCAAAGGTATTGGGACATATAAAGTCCAAACCTGAGAAAAGAGTAGTCGGAATGTGTTCTATATTACCCTTAATACCAGCCGGGAAAATCAATGAGGCATGGACATACATAAAGAACGAAGTAAAAACATTGGGATTTCTGAAAATGGGTACATTCTTAAAGTACATAAGTCGCGTTTGGTTTAATAAGAAAATCAAAAGGTACATAACTGTCTTCGGAGAACGTCATAGGACGAATAATGTGGCCGAGTCCTTCCATGGCGACTTAAACAAGGGGGTTAACAAGAATAATGTGAATTTAATTAGATTGTTAAATGCACTTCGTGAAAAAGGTAACTTATCCAAGGGACCTATGCCGAAGAAGCGTAAGGTCGGTAATAAAAGAAGGGCACAATATATAATGAACGATAATTATGTAAGCCATGTACAACTGCAGTTACTGGATGGACACTTAACTATTGGGCATGCAATCGACAAATTGCGTTAGGCACATACCTATAAAGATGATGAATATATAATATTCCTCAAAAAAATATTTTCAGAAAATAAATGTTTATTATTTCACTTAATTAACATCTTTATTGCACTAATCGGTTGCACCCATTTTTTACAATCACAATCGTTGTCAGATCACTTAATATCGTTAGGTGATCTGACATTTATTTTGTAGACGTTCATTTGTTTTACACGATTATCTTATCCCCTTGTTCCAACCAGTTGGACATAATTTAATTGGTGTGAGTGTAAAAAAAAAAAGTAAACATGTATACATACTACAGTTTGTGTCTGAAATCTCATATAATGCCTAACATTGTTATATCTATACTAATATTAAAAACTAAATAAAAAACTGCCGATTTGATTTGGATGAAATTTAGTATACAGATAGTAGGTAGCCTGGTTACGAATATATAGGATACTTTTATACCGATATTCCCACGGGAACGGGAACCACGTGGGAGAAACCACGAGCGGCCGCTAGTATTTAATAAAATAATGAAAACTGAGCACTAAGCTACCGAGACTTACGTCTTAAGACTTAAGTCTCGGTAGCTCAGTGGTTAGAGCATTGGACCGGATTTCCAAAGGTCGTGGGTTCGAGTCCCATCTGAGAATTCACTTGTGGCCGAGTTAATTTTTTTCCAATATTTTTCTCTTTAAAATTTATCATAAGTATAAAAATAGCATTGAAAAAAGGAAAAAAAAATTCTAGCTATCACATTCATCCTTTGCGGGATTTGCAGAACATCTTAGGTAAAATTTAAAACAAAAACGACGCCAGATTTGGCATTAGTTGAGTGAGCCTAAGATGTTGTCCGGAAACTGTTTCGTTCTACTTATTCCATTTATGTATGTTATAAGTATAGTTCATTGTCATCAATGAATTATTATTTACTTTAGATATAAAATGAAGATTTTTTTTTAAACAATTTACATTCTCTCTTATTACTTTCGACAATATAGTTTTATTGTACTTCAAAATCATATTGTTTCAAATACAAATTGTTAGCAATTGCATCTTTTGTATTTATATTTTCTTAATTTATTTAATTACCAAGAACGCTACAAAACTATGAAACTTTTGTGTAATGAACAATAATATGTTCAACAAAAGTTTTTGTATACAAAGTCACTTTCTAAATGTTAACTGTTGTTTTTATTCCATTGAATTACCGTCGTTTTGTTTCTAACACTACTTCTCGACTGACCTAATTAACTCAAAAGCATTGTTTCGTATTTTTTTTTATTACAAATTGCGTTACATGCGACTTAGTAAACAAAACATGCAAGCACCAATGTATCGCATGCACCTCGAAAGGCACTGCAACGAACAGGACACTTTTACTGAAACTTAGTGCAGTAATTTGTCTGTACAGTCCGCAGCGCTTTAGAATTTACATAGAGTGAAAAAGTAGATTCAGGAGCTCTTTTTTCGCGTATTATGTATGAATGTTTGTTTGTTTATAAGTAATATTCGGAACGGATTTCTCTAATTAAGATATCGTTAGATTTGTCTTGACAGCCTAAGTGTTCTTAGGTAAGTGATATAAAATTTTACACTATTGTATAACATTTTGTCGCCGTTGTTGTAACTTTACACGACAGAGAGGACGCTCTACGAAACCAACAACACACTTTTTATTATGAACAACGGGGAGAGGCGTAGCCTTTATCATACCTCGTCGTCTCAGCCACATAACACCCACTGCTGGGTATAGGCCTCCCCCAAGGATCTCCACGACGATCGGTCCTGCGCTACCCGCATCCAGCGGCTTCCGGCGATGTTCACCAGATCGTCAGTCCACCTTGTCGGGAGCCACCCGCGGAGCGTCGTCCTGTGCGCAGTCGCCATTCCAGAACCTTTCCGCCCCAACGCCTATCGGTTGTTCTCGCTTCCCCTCACTGCCACTTCTGTTAAGCAATCCTTGGGGCGATGCCAGTTACCTTAGTTTCCTACGGATCTCCTCATTTCTGATTTGATCACGTAGTGAAACGCCGAGCATAGCCCTCTCCATTACACGCTGGATGCCGTTGAGCTTTCTTATCAGACCCAAAGTTAGCGACCAAGTGTCACTATCGTAAGGCATCGACACACACTGGTCATAGAATTTTATCTTAAGACACTGCGGTAAGTTGGACGCGAAGATTTTATGGAGCTTCCCGAATGCTACCCATCCGAGTTGGATTCGACGGGAGATCTCTTTCTCGAAGTTGGACTTACAACAACTTCGAATGTTGTACCTTGAATTAAACAACTTCGAATGTAGTGTTCCCAACGTGAACTGAAGTGGGTACAACATGGGAATTTGACATGATTTTCGTCTTATCCATGTTCATGCTAAGACCCACTCTTTGGGAAGCACTACTGAGATCTTCGAGCATTCTGTTCAGCGGGCTTACCGTCATCTATTAGAAATAATCATGTCATAAGAACGTTTTGTTTGCGTTTTGTTTTTATTGAAGTTGTCACATTTTAACACACTCACGCTTTGGAGGCGATGATTAAGCGAAGACGTCACAAAACTACCGTCAAAAAACAAGCTTACTTTAAGAGATTCGTGGTACGAAATAGCATGGTAAGATTGAAATAATACTGCGCTAAGAGATGGCGGTAGGCCCCCAGGTCTTCCAAGGTTTCAGCCATAAGGCTATATCATCGGCAAAATTAAGGTGTGTCAAATACTGGCCATTAATGTTGATGCCGAGTCCTTTCCGGTCCAAGAGCTTAAAGATGTCCTCCAACGCAGCTGTGAACAGTTTCGTAGAAATGGCGTCTCCCTCTCTCACACATCGCTGCAGTTGGATGGGATTTGTGCTTTGGTTCTGTAATTGGACCGACATGGTGGCATGTTCGTATAAATATCTTAACACCTCGATATATCTATAGTTCACTTAGCATTTCTGGAGAAACTGCAGCACCGCCCAGATCTCTATCGAATCCACGGCTTTATCATAGGCCACAAACGCGAAGAAAAGTGGCAGATTATACTCCTCGGTCTTCTGTATAACTTGCCGCAGTGTATGGGTGTGGTCTATGGTGCTAAAGCCTGAAATCTGAAGGGTCTGAAGTTCTTCAACCGGGTGTTATCTCCCGTTTTGAAGAACAAAATGACCTCACTTATATTCCATACCCTCGACGATGACGGATTTGAAAAGCTTCAGGAGGACTTTGAGTATCGGTTTGCCGCCCGCTCTCAGAAGTTCTGTAGTGATTCCGTCACCGCAAGCCGTCTTGTTGTTTTTGAGCTGTTTGAGCCATACTAATCTCGTACAAGCTGATATCCGGCATATCTTCGGTGAAGTGTCGGGTAAACTTGGCTCTGAGGTCTTTAGCCTTGCTTTCAACAGGTGTCTGCGTGGAATACAACTGCCACCCTCAGGATTTCAGGTTTCGTAGAAAAGATTCGACCGTCGTCAGTTTTCAGATTCGTCATCTGGCTTTTCCCAATAGACAGATCTCTCGCGAACACTTTGGAGCCTTTATTCCGCTCGATAGACTCTTTAATACGATTCGTATCAAATTGGCGAAGGTAGCTTGTCAAAGACTTAGAGATCTGCCTATTTAGCTACCGATAACGATGAGCATCGGCTGGTTCTGAAGCCTCATTTCACGTCTCTGATTTATGAGTTGGAGTGTGTGGTCGGAGAGTTTCTTTAATTTGGGACGGCGAGTCTTAAAGTACTTGGACCCTAACGTACGGACAGTATCCACCACCGTGTTGTTTAGATCGTCCACTTCGATGCTGTTCTCAAGAGCCTAGAAGAGGTTTTGGAGCTCGAGTTGAAAGCTCTCGGGGTTTTGGGTATGGGCCGGTAATGGTTGGAACGTAGATTTTATGAGCCGCGAACTTTCCAGCTTCACGTTAATATTCAAAGTGCGACGTACCATTTGGTGATCGCTCCCTGTCTTGAAGGTCTTGATCACAGTGACATCATTGAATATTTGCTTCTTCGCCGACGTGGTAAAATCTTTCTCATTTTTGACTTTACCGTCTGGACTGATCCAGGTCCACTTTCGGCTTTCTGGCTTTTTGAAGAAGAAGTTCATCGTGAAGAAGTTCGTTTTCTCCGTAAAGTCGGCCAGCATCTGGCCTCTGACATTCCATTGCCCAACTCCAAATTGCCCTATTCTCAACTCATCACCGCAACGTTTCCCCAACTAACCATTAAAGTCCCCCATTACAATGGTGGTTTTGTGGCTATGCATGGCTCTACAAATGTCCTCATAGATAGCTTCCACTTCGTCATCTTGGTGTGTCGAGGTCGGAGCGTAGACCTGTATAACATTCAGCGAATACCGTTCGGATATTCTGAGTATCAGGTACGCTTCCGATGGAAATCACGTTGTTGACTGTGGACCACATGGACCTGTGGACGATGAAACCGACAACACCTACGGACTGTTGGTCGCCCTCCCGGTAGTATAGCAGGTTACCGGAATTGAGAATTATCGAGTCCTCTCCCTCTCTTCGGACTTCAGACAACCCTATGATGTCTCAGTGTAACCTACTAATACTTTCGTCCAGCTCTGTTAACTGCGCGTCAGTTCATAGTATGCGCGTGTTGTATGTTGCCAGGTGCAGTGTCCGTTGTTTGAGACAGCCTAACGTAGCCCGGGAATTCTTCGCACCCCCTGCCCTGCCGTTACCATCGTCGCAGTCATAACCAGGAATAGCAGGGCTGCCGGGAAGTTGGGGCCGGTTTTTATTGGGTCCTTGGGTATTGGGGGAGTTGCCATAATCGACACGCTTGGCAGGCGGGTTGGCGATCGCAGTATGGCCAAGTTTGTAGGAGACGCTGCTGCCCGTCTCCTGGAGGCTGAGTTCCTTAGCCTTTTACGACACCCACGGGATAGAGGGGGTAGTGCTATTCTAAGCCGACACTACACAGCAGACCAATAGACCATCATCCTTAAGTTAAGTATTGATAAGGCTGCGGATGGAAGCGCCTCTCCCGGAATCCTTAACCACTGAGAAACTGGATATCTCATCTATAACTGCCGGAACACAACAATGCCGAAAACATTGTTGTTATGGCGCCATACTTATATGTATAAGATGATGGTAGCTATAGCTAGCCAGGCGGAATTTCAACAAGTCTTACCACCAACCTAAATACAATATGCACCCACAATCGAAGCCGGGACCTCTGGGTCTGATAGTAGTGGTAACAACCCCCAGGGTTGTTACCACTAGACTGCTGAGGCGGTTAACTATCGTTTATCATAGTCTATCTCTTTAACACGATAAGCATTTCTTAATACGTGGTACATTACAACATCGTCCAATGCGGTATCATCAGATGCTCTAAATAAATCTTAGCTAAAACTTCGTACTATCGAAATTGGTTAACTTGCCTGCATTAGCACATTATGTAAGTAAATGTAAAGTTGCAGTTTGGAGTGGAATTTGAAGACAGTTGTTTCTTGCTCAGCAGCTGATCACTCTTTATATAGAAACCTGATAGGACCGAACAATTCAAACTCAACGGTTACATTTATTGTTAAGTTTACATTATTCAAAATCATTGATTAAATTAATAAATGATTATTTGACATTATTTATTATTATTAGAAATCTAATTAACAAGAATCTTGTTAACATAATGTTATATGAACCGGAAGTGTGACAAATTAGCAGCATGCAGCAAGCAGCATTACATGCTGTAAAAAATATTTTTAAATAACTGCTAATACAAACATAATCATTATTATTTTAATTAACAACAATTAGTTTTTTCAATAATAATTTATTATAAATAATGGCCATTAGTAATTTATTAATTTAATCAATAATAAGATTAAAGGGGGCAGCAGAAACGGACTGGTAGGTAATTTTCGAGGTTAGCGGGAACCGGAATCTGGGATTTGTAACAGAAATGCAGTTCACCTATTAAATAGTTGAATTATATTTTTCTCGTTATACGAGTAAGATTGAATTCTGAAAAATAAACAGGCTACCTACCTAAAGACATCCTTTAAAGATCTTTTAAATTTATTGGCTTTTTAAAGTTTTAGTTACTCTCGTTTTGTATTCATACAATAAGTATTTATAATTAGTAATATAGTCGGCGATAGTGAGTGTTAGGTACTTAACTCTCGGGTCGGTTTCAGGATGGGTGACCAAGTATGTAGCTATTATCTCGAGCTCCTCCATGCTTCGAAAGACACGTTAATCCACTGGTCCCGGTTGTATTTGCAGTCTTTAAGATTTACCTACCAATGCATGCATGGTGGGTCATACATAGCCCATCCTCTTTATCTACGCATGAGGAAGGCCAGAGCCTAGAGAATAGTAATATCCCTAAATAGCTGATACTTTTTAAACATTTATTTAAATGCCTTTTTTAAGTTCAAATTTTTGTTTGTAGTTTATCGTTATTAAACTAGCGGATAGTCGCGGTTTTACCCACGTGGTGCCCGTTCCCGTGGGAATATCGGGATAAAATATAGCCTATGTCACTGGGGAGAAATGTAGCTTTCTAATGGTATAAGAATTTATGATTTTGTAATTTTTGCAGTTTTTTTTTTCAATGCTATATTTTTATACTTATGGTAAATTTTAAATAGAAAAATATTGGAAAACATTAACTCGGCCACAAGTGAATTCTCAGACGGGAATCGAACCCGCGACCTTTGGAAATCCGGTCCAATGCTCTAACCGCTGAGCTACCGAGACTAGTGGTTAGAGCATTAAAAGAGTTATAAGAATTTTCTAAATCGGTCCAGTAGTTCCTGAGATTAGCGCGATCAAACAAACAAACTCTTCAGCTTTATAATATTATAGTATAGATAAACATCAGAAGGGTATGCTAAAAACGATAATATCGCTTTTATAGAAATTCTTTCATATCAAAACAGCGTTAAATTATCTTTTTGGTGTTATCTGAGGCAAAATGAATTTGATTTCATCTCGCATTCACATTATGACGACGAAAAATTAATATAATAAACCTTCTTTTCCATCTTCATAATCCTTATTTATTTGAGAAGCAAGATTATCTGGTACACATTTCTTTGGGTTTTTCATTTCCTCTTCACTTTTTGTCCTAGTGACTAATGTGGATTCATTAATCAAGAAGCCCGTTCACATAGTATGTTTTCGTAAGAAAGTACATTATATTTCTTTTATGTAGGAAGATAATATATTGCTGCATGAAAACGGAAAGAGGTTCACAAAGTACATTTTTTCGTAAATCGAAAATCTCAGAAAAGTATGTTTTATTAAAACATAAAACGACGTAAGTTTATTTTAACTAGAAGTAAGATTTAAATCTTCTATTCTCTATTTTCATGACTAAGGCGGATTTTTAACAACTTACATACGTTTAGCGCTAAACAAATTTAAAACATCGCTGTCACTTTTGACTTTAAAGGAATGGCTGAAATGCAATGTCATTTTAAATATTCGTCGTGTCAGCCATTTATCACCCACTGCTGGGTATAGGCCTCCCCAAAAAGGGGGGTTTGCCATAATTGCCACGCTTGGCAGGCGGGTTGGCAATCGCAGTATGGCCAAGTTAGGAGATGCTGCTGCCCATCAGTAGGTTAAAATTGAGGATCCTGGATCAGAAGAGATCCAGGACCCTCATTTTTTCCATCGAAACAACACTATTCAACCATTACTTAACATCTTTACATAATAATGCAAGATGTAGACTCATTTTCAACGACACCTGCCTTATTTTTGCGTATGTGTGTCGCAGTAAGCTAAGAAGTCGACCGACCAGCACACACGTAACGGAAGTGTCTGCTTGGAACCGAACCGTGATTTGTTAATAAGTTATCTACGAGTATCACATGACAATCAGGAATGCACTACTGTTATTGATGCAAGTAATTACTTGTAATTTATTAATAGAACAACAAAGAAAAATAAGTTTGTGAAGCAAAGGATTGTCTTTTTTCAGGAAGGTGGTAGGTAAATAAAACTATTAGTAATATGTTTTATATGTATTTTTTATTTAAAATTCTTACACAAGTATTACATAGGTACCTACTTATAAAAAATTCTTATAAGTGCTACTACTCGTACCATGTACCTACCTATATTAAATGTTTACCCATGGGGTTATATCTAGTAAGTAAGAATAAAAGGAGAAATCATTGTTATTAAAATAATAACATTATTATTTAATTCATATACTTAAAGACGTTAAAACATTATTTTCTCTACACCATTTATCCAAAAAAAATACATTTTTTAGAGCACATATTTTATCATGATGAATACAACTCACGATATTCGATGAAGTATATTTTTCATACAGTGTTAAAAAACTAGGACAATGAATATCTTCTAAATTAAACAAGTTATCGTTTTTAAACATCTCCTTGATCCACAACATTTTTTCATAACCTTTAGTCAAAATACAACACTTTTTGTTTAAGTAGTAGTTTATACAGTCTTTATAATTAGAATATGGAACGACTCCTTCATTCCAATATATTCCTCTAGTTTTTTCGATACTGGCTACTTCTAATCGTTCTTTTTTTGTCAGTTCATAAAATGGGTATGGTGGTTTTATTAACAATACCAATAATCGACTTTTCCATAGAATTGCTATTTCTTTTGGAATAAACTGGTTGAGCTCGTTCTTAAATCCTTGCACATCTACTATCACATTCATGATAATGTTGTGGATAGGTTAGTGCAAAAAGGACCTTCACAATACAATTTGGAGAGACAAATGTTACATAAAAAATTGGTGTAGCCTTTTATACGGTAATTTGATTTTCACATACTAGGTACATATTATTAACGAAACAGTAATAATTAAAAATTCATACCGCATTATTATTATTATTATTACACCACATTTTTAGACATAACACATTTTTTAAAGCACACATTTTTTTATGGTGAACACAATTTATTTCTTTGTTTTCATTTTCATTATAATTATTGTAATCGTTATATAATTCTTTGAAGTTCGGACACCCTTTCTCACCTAATTCTATTAAATCACAATTTTGACATAACTCTTGAATCCATTTTACTTTTTCCAAACCCTTTAATAATATTTTTTTGTTTCTCAGATATGGAACCACTACCCTTCTGAATTCAAAATAATCAATGTATCCTTCACTCCAAGTGAGCCCACGATTCTTTTCCAACCATCGTATTTGTTTCTTTTCTTCATTTGATAGTGTTTTAAAAGCATAGGGTGGCTTAATGAGAAAAGTTTGCGTGTGCTCCTTATGCGCTATTGCTAGCTCTTTAACAATAAACTTATTTTCAAAATCTTTAAATCCTTGCAAGTCTACAATTATAGTATCCATATTCATGATATTTTCTTAACAATGCTGGTTAGTGGTTTGTATTCGAATATGCAATCGTTTAGTATGAGACAATATGCGGTGGTCTGATCAGGGATTTCTATATCTGATTCGATTTCAACTCGCACATCTATAGACCCCTTAAGTGTTTCGTGCTGACGAGAACAGTCAATCACAAATAAAGGAGCAACGTCTCTGAATTCTTTCAAACTCATCAACGGTTCTGCTCGACGCCCATAGTAAGACTGCTGAAATCTTACGTACTGTTCATATATTAATGAAAACTTTTGTTCCGAAAAACTAACATTCAGCCCTTCATAGGGGTAATACGATGAATTCAAAAAAACTCTTACATCGCGTACATTGCAATGGTCAAACTCTGCCATTGATCTTTCAGCATTATTTTTACGGTTGGTTTGTAAACCAAGAACAACATATCGTGGTTTCTCAATTTGTGTTGATGTCTTTATCGACCAAGTATGTTTACGTGTTTTAGGGAGTAATGGATATTCATACAAATCCCAATTACGGAACGCTAGTGTTATTGCCCGATCCTTTTCTAATTGCTTTAATAAATTAATTCTTTCACGATCTGATACTTTAATATGCGGAACTCGCCAAATGATTTTACTTAACGTTATATCCTCCACTGATTCCCCTGCTTTCAATTTTAAGGCATTGAGATTAGTATTATTTCTCAATAGCACTAACTCATGTTTACAGTTAATGATGATTTTTTCATAATCTTCTGCAAAACCTAATACTTTATTCAATGGTATTGAAACGGAAAACACTCCGCCATTGTCATTTGTAGTACCAGTAATCGACCATCCCCAATTTTTTGCGCTTTTGGATTCATGTTCATTCAATGATAGCAAAGACTTGATAGTAGTAGTGATGCCTGCATTCTTAATTTTATCTATTTCTACACCATTTAGTTCATACCGAATGTCTTGAAACAAGAATAACGCAGGGTTATTTACAAAATCCACACTTGGTACTTTCTCCTTAATAGTAGCGGTGCTCTTAAACACATTTACTGTACCCTCTATATACAATGTGCTGAGTGATGGTAGCAAATACAAATCTTGTTGATTAATAGGTATGCGTATTTCGTCATTCTTGTTGAAACTTGTCACGTATGGTTTGTATGAATGATATTCGAAACTTTCAACGCTGTTATCGTAAGATGCTGGCTGAGTTATATTTAAAATATTCATTTTAATAAACCTACCAGCTTCAGAAATTCCTTATTACTTTTAGTAAGTTTCTTTTTTAGCTGAAACGGTGTTCGTTTACTAACTGATCTTTGAGAACTGACTTGAATACAAGACGGAGAGGGGTTTTTATTGAAATTTAACATTTTTTTCTGAAATGTAAATATAGCTGTACTTCTTCACCACGTAAATTGATTTTCTTATTTTCACTGTCTAATAACCTTATGTTAATAGTATTTATTGAACTTTGGTTAACTGGAAAATAGGTTATATTTTTAGGTATATCAATTATTCGATAACCAGGTGGTACACTTAACACAAATTCGTGAATTATATGACTTCTTCTTCCATTCACGAATGATCCACTAACCACATCACATTCAATGCGTATGATGGGTGTTGATAAAATGCTAACAGGATACCGTGACTCAGTACTTATATTAGCTTTTACTGTTTCCATACCAAAGCCAAAAAAAATTCCGAGTGAATCACTTTTGTTGAAGTGAACATCTTCAGAACAGAAAATACGAGTTTTCAGAGTATTATTGTTGCAAGTCATTTTCAATGTAGTATTAATGACATTATTCTTTATAAAATCACTAATATCTTGAAACTCATATGATCCTTCCGGTATTTTGATAACTTTGTCCTTACCATAGTAAAACTTATTGTTTTTTTCGTCTATATTTGGAATAGAGTTAAAAGTAGAAAAATATAAAAGTCCGCACTCATACTCTCCACATAATTCTAAAGTTGGTGAGTAGTTTGTTGTCAAAGATGCTCCTCTTCCAGTTATCGATACGGTGAAAGACATATTTATACTAACTTCGATTTCTAATGTTTTCTTTATATAAATGTTTTTTCCAATAGTCTCTTAAAAATGTTAAACAAAGATGACCACAATTAATAGTGCCAAATGTTTGATGCGGTATGTAATTATAGGTTATAGACATGTGTTGCAAATATTTTATTAATTCTAAAGGTGGTTTTAAGTTACCGAAACTATCAAAATATTCACAGTAATCATTTCGTTTAACGTAGGCTACCCAATGAGTTCCAGGATTATCAGAACTATCCAAATTTAGAATAGCACACTCTATTTTCCTAGGTTTCGATGGTAATGTGTCTCTCATAAAAACACCTCGAAAATAAGGAATGTATTTTGCATGTTCAACTATATCTACATTAGTGAGTGCTCTTCTGGGTAGCCGCTTAATTAGTTTTTTGAAGTATACAACCCAGCTCCTTTTTTATGAGCCTTTACATACACGCCTTTTCCTAGAGCAATAGCTTCCATAATCTTATTATGTCTTTGGGATTCTTTAAGATTTTTTTCAGCAGCCTTGTAATCATTAACTGCTTTGGCAATACCTGCAGCACCTCCAGCTAATGCACCCAAAGCTGATAATCCAGCAAAGATCGGAATGAGTGGTAGCACCCCACCGCTTTTTGGAATAGGAATAAAGCGTGGTATACGTATTCCTTTCTTATCACCGAACAGTTTTCTCGCAGCAACATATGCACACTTTATAGCTGCATGATTGTTCTTAGATTTTATTTTTTTTATTTGAGATTGTATTTTTTTCACTTTTGTCATAAAAGAACCCATTCCTGCACCAGCTTTAAGTTTTGCTTTCATTGATTTTTTTACTATCCATGAAGCGGCTTTCTCTCCCAGTCCAGCATCTTTCGCTTTTAATCTTTTTTTAGCCATATTCAAAAGTTCTAAATCCGCCTTATGTCGAACGCTCAAATCACTATTGTTATAAGCAATATCGTGGTACATACAAGCTTCATCCAATTTGTTTATACCTCGATCACCCCTCTGCAGTCGTTTTGTCAATTTTGTTCCAGGACCGCAGAATTGATATCCGGGTAAGTGTAACTCAAACGGTATATTATTTATTAGGTCGTTAACAATACCGCTTCCTTCCTTCATCGATGCAAATGAACTGAATGTGTTAATAAAGACGCTTTATTTATATTATAACACCAATGCAGTTTTGTCAATCCAACTGTTCTCGTCAGCACTAAGACCTAACCATTTTACATAAAGTTTATTTCCTTTTCTTTTAATAACTTTCTCAATTAGAAATATGTTCGGAAACTTTGTTTTCTGTAATTCGTATTCGTAAAAAGAACCTAAAATCTTCTGTTTATGTTTATCTTCTAAGTGGTAAGTTGGCGGGTTTGTGTGATTGACTTTAATCACATTAAATATTTCCGTCGACCAATTAGATGTATAACCTTTGTAAAAATCCCCTTTATGTTTACTTATACGAACGTGATCACCAACTTGAAACTTAGATTTTTTGCCAGTTTTGTTACTTTGAGATTTGATAATGTTTGATCTGGCCTCCATCTCATTTGTTTTATTTACATCGAAGGGCTTAAATTTTGTTATTCGGTGTCTAGTATTATTATAGCAATGGACGACGTCTTCCAATTTTTTTTTTACCCATTTATATTGACCGTGTAGGCTAAACAATTTAAAAAGGTCACTTTTTAATGTTCTGATTACTCGTTCTACAATGGACGCCTTCTTTACCGAGTAGGTAGAATAATGGTTAATATGATAGTTATTCATTAGTTGTTTAAAAGTGTCGTTATAAAACTCTTTACCAAAATCAGTTTGTAAATTTTCAGGCTTTCGAGATGAACTTAGTAATATATTTTGCATTGAATGTGTAACACATTTTTTCTCCTTCGATTTTAAAGGACTAACCCATACAAACTTTGATAAAGCATCAATAACTACTAAAATGTATTTATACCCTTTGTTGAAATGTGAGTACTTTTGAAAGTCCATTAAGTCAGCTTGCCACAAATCATCTATTCCTTTTATGATTGTGCATCGGCGAGGAAAATTTCTCCTTGCTGATCTATGGAGTTCGTCGACTACGTCTCTTTTGCTCATTTTTTAAACTTTGTATGATTCAATCAAATTATCAATTTCAGATTTTAAATAAAATAAAGTACTTAAACGTTCACTAGTTAGTTTTTCCAAGTTATTGAGGTAAATTTTAACTTCACTATTATTTTTTTTCATTTCATGTCTCAATTGCTGAACAGCTTCATCCACATATGCTTTATTTACAGCTTCATCGTCATTCTCAGGAGATGATACACCTTTTAATTTTGATGATTTTAAGTCGTAGTCACCTGTTTCCGACTTAACTAAAGTATTGTCTAAGGTATCAATGTATTCTGATAATCGTAAACGTTTATGAACGTGATTACCAAATTTATCTATATTCATTGCAGTGTTTGTCTGATCTTTACTGTAAGTCAACTGTTCATTTTTAACGCTGCATGTTACTTATATTTCTTAATGATGCCAGCTTCGTATAGTTCTTCGATGATTGCGATAATTTCATTATCTAATCCTGTGTTTCCAGCATCTCGTGATGCATATAATAGTTTTAACCGTTCTACTAACTCATTTGGATCATCCCAATAAATATAGTCCGTATTCTTTTTAACCTTTTTTAAAATTTCGATGCCTTTTCCGTGCGGAAGATTCTCCGAACTAGTAGTAATAGTTCTAGAAAATTTAAACATTGGTTTTATTATATTCATATATTTAAATCCCTTGTTGCTGTTGATTGGTTTGGATGGATCATAACTACGCTTGTGTGCGTTGGTATCAATGAGAAGGTATTTATAATTATGCATATCCTCATCTGTGATTAAATCTAGATTAGGTTTCTTTTTGTACAACAATTCTTTTAAACCAACTGTTTTCTCAAAATATTTATTTCCTATTTTCAGAATCCTGCCATCATCGTTAACGCGAGTTTTACCAAGCATAAGTTTCCCCCGTTCATTTCTTATTCCAAATGGGATGTTAGTCATTACTTCAGATGATGTTGACCATGATAATGATGGATTTGAAACGTTTGGTGATGATTGGAGGGATTTAAATGAGCCATCACTAACATTGTGGTTTTCAGAAGGTGATATAGTTAAGGTTTTATCATAGGGTTTTTCATTTTTAGCATCGTCGTCTTCTTCTTCTTCTTCTTCTTCTTCTTCACAAACAGATTCATCAAAATCTTCAATAGATGAATTCGATGTTACACTTTCATTATTTTTAGTCTTTTTAATTATTGGTTTGTGTTCCAAATTTTCCGTTGGACTCTTTTTATCATTTTTATTTGCTAACAGGTTTAGAGGCTTAATTATGGGTTTAAATATTGTTTCTAAGACCACATTATTTGTATTTTTTGCATCCTTTAACATTTCAACCTTCCTCTTAACAGCTGCTGCAGATTTTACAATTTGTTTTTTAAGGTGTTTTTCCATTTTATAAATTATAGCACTCAGTTCTATATCACAAATGAAAGTGATTCATCAATGATATAGCAATCTCTTATGTATTTTAATCTACAACTATAAATGTGTCAAATTCCATTCTGTAACAGCCTTTATTACGTTCACAATCCTTATTAATAACAAGATATCTAAAAGGTTTATTCCAAACAACTGAGCACATATCACGGAATTGTCGCCATGACATGTCAGACCCTACATGCTCATCATAAACGTGTCTTAGATTGATATCATCTTGTTTAAATAATATTATTAGATTTGAATTGTCTCTGACAAGTTGTTTGGGTATTTTTGTATATGTTTGATTTATATAAAAACAATCGATATTCTTGTGGCGACCCATAGCAAAATAATCTCGGATGCTACTTTGATTTTCACAGGCAACATCATCGAATATAATTATTGAATCGGGTAAGGCTTCGTGTGGACTTAAAATGTCACTGTTGTGATCGAATTTGTTATAGGAAATTGTAGGGACTATATTTAATACATTTTCTAAATATATGTATTTAGGTTGGTATAAAGACTTTGAATACACATAAACATTACTAAAACGTGGACCATCCTGATGTAATAATAAACTAATAACTAAGTTAGTCTTCCCACAATTTGATGGACCACAAACAAGACAACGTATACTATTTGGTAATAAATTGCCATGACGCTTCCATTCACTTAATGGGGTAAGATAGATGCGCTCTAGTTTTAAACTCTGTTTTTGTTTTAAAAATTTCATATCTGGTTATTTTAATTTGACTGTTTTGTTTCAAGGCTATCAATAAAATGATTTTCAAACATTGCACATACAATATTTAAATGAATTACCTATTGAATCGTACTAGTCAGCATCAGGTACTTTAGCAATAAATACAATACTAAAGCAGTGCTTTTATTTCAGCGTAGGTAATTATGTTATGGGACATTTTAAATAATAAATTATTTTAGTTACATACTGTTATATATTTTCAATAAAACATATTTCATTTATACATTTTATCGTTATCAACTATTTATTATTAATACTTAAATGAATCCATATTAAAATTAGAAAATTACTTAAGTACTATAATTCGATAGATAGGTAGGTACAAAATAATTTTAATTTGATTTTAAACATTGGTATACTCGTATATAACTTAAAAGCTATCTGTATTCCATAAAAACTTTTTTAATAGAACAAATATTTTTACAACATATTATATAATATACACAATTTTTTAATTATACTTACATCATAATAAATTAATTTTTATTTTATTCTAAGCCCCACTCATTGGCTTACAAATTTTGAAAATCAGAACTATAGTGACCCCAAGGCAGTGTCTCTATTTGATTTGAAAGGATTTGCCTTTTATCATCACATCTGTTTAATACAAGTTTATTTACTTGTTGAGTATACAGAGTATGTTTAATTGATTTAATCATACTCATTTTACATGTAAAATTAGTATTATTATACAAGGTTTTAGCATACTGTGACATTTTTAATTTACATGTCACTGATTTACATATTCCTTTAGCTTTCATTATTTTTGTTTTCATCGATGATAAAGCATAAAGTTTTGCTCTTAACCCGATAAACTCAACTATTATATCACCACCAAGTTCATCTTTGAATAAACCGGGTATTTTAGCGTTCACCTTAGACATTTCATACGGATTCTCAGTGCAAAAGTTGCTCGTATCAAAGTTATTTATATCATCTTTGATGTCTCTATAAATATCTTCAGTATGCACTAAATAAAGAAGACTATCCGTATCTGTATAACAAAGTTTAATATTTTCACCATATTTTCTTTTCATAAAATCGTAATGAAAATTGTACAAATGCTGTTTAGCGTATTCTAATACCGTGAAGCCAATATAAATCGGTCTATCAAGACATATTTTTTCACGGTTTAGTTGTATAGCTATAAAGTTTTCGTTGAATACTGTTATACTTTTTAAATTCGGACGTGTAATTAATTTTTCAGCGCCCAAATGTTTATTCGTTTTATTACAATGTTCATTCCAATTTGTTACTAACTTAACATCAACTTGTTTACGTTTGTTTTCTATAGTCTTCCCAAATATTGCATTATTTAATAGTTTAAAAAAATCTTTCTGAAATGAAGTAGTTGAAGCTTGACGTAATCGTGTGTTTAAATCAATATATTTTTGTAAAAAGTTATCCTGACGGAAACTTAAAATGCGATGTATTTTAAGTAAAATTAGTCCATGTTTAATGCATTCTTTTAAATGAACATAGTGAATTACATAGTTGTATTTGTTGTACAGATTAGCAATCAACTTTGATGTTTTTCCTCCTGGTGGAATAAGTTTTTCCGGAGCGAAAGGTAAATCACTATGCAAATCATGTAAACTATCAGGATAGGCTAAGTCAACTTCTAAAATATACCCGTAATCAGCATCATCCGATATGCTCATTACATCGAAACATTTAATTTCATCCATTGACATTAACCTGAACTCTGAAAGAGGCATTTTTTTCGTCATAGCATGACCATAAAGATTGTTACAATCAAGATATATTAAATATTGTGACTGTCTCGAGTCATCAAATGCCGGTAAGTACTTATTATTGGCTACAGCATGTCGATATGAACATTGTGCCAAGCCTCCGCGTACACCCTTTTCAAGCATTTGATATATTTCTGAATCACTAATTAACTCGAGTTGGACACCTGTATAGAGCAACATTGCATCCCAACTTAAGCTTGGTGCGGTAATATAATACGCACAATCCAGATTATAAAATATTAAACATAACATTCGGAACTTTTCAAAAATATCACACAATAATAACACATCACATTTCAAATATAAGTCTGTGTATTCACCGAGTGAATGAATATTGAAATATTTCCAAATAGTTTTCGCATGGTTATACTCTTCATCGGATATATCATTCATTTTCAAGTTATTATAAAAATGCTCTTTCGAGGGAAGTTGTGGTTCATCGTACTTTGACCACGAATCCATGTATTCATATGGATAGACACCCTTTTTTCTCAATAAAGAGCATTTAAATTCATCATTAAATTCTGAAAACAAATGTACAAAATCTTTTTCACATAAACTTTTACTTAAAGTGTCTAAGCTTGTACTTAGGAAATGGAAAGAATCAATGAACTTTATTTGAATTGGGTGATTTTTATCGTCTGATTTAATAATTTTCGTTATACTTAGATAGTTTTCTTTAGTTTTTGGTATAATCTTGATCGTACCTTCATATCTCGCCAACTCACCAATAAAAATATGTGAATCATAGCCAGACAGATTATGGAAAACGACCGGTATGAATGGACAGGTTCTATGCATTAAGTTACAATGGGAATGCACAGCTCCTCTATACTTGCCAGTAACATGATCGTGATCACGAACTTTGTCATCGAATAACAATTGTTTACAAATGTAACATTTTTTCGAGTCTTGAAAACATTTCTCTTGTTCAGTGGTTAAAGGATGCATATCCTTTTTGTCACGTAAAATAGCGTGGATTCTTTTGACTTCCAAAATTAATTTTTTGATAAACACTTCAACACAATCTTCGCCTCTATAAGATACATATTTATTTAAGGAGTCGTCATGAGAACAACATACATAATATGCAAAACATGAAGGCTTATGAATTTTATTTGTTGTTGTATTATTAGTTTGATTTTCATTATGATCTATTAATAAACATTCAAAGTCAGCATAAATAATAAAATTAATTCTTTGCTGTCTTTCATAGTGATTAAATTTAAGTACACTGTTTTTTTCTGGTAACACAGTCAACACATTAGAGCAATCATGAGAATGAAGCTTTGTTTCACATGGAAAAAATTGTAAACAGCTATCACACAAATATACTTTATTCTTGTGTAATGATACCTGCTTACGAACTAATCGTGCCAGGTCTTTTATTAAGCAGTAGTGAGCTTTATCATCACTTTCCAGATATAATAAATTAAAATGATTCTGTTTCTTTGTGTTTGTTTTATACAAAGGGCCTACTACGATGTGTTTATTTAGACCGTATATATTGATACTTATTTTAGAATTATTTTTCTCAAATAACTTTATATCACTGATCGAAGGTGGAAATGACATCCCTTCTATGTTTAAAACTCTAGAGTAATGAGGATATGAAGATGGCCTGCATACATTATTTTTGGCAGGAAACATACCCGCAACAACACTCCATAAAAAACAGCAGTTGTCAGAATTTTTTATATTTATACAGCTTTTAGAATTTCTTACACTTGGAGGTAATTCTAAATAAGTGCCACCTCTCATAGGGGTATATTTGTTAACATTGATTTCTAGATGGCTTATCGCAACAAAAGACCAACCAGACTCACAATGTTCAAATTCTGTAATTTTTTGATTAATTTTATCAATCATATTCATAAAAAAAATATTCAAGTCAGTATTTTTGTAAATAATTTCATATTTTGTATTAAATGATTTCAACTGTTGCTCATTTGTTTTATACAATATAAAATGAGCGAACAATTCAAAGTTAACTTTTATACAGACATTTTTAGCTACAGATTCATCGATCAGTTTTATCATGACTCGTTTGTTATCCTGCAGGAACGTCTCTATTTTATGGTACTCGTCTTCCTGCGAGGGGTTTAAACGATATGTCATGATTCGATTTTTAAAAGCAGTAGCAATAATGTCAATACTATTATATTCGGTCTTTAATAAACAATTAGATTTGTGTATATTACTTTTGGTATGATATCGATATTCATTTCTTGTTAATTCTGTATTACATTTTTCACAATATTTCATTTCGTCGGATGGGGCTGAAAAAAAAAGACCTTACACTTAATAATATATAATTTTATTTCTTATAGATTAAGTACAATAAAAATAGATCTATACAAAGAAATTAATTACACACTTTAAACGGTTATATGTTAATTAGTTTCATAATAATGTTCGTTAGAACTGCTTTTTATTTTGGGTGGCAGCCCTTCATAAAGACATATAATATGCAAGTACGATAATACTAATTCAAATACACTGTTATAGGTCTTTAATAATAATTGCTCACGAAAGTTGGCGGGCAGTCTTTAAAATCTTTGCGCGTTGCCGCAATTAATTGGGATAGCACACGCCAACTGTCACTATCCTCATTAATTTTATTTTTTATTGTAACGATGGCATGACGCCATCTATTCAAAGGCAGGACATGCTCTATTTCTTCGGTTTTGTATACCTTAATCTCGATATAATGAGAGCCTTTCTTGTTCTCATTGATTTGGCGAGAGTGCCCGTTCGCCAATCGTCGTGTGTAATAGTTATAAACTGGTGCTTTGGTTTTACCTTTCGGCTTGGGCGGTGGTTGTGGTTCTTCATCGCTGTCGCTTATGTCACCGAACAATTCTTGGGCGGTAGCTCTTGCACTTTGCATAGAAACAGGTCTTATCTTGGGCTTCTTTTTCGATGGACCGGCGACGGTAGCGGGGGCGGTGGTGGCAGGCGCTGCTACCCGTTTCTTCGGCTTGTCAGTTTTCTTCGCAGTTTCTTTCTCCGTTTCTGAATGACTAACATCTTCATCGGATGGAAACAGAGTGTCAGCAGTAGCGGTAACATGATGATTTGACCTGTCGAAAAATAAAAAAAAGATTTGAAATAATTACACAACAACTTCGAAGATAAAGTACTTATATTGTTTATCAATTAACTATTACTACCGTACACAGACTTTGAATAGGTACTTAAATAATTATATTTATTAATAAAATAATAAGTACTTATTCATTTAATACAACAATGACAGGTTAGGTTAGGTCCAGGCAACTATGAATACTTCGTACTGTATGGGACGCACATACAAATGCAAACATTTTCCTCTTGCAGGAATCGAACCCGCAATCGTAAGTTCAGTAGTCATATTCACACACTAGTTGCAATGACTATAGGTACTTAGTTAAATAATATACTTGGTAGGTAGGTACTCACATTTTGTTTTATTATTAGGTTGATGATTTCTTGTAGAGTTGTTGTTGGTCCCTCAGGAGAACTGGATGTGAGGTGATCCAGGTTGGATGGGCTTAAATATTATGTTTCACACAATACTCTTCATGTAACGACACGGACGCACACTTAGAAAAAATGCTTACTTTATAATAATCCTAAAATGGATTGATGTGGATCTCAGTTTCTCAGTGCCTCGCAAGCAATATTTCGCGACATAGGTACTTTATACGGTGACTTACAAATTAATTAGATATTTTAAGTAAACAGGAAAACAAATTTATATCTAAAAAGTATAGATAAGTAAAAAGTAGAAACCTGATCGACTGATTTTTACCAAGCTATGATAATTTTATAGTACCCTAAATGTAACGTAGTGATTTGCGACCTTATTTAGGGGTTCGACTCCGTTATAAACATTAAACATAAAAAAACCACTGACTTTAGCCACCTCCAAATCCCGGGTTCGATTCCGATCGAGCCAATGTAGATTTTTTTTCTATTATTGTCTGTAGTCCGATTCTTTGTCGAGTTCAATATCCGACTTCTTACTTCCTACTAATATTATAAATGCGAAAGTTAAGATGTTTGGATGTTCGTTGCTCAATCATGTAAAAACGGCTGAACTGGTTTGGTTGAAATTTGGAACACAGTTCTCTATTGCAAATTTCATCCAGATCCGATCAGAGGGCCTAATGCGAGTTTGCAAATGTCCAAACGTTACTATCCGGTGAGAGTTACATTTTCAGACATAGCTTTTATACAATAGGAATAAGGTTGAGAATTAAACTCTATTCGCAAACTGCGGCGTAAGCGAGTTTTTGTGTGAATGAGTAACAAACTAAGTAGGATTTTAATAATTTAATAAAATGTATATTTTATTCCATTACGGAATCGAACCCGTGATCCTCAGTTTAGCAATCGGTTATGCCCATCAGTCATAGAGGGAGGTATACACCTACGTACGTTGATCGATAAAAAACAAAGCTATTAGAATCGTTTTTCTCTTGTTAAATAAGTATTTGAGTGGTGATACAAAAACAATTATAATTTAAAGTGACAAAAACTAACTAGGTACACTAAGATTCGTACTATCTGACGACCTGTTTGGCGCAGTGGTACTATACCAGCCTTCTGCGCCAGAGGTCTCGGGTTCAATCCCCGGACAAGACAAATATTTATTTGTCTTGGTCTGGGTGTTTAATATGTATTTTATGTATGTGTTTACAAAAAAAGTATATTAGTGTGTTTATCCGTTATCTAGTATCCTTAACTCAAGTTCTTCATGAGTGAAACTATCGTGGGGATATTATTGGTGTGATTGTAAGAAATTATTAGCAGCACATTAAGTTATACAAAACTGACAAAAATCTGCAATTTATTATGAACCTAAAAAGATTTAAATATTGACATTTAAGTATAAAACTGATCGAATTTGATTACCCTGTTGTGGTATCCCTGCGTGCCGTTAACTGTACTTAAGTATTTTTAAAACATTGCTTTCGTTAACAGTCGAGTAGAATAATTATTTTACAATAGTGCACGTGCATCATGTGGGTACCTACCTAGGTAGAGATGTATGGCGAAGAATTCATGCAGTGTTGTATTGTATGTCATCCCTAATATGGTAACACGATAAATAACTTGTTTTGCTATTCTATTTTGAACTTTATGATTAATTTTGAATATGTATAAATTGGGGGTAATATTTAAAAAATCAATCACTTTTCTACTTCGCCATTTACACTCTAGACTTCTAGACCAGCACGATTTGATATTCCAAATAAATTATGTCGGTAAGTTTTTAGTGATTTAATTAGATTTTATAATATAAGTATTTATTTATTTTACAAAACTTATTACTGTTTGTAGCAATTACTTACACTTATAATATAAAGTATTGTTCGGTACTTAACTGAAAATAAGGTGGTGAGGTGGTTTGTGTATTTAATTTTTATACTTAAATATATCTTTATTTTATTGCAGGATACTGAAGAATTATTCAACTTTGTAGATTTGAGCGAACTTCCTAAAAATAAAAACATTCAAGAGTCTCGTAAGCGACGATCTGATGAGAATTCCTTAACGACTAACTTTTGTTTTATTAAGACACCGATGCAAGGATATAAAATCATACGTATTGAAGTTTATGATGCGAAAAAATTTGATAGTATAGACGATACGATATGCATGTGCAAAGCCGAATTGTGTGTACAACATGTGGTGAAGGGGGTGTTGTTTGATGAAATTTACACTAGCACGTGTGATATAATATCAAAAATTCAGCAGCTTATTGAGAGAAATAGTTTGTAATACAAAATAGTGGTATGTTTCATAAATAAAATTTAACATAATAAGTAACGTGTTTTATTTTTTAGACCCATTTTATAAGTTTTTAGCTAGCATCCTTTTAAAATTATATCATCAAAGGTTAAGTGTAAGCTACATCTTCATTATCATTAAGTACCTACTATTGTTATCCGTATAACGCACGTATTGCTAAGTGTGCTGTTTTCCATATAAAGAACA
This sequence comes from Chrysoteuchia culmella, assembly GCA_910589605.1. Classification (NCBI taxonomy): domain Eukaryota; kingdom Metazoa; phylum Arthropoda; class Insecta; order Lepidoptera; family Crambidae; genus Chrysoteuchia; species Chrysoteuchia culmella. The sequence goes on from OU342649.1 coordinate 5,358,321, forward strand.
TAGCTTTAATTTAAAACACCGAGCAACTGTTGTAACCTCGCAGTGAGACGATAGGTCAGTTAACTTCAATCAATACGTTCAAAAACTAACTAAATTAATTGGTAAAAAGTAGTTTAAAGTAAGCAACATGAAAAGTAATGGTTAAATCACTATTCAATGTTTTGTTTCAATGGTAAAATTGAGGGACCTGGAGCTCTTCTGATCCAGGATCCTCAATTTTAACCTACTCCCATCTCCTGAAGGCTGAGTCCCTTAGTCGCTTTTTACGACACCCACGGGATGAGAGGGGGTAGTGCTATTCTAAGCCGACACTACACAGCTTTTTCGCACAATAACAGCGTAATTCGCACAGCCATTTTAAATATGCTTAACGCTAAATGTGTTTACTGACAGTTGGTGACAGTCGTCCTAAATATAGTAATTACAAGTTTAGGTAAGTTCTAAGGTAGTTCAGTGCCCATCTCCTGAAGGCTGAGTCCCTTAGTCGCTTTTTACTACACCCACGGGATGAGAGGGGGTAGTGCTATTCTAAGCCGACACTACACAGCTTTTTCGCACAATAACAGCGTAATTCGCACAGCCATTTTAAATATGCTTAACGCTAAATGTCTTTACTGACAGTTGGTGACAGTCGTCCTAAATATAGTAATTACAAGTTTAGGTAAGTTCTAAGGTAGTTCAGATATTTTTCACTAAACTTACTGAAAAATATTTGTACGCTTTCAGCGTCTGCCTGCAATTTTTTGTGTGTGGTCATAACATACAGATTTGGCCAAATTATATTACATGTTTAACCAAATTAAAGTTTGTAAGGGATAATTAGAAACTAAAGTTTGTAAGGGATAATTAGAAACTAAAGTTGGTAAGGAATAATTATAACTTAAATATGCATTTAACACAAAAAAATTAAACCAACGAAAAAGAGCGAAATTGGAGGAGTAGACAACTTTCCCAAGTTTCGATCCTCGGACGAAAGCCTTCAAATGAAATTATAATGGCAAAGTTATTGAATGGCCGTATTATTTATTGTTGAGCTCAAAAGTTTCAAGTTTTATTTTGTAAGCAGTTAGCGAGTCTTCAATTAATGGTTTAAACAATTTCGGCATTTAATAATGATACCTATTATGTTAAAGAATTGCTCACATTGAAATTCTTGGTAAATAAATCGTCAAAATAAAACTTACGATGTGTGTGTAAGTCAATATAGATACGTAAGTGTGTCTTTTCTAAGTCTATGTGTGTTTGTGTGTGTGTGTGTTTGTGTATGCGTGTGTGTGTGTGTGTGTGTGTCTGTGTGTGTGTCTGTGTGTGTGTGTCTCTGTGTGTGTGTGTGTCTGTGCTTGTGTGATTTTTTTTTTATGAAGTGTGGGTATCGACAGTAAAGAATATCGTGGAGATGTTGCGGAAAGAATTAATCCAAAACGGAGAGATTATTATTAATATAGACACTTACACATTCTCACATTCATTCAATTTCACTTACCTTACATATTCAATATTCCCACTACAATATTAAATTGTAATTAAATTAGATTGGATACTAATAACTTGATTTCCTGCTCTCCGGAAAACGAAACAATTCAAAAGTTTATACCGGGTAGTCGAAAAACGTTAAAATAAGGGTTTTGATTTACGAGCGTATGCCAAAGTGCAAAATTAAATTCCATAAAGAATATTCGGGATTGTACCACTACAATTTATTAGGGTTGATTGGACCCAACCCTGATACGTATAAAGTAGTATCGCAATTAGGATCTGTAATCTGTTAACTCTACCTGATATTACGGAGTTATGTGTTCCTAGTTGATGATCGAAGGTTCCTATTCATTACCCTAAAGTATTATTTCGAATTATTAATTTTCATGCAGATTAAAAAAGGCATGTCAAAAAGCCATGCCAAGGCATTCTGCTTTATGGTCCTATTCTTTTATTTTTGTTGCCTTGGCTGGCACCGACTCCATAGTTATGGCTTATTTTTTGCTTTTTAGTTTTTGAAGCCGGTTTATTTAATGCGTTTTTTATTTTTTACTTTTTAGTTGTCTGTAATAGGCTGTTTGGTAAACTACAGAAGGTTTGTGTTTTTTCTTGATTAGATTAGGTTTTATGTACATTTACATATGCATCGTGCAAAATTCGGTTATGATGACATCGTCCAAGTTAACAAATATATATAATAAACATATAATGCTTAAAATGCTCATAACATAAAAACTACTAGGCCAAACTAAACCAAATGTTTATGGAACTAAATAGCAAATATTCCGCATCGAAGAAAATAATAATAACGGAATTCGATTCAGAAATCTCGGCGTAATTGGTGTTCATAAAAAATGAATAAAAATAATTATACCAACCGAATTGAGAACCTCCTCCTTTTTGGAAGTCGGTTTAAAATATGCCTCATCGTTTGTTAGCAATAGGACGAAGCAATACAGTTTAATTGATGACGTTTAATAATAATATTATTACTTCAAATATTTAAAGTTTATAAGAATGTTTGTTTGTAGGAAGAAGGTAATCTCTGGAACTACTGAACTAATTTTGGAAATTATTTTACCAGTCAAAAGCTACAATATTCCTGTGGGATATTTTTATGTAAAGCACGGATCATCTAGTACTTAAAATATCAATACGCGCCAAAAGCAAAAATGTAGTTTTTTTTATACAAACAAACTTCACATGACCTGCTGAGCTTAAGGCAGAATACGCGTCCATAGTATTCGCTTCCTTAATTTTATGTTCTAAAATAAACTGCGTACGATTTCGACGGCTTAAATCTCCAGAACGTTCCAGAATAATGTCCAAAGGGTTGTCACGACCCATCCTAGGTTAATAATGCGTGCAGTTTTCATTAGACCCCGACATATTTTATTTAGTCCTGTCAACTCGCAAATTACGCACAAGGTATAAGCTCGTTTGTCTTAAGGAACATAATTTAAGGGCGAATAATTTCGCGAGACGGCCTAATTAAACCTGAATTAATTAACTGAGAAAACACAAACAAGTTTCCAGCAATTATACTAAGGAACAGACGTTGTATAACTTTGTGTAAATACTGAATTGGAATTCAATGATGCGGGAATTTGAATTTGTATTTTGAAGTTACTGACAAGGTTACGAATCACACTAAGATACTAGCTAGTTTCATTTACTGAAGTTTGGGTGAAGCGCTCATGGCCGCGCTTGACAGACTGATCGTATTCGATCACGTTCGTTAAGCAAAGTTCGGCCCGGTCAGGTGTCGGATGGGTGACCGTAAAGTGGCAATATAACTGAGTGCTTTCGTGCTCCGGAGGGCACGTTAAACCGCCGCGCGCCGGTCCCGTTTATTATCATTTAATAACAGTCGTTAAGCCAAGTCAGAGGCCTTATAGGCGGTTTGACAAACTCTGACACCAGAGGTGGCCACTAATCCTCACTCGATAAGAAGAAGAAGAAGATTTACTTTAAGAGGATTCCCAAACCAAAGAATACTGACTATTACTAAACTACTGTAATTATCTGCTTTTTTAAATCAAAAGCTTTTCCTGGTAAAAACGCTTTTGGTGGTCAAATGCCTGCCCCTTTTATATATAAAAAGTTTATGATAAATTTTAAATAGAAAAATATTGGAAATAATTTACTACCTTACCGAGACGAGAGAAGTCTCGGTAGCTCAGTGGTTAGAGTATTTGACCGGATTTCCAAAGGTCATGGGTTCGATTCCCATCTGAGAATTCACCTGTGGCCGAGTTAATTTTTTCCAATATTTTTATATTTAAAATTTATCATAAGTACAAAAATAGCATTGAAAAATGCAAAAATTCAAAAATCATATATTAAAAGTTTTTTTTTATATTTCGAGTATTTTGTTTCTTTTTTGTGTTTCCCAACGTTTTGGCAACATTTCAGGGCCCGTGGTCACTGGATTATCTGCTTTATTGAGAAGTAAACATTTCCTTTTCCATTCATGATTTAAATAAAGTTTGTGTTTTTTCAATGTCTGTGAAACTTGCTTCAATACCAGTGAAAATTGTTTCATTTAAATAATGGCTTCGTGAAATCCACAATATGGCTGTGATCAGCTTCGTCAACATTGAAGCTACATTTTGACATTTTAAGTTTCACTTCTCATTTATATGATGTAATACGTGACATGAAAAACCAGTTTTTTTTGTCGTACATTCTGAGTTACTAGAGGTTAAGCTACCCTTTTTCAGTAATCATGAATGACATAAACATAGTGACAAAAAAGTTACTATTTATCAAGCATTCCATAATCCGCTGGCATTAGTTAGAAATGATACTATCATTAACTATTATTAATAGTTTGTTGTTGTTGAGGTCGATAAAAGATGGCTGAAAATGAATGACAAAAATAATAAAAAATATCCGTCACTTTTAAATAATTACTCTTCTTTAATTGATTTCGAAAAGAATAATAGACTGTATACCCTATTTAACTTCTTCTGATACAAAAGGTAAACAAATAAACCTATGTTTCTAAAACGTTGTAAATAATAAACATTGGAAATTGAAACGGGTATTAAACGCGTAGAAACGTGATAGGTATTTCACCTACCTAATTTTCCCGACGTTTTGGCCAAGTTACATCGGCCGTGACCACGGCTACTTGTTACCACAGTTACCACGGTTTCTACGCGTTTAATACCCGTTTCAATTTCCAATATTTATAATGTAACGCGAAAGTTTAAAAGTGTAAATAATAAACATGTAAATAAAGTGTCAAGTCAAATAAGTATTTTTATTTTCAAATAACGAATGCTGGAGTTTCACCCGAGTTCTTTTCGTAATAACATGTGTTGTGAGGCTCCATTTTTAACTGAATCTACCGTACAATTTCTATAAATATAAGAAAAAAATATTCTTGACATTGGCAAAATTCGCGAATTTCATCGTGAGCAAGCCATTAATTAAGACAGAAGAAGAAGATAAAGAATGCTTACAAAGTTTGGGAATAGCTACATTTTTAGGTGTTTTTAATGTCACTTTTTTACCCCCGACGCGCGACGTACGGAGACGGTATATGCGTTTGGGGTAAGCGGATGTTTGTTTGTTTGTGCAAACCAATGTTGCCATTTATCTCCAAAACTACTAGTCTAATTTTGATGCGGTTTTCAGTGATGGGTTCGGGTTTGATTAGTGCATGTTTTTAGATAAGCGTTATGGTGACAACTCACCAAGAGGCGTTACAGTAAATATTTGTTTGATTTTGATGTGGTTTTCAGTAATGGGTTTTATGTAGTATAATGTAGGTATATAATACCTGTGCTTTGCTCTCTAAAAAGTATGAAATAAAAAGTCAAATAAATAATATAAAAAACCCACAACGGTCAAAATGTAAGTCATTGAAAATGGATAAAATAATTTAAAAACCCCCGACTTAATTATCCGTCGGGGGCTGCCACCACTTTTATACATTTCAACATGTATATCAATAAGTCAGTAGTGCAATAAATATCTCTAATTATTCACTCTACTATAAAACTGAAAACTAGTACATGTAATAGCCCCCCATGGATAATTAATTCGGGGGTTTTTATATTATTTTATCCTTTTCAATTAACTTTTAACCGACGTGGGTGTTTTCAAAAATTTTAATTTTGCTTTGTTTTTAGGTAAATAGATCTAAGATGCGTTTAAAATTCAACCAGTTAAGATAGCCAGTTCCTCAGTGAGTGCGGATTCCGGGAGAGGTTCGCTTCCATCTTCAGCCTTATCAATACTTAACATCACGTATGATGAAGGCTAAGAGTCTCCCGTCGTTCATAAAAAAACCTATTAAAAAACCTTTTCATGGTTTGTTTACCTTTTATCTCAGTGGAAAGTTGAATAGAGTAGACTAGTACTAGTTGAATAGAGTAGAGTAGAATAGAGTAGAAATAGACTAGTATTTTATTAATTTCTTCGTAACCTTTAGCACTGAGAAAATTAATCTTGACAACTGCTGTCAAATGATTCTTTATCTTACATTTACAAAAGTCTAATGATACCAATATACAGGTGTTTTTAAATGAAAACCTACTCAATTACTGAAACGAATTCAATTAGTATATCTCTAGGGACAAAGTTTTATATAGACCGTAGATATAAAGTAGACAGTAAAAATGGAACGAGTCATTCATTACTTAGTTCAAGGACTGACTTTTATTACTGTTTCGCCAATATAATTTAATTATGTTAGCTATAACTTTTGGAATTAATTTGTTTTTCTCAAACATGCATGGAAATGTTGTCATTATTTTCGAAAAAAGAACACGCGAAGTATCGAATTTACGGACAAAGAGAATCAAATCCATTGCAGGAGCGTTTTTTGAATTTGGAACATTACAAAGAGTATTTTAACAACTCCAGCACGCCGTTTCATACAACATTGCTGGAGCGCTGTAGTTCCAAATTAAAAAAGTCACTCCTGCAATGAATTTGATTTTCTTTTAGTAATTATTAAATGTATAATATAAAAAGTATTTATTTCCCTGCATTCCTTTGAGAAAAGCACTATATATGCCTCGGCGGAAATGGCAATTGCCTGTCTCGTATTAGTGAAGTCCTCGCCTACGGCTCGGCCTTCAAACTCATACTCGACCTGCAATTGCCTATTTCACGGCCTTTGCAATAATGTACTATTTCAAAATAGTAATAGGTATGTATATTGTTCTCTTTACGATGCAAGTTCGTTTTAGTTTTTGTGAATGTTTAAATGTTTTGACTTTTTGGTTATACTGGTTAGTTATATTAATTATTATTAATTTATGAACGAAGGGGAGACTCTTAGCCGTCAATATGTGATGTTTAGTTTTGATAAGGCTGAAGTTGGAGGCGAGCCTGACCCGAAATCCTCAATCACTGAGGAATTGGCTATCTCATCCTAATTGCCGAAACAAAACAATGCGGAAAACATTGTTGTTACGGCGTCAGACTTAGATAAGATGGTGGTAGCTAGCTAGGCGGATTTACAACAATTCCTACCACCAACCAAACTGAATATAATATGTACCCCCGCTGGGAATCGCACCCGAGACTCCTGGGTCTGATACCGGTGGTTGTACGTACACAACTAGATCATAAAGGCGGTAAAAACAAACGGGTTCTACAGCAAATTGAGATGATCAGCTTTTAAAACTAGATTGATGATTTTAAGATTGAATGTTCTTCCCAAGATTTGTTTAGGTTATCGGTCATTTTGAATGTAACTACTGACCAATTTTAACGAAACTTGTTTAAACTATTAAATTTATTTGTTTTTCATTACATACTCGTATATTATGTATGAAAACAAAAATAATTTTGAATTACTAAAAGGCTGCTACAAGGACTTATAAACTTTAAAGAAGTTACGCCATTGGTTCGACAATTCCTATGGAGGGACAAGTTGTAAAGAGAAAAACCGGCAAGAAATTTGTCAAGGACTATTTTTATTACATAACTCATGGAAGCGCTCATGGCCGCGCTTGACAGACTGATCATATTAGATCACGTTTTGTTAAGCTAATTTCGGCACGGTCAGGTGTCGGATGGGGGACCGTAAAGTGGCATTATAACTGAGCGCTTCCGTGGTTCGGAGGTTACGTTAAACCGTCGGTCCCGGCTGTTGTCATTTGATTAGTCGTTAAGCCAAGTCAGAGACATTATAGGCGGCTTGATAAACTCTGACACCAGAGGTGGCCACTAATTCTCACTGAAGAAGATTAGATAACTAGCGGCAGCCCGCGGTTTAACCCGCGTGGTTCCCGTTGCCGTAGGAATATCGGGATAATAAGTAGACTCTCCATCTTTTCAGCTAACTATATGCCAAGAATCAATTGGTTGCTTAGTTAGGGCGTGAAGCAAGGACAAACAAACACACTTTCGCATTTATACAATTAGTTAGGATTAGGAGTTAGTATGTAAACTATGCCGTGTGGTGACGGCCTAAGAATAAAAGTTTCACCACTCCCTTACATGCCTGGGATGTCGTAAGAGTCGACTAAGAGGCTCGACGCATTGAACACCTGTGCGAGAGAAGGAAAACTTGAAACAAACCCTCTACCAACCCGTCTGGCCAGCGTGGTAGCAGTAGGCTAATAGCCTCCTATGAACGCCACCATAGGCGTGAGCTCGGAGAGGCTTATGTCCAGCAGTGGACGTCCACAGGCTGATGATGATGGATGTAAACTGTAAGTAAACGGCTTCTGCCAAAAAAGATCTTTGAACATTATGTTAGTACTTTTAGGAATAAAATGTTTACCGAGTGACTAAATTCTAACGTTTCATAAACAAAATCGAAGAGTCGTAATAAAATAAATATTAATTTAAAAATGGTAATCTTCTATTTAGTTGAACATTATAAGCCTCTACGACAGACTCCTATGGAAGACAGGAATTAATTTAATATTAAAGCTTCGCTTCAATTGAATCCAATGGAATTTGGCTTTATTTCGAGATTGCTTGTTAATTGTTGAACCCACTTCATAAAATTAACTAACAATATACACCAATATGTTTTCTATTTACATAATACGAATTTAATTTGTTTCATGAATAACAAGTTAGGGGAAATTATTGATAAACAACTTGGAAATCAGTTAAGGGAGAGTTCTACTACATTTTGCCATGTGATGTTTGGTTCCCTTTAAGCATCTTTCTTACGGAGATGATTATGCGCAAAGCGTTTCGTGAAAAAACTGATTTAAAAAAAGTATATTCGGAACATTGAGCTATATTCTACGTCAGTACAATAATACTTCAATTCGGAACTCAGTAGCATTAGTTTTTTTTTACACACATATTATCTATCCCACGGTAAGTTTGTGTATACTTGTGTTATGGATACTAGATAACGGATAAACATACTTATATACTTTTTGTTTTGTGAATACATACATAATATCCATATTAAACACCCAGACCAAGACAAATAGACATGTTCATGCACACAAATAGTTGTCTTGTCCGGGGATCGAACCCGGGATCTCTGGCGCAGAAGGTGGGTTTAATACCCCTGGGCCAAACAGGGGGCTAATTGTCTAATTTAAAATCTATCGCAATCCCTTTCAATTCGTAATTTGAAAGATATTCAGGCCGTCACTATTTGACATTTGAAAGGGATTGTGATCGGGACGCGTTTTAAAAGGTATGGAATAAACGAAATTGAACTGTATAAGCAATATGACAGACGAAAATATCACAATCACAATACCTCTGAAAGGGATTTTGATAGATTTTAAATTCGACAATTAGGGGGCAGGTCGTCAATATCATACTATTCAATACTCTTCAACTAATAATACTAAATAATTTACTGAAATCCCATTAAAATCATTTATGTAGTAAACCAATGAAGCCATTTTATGTTCTATAATAAATAAAACTCAATACTTCCGCCATTTTGAAACTAAAAGATTAGCCTGAATGGAGCAGAAATAAAATATAAATGTAAGCAACACTTTTTTGGTATGAACCGGTAGGCAAAAACAAATTATTTATATCCTATTGTTAAATACAATACGTTTGTTCAAAGACCATTCTAATAATAGAGAGGCTTTTACTGGCAGTTGTAATAGACACTTAATCTTCATTTAAAATGCTCGGTTCATTTGCCAAAGTAAGGCAGGTAAGTACCTATGTACTTAAGAGTCACATTAAGTATTTGCTTTTACTTCGAATTAAGTAGATAACGCGTAGTACGATGTATACTACTTTTGGTGTACAAAAATAATCAATTTTATGAAATTTTCATTTTATGCATTTTTCATTTCTATTTTTATACTTAGGATAGATTTTAAATATAAAAATATTGGAAAAAAATATCCCATCCCATCTGAGAATTCACCTGTGGCCGAGTTATTTTTTTCCAATATATTTTTTTAAATATTCTTTGTTGAATTAAGCATATTACACGCAGTTTTAAGTTGTCAGTTTTGCCCTACCGCCCGTTTCAGACTCTTTTATTCGTCCAAGCTTTTAGCTGACAAGAAAAATAAGCGCAATAAAACTTACCTTAAGGTCTAAAAAGGGCACTAACGCAATATTGCTTTGTGAATTCCCTAACAATTCATCTAATTGTTGATTTTCTATGGAGTTTAGTAACTGTTAAATGTGTCGGTGTAGCAAAATTTGCTTTAAATTTTTGAAGGCAAGAAAATTTACTTATAGCAAATTTCATAGGAAATAAACAAATAAATTAATTGTCAGGTATATGATTTTGTAATTTATTATTGAATTGAATGAATTGAGGATTATTTTCTCAGTCTCTTCAAGCATGCGTTACTCAGTTCTGAGGGTCTAAATAGGCTGTAAAAACAATATTGCTAAGTGAATTACCTGACAATTATACTTATGGTAAATTTTAAATAGAAAAATATTGGAAAAAATTAACTCGGCCACAAGTGAATTCTCAGACGGGAATCGAACCCGCGACTTTTGGAAAGGCGAGAGCATTGGACCGGATTTCCAAAGGTAATTTCCTCTAACTGGCGGAACACAACAATGCTGAAAATATTATTGTTATGACGTCAGACTTAAATAAGATGGTGGTAGCTACAAGTCCTACCACCAAATAAACGGCAGACAATGTGCACGGGACCTCTGGGTCTGATACCGGTGGTTGTTACCACTAGACCACAGAAGCGGTTGAAAACTAATCCCGTCAGGGCGACATGAGACTAGTTGCTTTTTTCTAGTATATTTTCTTGTTTAATATTTATCACGGTTAAAAACTATTAACTATACTATGGGTGCCGTGTGGTGACGGCCTAAGAATACAATTGTCGATAGGGGATGTCGTAAGAGTCGACTAATAGGCTCGACGCATTGAACACCTGTGCGAGAGAAGGAAAACTTGAAACAAACCCTCTACCAACCCGTATGGCCAGCGTGGTAGCAGTAGACTAATAACCTCCTATAAACGCCACAATAGGTGTGAGCTAGGAGAGGCCTATGTCCAGCAGTGGACGTCCACAGGCTGATGATGATGATGATGATGAATACTATTATCTATCCATCAGGAAAAGCTATACCCAGCACTGGATATCTAATGACTGATGGTTTAAATGGTGCACATATTGTAAGTTGATATTACAGCGCCCGCTTGGTTAGCAAATCGAATATGGCTGATATTGGCACATGAATCCATTAGCTACGCATATTAATTTTATGAGCTTGATCAAATGCTCATATAGACTTGGTGAAATATTCTGATTTGAATGTTAATTCAACATGATTTAGTCAATTCATGCTTCCGCCGTTAGTACTTTTATTATCACTAGCGGCCGCCCGTGGTTTCACCCGCGTGGTTCCCGTTCCCATGGGAATATCGGGATAAAAAGTAACCTTTGTTTTAATCCAGGCTATCTTCTATCCGTGTGCCAAATTTCACCCAAATCGGTTTAGTAGTTTTGCGTGGATGCAGCCGGGACCAGCGGTTTAACGTGCCTTCCGAAGCACGGAGGAGCTCGAGATAGTTAATTTTTGGTCACCCATCCCGTGACCGACCATTGCGAAAGTTGCTTAACCTCAACAATCGCAGGCCGAGCGCGTAAACCATTGCGTCACTGAGCTCTTCCAGATCTAAAGTAATAACTCCATCCATATTCACAGTACACAGAACTTCCGTTTTTTTCTGTTGTATACATTCAATAGAAAAAAAATCTGCTATGACGTAAGCCCGGAAAGACCTAACCTACCTTTATAAACTGCCAAACGATACAATCATGTGACAGTTTTTAGCGTCGGTTTAATAGACATACGAACCGGCTATCTACTGGATCAATTTGATCTGCTGCGTTTTATTTACCGAGTTTTTTTTTCGTTGATGACATTTATTGTAGCGGGGTTTCACTTTTGTTTCATATTGACTTAACAGTTATTTGTTATACAATACACCCATGAAATAGACTAATTTACTAATCAGAAACAGACAGACAAATAGATAGACAGAGACTTCATTTATTTATAACATCAAGAGCCGGTTTCACCACCTACTGACAAGTTTTGGGGCAGGTAATAAAACGCCTAAGGGCATTAAGTCCGCCTTTTTCGGTTTGTACAATAAAGTGTTAATAAATAAAATATAAAAAAAAATACTTTTATTCAACTCTCAAATTAAATGCCAGATAAGTTTTTAAGAATTTATCAGTCAGTGTTGAAACTGACCCTTAGTATGAATTTAAATTGTGAGGTTAGTACATTTCTTAGAAAGCCAAAAGTAACTGCTGTTTCATGGATACAATAGCCTAAATATCGCGTCAAAATGGCAGGTGAGACAAACCCACAGGCCAAATTGTCATGTCAGTTGCTTATCGCCTCAGACAGATATCACAGCTGCGACGAGAAATCAAGCCCTGACACGAAGCGTGCTCACAAAAATACATTTTCTCATGAACGCAATGTAACGTTATGATGTATTCTTTACAGAGAATGAATAACCATTGTGATGGTGAATTGGTAATTGATTTCCTATTGTTGTTCAAAGCATTGCTTATTATGTGTGTACTTTGAATACATGTATTTTGGAGATTGGAATGAATATCAAAGTAAGTATCAATTATATCAAAGTTATATAGACTGTGATGGTGCAATGCGAACTCATTTCTGGATTTTACTCTTTCGGGAGCAAAAAGTATTAATGAGTATTTCGAATTGAGAAACATATCGATGTTCCTTTTAATAAGAAACATTTATATAGCAGCAGTATGTAGCGGTTGGTCCGCTCGCATAAATGTAATGTAAAGTTATAATGAAAAGTAGTAAAGTGTTAAATTTAATGCGGTGTCTTTTTAACCGACTTCAAAAAAGGAGGAGGTTCTCAATTCGACGGTTTTTTATTTTTTTTTGTGTATGTTTTACCATAACTTCGCCAGTTGTTAACAGATTTTTATAATTCTTTTTTTATCTGAAAGAAAATGGTTTATGTGTGGTCCCATATATTTTTTACGAAGATCTGGCTAGTAGTTTTTTCATAATTTTGAAAAGTATCAATCACCTTTGGCAAGTAGACGTTTACCTAGAGGACATTGTTGTGTATGGGCTGATTTTTCGTGTAAGTAACGGTACATGATGTAACTAAAAAATCTGAAATAAAAACATTTTATAAAAAAAAATTCAAACCGACTTCAAAAAGTAAAAAATAAAACTTTTGGAGTCGGTGCTAGCTAGCTAAGGCCAAAAAAATATATAGTTAATAGAAGTGCAATGTAGAATGCCCTGGCTGGCACCGACTCCAAAAGTTTTATTTTTTACTTTTTGAAGTCGGTTTGAATTTTTTTTATAAAATGTTTTTATTTGTAATCACCTCTTATCACCATCTAAACGAAAACAAGGCGTTCAGTCAACAACGTTCTTTAATGAAGAATGGTAAAGGTAGGTTACGTATAAGTAAAACTTAATAACAAAACAAAACTCAATTTACGCAAACTCTTAAAAGTCCAAAGGCTTAACAAACCACAACACCAGCCTTTAAGTAAAAAGAAATGGTTCGCATTTTTCTCAAATTTATTTCTTACTAAACAGGGTTAGTCGAAGCTTGCTTATAACAATATTGCGTTCCTACCGACGCAACGGCTGGAATAATTTCAAGTTATTACAGCGGAAAATTAGGAAAATAAGACAACTCGAGCGTGAAACGAAACGTGTCCGCGATGAGTCCTTTTGAAATACATCTTTTTGGTTTAACAATCCGACCCGAGGTTGGGTAGCTCTGTAATTGAGGTGAATTTATAAGTCAATTAATTACTTTCCGTGTAATTATTACTCTGATTTATTGAATGAAGTTTTAATTACTTTTTTTAATTAACTCCCTATTGTGGGTATTACGTTTGGGGATATAGGTATAATTGGCTTAATTATGAGTAAACGTCTTTAATTACCATAACTATTAAGTTATTTATCGTTGTTGGCTTCGTTTACGATAATCATTTAGTATTAATTAAAGTAAAAGCCCTGTTGTAGCGTTTTTATTTCCTGTTAATATTATCGAACCGGCAAGAACATTACCTTCTATCTGAAAATTTGACCTTATTTTTATCAATTTTCATAATCTCATAATACGTGCACTGTTCTAACTGCAATGTCTACAAAACTATGTAGGTACTGTAACGGCGCGTGCTCTTTTATAATTAAAACGATGTTTAAGTCGATACTGTTTTTATCATAAAAAAACAGTATCGAGTTGTTGATAAAATTGTTTTTATCAATATTTTATTTGACAAGGCGACCGTCCATATCTACGCACGACGGGCACGGGCCTCTCTTTCTTAATTTTATTATAAACAAAACTAGCCAGCAACAGCGGTGTAGCGGCCTTCTTGAAGTGCGGAGACATATACGATCTCCACAGTACCTATAAGATTAAATTTTACAGTATAAAACTAATACATGAGAATAACACAGTGGCTAAAATTTATCTCGATATTTCTACGGGAACGGGCACCACGTGGATGAATCCGCAAGCGGCCGCTTGTTTTATTATTTTCCGATTTTTCGATTCCTTTCAACTAAATTTATTGTGATTTTCACTAACTTGGCCTACTAAGTATTACCAGAACTTGAAAAGTTGAAAAGTACCAGAACTAGAAAACTCATGGTTCTTTTAGTCGTTTAAAAAACGTATATTTAAAATTTTTTTGCTAAACCCTGTACTCAACTTGTGACATTGACAGTTCTTTGTTTACATTTTTTCCGTCTAATTATCTCCCCGAGTATACATAGGTTACTAAAACCAAATACTATAGAACTATTATAGTACTAGAACTCGCTAGAATGTCTATAGTGCTAAAACGTTTCGATGGTGAGTTCCGTAGATTAATAAAATGTGACTTACAATTTATTGATCAGGTTGAAAAAAAAAAACTGCAAAATGTCTGTATTTGTAGAGGTAGGTAGGTATACTATTCATTTAGTTGTTTGAAGGCAAAGCTTTAAATTTATTAGGTGAGTTTTATCATGTTTTTTTTGTCGACCGGACCATGAGGATTTGGGGGTCAACAGTAAAAAAAGAAGGAAAATGTCTAAAAGTGTTTGAAACGTTAAGAATAGAACAAGCGCTTTCGATCTCATTTAGGTCTCCCTACTGAATCATAAACAAGGAATTCTGTTTTTCTTTGATCTTTACTTTCGTTTTGTCTTTCAAATAAATCAACGTAATTATGTGAACTGAAGAAGTTATATCATTTACTTTTTTATTTTCTATTTTATGTACGTAACGGCTTTGGTGGATTAAAAATAGTACATTACTGCAACGACCAGCAAAAGAGGCACTGATGGACGAACGTGTAAATGTGGGCCGAGGCGTAGCCGAGGCACACATACGTAAGTCCATCAATGCCTAGTTGTGGCCAAGGCTTGTATAGTACTTTTCTCAAATAATGCGCGGAAATTAAAACTACTTTTCGAAATCAGACGAACAACAAACAACGATATTTTTTACCGCGTTAAAGTGTTCATTTGTTTTTTATTATTTCTAAAACAGCTTTCTATTTGCAAGCCAGTTCGAAATTTCAATAAAATCTTTTATAAGTTACTTCCTTGTTTGCCATTTCTCGGAGTAAAAGATCGCTCCATTTTAAATTTCACGACAGATTTGTGTTTTCTATGTTATTTATTTGGCCGCTAAACACGTCAGATATGGATTTTCATACAAATTTTGCCGGCCGCTGCTCGCATGTATGTGGCCAATACAGTAATATCGATTTATCTCGAAGAAGGTTGTAAAATAATGCTCATATTTCCAAGCATGTTTGAGAAATAGTACATTATTGCAAAGGCCGTGAAAAAGGCAATTGCAGGTCGAGTATGAGTTTGAAAGCCGAGCCGTAGGCGAGGACTTCACTAATACGAGACAGGCAATTGCCATTTCCGCCGAGGCATATATAGTGTTTTTCTCAAAAGAATGCAGGGAAATAAAACATACTTTTTATATCATACATTTAATTTAATTAATATTAAAAGTTACATAAGCCATATTGGAACAAGATCCATTGCAGGAGGGTTTTTTTTTAATTTGGAACATTACAACGCTCCAGCAATGTTGTATGAAACGGCGAGCTGGGGTTATTAAATACTCTTTGTAATGTTCCAAATTAAAAAAACGCTCCTGCAATGGATTTGATTTTCTTTGTCTGTAAATTCGATACTTCGCGTGTTCTTTTTTCGAAAATAATGACAACATTTCCATGCATGTTTGAGAAAAGGATTTTTATTGACTTCTTGTACTTGTAAATATGTACGTAATTTCCCATCCTTTAATTATGTAAATTTTCTTGATATGTACACTAAATATTACTATCCAGCTCGCACCCACGCGAGAGAATGAGTTAAATTTCGTCCAAAGAATGAACTACTGGACGACATATTGTCTTCCCTTCGAATCTCTCCGCGACAAGATCCACTTGTGCTAATCAATAGAATTGATAATAAACGTATCCGCATCGCTAATTACCTTACAATTAGTTTTGGTTAAAAAACTAATTGTGTACCTACAAATGAAAATCTGGGTGTTTTCTCCAAATAAAAAAGCAAAAATTGTGCTAACCGCCCTGACTCCGCCGGCCGCCAAGACCCGTCGGGCTGAGCTGATCCAGAGATCTCTGAGACGTCACCATCAACAGCAAATCAAGTAAGTGTGCATGTCTTTTTCTACATGAACGAGCTGTGATTTTGTCCTTTGTTTCTCGTCCTCTTGCAGCTCAGTATTCCCCGCCTTCTGTTACTTCTACGTGTTTACAAGAACATGAAGTAATACTTTGTTTTTACGGTAGAAACCGCCCCATACAGTCCACTCAGAATTTAGAAAATGACCAACAGGCTACCTAAACATAATAAAAGTTTTTATTTCACATTTTTTGAAGGTAGAAGAGGTCCCGTGCCTACGCTATTAACCTTATGTCAACTCTTCATCACCTATTACAAAATGCTGCTTTTCCCGGTGCAGGGACGATACTTATTGAGGAGTTCTCCCGATACTTCATCACCAGCTCCACTTCATCACATGCATTCAGTCGAGCATAAATTGCTTATGAACCACATTAAAGTAATCGTATCGCTTCCGTGAAATGCTAAGTATTTAATAGTTCCGATGACCATTTGTGGTCTTCGTCATCAGTTCCACTTCACCCAATGGTGCTTTTTGGAAGCATATGCATAAGGTACTATAGAAAACACCGGAATCGCTATAGGAGTGCCTGTAATATTTGAAGAGTTCCCTGGATTTCTCCAGGATCCATCATCAGATCCTGACATGATAACAATAGGACCACATGGGAAGTATTTCGAACAAAAAAATAATTACTCAAATCGGTCCAGCCGTCTTCGAGTAATCGAGTAACATACATAAAAAAGAAAAAAATCCGTCGAATTGAGAACCTCCTCCTTTTTTTTTTAAGTCGGTTAAAAAACAGGGAGACTTTTTGCCTTTATCATACCTGATGTCAAGTGTTGAGAAGGCTGAAGATGGAAGCAAGTCTCTGCCGGAATCTTTAGCTATCTAGCTATCTTATATCTAACTGCGGAACACAAAATTGCTGTTATGGCATCAGACTTAAATAAGATGGACTAGCCAGACGGGCTCACAACAAGTCCTACTTCCAACCAAACCGAATACAATATTTACACCCACTGGGAATTGAACCCGGGATCCCTGGGTCTAATACCGGTGGTTGTTACCACTAAACCACAGAGGCGGTTTTTGATCAAACTTATGCCGAAGGATTTGTTTCAGTGAGATAATCACTGGTTTTAAAATTTGTATAAGACACTGTAATTGGCATTCGAAATAGTCTTTTGGCTTTATAAATGTTTTGAACCTGCCTTTTCTGCTTGATTTCTGCTAATTCATTCTCTCTGAACAGCGTATACAGGCGATTCTCAAAGTGAACTCATCTGTCTGAAGCATTCCTAGCATTTGCTTGCATATAGCATGATTGTTAATAATTTCAAAGCATTTCTAGTTTGCAATTGATTTCAAAGTTCTTTGTTGCTATAAAGCGTACAATTGGGAACGGGGAATGTCTTGTTCCTTTGAGGGTTAACTTAGTCTTTAACGAGAAACTATACAGAGATATCACCTTGTGGTCTATTACAAAAGGCAATGCCTTATTGGCATCGCACGGCCATCTACCTAACCTTGTTACTTCGGTTCAGAATTAATAAAAATAAAAATCTTATTATGATATATTAGACTTCTTCTTGTTATCGAGTGAGGATTAGGGCCAGTGTCAGAGTTTATCAAGCCGCCTATAAGGCCTTTGACTTGGCTACATCACATGACTCGGCGTTTTTAAAAAATTCCAACCCCAAAAGGGGTGAAAAGGGGGATGAAGTTGAGTAAGAAAAGTCCTTTATTTTCAAAGTAAAAGTCACTTATTTTTATAAGGCTTATGGATGAAAATTAAATACAAATAAACAACCTAAATTTTGTGTTTTGTGGAAATCAACCCATCGATAGTCTGACGGGAATGGGAACCACGTAGGTACACGTTTGAAAAATGGCTGAATGGATTTGAATAAAATTCGGTACACAGACACTTTATAGCCTGAAGAGGAACATAATGATATTTTTTGTTGCCTTAAAATCTCTCATCAAAAATAGTCGGTGCGACGCCACAAAAATTTTGAAATCCAATCCAAAATTTAGAAAACATAAAATTAAAAATAAGCATCCTACTATTATTATTATAATTATGTAAATGTGTAGGTAGATGTATAGATGTTTAGTACTCAATCACGCAAAAATGGCTGAACGGGATTGGATGAAATCAGGGACATAGATACTTTGTAATCCTTAAAATCCCTCATTCCTATGGAAAAAAAAACGATGTGGGTCAAAAGAGATGGCACATAATTTTAGTAACCCTACCTCCTACTAATATTAAAAATGTGAAAATTTATTTGTTTAAATGTTTAGTACTCAATCACGCGAAAACGGCTGAACGGTTAAATGAAATTTGGGACACAGATACTTTATAGTCTTGAGGGGACCATAGCCTATTTTTTGTCGCGTCAAAACTCCTATTTTATAAGGGATATTACACTAGTTCTTTCTTTCTTTTACTAAATCTCTCTGGGCCAAGTTCTAAAGACCACGCGGACGAAGTCGCGGTCGGTAGCTAGTATTTCACAAAATAAGTAAATTTTCTTTTTGAACTTCTAACCTTAGTAGGTCGGTTCGGACTGAGTTTAGACACCAACATATAATAGTAAGATTTTCATTTTACGTTATTCTAAACCGAAATAACAAGGTATGTTTGATGGCAATAGAAAAAAAAAAGACGCCACCTCCCATCAAAATTAGATATTGTCTTTTCATTATGAAGTAATGAATATAATCATCATCATCTGAGCCATATGACACCCACAGGCTGGGTATAGGCTTCCCCCAAGGATTTCCATGACGATCGGTCCTGCGTTGCTCGTACCCAGCGTCTTCCCACCTCCTTCACCAGATTCTCGGTCCACCTTGTCGGAGGCCTACCCACACAGAGCGCCAGCTTCATCCAGTGTGCAGTCGCCATTCCAGGGGGTCTATCCTCACGCTGAGGTATGTCGAATTTCGACATTTTCTATCCATAACTTATCTACTAAAAACGTGAGTGAAATCTTAACTACTAACAAAATTCTTTAGTTTCGACAACGATCTTAGATAATTTGATATTGGTCCATTCATTTAGGCGCTTCATTGCCTCAGACAGACAGACAGATACACGCACACGTCAAACTTTTAACACTCCTCTTTAGTTAACAATTTACAATTCCCGAAATGAATGTTTGACTACAAAAAGGACATTTCACGATAGAATAAAGTCAAGTGGGCACGCCACGACAGTGCATATTACTAGCACACGTCAAACTTTTAACACTCCCTTTTAGCTAACAATTTAGAAAGCCTGAAATGAATGTCTGACTACAAAAAGGACATTTCACGACAGAATAAAGTCAAGTGGGCACGCCACAACAGTGCATGTTGCACCGGAGTGCACTCGTAAATCAGGGCTGACAGCCGCTAGGGCCCTGACGCGCGCTCCATTTTAGTCCTTTTGGTAAAAACAGATTCAACTTTTAAATAGGACACTAAAGGTTATTTTACCTTAAACATAAATATAATATTACCAAAATACCATGCAAATTATGTTGAGTGGCGCAGTGCTTCCGCAATGGTCGGTCACGGGATGTATGACCAAATATTTATTACTAGCGGCCGCCTCGGTTTCACTCGAATGGTTTCCGTTCCCGTGGAAAAATCGGTATAAAAAGTAAATATCTTAATCCAGGCTATCTTCTATCTGTGTACCAAATTTCATCCAAATCCTTTCGGTTGTTTTTGAGTGAGGTTTCACAAAGTTTCGCATTTATTTTATTAGTAGGAAGGATCTAGAGAGAGTGAGGAAGTTCTTTCAAACTTAACTTTTCTACTAGCAATATGTAAAACAGCGCCATCTAACGATGGCTTGAACAACGTCGTAGTTTATTAGTCATTGATCTTTGTACGTTTATCGCGCAAACGTAGCGCGCTAGTGGTTAAGAAAACGCCAGATGGCGCCTGCGGTAAATTAGTTGAATATGAATATGGGCCCGCTCCACGAGCGCCGCCACTCTGTCTGCGAACCTCTTCCTGTGATAACCAACAATAAATCCCAGTACACGAAACATTGCTTTTCTTTCGGGGCACATCCTTACACAATAACACATGACTTTACTGTTTTTGTAGGTTATAATGTAGTTAAACCGACTTTGAATGCGTTCCTCAAAAACAACTATGTAAAAAAAAATTGTGCTGTGGAAATATAAGTGTAAAAAAAAACTTCTTATTTACGTCTATCTCCGGATTTCAACGGAAATCCACGTATGAGTCCATCCACCATCTAAATATTTAATGAAATAAACGTTTATTTATAAACTGTTTTTTTCTTTATTACATATGTATTGTTAAACAGCTTTGAATTTGAACATAAAATTTGCACCTCCCAAATACCATTTCCACATACCGACAAGACCGAAAGAACTATTGATTCGCATAACAGAACTTTTTATACGCAGTCAACGATTCTAGTTTCATTGTCCGCAAAACATACATTCCAAACTCTCGCAACAGTTTTTGTTGAACACAAACCGTTTGCAAAACAACACCGATTATTCAACTGAATAAATCGTTAGCATTTTGCTACATATGCTGAACGTACAAAGCCTAACCACAAAGCACGTAAGGCGTCAGCTGCCAAGCAGAGAGAATACTTAAAACGAAGCGCCATTTCTTGACGCATTCAATGACGTAGCATTTACATCGGTCTGGCTCGTCGCGGGTAGAAGCGACACTTCGACGCTGTCGTCTTCATGACTGATGTGATGTTCATCGGCTGTCAAAAGGTGTTGAAAATAGTGCGATCACCGATGTTGCATCCGCCGATACTTCATTCATTCATTCTTACGAGGTATACGTACACGAATATATTTTTTCAATCACGTACTAAGTCTAGGTACAGAAGTATGCAATGCTAATGATTATGTGTAATTATTCACATTAGTTACATGACAAACAGGAAAAAGTGTTTAAAACAACTAGCAAAGAGTTTTATCCAGTGTCAATAAAATTACATAAAATCACAAATAAAACTTACAGAGTCAATACAGTATAAACTACTGAGTCAGTCAAGTTTTTCGAATATGGCAGAACTGTACCTTCTGGTAACTTTTTATTTTGAAGGCCCAGAGGATATGGCCCAAATCTCAATCTAACTGATAACCAAAACGGTTGAATTTGGACTATTTAGCTACGCTAGGAGTGTTTCCATTACTACATAAAGTAGAAAAACTGTAATAGGAGTGAATGTGGATTTAAATAAATAAATAAATATTTCTTACACTCAGAAACAACAATTAACATAGCCCTCAAACTAAGCACTATAAGGCTTCTGTTATGGGATACTAGGGTAACGGATATAGATACATACAAATATACATATTTTCAATTTTAATTATATATATGTAGAAATATTATAAACGTCCTTGACTCAGGTACAAATGCTCATAGTCATCATACAAGCATTTGCCCCTACCAGGATTCGAACCCAGGACCTCAGAGTAGGCGACACCTTGAAACCGGTGTACGTACCACTCTACCACGGAGGTCGTCAATATGACGACGTCGATATGACGATGTCAAGGAAAAACGTAAGAACAAGTTGTATTGTGCTAATTTCAGATAAGGGTATATGTGATTATGAGAAAAGTTGAGTTATAGTTATCATATTTTTAATATTCTGTAAAAACAATGATGAGTAAAATAGAACATAGAGAATAGAAAATAGAGATAGTTGCGGAATTAACTTCCCAATAAAATCAAATATTGAAGTGGTAAAGCAAGAAGGAAGATTTTTTTAGTAAAGATTTCAGATAAACAGCATTTTTTAAAAATTTTATTTACCTACTAGTTGAGTAGGTAATGTGTATGTATGTCTTCAAATAATATGCTACTTTTTTCATACGTGACAGAATACTTACTTGAACTTAATCACTAAGCACAAAGTCGCGGCGTAACGCTAAACGACTTATTTTTTTTACATTTTATCGATATAATATTTATAATTACAACCTAGCACACTTTGAGTAAGTATTTTACTCGCAAACTTATAATTCTTGATATTGGCAACAAATTCTTCTATCTAAAACTTTTTTGCATTTCAGAATGCTATTTTGATTGTGATAAATAGCAAGCATGCAAGCAAGCATGCAAGCAAGCATGCACGCAAAGCAAGCATGCAAAGTCAGCATGCAAACAAACAATCATGCAAGCATGCATATGGGAAATACACGTCTCCGGCGCTGCGGGAAGTGCAGCCCCTTCGCCCTTGCGTATCAAAACACAGACACCGCGGGCGGGAGCTGCTGTCCCTCCGCGCCTCCGGGCTCTAAATTGCACTCTAGTATTGGGCATACAAGTACCACGGCAGGTCGGGATCGGGACCTAATTCTCTACCAAACACGCTAACTTAAATATAAACTTTAACTCTTAATTGTGGATCGTTACAGACTATATGGATAAGTCTATTATGTATTTCGTATTTTATGATAAATTGCCTATAGACGTATAACAATTATGCCCTTTAATTTTATGGTCATTAAAATTATGTTAAAAGAAATTAGAGTAAGTAAGAATTATGCTCATGAAACCATTCTGCGTTCATAAAATTATGCTTATCATAATTTATGCGAAAAAACTATATGCCAAAACTGTTATGCTAAACGACATTATAACTAAAAACATTATGCAACCGAAAGGGCACCCAAAGATGTCATCCCGTCAGAGCGACATGAGACAAGTTGTTTTTTTCTAGTATATTTTCTTGAATAATCTACACAAAAAAATCTTCTATTTAAGAATCTTATAAAAAAAAGAAATGTATAGACCTTAAACCGAAACTTCGTATCCCTACTTATCTCTAAAAGAAAGCCTCCAGGGAAGCGAATAGGGACATATATTACTCCAATATCAAAATATATCTTACAGTCTACTGAATCGGGTTTTGTTTCAGATTTATACTTTTTCAATACACGTTGTTTTGTATATCGGTATTGATAGGATATTTCAGTCTAGCTTCGCATTTGACTTTTGAAATCGCGGCTTAAAAATGTTTAATATGTTACATATTTATCACTTTGACAGCCAAAAACTTGAAAGTAATAATGACTGATAATAGTGCCTGGTCTAGTCACAAAGGTTCTTGGTTCAAATGATTCTATGGGATAAAGGTTCAACTTTTATTGACCTAAGATGGAGATGAATACCTTCAATTAGCCATCTACTTCTATACGTATTATTTATTATTATTTGTTGCTGTTAGTCTTGCTACAAAAAAAAATCGAAAGAGCATTACAACTGAGTCCTCAACGCAGGCAAAGCAGAATGTTAGTTACAGACATAAAACAAAAAATCGCTACGAAAACTGCACGAGAGTTACTCTCCTATTTCACACTGAACTTTAAACGTTTTTCTATTTCAATGCACAAGCTTTATCTATTGAAACATTGAGAAATCACTGGAATTCGATAAAAAGGTGAAAAACTATCACAGGTGTAGTGATAAATGGAGTTTGAAAAATAGTGTCTGAAAGGTTTTTTGAAATTGGATCCTTGAAAGAATAGGCTTTCTTGAAAGTAATAAATCACAGAAGTAAAATGTAAAAATACTAGTGGCTACCTCAATTTCGTTTCCGAATTTTCAAAATATCCGAGGATATTTTTATGATCGTTTTTGTTTCTCTAAAATGTACACAAATTCTATCATAGGTACTTATGTAAAATATATCAGGATGACACGATGCGAGATTTCGCGTACGAGGAGCATGCCGCCCTCTCGACCGAGAGAACTAGCATTCGTGAAGCGTCCGCGCTGCGTTCGTTTTCGTTATGTTCGTGCACGCATGCGAGTTCTTGGGAATCATCTAGAAGCATTTCTCGTGCATGAACTCGCAGTCAACAGTCATTAAGGTTCGTTCTTTCACTATTCCACAGTTTATCACACCTTGATTATACCAATTTAATAGAATTAAATTGAAGCTTTAGCAATTAAAGCAGTGTGTTTTCCGATAGTGGGAACGCAAAAGCAGACCAAATATGTGTTGTAATTTATAGCTCTAGACATTTATGTTGCAAAAAACACCTCACGAATCTTTTTCAATCATATTAATTTACTACCTGTTGTGTTTATTATTTATTTAGTGTAATGACTATTTTTAAATAAGTAGTTTTCTGTGTTGAAAACTGGCAACACTAGGCAGCCCCACCACCGTTTTCTACCGATAGGTGGAATGGGGTGGTGGGGATGAGGCCAGGTAAGCGGGTTTTCGGGATGGAGAATTCATTCTTTTTCGGAGCACGGAGCAGTGAAGATATCTCAAAAAGTTACTGTGTGTCTTTCATTAATAAAAGAAGATTGAATCTGAAGTCTGAGTTTTATTAAATTAGTGAAAGAAAAAGTTTTTCAGTATGTATCTTTACTATGCAAGAAGTAATGCAAATACAGTTTCCTACACCAAAACAAACAAGCGAAGCAAATGAATTTAACAAAACAGACACAGCTGTATACAACAGTCCGGTCTATAGATTTTACTTGATCATGCATTGTCTTATTTATTACGATTGTCTAAACGGTAATATTCTACGAGATAGCATAATATTGGCCTCAGTGGGCCTAAAATAAAGGTCAAACAACCGAGGAAGGTTCGTTACTACCGTATAATTTTCATTATTACAAGAACAGAGAAAAAGAGTAGAATATTTAAATTATTTTGTCTCAAAATTTTTTTAGGAATTATTGTAAAATGTCACAAAAGTCATAAATGATTACCCAGAAACTGGTAAAAACATACAAGTTTAATATTCATTATAATAATATTTCATTCGAATAACCTTCAACACGCCACTAAAATAATAGGCCTAGCACTTAAAAAGGTTGTTCCTTAATTAAAATAAAAGAAAAACGTGGTTTTGATTGTTTCTTTCATAAATAAAACCCTCCAGTGTCTTAATTGCTTTTCTGATAATCATTTTCTATTTCTCATATTTTCAAATTAAAAAGTACTTTTTTTGACAGAATTTTGGGTTCGTCGTTAAACATGTTACATTACCGCTTTAGGCTTAATTGATATGATGCAGGATTTCAGGCACGAGGAGCATGCGAACGAGAAATTAAGCATTTTGCTTGTGTTCGCACGAATGCGAGTTTTCGAGAACCATCTACACGATGCGACTTCACCCACGAGAAGCATTTCTCGTTCGTGAACCGTCATCATGTCAACCAGTCATTATAGATGCCTGTCGTCCTTCCTAATCAGCCATTTTAATGTCCCCACTGCTAGGTCACTGGCCTTTCTTATGGATGGATAAGGAGATCGGGCCATGACCCACCACGCGGGCCCAATGCAGATTGGTGGGTTTTAGGAACAGCAAATTCTGCCGGGACCAACGGCTGAACGTGCCTTCCAAAGCACGGAGGAGCACGAGATAGTAAATTTTTGATCACCCATCCTGTGACCGACTTTTGCGAAAATGGCTTAACCTCAACAATCGCAGGCCGAGCGCGCGAACCACTGCGCCACACGGGCTCCTCATGGATGCCTGTGACTATCACATATGGGATATTAGGTATATGTCTCTGACCTTGTACTGCGTCTTTGCTTCCGATGCGAACTACCGCCGTAAAAGTTTATTCGATGTTTTATTTTTCCCGAATAGCGGTAGGTGCGGACTAGATAGATTGTTGTTGCTAACAAGAGTGTGATTGCTGATAAATTTAGAATGTGTGGAATGAAACGTATGTAAGCGAGATGTAAAACTTTATGGTCGAACGTAAACTACAGATGTGAAGGTTACGTCCATTTGTGTAGCTTACATGTTTCTAGGTCGTTGAATATTTAGTACCAGCGCTTTCGTCGTGTTACATTGTCAACTTTACCAATAATGTAGTTTGAAACGAAAAGTTTTCTTTCGTTCTGCGAAAGTTGTATTGTCATGTCACAGAATTTATTGTTTGTTATAAATATATGACTTTGTATCATGGCAATGGGAATTCAAGCTATGTTTTTTAATTTAAAACATTGGTTGTTTAGGGCGGAAGGGAGGCCCTTAACTCAATTTGGGGATGATTATACAGCTACAATATTTCCAAAACTAGTTTTCCAACTCCACCTAGATTTTTTAATAAAAGTATGTATTATAAATACGGATTACGGAGTACGGATCCGATAAGATACGGATCATAGATACAACCCCTTTCCTAAAAAACGAAGCGTCTCTTTCTAAAGAGTCGTCGGTATTTTCTCGTCTTACTTTTTGATATATAATTCATACTAATAAGCCCAATCATGCCTCATAATAAGCTTAATCAAGTCTTCAGGCGCAATTCAATATGTTCTCAGTAATCTGACCTTTCACGACTGACTACTATTGCGTGCATAAAACCTCCCACGCGTGATAAAACAAGCTATTCTCGTTTGGGCGTGTGAGAAAATTACTGAGGTCAGCACTTTATGACTTGCTATCTTGCCCCCTCGGACGGAGTCTCCGCAACGTATTGAGGCGAAGTAGTACTACTAACCTCTTTTCTGAAAAGGTTCCTGCAAGAATCAGTTCTTATTTTTTCTACCATGCAAAGTAACAATTTAGATAAAAGGAAACCAAAACATAAATATGAAAAGAGACGCCACAATTCACACTTAAAAAATTCCGTCACAGTTAAAACTTCGCTAAAACCATTTAATATTCCTCCAGCTTCTTATCGTAAATCCGTCACCGTTTTTATTCAGTAACATCTTGAGAATCACTCGAACCCATCTCGGAACGCGAGTAAAAGGGAATGCGACTACGTAAATGGATCCCAGGGTCGTATAGGCAAGGTAATAGAATCATCAAGTAAGTTGTCTTAAACTCCTTCTTGATAAAAGTTGATTGTTATTATTGCTGCCGCGCGGTACACAACACGCTCTAGGGCTGCCCGCCAACATAGATTAGCGAGTTACCACACATATTACATTAGCACTCGCTTACTGCGTACAAAACTTTCACAGCGTGTGTTCGTCACCACGGCGCTGAGTCTTGCCGAGGTTTTGCTGAGCCGGCGCTTCGGGTATGACTCGCGGGCCTTTCTAGTAGGAAGAGATTTTCCATAGACTCACTTGCTGAGCAGGCTGAGTGACTCCCCCCTGGTCATGATCTACCCTGGGCAACTTGGGATTCCTTAAATGGGTTGGGGACCCATGTTGGCCGAAGTAGGGAAATATGGGCCGGAGGGGTTACATCTCGGAGAGCGCGTGTCTATGTGGTATTTCTCCTCAGACAATAGTATTTCTTCTGTCCTGCCCTGCGTGTCCTTACACCTGTACACGCTAGGACCTTTAGAAGGCCACTGACAGTGCCGTTTCGGTGGCTAAATTTTAGTCCTCACAAATATAGCCAGAATCGACACGCTAAGGAGGAGAAAAAGTAGGAAGGCATAATACTGTATATTTTTATACTGTAGTATTGGTCTTGTTCCTTTGACCGTTCAATCTGATTTTTCCCTTAAATTCTGGGAGTCATGATAAATTATGCAATTTGCAACCGACACCCGTCCGCTCGCAAAAACGTAACCGTGCAAAGAGTACGCATTACACCAGGGAATACATATACACCGGTAATATTATTCATATATCACGTCTGTGGTTCGCCCTTTCCGTACGTGAATCCGCTTTTCATGTATAGTGATTTAAGTGAATCAATATATCCTGTGAGCAGGTAGGTCTTAACTTTGGTTGATATGACATTTTATATTTTAAAAAATCCTACTGGAAAAAAATAAAATAGTTTCCACATTGGGACAGATGAGACTCCAACCCGCAATCGCCTCAATGATAATTTTTTTGTGGATAGTAATTTAGTTTAGTATATCTTGATGTATTAGCATAAAGTAATTAAAGCATCAGACCGGACTGTTAAAGGTTGTGGGTTCATGTCCCGTCTGAGCTATATGAGACAAGTCGTTTTTAGGGTTCTGTAGCCGAATAGCCAAAAACGGAACCCTTATAGATTCGTCATGTCTGTCTGTTCGATGTATGTCACAGCCACTTTTTTGTAGTATATTTTCTTGTTTGAAATTTATCACATAGGTATAGCATAATTGTAAAAACAAAAATCCTTATTAGCATTTATTGTTAGCTAGCGGCCGCCCGCGGTGTTGCCAGCGTGTTTCCCGTTCCCGTGGAAATATCGGGATAAAAAGTAGCCTTTTTTAATCCAGACTTTCTTCTATCTTTGTGCCAAATTTTATCAAAATCAGTTTGCATGAAAGAGTAACAAACAAACAAATAAATAAACAAACAACTGACATGCTTTCGCATTTATAATATTAGTAGAATTTACAAAACGGAGATAATTATTTTTTGAACTTTTTCGAAATTGCCTGAAAACAAAAAAAAATGGTTAGAACTGGTCGTTTGGAGCAATAGTTGATATGGTACAAAAGTTATAGGATTACTCTAACTCAAGGTATACAAGTTTCCATACATTCCATACATTTCCACACATTCCTTCATTTCTAAAATGCAAAAAAATATATATTTATACATATTGCTAAAACCAATGATCCGAAGTCATTGCGAGACAAAACGATTTAGTGGCACATCCTTTTTATACCAACAGTGACACGGATTAGCAAAAACTAAAATTTGTTTACTTACGTTATTTTTATATTATTAGAACATATAATTATCACTGCACAATAAAAATGCTTCAGATCAAGTTTCTTATCACATTAAAAATCCATAAATGTAGGAAAACTATGAATCTCTGAACTTGTATACCTTGACTTGGTGTAATCTTACAACTTTTGTGCCATATCAACTATTGTTCCAAACAACTCGTTCAAACCATACGTACCATTTTTTTTTGTTGTTGGCCGGCACATTCTGAACTACCCCTAAAATGTATGGGGCCTGAATGATCTTCTTTATTTCATTCGAAAATTGCTAAAACATTGAGCAATTTCGGAACGTCTTGTTCATGTCCCATAGAATGTTTTGTCCCGGAAAACTAAACGGAGATTATTTGCGAGAGCTATAAATTTCTCAAAGCTTCCACTTGAAGATGCTGTGCTTTGGGTGAATCCCCTTTTTAAATTGCCTTTTTACTTTTACGGACAATTAAACAAAAAGCTTCCTTCTCAGAGTACGCATAGGCATTGTGTCCCTCGGATTTATACATGAGTTCTGAGAAAAATATTATGAAGAGTACAAGTAAATAACAACTTAGGAGTTATGAATAAGCAAGAGGTCTTATAAAGGAATTTGAAAATAATTTTGGACCGTAAACAGTGGATAAATGTACAGAATATTTACTTTGCTTAAATTTTGAGTCTCTAATGTAATGCTGCACATAAAACCAGCAAAGCAGATCAAAACTGTTTCTGAGATGTTTGCAAAACTTTGTTTCTTAAAAAAAAAAACTTACCCATTATAATGCATGTTCGAGTAGCTCGGTGGCACAGTGGTTCGCACGTTTGACCTGCGATTATTGAGGAAGCAACTTTCGCGACGGTCGGTCACGGGATGGGTAACCAAAAATTTGCTATCTCGAGCTCCTCCGTGATACGGAAGACACGTTAAGCCGTTGGTCCCGGCTGCGTTTGCAGTCGTTAAAACGCATTTTGCGTTCGTGGTGGGTCATGGCTCATTCTACTACCCCTCAGGGCCCATAAGATCCTAAAACATTTTATAACACCTATACCTACTTATGGAAAGCAATAAAATGAATGATTGATTGATTACTTATCCATCCATAAAGAAGGCCAGTGCCCCAGCAGTGTGAAATCAAAAATGGCTGATGACGATGCATGTCGGGCCGTTTTTTCACAATTCGAAGGTTACGCTGAGTTCCACCAGTTAACTTCAAAGCTGGCAAATCCTACACATTTTACACGGTTAAAGTTAAGTTACCGTTAAAGTTAGATAGAGATTAGATATAACCCGTAGGTACGATATACTAATACGATCATTTAGTTTTTATTGTCTCTCATAGTGGCACATGTCCACTACTTTCCGTGTGTTCAGATCTTACATTATTTTGTTTCTTAAGCTCTTATCACTATTTTAGATCTATTGTGCGATGTTTCTTAGATAATTGGTTGCTTGTTACTTTATCACGCAAAAACGGCTTACACAGATTCTGATATAATCTGTAAACTAGGAAATTTAATGTTCTCCACATGAACGAAGTCGCCCGAGGGGGGGAGATGATTTAATTCCGAAATAAGTGGATCTTGCATCAGAACC